>CM062819.1:1666134199-1667449681 GCA_031772625.1 Pinus tabuliformis | reverse complement strand
TATGCTGGGAGGCAAAGAAAAAATAATAAAGTCTTTGTCAAACTGAGGATTAGTTAATACCGGGGTTTGGGTTAAAGCCAGTTTTATGCTTTCAAAGGCTTGCTTTGCTTCCACAGTCCACTTAACCTTTGAATCTTTCTTTAGCATATTGTTTAGCAGTCTGATCAATTCTGCTAAATTTGGGATGAACCTTCTTAAAAAATTGAGTTTTCCTAAGAATCCTTGCAACTCTTTGACATTCCTAGGGTGAGGCATTTGTAGGATCGCTTGTATCCTATCTGGATCAATTCTTATGCCATCTTTTGAAATGATGTGTCCTAAAAGTTTTCCCTTCTTCCAAACCAAATAAAGACTTCTTGGGGTTTAAGGAAATGCCATATTTTCTGCATGTTATGAAAATCTGTCTTAAATGTTTCAAATGTTCTTGGTCAGATTTTGAGAAGGGTGTAGATCATCTAAGTAAATGACCAAGAAATCATGAATTTCTTTTGCAAAAAGCAATGTCCATTGCTCTTTGAAATGTTGCCCCTGCATTTTTCAAACCAAATGGCATTTTCACATACTTGAAAGTTCCCCATGGGGTAGTAAATGCAGTTTTTGTCTTGATCATCAGGGTGCACTAAATTGATTGAAGCCTTGAGAAGCCATCCAACAATGTATCTTGATGCTCCTACTACTCTTTGGAGGATGTGGTCCCATTTTTGGTAAAGGGTAGTTATCTTTGAGTGAAACTTGATTCAGATTCCTTAGTCTACACAAAGTCTAATCTCACCAGTTTTCTTTCTTGTAGGGACCAAATTTGAAATCCACTCAGAAAACCTGATTGGTGCTATGATCCCAGCTTTGAACATTTTATGTAATTCCTTTTCATGGAAGGAAGAAGCACAGGATTGATTCTTCTCAATTTTTGTTTGAATGGTTTTTGATTAGGCTTGAGGGGAATGGTGTGCTGTATAACAGAGGTATCATAAGACTTCAAGTCTTCATAACCCCAGGCAAAGACATCTTGGAATTCTTTAAAGAGATCAACATATTTGGGTTTTGATCGGGGGGCAAAGAGAGCGGACAGCTTGACTATCTTAGGCTTTTCCATAGTGCCAATATTACATTCTTCAACTCTTGCATCTAATGGCTGCATCTTTGGTTTCCTGGGGACATCATTTGAGTCAAAAATGTCTCTAGTGGGGTAAGGCTGCTGGGAGGAAGTTGTCTTTGAGTTGTATGATTTCAGTTTCAATGTTACTCATCTCTTCACAGTCCATTTGTTTAATTTGTTGAATGTTTTCATTGTTGAAAATGGTGGGCTGAGTAGTTGTTTTGCTGTCCTAAGTGACATTGGGTGAGCAGATTGTTGAAACTGTAATTGTGATTGACTTGCTCCATCAACAATTTGAGATTGACTTGCTGTCTCAAGGTCATATATTTATCCTGTAAACTCTTGTTGCAAAAGTTAAAAAGTTGTTTATTTGCCTATCATTCTCAAATACTTGCCATTCTTTGACATTGTTTGGAATAGAAGGCCTATATTTGACTTCTGCTGTGAAACAATTGTTGGGTTGTAGTGGGAATTTGAAGGTGCTGGCAAATGTTGCCAAGCTGTGAGCATGGAGATTGTGGCCCCTTGGAATCTTTGTGAGAACAAACACGGAGAAAGTTTCTAGTATTTCAATTACAGCAGACCTGTAGGACCTTAATCTTTTGTCATTGGTGACAAATTCCCTTTTACTTGTTGATTTTACTAGATCAGAGTCCCCATGATTGAGAGGCTATGTGCTTGTAATGATTTAGCAATCTTGAGACCTAGTAGCAGAGCTTCATATTCTGCCATGTTGTTAGTGCATTTAAAGTTAATCTATAGCCCTGCCTTGTGCACAGGCTTTCTCTTTGTTATGTATCCATACTCCAGCTCCTGCCCCTAACTTGTTAACTGAGCCATCAAACTCTAGGACCCACAGACTATCTTGCTGGTCAGGGAATCTTAAATTCTTCTCATGGGATGGCCATGTGTGCATGAGTTGAGGTTTTTCTTTCCCATTTGTCTCCTTACATAATTTCATCATTTGTTTGACAATTTTTTTACAACTGAAGGAGGGTGAATGGGTATTGTTGGGCTGATTAAATTTTGGCAGTGCCACTTGTTTGATGAATGTTTTGTTTTTGTATGGGTGTCTCGGTCTTGATGTTATTGCTTAAGGATTTGTGCTGTCATTGAAAAGGATGAAGGAGTCTATGTCCGTCTAATGGACAGCATATATTGGAAAATTTTGAGGTTTTCCTCACTGCTGACCATGTATTTCATGAGTGTTTCCCTATAAAGTCTCTGGGTTGCCCAAAGACAGAGATGGTTGCATATGACATGTCTTATTGCAGGGAGCCTTGAGCTTGGCTCCCCATGATCTTGATAAGAGCATTCCATATTTGGGTGGGATATCGGCAACAACAAACATCCATTAAAATGGTTTTTGTTGGGGAATTGAACCAGGGACACACATAAATCCTTAATCAGGCCCAAGCATTTTACTTGACTAGAATCAAAAGAAAACAGGTCTTTGTATGGTCTTGTTATATCCAAATTTAATCTTTCCATGACTGCTTTTGGCATGAGGTTGTGAGATGCACCTGAGTCAAACATTGCATTGTGCAGTATTTTATCATGAACGTGTAAGCTGACATAAAAAGGTAAAAACCCCTGTGACTACTGTTTTTCCATCTACCTCTGGACCAAACAGTAATTCTGGAGTGTCATCTAGCACATTTACATCATCTTTGTTCTTGGTGAGCTGAAGGGATTTCTGATCTGTTGCTTATATATGTCATGCTTGGCTAGCTCTAAAAGGGGAATTGCTATCTTTAACTTGCCAACCTGTTCCTAGGTCAAAGGGTTTATCCACCTGAATTTTGGGTCAGGACAGCAGTCCTTTTCTTGTTCAATGAAATTCTTGTTGGATTTCATCTTGATTTTGGAACCTGCCCCCCATGTCCATGTCTTGAGGGGTGATGTTCGGATTTGGGTGAGAGGATGATGTTGCTGTGGGCTCTTGTGGTGTGGACAGAAATTCAGTGACCTCCTCAACCACTACTTCCTTTGCAGGCAAGTTTGTTTTGTCATTAGGTTCAGTGACTGAGGCTTCTTTAGATTGCTGTTTCTCCTTTACCTTTTCAGGCTGATTTGCATTTATAGTCCGACTTTTAGTTTGTACTGCTTATGGACTTCATAGACAGCAGTATATCATATCCTTGCTTAAAGTCAAAGGATTCTCCTGATTGTGTTTGGAATGTTTTGTTCTCATCCTCATCATGGTCTTCTTGTGTTAGGAAAACATGGCTTTTACCATCCAGACCTATTAAATTGATCTCTGGATCTTCATTGAGTTGATTAGCCGAGGAAGTTTCTGCATAATTTTCTTGAAAAGGTGGTCTGATATCTTGGTCAGCACCTGTTTTTCCTATATTGGGGTTCTGCGTTCTCCTAAAATTTGGGTTTCTAGGAGTATTGTTTTGTGGTGCTTCCCAAGATGACTTTCTTTCTACTGATTCCACTCTTTCACCTAGTCTTTTCATGCTGTTTAGTATTGCATCCAACTTCTGATCGAAGCCCGAGGGCTCTTCTTTGAAACCAACCTTCTTTTCCAGCTTTGCCCTGTTTCTTTTGGCAATTAGGTTGGCCTCTACAGTGACTGCAACTCTTTGGGCTTCTGCAAGGGTTGGAGGGTCTCTTTCTCTCAACTGATAGGCCATATCAGAGTCAAAACCATCAGGGAAGTTATAAAGGGCCAAATCAGGAGGGGGCCTTAAGTTCTGGGGAATAGCATTGTATATGTTGTTAAACCTAGCACAATATTCCAACAACCGTTTCTTGGGGACCCTCTTTTAATAGTGTTTTATTCACCCAGTATTGGTGTGGATCTCTCTTTTTCTCCATCTGTTGGTAAATTCCTGGTATAGAACTTCAGAGGTTGCAATGGAATTTGCATTCAAGGATCTATAAACAAGTTCTGACATCCCCAGTTAGGTTTGGAAAAAAATTCTCATCCTGACACTATCATCATCAATTTCATAGGTCTCAAAGTGGTCTTGCATCTTTTAGCATGCTGGATGGCTGTCAAAGGGCCATGGGAATCAAAAAATGAGAGTCTGGTTTGATAATCTTGGGGTAGGGCTGGCGCTTTGGCTGGAATCTGCAATGGTGCATATCTGTTAGCCATGTTTATAGGGTTAATAGGGTTGATAGGAACAAATGGGACAACTGGGATAACAGGTGTTCTGGGGTTAATAGGATGTTGAGAACAAGTGGAGAATTGGTTGAGTGAGTATGTGCAGATGGTGAAGATGGAAAGGTAGGACTTTGAGGGGTTAAGATGAACTAGGGGAGTTGGGTGTGGAACGGAAAAAGGACTTTGCAAGGGAGTGGGAATGAGGATGGGTTGGTCTGACTTATATCTGAATCAGCAGGTTTATCCTGCTTGTGCTGTTTCCTTATGTTCTTTGGGATGATATTTGGGTTATCAACAATGATGGGTTTGGTCAGGTGTGAGGGTGTGCCTAGTGTGCCTTGGGTTTCTTTTAGGAGCCAGCTTCTAAGTGTTCTTTCAGAATTTTATACAGAAGTTTTGTATTTACAAGGGCAAAATAAGAACTCTGGAATGACTATATATGTTTCAGGCTAGGATAAGTTTCCCTAGTTAGCTCTTCCCTAAGACTGCCCCTGTATTAGAGAAATGTCCTAAGATGTCTTGGCTAGCTTTCAGGCTTGATGAAAGCTTTGAAGATAGATAGTGATTGAATAGTCTTGTCCCCAGTGAGTCGCCAATATGTTAACACCCAGGTTGTTCCCTATGACTCCCAAGGGAATACGGCCGGGGTAACCACTAACCAATCTTTTAATCACTGCTTCTAGCCAAACAGTGATCAGAGAGGGCTCTCTCTTTATGATTTATATCTACAGTGATTGTGTTTTAGGCTAGGTATTGAGTACAGGTCATGTTTGTGTTCGGTTGATGAAATTCCTTAGACTTCAGTGATGTAGTTTTTAGATATGTTGAATATCATTGGGCAATGGAGTCTGTGGCTTAATGTGTTTGAATCTGTGAGATGAAAGATGGAACTTACAGGGCCATTTTGGGTGTTTAATAGAAACAGATTTTTGATTAAAAGACTGGTAACAGGTAGCACGAACAGTGAAAGCATTTAAGAATTTTCACTATTTATCTATATGTTCCCAACAGATAGCTTTAAGAAGAGAAAACAGAGGTCTTAGGGGCAAAGTTGAATCCCTGAGAATGACTGTTACAATAAAAACACAGTTTGAATTGCAGCAATTAAGAATTACAATTCTGTTACTGTATATGAGGAAAACATATATAATAGCTCAGTTTGAGTCCAGGGTAAACATGGTTAAATCCTGGTACTATCCTTTCACCTTGCTATCAAGTGTAAAACATTAGAACGACAAAGAGAACAAAAGACTCAAAACAGACACGACAAGAGATTTGAGAATACTTATAGTTTTATGCAACACCCATGGAATCCTGTAACATGCATCCTTCACCACAAGACATCAAATACACCAAACTTCTGGAAGTTCCATTCCTCCTTTGTATTAATTCTCTGAAAAATATTACAGCAGATGGAAGTTATCCAAGAGAAAATTCCAGCAACCCCTTCAGCATCTGTGAAGGGTCTATATATACTAGCGGTGGTCTACAGAAATATCTGAGTTCTGCGTTATCTCAGTCTTTACATTCTCACCAACTCTTTAAGATATTATGTCGAAAATTTATTACACATTTAATACACAGTACAGGCATTTTAATGCTCTGTCAGAAGATATTTTAGCTTTGTAAGAATAGCTAAGTCGGTCTGAGTATTCGGAGTTAATGCATAGAAAACCCGGCTGTAGGCTGGTACACTGTGTCTCGGACCTGTCAGCTGTGACTTTGACTGCTGCTGGTGGTGAGTGACTGGTCTGGCTGAGTTGGCTCAGCCTCTGCCTTTTCCTGTAGATTTTAATTCCCAAAATTGTCACTGCGCGTGTCTGCTTTTTCCTTCTGCGCTATTGGTTCTGGCCTGTCAAAATTGTCTGGGTCAAATGCCTCCAGACATCCTGTGTGGGCAGTTGATGTGCCAAAATTGCCCCTAGAGTCTCATCTGCTTCTGTGAACTTGAAGAAATTGGGTGGTGTATCAAACAGATGCTCTATCTCATTCATGAGAAAAAACAGGTTCTCCACTCTGTCATACATCATTTGCCCTGTGGCTGGCCCTGTGTCCTTTGAAGTGCTGGGAGGTTTTGCAATCTCTGCTACTGCATGTGCATCAATTCTCTTGTTATAGTTGTCCAGGGTGAGCAGTCTTCCCACGCTGCTCAAAATGTTGGGGAGGCCTCTGTTCTGCAGTGTTACAAACTTCTCCAGGAACCTGTTAATTTCTGTCTGCATGTCCTGTGTCCTTCTTTCCAAGGTTCCAATCAAGTTTCTCAATGTAACAACTCTCTTGGCTATGGCAATCGTTTCTGTCCTGTTGTTGATTCCCATGCTAGCCAATTGAGTGCTGGTTTTGTAATTCAGGATATTGATCATCCTGGTAGCTGCTTCTGGCATGTGCCCAAGGCTTGCCCTTGCTCTCTGTATTTCCTTGTTTGCTTTGGTGATGAGCACCATTTGTTCATCCATGGTTTCAATGTATTGCCACTGTTTGGCAATGGATCTCCCAATGTTGCTCCACAACACTGCTTTCATATCAGCTGTCACCCTTTCCAGTGCAAGCTCTTTTTCCAGCTCAGCAATCCTTCTCTTAAGGGTTTTCACCTCTCTCTCCTTGGCTGCCTCATTTTGTTTGCTTTTATCAAATTTCTCATTAACATTAGCCAAGTTCTGTTTGAGCCCATCCAGCTCTTTCATTTGAGCTTCCATAGCTCGGATCTCTGCTTGTAGCTTCTGCATATCTAAGCTAGCAGCTTGCTCTGATGTTGTTGTGGGGGCTGTGGATGGTGCTGTAGCTCCTGTTTGCTGAGGAGGAGGAGTGATGATCGGAGGTGCTTCCTCAAGATTTATTATTAATGGAGGAGGCTGGGAGGATTGACCTTCCCCTTTCTGTTTCATGGCTTCTTGTAGTGCTGCCTTTGCAGCTTCAGTTTGTCCTAGCTGGTCTTGAGTCCTAACCAGCTCTTTGTATAAGGATACCAGCAGGTCTGTGGTATCTTTTTCTTGCCTTTGCTGGGCAACTTCATCTGTTTGTGGATGGATGGTGCCGGGGGAGTTTGATTTTCTTTCTTAGGGCTGCCATGTCTGCATCCCTTATTTTCAGCAGTTCTTGGATGCCTTTGACATCCTTGGGATCATGTCCAATCTCTATGATTACCTCCTCCAAGGATTTGATCCTGTTGTCCTTGGCTTGTGAGGATGCTCGTTCCAATTCTAGCTGGGATGATGTATTGTCTAGGCTGCTCTTTAACTTGTAATTTTCCAGTGTCTCATCTGCCAGGGAGGCATACACCATTTCACCCGTTTGTTTGTGTAACTCTATCTTATCCATGGGGTGAATATCTTTAGCCAGAACCTCCATGTTGGTTCTTAAATAGTCTGAGGTGGACTGGGGATGTAGAGTTGTGGGCATGAAATGGCTCATTATCATTTTTCCCTCACTCACATCAAAAGCAGACATTAGTCTCTGCTGGTTGCTGGGAGCTAGTTTTAACAAGTGATCATAGAGTTGCACTTTTATGGGATCACTCCTTCTCTTGATTTCTATGAACTGCTGCTTTATACTTGAGTGCCCCTCTCTATGCTGGCCAGAAGAGCTGACCTCTCCTCCCATTGTCATATCTGGTCCTCTTTGAGATGAGCTGGCCGAGAGTTCTCCACTGGGGGCCCATGCCCATGGCCTGCCTTACTGCTATGTCCTCCTCTTGGGAGTCATTCAATCTTTGTCTCTTCTCTCCTCTGATAAAGGATGAAGTCTGGGGAGTCTCTCTCTCTCTCTTTCTGGTTAAGTCCTCCTTCTGAGGTGTTTGGAGGACTGAGCTGTCCACATTGATGTCTGTTCTTGGAGACAACTCTGTTTGGGGCTGCTGTTCTGTAGATCCGGGCAAATCTGTCTCTTTATTTTGCTGTAATGGCTGCTGCCCACTAGTTTGTGGTTTATCTTGTTGCTGCCCCAACTCCGTTCTTCCATTTCTTCTTGCTGCTGTAGCAAG
Source organism: Pinus tabuliformis (assembly GCA_031772625.1). Classification (NCBI taxonomy): domain Eukaryota; kingdom Viridiplantae; phylum Streptophyta; class Pinopsida; order Pinales; family Pinaceae; genus Pinus; species Pinus tabuliformis. Next base: position 1,667,441,488 of record CM062819.1, on the reverse strand, counting down.
GTGTCAACCTGTTCTTCTGTTAATATAGGTGGTTGTTCCACCTGTTTGCCTTTGTCCTTGCTTGCTGCTTGGGTTGTCTGCTCGGCAGTTCGCTGTTGTGTTGCTGGTGTTGTGGTGGCTGCCCCAATTTGCCTCCTGTAGGAAATAGGCACCTGTCCACAAGTTTCCAAGTCAGCTTGTTTTTGGACATTTCTAGCCTCTTGCTCAAGTATTTCTTCATTAGTCATTTGCTCTACTAATGTGCCCTCTTCCCAATCTGGTGCATTTGCATATTTTTCAATTTCAGGTAATCTGGCATGTGCATAGTTGCCTAACTTATACCTGATCCTCCTGAGGGAAATAGAGTGGTTAGGGTCATATGGAATCCACTCAAAACTAGTTTTCAACTGGAGTCCTTCCAGGATCCTGTCTGCCTCTTTCCAGCCTTCCTCCTTTCTGTTGTATAAGAAAGGACCTAGCTGATTTCTCACTTTCAACTGTGATTTCTTGTTTTTACTCTGAAAGTGTAGGTAATCTGAGTTCCCAAATTGCCTGAAATATTCTAAGGCAAACAGTCTCATGGGAACGTACCTTGGCAGCCTAAATGGATTTAATTCACATCCATACACCCTAATGACTGTGTGATTCTGGTAGAAGTACCAGTTGCCGATGTTGTAAAGCTTGTTCAAATGAAGAATTCTTTTCATGTCATCGGTCAGTCTAGGAGGAGGGGCACCTTGCAGCACTGTTAGGGCTGGATGAACAAATAAATCAATAAACTCACAGTATGTATAAGGTGATAGTGAGGTACGATGGAACACAGGGGTCCAAAAAACAACTGATCTTGGGGTTCCTTGGGCGTTGAGTGACCTCAAAGGGACAGAGAAGGTAGCTGGCTGGTTGAACAAGAACAGATGATATATGTAGGAGGTGTATCTGAACAGCCTCTCCCTCTTCAAGTTCATGAACTGGTCATGAATCTTCTCAGCTATATAAGTTGCATAATCATAGTGGATAGCTGGAGGCTTACCGGGGCAAATATGGACAGCATTGCCAATATGCAGTCATCTACATCTTCAGTCCTCTGAATCCAGGACATATCCAATCAAGTCCACCATCATCCTGCCCAACTCATTCAGGTATTGGTACCAATGGGAGGGGTTCTGACTGCTTCAGAGCTAGGTGTGACAAATAGCTGGTTAATCTTCACAATCTGGTCATTAGACAGGTTATTTCCTCTCTTTATCAAATCTTGCATGGAAAGAGGGGTCAATTTCTTGGCTGTATGAAAATGCAGCATCTGATTTATACTCTCTGGAGTGATCTGAAACAGGACTAGGCCTGTGGGGCTAATGACTGCCCTTTGGCTGGGGTCATAGCACTCTTGGCAACTGTAGATAAGCTCTGGCATGGGATTAACTTGGGGAAGGTTGTATATGGGCAAATTTGATTCCCAAATTCCCAGGATATCTGCTCCACTCATGTGCTGGGCTCTCAGTTCATTTAACATCTGGATATTATACTTAGTTCCCATAGGAAACCAGTCCAACATCTGGTAATCCATGTCTCCCAGGGGTTTCCATGCTAATTCTTGGTGGGGGGCATTGATAGGCTTAATATTGAGAGCAATGGGAGTCTCCATAGCTTGTGAAGGGATAAACTAATGCAATTTGACAAGTGAGTTGGCAAAGACAGACTGCAGATTGCCCTCTGTGGTAAAAACTTGATTTTCTGAACTGTCAGAGGGGAATTTACCAGCTAGAAATTGAAATACTGCTGGTAATTGGTTACAGAGACTCTTTTGGTGCCCAATTTAGCTCCTGGTAGTAATTCAGAGGTATTCAGCGGGGCATTTAGCCGAGAAAACGCAGGAGAGGGTTTTCAGATGAATTGCAGTTTGTTACAACTCTGCAGGGAATTTTTGGACTTCACAGACAATGGTGGAGGTATAACCCGGTTTCTAGCGGTGAAAAAATCTGTTTTACGGTCCTATTATGCCTGTGAGCAGTTTAGAGCAGAATGCAGGTCGAATGGAGGGCAGGGTAGGGTAAATACCTGTAACTTGACGTGCAGAAGTCGTGATAAGGTGTACTGCAGTTGCTGGAGTGGTCGCCTTTGTTGAATTTACAGGTTGGCGGAAATCCGGGCAGAAACGGTTAAACAGAGAGTTCAGCAGACAATAACAGTGAAATGGTAAAAAATGCGTGAAATTTGGTTAATATGAGATTTTTACCCATTTGGCGCTTTTATAGGATGACGTCAGCATGACGTCATTGGTGGGTCACGTGTGATGTGACGTCAGCAGACGTCATCGGGGAGGACGTGGCAGCAGACGACGGTCAACGGGGGGTGAGGTGGCAGCCCAGTCAGCGGTGAGCTGGACGCGGCGGGACGGTCAAACAGCGGACGGGCGGAGGTTAAGCCGTGAAGGTTACGGTTAAGGCTTTAACCGTCACGGTCTCTCGGGGCGGTTAGAGTACGGCGCCCAGGGTGTCAGAGGGAGCTCCGAGACGGTCTAACGGGCGACGCGTGGCAGAGGCATGACGAGGCGCAACGTCATGTTCTCGGGAGTTAACGCGCGGACGTGGACGGCGTTCCGATATTGTGGTGGGCCGTCGGATCTGGAGGGCTTGATCCGACGGCTGGCGGAGGTGTAAGGTGCACGGCGGATAGGGCGGCGGAAAAATTTAACGTTTATGGGTTTTTTGACAAGGTTTTCAAATGTTTCAACCTCTGACACCCGCGCTTGCATTTGGGGGCATGCTGAAGGCGGGATTTTGCCTTTTATAAGGTTTGCGGAGGGGTTTGTGGGCTAGAGGGGTTTAGAGAGGGGTTTTTACCCATGCAAAGGTATTTTTTGAGGGAAATGATCTGCAGCAAAGGGAGAGTATCGGGGATAGGTTCACCATGGTGGCCAGATGCCACTATGATCCCTCTTTGCAGATTTCTCGGCTATTATGCCTAGGGGAGGGAATATATAACATTTAGGGCTTTATACACCTTAGTGTTATTACTATTAGGGCAAGGGGTAGAATAAGGGAGTTAAATAGTAGAATTAGGAGTTAGTAAAGTGAAGGAGGGGAATCTTTGAGAAAGGGGATGTTAATAATGGAGTAGGGGGGAAAAAGTGAAGTTAGTGATGCTCTCTGCTGTGAATCCATGAAATTCACCACCTTTTTTGCTGATATGTCCATTGCCTTGGCAAAATATCTTTGACAACTATGTAATGGTGAACCTGTCCTTTCTGCAACCACAACTGCCTACCCAACTATTTCACCTAACATTTTTTTGTTTCTTCTTGGAGGGGCACTTAGACTTGCAACCCTCAATTGCCTTTTCTTTTCTTTGGCTTTTTCCTTTTTTACTCTATCTGCTTCTACCCTTATCTCTTCCAAGGTCCCAGATTAGGCTTTTGGGAACCTTTGTTTCTCTACCTGAACTACTTGTCTGCCAAGATTAAGCTGTTTGGACAGACTTCTTTCTCTATTCTACAACTCAAAATTGAAACATGGCATGATCCAGATTAGACTGTTGAATCATCCACAAAAATGTAATAAGGTCCTCAATATCTGAAGTAATTTCACACACCTCTGATTACCTGGAAATATGGGATCTTTGTGCTAACAAAGCAGAGCATATTTGGATTTTCAATAATCAATCATGAAATATGAAACCTATTACTATAGGTATCCAACAGTGGCTCCACATGGGGATGGTTTTTCTTTTGAAAGACCAAGAACAGCAGGTCAGATTGCCTTGTTCCTTGAATGTCCATCTTAATCTTTGAGATCTGATGCATGTAACCTGTCAAAATAGTGTGCTTCTTTCTTGGAGAACCTCTGATATTATCTGCCTGTTGCTGCTAGTTGCAGTACTTGGGAAAACCTCTTTATACAATATAAATCAAAAGAGAATATGTACAATTGCATATATACAATGAACCTTTGGATCCTTATCATATTGAACCATCATAATAGTGCTTCAGCATCCTGCCATTGACAGGACCTTCATCTAGTTCAGTCACAGTCAAGCTTTTAAGGAAATAAGTGTTATTACCTTGCACTGCTTGGACAGCAAATGGTCCTTTCCATAAAGAATCAAACTTCCCATGTTTCCCTTTGTCTTCTCTTCTTGCATCCCACTTTAGAACTTTGTCTCCTAGATTGAAGTCTTCTGCTTTGGTTCTTCTGTCAAAGGCCTTTTTCAGTTTTCTTGTAATATTTGCACTCTGCTGAAAACTTGTTCTCTGGTCTGCTGTAAACAGATTATCTGGTTGATCCTTCTTTGCATATCATTTGGCTCTGCTTGACTTTCTTGTAGAAGTTTCATAACTGGCACCCCTAGTGATGAAGGAAATCTGGCCTCTAATCCGTAGACTAACTCATATGGGCTGGTCCCAATTGATCTTTTGGTGGTTAATCTGTCTGCCCATAAGGCATTTACTAGTTTTCTTGTGCCAGTTCTTTTTGTTCTCTTCCAGCACTTTCTTAATGATGTTTATCAGGCTTTTGTTTGATGATTCAGCAAGACCATTTCCCTGAGGATAGTAAGCTGTAGAATGGCCCAAAGTGATGTGAAATTTATGGCAAAAGTTTACCATTTTCTTGGATCTGAAGGCAGCAGCATTGTCTGTTATTATCTTGTCTGGGCAGCCAAATCTGGCCAGTATATTGTTCTCTAAGAATTGAATGATCACTGAGTCATTTGCTTGTCTGCATGGGGCAGCTTCAATCCACTTGGTAAAGTAGTCTGTTGCTGTTAGAATCCATCTGTGTTGTCCTGAAGATGAGGGGTGAATTTCTCCAATGAAATCTAAGCCCCATTGTTGAAAAGGTCTCTCTGTTGCAATGGGCCTCAAAGGAAGTGGCAGCAACTGTCTTCTGCCTTCAAACAGTTGGCACTTGTGGCAAGATGTTGTGAATTTCTTCATATCTGAGAACATAGTGGGCCAGTAATAACCAGCCCTTAATATCTTGTCCACAGTGGATTTCCAGTACAGATGTCCACCACAGTCTCCAGCATGGAATTCTTGCATAATTTTATCAGTTTCATTCTCAAGAAGACAGTGCAGCAAAATACCTTCATGGTTTTTCCAGAGTAGATTCTCATCTAACACACAAAATTTGGATGTTTTCATTTTTAGGAACCTAGACTTAGTTCTGGACAGTCCTGGGGGAGCACACAGGTTTTGTAACACATAACAGATATCAGAGTACCATGGAGATTGTTCAAAGGCTACGTTGATCTTTGGAGTCGCCAGCTCTGTTTCACTGTCCAGTTGGTTTATATCTAAGGCTTGGAAATTTGATTCTGTCATTAACTTAGCCAAACCTTGCCCTTTTATCAACTTTGTAGGCTTTATTTCAATGTCAAATTCAAGTATGTTTGCAATCCATTTTCCTCTTCTACCCTCTAAGTTTTCTTGGGTGAGAATGTCTTTGACAATAGGACTTGGTACATAAGCCACAACATGAGAGTAAAGGATATAGATCCTAAAATCTTTGATAGCTTTGATTAATGCATAGGCTTGTTTTTCCATTATTTGGTATTTCAAAGGAGCATCTCTAAGAGCTCTGCTGAAGAAGGCAATGGGCTTTTCATTCCCTTGATCATCTTTCTGCAATAAAACAGCAGCAATAGTATGCTGGGAGGCAAAAGAAAAAATAATAAAGTCTTTGTCAAACTGAGGATTAGTTAATACCGGGGTTTGGGTTAAAGCCAGTTTTATGCTTTCAAAGGCTTGCTTTGCTTCCACAGTCCACTTAACCTTTGAATCTTTCTTTAGCATATTGTTTAGCAGTCTGATCAATTCTGCTAAATTTGGGATGAACCTTCTTAAAAAATTGAGTTTTCCTAAGAATCCTTGCAACTCTTTGACATTCCTAGGGTGAGGCATTTGTAGGATCGCTTGTATCCTATCTGGATCAATTCTTATGCCATCTTTTGAAATGATGTGTCCTAAAAGTTTCCCTTCTTCCAAACCAAATAAAGACTTCTTGGGGTTTAAGGAAATGCCATATTTTCTGCATGTTATGAAAATCTGTCTTAAATGTTTCAAATGTTCTTGGTCAGATTTTGAGAAGGGTGTAAGATCATCTAAGTAAATGACCAAGAAATCATGAATTTCTTTTGCAAAAGCAATGTCCATTGCTCTTTGAAATGTTGCCCCTGCATTTTTCAAACCAAATGGCATTTTCACATACTTGAAAGTTCCCCATGGGGTAGTAAATGCAGTTTTGTCTTGATCATCAGGGTGCACTAAAATTTGATTGAAGCCTGAGAAGCCATCCAACAATGATATTCTTGATGCTCCTACTACTCTTTGGAGGATGTGGTCCATTTTTGGTAAAGGGTAGTTATCTTTGAGTGAAACTTGATTCAGATTCCTTAAGTCTACACAAAGTCTAATCTCACCAGTTTTCTTTCTTGTAGGGACCAAATTTGAAATCCACTCAGAAAACCTGATTGGTGCTATGATCCCAGCTTTGAACATTTTTTGTAATTCCTTTTCAATGGAAGGAAGAAGCACAGGATTGATTCTTCTCAATTTTTGTTTGAATGGTTTTTGATTAGGCTTGAGGGGAATGGTGTGCTGTATAACAGAGGTATCATAAGACTTCAAGTCTTCATAACCCCAGGCAAAGACATCTTGGAATTCTTTAAAGAGATCAACATATTTGGGCTTTTGATCGGGGGGCAAAGAGGCGGACAGCTTGACTATCTTAGGCTTTTCCATAGTGCCAATATTACATTCTTCAACTCTTGCATCTAATGGCTGCATCTTTGGTTTCCTGGGGACATCATTTGAGTCAAAAATGTCCTCTAGTGGGGTAAGGCCTGCTGGGAGGAAGTTGTCTTTGAGTTGTATGATTTCAGTTTCAATGTTACTCATCTCTTCACAGTCCATTTGTTTAATTTGTTGAATGTTTTCATTGTTGAAAATGGTTGGGCTGAGTAGTTGTTTTGCTGTCCTAAGTGACATTGGGTGAGCAGATTGTTGAAACTGTAATTGTGATTGACTTGCTCCATCAACAATTTGAGATTGACTTGCTGTCTCAAGGTCAAATATATTTATCCTGTAAACTCTTGTTGCAAAGTTAAAAAGTTGTTTATTTGCCTATCATTCTCAAATACTTGCCATTCTTTGACATTGTTTGGAATAGAAGGCCTATATTTGACTTCTGCTGTGAAACAATTGTTGGGTTGTAGTGGGAATTTGAAGGTGCTGGCAAATGTTGCCAAGCTGTGAGCATGGAGATTGTGGCCCCTTGGAATCTTTGTGAGAACAAACTCGGAGAAAGTTTCTAGTATTTCAATTACAGCAGACCTGTAGGACCTTAATCTTTTGTCATTGGTGACAAAATCCCCTTTTACTTGTTGAATTACTAGATCAGAGTCCCCATGATTGAGAGGCTATGTGCTTGTAATGATTTAGCAATCTTGAGACCTAGTAGCAGAGCTTCATATTCTGCCATGTTGTTAGTGCATTTAAAGTTCAGTCTATATGCCCTGCCTTGTGCACAGGCTTTCTCTTTGTTATGTATCCATACTCCAGCTCCTGCCCCTAACTTGTTAACTGAGCCATCAAACTCTAGGACCCACAGACTATCTTGCTGGTCAGGGAATCTTAAATTCTTCTCATGGGATGGCCATGTGAGCATGAGTTGAGGTTTCTTTTCCCATTTGTCTCCTAGATAATTTCATCATTTGTTTGACAATTTTTTACAACTGAAGGAGGGTGAATGGGTATTGTTGGGCTGATTAAATTTGGCAGGTGCCACTTGTTTGATGAATGTTTTGTTTTTGTATGGGTGTCTCGGTCTTGATGTTATTGCTTAAGGAATTTGTGCTGTCATTGAAAAGGATGAAGGAGTCTATGTCCGAATGGACAGCATATATTGGAAAATTTTGAGGCTTTTCTTCACTGCTGACCATGTATTTCATGAGTGTTTCCCTATAAAGTCTCTTGGGTTGCCCAAAGACAGAGATGGTTGCATATGACATGTCTAATTGCAGGGAGCCTTGGAGCTTGGCTCCCCATGATCTTGATAAGAGCATTCCATATTTGGGTGGGATATCGGCAACAACAACATCCATTAAAATGGTTTTGTTGGGAAATTGAACCAGGGACACACATAAATCCTTAATCAGGCCCAAGCATTTTACTTGACTAGAATCAAAAGAAAACAGGTCTTTGTATGGTCTTGTTATATCCAAATTTAATCTTTCCATGACTGCTTTTGGCATGAGGTTGTGAGATGCACCTGAGTCAAACATTGCATTGTGCAGTATTTTATCATGAACGTGTAAGCTGACATAAAAAGGTAAAACCCCTGTGACTACTGTTTTTCCATCTACCTCTGGACCAAACAGTAATTCTGGAGTGTCATCTAGCACATTTACATCATCTTTGTTCTTGGTGAGCTGAAGGGATTTCTTGATCTGTTGCTTATATATGTCATGCTTGGCTAGCTCTAAAAGGGGAATTGCTATCTTTAACTTGCCAACCTCTGTTCCTAGGTCAAAGGGTTTATCCACCTGAATTTTAGGGTCACGGACAGCAGTCCTTTTCTTGTTCAATGAAACTTCTTGTTGGATTTCATCTTGATTTTGGAACCTGCCCCCCATGTCCATGTCTTGAGGGGTGATGTTCGGATTTGGGTGAGAGGATGATGTTGCTGTGGGCTCTTGTGGTGTGGACAGAAATTCAGTGACCTCCTCAACCACTACTTCCTTTGCAGGCAAGTTTGTTTTGTCATTAGGTTCAGTGACTGAGGCTTCTTTAGATTGCTGTTTCTCCTTTACCTTTTCAGGCTGATTTGCATTTATAGTCCGACTTCTTAGTTTGTACTGCTTATGGACTTCATAGACAGCAGTATCATATCCTTGCTTAAAGTCAAAGGATTCTCCTGATTGTGTTTGGAATGTTTTGTTCTCATCCTCATCATGGTCTTCTTGTGTTAGGAAAACATGGCTTTTACCATCCAGACCTATTAAATTGATCTCTGGATCTTCATTGAGTTGATTAGCCGAGGAAGTTTCTGCATAATTTTCTTGAAAAGGTGGTCTGATATCTTGGTCAGCACCTGTTTTTCCTATATTGGGGTTCTGTGTTCTCCTAAAATTTGGGTTTCTAGGAGTATTGTTTTGTGGTGCTTCCCATGATGACTTTCTTTCTACTGATTCCACTCTTTCACCTAGTCTTTTCATGCTGTTTAGTATTGCATCCAACTTCTGATCGAAGCCCGAGGGCTCTTCTTTGAAACCAACCTTCTTTTCCAGCTTTGCCCTGTTTCTTTTGGCAATTAGGTTGGCCTCTACAGTGACTGCAACTCTTTGGGCTTCTGCAAGGGTTGGAGGGTCTCTTTCTCTCAACTGATAGGCCATATCAGAGTCAAAACCATCAGGGAAGTTATAAAGGGCCAAATCAGGAGGGGGCCTTAAGTTCTGGGGAATAGCATTGTATATGTTGTTAAACCTAGCACAATATTCCAACACGTTTCTTGGGGACCTCTTTTAATAGTGTTATATTCACCCAGTATATGGTGTGGATCTCTCTTTTTCTCCCATCTGTTGGTAAATTCCTGGTATAGAACTTCAGAGGTTGCAATGGAATTTGCATTCAAGGATCTAAACCAAGTTCTGACATCCCCAGTTAGGCTTTGGACAAAAATTCTCATCCTGACACTATCATCATCAATTTCATAGGTCTCAAAGTGGTCTTGCATCTTTTTAGCATGCTGGATGGCTGTCAAAGGGCCATGGGAATCAAAAAATGAGAGTCTGGTTTGATAATCTTGGGGTAGGGCTGGCGCATTGGCTGGAATCTGCAATGGTGCATATCTGTTAGCCATGTTTATAGGGTTAATAGGGTTGATAGGAACAAATGGGACAACTGGGATAACAGGTGTACTGGGGTTAATAGGATGGGTAACAAGTGGAGAACTGGTTGAGTGAGTATGTGCAGATGGTGAAGATGGAAAGGTAGGACTTTGAGGGGTTGAAGATGAACTAGGGGAGTTGGGTGTGGAACGGAAAAGGACTTTGCAAGGAGTGGGAATTTGAAGGGGTTGGTCTGACCTTATATCTGAATCAGCAGGTTTATCCTGCTTGTGCTGTTTCCTTATGTTCTTTGGGATGATATTTGGGTTATCAACAATGATGGGTTGGTCAGGGTCAGGGTGTGCCCTAGTGTGCCTTGGGTTTCTTTTAGGAGCCAGCTTCTAAGTGTTCTTTCAGAATTTTATACAGAAGTTTTGTATTTACAAGGGCAAAATAAGAACTCTGGAATGACTATATATGTTTCAAGGCTAGGATAAGTTTCCCTAGTTAGCTCTTCCCTAAGACTGCCCCTGTATTAGAGAAACAGTCCTAAGATGTCTTGGCTAGCTTCAGGCTTGATGAAAGCTTTGGAAGATAGATAGTGATTGAATAGTCTTGTCCCCAGTGGAGTCGCCAATTATGTTAACACCCAGGTTGTTCCCTATGACTCCCAAGGGAATACGGCCGGGGTAACCACTAACCAATCTTTTAATCACTGTTTCTAGCCAAACAGTGATCAGAGAGGGCTCTCTCTTTATGATTTATATCTACAGTGATGGTGTTTTAGGCTAGGTATTGAGTACAGGTCATGTTTGTGTTCGGTTGATGAAATTCCCTTAGACTTCAGTGATGTAGTTTTTAGATATGTTGAATATCATTGGGCAATGGAGTCTGTGGCTTAATGTGTTTGAATCTGTGAGATGAAAGATGGAACTTACAGGGCCATTTTGGTGTTTAATAGAACAGATTTTTTGATTAAAAGACTGGTAACAGGTAGCACGAACAGTGAAAGCATTTAAGAATTTTCACTATTTATCTATATGTTCCCAACAGATAGCTTTAAGAAGAGAAAACAGAGGTCTTAGGGGAAAAGTTGAATCCCTGAGAATGACTGTTACAATAAAAACACAGTTTTGAATTGCAGCAATTAAGAATTACAATTCTGTTACTGTATATGAGGAAAACATATATAATAGCTCAGTTTGAGTCCAGGGTAAACATGGTTAAATCCTGGTACTATCCTTTCACCTTGCTATCAAGTGTAAAACATTAGAACGACAAAGAGAACAAAAGACTCAAAACAGACACGACAAGAGATTTGAGAATACTTATAGTTTTATGCAACACCCATGGAATCCTGTAACATGCATCCTTCACCACAAGACATCAAATACACCAAACTTCTGGAAGTTCCATTCCTCCTTTGTATTAATTCTCTGAAAATATTACAGCAGATGGAAGTTATCCAAGAGAAAATTCCAGCAACCCCTTCAGCATCTGTGAAGGGTGTATATATACTAGCGGTGGTCTACAGAAATATCTGAGTTCTGCGTTATCTCAGTCTTTACATTCTCACCAACTCTTTAAGATATTATGTCGAAAATTTATTACACATTTAATACACAGTACAGGCATTTTAATGCTCTGTCAGAAGATATTTAGCTTTATAGGAATAGCTAAGTCGGTCTGAGTATTTGGATTTAATGCATAGAAAACCCGACTGTAGGCTGGTACACTATGTCTCGGACCTGTCAGCTGTGACTTTGACTGCTGCTGGTGGTGAGTGACTGGTCTGGCTGAGTTGGCTCAGCCTCTGCTTTTTCTGTAAGTTTTAATTCCCAAAATTGCCATTGCGCGTGTCTGCCTTTTTCCTTCTGCGCTATTGGTTCTGGCCTGTCAAAATTGTCTGGGTCAAATGCCTCCAGACATCCTGTGTGGGCAGTTGATGTGCCAAAATCGCCCCTAGAGTCTCATCTGCTTCTGTGAACTTGAAGAAATTGGGTGGTGTATCAAACAGATGCTCTATCTCATTCATGAGAAAAAACAGGTTCTCCACTCTGTCATACATCATTTGCCCTGTGGCTGGCCCTGTGTCCTTTGAAGTGCTGGGAGGTTTTGCAATCTCTGCTACTGCATGTGCATCAATTCTCTTGTTATAGTTGTCCAGGGTGAGCAGTCTTCCCACGCTGCTCAAAATGTTGGGGAGGCCTCTGTTCTGCAGTGTTACAAACTTCTCCAGGAACCTGTTAATTTCTGTCTGCATGTCCTGTGTCCTTCTTTCCAAGGTTCCAATCAAGTTTCTCAATGTAACAACTCTCTTGGCTATGGCAATCGTTTCTGTCCTATTGTTGATTCCCATGCTAGCCAATTGAGTGCTGGTTTTGTAATTCAGGATATTGATCATCCTGGTAGCTGCTTCTGGCATGTGCCCAAGGCTTGCCCTTGCTCTCTGTATTTCCTTGTTTGCTTTGGTGATGAGCACCATTTGTTCATCCATGGTTTCAATGTATTGCCACTGTTTGGCAATGGATCTCCCAATGTTGCTCCACAACACTGCTTTCATATCAGCTGTCACCCTTTCCAGTGCAAGCTCTTTTTCCAGCTCAGCAATCCTTCTCTTAAGGGTTTTCACCTCTCTCTCCTTGGCTGCCTCATTTTGTTTGCTTTTATCAAATTTCTCATTAACATTAGCCAAGTTCTGTTTGAGCCCATCCAGCTCTTTCATTTGGGCTTCCATAGCTCGGATCTCTGCTTGTAGCTTCTGCATATCTAAGCTAGCAGCTTGCTGATGTTGTGTTGGGGCTGTAGATGGTGCTGTAGCTCCTGTTTGCTGAGGAGGAGGAGTGATGATCGGAGGTGCTTCCTCAAGATTTATTATTAATGGAGGAGGCTGGGAGGATTGACCTTCCCCTTTCTGTTTCATGGCTTCTTGCAGTGCTGCCTTTGCAGCTTCAGTTTGTCCTAGCTGGTCTTGAGTCCTAACCAGCTCTTTGTATAAGGATACCAGCAGGTCTGTGGTATCTTTTTCTTGCCTTTGCTGGGCAACTTCATCTGTTTGTGGATGGATGGTGGCCGGGAGTTTGATTTTCTTTCTTAGGGCTGCCATGTCTGCATCCCTTATTTTCAGCAGTTCTTGGATGCCTTTGACATCCTTGGGATCATGTCCAATATCTATGATTACCTCCTCCAAGGATTTGATCCTGTTGTCCTTGGCTTGTGAGGATGCTCGTTCCAATTCTAGCTGGGATGATGTATTGTCTAGGCTGCTCTTTAACTTGTAATTTTCCAGTGTCTCATCTGCCAGGGAGGCATACACCATTTCACCGTTTGTTTGTGTAACTCTATCTTATCCATGGGGTGAATATCTTTAGCCAGAACCTCCATGTTGGTTCTTAAATAGTCTGAGGTGGACTGGGGATGTAGAGTTGTGGGCATGAAATGGCTCATTATCATTTTTCCCTCACTCACATCAAAAGCAGACATTAGTCTCTGCTGGTTGCTGGGAGCTAGTTTTAACAAGTGATCATAGAGTTGCACTTTTATGGGATCACTCCTTCTCTTGATTTCTATGAACTGCTGCTTTATACTTGAGTGCCCCTCTCTATGCTGGCCAGAAGAGCTGACCTCTCCTCCCATTGTCATATCTGGTCCTCTTTGAGATGAGCTGGCCGAGAGTTCTCCACTGGGTGGGCCCATGCCCATGGCCTGCCTTACTGCTATGTCCTCCTCTTGGGAGTCATTCAATCTTTGTCTCTTCTCTCCTCTGATAAAGGATGAAGTCTGGGGAGTCTCTCTCTCTCTCTTTCTGGTTAAGTCCTCCTTCTGAGGTGTTTGGAGGACTGAGCTGTCCACATTGATGTCTGTTCTTGGAGACAACTCTGTTTGGGGCTGCTGTTCTGTAGATCGGGCAAATCTGTCTCTTTATTTTGCTGTAATGGCTGCTGCCCACTAGTTTGTGGTTTATCTTGTTGCTGCCCCAACTCCCGTTCTTCCATTTCTTCTTGCTGCTGTAGCAAGGTGTCAACCTGTTCTTCTGTTAATATAGGTGGTTGTTCCACCTGTTTGCCTTTGTCCTTGCTTGCTGCTTGGGTTGTCTGCTCGGCAGTTCGCTGTTGTGTTGCTGGTGTTGTGGTGGCTGCCCCAATTTGCCTCCTGTAGGAAATAGGCACCTGTCCACAAGTTTCCAAGTCAGCTTGTTTTTGGACATTTCTAGCCTCTTGCTCAAGTATTTCTTCATTAGTCATTTGCTCTACTAATGTGCCCTCTTCCCAATCTGGTGCATTTGCATATTTTTCAATTTCAGGTAATCTGGCATGAGCATAGTTGCCTAACTTATACCTGATCCTCCTGAGGGAAATAGAGTGGTTAGGGTCATATGGAATCCACTCAAAACTAGTTTTCAACTGGAGTCCTTCCAGGATCCTGTCTGCCTCTTTCCAGCCTTCCTCCTTTCTGTTGTATAAGAAAGGACCTAGCTGATTTCTCACTTTCAACTGTGATTTCTTGTTTTTACTCTGAAAGTGTAGGTAATCTGAGTTCCCAAATTGCCTGAAATATTCTAAGGCAAACAGTCTCATGGGAACGTACCTTGGCAGCCTAAATGGATTTAATTCACATCCATACACCCTAATGATTGTGTGATTCTGGTAGAAGTACCAGTTGCCGATGTTATAAAGCTTGTTCAAATGAAGAATTCTTTTCATGTCATCGGTCAGTCTAGGAGGAGGGGCACCTTGCAGCACTGTTAGGGCTGGATGAACAAATAAATCAATAAACTCACAGTATGTATAAGGTGATAGTGAGGTACGATGGAACACAGGGGTCCAGAAAACAACTGATCTTGGGGTTCCTTGGGCGTTGAGTGACCTCAAAGGGACAGAGAAGGTAGCTGGCTGGTTGAACAGGAACAGATGATATATGTAGGAGGTGTATCTGAACAGCCTCTCCCTCTTCAAGTTCATGAACTGGTCATGAATCTTCTCAGCTATATAAGTTGCATAATCATAGTGGATAGCTGGAGGCTTACACGGGGCAAATATGGACAGCATTGCCAATATGCAGTCATCTACATCTTCCAGTCCTCTGAATCCCAGGACATATCCAATCAAGTCCACCATCATCCTGCCCAACTCATTCAGGTATTGGTACCCAATGGGAGGGGTTCTGACTGCTTCAGAGCTAGGTGTGACAAATAGCTGGTTAATCTTCACAATCTGGTCATTAGACAGGTTATTTCCTCTCTTTATCAAATCTTGCATGGAAAGAGGGGTCAATTTCTTGGCTGTATGAAAATGCAGCATCTGATTTATACTCTCTGGAGTGATCTGAAACAGGACTAGGCCTGTGGGGCTAATGACTGCCCTTTGGCTGGGGTCATAGCACTCTTGGCAACTGTAGATAAGCTCTGGCATGGGATTAACTTGGGGAAGGTTGTATATGGGCAAATTTGATTCCCAAATTCCCAGGATATCTGCTCCACTCATGTGCTGGGCTCTCAGTTCATTTAACATCTGGATATTATACTTAGTTCCCATAGGAAACCAGTCCAACATCTGGTAATCCATGTCTCCCAGGGGTTTCCATGCTAATTCTTGGTGGGGGGCATTGATAGGCTTAATATTGAGAGCAATGGGAGTCTCCATAGCTTGTGAAGGGATAAACTAATGCAATTTGACAAGTGAGTTGGCAAAGACAGACTGCAGATTGCCCTCTGTGGTAAAAACTCGATTTTCTGAACTGTCAGAGGGGAATTTACCAGCTAGAAATTGAAATACTGCTGGTAATTGGTTACAGAGATTCTTTTGGTGCCCAATTTAGCTCCTGGTAGTAATTCAGAGGTATTCAGCGGGGCATTTAGCCGAGAAAACGCAGGACGAGGGGTTTTCAGATGAATTGCAGTTTGTTACAACTCTGCAGGGAATTTTTGGACTTCACAGAGACAATGGTGGAGGTATAACCCGGTTCTAGCGGTGAAAAAATCTGTTTTACGGTCCTATTATGCCTGTGAGCAGTTTAGAGCAGAACGCAGGTCGAATGGAGGGCAGGGTAGGGTAAATACCTGTAACTTGACGTGCAGAAGTCGTGATAAGGTGTACTGCAGTTGCTGGAGTGGTCGCCTTTGTTGAATTTACAGGTTGGCGGAAATCCGGGCAGAAACGGTTAAACAGAGAGTTCAACAGACAATAACAGTGAAATGGTAAAAAATGCGTGAAATTTGGTTAATATGAGATTTTTACCCATTTGGCGCTTTTATAGGATGACGTCAGCATGACGTCATTGGTGGGTCACGGTGATGTGACGTCAGCAGACGTCATCGGGGAGGACGTGGCAGCAGACGACCGGTCAACGGGGGTGAGGTGGCAGCCCAGTCAGCGGTGAGCTGGACGCGGCGGGACGGTCAAACAGCGGACGGGCGGAGGTTAAGCCGTGAAGGTTACGGTTAAGGCTTTAACCGTCACGGTCTCTCGGGGCGGTTAGAGTACGGCGCCCAGGGTGTCAGAGGGAGCTCCGAGACGGTCTAACGGGCGACGCGTGGCAGAGGCATGACGAGGCGCAACGTCATGTTCTCGGGAGTTAACGCGCGGACGTGGACGGCGTTCCGATATTGTGGTGGGCCGTCGGATCTGGAGGGCTTGATCCGACGGCTGGCGGAGGTGTAAGGTGCACGGCGGATAGGGCGGCGGAAAAATTTAACGTTTATGGGTTTTTTGACAAGGTTTTCAAATGTTTCAACCTCTGACCACCCGCGCTTGCATTTGGGGGCATGCTGAAGGCGGGATTTTGCCTTTTATAAGGTTTGCGGAGGGTTTGTGGGCTAGAGGGGTTTAGAGAGGGGTTTTTACCCATGCAAAGGTATTTTTTGAGGGGAAATGATCTGCAGCAAAGGGAGAGTATCGGGGATAGGTTCACCATGGTGGCCAGATGCCACTATGATCCCTCTTTGCAGATTTCTCGGCTATTATGCCTAGGGGAGGGAATATATAACATTTAGGGCTTTATACACCTTAGTGTTATTACTATTAGGGCAAGGGGTAGAATAAGGGAGTTAAATAGTAGAATTAGGAGTTAGTAAAGTGAAGGAGGGGAATCTTTGAGAAAGGGGATGTTAATAATGGAGTAGGGGGGAAAAAGTGAAGTTAGTGATGCTCTCTGCTGTGAATCCATGAAATTCACCACCTTTTTTGCTGATATGTCCATTGCCTTGGCAAAATATCTTTGACAACTATGTAATGGTGAACCTGTCCTTTCTGCAACCACAACTGCCTACCCACTATTTCACCTAGCATTTTTTGTTTCTTCATGGAGGGGCACTTGGACTTGCAACCCTCAATTGCCTTTTCTTTTCTTTGGCTTTTCATTTTTTACTCTATCTGCTTCTACCCTTATCTCTTCCAAGGTCCCAGATTAGGCTTTTGGGAACCTTTGTTTCTCTACCTGAACTACTTGTCTGCCAAGATTAAGCTGTTTGGACAGACTTCTTTCTCTATTCTACAACTCAAAATTGAAACATGGCATGATCCAGATTAGACTGTTGAATCATCCACAAAAATGTAATAAGGTCCTCAATATCTGAAGTAATTTCACACACCTCTGATTACCTGGAAATATGGGATCTTTGTGCTAACAAAGCAGAGCATATTTGGATTTTCAATAATCAATCATGAAATATGAAACCTATTACTATAGGTATCCAACACAAACTCTTCCCATCACTGAGATCCCCCAAATTCCTCATTTTCGCACAAACCCTAGTTTCTTGCTACAACCTGGCAATTTTCTATGGTTGGGCCTGTCCTTTGCCTTTTTGGACCCCTTCCCCTAACTCAATTTCTGAGATTCCACTTTCCCCTACTTCCTAACATCCCTCCATACTTCCCAAAATTTCCTCAAGAATTTAGAAGCTCCCTATCCCCTTCATTTCGCTTCATTTCGGAAAATCCCTAGTCCCACACATTGGGATATGTTTCACTCAAATGATGTTTCTGAGAAATCAAAGATGAATTCAGGAAACATGAGAGATATTTTTCTCCACAACGGACCAAGGTATAAAAACCTCCTTCACTTTTTACACAGGTGTCATGGTTTTGAAGAAATGTCAAAAATACAATTGTCTCGGGAGAATTGATGCACCTCTAGAGTGACCTCGGGAAAATCAAGTTTTCTCCTAGCTGGGTTAGCCAAATGACTTAGTTGATAATCCAAATGATAGCTAGAGACAATTCTCTTTCCAATGAGCTATCATGAGCTCACTTTGGAGTTGAGGAAGTCATTCAAAGGTTGATTGTAATAACACTCTGCCTTTAGGCAGCCTCATTTGGCATAGTTCGACCAGTCTTGGGAGATTTGATCTTTGACAGGGAAAATGAACTCCAAATTGAAAAATTCTAGTGGGGTTGGAAACTAGACTCAAATACCTTTCCAACAAGCTATCCTACGCTCAATTTGGACATTGGAAACGCCTCCAAAAGTCACCTGGAAAAGAGCGTGACGCACAGGAGGAGGAGCACGACGGTTTTATAAATATTTTCACTCCATATGGTCAGTTATACAAGTGGCAAAGGAAGGAAAAGGGTCACCCAAGCCATGTGTCATGTTTTTGGTGCTACACCTGTAGCTGATTCTTGGCTCTCCACCTTCATTTTGTGACCCTTGGGCATTCTATCTCTTCATGGCACATTCTATATATTGTATGCAAACCTTTTGCAAAGCAATTGGGTTGGCTAGCTTGTAACTTCTGGGAGACTGTGGGAAAGAAACTTTGTTTCTCCATTCTATATTTTTACAGAGAATTAATGAAAGGCAGCGGCACCATTTCATGAGATTCCTGTGGTTGTGAGTGTAGCAAGTGTGTCTCTTATGTTTCATATGTATCTTGTTATGTTCCATATTTCATTTCATATTCATTTTTGGTGAAATTTTTCGAATGAGATTAGGTAGAATTCAATTTTATTGCTCTACCTGTGGGAAAATTTCATGTACAGTGTTCATTCTTTTTTTGAAAAGGATTCATGTTTTCCATGCCCTTTTCACCTTCTTAATCAATCTCTCCATTCTGCCATATCTTAAAACTAAAATTGCTATTCTTTCTGCCTACCTTGCCTCACGAAATAATCTATGCCTTCATGTTAAGTTCTCTGTTCATTGAGGTCCAGTGGTCCCATAACATCCCAGAAACACAGTCATTCACAAAAATCCCTCCTTATGTTCATTTTCACTTACTAGCCTAAGATAAATTGTTCGTTGGAAAGTCATCTCGGTCCTTTTTGTTCATCTATTTACTGAGTGTGACTCGGAGAGAGCCCTATCTTGTTCTGGTAGGGCTAGCTACCAGACTGAGCGTGGTTTTTGGTTACCCTAAATTTTGCCTTCTTTCAGCCTACGGCAGATTCAGGTGCTAACATAGTGGCGACTACGTTGGGGATTTGATTACAAAATTGTTTGCTTGTAGATTGTCTTGTCCCAGGACATATCTCATGTTTAGATCTGATGTTGATGGTGAACAATGATCAGACATAAGAAGATGGCTGAAATCATTCACCTGTTGACTCCATTCGTGATGGATCAGATTGCAAGAACATATGCTCCCATGATCTGTGATCACATCCCAGGCTTCCCAAATAAAATTACAAATGTAGATTGGTCAAAGAATCTGCCTACGTTTAAAAATTATGGTAAGAGGGATGTTGCTTTACACCTAGTTCGATTTCACATGCATATTCGCAAGTTGAAGGTTGATTTTCTTGAAGATTGCTTAATGAAGATATTCATGGCCACTCTGGAAGACGAAGCCCGATCTTGGTATGAAAGTTTGCCACCTGCTTCCATTTATTGTCTAAAGGATTTTCCTTCATTATTCTTTGAGAAGTATAAAGAATCTTATCCATCATTAAATTTAGTTCAAGATTGTTGCAAGCATGCTCATGGTTTTATTGAGAGCCTTGAAAAATACTATGGGGATGATAATTTTATGGATGATGATATCATGGAAGCCTTGTATGAGAATCCATTTCAGCAACATGAAGAGAAACTAGAGGAGTCCCATCAAGATGCTCAGGAAACTTTGCAGAAAAATCAAGATCTTTGTACGGTGGAAAATGAAGGAATTTTGCATCTTGACATTCAGCATGAATTACATGAAATAGATCAGCAGGTTGGAGAGTTCCATATGGCTGAAAGTGATAAAAGAAAAAGTGTCATTTTAGATTGGTGCATAAAAGAAGACAGTTTTGGGTCCAAATGTTCTCATGTCATCAGAACAAAGCCTTCATGAAGAGGTAATCCAGTAAGTTCATAAACAACAAGATGAGATCTGCAGTTAAGTAAGTGAAAAGCTTTCTCTGGATGAATTTATGGTAGATGATAAAAATGTTAATGTTGGGTTTCAAGAATCATCCGAAGTTTCTTTTCTCATGATTGATGAATGTGATGAATGTAATGAGAATCTAGCTGTCATATCATGTCAAGATGATCAGAAATGTATTCAGACTATAGCCGACCAGACCATTATGGATTCCATTTCAGATTCTTCCTCATATGTTTCATGTTTTGAAGTGTTCTTTGAAGGGGAAATCCACTCATCTGCTTGTTCAGAAATTTTTGAGGACCAGGAACATACTTCTTCTGAAGTACATTATGGAGGAAGATCAGCATCACAAGAAAAGGACACCTTGTTTCTTCAGCATGAGGAGAATCTTCATGTTTCTCATGATCCAATGGAAGATTTGTTGCAGACAGCAGTGAAGGTCATTATTGCAGTATTCAGTGATGAAGGAGATCATGGTCAATTATGTTTTTGGAGGTCCAGTTACCAGCATCAATTGTTTACCAAAAGATTTGATCGAAAGAATCAGTCAAGAAGCCATCCTCTTGATTGGTTACATTAGCAGTTTGATATGGTTTGATGATATATAGTCTTGTAAGAAATAAAGGTGGTCATGTTCTACCACCAAGCTTTAAGTTTTAAGTTCAGAGTCAAGTTTTTTTAGTCATGTCAGTTTGCATTGAGTCAGTTTGAGTCATGTTGGTTTGTCGGAATAATGGACTCCATAGCCCAATGGACAAAGGCACTGTCTGCTCACCCAAAGATCTATAGTTCTTGGCACCTCCAAGGAGCTACCATCCCCCATTGGAGCCAATGTTAGTGTCAGTCTTTGCAGCCTTCCTCCAGTGATCAAAAATGCTCTTACACAAGTGATTTTAAGGTGTCAAGGTCAAATTTTGTCATTTCAGTGAGTCTTCAAGCAAAATTTGGTCACCAGGCATTAGGTCTAGGTTTGCTTACACTCCTTTAAAATTTGTCCAGATGTCGGTCTATGTCACTATTCAGCTGAGTCTACCATCATTCAGAGGGTTTTCATCATCATGTCAAGTCCCATTGGGTCATTTCACACCTTGTTCATGTTTCAGTTGTGCCTAGGCAAGGTTCATTTTCCTCTCCTAGGGTTTTGAAAGCTAATTTCTCTTGGATGGTCAAATCATGGGAAAAACTTGTATCCTGATGTTCATACACCTTCCCTTATCCATAATGTACCTTATCAAACTCTTCCCATCACTGATATCCCCCAAATTCCTCATTTTCGCACAAACCCTAATTTCTTGCTACAACTTGGCAATTTTCTATGGTTGGGCCTGTGCTTTGCCTTTTTGGACCCCTTCCCCTCACTCAATTTCTGATATTCCACTGTCCCCTACTTCCTAACATCCCTCCATACTTCCCAAAATTTCGTCAAGAATTTAGAAGCTCCCTATCCCCTTCATTTTGCTTCATTTTGGCAAATCCCTAGTCCCACACATTGGGATATGTTTCACTCAAATGATGTTTCTGAGAAATAAAAGATGAATTCGGGAAAACTGAGAGATTTTTTTGTCCATAACGGACCAAGGAAGAAAAACCTCCTTCACTTTTTACACAGGTGTCATGGTTTTGAAGAAATGTCAAAAATACAATTGTCTCGGGAGAATTGATGAACCTCTAGAGTGACCTAGGAAAAATCACGTTTTCTCCTAGCTGGGTTGGCCGAATGACTTGTTTGATAATCCAAATGATAACTAAATACAAGTAGCTTTCCAATGAGCTATCATGATCTCAATTTGGAGTTGAGGAAGGCATTCAAAAGTTGACTGTAACAGCACTCTGCCTTTAGGCAGCCTCTTTTGGCACAGTTCGACCAGTCTTGGGAGATGTGATTTTTGATAGGGAAAATGAACTCCAAATTACAAAGTTCTAATGGTTTTGGAAAATAGTCTCAAATACCTTTCCAACAAGCTATCCTGCGCTCAATTTGGACATCGGGAAGGCCTCCAAAAGTGACCTGGAAAAGAGCGCTATGCACAGGAGGAGGAGCACGACGGTTTTATAAATATTTTCACTCCATATGGTCAGTTATACAAGTGGCAAAGGAAGGCAAAGGGTCACCCAAGCCATGTGTCATGTTTTTGGTGCTGCACCTGTAGCTGATGCTTGGCTCTCCACCTTCATTTTGTGACCCTTGGAGGTTCTATCTCTTCATGGCACATTCTATATATTATATGCAAACCATTTGCAAAGCAATTGGGTTGGCTGGCTTGTAACTTATGGGAGACTGTGGGGAAGAAACTTTGTTTCTGCATTCTATATTTTTACAGAGAATTAATGAAAGGTAGTGGCTCTGTTTCATGAGATTCCTGTGGTTGTGAGTGTAGCAAGTGTGTCTCTTATGTTTCATATGTATCTTGTTATGTTCCATATTTCATTTCATATTCATTTCTGGTGAAATTTTTCGAATGAGATTAGGTAGAATTCAATTTTATTGCTCTACCTGTGGGAAAATTTCATGTACAGTGTTCATTCTTCTGTTGAAAAGGATTCATGTTGTCCATGCCCTTTTCACCTTCTTAATCAATCTATCCATTCCGCCATATCTTAAAACTAAAATTGCTATGCTTTCCACCTACCTTGCCTCGCGAAATAATCTATGCCTTTATGTTAAGTTCTCTATTCATTGAGGTCTAGTGGTCCCATAAAATCCCAGAAACACAGTCATTCACAAAAATCCCTCCTTATGTTCATTTTCACTTACTAGCCTAAGATAAATTGTTCGTTGGAAAGTCATCTCGGTCCTTTTCGTTCATCTATTTACTGAGTGTGACTCGGAGAGAGCTCTCTCCTGTTCTGGTAGGGCTAGCTACCAGACTGAGCGTGGTTTGTGGTTACCCTAAATTTTTCCTTCTTTTAGCCTGAGGCAAATTTAGGTGCTAACAAAACATTTGCAAATATTCCTCATAAGATAGGCCTATGAACCAAATACTTTAGTGTAGAATGATCTGTAAACATTTTAAAGTGTGATCCCAACAAATAGTGTTAGAATTTTTGTGAATCATACAAAATGGCCAATCCTTCCCTTTCTATAGTGGTGTAGTTATTTCCTACTTTCGATAACTTTCTACTTGCAAAATCTATATGATGATCAATTTCTCATGCACCAAGCTGTTCCAATACTACTCCCAATGCTATACAAGAGGCATACATATGGACATGGAATTCCTTATTCCAACCAGGGAACACTAATATAGGTGCAACTACCATTTTTTCCTTCAATATGTCGAGGCTCATATGACATTCTTCATTCAACTGAAAATTTACATCTTTCTTTAGCAACTTATCCATAGGCACAGTGATCTGCGCATACCTCTTGATGAATTTCTTGTAATACCTAGTATGTCCCAATGTAGTGTGAAGTTGTGTTAGTATCTTAGGTGGAGGAAAATTCACAATGATAACAATCTTAGCAGGGTCGACCATTAGTCCTTACCTGAAAACAATATGTCACAAAAATATGCCAAAAGGCACACAAAATATGCACTTCTTTAAGTTCAAGGAGATCTAACATTGTCTACATATGTCGAGCATAAGCCTTAAGCTTCCAACATGCTTGCTTAAAAATCCAAATAATGTCCAATAATCAAATTATGCTTCTAAAAACTTATGGATATATTCCTTAAAAGTTGAAACCACTAATCTAGAAAATGTAGCATGGGCATTCTTTAATCCAAAAGGAATTAGTTTATATTCATATGAGCCTCTTTTTATAGCAAATGTGGTCTTAAGCCGATATTTAGGTGCAATCCTAATCTGATGATAACCTTAAAATATATCTATAAATGAGTAAGCTTCTTGACCTCCTACATTTTCTAGCACTTCATCTATGAAATGGGTAGGGAAGGGATCATGTAAGCATGCATCATTCAACTTTCTCAAATTAACACAGGTCGTGATTTTTCCTTGAGTCTTCCTCTCTTGTACCACCATAGGAATCACCCTTTATTATTCTTCTAATGGTTCAATAATTCCTGCTGCTATAATCTTATTAAGATTTACTTTCTCCTTATACATCATGTTCAACTTGTAAGGTCTTTTCTTGACTGGCTTCACAACAGGCTTAAGGGTAATTTTCATGGCTCCTAGATCTCCTATTATACCTTTCATCTCTGAAAACTTGGTGGGGAATAGTTCTTGTTATTCATGAAGTAACTCTGTAACTTTAGTGATTGTCTCTTCATCGCAATAGTCTCCTATAGTTGTAAACTTATGTTCCTTCTCTGATCTTATGTTCACCTTCTTTGTCTTCAATAGCTTCACTATATCTGGTATCTCTAACTCAGGCCCATTTACTTCATGGTATCCTTGTGATTCTCCTATGTTAATGTTGCGAGGATCTTCTTCCTCTTCTGCAGTAAGCTTATAACCTTCTAGTGCATTTTCTATTTGCGCATCCCAATCAAGTTGATGCAATGTCACTGGCATTGCATTCTCAAATATCTTCTTCTTAATTGTCTGAAGGGCCAAATATATGTATGGGAAATCATCCTCAAAGCTCAATGTCAATATGATGCCATCAACCATGTCTACCAAATTTACTGTACCATATCCAACCTGTGTTTCTAAGTATCAGTTCTTAGGTATTGTCTATAATGTATGAATAAAGCCATGCATCCATTCGTGTTGTGGAATCTCCTTCCATGCTATAGTGCATAGTTAGATATTCTTCCTAGGATTAGTTTCGCCATCATATTTTAATTTCATCTCTATATCTATCTATCCATACCTTATCCACATCAATCTTCGACATTTGTTCTAGCCTTATGTACACCCCACCATCTAGTAGGGGTAACTTTTAGGGCTATATCCAAGGTTAACAATCTTTTATTCTTTGGAACCTGTTCTTCATAATCATCAAGAAACATATTTACATCACCCCACCCATCATAAGAAGGAATATTACATACCTCAGATATCATACATCGAACTAATTTGGTAATTCTTGCACAATGCCTTGTGTATACATCATGCAACCTATTCTGTGAGTTTTCCAACTCTTCTTCAGAGTTTTAGGTACAGGAACTATCATCCTCCCAAGTCAAATTTCCTTCTATAGTATGGTTAACCCAATCCTATTCCTTTGTTGTCATCTGATAGATATTATCTATATCAACTGCACAATATTCTTCTTTAACTAGTTCTGTATATATCACTCCTTCTGATGGATCCAAGGGAAGAATTACTCTCATATTATTCCCTTGAAATATAATTTGTCTCTTCTTCATATTAATTATAACCATATTGTCAAAAGCCCAATCAAGTCCAAGCAATTTAGGATAGGTTTTAATGTCATGAATGGTCTCTTTTACTTCAAAATCAGTAGTAGTGTGAACTCCTTCGATTTCCACGTTACACTTGGAAGTATTCCTAAGGGTAAGATCTTTTGCTAATTCTCCATCCTTGATTGAATATGTGACCATTGTAACCTTGGGTTACCCATTAAATCCTATGTCTTCTATGTTAAGACATTAGCATCAGATCCCATATCTAAGATAACTTGATCCATCTCATATACTCCTATTTGCACACTAATCCTCATCTCTCTTCCAGTTTTCTTTTGTTGATGCAAATTATTAACTACGCACATCTCACTTCACAGTGCTTATTTGGATGCACAGGAATCTATGAACTCTCGAAGCCCTTCTACTGCCTTTTGATCTCTCAATAATCTCATACAAGTTTGAATAAAGTCTTTAAAATACTTGTTTGATTTACTGAACCCTAGTGTTGCATCGGAGCCCGATCATGTGTCAAAGCTTAGTTCTGCATCAAAGCTTGATTCTGTAACGAAGTCGATGACAAATCACAACCAATTTCCTACTTTGTTTGTGCACTGGAGGTTGAAGCTCCAACATCTGTAAATATTCTCTTTGCTTCCATAAATACTTCTTTTTCCTTTTGAATAGAAAAAAAGAAGAAGAGATTTCTCAATAGTTTTTCTAACCCATGAAATTTCATATTCTTTATTCTCATCTGCTTTATCACTTATGGTTGAAGCTCTACTTCTAGTGACAATACTAATTTGAGGTTCGTTGGTCCTCCTTTCAGCTATCATCATTTGAATATTTTGTGTCGGTTGTTGATTCCTTTTTTCTTGCATCATTTCCACAAGTATAGGGAATTATTCAATTACATGGCCAAAGGATTTACAATACTTACATGTCGTTGTAGGGTTCTAACTATATCTCACAAAATAACCTTCCTGGCCATAGTTATAGAAAATTATCTGTCCATGTCCTCAACCTGCTCTAGCACCTTGATCTCTTTGTTGGTAGCCTCCTCAATCATTGCATTTTCCACTACCTTCATGTCCATGTTCTTCCAATTTCATTCTATAAGTGTCAACACTACTTTCCATCATTGGTTCATAAGGCTGAAAATTATTCTCATCATGTCCTCCTGATTTACAAAATTTGCAATATAGGTTCCTTGGAGTCTGCACATCTTTATGTAAGAGGTAAACTTATTCTGAGTGATGTTGGCATCTGGTTTTAAATATCTCACACCACGAGATATATCCTGCACTCAAGGGATTCGGTGTCCCAATAGCCATGTAATCCCTAAATATACAACATTGTTCTTTACAGTGACCCTCTGATCTGCACTCCGTACACCATAATTCTTCTCTAAATTATTTCATGTTATTGACATCTTGTATTTGTAGGGATAGGTTCGCCAACTAAATCTGAATCTGTTGCATTGATGCATTAGTATCTCCTATAGGTGAAGCTTCCAACTTCATCATGATATATAGAGCTTTGGCTTGACTTGTTATCTTTTGTTGCATCAATGGTAGTCTGATATGTTGTAATAGTGTAGCTATAAACCATTCTTGATGTTCCTACAAAGCTATTTATAAGCTCACTTAATGCAACAATTCCTTAAATCTATGATCAAATTCCCAAAGAGACTCAATAGGTTTCTATTTAATTTCTTTTAACTCAGTGATGCACTACGACTCAAAATTCGGCTTCTTAAATTCTCTTATCAGTGATGGTTTAATATCTGCAAATGTACTAATTTGATTACTTGAATACTTCATATACCATGTTAATTCTCTATCTCAGAGCGTGGTAATTATTTTCTCTTTCTTTATATTTTCATCATTAATCTGCTTCACACTTCATATAGCCTCACATAAAAACCAAAAATATTTTGCATCTTCCGATCGAGTTCCTTTGAAAATAGGTAGCTTAATATCATCATCCATGTTTGTTCTTGAAGGGGGAGGGGGATGTGGGTAGGGGGGTATGGGGATAAGGGGGAGGTGAAGGGGGAGGGGCAAAGCCAAAAACACCCTGTCTATTACTAAATTATGGATTCTATGAACTATCAGGATCGCAATGTGAATATGGCGAGGTTACTTCAGGGTTATCAGGGTGGCTATCTTCTTTTTCACTTTCAAACTCACTCAAAAGAGGACTCTACTCAGTCTCCACAAAGGTCTTCGGGTCTTTTCCATGATCTCTCTTTTTGGTATCTATTCTATATCTCTTTCCACTTGTCATTATTCCTATCTCTTGCTCATATTTATCCTCTTTTCATCCAAGCATAACAAAACTAGTAAGTTGGCTGCATCTGTAAAACTCCCTTTTCAGATAGAAGCATCATGATCCAAATACTTAAATATTTTAAATACTTACATCACGGTCCTTTTAAGAATCATCATTTTGTTTCACTATAGCACAAACACTGGTCTACTGCAAACTCAGTAATGAATCCTCCCAAGATGCTACCAATATAGAATCAAGATCTCTTGAAATCTTGTTGTCAGTGCTCTTGAGTCAATGTATTAATTCAGGAGTCCACCTTGTAGGTTCTACACCTTTAAAATAGGTCTTTCTTTTAGTCAACCTCAATATCCACTCATATATTTTGAAAGCAAATTATGCGAAGAAAATATTGTATGGATATATAAAAACATATCTTTGTAACCAAGCTTCAGACTTTAGACAAGTGTTTATATTCTCTTGATCAACAAATTCTCACTCCTTCAATTCTAGCCAATCTTGAATTTCCTTCTCTAATGGATCCCACATAAACATATCCCTCAAACAGATCCTAGTCCCACCAATGGAACCATTTGTTGGTTATTA
Source organism: Pinus tabuliformis (assembly GCA_031772625.1). Classification (NCBI taxonomy): domain Eukaryota; kingdom Viridiplantae; phylum Streptophyta; class Pinopsida; order Pinales; family Pinaceae; genus Pinus; species Pinus tabuliformis. The sequence continues at coordinate 1,667,413,234 of CM062819.1, read as the reverse complement.
TTTTGGCTGACCCAGGTTCAATATATACAACGAACCAACAAAACACTCAATCACTAGCCCTTTCAGCAACGACCTACAAGCATATTGTAGTCTCACCCAAAGTGACTATGGTAGGATGCAGCACCAAGTTTCTGCATCCTTGAAGGATGATATGATGTGGTGTTTTATCCTATCTTTTATTCTTAACATTCACTAATCACTTTGATACATTCATTTAATCAATTAAACATACCATATAAAGCCATAAATCATCACTATACTGAAATAAAGTGCAATTGTAATAAACTACTACTCTGCAACAAATAATAAGCTATTATCCACATGAATACACCAATTTTATTGTGCTTCATCCCAATGTAGGATAACCTTCACAATTACTATTGTTTATAATAATAATTCTTGTACAACAAACAGTTCTTGACCTGCGCACTAAGTTGCAGTTCGTCTGCACACTTAGCTGCAGACTTAGGCCTCTGTGCACTGAGTTGTAGAGCCTTTCCTTCTTTCCCAGACAATAGATCACAATAATACAACTATTCAATTCTAGATGTGGTGTCTCTCTTCTTTATTATTGAAACCTATATATATTATTACATCGATGGATATATTATCAAAATACAATGGTCCATATACAATGGACTGCCTAAAACAATCTATGATCATTCGAAAAGCATTCATATTTTACAATATTACACGATTTTTACTAAAAGGAGGGGCCTCAACCCACTCCAATACCCTTATACCACGCAGTAAATTCCAATTGCTTCACTATGTCCTCTACTTGGCACTTCACTGCTCTACTGCATGGTCCACTTTGTGTTCCACTTCACTCTCCACTAAGCACTATGCTACTCAAGATGCGAATTCTTTACCAAAGTTTAGGCCATGTTGGGTTGCACCCAACAACTATACCTATGTTTCTCCTAAGATAAAATTATCTTCTTATAACATTAAGAAGGAGAGATCCATTTGTTTCCCATACACAGGAACATTATTTGGGAAATCAACTTTTGTGACTATTTTAACAAACCTTGATTCCCTATATAGCCACCTTTCCTCTCCACCAAAGATAGTGATGGTAACATAGGTAAGATCAAGCTTGATCGAACCTCCAATCTTTGATCCCAGTGATCTAGATAAAATCATATCAAATCTTGCAGGGATATCAACTACTACAACGTCCATCAATACACCTTTTACTGGGATCTGAGCCAAATTCACCACTAGGTCCTTTATCATTCACAAGAATTTTACCCTTGTAGTGTCAAAAGAGTAGAGTTATTTGTATGGTTTGATTATCTGCACACCTATTTGCTCCATTACTGATAGTTCCATCAAATTATGGTAAGCGTCCAAGTCTAACATGTCGTTATGGAGCAAGAGGTCATGTACTACTATAGTGGTGTAAAATGGTGTTGCAGAGGGATCTTCTTCTTCAGATGGGGTTGAAAGATGACCATTAGCCTTTCTTATTGGAGGTTTAAAATATCACGTGTCTAGATAGAAGAAAATGGAAACTTGAACTAGGAAACTTAGGCCTTATAGGTGGGTTGTTTGAAGAGATTAGATAACGGGACCATGATCTTGACTTTCTCAACCTCTTTTTGAAGATTAAATATGGCAAGGCCTTTTTCTGCAGTGCTAACTTCTACTAGCTCACTTTCGTTTTCATAGATGGACCTAGAAGGGGGACGTGGTTTCTCTTCTTTCAGGACTTCGGGCTTATGGAATTTTGGATCTAAGGACGCCTTATTATTTCGAATAATCGGCTGTAAAGCCCCCTTCCCCTTGTCAGCTTGCTTAGGAGGCTCTTGGGAGGAAATTCCTTCATTTTTGTCTTGTCCCCTTAATCTCGTTGTAGATGACCAAAGATCGTATTTCTTATGCAACTGAGCCTGCATGAAATCAACGAACTACTTTCAGTAATCATCAATCACACCATCATTCATCGTTGCATCAATATCATCCTCATATTATTCATACATTTTTATCTCTTGTTTTTCATCAGAGAAAGAGGAATACAAGTTTCCCTAAACATCATTGGCATCTTCTATCTTCTCCTCTAGATCATCTTCTATCTATCATGGAGGATGAATGTGGTCTTAGTGTTATTTGCTAGACTCCCTTTGCCATATCTTTAAGGAAGGCCTTTTGTATTTTGGATTGAAACATCAATTATCAGTCAGGAAGTTCCATCATTGAAGCCCTTTATTTTCTAACTCCATTTTTTTAGTTTATTTGATAATTTATTTATCAACCTATCCATCTCCTCTATCATTTGTTCTTGGGATTCTATTCCATGAATTGAGGAAGATACCTCCACTTTCCCCTTTTTATTCTCTCCAAGGTCACTTCTTCTTCTTGAATTCCGTCTTGATGTAAAATTTGCTTCTACCTCGAGAGAATCGGTTTGAATTTGGTCCAGGGTATGAGACTGCCTCTCTCTGATTGTGAAGCTGAGCTCAATTTCAAAGCACCCAACAAAAACTACTCAGGCAACGGTGTGTGGAGGTTTAATCTCAGAAAGTAGGTTGTTGTAACATTTATTAAACCTTTTTATGAAATCTAAGATATCCTCATTAAGTTTCTTCTTCATAGCATTGAACTTAGTAAAAATGTATCCATGATCTCTCTTCTCTTCCCATTTCTACATAAAAGAATTCTCCATTTCCTCCCAAGTGGTAATGGGATAATTCAATAAGGATTTGAACCATTTCTTGGCTTCCCCATCCAAATATTGGAGGAAGAGCCTCACCACTACATCTTAGTGCTCGACATTCAAATTTTATGCAAAGGCACCAATTTGTTTTGTGTGTCTCTACACTAATATGTCCTCTTCTTCATTAAACCTGAGTCAGATCTTGAGATAGTCTTATGGCATAACATTTAAAGGTTGAGGCAGGTCTAAGGGAGCATATTTATTTAACAGGAAACCTAGGACAACCATCAGGAATAGAGGTGGTGGTGCTTGACTTATTACGGGTCTCTGAGCTATGACCAATTGCAAGACAACTGATTGGCCATGGAATGAGAAATTGTTCACACTATGGGTAGGGCGTCTTTGGAAGATACATTTTACCTACTCAACATGAGGGAGCGGAGGAAATGAGATTGAATGGGTTTTGGATGAAACTTATTCTTCCTTTACCTAGAAGGAGGTGGTACTAAGTAGCTGACCACTTTCAGAAGTATTTACGAGGACTCTAGGAGGAAAATCAGAGTAATGAATTATGGCATTCTATGAGCTAGATGAGGATATTTTAGGAAATGGAGAGAGAGTAGCATCAGTATTGGTGGATTTTTCCTCCTAAATCCTTCTAGATATTATCCTTTCTAGCTTAGATACAGATGGTGTTCTTTATTTAGAGGTATATGAGTAGGTACGAGGCCTCTTAAAAGCCAAGGTGATGAATTAATGATTTAACAATGGGGTCGCCAAGGTGATAAATCTACAACCCACACATCTTTTCTCACCTTATCAAAGAGTGTATGAATGTTGTACCCTGGGGAAAAATTCTATAATTCGTTGCCCGACAACGGCTCCAAAAATATGTTTTCACTCCTAGAGACAACCTCTAGGTTGATGGGAGACAACTGCCTAGGACATCTTAATTAATGTTGGTAGATTTATCTTAAAGAATTACAACATCATACTTTGTCACGATTAATTCAAATAGGATCGATTTAGAGCCATTAATAAAGATACAATATATGAACCATCATATACATAGGAATATATAGGAAATAATCGTCAGCCAGTGGTGGCCAAATCATATTGAGAGATTGCAGCAAATTGATTGTTCAGACAACTGTAATGGTAGAAGATAGTAAAGAGGAAATCTATGATACTGAGCTGAAACGTTAAGAATTATGTATATCTAGATTTGGAGAGAAGAGAAAGTAAGGAAATTCTTATGGAATGTTGAGATACATGGACTGCTTTTTAAAGACTGAATTTCCACATTAATACAAGCATTATCCATCAAAAGCTTGATCGAAATGAATCTGCATCTAATGAGAAATATAACTAGTAGCTACGTCACATGCAATCTGAGAGGAATATTTAACATATATGAAAATACAAAGGGAGATGAGCATACTACAATCGAATAAGTTGGAATCACCAGAAATATCATATCCAACATCTGAGAAGAAAACATACATCAAGATTCATACATGCCTTCATGAAACTAGGAAAAGGTCCCTTAAGAGGAGCCTTTCCAAAAACTATGAACCCTCTTTAAGTGTTTCTTGCCCCCTTTTATAATGAGAGGGAGAGTTTGAAACAGTTCCAAGGATATCTTATCCAAGTTCTAGATGTCTAATCGAATATTCATCATGGCATACAAAGGATTTTTTGCCAAAATCATTGCAACATAATGATTCCTTTATTTAAAATACAACAATAACAGAATAAAAAAATAATAGAATAACAAAGCATGGGAAAAAAATGAATTATGATTATAGAAAAATATCTCCATGCCACTTCTTTTGATGGCCTTAGATCAAGGCACGTCTCTACCACAATGTGCCTCTTCCATTACTTAGTCAGTTTCCCTACCACTTTCTGCCTTAACTACTTGAACGCCCCATTTTCTAGAGATGGGAGGGATCAATTGTGATGGCCTCTATGGTGCATTGTAAGATAGTTGTCGACTCATCCTTATTCTAACTCTTTTTATGACACTATTGGAGCTTTTACTCATCAGGATATTTATTCTTAAAAACATCACAAAAAAGACAGTTTCAATGTTCCTTAGTCCATTTTGTTTAGCCCCATGAAAAGTGTATCCAATAGAATCGGGTGTCATGACATGTCGCTTAGCCTTAAGGCTTTAGGGCCTTTATACCCCTGTCGGGCACCATCCTTCCGTTGTTAACAGCTTAGTGCCAAAGGTTCTTTAAGTTCGTCTTTAACCATGTGCTAGACAAATATCAAATATCCTCTCATCGGTAGTTTCCAATCGGCGAAATAACATGGGAGTTACGACATGCTCCCGCTTTGATAACTGATTTCTAATATGAAATCATCACTTCAACGTGGCGCACATGTCACCCATATTTTCCCTTGTATGCCCCTTTAAACTGACAAAAGTTCCTACCACGTGTCCTTCTATACTGCCACATCATACTAACATCATATGCCATTGTTGCTTATCGGAAGCAATCATATTATGACACGCATCATTATTGGAGCCAATCATGTATCGCCAGGCTTAATTATTGAATTCAATCCTATGCCACCACGTTTCTTGCTAAATGAGAGAGAAAAGGGCCTACCCCCCTTTGCTTTTGCAATGAAATATTTTGTAAACCTTTAGCAACGTGCCTTGGTAGTTTTAAACACAATCAATACTCTACCCAGATTGCAACTTTTAAAAGGTTTCACTTTCAAATCTGATATGTGATTGCCGATGTTGCGATATGATTGATTCTTTGATATGCGATCTTTGATCACCGACATGTGGTTGTTGATATGCTAGATGCTCTGGTGGGTGATTGTTGATCTCTGATGTCACTAACCTCCGATATGCAATTTTCAGTATCTTTGCATGACCTTTTATATTCTGATGTGCCTTCACAAGGCTTCAATCCTTGAAACTTTAGAAGACCATAACTTTTGATCCAGGAGTCCATTTTTGGACTTCCACATATCATTGGAAAGGTTGTTCAGAGAAATTTCCAATGGATAGGGTTTAATGTATTATTTGAGTAATTTTTCTACTTGGATAATGACTACAATCTCCTATACTCGTTTTCATTCTTTTGACATCATTTGGCACCATTCAAATGATTTTGTAGTAAGTGATAACACAAAATAGGGTTTCGGGGTGTCCAAGCCCAGTTCATGCCAATGAATGTGTTATATTCACAAATTGTATCTAGTAAAAATGAAGACATATACAAATATGTACCCACCCTTTGGAGGATTCAAGGCGTTACCTACATTGATATTTAAAGGTCATGCTAATAAGTCTGACCAGCTGAACGACTTCCCTTTTTCACAACCTAGTTCAATAAGATTTCCCACCCTTAAAGAAAGGTCTCTATGCTCTATTGACTGTAGATTCGGCAAGCTAAGATGATCAATAGTTGATAGGCCCTCCTAAGAGACCTTTTCTTATATGTTTTGGTGGGTGTCTGTCGAAATTTTGATGGCTCCTTCACCTAACTCTTAAAAACATCTTTCATGCCCAAATAGGTTTTGGTGGAATAAAAATATGAATCCATGATTTATTCTAGCTCAGGAAAATGTTATATACGTCAGTAGTCTACTACTAGAAAAGTAGCAAGCCTCCTTCTGTTGGCACTCCTCAAAGCTGCAGTCTTCACATAAATATGTGAAACAATCGAGTTGACGAAATTTTCACATGGGAAGGTTGGATATCTTCATGCAACCCTGTGTAGCCTTGATTCCTAGACGTTAATGTATACCTATCGGTCCTCTAGATCTCCTTGAAATCTGTTTGTTGAAAAGCTTCATTCACTTTCTTACATGTTAAGTGTTTGAGTATACCCACAATTTTACTAGCATGGTCTCAACTGCTTCCTCGATACTTCTTTTTGTGGTATCTTTTAAGGTGTCTCTCTTGGGTTCCATGGTAGCAGTGACTTCTAGAGAGAAGTGTTCAACATCTGTGGTACCTGTGTGAAGGAAAAGGAACTCATAGAAATAATAAATTATCTTTTCCAAATCCACTTTCAAAGAAATATCATGCAACAAATCGATGCACTGATGAGAGATATTGTGAAATTTTTATGTGCAAGGGAGGGATATTGGCTGAGGGAACTGTGCATTGTGTAGTCCTAGTAGCCATTGAAGTAGCAGAGGGGTTGATACTACACAATGTGTAGTGCCGCATGGGAAGTGATAGGGAGAGACTACAGATTGTGTAGTCTCATTGGCCAAGGAGGTGGGATTGAGCCCTGGAACTACACAATCTATAGTTTGTCCATCCTGTACTTCACATTGACCAGTCTCAGAAGCCAAACCTCAACTTAAGCTTTATACTTGTGCAGTGCCTAGCTAGGAAATATAGTGCATGGCAAATAGAATTATAGATCTGCCTGGTGAATGTGTGGGAAACAAACATATCTAAAAGATAATGCACCTTAAAACCTGGATTAGACTAAGTATGGATATATTAATGTGAATCAAGTGTTGAAACTTAACAAACGGAAGGAAAAATGAATATGTTAGGAGATTCCTTGAAACGATGATCATCGGTGTGAAAAAACAAGAAAAGTAAGGCGACACTTATGAAGGGTGAATGAAAAACTGAAACAACACTTCTACAACCTAATATAAGTTAAAATTCTAGAAACCATGAAGAGAAACAAGAAAAACAACATTCACGAAAGTGAAATAACAAAAATCGATTGAAAAAGCAACAAAAGAAGACAAAAGAAAAACTCACACGAAAAAGCGATGCAAACTCCATCGAAGGCTCCTTGATCTTGTTGGGAATGCTAGAGCTTGAATATCGAATGTACAAATCAGATCTAAAGGCATTTATTAAATATATTTGGGTGGATTAGGGTTTATGACACGCGTGTCAAAAATCAAGGAAAAAGTGACTCCTCATGGAAATTTCTAAAAATAGGGGGCCATGCCACCATCGGGAAACTAATAATGGATCACTATTATTTAGGGATTACTTTTAATTTTTTTTTCTTTTTTTTTTCAAGAAAATTGTTGTGCACACTTCCAAGGAAGATTGCAAAATTCTGGGGAACTAGGTAGCTTTCTGATTCAGTTCATTTCGCGGTTTCTAAGCTCAAGGAATTAATTGCACAATTTCTAAGCTTAGTGTTGGAATGCCATCCATGAATACACAGTTCTCAATATCAAGGTTGAGCTTCTTATCAAAAGATATAAACCACAGATGTCTTAAATCCAGAAGGTTGAGCTTCCTGTTAGGATTGTATAATTTCCATCATCAGGGCTAAATTTCCCTCATGGATTTTTGAGTTTCTAGTGGAAAGCCTAGAATAGTCACAAGGTCAAGTTAGAAGGTTAGCTTGTGACTCAAAAAGATCAGATAAGTAAGAAAACTAGCAAACACAAGTACCAAATAAAAAGTTAAGTCTTTATCAAATGATGAATACTTAATGGAAATCGAAGATAAGCTCATGTAAATAGAATGGAAGGCTCCAAAATCCAATCATAGGAAACATTTTGGACAATGGTTGTAGATGCTACAACACTTGGTAACACACTAGTATAAATTGAGCTCTCTATATGGGTCTTGTGTCATGAAAATTAGGTCTAACCCATTAGGAAGTATTATTTAGTTCATCAACTACCATAGTTTATTCACTTATCTTGCGTTAGAGATATAGTTCCTACCATTCTCTTCATCGATGGCACACTTAACCAAGCCAAGTCAAACTAAGTTGTTTTGATTGGGGATGAGGAGTATATAGATAGAAAAGTGAAAAGAAATATCAGAGTATTAGTTTTCATCTTTAGTGTTTCTTTGCTTCTAGCATGCCTAGAAAGTACCTTGACTGAGTCACTTTAGGAACACAAACATTAGTCCACTACTAGCGTGCCTGGACATTACCCTGGAGGAGTTGATTTCTTCACCTCTCTGTGTAGGAATCCTTTCTGTTCTTTCACCTTTATTTTATTTTCTCATTTAATTTTCTTTTATTTTTTTCATAGAATTATGCATAGGAACTTATCGATTTAGTGAGGCGGAAGAGGGAACCCGACTTATTAAGAGCAGAAGAGGTTGTCCCTTCAGAGAAGGATATTTATATATATATCTATCACACACTTGGTAAGGTTTTCCTCACCTCCTTGCTCTACTCGACTTAACTAACAAGGATTAACCAAAAATAAAAGAATAATTAGATTAGGAGCTACTAGTTATAGCTTCAAGCATCATGATTCCACTATGGTTTTCCTTGAAAATAATGCATTTTCCATCAAAGTATCATCAAATGAAAGAATGCAAGATTCATGCAAAGAGAGTGAATAAAAAAATAACCAATCATAAACAACAACACAAATTCCTCGCTAACTTCACCATGCTTGCTTTGGGAACCAAACACGATCTCATGTCAAAGCTATTCTACTACTGAAAATAAATGGAAAGATAGAAAAAGGGGCAAGACAAAAATTAAACAAAAAAAAAGATAAAATAAATAAACATACTAATCCTACTCCTAAACTAACAGGGAATAGGAAATACGTACGTAAAATGATATTTCCAGTGTAACCACCAACTCATCAGTTTTCTTATGTAAGCGATGGAATTCAAATCAAGAAAGATATACAACAATCACAACAAATAAAAAAGATAAGGAAATACATACCAAGGCGTTTGAAGTTTGAAAATGGATGCATAAAAGTAGGAAAGAAAATCACATGTAAAGAATTTTGCAAATGCATTATGGTGTTCAGACACATTGCGATTCAAACAAATGGAAGAACTAAAATTTGAACTATGAAACTAGGCGAAGATGAAGAAAGAATAAAATTTCCATTTTTCAACTGTGCTCACCAGGTATGAATCCTCCAATGACTGAGTGATAGGATCATGCAATCCAGACGGAGGATACAAAAATTGTGAGAGAATGATTTTCAATTTGTTCAAAGTAGTGATGAGGAGCCTTGAAAGATATATCATTATTCTGATTAGAATTGGAACTAATCTCAAGATTGTGAGAACTAGACATAACCATCATCTCGGGTTGAAGTGCCTCAAGAGCTTTGAGAAGTTCCAAATCATCACAAGATGGATCATTAAAGGCCGATGGCTTAGAAAAATCGACACTGAAAAAATGAGATTCATGACCAGAAGAATGAGTGAAAAGATCACAACAACCATGATCATAAAGTTCAAGACTAGAAACAAAGGCATCATCATGATCTAACAAATCATACAGAGGGGAATATTAAAAACAATAAATTTCACCCCCTATTTCTTGACAATGATGAGATGATAGATTGGCAAGATAAAAAAGAGAACATTTTTCCTCTCCACATTGCGATGAAAAATTGACATTCCATGAGTTATGAAAATGATCGGAAGTAGTAAAATCATCAGTAACTAAATTTTCACAAGATTTAACAAGAGTGAAAATTTTTGGAAAATGTCAAGAAAATGAGGGAGAGGTGCGGAGGTAAAATAATCAGCCTTCATTGTCAATTCTTATTCTCATATGGACTCCCATAGATAGTCATTGAAAATAATATCACATTTTTTTTGCGGAAAACTAGCTCCATCGAAAAATGGGTCCTCATGAATATCAATGAAAACATTTGAAACAGGTGAACACAAGAACTCACAATCTAGAGGACCAAAGAAATGAAAGGATGGAGGACAAGGAGATAACACTTAATTTGAAACATCAAATTCAAACTTGCACTAGAATTATGAGTATGTGGTGTGGGAGAATATGTTGGTAAATCGGTGGATGAATTCTGAATTTCTCCTACGTCAACCTGCAAAACTGGATTTGTTTTATTAGGAGGAGACAAATAGTTACTTGGGAAAACAACCTCATTCGTTGCAAATTTAGAAGCTCTAATACTGAGGTATGTTGGGAGGCTTTCGAAAGATTCATATTCATGTGGATCCATAGAAATGTCAACAAGATATTCAAATTTCTCTTTCATTAAACACCAATCAACATCGTATTTAGAAAAAGCAAAGAAAAATGAATGAAACAATAGTGAAAATCATCAAGAGATTCATCAAGTGGTTTTCACAATCGCATAATTTTCGTCAACAGAGATTTGTAATCATACCTATCAAAGGCACGATAAATTTTTACGGTAATATGTTCGAAAGAATGTATGGAAGTGACAAGAAATATGCAACTCCATTCCCTAACATGCTGTATGAATGTAAGAGTGAACAACCTACAAGCACCTTCCTTGCAATGAATATTATTTTTCAAGTTGAATTCAAGGAAACAAGTGATATACTCAAAGAAGCTTATTTCACCCTCTCCATTGAATTTGAGATTTGACAAGCATTAACAATTTCCACCAACACTTTTAGTTTTGAGGTTTTAGAAAAACATATCAGGGCTAAGGTATGGGAGGAAGCCATTAATGAGTGCAGCAAGATGAAACACACTTCATGGGGCTAACTTTTCATATGGGCCTCCCTCTAACACTATAAATGTTGAGGGTTTTAGACCCTCCAACATTCAGGGGATATCCCCAGTATGAATTGCCAATTAGAAATCACACCATTTGGTGTAGGAGTCCCATCCAGAATATGGTCTGGCTGCCAATCCAGTGGGTGCTAATTATATGCCTGGGCTACAATTACACATAGAGTGATGTATGTTGACTTTGGTGAGAACAAGTGTGTGACCATGTAGAGAGTCAAGTGAGATGCATGAAGGTTCTGCCACGTGGAAGCGAAAATAAGTGAGCCCCTTAAAATCCTATAATATTACATAGCTTGAAAGGAACACATGAGCATAATGAAATCAAAATATAATATCATAAAGAGTTCACAAGTTAACAATGATGAAATAATACAACATTTCTCATTCAACCAGATTTGTACCAATGCAGATGAAATAGTTCATAAGGATAAGTGTAAGTTAAATAACATACATTTCAAACATAACGAGTGTCCTACTATATTTACAACATATGCATTGAAACTTGTTGGCTCTGAGATTTTATTAAGTGAAAGTTCCAATCATACATATACCATTGATAGACTACTAGCCAAAATAGTGGAATGTGAAGTCAACATCACTTGCTCCTCCAAGGAAACACACTTCCTCTATGCTACGAATAAGCCAAGGCTCTCACAAAACATCCAAGCTCCTAACTCTAAGCCTAATTGTAGCCAAAATCTTGGCTCCCAAAATCCCTTTACATGAGTTATGAGGTTTTATTTATAACAAGAGGGGGTGACCCTTCAACTCCCCTTTGTGACCTTTGGACTACCCGCATGACTCTTCAACTTCTTTACAACATAATGCATTACATTACATCATGACTCCTCAAATTCCAATATTGACACTTCGAATTCTACTTACAAATTAATTACAAACAATATTACAATTCACACTCATACCCATATAAGATGAAATAGGGTAGAGCGAAATAGACAACCTAACAAGACAAAACATTATCATGCTTGATTTTGGGAGAAATCAAGATCAACAACTTCCACTTGATTTTTCTCAGTAAAATATCATTGCCAAGCTTGGTATTGCGTAATGACATCCCCAAACTGTGTGATAGTGTCTATCTAGAAGTAGACTCTATCTGCCATGGCATCCAGTTAAAATGACCTGGAACTAGTTTCTACTTCCTTCAAAAGCATGAAAAACATTTTCCACACTTAGACAGGGCCACCAAAGTAGTTGTGCTTGTTCTGTCTATTCACCTCCAAGTCCTCCTCAGTGCAAATCTATCCCAGCTACTCCAATTATTCCTTTATCTCCCTCCTAACCTTCTTCCTGGGTTTTGGATTTAGTGAGTGAGCCAATTGATGGGATCCTATGGGTTTTTACCAAGAAATCCAGACTGTTGTATAATTTTTGTATAACTATTCATACAAGGCCTGCATTTTACCAATGAACAAGGCAAGTTTTTTGTTGTTTTGGATCAACATCCACACTCTTTCTTCCTCCAATTGTGAATGTGGCTTAATTTTCTTACCCATGTCATGCAATGACCCTTTGTATCACATTTTCCATTCATGCATGGCAACGATTCTAGCTTGTACATTTATGAGCGTTCTGAGAAAACCTTTACACTCTTTCTACAAGCCATGCAGATGGGAAACTTAATTATTCATGGTAACAAGATGCTCATCAATATTTTTCGTGGTCTCTCGAAGTGTCGATACTTCACTAAGGATCTCTTCCCTCATTTCCTCAAGATGGACCTATGTGGAAGCCAAATTATGAGCTACTACGTGGAGCTATTAAACCTCTTGCCTAGAAGCCTACAAGTTCTTTTCCAAATTATTATTCTCAGCCATCAGATACTGAGTATTTGACTTTGTTTCACCTACGAAGATGAATTTTGCTGAGGATATGGATTTGGGATTTATCCTGGCTTCAGTCACAATTACCCTTTCTCTAATAAATGCAGGAGATGAGATATTGTCCAAAAAATGCTTCTTACACGCTTGTACAATATTCTTCTAGAGTTTATGGTATGATAGATTGTACATGTCCATAACTAGATCATCGTTAAGAGGAACAACTTTCCATTGCTCGCCTGGAGCTAAAGATACTGTTGGAGGTGGTGGAGACTAAATAGTTTCCTATTGTGTGCTAGGAATGAGGTTGACATCATGATTTTGTGGCTCCAGTTCTACCACTGTGTCATCTATCTCTATGAACTCTTCAATTTGTTGAGAAATCTCATGAAACTGCATATATTCACCCTGCTCCTCTGCTTATGGTTAGTTTTTTTCTTTCTCTTAAACTCGTTTCTATGAAATTTCTTCTGCTATTTCACTCCACCTTTCTTCCCCTTCCTGCTCATGCTTCTCTTCTTGTTATTGATTTCTTTTTTCTTCCTCCAATCTCCTTTTTTCTTCCCTCTTCTTTCATTCTTCTCTTGGCATCCTTTGTTTCCTCTTTGCCTCTCCTACTAAAGATGCTTTCATAACCTTTGGATCTGCTTTCATCTTGCAGCTTCATTCTGTTGGCATTATGGCACAGGTTTGGAGCTATGGCACAGGTGTTGTCCTTGATGGCAACTCTGTATGGTGATAGATCTCAGTTCAGGCTTCTAGAATGAAGGAAAATATATATATGCAGGTTCACCTAGACGAATATGCATATACACGCGGATTATACGTTACAAAGGCGCGTATGCGTATATACTCACTTTCACGCAAGGAAAAGCATGTACATGTTGGAGAACTTACTTTTGGTCCGTGGTATTTAGTCCTTGGTAATTGAACCTATGGTTTTGGGCCATGGTATCTCATCAAGAGTGTTGATCCCAAGTACTGGATCCATGGTATTGTTTTGTTATGGTTTTGGACCGTGGTACTGAGGAAGGCCTAAGACTATAAAAGAGGAAGGAGATCATTTGGCAAAGTATGATCTGAATTATTGAATATCTGAAAAAGTGCTAGATCTGAAATATTGATTGGGTTATAGTGCAGATCTGGATCTGAATGAAGGATGAACATAAGCACAAGGAGAAGCAAAAGTTCTATTGATGGGTCAAAATCTTTAAGCTTGAATAGTAGTATCTTTCTATGACTTTGATCTGTTATATGTGGCACATACATGATGTATAAATCTGGTAATCTAGGTTAATTAAGGGCTGAATATTTGAAATTATCCTTTATAGATCTGTACACAGGTTCAGCGAAGTGAAGGAGCATATATACATTGGTTCTGTGAGTAAAAACAATGTATACGCAGGTTGGTCCTAACACAGAAGCATATGCATGCAGGTTTCTAGTTATTAAAGTAGCGTACATCTCTTGAGTTGTGTTCTAGGTGCTTCTATTTGTTGGTGCAGTGTTCTGGGTTCAGAATTTGGTGTGTGGTTACTGTTACTGTGTTCTGGGTACAACTGTCAGAGAAGTGTCTACTTGATTCAGTTCTAATTGGTGAAAAGGAGATTGTTTGATGCAGAAAAATTCTTGATGATTGATTGATGTTCATGGATCCAGTCTGAAAATTTATGAAACGTGGCCCCTGTTGTGGGGAAAATTGCCTATGCAGGACGATCCTATCCACCTAAGGTGTGACAGTACCTTAGCAAAAAACGAATACAGCTACTTCGGTTTCTTCCTTTATGAAATATGAAAGGGAGGAGATTGGTGGACTTACCATTATCTTTCGGTTGTCCCTCGATCTAGATCCTCTCCTCTTTGTGTGTCCACAGCTACTTGCCTCCTCGCTTTTGCTCTCATGAGATCACAAGAGAACAGCTACCTGTGACAAGAGAACAACTACATGCGACAAGAGAAGGACATAATACAAAGGCAAATATACATATTCATAAATGATTCAGGATTAGAAGTAAATCAAATACACTAATGCAAATCATACAATAAACACCAGCATATAGGAAAGAACCAAGAAGCTTTATTGATTGATAAACAAGGTTCAGGAAGAGATACAACCCATAAGGTTCCAACCCAGCATCTCCTTCCCAGCACAATAGAATTCCTTCTTCAGCCCCTTTCAAAGCATAAGCACCCAATGATACAACCACAAACCAACAGCAATTCTTTGCAAATACAATATTCCCGCCCCCCATGACCTTCTGAGAGAGATCTATATATAGGAGTTTTGGAGAAAGGATGAGTCAGCTTGAGGCTTGCATGAAGCTGACTAGTGTCCTCTCCCACTTCAGTTCTTGAGTCCACTTGGAGGTTCTTGCTTCCACTTGGAGATTTGGAACCTCTTACTCATCACCAGTCGAATTCTATGATCCAAGTGTCATTTTGGAAGCTTCCTGGGCATTGACACCTTGAGAAATGAGTCTGCCACTTGTCCAGTTATGCTCAGCGCAGGTAGCCTTCTTTGCAGTTGACATTCAGCGTAGGTAGACAGTGGAGCAGTTGACATTCAGCGCAGATGCTCAGTGGAGTAGTTGACATGATCCAGAAATGGCCTGTTTTTGAGTGTTTTCAGGTGGAGAACTTTTGTGAATTGCTGTGGTTTGCTGGCCTTGTTCCTCTAGGGGTAGGAACAACATGTTTAGGGACTTTGGATCCCTTAATTATTGACATTTCATGCTCAGTGATGTAAGGCACAAAAATTTCTATAACAGCTGCCCCCTAAAGTATGAGGCCGTTTATCGGGTGAAATGCTTTATCCAGGGGAGTCCAAAGTTCATCCATTTGCTGGGAGGAGACCTGTAATAAGATACAATACAATACATTATGATTCATACAGCTTTCATGATCTAGCTGAGGCGGGCATTCCCATGCTCAGCTTTATAAATACATTTTGGTACATAGAACAGACGATCGTCTGATGGTAGACTGATAATTCTGGCGAAACTATCATCCTTTGAGTAGGATGATCATCTGCCGCAATGATGTACATGTCAAATGTCTTTATATTTCCTGAATATATATCGCAGCCCGGATGGATGAAACTAGATCCGGGGTCTTCAATCTCGTTCGATCTTCACTCTAAGTACAAGTCGATCCATGTGAGAATTGCGTTGAAGTCGAACATGGAAAGACATCGCTTGATTACCGGTCAATGATGTAAACCGTTAACAAGCGCGAGAGGAATCACCGATAATGATAATGACCCTCAAGGTACTGCAGTACAATTCACGTGCTGTGAATAAAGGACTTGGCGTCGAACACCACGCAAAATCTTCTGGTCGAAGATCATTGATGTATACCTGTCGCCGGAAGTGAGAAACTTGCCATTGAGGCATGCAAGCTTCAAAGTACTGAAGGGGTTGTTCCTAGATCAACTTCTTGGATAATGAGCTGATGTCGACAAGAAGCGATCCGTCAAAGGAGGGCCTTAATGAATCCCACATCAGTGACATGGAACGGAGCTAATGATTTTAATGGAGGTGAAAACAATCTGTGACATATGATTCAGGGTGGCGGTCATGAAATGGATGAAGGATAATGTATGGCAGTGGAAGGGACCTGGCTGACTCTTTCTGAACGACTTCTCTTAAACATATGGCGACACTGATGCGATGGATTGGTAGTATTACCCCAAGTATGGATGGTGTGGCAAAGACCATGGTGATGTGACCAGTGAATGAAACAACCCAACCCGATGTGGTACGGAGGAAAAGTGTCATGTTCAAGAGCGACCTGCTACCATCAAAGACTTCTTGATTTTTCCCAATTTTTCCCCAGTCATTGTTGACCAGTACCTCTTTATTTTTGTCAAGCTTGAGGAGGATAACATATGCTTGTTCTATAACCTGCCCTTCGGGCAAGCCCATCGCTATGTTTTAACGAGCCTAGCGATAGGGAAACTCGTCCTCGTCTAAAGACAAGTTTGTCGCTATTTAGTGATTTTAACGAGTCTAACGACAAGGAAAACTCGGCCCTTTTCATTTTTAGAGAGTCTGAAAAGGTACATAAAGTTAACTCCAAAATTCCTTTTTCGTCATCTAATCCCTTAAGTCCGAAAAAGTATAAAACAATACAGAAGGGATGAGTTTTCGATAGTTTTAATGAGCCAAACAAAACAAGCACTCGATCTTTTTGTGCAATAATCCCTCAGGTCCAAAAAGATTAAAATCTAGAGGAGGGATAGTTCTTCCGGTCGTTTAACGAGCTGGAAGGCCAAAACTCGGCAATCTTTTCATATTTTACGAGTCAGTTGAAAAGAGCTTAAAGAAGACTCGTCCTTCGAGGAACGAGTGATGAACAGGGATAGCAGCTGATTCCAGGTACAGGTTGGAATTTTCCAATCACGGCAGTGTCATAAGGATGGCTAGGTGAAATCACTCTTCGCAGCTGTTCCTCAAAAATGGGTAAACAATCATATGGAGGTAAACGATCGGCCAAATGAAAAGTGGAGGTGACAGTACACAAACACGACCAAGGCTTTTATGGTTGATCAGGTTACATACTTCAATGGTTATTTATCGGGATGGGTTCATTTTTTAACGAGCTTGAATGCGCCAAAACACTGCTCAATCTTATGTTTATTTTTTAGCGAGCATGAACTATGTGCTAAAACTGCTCGGATCTCGCTTTTCTATTTTTTAACGAGCATAAATTCCGCGGTAAAACTGCTCGATGATAAGTTTGCATGCCCCCAGCATAATAACGCAAATCGAGGTGCATGCCCCCCAAGCTTCATTGCATTTAACTCGGTGGTTGGAATGAAGGTTTACCTTTGAGATTTCGAAAGGGGATTTGTTTGATTTTTTAATGAGGTTGATACAGTAAAAGAACTATCCTCATAACTCTTTGTTTCATTTTTAACGAGGTTGACACGAGATAAGAACTGTCCTCGGTGTCCAAATCCATTAGATGTAGAAGGTTTCATATTCCACTGTGGCCACTTCCGCCAGATTACTTGGAGGAGGTAGGGCAAAAGTACCCATTAAAGCAGGGTCTTTTAGTAGACCTACTCCGATATTTCAGAGCGAATGATTGCTTCCATGGATCATTGGAATGCTTCCCGTAACTTGTGAACTGTTGGGGAGAAAAGTTTGTTGGTCGACGATTGTAATTCCTCCTTGGAAGGGAAATGCAATCTTCCTGAAGTAGGTCGACACAACTGCGGCCATGGCATAGATCCATGGTCTTCCTAGTAGGATGTTGTAATCAAGTTCCCATCGATCACTTCAACATCTATTTCTACTGTTTTCCCTCCTAGTTCAACTTTCAAGTTATTTAGTATACCATATGGGGTATATGTCCTTCCGTCGAATGCTTTTAACGTCGTCGCAGAACTCGACAAGGTTGGAGATCCTAAAGTTTTCCAGCAACTCATCGACATAATGCATGTAGATGCCCCCTCATCAATAATTGTTCGATGAACAGTTTTGTTGAGGGCTTTCACTTGAATAAGGAAAGCTAGTTGAGCTGGTAACTGAGGGTCATATCCTTTATGATCAAAGGCCACAAGATTGGAATCCATTGGGTCAATTCCACCTATTGCTGATAATAAAGCTTGCTCTTGGGAGAAGCAATTTTGCGGTACCTCAAGTGTCGACATAACGGACGGCGATTGGGCCAGGTCCTCTATCTGTGCTATTTTCGCACAAGGATTAAATGTCGATTTGTGTACTGCTCCCTTTTGCGACTTTATCATTGGCTCAGGGACGATGGGTGGCTCAAGTGTCGAAATACTAGGTTGTTCATTAGCCTTGTTGTTCGACAGCTTTGGATTCCTGTAATCCTTATTCCTTGTCAAAGCATCATTTTGCTGCTTTGATACAGACAACATAAGCACTTGGGATCGGGAAGCATTTTGATTAGCAACCAGTTCGGTTCTCGGGCTTGGAAACGGATCAGTCAACACAGCTGAGGTTTTCGAACTCTTAAAGAATCTTTTAAGCTCAGCTTTGTATGGGCAATCTGCTGTCCAATGATCCTCATCGCATATATGACAGCCCGTAGGGGGTTTCCTTTTTCTCCCTTTCTTTTTCTTCTTGCCCCCTGGTTGCTTCAGTCGTTTGCCCTTGTCGTCCGACACGGCACTTACTTCCGAGGCAAGAAGTTCCTCATTTGCATTTTGACCGGAAATCATATGGGCCTTTTTAGATATAGCCTTTGTCGATTTCATGTCTATTGCGCCAATCATGCCATCGCCGGCATTAGAGTCACTATTTGATTTAGGAGGAGGAGGAATTGAAAATTCCGGTCTAGGGGCGTCAGGTATTTTATCATAGAGCGTGCCGGACTGAGTATATACTAAGTCTAGATATTGTGCACGAGCAATAACTTGCTCCTCCGTTACGACTCCCCCCTTGGCCACATCTTCCGTTATGGCAGGAAGTAACGACTTTATAAACCATTCAGCTAACAGCTGATCTGGAACGTAATTCTTTACCATCCTGCGACGACGACGCCACTCATGTATATGATCGGATATATGTGTGGCCGTCGTCTGCTTTAAGATTTCCGTTCCAGTTTCATACCTTATCGGTAATTTAAAATGGGTTAAGAAAGTCGTGGCTAGGGAACTGAAATTGTCGAAAGAGGCTCTAGTTAATTCAATATACCATTTAGCCGCCGGATCCGTCAATGTCCTCTGAAAAAGGCGAAGCCTTATCGAATCATCGTTCAGGGTGTTCGACGAACACCACAGATGAAAAGTCATGACGTGATTTGATGGGTCTTCACCTGGATTTCCATTGAATTTAGGAATGTCCAATGGAAGTTTATGTGGAATCGCTAGCCACCAAGGGGCATAAGCAATTGGATCATTCGTCAGCCGGTTTAGATCTGGTAATTCTAGAGTTGCTACAAAGGGCAATTGTTGATTCAGGTTAGGCGGAGCATACCCAGGATAAGATGGAATCGCCTGAGCAGTGGGTCTTTGCATACCAGCATAATGTATTTGATGCTGGCAACTTTGACAAGTTTGATGGGCATAACCGTTATTATATGGTTGCCCATTACTTACAAAGACTTGTTGCTCGGGTCCTTGATATGATTGCTGGAATTGCGGTTGTTGAGTTCGAACCAGCTCTGGTTGTTGGATCATTTGCTGTTGTCCAATACTGGATGATTGACCAAGATGAGAAGTCATAGTACTTGTTTGATCCCGAGTCGCTCCAGATAAGGAGGCACTAACTGGAGGTTGTGATTGAGTTGTCGAGACAAGAGGTTGTTGTATGGCAACCTGAGAAACTTGGGGTTGACATACAACAGGTAGCGCTTGTACTTGCGACGCAATCAACATACCAGGTATAGTGGCAACATTCGACACAGGGTGGACTGGTTGCATCGAATATGCAACCCTTGGTTGCTGAGGCAGTATTGGTGCCCATCCACTGGATGTAATTCCAGTTTGACCTGAACTTTGTTGTAAACTCCCATATGGTTGTTCTCTGGGGGGAAACAATGAAAAAGCATACTGCCCTCCATATGGTGGCAATCCAGTGCTTAAAGGGTAGATTGGCCTTTGAAGACACATTGGATCAAGTTGTTGAGTTCCAACATAAGAAATACCAGATTATAATCCGGATGATGAAATAGGAACTAACCATGTCGTCGAAACAGTCTCTGATTGGACTCCAGCTTGTTGTTGACAATTTGCCGAGACAGATGGTATACCAGCGAACATCGTTGGAGTAGTAGCAGGAGGCTCTGCCGCTGCTGTGTCAGATGACACAGTCCTGGATGTCGACGGTTGTTCAGACATATTTAGTCTATCCAAAAGATTTGCTAGCGATTCTACAAGAACTTTGTGATGAAGGTAGACTAACTTCAAAGATCAACGCAGGAATAAAGGGTGATTGTTCCGTTTAAAATAAATTGTTAACGATGCTTTAGACACAACTTGCTTTTTCAGTTTTAAAGAGTCGAGAAAAAGCTAAAGATGACTCTAGTCTCCTTCGATGTTTTAACGAGCCCGAAGTGACAAATGCTCGGATGGACTTTTTCTGTTATAGATTCTGAAAAAGGCCAAAAGAAACTGCTCTGGAGATCTAGGCAGAGGGTGTGCCAAACTTTTCGCAAAACCACAGAATACTTTTTATGGTACGGGTGGTCGATCTTTGTGAATGCTGTGTTCACTGCATTGCGATCAGTAGGGCGGCCGACACGGCTTCCTAAGGATAAAGGATATATGCCTATAGGGGTCTCCCAATATATACGCGACAGTACGTGGGAGCACAAATCCGTACTAGTGCTATCGTCCCTCAGGAGGAATCACCCACCTTCCACAAGATCGACAGTCACTAGGCTTAACGACGTCGGAACACGTCTCTAGCCTAGACCTCTATGTTGTGCGTTATGTTGCAAAGCGTTGTTAGGTTCATTCAATATATTTTAAGTTGATCTTTTTAAAGTTTGTCTTTCAGGATCACCACGAGATGTATTGGTACAAATTCCTAAATGTAGTCTAAGATGATAAGCAAGCTTTATAATCTTTCAACTTTGAAAATCCTAGCTACTAAGGGAAAAGAGAGCGACTATCTTTTCTCAAAGAGCAATCAGCACACTCTAATGCACTCTTCCTAAATCAAACATGCAAACTTATCAAAATGCAAAATGCACAATGCAGGTGTTTGTTTTCACTTTCTTAGTATAAATGCCTACAAAGAAAGCTTTTTGTACAACTTTGAATTTGCTTTTAAATGACTGAAAAATAAACAAGTTTACTTTTTCCAAAATCAGCAAGGGTAGAAGAGATTACAATCACTTTGCGATTTTTCGAAAGGAATACTTGTTTCGACACTTAAAAGTGACAAATTCAAACCAATAAGCAAAAGCAAATGATAATCAAACTGCAAACAGCCAATGAACTCTCTCCTAAGATCACAATCAATCACTCAATCAGATCTGAATCAAGGCCACAGGATGACTATTTCGCTCATGCAAAGGAAAACTGTAAATGATGCCACAAACACATAAAAACACTTACAGTCTTTTTGTACAAAAATGAGGCGGAATACAAGCAAAGAAAAGGGGTATCAGAGGGGCATGCACCTCGATTTGCGTTATTATGCTGGGGGCATGCAAACTTATCATCGAGCAGTTTTACCGTGGAATTTATGCTCGTTAAAAAATAGAAAAGTGAGATCCGAGCAGTTTTAGCACATAGTTCATGCTCGTTAAAAAATAAACATAAGATTGAGCAGTGTTTTGGCGCATTCAACCTCGTTAAAAAATGAACCCATCCCGGTAAATAACCATTGAAGTATGTAACCTGATCAACCATAAAAGCCTTGGTTGTGTTTGTGTACCGTCACCTCCACTTTTCATTTGGCCGATCGTTTACCTCCATATGATTGTTTACCCATTTTTTAGGAACAACTACGAAGAGTGATTTCACCTAGCCATCCTTGTGACACTGCCGTGATTGGAAAATTCCAACCTGTACCTGGAATCAGCTGCTATCCCTGTTCATCACTCGTTCCTCGAAAGACGAGTCTTCTTTAAGCTCTTTTCAACTGACTCATAAAATATGGAAAGATTGCCGAGTTTTGGCCTTCCAGCTCGTTAAACGACCGGAAGAGCTATCCCTCCTCTAGATTTTAATCTTTTTGGACCTGAGGGATTATTGCACAAAAAGATCAAGCGCTTGTTTTGTTTGGCTCGTTAAAACTATCGAAAGCTCATCCCTTCTGTATTGTTTTATACTTTTTTGGACTTAAGGGATTAGATGACGAAAAAGGAATTTTGGAGTTAACTTTATGTACCTTTTCAGACTCTCTAAAAATGAAAAGGGCTGAGTTTTCCTTGTCGTTAGACTCGTTAAAATCACTAAATAGCGACAAACTTGTCTTTAGACGAGGACGAGTTTCCCTATCCCTAGGCTCGTTAAAACATAGCGATGGGCTTGCCCGAAGGGCAGGTTATAGAACAAGCATATGTTATCCTCCTCAAGCTTGACAAAAATAAAGAGGTACTGGTCAGCAATGACTGGGGAAAAATTGGGAAAAATCAAGAAGTCTTTGATGGTAGCAGGTCGCTCTTGAACGTGACACTTTTCCTCCGTACCACATCGGGTTGGGTTGTTTCATTCACCAGTCACATCACCATGGTCTTTGCCACACCATCCATACTTGGGGTAATGCTACCAATCCATCGCATCAGTGTCGCCATATGTTCAAGAGAAGTCGTTCAGAAAGAGTAAACCAGGTCCCATCCACTGCCATACATTATCCTTCATCCATTTCATGACTGCCACCCTGAATCATATGTCACAGATTGTTTTCACCTCCATTAAAATCATTAGCTCCGTTCCATGTCACTGATGTGGGATTCATTAAGGCCCTCCTTTGACAGATCGCTTCTTGTCGACATCAGCTCATTATCCAAGAAGTTGATCTAGGAACAACCCCTTCAGTACTTTGAAGCTTGCATGCCTCAATGGCAAGTTTCTCACTTCCGGCGACAGGTATACATCAATGACCTTCGACCAGAATATTTTGCGTGGTGTTCGACGCCAAGTCCTTTATTCACACCACATGAATTGTACTGCAGTACCTTGAGGGTCATTATCATTATCGGTGATTCCTCTCGCGCTTGTTAACGGTTTACATCATTGACCGGTAATCAAGCGATGTCTTTCCATGTTCGACTTCAGTGCAATTCTCACATGGATCGACTTGTACTTAGAGTGAAGATCGAACGAGATTGAAGACCCCGGATCTAGTTTCATCCATCCGGGCTGCGATATATATTCAGGAAATATAAAGACATTTGACATGTACATCATTGCGGCAGATGATCATCCTACTCAAAGGATGATAGTTTCGCCAGAATTATCAGTCTACCATCAGACGATCGTCTGTTCTATGTACCAAAATGTATTTATAAAGCTGAGTATATATCACTCGAAATATGAAAGAGAGGAGATTGGTAGACTTACCGTTATCTTTCGGTTGTCCCTCGATCTAGATCCTCTCCTCTTTGTGTGTCCACAGCTACTTGCCTCCTCGCTTTTGCTCCCACGAGATCACAAGAGAACAACTATCTGTGACAGGAGAACAGCTACATGCAACAAGAGAAGGACACAATACAAAGGCAAATATACATATTCATAAATGATTCAGGATTAGAAGTAAATCAAATACACTAATGCAAATCATACAATAAACACCAGCATATAGGAAAGAACCAAGAAGCTTTATTGATTGATAAACAAGGTTCAGGAAGAGATACAACCCATAGGGTTCCAACCCAGCATCTCCTTCCCAGCAGAATAGAATTCCTTCTTCAGCCCCTTTCAAAGCATAAGCACCCAATGATCCAACCACAAACCAACAACAATTATTTGCAAATACAATATTCCAGCCTCCCATGACCTTCTGAGAGAGATCTATATATAGGAGTTTTGGAGAAAGGATGAGTCAGCTTGAGGCTTGCATGAAGCTGACTAGTGTCCTCTCCCACTTCAGTTCTTGAGTCCACTTGGAGGTTCTTGCTTCCACTTGGAGATTTGGAACCTCTTACTCATCACCAGTCGAATTCTCTGATCCAAGTGTCATTTTGGAAGCTTCCTGGGCATTGACACCTTGAGAAATGAGTCTGCCACTTGTCCAGTTACGCTCAACGCAGGTAGCCTTCTTTGCAGTTGACATTCAGCGCAGGTAGACAGTGGAGCAGTTGACATTCAACGCAGATGCTCAGTGGAGCAGTTGACATGATCCAGAAATGGCCTGTTTTTGAGTGTTTTCAGGTGGAGAACTTTTGTGAATTGCTGTGGTTTGCTGGCCTTATTCCTTTTAACACCCAGGTTGTTCCCTATGACTCCCAAGGGAATACGGCCGGGGTAACCACTAACCAATCTTTGGATTACAGTTTCTAGCCAAACTGTAATCAGAGAGGGCTCTCTCTTTATGATTTGTCTCTGTTTTGATAGTGTTTTAGGCTAGCTATTATGCTCAGGTTTGTTTAAGGTTTTGGTTGGATGATAATTTCAGTCAAGGTGCTTATGCATTCTCCAAAGTGTTCTAGTCCATTGGGCTATGGAGTCAGTGGTCCTTTAGTTATTTTGAGGTGCTGAGTGATTTGCTGTAGTGATGCTGCAAAGCCAGATTAGTGTCTGAGAGCAACATTTATAATAGTGATTAAGTGGAGTGTATCCAATTAATGCAAGGCAGTGAAGAATCTTGCAGTGAACTGCTAAAGAAACACAAGGGGAATATTGTCCTAGAAGCAATTAAGAATTTCTAGGTAGTATTCATACTTGTGGAATCAATATAGACATGAGCAATTAAGAATTCATGTGCATAGTAATCCTGAAGACAAACATTTACAGTAGTAAAAATTGAGTACAAGGTGTAGCGAAACAAGTCCTGCACTATTCTTTCTTTTTACTGCTAGCTTAGTATAAGATGAGTATGATTTTGACAAACATAAATAAAACAAGAACAGAGTTTGGAGAAAACTTGTTATTTCATCAGACAGCACAGGAATTCTGCATCAGCACATGGAGCATCATCCAGACATCAAATATTTCAGGAAATCACTGAGCTCATCCAGCCCTTTGTATTAGATAATTCCGAAAATGTACAATACATTTGACTCATAGAGAAAATTACCAACCCCTTATGAGTTACTCAGGGGAGTATATATACCAAATTTACATAAAAAATATCAGCGAATGAGTTAATATCTCCTTTATGATATGCTAATCTCTGGAGTGTAGTAGCTGAGGGGGTGAATGCTGTAATAACTCCTTAGTGCCTCAGCTGTCAAAAATGGTCAGAAGATATTTGGACTTTATGACTGTTAGAGTCGGCTGGGGATGCGCTGTCCAAAACTTACATAATCTTTATCCTTTGGGCTAGCTGTCGCTGTCCATGTGCTGAGTCATTTTTCAGCTGCTTTTAAATGCTAACCCTTTTCTGCTGTTTGTCTTCTAGTGAGCTGGAGCTGGCAGTGGCCGAATGTCTGAAGCTACCGTGGCAAAATCTGAAGCATAAATTGCCACCAATCCTCCTTAGGCATTTGATGTCTGCGCATCTTTATCAATGTTTCCTCGGCCTCTGTATGTCTATAAAGATTGGGAGGGGTTTCAAACAGGTGATTTACTTCATTCTCAATGAAGAACAGGCCTCCAAGTTTGTCATATAAGCTCTGTCCTGTGGGAGGCCCTGCTTGTTCAGATGAACTGCCAGATGCAATAATCTGATTTTCAATAGTGGTTGCCATTCTGTTGGCCATTTGATCTAGAGAGATCAGTTTTCCTACACCACTTAGTAAGCTGGGCAGGCCTTTTGCTTGCAGCACTCCCATTTTAACTTTGTATTCCTCCACATCTGCTTGCATCTCATAGTACTTCCTCTCCACTGTTTGTATATAGTTCCTGAGAGTTAGTACCTTCTTGGCAGAGAGGACAGCCTCTGTTCTGTTGGGAATGCCTATAGCTGCCAATTCCTCCCTTTCTTGCTTGTTCAGGAAGTCTATCATTCTGTTTGCTTGCTCTGCTCTGTTCCCTAGCACTGTCTTGGCCTTCTGAATTTCTGCTTGAGCTTGGCCCATTAAATCCATCTGCTCATGCATTATTTTTATTGACCTCCATTGCTGTTTGATGGATTGGCCAATTTTGGCCCATAGGATTCTCTTTATGTCGGCCATAGCAGTCTCCAGATTCAGCTCTTTCTCTAAGGCCTTTATCTTTTCTTTTTGGGCCTTTATTTCTCTGCCCTGTTCTGCTACAGTCATTTTTGACTTGTCATATTTGGCATCTAATTTTGCCAACTTCTCCTTGGCCTTCTTTATTTCATCTGCCTGGAGCTCCATTGCTTTGATGGCCTTGGTCAATTACTCTACACTTGGGCTGGCATCTGGAGCTGCTGCTGTTCCTGCTGCTTCTGTTGTGGGGGCCACTGCTGCCCCTGAAGTTGCTGCTGTTGTTGAAGTAGTTGGAGGAGCTTGGGAAGTGGATTCTGCCTGTTTATCTTGTAATGCTCCCTCCAGCTCTCTCTCCAAATCCCTGATCCTCTGGTCTTGCTGCATTAGGAGGTCTAATTGGTCATCGACCTGTTTTTTCTTTTGAAGCTCTGCGGTTTGAGGGTGCTCTGTGGGCTGCAGCTTCAACCTTTTCTTTAATGCATTCAGGTCATCATCTTTCTTCTTCATAAGGGCCTTCACACCCTTTGGATCACTAGGATCATGTCCAAGATCAATGATGATGTCCTCCAAAGATTTTATTCTGTTATCTTTGGCCAGGGAGGACATTCTCTCAAAATCCAACTGAGTGTTGGTATTTTTGAGTGACTCCTTTAGTTCATGGGCCATGGTTGCCCTCTCCACCAAAGTTGCATACACCATTTCTCCAGTTTGTTTGTGGAGTTCTATTTGGTCCATGGGATGGATGTCTTTGGCCATGACCTCCAACCTTGTCTTCACAAAATCTGCAGCTGATGTAGGCTGAGGTTTTGTAGGCTTGAAATGACTAAATATCATTTTTTCTTCTTTAATGTCATATACAGACATTAATCTCTCTTGCTGGGCTGGTGTAGCATCTATAAATTGCTTGTAGACCTCAGCCCTCAGCAGCTCATTTTGAGCCTTTATTTGTTTGAAAGAAGCCTTGGTGCTCTTGGGCTTCTTGCTTTGTTGGGAAGAAGAGGACACCTCCAAACCGAGCTGTAAAGTTTGCTCCCGCTGAAAGGAGCTTGTACCTATATGCTGACTGCCCTCCCTGTCTTTTCTTGCACTGTCCAAGACATCTTCAGTAATGTCTTCTACCTCTGGGGAGTCTGCTCTTTGCCTTTTGGCTTCTGGCTGGTGGGAGGATCCACTGAGAGGAGTGGACTCTTCTCTATCTCTTTTTGTCCCCCTTTCCTCATGTGCTGGGGTCTGTAAAATTGGAGCAGTTACTGGCTCAGTTTGTGGGGGTGGAATTTGCAGTGCTGGAGCTGCTGGTAGCTCAGTTTGTGGAAGGACAGTTTGCCCTTGCTGCTGTTCTTGCTGCTGCTCACCTGAAGGGGCAGACTTTTCTTTCATTGTTTGTTCTTCTGCACCCATTATCCCTTTGCCTTTATCTAACACTGGTGCTGCTGTGGAAGATGCCTTTATTACTGGTGCAGTCCTTGAGGCTGAGGTCCCTTCTCCCACTAAATAAGGCGGTCTGAAAGGTACCTGCTGCACATAGTCTAGGTCAATAGTTTTTTCAAGCTCCTTCACATGCTTTAGCATTGTCTCTTCCTCAGTTAGATTTTCAACTAGAGTATCCATTTGCCATTCTTGCAGGTTGGCATATTTTTCAATGTGTGGGTACTGGCAATGCTTAATGCCTATAAGCCTATACTTGTTTCTCCTAGCAGTGATGAAACCTTCAGGGTCATAATGGACCCACCGAAAACTATAGGACAGCTTGTATTTATCCTTAAGGATTAGGTCTGCATCTTCCCACCCTTCTTTCTTGTTCATGATGAAGGGGCCCAATTGGTGTTTGAACTTGAGGTGGGCCTTCTTTTTGGCACTGTGGAAATGGGTGAGGTCGGACTGAATCAACTGCCTGTAATACTCCAAGGCAAATAACCTCATAGGTACATATTTTGGGAGCCTGTATGGACAAAGCTCACAGCCATAGATCCTAATGACAGTATGGTTCTCATATAGGTACCAGTCACCTATTTTATATTTTTTGGAAAGCTGCAGAGCTTTCTTTATCTCATTTGATATTATGGGAGGAGGGGACCTCATCAACAGGCAAGAGACTGGGTATACAAATTGGTCAACAAATTCACAGTAGGTATAGGGTGAATTTGTGACTTTGTGATAGACAGAGGTCCAGAAGATGACAGATCTTCTTTCCCCTCTGTGAATCAGCTTTTTGATGTAGCATGGGAAGGCTTCAGAATGATAGTACATGAACAGGTGGTAAATATAGGCCGAGTACTTGAAGACCCCCTGTCTGTCCACTCTTCTCAACTGATCATGAATCTTGTTAGCTATGAACTTAGCAAAGTTATATTTGCGGGCAGGGGGTTGGCGTGGGCTGTAAGCAGATAGCAATATCAGCATTGTTTTATCCACATGCTCACTATTTTTGTATCCCAACACATAGGCAATCATGTCCAGTAAAAGCCTGCCTACATCATTGAAATGGACATCCAGGTAGGGAGGTGGCCCTGTAGGCTGGCACTCAGGTCTCATGAATGTCCTCGTGACCTTTTGAATCTCCTCACTGGTCATCTTAGCACCAGTGTCCAGCAAATAGTTCATGGAAAATGGGATTAGCAACTCTGTCTGATCAAAATGTAACATTTTGTTGATGGACTCAGCATTAATGTAGAAAAGGATCCTCCCAGATGGAGTGCTAATAGCTCTGTGCTGCACATCATAGTTTTCAGCACATAGGTGAATGATTTCAGGGAAGACATTTACAGCTGGGAGACAATAGTATGGTAGGTTTGACTCCCATATCCCATGTGTACCATGACCATCCTTAAAGTCCTCTCTTAATTGACAGAAGGTCTGCAAGAAGTCCCTGTTACCCTCAAAGTCTTCAATAAGATAGTCCTTGTCAGCAAATGCCAAGGCCTCCAGCTCTTTATTTGGTGGATTTAATGGAGCTACACTGAGGGATGAGGATGCAGAAGCAGCCATTGTAAAACTTGATTTTGAAATAAGGTGATGGCAATGGTTTGCAAAGTTCTTTAAGAGCTTAAGTAATAGGCCAAATGTAGACCAAGTCTGAAGTGTTTTCCTCAGTGGAAAATGCAAGCCGGTTTCTGTAGTTTGTTGCAAATTCACAGGGATGTGAATTGCTAAGGGTAAGTTGCAGAGGGTATGAGGTTTCCTTTGGTAGCAATTGCAGCTGGCCTGTACTCGGCAAAAGGGAACAATGCCGAGCACCTCGAGGAAAATTTTATGGTTCTGGCCCGCGGAACGACTGTTTTAATGTCAATTTTTAGTTCTGGGGGCAATGCAGGTTACTTTATCTGACTCTTAGTTAGCAGAGAGAGCTAGACTGTGAACTTTGACCAGTGTTTTAATGGTGAACTAACAGAGAAATGGCATGCATGGGGCAAAACATGAGCTTTATGGTGAATACCTGGATAAACTAGCTTGGAAGCTTGCGGGCCAGGCCTTGGAGGCTTAATGCAGCTGAATTCTTGACTTGTAGCGGTCTCAATCTTGGATTTGATGGCTGGAAACAGATTTCGCGGCAAGCTGGTTCGCAACGGCTACGTCGTTTGTGCGTGAAAATGACCGCAAACGGCTAATTTGGTCTTTTATAAAGACAAATTTAGAAAAAACATGCTATTGGCGCTTTTCCGCCGATGACGTCAGCATGACATCATGGTGGGGC
Organism: Pinus tabuliformis; assembly: GCA_031772625.1. Classification (NCBI taxonomy): domain Eukaryota; kingdom Viridiplantae; phylum Streptophyta; class Pinopsida; order Pinales; family Pinaceae; genus Pinus; species Pinus tabuliformis. Next base: position 1,667,382,868 of record CM062819.1, on the reverse strand, counting down.
CTGGGTATGGAGGTGACGTGGCTGCTGAGGTGTAGGCCAGGGTGGTAGGACACGGTGGCGGGTAGATGCGGTGGCAGGGCTACGTGGAGGGCCACGGGACGCGGGGGCAGGCAGAAGCGACATGACGTCAAGCCGACGTGAGGGTGACGTGCACCGGATGGGTGGTAATGGGGAGGCGGTAAGCGGGTTCCCCGCACCACCTTTGGGCCAAAGGCGGTATCGGGGAGGGGGCTCCGAACAACCCCACCGCCTGCCACGCGTCCCTGTACGGGGCGGAAAACCATTTTCCCCGGACGCTAAAGGTCGGCAGATCCGGGCCCAAGAATACCCGCCCACCGTTAGGTCATGGGTGGCGGAAGATCGACGGCTAGCGGGCCCTCCTACGGATCGTGCAAGTTGGGGGGACCCGCTGGCCTATTAAATATTCAATTTAATATTTTTAGGCGAAAAACTTTAGAGTTAAGGGTTTTTGCGAGTTTTTTCGGGGTAAGGGTCAATCTGAAAGGGGAAAAGTGGTTATGGTGGGTTTTAGCAGAGGGAAGGGGTTTCTGTGGAATTTCTTGAGCAGAGGTGAGGTTAGGGCTTATGGAGAGGTTATTACTCCTAACCAGGGGTTAGAGTAATCCCATGACAGGGTTGAGCATAGTCCCAGGTGGACTAAAGTCTCCCTTAGACAAACCTATTTAGCTATAATGCTAAAAGGCAAGGATAATTTTAGGGGCGAATGTTCGCCCTTTGGTGAAATTAAGGGGTTTTAAATTTTTAGTGGGCGAATATTTTGTATCATAGTACATTTTTACAAATCACCTCAAATAGCCCACCTTATTTTAAGGGAGAGGGTAAAAAAGGTAAATTTAGCCCTTGAAATTAGGACTTACAACCTTCCATTGGCCCATTTTCAAGAATAGGTTTTATTTAAGTGAATCCATTCGCCCATTTTCAAGAATAGGTTTTATTTAAGTGAATTCTATGGGCCAAATACCATATTTATAAAAGAGGTATGGTAAATTAATAAAAATATAAATAAATGAGAGGTATGGTAAATAAATAAAACATTTTTTATATTTACTCCATAAGTCACCTTATATACATGTAATGGTGAAAACAAATAAAAATATAAGTAAAGTGGAGGTATGGTAAATAAATAAAACATCTTTTTATACTTACTCAAACGGTATGGTAAATAAATAAAAATATAAATAAACTAGACGTATCGTAAATAAATAAAACCTCTTTTTATATTTAGTCCATAACCCTCGTTCTATTTATGAAGGCTCAAGAAAGAGGTTTTATTTAAGTGAATCCTATGGGCAAAATACCATATTTGTAAAAGAGGTATGGTAAATTAATAAAAATATAAATAAACGAGAGGCATGGTAAACAAATAAAACATTTTTGTATATTTACTCCATAAGTCACCTTATATTTACGAACACTCAAAAAATGGGTTATATTTAGGTGAAACTTATGGCCAAAATACCATGGGACAAATACCATGGACTAGATTGTTATTAATACCATGCAAAAAACCATTATTAACCCTAATATTAGAATTAATAAAAATAAAAATGTCACATGGCATTGACCCATGGTATTCACCAAAATGGCACATGGTATTGACCCATGGTATTCACGTGGAATGTAGCCTATTTAAATGGGGGAAATAAACTAGCATGTAGCCTATGTTAAGATTCACTAGGACTTTACAAAGTTTTATTATTTAGTGAAAGACTCACCAATATCTTACAAGATTTTATAATTGAGTAAAATATTCGCCATGCCTGGTGAGAGATTTGCCAAAAAATTATATATACATATTATATTATTGATAAAATCGCCTTCCATTTTTCCTATATACCATGGATATTCGCCCATTTATTATATTTATAAATTTAGGGGGGGTTCTTAAAATTTTCCCTGCTAAAAGGAGGATATTTATAGAATGCTTGGGGGTTTATACACCATGGTGTTATAATAGTAGGGGAAGGGGAACATAGGGGATTTAGATAATAGAAGTTAGGGGTTAATATGGGGGGAAAATGTGAATGAGGAGTGATACCACTAAGTTTGTTTGAAAACTACTTAGTTTAGGGAGTAGATCAAAATGAAAAGAATTTTAGACAAGAAATGTGGCTTTTAAAGGAATAAGAACCACCATAACACCTCAAATTCTTCTATGAGTCTCAGCTGATGAAGGGGTGTTAGTAATGAAAGTAAAAGGGGAAAAATGGGAAGTTAGACATGCTCCATTGTGTTGCTTTTCTTATCTTGACCAGCAAGATTCAGTCTGAGATGAATACCACTTCTGCAACCCCATCTACTTACCCAGCTACTTGCCTAGCATTTTTTGTTTCTTCTTGGAGGGTGCACTTGGACTTGCAGACCCTTAAGTGCCTTTTCTTTTCATTGGCCTTTTCTTTTTGATTGTCTATCTAAGGCTACCCTTATTTCTTCCAAGGCCCCAGGTTAAGCAGTTGGGAACCTTAATTCTCTACCTAGCTACTTTGTCTGCCAAGATTAAACTGTTTGGACAGACTTCTTTCTCTAATCTACAACAAAAAATTGAAACATGGCCTGACCCAGCTTAGGCTGTTGGATCACCCATTGAGAAGTATGACTGCATCAACCAAATGCACATGTGTGTTCTTCTATCAGAATATGAGATCTTTGCCTTGCCAAAGTAGATCATATTGGCACTTCCCAAGCCAATCATGAAAAATGAAACCTATTGGTATAGGTAGCTAACAGTTCCTCTAGGGGTAGGAACAACATGTTTAGGGACTTTGGATCCCTTAAGGCACAAAAATGTCTATAACAGCCCCTGGAAGAAAGAGAAGGTTGTAGCCTTCTGTAGGCCAGCACCTACGTACTAGTATCTTGGCTAGTGCAAGAGCTAAGGGGGTTGTAGCTCCCTTCCAGGAGAAGCTGGTGAATGAGAGAGGGTTGTAGCTCTCAGCAGGTTGCAGCCTGTGTACTGGTAAAGGACTGCACCAGTACAAAATCATTGTAAAAAGAAGTTTCTAATTAAAAGGAAGATAGAGATGAATTGCAGAAGGTGTTTTTCACCCACATTGGGTTTCCACCTTATATGTTGTGTTCTTGTGTGTGATTGTCTTCTACTCGATTTCACTGTTTCTGGTCCCTGTCTATTTTATTCAGATACTCAGATTAATAATCAACATCTGTAAGATAAAGTAAATTATAAGTTTGCATGGTATACACGGGTTTCCTTATACGTAGTTGCGTATATACATGGTTTTAACTAACTGAAGTAGCGTATATGATCTAGATTTGAAAAAGGGAATAATTGACTTGATAATACTGATTCACCCCCCTCTCAGTATTATTTCCAACAATTGGTACCAGAGCAGGTCCTTCTGAAGAAGCTTGATCGCTTGAAGGAAAATCCATCATCATGAGCAACTACAAGAGAGAAGCATCTATCAGGCCACCAATTTTTGATGGGACCAACTTCGTCTATTGGAAGGTAAGAGTTACAACCTATCTTGAATCTCTTGGTATAGAAGTATGGGATATCATAGATACAGGGTACACTTTTCCATCCACAACTCTTACAGATTCGGTTGGTAAGAAGCAATATGAGACAAATGCAAAGGCTGTCAATACTCTATTAGGATGTCTATCTCAATCAGAATTCATCAAGGTTATGCAGTATAAATCCGCAAAAGAGATATGGGACAAGATTGTCTGAGCTATGAAGGAGATGAATAGGTAAAATGAGAAAAACTTCAAACCCTCAGAATTCAGTATGAAAATCTCAGAATGCACAATGATGAAAGTGTGGCTAACTATTTACTTCATGTAGATGAGATTGTTAATTGTATGAAAAACTTGGGTGAAGAAATAAAATAGGCTGTTATAGTTGAAAAGGTTCTAAGATATTTGTCCTCTAAGTTTGAATCTAAAGTTTCTGCAATAGAAGAAAAGGAGAATCTACGGAACCTTACCATGTCACAGCTGCACGGAATTTTGACTCATTACGAAATGAGGAAAGGAGGACCATCAGACAGAAGAGAAGCTGCTTTCAAGGCTTCAGGCAAAGGAGATTACTATGAGTCAGAAGAAGAGGAAGAATCAAATTTTGTCAAGAACCTTCAACGGGGTGCTAGAAGATTCAGAGGTAAGTTACCATTCAAATGCTTTGCTTGTGGAAGAGTCGGTCACTATGCTACCAAATGTCCTCATAAAGATAAGCTTGACAAGGGTAAGGAACTTGTTAGATGGAACAAGAAACAAAATGTAAATAAGAAAAGCTATTACACTCATGAAGATAGTGATGGACTTTTAAATAGTGATGAAGATGAATAAGGTTGTAATTATAAACTTTTAATGGCTTTTGAAGATGATCATTTTGTGGATGCTATAGATGAAGAAGGTCTTTATGAAGAGATTCTAGACTCAAAATTTGTTTAGAAGAGAAGAATGTGATCATAGATACTCTTCAATTCCAACTTGCTGAAAAGGAAAAACATCATGAAAAGTTAGAATGTGAAATTGTGGGACTTAGAAAGGAGATGGAGAAAACAAAAGCTCTTAATCTTAGATTTGTTAAAGGATCTGACACTTTAGATGAGATTATGAAAGTGCAGTGTTCTCCACTAATCAAGACAGGTCTGGGATATAATGAAGAAACTACTCAAGCGCAAAAACCATCTACCTACAAAAGTTATCTTGATGCTGCAAGGAGAAGTGAATAAAGACCCAATGGAAATCACTAGGTAAATCAGGGACAATCTACCTCAAGAATGAACAAAGACTACCAAGTAAATTGGGGCCAATCTACTTTAAGGACAAACAGAAGCTACAACCAACCACAGGTAAAACCTTCTCAATTTGCCTCAAGAATGGATGTCAATAGAAACTACAATCATTTGGTCGGTAGATCTGATAATCACAGGAGTTTCTTCAATGGCCAATGTTTCTCTTGTCATAAATTTGGTCACAATGCAGCTCAATGTGTTGCCTATAAGACAATCATGACTAGAGAAGCTCAAAAACAGAGGAGTATGACTGGGATCATGAAAAGAACCTGCAATAACTTTTTTTCTCTTGAAAATGAGATAGAATGTTCTATTTGTAACAATTTCGGTCATGAAGATTCTGAATGCAGGAGCAGGTTTTGGCAGACAACTCAGAATGAGCAAGCCTCAAGTGCCAAAACATGGAGAATGAAGGAACCACAACCAGAGAGATGTGGTATAGCTTTATATGCGGAAGGGCAGGAAAACCAATGGTACATCGATAGTGGATGTTCAAAACATATGATGGGTGATAAAGAAAAACTTTAGTCATAGTGTGCCTTAGAGAAGGAGAAGAAGGTATCATTTGGAAATGACACCCCTGCATTCATAAAAGGTAAAGGTTCTATTCAGTTGAAAGAAAGGGTCAAAGCTAGAAATGTTATGTATGTTGATGGCTTAAAGCATAATCTACTGAGTGTCAGTTAGACGTGTGATCAAGGAACTGAGGTTATATTTCGATCAAATGGATGTAGTGTTCGTGATCTTGATACAGGAAAAATAGTTATCAAAGGCGTAAGAACTCCAAATAGTTTAAACATATTCAAAGAAGGACAACATCAATGCTATCTAAGCAAGAATGATGAACATTGGCTATGGCACAGAAGATTGGGGCATCTTAGTTTCTCACAGATAAGGAAAGCATGCAAATACCAGGCAGTTCGTGGTCTTCCAGACATCATAATTCTAGACAATACAATATGCAAATCATGTCAGTTTGGTAAGAAAACTAGAACTAACTTCCCTAAGACGGAAGGATCAGCTAGCAGGCCACTTGAACTTGTCCATATTGATGTATGTGGTCCATCTAGGAAAAGGTCACCCTGAGGAGAAGAATACTTTATATTATTCATTGATGATTTTTCCAGGATGTGTTGGATAGGACTTATGAAGCACAAAGACAAAGCCTTTGAAAAATTCAAATCATTCAAAGCCTTGGTGGAGAACGAATTAGATCACAAAATCAAATGCCTCAGATCTTATCGAGGAGGAGAATTTACCTCGAATGAATTTTTTTATTTTTGTGAAGAACATGGAATAAGAAGGGAATTCTCTATAGCTAGGACACCTCAGCAAAATGGAGTAGTGGAAAGGATGAACATAACGGTTCAACAAATGGCTTGTGCTATGCTTGATGAGTCTGGAACTCCCGCAACCTTCTGGGGTGAAGCCGCATTTGCTCCAGTTTTTATTCTCAATAAGACAAATGTCAGGGTGAATAGCACTCAAACTCCTCATGAGCTCTGGTATGGTGAGACTCCTTCGGTAAAATATTTCAAAATTTTTGGAAGCAAATGCTATATCAAAATACTGATGAAAATCTTGGCAAGTTTAAACCTAGAGCAGATGAAGGCATTCTCCTTGGTTACTCTCCCCACTGCAAAGCTTACAAGCGTTACAATAAAAGGCTTGGAAAAATTGTTGAAAGTATTGATGTGGTAGTTGATGAAGAAGGAAACATTCCTAGGCAAGTGAATTCCGAAGATTTCGAAGATGATGAGGACTATCCTTCAACATCAAATTAGACTATAGATGAAGAAGAAGCTCAAAAAGCACCAGAAGAACAAATAAGGATAGAATATAAGACTCCATCCAGGTACGTTCAGAAGAATCATCCAGAATCTCAAATTTTTGGGCAGAAAGAGGTAGGGATACAAACAAGAAGAACAATTGCAGAAGCCTCAAGCTATTTGGCATTTCTCTCCTCCATTGAACCACAAAATGTAAAAGAGGCATGCAAAGATGAACGTTGGGTCAAGGCAATGGATGAAGAACTTGAACGTATCGAAAAGAATAACACTTGGGAGTTGGTTCCTATACCAAAATATAAGAATGTCATAGGGACAAAATGGATCTTTAAAAACAAGTTGAATGAAAATGGGAAAGTTATTAGAAATAAGGCCATACTTGTTTGTAAAGGGTATGCTCAACAAGAAGGAATAGACTTTGAAGAAACTTTTGCTCCCATTTCTAGACATGATGCCATCTGAATGTTCCTTGCTCTCTCAAGCTTTCAGAAGTTCAAAGTATTTCAAATGGACGTGAAATCAGCCTTTCTGAATGGAGACTTAGAAGAAGAAGTGTACATTGAGCAACCAGGTGGTTTCATTCTTGGGAATGATCTAAATCTTGTATGCAGACTAAAAAAGGTTCTCTACGGTCTTAAACAGCCTCCAAGGGCTTGGTACTACCATTTGGACAAATACCTTCATCAACAAGGTTTTTCAAAAGGATCAGCAGATACCAATATTTATATAAAAATTGAAAATGACAAATTGCTAATACTTGTTGTGTATGTAGATGATATTATCTTTTGCAGCAATGAAGAAGCTATGAGTCAAAACTTTGCCTTGGTGATGCAGAAAGAATTTGAAATGTCATTACTTGGAGAGCTGGCATATTTTCTTGGTCTACAAATCCAACAAAATGAAGGAGGTATCTTTTTGTCTCAAACCAAGTATCTCAAGCAGATCTTGAAGAAATATGGCATGGAAGATTCGAAACCAGTATGTACCCCTATGGTTACAGGATGTAGCCTCAGTGCAAATGATGAATCAGCAGTAGTGCATCAACTAACCTATAGATCCATGATTGGAAGTCTGCTTTATTTGACAGGTACATGACTAGACATCATTCATGTAGTGGGAATGGTTGGAAGATTTCAGGAAAATCCAAAGGAAACTCATCTTCAGGCAGTGAAGAGAATCTTCAAGTATCTTCAAGGAACTCAAAACTATGGCTTATGGTATCTGAGAGATACAAATCTCACTCTTCATGCTTATACAAATGCAGATTGGGCTGGAAGCATGGATGACAGAAAGAGCACAAGTGGTGGTGCATTCTTTATGGGTTCCAGATTAGTATTTTGGTTCAGCAAGAAACAAAGTTCGATTGCTCTATCTACAACTGAAGCGGAATATGTGGCTGCTACATCTTGTTGCACTCAACTCCTTTGGATGATGCAAACCTTACAGGATTTTCAAATCACTTGTACACCACCTATCTCCATCTTATGCGATAATACAAGTGCAATAAGCATTTAAAAGAACCCAGTTATGCATTCAAAGACCAAGCACATACCTATAAAATATCATTTCCTCCGAGAACAAGTGCTTGAACAAAAAGTCAAATTGGAGTATGTTCCCTCTAAGGAACAAGTTGCTGATATTCTCACCAAACCACTACCCAGGGAAACATTTGAATACCTCAGACAGAAGCTGGGAGTAGTTGATGCATCATCTTGCTGTTGAAACTTGTCTGCTTTAGAGAAAAATGGGTGTACGTGAGTTGCCTGAGGAGGATCCGCGTACATACTCCAGTTTATGGAGAGACAGTCGCGTATATGGCGGTTTGAAAGAAATTAGTGGGGACAATATCTGGTTGAAGATAGTATGATATGCGTCTGACAGAGACCATCTGGCATAGGTTCAAGGGGAGCAGATAATCTTCTGATAATGCATTGTTGGCATTACATTAGAAACTCTTGGTTCAGGTTCACAACCGTTGATCTCAGGAGGAACAAATGCAGAAGGTGAACAGAAGGAAAACATGGTAGCTGATCTGAATAGTGATTGACAGATGCTGCTGATATCAGTTATTGGTGACTTTCATAAGTCTTGCTATAGATATTTGTCTCTATGTCATGTATCTCTTTTATGGTGTCAAGGTCATGTAACGGCCTATTTTGGTTTCCCCACTATGCCTGGATGAATGATGTAACGTACTTGGTTTTCATATGTAAACTTCTGATGTATCCCCACTTGGTTGGGTGATGGATGTATGCATAGAGTATTTTGGTGATAGGAATGTCTTTTATGATGTATAAGTCATGGTTCTTCTTGAAGAACATCTTTCTTCAGATTTTGCCTACAGTTAGCGGGAGCATGGTTAGCACAGCAAAGCAAAGATTTCAGCATGTACTTAGGGGGGAGCACCACCCTTTGCCCTTGATGACAAAGGGGGAGAATCACTTTGAGGATCTTGGGGTTGCCATCAAGTTCAAAGGGGGAGATTGTTGGCATTATGGCACAGGTTTGGAGCTATGGCACAGGTGTTGTCCTTGATGGCAACTCTCTCTGGTAACAGATCTTAGTTCAGGCTTTCAGAATGAAGGAAAAGATATATACGTAGGTTCACCTAGACGAAGACACATATACACGCGGATTATATGTTATAATGGCGCGTCTGCGTATACAGGCACTTTCACGCAAGGAAAAGAGCGTACATGTTGGAGAAATTACTTTTGGTCTGTGGTATTTAGTCCTTGGTAATTGAACCTATGGTTTTGGGTCATGGTATCTCGTCAAGAGTGTTGATCCCAAGTATTGGGTCCATGGTATTATTTTGTTATGGTTTTGGACCGTGGTATTGAGGAAGGCCTAAGACTATAAAAGAGGAAGGAGATCATTTGGCAAAGTATGATCTGAATTATTGAATATCTGAAAAAGTGCTAGATCTGAAATATTGATTGGGTTATGGTGCAGATCTGGATCTGAATGAAGGAGGAACCTAAGCGCAAGGAGAAGCAAAAGTTCTATTGATGGGTCAAAATCTTTAAGCTTGAATAGTAGTATCTTTCTATGACTTTGATCTGTTATATGTGGCGCATACTTGATCTATAAATCTGGTAATCTGGGTTAATTAAGGTCTGAATATTTGAAATTATCCTTTATAGATATGTACATAGGTTCAGTGAAGTGAAGGCGCGTATACACATTGGTTCTGTGAGTAAAAACAGTGTATAAGCAGGTTGGTCCTAACACAGAAGCGTATGCACGCAGGTTTCTGGTTATTAAAGTAGCGTACATCTATTGAGTTGTGTTCTAGCTGCTTCTGTTTGTTGGTACAGTGTTCTGGGTTCAGAATTTGGTGTGTGGTTACTGTTACGGTGTTTTGGGTACAACTGTCAGAGAAGTGTCTACTTGATTCAGTTCTAATTGGTGAAAAGGAGATTGTTTGATGCAGAAAAATTCTTGATGATTGATTGATTTTCATGGATCCAGTCTGAAAATTTATGAAACGTGGTCCCTGGAAGAAAGAGAAGGTTGTAGCCTTCTGTAGGCCATCACCTACGTACTAGTATCTTGGCTAGTGCAAGAGTTAAGGGGGTTGTAGCTCCCTTCTAGGAGAAGCTGGTGAATGAGAGAGGGTTGTAGCTCTCTGCAGGTTGTAGCCCGAGTACTAGAAAAGCACTGCACCAGTACAGAATCATTGTAAAAAGAAGTTTCTAATTAAAAGGAACATAGAGACGAATTGCAGCAGGTGGTTTTCACCCACATTGGGTTTCCACCTTATATCTTGTGTTCTTGTGTGTGATTGTCTTCTGCTCTGTTTCACTGTTTCTGGTTACTGTTTATTTTATTCAGATACTCAGATTAATAATCAACATCTATAAGATAAAGTAAATTATAAGTTTGCATGGTATATAGGGGTTTCCTTATACGTAGTTGCGTATATACGCGGTTTTAACTAACCAAAGTAGCATATATGATCTAGATTTGAAAAAGGGAATAATTGACTTGATAATACTGATTCACCCCCCCTCTTAGTATTATTTCCAACACATTCTCCCCCTAGACTATAAGCAACCTTTCACTTTCCCTATATCCTGCACGGGGTTTCTCCCTTTTACTGACACTTCTTCTCGACTAGCTTTCTTCTATGGAGTCACCTATGAGGTTCCTACAAAAATGAGTGGCTCGCAGGCCTTGGAGGAATTATAGAAATTATTCCATGGATCCTCCTATTTCCAATGAAATGTCCCACCAAGCCACTGAAAATAAATTACCACAGAGTGGTGTATAAAAATACTATGGGGATTGTACAGATTAAACTCTTGAGTAACAAATGAAAAATTCTCTATCTCCTTTCCTTTGGTATCCATGACTTTGAGGTTCTTTATCTCATGCAATCCAATTTGCATAGGAAGAGTTGGCCAACATGATTTCTTCTTCATGTGCAAAGTTTCTGATAACCTTGTGGTGAGATGATATGACACTTATTTCATGACGATATTTCTAGTTGCATACCTTGGAAAAATATGTGGTGGCTTCTCTCTTTTGAACACTCTAGGGAATGTTCCATCTAGTGAGGAAAACCAATCTGTACAACAGAATGAGGAAGTGGTTAGTTAGCTTTTCCATAATCACTCGATGGCTCCAATTAGAGAGGATCTTGCAGTGGATGTGGATAGAAAGGTTTCAAGGTGTCCAAGCGAATTTTATGCCATTGAATGTGTTATGTACAGAAATTGTATCCAATCAATATGCAGACATATGAAATCTCACTGGCCCACCCTTGGGAGGATTCAGGGCATTACCTACATGGATATTTAACTATCAAGCCAACAAGTATGACTAATTAGATGACTTCCCCTTGTTCACAACCTAGTCCAATAAGATTTCCCACCCTTAAGGAAAGGTCTCTTTACTCTGTTGAACATAGATTATGCATGCTAAAATGTTCAACAAATGATAGGCCCTCTTGAGAGACCTTATTTCATATTTGTTTTTGGGTGTCTATCAAAACCTCCATCGCTCACTCACCCAACTCTAAATGACATCTTTCATGCCCAAATAGTTGTTGGTGGTATAAAAGTATGAATCCATTAGTGTTTCTAGCTCGGGAAAATGGTACATACGTCATTAATATGCTGCCATAAAACTAGCAAACCTTTGTCCTCTCACACTGCTCAAAGTCATGGTCTTCGCATCAATATGTGAGACAATCCAATTGATAAAATCTCCACATGGGAAGCTTGGATATCCTCATGCAACATTGTGTAGCCTTGATTTCTAGATATTAATGTATAATTGTTGGTCCTATATATTTGCTTCGAATCTCTTTGTTGAAAAATCTTCATTCACTTCCTCAATACTACTTTCTATGGTATCTTTTGAGGAAACTCTGTTGAGTGCCATGGTAACATTCACTATTGGAGAGAAGTGCTAAAAAAATTGTGGTACCTATGCGAAGGAAAAGGCACTCATGGTAGAAATTTATTAGCTTTTGAAAATCCACTTTCAAAGAAAGATCAGGTAGAAAACCGATGCACTGATGAGAGAAATTGTGCGATTTTTTTGAGAAAGGGAGGGAGACTAAATGAGGGATGTGTGAATTTTATAGTCTTAGCATCCATTGAGGTAGCTTGAGGCTTAAGACTATACAATTCATAGTCCATCTTGGGTAGTGATAGGGAGATAATGCACATTACATAGTCTCAGTGGCCAAGGAGGTAGGACTGAACCCTGGAACTGCGCAATGTGTAGTTGGGCCCACCTGTGTTGCACGGTATCAAAGGTCAGGCCTCAACTTGAACTTCAGACTTGAAGAATGCCTTGTTGGGAAAGGCAGTGCATATCTACACAGTGAAGCTGTGGGAAACAAGAAGATCTGAAAGATAATGAAAGTTAAATACTGAATTTGACTAAGTATGGACAGATCAATGTGAATCAAGTGTAGAAAATTAAGAAATGAAAGGAAATATGAATATGTGAGGAGAGTTTCTGAAACAACGATCGTCAATGTGAAAAAAGAAGAAAAATTATGTGACACTTATGGAATGCCAAAAACAAATTGAAACAACACTTCTATAAGCTAATATAAGTTAAAATTTTAGAAACCATGAAGAGAAATAAGAAAAACAACATTCACATAAGTGAAACGACAAAAAACGATAGAAAAAGTGACAAAAGATGACCAAAAAAAAACTCACCCAGAAAAGCAACACAAACCCCATCGAAGGCTCACTGGTCTCCTTAGGAATGCTAGAGCCCAAAGATTGATTGTACAAATGAGATCTAGAGGCATATATTAAATTTATTTGGGAAGATTGGGGTTTATGATGTGCATGCCTAAAATTAAGGAAAACGTGACATTTGGCCGAAATTTCTAAAAATAAGGGATGTGCCACCTTTTGGAAACTAATGATGAATCCCTATTTTCCAAGGATTTATTTTTATATTTTTATATTTTTTCTTTTTTCCTTTTTAGGAAACTTTCCATTCATACTGCAAGGAAAATTACATAATTCTGGGAAGCTGGGCAACTTTCTAGCTTAGAGAGTTTCACAATTTCTGAGATCAAGGAATGGATTCCACAATTTTTGAGCTTAGCATCGGGCTTCCATCCATGACTGCGTAGTTCTGAAGTTGAAGGATGAGCTTCTTGTCAATATTGTCCAATTTATTTCATCGAGGTTAGATTTCCCTCATGGATTGCACAATTTTTGGTGGCAAGCTCAGAACTGCTATAAGTTAAAGTCAGAAGGTTAGCTTCTGAATTAAAAAGATCAGATAAGTATGAAAATAAGAAAACACAAGCAGAGAATAAAAATATTATTCTTGATCAAATCATGAATACTTGATGACATTGAAATATCATCTCGTGTAAAAAAGGGAAGGCTCCAAAATCAAATCATAGGCAAAATTTTGGAGGGTGGTTGTAGCCACTACAACACATATGTACTCAAATCTTGTTCCAACTTTTGAATGAGTGTCCACACCTCTTGTTCATTCTTCCATTTTTCCCTCTCTTTAGTTATCCAACCAAGTAGGATAATATAAATGGCATAGAGAAATTCTTTCACATCCTCATCCCTTTTTGAGAGTGCGCCTGCAACAACATTTTGCTTCCATTTTGTGTAGATGATTTCAAAATCATAACCCAATGTTTTAGTGGCCCATTTTTTCTGCTCTTCTAAAAAAATATTTTTCTAAAACTTATTTAAGACTATCAAGATTTATTTTTACTTTGAAATATCTTCGCATTAGGTAAGCGTGACATTGCTTCAGGGCATGTAGTATTACCAATATTTTCTTCTCATAAATACGTTTGTGTAAATACTTTCCCTTGATTGGAAAACCTTAAAAATCAATGGGTATTCCTTCTTGCATTAAACAACACCAATTTTATTTCTTGAGCCATCACATTCAACCATGAAAGGTTTTTGTGAAGTTTGGAGTAGCTAAAACCGAAGCTTGGCACATTTCCTCTTTAAAATGTTCAGAGGACTTGGTTGTTGCTCGGGTCCAAAAAAATGCATATTTCTTCAATAATGTTGTTAGATGTACTTTTATTTAACAAACTTGCCATAATACCTTGTCAACCTGATAAATAGTCGAATATTCTTTGTGGTTGAGGGGATTTTCCATTCTTTGATGGCTTTAATTTTGTTAGGATCTACCTTAACACTGTCATGAGATATAATATCACCCAAATATTCCACCTCCTATACCCCAAAGAAATTTGGAGGTTTTTTCATTCAATTGTTTATCCTACAACATATCTAGCACCATGTGAACATGTTGAACATAATCCTTGCAAGACTTCTTGTAGATTCGTATATCATCAATAGTAACACAAGTTTTCTAAGGAAGGTTTAGAAATATTGAATTTATCAAAGCTTGGAATGTGGAAGGTTCATTAGTAATGTGAAAAGGCATGACAAAAAATTCATAATGACCTTCATGAGTTATGAATGTTGTTTTTGAAATGTCTCGAGTCTTCATTCTAATTCGATGATATCCTAAATGAAGATCCATCTTGGTGAAGCAAAATGCTCCATGTAATTCATACGATAATTCAACAATGATAGGAATGGGAATTTTATGTTTAATAGTGAGCTTGTTGAGCTCCCTATAATCTAGACACATAGTCCATGATCCATCCTTCTTGTGTACTGATACTACTAGAGAAGATAAAAAACTTTGGCTACGTTGAATTATACCTACCTCTAGCATTTTTGCAACCATACATTCAATTTCACTCTTTTGGGCATAAGAATATCTGTAAGGTGTTATGTTTGAATGAAAACTTCCTAGAATCAAGTGAATAACATGATCAGGATCATGAATAGGTTGGATTCCTTTTGACGTCTCAAATATCTTTGGAGATCTGGAGAAATAAATAATTTCAATGTTTTAACATCTAGTGAGAATAATTGCACAATTATGCCTTGTTATTATTTCTTCTAAATCATTTTCATGTCATTATATATTATTATCTTCCCCAATTTCCTTGTGATTCCCATCAATTCAATTTCCTTTCCTTCCCAATAAAAGTTGAAGAAACTTTCTTCAAAATTAAAATCTATCATCCTCAAATATTACAACCACTAGAATCCTAATACAACATCAACACCACCCATTGAAATGGAAAGAATTAGACTAGTCAATACATCTTCCCCAATGGTTAGAATGATATTATAATACTTCCCTGAGAAATTTATAGTTCCTCCATTTATAACCATGACTTGGTACACTAGTGTTGGTTATAGAAAGAAATTCAATTCCTTGGCTATCTTACAATGAATAAATTTATGTGTACTACAAAAATTGATTGACATTATTACCTTTTTTCTCCTTGATATAACCTTCTATCTTGGGAGTTTAGGGAGTGGTAATTCCTACCAATTCATTACAAGATATGGTCATGTTCATTTCTTCTTTGCCTAGGGTTGGTTCTTGGTGTCTATCCTCTTCTTTTAATGATGTTTTTTTCCTTTTCTTCCTCCTCTTCAAAATCTATGTAAAATAATTTCTTCTCAGCACACTTATGACCCTTGGTGTATTTGATATCACAATTATAACAAAGCCCTTTTCCTCATTTTTCCTATAGTTGTTTTTGTGTCAACTTTATAGGTTTTGGGAAGCTAGGAGTCACAACACTTTGGTATTCATAGTTGTGAGTGGTATACTTCCTTCTCGCCATAATGTTTCTTTCAACTTTTCTTGCCACCTTGAATTCCTACTCCAATGATTTAAGTTCCCAAAGGTGAACCTGATGTTGGATGTTATCCCTTAACATCCCTATGAATACACCAATCGTATGCTCCTTTGAAATATCATTTACCTTCATATTCAATCTTTGGAATTCCTTAATGTGCTCCACCACTAAACCCTTTTGTTTGAGATTTATCAATTGGATAAAGAAGGTATTTTTATTTGTACCCTCATAATGTGCCACAATTTCTTTTGCAAAAATTTTCCTAGTAACAATTTATCTACGAGAACATAGCCATCGATACCACAAAACCCATTTTTTTTCTAAATATAAAGATGTAGTGAGTACCTTTTGTGTGTGCAACACATCATATAGATCAAAGAATTTCTTCACTTGTAGTATTGATATTACTAGATCCTTCCCATCAAAATTCCTAATATCTATATTTGGAATGTTGTGGGTCTTAAAATCAACATTGGAATCTCTAATATCATAATTCTTATTCCTTTTTTCCTCATCATGATTTTCATGGGTTACCTTGTCACCATTAGAAAGCATTTCTTGTAGTAACTTTGTCAAACCTTCCTTCAACCCTTCCATTTTGACATTCATCATTGCTTCCCCATATGATTTTAAGTTATCCTTCAAAGCTTCCATATAAATTTTTATTTTAACTTCTAAACCATCCATCCTTATGTTCATTATCGGTTGCAATTCATTTTTGGTTACTCTTTACAAGAGCGAAATTTGTCACACTTGGTCTCGTAATTTTGATATATCATGTTACATTTCTTCCTCTTCTTCATGTGTGATAGTAAATCCTTTTAGTTTCTTATCAGGCATATCCATTTTTTTGTTTCAAAACATTTTGAAATCAAACAAAAATATCTATTGTTCTCTATTCCCTTCGAATCACTTCAAACTCATTTTTCAAACAAACGTTATGCAAAGTTAAAAAAACGTACACACCTTTTTTCTTATTTTTAGGAGCTTGATCATGAAACTATTGTTCTATAATTTCGGCCTATCAAAGTCTGAAGTTCCATTATTTGGTAGCCCTATAAGTATTCTTTACAATTCAACAAGTCATACCAATATTGGATTCTTTAAAGTAAAGTTATGCCAAATCTCCCATGATGAATTGATTATGGATTGGTTCAGTAGAGCGAAATTGTACGGGATACCACATATCATTGTTTCAACCTTCGTATATTAAATTGATAAAGTAGAAAATAATGTCCACGAAATTTTAGTCGCTTTTTACAAAATTCAAATCTGATACTCAAAGCGAAAGTTATGGTGATTTTCCCTAGGTCACCTATTTGAGACTGAATTATGGAGCATGCAGAAACCCTAAAGTCTTCAAACCATATCTAAAAAAATATAGCAAAAAAAGATCTTAAATTTTAATAAGGATTTACCAAATATTTTGGTTCGCATGGTCAAAATTTTAGCATCTAAAGCCTCGTATAAAAATAGTTATAGCGAAAATTCCAGTATGACCTATTTGACGTAGAAAAACCCTAGAATCGAAAGCTCTAAAATGAAATGTTATGCAAAAAAATCACACAATAGAAGAAAAGATAGATCAATGACTTTAAAATTAGCCTCATTTAGGGGGAAATCTCCTTTGCATCACATAAATGAACCATTATTGTATTATACAAATGATAGGGGCTCCTTGATATATATAGGAGTCTAAGGGTTAACAATATAATCAGATCCTACATAACAATAATAATGTAAAGGCACAATAATAACAATAGTGGAATTATATGAGGCCACAAAAATAATAATTTGGGGCCTAAATTGGCACCACAATAACAATAAGGGGGCTACACTAGTATTATAGGGACCTAACATATTCCACAACCTTCACTCATAAGCAACACTCACAACATTCTATCTTCTACACATTCTACTCATTCTACAATAGGGCACATTCAGTTCTCGACCCTCATATCCTCAACATATCATCTCTCATCCCATTATATGTTCCACAGGAACTCTTGGCCTCCTCTCCAAATCTCACTTTCACTTAGATCTCTCTCCTTACCTATAAATAATGTTGCATTCCCCCACATTTCACCAATGTAAACTATAGTTTTGTTCCTATGTTACATAGGGGAAGATGAAATCCTTGCTACCAATCACAAATTGTTCAAGAAATTAGTAAACAATTCCTTCCTATTCTATTAACATGTCTTGTTTCTTAGCTACTATAACTACATTAAATCTAAGAATGGGTAATGGAGTGTTTTTCATGCTAAGAATCAGATCTCAATATGACATGCAGACACAAGGAGTTCCTCCATTAAATTTAACCTCCATAGACAACATGGCTCACCATTCCTACTGTTTAAGACCTTTTTTATAGACATTGTGATCCAGAATGACTTGCAGAGCTCAAAATGTTCCCAAACATTGCTTCTTTTAAGCTTGGTAAACTCTTCAACACCCAACACTCTTTTCCATTGAATTCTTCATGGTATGAGGAACACTCAGGTATGTATTGTTCAAATTAATCGTGACACTCCATTAATTTTATGTAGTTCAACATCCTTATTGTTCCAATCTCTTGACCTAGGAACTCTTAATGCAATTTTTTCCATTGCCACCAATTCTCAAATCTAGTTGTTGACCCTCTCCATGCCTACATAAGCTCAATTATGGATAATAGCCATTTTTTGCATGATAGAAAAATATGGAGGGATCTTGCTAAAGAGTTCTCGACCTATTTAAGCCTTCAAAACCTAGCACCCTTTGTAATGAGCCCATACCACTTTTATATTCAACCCAAAGGATTTATGATAGACCTAAGGCATGAGGCATTTTCGTAAGTCTGAAACCCTTTTAAGTGGCTTTGAAATAGGCCCTTTATTCCTCCTTTCAACATAATAATCCCGTAGGCCTATAATTTAATTAAGACCTGAAATCACCACAAAAATGCTCCTGGACACCTATTTCCGCTATCGACTTGAGGGCCTAAACAAGATGCACTAATCTACCATGCCCATGGTCACCCAACATGCATAAAACCATGCCTTGGGCTTGCCTTTAGCCCTCTCAACTTTATTTTACAGATTACATGTCCACAGGAAGGATCAATATTCCTACACTATGAATATCCTGAGCCTTCTAAGAATACATGGCCTGACCACCTCTCTCAACAAGGCTCTGCTTTTTTTTCTCCACCATGTCTCAATGCTGAGTCACCCAAGCCTCTAACATATGCATCGTAGTAAAAAATTCTGGGGAGTAACCTATGACCATAAATGTCATGTGGGGTAGCACACCATGTATTTAGACTAATTATGAAGTTTTTGAGATGCCTTGTAATTGCTACCATGTCCCAGTGCCAAGTGACCCCAAGCTTTAACTTATTCACTATAATGAAACCTTCCAAAAAATTTCCTTTGGGCGTGCCAGTCATGTGGGGCCACACACTACATACTTTTACCAATTACAGAGCTACTAGGATGACTTGTAACTGCCATCACTATGCCAATGTGCCCCAATGCCTAGTCACCTCAGGCTTTAAGTTATGTGCCACATCTAACCTACCAAGGATAGACATTTGAGATTATGTGTCCATATGTCATTATGCTTTTGGCATACCTACCATGTGGCCTCTTACGATTTATTGATGTGTTACACTTTTTTATCCCACTTGGGCACCCAAAAATGTTGAATTTGCATGCCACATGTCACTTGTCCTAGATTGTGATGTGTCCAAGTCTTACATCATGTTGACATCTACTGAGAAGTTTGAGTTAGATATTTCATCCATCTCCATTGCTACCATCTATGGATCCACATGTATTCATCATCTAACTAGATCACACCACGCGTCCCTCTATTGTTGGTCCACATTTTCGCCAACATAGAGGAGGAGGGGCTCTCACACTTTGATTTTGCATCAAATTCCGTTGCAATTCATTGTTGACCAAGACAAGCCATATCCTCCTAAAGCCTATTCATCTTGGCTCTATAAATTTTCACATACCCTTGTTACTTTTTGGGTATGCTTATTAATATTACATGTATATGGCGACCTGTGCACTATAAAATTCCAAAAACCAATGCTTGTTCCACCTGCCAGCTCCGCAATGTCCTCACAAATCCTTGTCATCACAGCTAAATTAGACTTTCACTCCTTTACAAACTCCCAGGGAATGCCGTTTTTGGTGACATGTCCCAGTTGGGGACGTCCCACACCATATTTACTAAGCCTTTCATTGGTCATCTACTTCGACACCTCTACTAACTCATCTCACTGAGTCATCCTAGCCCCACATCCCCATTTTTTTTGACTTGCACTCTTTTATGAACCTCTAGTGAAAACTTCTTAAAATTATGTGTCCCATGGGGACCCATATTTTACTTCCTCAGCTTGAATACGGCTGACTTTTCTCTGCCACTAGTACTGAAGTGCCATCTGTATGATGATTGAACTGCTAGGATAAAGGTCACTCATTTTGAGTTTTGGCCTACTACTTTTGACCAACCATAATGTTTGAGCCCGAACGAATTTTTGGACTTCATCATATAGTTGGAAAGTTATTTCTGAGCATAATCGAACTATGACATTTTTAGGATCATTTAAACTAATGTGCTAAGGAAGACATTCCTCCAAATCCTAGACCTCCCAACCACCATAGCTATAATATTTATAACTTCAATTGAAAAACTGCTATGATTGTTCGCTATCAAAGACTATAGAGAGAATGGAACTCCCCTTGAGCTTGACACATCATGCACATCAATGCTAGACTAGTGGACATTAATTCTATCCTAGTTGACATCAATTCCAACACAGTTGATGCCACCAGCTAACCTAACAATGCAAACTATCTAGCAATCTCCCCCCTTGGCATTGATGGAAACACATCAAACTTGATGGCCAGTTCTCATGCTACATTTAGAAAACACAATGTCATTTAGATTTTTCTCCCTACATGAGCCACTAATATATGTCTCTGCCCCTTTTACATCAATGGGAAAGGGCTACAAACTACTTCTTCTCCCACTTTCAATTAATCTCTAAGTTTTTGGCTATGAATGTTCACTCTTCTTTGTAGACTTATCTTCCTAAGGGATGATGTCTCCTTGATTAGGAACATGAATTCTACCATCCAAACTCATCTACGAACATCATAAACAAAGGCACTTGCATGAATCAAACATTAGTAAAACTTGTTGTTGGGTTTTCTTCTAGTTGTTAGCTTTAAGAACTAAAAATATATGACATGTTTACCATGAAAATATATTGTCTCTCGTTGTAATCTAGTTATGGACACCTTATGGCCATTGGTTGAATACTCTCTCTACAAATACAAGTTTTGGACCAATTAAAGAGAAATTGATACTAATAAAAATTGCGAATGGTATTGTTGTTGTTCAAAATACTAACCATTAGTGGCACATTTAGCTTTACTCTTCACTATTGTTTCTCCTTTAGAGATTGTGTTCACTTAACTTGAGCATGGTAACAATAAAATATTCTCCCCCTAAGATCATCCTACCTCTAATAAGGTTTGTTTCTTAATAAAAAATCAATTTTACCAAGAAATTGATACAAATTGGACACAACAAGAGGAAAACTATCATGACTTCATCTCAAAAGGAGATGTCCATTTACAAAAAAAGTTACTCCACCTGAACCAAAGACTACCAATTGACAGACTGATACCAATTGAAAACTTAGGAACATGGAAATTTTGTACCAATTATGTTCATGAACACAATATTTCTAGGCATAATCAACTTCACAACTTAAATGAAATAATGGTATTTTACCCAATATGAAAACCTTTCATTTCATAAAAAATAATTCCTCCTAACACTAAATGTTGTTGCCTACTATTGGCTACTAAAGAAACTCCCCCCAAGCCAATTCTCTCTTATTTTTTTTTATCTACTTCCATCTTCCTTCTTCCTAATATATGGGGATAGGACTTCTAGACCTGGCTTAAACTTTGGGCCTCTTCTCATTCCAAACTTCTATTGCAACCCATATTCTTCTCACAATATAAAGTATTCATGTGTACTCCCCTTGAAACCATGATGTATGCGCTTTCCTCTCTCTTACAATGCTGGTACATTTGAAATAAATAAATTCATTATTGTAATTAGAAAGGGAACTCGACCATACCTCCAATCATGGAGATGCACTTCTTTCTCTATTCTTTCTAATGCCCACACTTGACTTATTTGGATTCACTTGAAAGAATTATCTTCTTTCAATGAAGAGAAAGTTAGGATCTACTCCCTCTAAGTATATTATTATCCTTTCTCTTCCAAACCATCAAAGGTTGTGTCTTCAGAGAAGAATTACCTTTTAATATCTTTCTTAGCCTTCTTTGATTCTCATCTTGGTTGCACAATGCTAGAAGACACTTGTCCTATATTTCTTCTTTCCTTACCCAAGTATTCTTTTCTCTTCATTTCCTCTTTATCTACAAGAAGTAATTAGCTGGGGTTTTTCTCCTTTTCCTTACCTCTAAAGTCCACTCATTGTAACTAGCAATTATAGAAGGTTTTAGTACTAAAATACAAGGATCATCCCTATTAATTTTTTTCTAGTTTTTCTTCAGAGAAAAATTAGCTCCTTAATGATTTCTTCCTCCTTTATACACCAAGTTATAACTGTTGGAAATAACACTGAGAGGGGGGGGTGAATCAGTATTATCACATCAATAAAACTTTTTCATTTCCATATTCAGATTCATATATGCTACTTCCACAACTTCTTATGATTCAGTTAGTTGATCCTTAATGAGTGCATTAGAACATTATCAACCATATTAACAGTAAACAGGTGCAGTAAAAATAGAACAGATCATCACACATAAGCCACACACATGAACACATGATATGAGGTGGAAACCCAATGTGGGAGAAAACCACCTGCTGCAAGTCATCTCAATCTTCTTCTTAATAAGAAAATCCTTTTACAATATTTCTTTACTGGTGCAGTCTTATACCAGTACGCAGGCTTCTACCTGCAGAGAGCTACAACCCTCTCTCATTCTCCAGTCTCTCCTGGAAGGGAGCTACAACCCCCATAGTTCTTGTACTAGCCGATCCATTTACTAGTACGTAGGCTGCTACCTGCTACAATGCTCCAAAGTTTTCAACTGCTACTGGAAGGGAGCTACCACCCCCTTAGCTCTTGTACTAGGTAAGATACTAGTACGTAGGTGCCGCCCTACAATCTTCTCTCCTCTGGGTACCACGTTTCATACATTTTCAGACTGGATACTCCTGAAGCACAACACATAATCTGAAAGGCCACGTTTCATCCAATATTCATACTGGACCCATTAATATCATTGAAGCACATAATCAATCAATCTTCTGAATCACCCAAACACCATATCAATACATATACAAGGATAATATATGTGTTAGCACCCAGATCTAGTCCATCAGATCACATAAATATGAGTCATTATGATCCTGATCCAATATTAGTTCTCATCCATCAATACTGAAGCTAAACACAATCAACCAAATAGGATATGCAGAATACTGACACCTTTAAACTGTCATCAGAACCCATCAACAACCAGAACCACCTGTGACTTCAAATATCATAGCTCAAATTGTATACGCTACTACAATGAACCAAACCTGCATACATACACGCTTACACCAAAGCAAACCCGCGTACAGATCTATAAATATTCAAACATGACTTGCAGCGATTTCAAACTTAAGTTATACCCAGTTCAGATCATTACAAGCGTCAGTATACAGATCTAGAATAAGCATAATCAAATATATAGAGATAGTTCATTTCAAACCATTTGATCTTGATCTATCCTTAGATCTTGTTCTCCATCAACCAGTGACATGCCTCTTTAGCTCAGATCCAGATTTGAACCATAACCCAATCACAGTATTCCAGATCTAGCACTTTATCAGATATTCAATAATTCAGAAGATACTTTTCCAAATGATCTCCTTCCTCTTTTATATCCTTAGTCCTTTCTCAACACCACGGTCCAAAACCATAGGATCAAAAAACTGTTGGACTAATACCATGAACCAACCATGAAAGTGCGTGAGATCAACACTTTTGGATGTAATACCATGGACCAAAACCATAGGATCAAAAACTGTCGGACTAATACCATGAACCAACCATGAAAGTGCATGAGATCAACACTTTTGGATGCAATACCACGGGCCAAAACCATAGGATCAAAAACTGTCAAACTAATACCATGAACCAATCGTGAAAGTGCGTGAACTTTTCTCTTGCATGAAGGGAACTTTTCTCTGCATGACAGTGCGTAAACTTTTCTCTACATGAAATAAACTTTTCTCTGCATAAAAGTGCATGAACATTTCTCTACATGAAATAAACTCTTCTCTGCATAAAAGTGCGTGAACTTTTCTCTACATGAAATAAACTTTTATCTGCATAAAAGTGCGTGAACTTTTCTCTACATGGAATAAACTTTTCTCTGCATAAAAGTGCGTGAACTTTTCTCTATATGGAATAAACTTTTCTCTGCATAATAGTGCGTGAACTTTTCTCTACATGGAATAAACGTTTCTCTGCATAAAAGTGCATGAACTTTTCTCTACATGAAGGAAACTTTGTTGCACTATAATTTATCAAATAAATTTGTTGCACTATAATTTTTCATTTGTGTGATTTTCCGTCAAGGACAACACTTGTCTCATAATGCCAACAATCTCCCCCTTTGGACTTTTCATACTGAGAATTGTCATCTGATATCTCTTCCGTAGATTCATCTAGATATATATAAGTGAGTTGATCTTTTATGAGTTGTTTGCCATCAAGTACAACACATGCATCATAATGCCAACAATCTCCCCCTTTGGACTTGATGGCAAAAATACCAAATCACTCTCCTCCTTTGACATCAAGGGCAAAGGGCGAACCAAGATATTCTCTTTCCTAGAAAGGCATTCCGTTGTTCATACTCCCCTTGAGTACCTGCTGAAATCTCCAAATGTTCTCCCCCTTTGTATATGCCAAAGTGTCTGTACTGCTGAAGTGTGTTGTTCATGCTCTTCCTGACTGAAGGCAAGATCTGCAAAAAGATGTTCTTCAAGAAGAACCATGAATTATACATCATAGGAGACCTTCCTATCACCAAAAGACTCAGTACATACATCCATTTCCCAACCACGTGGGGATATACTAGAATTGACTCATTCACCCAACCAAGTGGGGATACATCAAAAGTTTACATATGACAACCAATCACATTGCATCAATCATCCCAGGCATAGTGGGGAAACCAAAATAGGCCGTTACATGACCTTGATAAAAAAAGATATACATGACATAGAAACGAAATATCAAGACTATGCAAACTACTATCAGCAACATCTGACAATCACTGTATATATCAGCAACCATGTTGTTCTTCTGTTCTCCTTTCTGCAGCTGATCCACCTGAAACAAAAACAGCTTGAGTACTAGAACCAAGAGCTTCTAAGGTAATGCCAACAATGCATTGTTAGAAGATTATCTGCTCCCCCTGAACCTGTGCCTGATGGTCTCTGACAGACCCATATCAGACTCTCTTCAACCAGAGTCTGGCCCACTGATTTTATTCAAACCAACATATACGCGACTGAATCCACAGAAACTAACGTATATTCGCGGATACTCCTTGTGAAACTCGCGTACAAACAATTCCAGATCAGCAACCTGTAAATGTCCTGTAGAGTATAAGTCATCAACCTATAACAAGGTATGTCTGCATCAATTCATCCCTTTGAACAGAATTCAGAGTCATTCACATTATATCATGTGTGAAACCACCATAGCCATTTCATCAACATCAAGATCTACATGATCCAAGTATCATTGCTTGGGAACATCTGCATCAATCAACATATGTAAGTATCAACCTATCATCATATAGATAAGAACTCATCATCATGTCTCCAACAAAGCAACTTTGAGTAGTCATCCATGTATCAGCACTATGTATCTTGAGCTCAAGCTCATTTGGCAAAACTTCTTGATATCATCAACAGCAACAATCCTTATCCACAAGAGTGCCTGCATCATAACTGTATGATCTTTATGCATATGACGACAACAGCATATGAGAGACTCATCATCAAGTGAGGAAGATGTATATTCAAGCTTTGTACTTCTCCTTATCCTTATGAAGATCACCATGTAAGCACCATATATGCATCATCGAAGAATCAACCATAAATCTGATCTGAACATCTACTATGTAACCCCAAGAATCGTATGAGATTTTATCATGGACAACTCATAACCACATCATAGCAAGATATATCATTTAGCTATATAAACATCATCATCAAGGACTATTAACCATAACGCCAACAATGCATTATTAAAGGCATATGCTCCCCTTCAACCTGTGCCATCTATTAGATCTGATCATGCATATATCAGCAATAAGCATCAAGACATCATCATCATCAAGTTAGGATCAAAACATTTCTAGACATCAAAACATTTCCACACATCCTCAGCGGACTGTAACTATTAACCAATAGAGCAAATAATGGACTAAATCATATCAGACCCTTTTTCTGAGCATGTCCCCACTACTTTTCGTCAGACTGACATATACGCGACTTTGTAGTGTCTAATTCGCGTATATATGCGACTTCCCTTTATGGAACTTGTGTATGAGATTCAGGATACTGAAGTTTTATACTTTCAGCTCCCTCTGAGTCTGTTATGTCTGTGTTGTGATGTATCTGAGTACATTGTGCTGTGCCACATCTGTCTGACTGTACTTCCTTCTTCTTCCATATCTTCAAGTGTGATGATGTTTTCTCCTTTTGGTGTGATGTCCGTCCTTTGTTCCTGCATTCCTTTGCTATATGTCCAAGCTTGTTACATGGATAACATCTTACATGTTTCATATTCCTCCTGTAGCAATCAGCAGCTTTGTGACCAAACATATTGCAAGAAAAACAATATCCATTGAAGTACCTGGAATGTGATGATCTTTCTGTGTGATGATATTGAACCATCCTTCTTCTGCATCTAGCTGCAACATGTCCAAGATTATGAAATTCATAACATTCAATATTATTCATCTGAGTAAATGGCCGACCATAGTTAGGAGTAAGATATTTTCTTTGAGAAGTCTCTTTCCTTGATTGTTGATGGGGTTGACCTTTCATCTCTTTGTTGATCATTTTAGATTTCTCTTTAGAGTTCCTTGCCTCACCTTGTGAACTAGATTCACCTTCAACAGATTCATGAAAACCAAGACCAGTCTTGATAGCAGGAGACCTTTGACTACTAAGAATATCATCCAAGGCTTTAGTACTATCTTGAAATCGTAATAGTTTATCCTTTTCTTCTAATTTACCTTCCAAGATATTTACCTCAACTTCAAGTTGTTCTTCCTTTTCTAGACATTGCTTCTTCATGTCTTCTTCCGCTTTCCTTCCTTCTTCCAACTGATTCCTTAGTTTGAGAATCTCCATTTCTTGTTCTTCATTCACATTCTGCTGCATTTGACAAATTCTGAAGGCACATTCCAAATGAGATTTTAAGCTGATAACTTCGTTTTCCTGTTTTTCAATAGCTTGGAGTAGATCTTTATTATGCTTCTTTGATTCTTCAAGATCTTCCTTTAGCGAGCGGATCGTGGCTTCAATACTTTCATAGTAACTGGATCTATCTCTGAGTTTCTTGATGGTTGTGCTTCTTTCATTGACTTCATCTCTTAATGATGTCACTTCACCTTGCAAATTTTGACATTGATTTTTCTTGTCCTTGAGTAACTTTCTTACCTTGTTTCCTTCCTCTGATTGAGCTTTTAGTTTGGTAACTTCTTCTTTGAAAGCACATTCCCTTTTGTTCAATAGATCTTGTTGATCCTTAAGTTTGTCTGTAAGCCTTCTAGATACTGCCTCTATTTGATACTTTTCTTGCTCACCCATAAAAGCAAATTCAGTTGCTTCACTATCACTTTCATCTTTTCCAAATGGATAGATAGCTGGAACATCAGAGGAGACCAAATTCATACCTGATAGTTCATCTTCATTATGAAATGATTCTGAATCTGAAGAACTTCTTATACCTAATGCCCAATTGATTCTCCCACTGTCATAGTTCTTCTGAGATGTCTTCTTCTTCTTAGGTGCTTTCTTCTTAAGCTTCTTTCCCATAGTTCCACGGATCTCCTTCAAGTGATCAGGCTTCTACCAAAGGACCTGCTCTGATACCAATTGTTGGAAATAATACTGAGAGGGGGGGTGAATCAGTATTATCACATCAATAAAACTTTTTCATTTCCATATTCAGATTCATATATGCTACTTCCACAACTTCTTATGATTCAGTTAGTTGATCCTTAATGAGTGCATTAGAACATTATCAATCATATTAACAGTAAATAGGTGCAGTAAAAATAGAACAGATCATCACACATAAGCCACACACATGAACACATGATATAAGGTGGAAACCCAATGTGGGAGAAAACCACCTGCTGCAAGTCATCTCAATCTTCTTCTTAATAAGAAAATCCTTTTACAATATTTCTTTACTGGTGCAATCTTATACCAGTACGCAGGCTTCTACCTGCAGAGAGCTACAACCCTCTCTCGTTCTCCAGTCTCTCCTGGAAGGGAGCTACAACCCCCATAGTTCTTGTACTAGCCGATCCATTTACTAGTACGCAGGCTGCTACCTGCTACAATGCTCCAAAGTTTTCAATTGCTACTGGAAGGGAGCTTCCACCCCCTTAGCTCTTGTACTACCTAAGATACTTGTACGTAGGTGCTGCCCAACAATCTTCTCTCCTCCGGGTACCACGTTTCATACATTTTCAGACTGGATACTCTTGAAGCACAACACATAATCTGAAAGGCCACGTTTCATCCAATTTTCATACTGGACCCATTAATATCATTGAAGCACATAATCAATCAATCTTCTGAATCACCCAAACACCATATCAATACATATACAAGGATAATATATGTGTTAGCACCCAGATCTAGTCCATCAGATCACATAAATATGAGTCATTATGATCCTGATCCAATATTAGTTCTCATCCATCAATACTGAAGCTAAACACCATCAACCAAACAGGATATGCAGAATACTAACACCTTTAAACTGTCATCAGAACCAATCAACAACCAGAACCACCTGTGACTTTAAATATCATAGCTCAAATTGTATACGCTACTACAATGAACCAAACCTGCATACATACATGCTTACACCAAAGCAAACCCGCGTACAGATCTATAAATATTCAAACATGACTTGCAGCGATTTCAAACTTAAGTTATACCTAGTTCAGATCATTACAAGCGTCAGTATACAGATCTAGAATAAGCATAATCAAATATATAGAGATAGTTCATTTCAAACCATTTGATCCCGATCTATCCTTAGATCTTGTTCTCCATCAACCGGTGAGATCCCTCTTTAGCTCAGATCCAGATCTGCACCATAACCCAATCACAGTATTCCAGATCTAGCACTTTATCAAATATTCAATAATTTAGAAGATACTTTTCCAAATGATCTCCTTCCTCTTTTAAAGCCTTAGTCCTTTCTCAATACCACGGTCCAACACTTTTGGATGTAATACCATGGACCAAAACCATAGGATTAAAAACTGTCGGACTAATACCATGAACCAACCATGAAAGTGCATGAGATCAACACTTTTGGATGCAATACCATGGGCCAAAACCATAGGATCAAAAACTGTCGGACTAATACCATTAACCAACCATGAAAGTGCGTGAGATCAACACTTTTGGATGCAATACCACGGGCCAAAACCATAGGATCAAAAACTGTCAAACTAATACCATGAACCAATCGTGAAAGTGCGTGAACTTTTCTCTTGCATGAAGGGAACTTTTCTCTGCATGAAAGTGCGTAAACTTTTCTCTACATGAAATAAACTTTTCTCTGCATAAAAGTGCGTGAACATTTCTCTACATGAAATAAACTCTTCTCTGCATAAAAGTGCGTGAACTTTTCTCTACATGAAATAAACTTTTATCTGCATAAAAGTGCGTGAACTTTTCTCTACATGGAATAAACTTTTATCTGCATAAAAGTGTGTGAACTTTTCTCTATATGGAATAAAATTTTCTCTGCATAAAAGTGCGTGAACTTTTCTCTACATGGAATAAACTTTTCTCTGCATAAAAGTGCATGAACTCTTCTCTACATGAAGGAAACTTTGTTGCACTATAATTTATCAAATAAATTTGCTGCACTATAATTTATCATTTGTGTGATTTGCCGTCAAGGACAACACTTGTCTCATAATGCCAACAATCTCCCCCTTTGGACTTGTCATACTGAGAATTGTCATCTGATATCTCTTCCATAGATTCATCTAGATATATATAAGTGAGTTGATCTTCTATGAGTTGTTTGCCATCAAGTACAACACATGCATCATAATACCAACAATAACCACACATAGCATTGAAGATAAATTCATATTCCTCTTCTCCATTATTTCTTCTCAACTTCAACAACTGAATTGTTTCATTTTCATTCATAGTCTGAGTGGTTTTCCTTGTCTTCTCATATCAGCACCTTGTTTCCTTGTGCCTAAAATTTCCATAGTTGTATCATTAAATATGGCTTAAGAATGGGTAAAATGGATTTCTATATCTAATGACATTCCTATCAAATCCACTACTACTACCAGCATGCTTGTCTCTGTTTCTTCTCTAAAAACTATGTTTTCCTACAACCCATTTACATTATAAGGTTTTGTGACCAAAATTGTTCTAAGAAAAACAACAACCATAAAAGGGATTTTAATAACCAAAGATATATTTTCCTTGATACCCTTGTCCCTAAACTAAAGATGAACTTTGTTAGTTCTTCATTTTCTCTCTATAGCCATCTAAATCACAACCTTGATCTATTCTTTGTGGTTGTTTAAAATTTTGTTTCTTCTTTTTTCTTATCTGAATGTTACTACTTTCCTCACTACTACTACTATCCAAAAACGTATTTTCCTTTGTCATCATTGGGACCTTCAAATACCTGTTCTTGAGTAGCCAACACTTCATCCTTTGCTTTCTTGGAGCTTGAATATTCCTTGAAGCCCAAACCATCCTTGATGGGAGGAGATCTTTGCTTACTAAGAATGTCATATAGTATCTCAGAACCCATTTTAAGCTTATGATATTGTGAGAAGTCTTCAATGGAATTTTCTTAGTCTTGTCTCAATGATACTACTTCATCTTGTAGTCTCTCACAATAAGCTTCCTTCTCATTTAACTAACTTCGAAACCTTTCATGAAAAATTTTGTATTCCACATGTCGAACATTAAGGTTAATAATTCTTTTGATCAACTCATTATAC
Organism: Pinus tabuliformis; assembly: GCA_031772625.1. Taxonomy (NCBI): domain Eukaryota; kingdom Viridiplantae; phylum Streptophyta; class Pinopsida; order Pinales; family Pinaceae; genus Pinus; species Pinus tabuliformis. The sequence continues at coordinate 1,667,351,748 of CM062819.1, read as the reverse complement.
TCAAGGTCATATTCATGAAACTTCTCCTTTTGCTTGAGATAAAGTTTTTATAGCTCCTTGACCAATGTTAAAAAAGATATCAACTTATTTTTTCGGAACACACTTTCATTTAGATATTTTTCTTCACTATGAGAAGTGGTAACAGATCCACAACAGAGAACTACATTCCTCTTTGTGTCGAAATAATCTTCCACATGTCTGAGAAGTATCCCTTCTTCATCACTATTAGGGGTAGTTCCATTTTCTCCTATGGATGAAAACACATGGGGTCTCCCTTCATTTTCCTCATCAGTTGTTCCTTCCTCTTCTTCAGAGGGACACTCATTATCGATTGCTGCACGTGTAGGTCTCTCTTCACTATTATTAGATGTAATAATAGCATTTTTTTTAGACAATTCATGAGAACGTCTAGAAGAAAATTGACCCATTATTTTGCATTTATAGCGAAACAATAACTTACATTTTAAATATATTTTCCTCTCATATGAATCTTCTTCATCATCTTGAGAGTGATGAGAAACAAATTCCTCATTGGGAGAAAAAACTTCAATCTTTTGAGCATCTTTCTTGTGAGTTGACTTCTTCATATTATTCCGTCTCTTCTTCTTTCTCTTCTTATTTTTATTATTTCAAGTAGCAACATTTTCATGTTCTCATTCAGTACTTGAGAAATAAGTTTCACCAGCCCTTTCTTGAGCCTTGTGACTAACACCATATATGCAATGTATCTTCTTTATATTTTCTTTGGAATTATGGCAATGACTCACTTTAATTGAGCTTGAATATGACATTTGTTTCAAGATAATCTTTCTTCCTTCAATGTTAATCTCATTATTTACTTCATTCACTATAGAGCACCAAAAACAAAATTCTTGAACCATTAAATAGGCTTCCATTCTTACTTTCTAGAGAGCATACTTTCTCCATTCAAAATGGTACTCCTTCTAGTGTTGGAAAATCTTGATAAGCCATGTTTCATTTTCCTCTACCTTCAAGAGGTTACAGGTTTCCTGAAGGAACTTGGCTCTAATACAAATTGTTGGAAACAATGTTAATACTAAGGAGGGGGTAGGTGAATCATTATTAAGTCTAATTTTAAATTTAATGCCAACATATACTTTCATGTTCAAAATTGGAAACTATTATGTATGCAACCATCATCATACTGTGTCCATTAAATTAAATCATCACACATATACATACATATCACCAACATGAGAAGAAATCACATACAACACAAAGGATTTAACATGGAAACCGAAATTGGAAAAACCACCAATGTTTTTTCTAATGTAAATATAATCTCCTACTCTATTACATCAATTTGTTTGTGAGTCACCACTCACAGGAAGCACCAACTCCCTTAGATTATTTTTTAGCACTCACTAGTAGGAATCCCCAACTCCCTTCTTTGTAGATACTTGATCAACTAACCATGAAGCGCTAACTTCATGGATTTATACAAGCAACAACATGTAGGCGGCACTCACCTCCAAGATCTACAAAGATAACCACTAAATGGGGACTCCAACTCCCTGATTTCTAGCCTCCAAACAACAATCAATAAGGAAATTTATGCTCTCTATAATGACACCCACTTGGCCATATTTCATCCTTGAATTCACCACTTCTTGGCCCTATGTTCTGTTCAGAAACCTTCACTAATACACATCACTCACAACATTTTGTATTCTACATATTATACTCATTTTTAGGAGCACACATTTGGCTCTCGGTCCTCATGTCCTTGTCATATCAATTCTTTGGCCCTTACCAATTCCATAGGCACTATTGTCCTCTTCTCATAATCTTACTCTCACTCATATATCTCTTCTTATATCTCAACAATGATGAATTCCCCCACACTGCACCAATAAAAACCACAATTTTGTTCCTCTATTACATAAGGGACAATTCAATCATTGTTTTCAATCGCACTCCTTGAGTGAATACTTCATCATGTATTCCCATTCTCCTAACATGCACTATTTACTAGGAACTACAAGTAAATTAAATCTGAGAATGGGAAATGGAGTTTTTGTCATGATAAGAATTAAATCTCATTCTATACTATAGCCTCAAGGAGTTCCTCCATTAAATTCAACCTGTAGAGACATCACAGTTCACCATTTATTCTCCTTAATACATATTGTATATACACTATGATCATGAATGGCTTGTAGAGCTCAAAATGTACTCCAACACAGCTTCTCTAATCTTGGTGAACGCTTCAACACCTAGAACTCTTTTCCAATTTATTCTCTATGGTGTCAGGAATACGCAGGTATGATTTTTTAAGATTGATCATAATACTCCATTAATCTTCTGTATAGTTCACCATCCTAGTTTTTTCAGTCTCCCAACATGGGCACTCTTCATTATCACTGATTTTTCCATTTCCACCAATTATGAAATCTAATTGTTGACTTGTTCCATGTCTGAATAAACTCAATTATGGAGAGCAACAATTTTTGGATTAATCGCCAAACTTGAAGGCATCCTTCTAATGAGTTTCCAACACGTTTAGGCCTTCAACTCTGGTTCCCTTTGTAATGATCCCACAACAAATTTATATTTATCGCAACAAATTTATGATAAGCCTAAGGCCCGAGGAATTTTTGTCATGGGGGATTCACTAGGGGAGCAATACCATACCACGTGCATTAATATTGTGGGATATATATTGAGGCAAAAATGACATAATATATTGAGCATGTAACAGGGGGTAAAGGGATTTTATATGTCGTGTATAAAAAATGGAGCTCAAATTTAATGAAAAAATATAAAAGGGTATAAAAAATGTTAATGAAAGGATGGATACCTACAATATCTAGTGAAAGTAGGGGATTTTCATATTAGGAAGGGATATTGGTTTCATGTTGGTATAGGGTTAAATAAAGTGATTTTTAGAGGTATTTTCCAATATGTACCCAAATTAAGAGTATTGTTTAGTATGCCATGAATGCATGTGCTATGTCATAGGTTCATTGAGTGAATCCCCATGCATTTTGTATGTTTGTAACCCCTTTAAGTTCCTTCGAAATAGACCCTATGAACCTCCTTTCAAAGTAATAATCCAGTATGCCCAAGGTCTCATTAACATAGGAAACCATTGCAAAATCGCTCTTGGGCATTTCTTTTCACTATAGCCCTGAGTGCTTAAACAACATGTGAAAATTTTCCACTCCCATGGTCACCCACAACACACAAAACCAAGTCTTGGTCCTGCCTTTAGCCCTCTTGGCTTTATTTTCATAATTACATGTCCACAAGATGGGTCCTCTTCGAACACTATCCCAATCATGAGCCTTTTGGGAATATGTGGCCTCGTCACCTCTCTCTACTGGGCCCTTCTTTGTGTGTGCAACCATGTTTTGGCACTAAGACACCCCGAGCTTTAACTTATGCACTACAACAAAAAATTTTAGGAAGTAACATTTGGACATACATTTCATATGGGACCATGCACTATGTACTCTGACTAATTACAATGCTATCAGGATAACTTGTAACTTTTACCACTATGCCACTGAGCCCTAGTGCCTAGTCACCTCAGGCTTTAACTTATGAGCTACAGTGAAACATTTTTGGGAGTAAAATTTGGGAATATGTGTCATGTGGAGCCACGTGTCATGGACTCTGACCAATTACAGAGCTATCAGGATGACTTGCAACTGCCACTGCTATGCCACCATGTCCTAGAGCCCAGTCACTCTCAGATTTAAATTACATAGCATAGAAAAACCTTACAAGAATAGACCTCTAGGATCACATGTCCAGATGATATCATGCTCCTATAACACCTTCCATATCACTTCTCAGAATTTCTCCATGTGTTAGACATTTTTGGCCCACTTAGGTACCGAAAAATATTGAATTTTCATGGCACATGTCACTTGTCTTAGATTTCCATGTGTCAAAGCCTACATCATGTTAACATCATCTTGGGCCTTTGTGCCATATATGTCATATACCACCATTTCCACCACCTATGCATCCACCTCTCTTCGTCATGCAATTGGAGAGCACAACGTTTCCTTCAATTGTTGGTCCACACTTTTACTAGTATAGAAGATGGGGAGGGTTCTGAGAGATTGATCTTGCATCGAATTCCTTTACAGTTCATTCTTGGCATAAACAAGCCACATCCTCCTAGAGCCTAGTCATTCAATATCTACAACTTTGTGTGCACCTTTGTTACCTTTGTGGTATGTCCATTTGGATTACATGTCTTTCAGGAACTTCACATTGCAGACTTCCACTAAAAAACACTTTCTCTTCCTACCAAGTCCACAACGTTCTACCAAAGCCTTGTGATCTTAGAGAATTGGACTTGTGCTCCTTTTCAAACTCCTAGAGAAGACCCTTGAGGGTGATGTGTCCTAGGTGGGGACCTCCCATGTCACCTATCCTAATATTCTCAATCGTTAGTTGGTCTGACACCTTTTCCAACTCATCTTGCCAACTTATCCTAACCCTACATCTCTGACTCTTTACGAACCTCCAAGGAAAACCTCCTAGGATTACGTGTCACATGGGGACCCATGATATACCTGTTGAGCTTGAATACAACCAATCTTGCTCTGCCTCCTATACTCAAGAGCCACTTGTATGTTGATTGGACGACTTAGATCCAAGTCAGTAAGTTTGACTTTCAACCTATTACCTTTGGTTGTCCATATATTTTGATCTTTGAGGCCTTTCTTAGACTTCAACATACAATTGGAAATATATTTATGAGAACGATCTAACTAAGCCATTTCTCGGAGAATTTGAAATGATGTCTTGTGGTATGAATTCCTTAAAAGCCTTAGAACCCCAACCCCAATAGTTATTATATTTATATCTTCTTCAATTCACCTGCTACTATGATGGTTCTCTATCAAAGAATATAGAGACCATGGGAATTCCCTTGAGCTTGAAACATCATGCACATCAATGGTATCATAGTTGATATCGATGTTAGCCTTGTTGACAACAATGCTAACACATTTTATGCCTCTAGTCAGTGTACCAATGCCAACTATCTAATACTCTCAATGAGATAAATGCAATGATGATATCCGAATTTAATTTCACAAACTAGAAAGGAGGAATTTCGCAACCGCATTTTCATATAAATCCTTGGAGGTTTATTTAAATAAACACGTAGCAGCTCCCACATCATAAGAAGGAACTAGGTGGTGGGAGGGAGTGCTACACACAACATCTCTCCAATATTGATCCAAAATTTAAATGTTTACATGTATTTAGGGATAGTAAAAATTCTTCGACATCTCCCCCGTATTTAGAAAACAATGCAATATTTACATTCATTTATATACATTGCAACATCTCCCCCATACTAGGATATAGAGCACCTCCCAATGCAAATAGTGTAGATTTATTTTATTTTTAAGTTTATTGTGCATTAAGAGGGATCAAGTCTTTTTAGGTGCAATGATCTTTTTTTAAGAGTTAAATTTGTGAAAGGTTTACACTTAAAATGGTTTATTCCCTCTTTAAATATTATAGATCTAAGGTTAAATGAATTTAAGTTGGTTTGAGTGTAAACTTTGGGGAAAAGTTTCAATCTAAAAGGATTTGTTTCCTCTTGGTGTATGATAGACCCAAAGTTAAATGAATTTAAGTTGGTTCAAGTTGCAAGCAGAAGAAGGGAATTTTTAGAGGATCATTACTGTATATGTGTGTATGTGTGTGTGTTTTATATGGAATTATATTGTTTGAAATTTACTAAGTATCATTTGAAATCGAATTTCCATTAGAATTTTTTTTTTTTTTTTTTTTTTTCTCGGTAAAAGCTAATTCTATTAAGAAAGTGAAAATATGTACAGAGAGGTTACATTTCTAGAGGAGGCCTCAGCCAGTCCTCAGCCAGAGAAACATGGGTTTTACAATATAGCCCTTCAGTCAAAATTACAATGAGGTCCTGCAGACTAGATGTAGCATGCTTATAAATTTCTTGACGTGCATTGACAACCATTACAAAAAAACCTCTGATATAAACATAATCAGATGACAGAGTATACCAGTCATTAACCTTTAACTTCCAACCCAAGACCTTAAGAGCAAAAAAACAAAACATAAGAGCAAGAGAGCCTCCCGGCCAGAAGTTACTGTGCTGAATCGGCATGATTCGGCGACGGTGGCGTTTCCTCCTTTTCCGGACTGGGCGATGCTAGCCAGGTAACATAGCCATCTTCATCCAGAACTGGCTCGCCATTGGGATGAGTAACCCGGTGCAGGACTCCGGAATATCTGTGAGAGGGACCACAAGGTATAGCATCTTCCTGAGCTGGAGTTGAATTCTGAATCTGTTCCTGAACCAGGGCACTTTCCTGAGCTGGATTCGGAGGCTGAGGTTGTTCAGGAGCCGGAGGGTCTTCTTGCTGATGGTCCGCACGATAAACACGCCCAGACAAATCCCCGAGCAAGATACTGTCATCTTGAGAAGGATCATTATCAGAAGGAACCGAGCTGGAGGAATTACCTTCCTCTTCTGAAACAGAAACAGTGAAATTGATTGTAACAATAGGCCTGTTGACCTCACTCTGGAAAGAGAAACTTGATGTCTGAAACGAACTGTTCGGACGAGCCCTCTCAGTTTCCAGCGACAGAGAGGAAGGCGGAATGGAAGAAATAGGATCAACTATCGGAGGTGCAGGACGAGCTCGACCACCCCTGTTACCAAAATTGCTGCCCCTCCGAGGGATACCACGTCTACGCATCTTGTTTGCGAGCGCAGAGAGCCGCTGAAGGCAAATGGAAGGCAAATGACCCGGAACAGAGGGAGCTCTGTAAACCTCAGGATATCTCCCGCGCCAAACCCACATAATAATGCTCCAAGACGGAAGCGGCTTGGCCTTATAGAACTCTGATGCATTAATGCCGTAACCCGGTTTCAATCCCCAGAACCAAAGCGCAGTCATGGTTGCCATGCGTGAAATAAATTCAAACCAGTTTCGAGACTGCCTCAGCGTAAATGCTTTCACCTTGAGCCTATAAATCCTACCTGCATCCTGTACCATGCAGTACGCCATGATGCCAGCCATGAAGCCAGCTGTCGGAGCGGTAAGGCTTAACATTGATAACTGGAGGGAGCACCCGCATCCGGGTGGGTTCTCTTGATCTGAGCTTTGTCACTAATGACAACCTCCTGGATTTTAACTATCTGATCCTCTGAATCAAGACTAGAGATAGGACCTTCAAAGTAACCATTGTTGGCTTCCACTCCAAGGTTGGCAAGAAGGTCAGCAAGCTTATTGCCTTCCCTCCTGATGTGTTTGCAAGAAATTGCTTGATGCTGAACCAACCAATTGTAGATTAACTCTAAACTTTGAGCCATTCGCCAACTTTTGCTTACTTTGTGAGCGGGAGAACCGTGCAGCAGTTTAATGAGCATTCTGATTATGATTTGCGAATCCCGTTCAACAATGAGAGGAAAGAAACCATTCCTTTGGGCTAGTTTAAGACCTCTCCGTAAACCCTCCAATTCTGTTGAATTATTTGTGTCCCATCCGATCGATCCCATGAAGATACAGTGAGGATTGCCATAGTGATCTCTGAAAACTCCTCCATATCCCGCCTTTCCTGGATTTCCTTTAGATGCTCCATCAAAGTTGAGCTAGAACATATTAATGGGAGGCGGACTCTAGGTGTTTAGCTCTGGTCCCTGCATTATGTGGTTTTTTGTCCCTGCTGCCATTTGATTTATCCGAATCCCCCAGTTGTCCCATATTGTTTTTTCCTGAGGTGTGGTGGGGAAGTCTTATGTGTGCCATTCTCTATTTGAAAGGGTTTCCACTAGATTCTGATGAAATTTGGTCCAGAGTTGCTCTAGAGACAAGGAGTGATTTTTGAATATTCTTCTATTACGCTCTTTCCATATATTCCACATTAATAGTCCTGGTATTAGATAGCAGAGAGCATTAAGGAAGTTGCTTTGAAAAGGCGGTTGATCCCATTTGCACATAGTTGCTTTAATGTCTCCCCGTACTCTGCCCTCTTTTTGACAGCGAAAAGCTACCTTCTCCCAGAGTTTTCTACCGATTTGGCAGGTCTGCATCAGATGTATGGCAGTTTCCTCCTCCTTCATACACATTAGGCATATAGATGGTCCTGAGAAACCTCTTCTTCTAAGATTATCCCAGGTTAGGATTCGATTATGACAAAGAAGCCATAAGAATGTAGAGACTTTCGGCCAGTTAGATGAGCGCCAGATTACCTCCCAAATTTTATCTTTGTTGAGCCGATCTTGGATGATGATTTTGTAAGCTTCCTTTGTGGTGAAGATTCCTTTCTCTTCATATCCCCACCTGAGGATGTCCATACCTTCTGAGGTAGTGACTTGCCTCTTTTGAAGTTCTGTATTAAGGTAATGCTTCGTTTGCTCAGAGCAGTTAGATAAAAATTGAGTTGCATCTTGCCATTGCCTATGCTCTTGAGTGGTACCTGTCTTCCAGAACTGTCTGACTGTGTCATGTTGATTCATTTCTCGTTCTGGAATTTGATGATCTTGTAGAATGTCTCTTAGCCTTGGTAATTGTTGCCATGAATCCTCCCAGAATCGCGCAGTGGTTCCGTTTTTGATTTCCCAAAAACTGTGTTCTTGTATGAGGCTCCTTTGTTGTGTGGCTGAGTTCCAAAATACCGAACCCGTGCTTAGCTCAGTCATTCTTATTCTTTCTTCCATAGGACAATTGCTTGTGTATTTGGCTGTCCAAAGAGAGGCCCATGGAGTGCTGGGATGAGCAAGCCATCTCCACCAGATCTTTGCTCCCATTGCTCTGTTACTGTGCTCAGGGTCCCTTAACCCAATACCTCCTACTTTTTTGGGAAGACAGACTTTATCCCATTTCACTAACGCCCATTTTCGGTTTTGCCCCGAACTTCCCCATAGAAAATTGCGTTGCAGAGTCTTGATTTCTTTAAGAACCCATTTTGGGGCGGCTAGGATGGAGAAAAGATAGAGGGGCATGGATTGAAGGACCGCTTTGATAAGAACAATTCTACTAGCCATATTCAGAGCTCGATTAGTCCAAAGGGTAAGTCGAGCCTCAAGTTTTTCCAGGAGTTGCTTCCAGGAGGAGTGCTTAAGGGCAGAGGCCATTAAAGGGGCACCTAAATATTTGGAGGGCAGAGAGGCAATAGTGAATCCCAAGATTCGTTCAATAGATCTCTGTGTGGGCACAGGGGTATTAAAGAAAAAGATTTGGGATTTAACTCGATTTATGAGGGCTCCTGAAGCATCAGAAAAGGTTGTCAGGATAGATTTGAGGATACGAGCTTCTTGCACCGAAGGATGTCCATAAAGCATATTATCATCTACAAATTGCTGATGGGAATAGACGGGGGAGTTATTGAAAGAAAGACCTCGTAACTGCTGGGTAAGTCTAGCTGAAGTGATGTATCTACCTAAACCCTCTGCCATGATGACAAAAAGGAAGGGAGATAAGGGGTCACCTTGTCTTATGCCTCTGGAGGGCCGGAAAGTAGCTGAAGGAATGCCATTAATTAAGACAGAGAAGAAGACTGAAGATAGTAGGTTGTAAATCCATCTGACCCATGAGTGTGCAAAACCAAAAGCTAAAAGGATTTTTTGAATATAAGCCCAACTAAGACTATCAAATGCTTTGGATAAGTCTAGTTTGAGCAACATACCTGGTTTCTTGGTTTGCTTTAAGGAGTGAATTATCTCATGCGTTAGAATAATTCCATCTGTTATTTGACGACCTTCAACATAACCTGATTGCTCGGGCGATATAATCAGAGGGAGCAGCGGCTTTAATCTTGTTGCTATGACTTTAGAAGTAATTTTGTATATGATATTACACAGCGCAATCGGTCGATATTTGTCTGGGGTGTTGGAATCTTCCCCTTTTGGAATTAAGGCTATGAAGGTAGCATTTAATCCAGGGTACATCCATCTGAGTGCTCTAGATTCCTCTACTACCTGCCAGACTTCCTCCTTTATCAAGTCCCAGAACTTGTGAAAAAAATTTGATGTAAAACCATCCGGTCCTGGCGCCTTACCTTCCTTCAGATTCTGCACAGCTTCTTCAACTTCTTCTAAATTAATGGGTTTGAGGAGAAGACTGTTGTGTTCCTCTGTTATTATCCTTGGTATGTTCTTGATTATCTTATTGATGGCCGGCATTCTATTAAAATCGGGTTCCTGATGCGCCTTCTTAAAGTAATTCAGGAATTCCGCTTCAATGCCTTCATGTGTTTCAACTTTATTCCCCTGTTCATTTTTGATGTGAGAGATGTGATTGATCATTCTGCGCTGCACCGTAGTTTTATGAAAGAATTTAGTGTTCTTTTCTCCATTTTTTAGCCATCTGATCCTTGATTTCTGTCTCCATAATATTTCCTCCTGTTTAGCCCTTTCTATGATTTTAGATTCTAAGACTTGCTCCTGCTTGGTTAATTCCTCCGTGCGCCCTTCAGAGATGATGATTTGCTGGATTTTCTTCATTTCTGTATTGAGAGAAGCTTGTTCTGTGAAGATGTTGCCAAATGTATTGTGATTCCATCTTTTAATTACCCCTTTAAGATGTTTAAGCTTTTGTTGAAATCTGGCCATCCTGGTGCCTTCAGAAGGATTGAAGTGGATCCAGGAGGATCTTACTAGCCTCTCAAAGTCCGGGTGAGTAAACCAGAATTCTTCAAAACGAAAGGGACGTTTGATGTTGTTACCTGGCCTATTCCATTGCAGTTCGATGGGCCAATGATCTGAACCTGAGACAGGAAGTATGGATGCTGTGAATTCCCCTCCAAGGTGAACTGCATTATCTGAGATGAGGAACCGGTCAAGGCGCGATGCAATCTGCTGCTCTCCCTCTCTTTTATTACTCCATGTGAAGAGACCATTGCCTGTAGGGACATCCACCAGCCAGTTATTTTGAATGAAGGTTTTTAGTAGATTACCCTCATTATTTGCTCTGTTTCTGCCTCCACGTTTTTCTTCTATGCTCGCTGTCATGTTGTAGTCACCTCCCGCAATCCAAAGTGGATGAGGTCTGTCTGAGCTGAGATCTAATAGTGTGTTCAGGATCTGAGCTTTTTGAGATGTATCCTGAGGAAAATAAACATTTGTTATTAGCCAATGGGTATTAGAGCCTAGGAGGTGAAAATTTGCCTGAATGAAGCTTTTGTTAGCTTGAATATTATTTAGCTGTATGACTCGCGCATCCCATAGGATTGCAAGTCCTCTCGAAGCTCCCTGAGCATCAACAGCTATTACATGTCCCCCTGGCCATGCTTTCACTGCTATTTTTTCCAAAAAATTTGAGCCACATTTCGTTTCCTGTAAGAAAAGAATGCTTGGTTTTTCTTGCATCAACATATTTTTTAATAATCTTCCTTTCCTGGGGCTGTTGAGCCCTCTGATATTCCATGATATTAACTTCATTGAGAAATTTGGGGGTGAGGATCAAAATACCTGGTCAGTTTGGCATACCTCCCTGACTCCACTAGAATCTCTCCAATCTTGATAGTTCTTTCCAAAGTGGATTTCCTACCTCTTTTCTTATTGTCCTTTATGATAAATTTTCCATCCCATGGACTTCCTATTTGGACACCTAGCGAATATTTCTTCTGTGCTCTGTGCAGAACTTCAACTAGGTTATCCACTTGCGTTTCTAGTATCTTTTCAAAGTTCCCTATCTTGCATGCCTGTTCCAAGCCCAGAATATCCAGCTCCCCTATGTCTAAGGGTTCCGGATCTTCTTCCATAATTTGAGGTGCTTGTGAGAGATCCTCTCGCTCCTGTGAAGATTTCTCATGTGGCTGCGTGTATTCAACGTCCATACCTTGAGTATGCCATGGCAGGGTTTTTGCTGGGGTTATCAAGTTGTCTTGCTTTTGGATTTTCTTTCCTCCTTGTCTCGATGTCTCGCCTGGCTGTTCTTGATGGATCTCTTTGTCTTTCGCCTTTTCCTTCTCCTGTTCTTGCTCGTCATCCTTATCCAGTGCTTCGAAACTGTTGCTTGTTGTGGGTTTGGCTTTGTTGACTGGATTTGCTTTGGTGTTGCCTGTTGCTTTCTTGTTTCCTCTTCTGCGATTTGTAACCTTGGTGAATCCATCTGTAGTTTGATTGTCAGAGCTTTCTTGGGGAGAGGGTGCCTTATTTTGAGGACAATCTCTATAGAGATGCCCTATCTCATGGCATTTCCTGCATCTGAAGGGCACATGTTCATAATCTATAACTTGTGTCCATTCAGAGTCCTCATGAAAGAAGCTTACCATGTCTAGCAGTGGTTGCTTGAGATCCATATAGACACAGATCCGAGCATAGGATGTGTAACTACATCTCTTTGTTTCTTCTGCGATCTTGACAAACTCGCCAATAGCATTCCCTATTTCTTGCAGAGACTTTTCCTCCCAGTATTCCCACGGTAGTGAATAAAGCCTTATCCACACTGGCGCATAGGTCAGATCCTCCTTGTCTGGGTTAAATCTTTCAAACTAGCCGTTCAGGTATAATCCCGCTGAATTAAAGAAATACGGACCCTGATCCAGAATCCTGTTGCGGTCCTCCAGGCAGTTGAAAACTGCAGTGAAGAAACCCTTGGCTCCTAGATGGAGCGAGAGGTGCCCTTTAGGATGCCATTTGGTGTTGATCCAGCTTCTCAGCGCTCTCTCCGTTGGCCAGATTCCAATGAATTTGCCGATTAGCGCATGATCTCTCATGTACTGTATTCTGGCGTTGATGCGTTCACTTGGAAAGTCCACTCTTGGTTTATGGACCGCCACAGGTTTGCAGGTTGATGAACTTGCCTTGCTTCTTTCATCTGCTTCTATGTCCTTGCCTTTCTTCTGTCCGTTATCGGTGGCATTGCCTCTGCTGCCTTGTTCCTTCTCTTTGTCGGCCGTAGACCGTTCTCTGTTTTCCGTATCGGGGGGAGGCCCCTGGCCCTCCCCCTGCGGGGCTTCCATTTTCCTTGTGCCTTATGGACGTCTCTATGTGCTCGTCGGCGCTGCAGTCTCTGCCCTCTGTACGCAGAATGACAGTCCTGCCGAGATCAGGTTTGCAGGAACCCTAGGTCAGGTTACAGCATCGCCCGATCCGCTCTCAACCTTCCTCCTCTCCCATGGGTTCTATGTAAACAATATTGCAAACATTGTGTTGGAAAATATATCACTAAGGGTCTGGAAAGATATTTATTAGCGACTAGAAAAAAAATAAAATAAATAAATAAATAAATAAATATATATTGCAAGCAAAAGACTATGAAATTTATATTAGTATGAATCTAAATAAGTGAAAAGTTCTAATGTTTATGATGAATATTTCAATTAATAATAAATTTTAATGATTAATATATTATATGAATTATTTCTCACATCATATGATTAAGAAATGATATGAGGAACTTATTGAAAGCTCATATATTATATAGTAGTGGATGAAAATGTATCTTTTTAAACTTTTCTCCTAATCAGACCCATGCAATTTTCCATCCTTTCATATCAATTTTATGGAGATCAAAGACTTTGAAAGTCTTTAACATGAGATATTGCAATAAAAGTGAGATGTTATCACTATGTCTTTTCAATATTAATATTTTCCTTCTATATAGCCAATTCATGGGAACTATGGGTTGTTAATCCCCAAGAAAGTCTTGATGGAATTCATATATTTCTACACCATTCAATAGGTAGAGTAGCACCACTCTAAGGAAATTATTGATCACATCGAACTCCCACATGGTTATCAAATATCACTAATATATATGCAAGAGGTTCAAGAGGGGATGCCCTAGGATTAACACAATATTTTCAACTACCCATGTGATACCATTGACAAGTCTTGTGTTAGCCCATAAGTTTGAAATAAGAATATTTCAATCTCCAACAATAATAGTAACATGTTGTTCAATTTTTCCTGACTTGCTTCCATGATGTCTATCCATATCAATTTGTGCTAACAAGTTTTTCCAGTTAAAACTCATCGCATCGATAAGAATGTATTTGATGTGTCTTACCTCCTATTTTAATGTAATCATGTGTGAACCTTGTAAATTGCTCATGCCCTTTACTAGTTTATGAGTATAATGTATTTTCTCAATTCAAATATGTTGGATGTTGCAACCCTAGTAGGTACCAAAAGGAGCAACGGCTCTTAAGAGGATAGGATTAGATCTCTTGGGCTTCTTTAATAGTTCCAATAAAGTATGACTTTCTTGTACATGTTGTCTCCTGGATAATCATACACGAGGATTCTCCATCACTATATCCTATAGAATGTTCAAGAATTTTATTATATGCTAATTTATGTTTTTTCCTCACAACTCTTAAATATTTCATAATTTTTTAAACATTTAGTATAACCAGTTGCATCAACAGTTTTCTTCAGATATACAAAGTCCATTGCATGATTTAAATTGTATTCATTCACAAAGTTAGAGTGCACTAAATAATCTACCACAACATTTTCGATAATATAGGGAGCACCAATAATTGTATTATTATAGAATAATAGAACATCATTTTTTATTTAAGAAGTGCATATATTTTATCCACACTATATAAAAGAACCCATGCATGTGTGACATATCCATTGGATTAGGTTACAAAAAGTTATTATTAAAAAAAATAATTAATTAAAAAAAATAGAACACATTACTAGTGTGTTTGAAAATAAAAATGTCATTGATGTGTATAAATAATAGGTAACATCTCATGTCTCATAAAATATTAATATTCATAATTAAAAATATATTACAATTAGTATGTTCCTTTTCGTTTAAACACACTCGACAATCTACATCATGTGTGCACTATGAAAGGGTGAGATAACATAAAATTTACCAAACCATATTTCATAATAAGTACGTTTCCTTCCATGATTTCAACCACTCAAAAAATCACTGATTCTCAACTTCCTTTTATGACCACCTTGTTTCTAGTGCTCTAAAATGTTGCTTTCTAGAGTCGATAACTTTCCTGGTCAATTCAGTTCATTTTTCAAATTTTGGAAAATATTGAACATTTTAGTTTTTTCTTTACGTGGAAATCCAAAGCTCCTTAGGGAGAAAAAATGTAGGTAAATAGTTTATTATGTAGTTATTTTCAATTTCACTAGATTAAATTTTTTAATTAAATTTTCTTATTTTTGCATCTTTGTTTTATAAAAAAATTGCATGGTTCACTCCAAATGTTCAACATATGCTAGACCTATTATTACCTATATGCTCCATAGTTTACCCTACATTTTTTGCCAAAGTCAAAATAATTATAATCACAAATTTATGCACCTTTCCCCATAAGGTGACGAGGGATGATATGTAAATGTTCTAGCTATGTTGTATCCTACATTTCCTTAAGTGGATGGTTATGGAAAATCATTTTAGTACATATATTCATTCCCTCTAGGTCTATGATACTTATTTATATGATACCTCCCTAGTGGTTGGTAAATTCCCACCTTGATGGGCATTTAGTGTCCCAGGGTATGCTTTGGAGGTCTTCAATATGGATCTATTTGGACACAAGATTTAGGGACACCTTTTTTAGGTCAATTTTCTAAGTAAACTAATGCAGGTGTTTTACTTATCAATCGAGGTTTGTAGACTTGGAAGCACGTCCAAAGTATATGGATTTCAAGTAAAGTCAATTTCGGAAGGTAAGGCTCAAACGTTAAGGGAGATTCATATTACAACTATGTCCTAAGTTTGAAGAAACTAAAAAGTTTTTGATTGAATATGCAGTAAGTGAAGGAAGATGCTCCTAACTTAGGAGGTCCTAGATCCTTCCCCAGAGTATTGTCCTCAAGAAGAGAAACAAAATAGTAGCAATTTGTGATCTGTAGAAAGAAGGAGTAGAGGCTCCTAGCTTGGGAGGTCCTGGTTTTCCTTCCTCACAGTTCTACTACAACAACATTACCATTGCATCAAATCATAAACTGGAATTCAAGAAACAATTCAAGAAATGCAAAAGGATGATTTTTAGTTGTGATTCATAATTTGATAGAAAGATAACTTAACTTAAATTCTTGGTTTTCCTTCCGTACGAAAATTAGATTTTAAAATAAAATCATCCAAAAATAATATAGAAATCATAACGCATCTAACTAAATCATAAAACTGAAACAAGAAATATTGAATCATAACTTTGCTACTTTATACAAAAGTTAAACAAAGTGTACCTGGCTTGGTATGGGGGCCCTCCAACATTGCCTTGTACACCTGAAGAAATATTCAGCTACAACTAACTTAATAAAGCATCCAAAACATGAACAAAAAATATAATAGTAGAAATGATTCTTCAAATTATCTAAAAAGTCTCCAATAATCTCATTACAAAATTACACTTACAACCCATTTTGAATGCTCCATAAACTTTTTTAAATAAGGAAATTATAAAAAAAATCTATAATGGCTGTAATAGCCCTATCAAGCCTAATCCATCCATACAAGTCGAAATCATCAAGCGTGGTTCACAAAATTAGGAAAAATCCCACAAAAAATAAATCTACTCCTTTTTACAAGGAATTTGTGACTGAGAGGTCAAGTTTGACGCGCATTGGCCGGGCATGTTTTTTCTCAATTGGCCTAAACCAATAGGTCTTTCTTCATTCATGGTTCCCAATATTTCCTAATATGTGCTCATATCTCATCCAAGTGTCCTGCATATATGACTTCAATAGAGCTATTACGAGAATTTTTAATGCAATCCAAATTTACTCTTAAAACCCAATTTAAAAAAAAATCCAAAAATTGAAAAACTTAATTTAGTTACCTAAATATGAAAAATAGGACTAAAATGAGGGATATATAGGTGAAATGGGATGGAATATGGTGGTAAATAAATGGATTTAGGCTAGGCAAAGATGACCAAAATTGAGGGCTTGTTACGTTCTTTAATCATTTATGACTATTTCCATTTAGATGGGATAGAGCTATGTAATAGTGTAAAAATCCATGTCTAACACACTTATTTTACCCCCCACATGCCACATTATATTTTTATATATGGACACCTTTGGATATAGTTGATGTTTGTCATCATTTTACATGGTATAGTCTCATAATTCACAGTGCATTTTACATTCCTTAAGGGACATATCACATTATCTAATGCAAGAAAAGAGTTCCACTACACTATCTTAGGGAATTCAAGACATCTTCTTCTGAAAGAATCAAAAAATCCTTCTTCAAAGTGTTGTTTCAAGATTTATTTCTTCTTAACATAGCACTAACTTCTCACATGATAGATTTCAGTTTCATAATGATGGTGTGGCAAGTAACTTATGTGACTTAAAGGTAAATTTATTCAAAATGTGATATAGCAAGCCTCGTGGATGATAGTCAAGCATGGAGGAAAGAAAATAAAGCTTGAATTCATTAAAACAAGTAATATTAATCCTAAGGAAAGGATCCTTCTACCTCTAAGTGATCCATTGGGTTCAAAACGTCAATTCCATATCAATGATGATCAAGAAGGAGAGATTTATTGTCCCATATCCTCCAAGAGGTATTCCAAGTAAACCCAATCCCATTTTGAAGGGAATTTGGGACTTCCTAAGAAAATTTACCTCCTTTTCAAGTAACTTCAAGCTCCATGTGTGGAAGTCAACCACTTTTGGAGGTTTCCTCAAGCAATGCAAAGCTACTTCTTGTATTGATTTAGTATGAAAGTCTATTATAGATGATAACTCAACCTTTCTAGAAGTATCTTACATATTTTCTAGGGCTATAAATGGCAAGATACATCGAGATAATATTCTATATATTGACATCTCATTCTCATCCCCAATCATTGTGAATTGTTTGAGACCATTACATCATAATGTAGCTATTTTTATGGAGCTTTTGAGTAAACTCTTTGAGACTCTCTTTCCTCTAAGATACTTGAAATGGATAATATTAGACATATGAAAAACTAATATATACACATAATTTATTTATATTTTCATAGGAAGATCATATTGGGATGAGTGTTGTTGGATAGGAACAAAGCTAAAGAAGGTCCATTCTTCTAATGTTGGACGAGCTCCATCTTTTATTGAAGAACATGGATCACTGCATGAAGAGAATTGAAGAACAATTGGATCTCCAACAATATTGATGAAGCTACCATCAAAATTTCAAGCAGATAATTAAGGTTGATCCCTTAGGCTCATCATAGTCCACCTGTTCTAATACTATTATTTCAATTTATTTTCGTAGTTTTATGTTTATATGTTTGATATGGTAGAATGGATAGATAAAATATATATGTGTATTATAAATTTTGTAATTTTTATCTTACACTTTGGTTACAAAACTCATATAGTTATCGAACTGGATATTGATGGCCATCCACCTCTACCATTCACTCAAAGCTAGTTCTCCATCATGGCAATTTTTTTATAGTTTTTCAAGTCCTAAACATCCTAGGCCATTTTGATGCCCCAAATGATTTTTTTTATGTGGCAAGCACCAAATATGTAGGGATAGATAGATATTGTCTCATTCAAATTTTGTAACTCTTAGTTACTTTCCAACAGGCTACTATGTGCACCAAAGAAATATTGCATGAAAAATTTATGACCCTCGGAAGTTCATATACCAACTAACCCTAGTAGGGACCATAAGCCTTTTTGAATTTCACCTCCTAGAGTTAGATTCTTGGATGTGTATTGTTTTCCTCATTGATTGTGATGTTGGAAAAGGAATTATGGCCTCATTGTAATGTACTCTCTCAAAGGCTCGTAGTTGTCACATCCCTTCTCAAAGATAAGCTACCACGATTCGATCTAGTTTGTTTCATTCAACATTTTTACACTTTCAACACTTTCCATTTATCAATAGAAGTTCACTATATCTCTTTGTTTTGGCTATATATCTATATTTTATTTAATCCCCTTTAAAAAGTTTTTTTAGTTGTGTCAAAGAAGCTTGCTCTTTATCCATTTTTTTATGCATGTCCCCAATGAGGTCGAGGTATAAGGAGTTGGAACTCTAAGTGCTTAATCTCTTGCAATGTTGTCTCCACTGACTTTGATGACTTCCCATGGTGAAAGAAAATAAAGATAAGGGAATAGCAGATACTATTAAATTGTTACTTGAGGAATACCTCACATGAGAAAGGAAGGAGATGATAGATAATTTTTCCAAAATCCTTCAATGGATGCCTATAGGTGAGGAATTTTCATCAAGTGGCAAATTTGGAGTTGCCATCCCCTTCAAGGTTCAAGTTAACTTTGATATTCCTATATAAAGATCAGATATATGTGGATGCTCTAGACAAATGGTTAAATATGCTCGAAGGGTATTTTTCATTCCACATTTTTTTTGTAGAGAAAAGGTTACAATTGCACTTGTTAAGGCATCCCCCCATCTCAAGGATTGGTGGGAGACTTATCATCAAGAAAAGGCCACAAGAGATTATACATTATTAAACATCAAACGCACTTGGGTCTCTTTTAGGGATGTTATTAAAGAACAATATTACTTTGTTGGAAGCTATGAAGGCCACTACATGATATGGACCAGCTTATAGTAGGAGAGGGACTAAGTAGTTCCAAAATTCACAAATATCTTCCATACCTTTTGCAGCAGGATGGGTATAAAAGAATCCAAGTGACATCTAGTGGTCATGTATAGTGGATATCTACACAAATAGATCCAAACAAGAATTAAATTTTCAACATCTACTCACCCAGAGAACAATATAAATATGATGTCAAAACTGAGAAAAATTTAAATAGAAGAAATAATATTTTAGATATACGAAACCCTTACAGAAAAAGTAGGGAAATAACATCCCCAAATTACAATAAAAGGACAAATCTAGGATGGACCATCCTAGAAAAGTCTATCTAAGATGCAAAAAAAGAATAGTAATGGGATGTTGAGGAGAAAAATGAGAAAGTGGTGTGTGTTGCACAAGAGCCCCTCTCATAACACTAATTAATGTTGCACAAGGAAATCATTGGCAGTTGAGATAAAATAATAATAGTCAAATGTAGGTTCTGACTCTAAATTAGACCTAGACAAGGGGGAGCAGATAATTCATGAGCAACCTAGTGTCACTTTTTCCACCACCAGGGTCCAACAACGTGAGCTCAAAGATCTAGAGGAAAGTGACAACCTCTTTCACTCACATATGTGGGTGAAGGGTGATCCATTGCACTTCATTATAGATAGTAGAAGTCAAAGAAGAACATGTTAGCAACATTCATCAAGTGGTTGGACATGTGAACAACACCACACTCGTAGCTAGAAACTATTGGTTTGCTGCTCCAAGGGTGATATCTATAAATCACATAATAGTACCACCTGTGCAATGTCCTCAAGATCTTCAGGGATGAGATATTGTGTGATATTGATCCCCTTGAAGTTTTTGATGTTCTTTTAGTCAAACCATACTTATGAAAGCATCATTTTGTATACGATACTAGATGTTGTAGTGTTATTATTACTTTGGGTAGATAACTATACATGATGTTATATGTAGATCGACTTAATTCAATTTTTTTTATCATTGCTAAACAATGTATTAAGGCATCTCCAAGACAGGGAAATTTCTCTTCTTCTTAATTCACTATCAAAATAAGTAGAATATTTTTTCCACATCCATGACCTCTACACAAGGACCATCCATGCAGCAAACAGAAGTATACAAGGTCATGTAAGAATACATAGATATCTTCCCCTTACCCATAGGGGTACCTATGCATTGTTAGGTCAAGCATTCAATATTTTTTACCCCTCGTGCACCTCTACCCATTGGGCCAATATATCACAACTCTCTTCTAAAAAATGAGGAAATTAATTGCTAGGTCTAAGAGCTACTCCAAAATGGTCACATCTAACCAAGTTTCTCACCCTATGGAAGCCTAATTTTACTAGTTTAGAAGAAATATGGGACATGGTGACACTTTACTAGTTACCATATACTAGACAAAATCATAGACATGAACTAGTATCAAATTCCCTAGATTGACAACCTTATTGTCTAGCTTAAGGGGGGCCAAGAAATTTAGTAAGATTGATTTGAAGTTTGGCTCCCACAAAATCCCAATAGAGCCAAATAACATATGGAGGACTATTTTCAAGTCCAAGGAGGGTCTTTTTGAAAGGTTTGGCATGCCCTTTCATTTGACAAATTCCCCAATAACATTGATGAGCTTGATGGATGATATATTGTACCAGTTTTCCAATTATTTTTGTGGTTGTATATATGTATAATATCCTCATCTTTAACAATATTTGATAAGAAAATTTTCAACACATTCAATAGGTTCTCCACACTCTATTATAGCACAATCTATGTGCTAACTTGGAAAAATTCTCCTTCGGCATGAACATGGTTTAATGCCTAGGCTACATTATTGATGAGTAATGTGTGTATTTGGATCTAGCCATGATCCAATTCAGTCAGGATTGGCCAGCCTCAACAACTCTAATAGATATTTGTACCTTCTTTGGCCTTCCTAAACTCTACCAACTATCCATGTTGGGGGTCTCTTAGCTTTCTTGGCCCTTAACTTATGTGAGCAGTGCAGGAGAAAAATATTTGTTTTCATCCGAGTAACAACAGAAAGAATTCGATGATTTCAAGCACTAACTTTTATCTGCACTATTCCTCATCCTTCAAGACATGTAAAAATCCATTTGATATTGATACAAATTCCTCTAACTATGTTATTGGTAGGGTCCTCACCTAGCAAGGTCAGCTAGTGTCCTCTCACTATGAAATACTCTCTAATATTGTCCAATGATACCGAACCTATGATAGGTAGATATACTCCATCATGTAGGCCTGCAAAAAATGGAAGGATTATATTCTAGGGAAGGAGATACTCATCCACAATGATCACAAGCCTCTATAATTTATGGAGACAAAAGGAAATTTACAAAATGACCACTATTAGAAATGGTACACATACCTGTAACAATTAAATTTCAACATAAAATGAAAGAAGGGTAGTCCCAACCATGTTGTAGACACCCTCAATTGGCCCCCCATTGTTGCATTAACCATAATTCTCAAATATTATGGGAATGATACATTTTGGTCAATAATGACTTAGAATTTGTTGCCACATAGCAAGTGTTGGTGGTAGACAAGAATGTCCCAGACATCCACCTATAAGATGCAGTATTTTGCTAGTTGGGCCACCTTTGGGTTCCTTCAAGTGATTATTCCAAGTTAATTTGTGAAACACATTACAATTGTGTCGTAGGGATCTTTGATATGGAGAATATAGTAGTAGTAATTCAACAATATTTATACTAATTGAAGCTTTGATAGGATACCAATTGGTAGATCAGTTCGTCCACAACTTGTGTAATTACTAAACCAACTATCAAAAGGTATGGATTTTACACTCCAATACCTATCCTAGACAACCTTGGGAGACAATATCCATAGATTACATGTCATATTTTCCATCCACTAAGCATGGAAATGATTGTTTTTCTGTTGTGGTTGACCGATTCTCTAAGATGGCCATTGGGGAACCATGCAAGAAGAGTATCACAATTGAAGTACCTGGTAAACTCTTCTATGAGTGTGTTTTGGTTCATTTTAGGCTACCTCAGACTGTTATTTTAGATGTATCCTATGGTGTCTCATGGATATGAAGTTGACCAAATCGACTTCTTTTCTTTCCCAATGAGATGGACAAAGAAAATTCGTCAATAGGATGATTGTGGATATCTTGTGCATTTACAAATCCAAACACCCAGGTAAGTTGCATGAAAACCTTCCATGTGTTAAACATAGACATAATAAGAACCTCCACAAACCTATTGACCATATTCCTTTTTAGGTGTGATTTGGGTTCCAAGTAT
The DNA here is from genome assembly GCA_031772625.1 of Pinus tabuliformis. NCBI lineage: Eukaryota > Viridiplantae > Streptophyta > Pinopsida > Pinales > Pinaceae > Pinus > Pinus tabuliformis. The sequence goes on along the minus strand of CM062819.1, from coordinate 1,667,328,961 downwards.
TGGTGCGAATTGATGTAGCTATCGCCATTACATATTCACTAAGTTGGTCATCTAATAATTAGATTGGGGAAGAAAGGGAAGCCAAATTTTTTGATTGGATCCAACACCTTCAAAAACATGTCCATGATATCCTACTAAAATCTAATGCCAAGTACATGTGGTGACATGACTAGCACAGGGTTCCACATAAGTTTTATGTTGCTGATAAGGTGGGGCTACATTATTACAAAAAGAACCTTGTGGGCCCTAATAGGACACTCAAGCCACTTTGATATGGATCATATACAATCACAAAGGAAGTGGGTGACAATGTATTCGAATTGATCATTTGACCATTTTTTGGCTTGCACCCGATGTATGTGGAGATTTTTTGACTATATTATCCAAGTTTGGTGGAAATGTCAGAGGTAGCCTGGAAATTGGCCCCCATATAGCTCAATCCTAACTACATTTAATAGGATACAAAAGATAATATCATGGACACGAGAACAAAGGATACCCATCAATAACACATCCAACTCCACTAGGTTATGAAAACTAAGCAACTTCTTCATTAAGGAAAGTGGCTCACTAAGAGCCAAATTCAACAAAAGTTTCCCTGTCTGATGGGTGAACTTAACACAATCGATAAAATTAATTCTTAATGGGAGAGGACTAATTCATGTGGATATTAATGGTCATCCACCTAATCCACTAGCTCAAAGCATAGTTCTACATCTTGGTAGTTTTTCTAAAAAACATTGGGTCCTAAAGGGGCCATTTGAAGGCACTAAATAATGTTTTTTTGATGTGGAAAGGACCTAGGATGTCATCGTAGGTAGAACCTAGGTTGGTCAAAATGTGTATTATCGACTATACATTTCTAGTGGCCTATGTAGTCTAATAAATCAAAATTTTATGAAAAAGGAATCACTAAGGGAAATTGATGTACCAACTAAGCCTAGTAGGGAATACAAGGCTTTTAGAGGTTCATCTCCTTGGGTTAGGTTTTTTTATTTTTATGGTTTTACTCATTTCTTCTTATGCCAAAAAGGGAATTTCACCTCATTGTAATGTACTCTCACATAGGAACATAGCAATCACATCTCTTCTTTGAGATATGCTACCACAATTTGAGATATTTTGTTTCATTCTAATTTTTTAACTTTTAAGAATCTTCCATTTATTAATAGAAGTCATCTCTATATTTGAGCTAAAATTTTGTACTTCATTTCATTTCCTTCAAAAACATCAATCATATAGTAAATATTTTAAGAATCTACCATTGGTCTGGTTTCTTGAGTAACACAAGGGAAAACTAAGATTATAAATCTTATCTTTTACTAATGGGTAAACATAATATTAACTTCACTTTAAAAAAATCATTCTTTAAAAGACTTTAAGTTATCCACTTAATTTTGGAATTTTATAACAACCATACTCTTATAAGATTAATAAGACCCTCAACCTAGGGATGCAGGAAAAAATGTTTTCTCCAACCACCCTAAAGCCCTAGTCACATTTTTGAAATGTTGTAACTGATTATTATTTATATTTATAATTTATTAAAACCGCCAAAAGTGTTGAAATTTGTTTTATCTTAACTAGGCCATTTTATAGTTTTTACCCGGGGGGACTCATGTTGTCTTTTATTAATGTTTGGTTAAAATTGCTATAAACTTTAATTATTAACATATTTTTTATTTCTTTCTAAATAATTTTACTTATAATTCAATTTCCTAGCAAAAACACGTAATGAATTTCCATCCTAGTGTGTTCCCCACTTCAAGGTTGCTTGTAAGGCACTAAAAAATGGGGATTTGGAGTGTTTTCTCATTTTTTAAATTTGTAAGTGTAGGAAAGTAGAAGTTGCCAATATCAAACTATAAAATCAAGTGGTAATCAAATAAAATCAATTTCACTTGATGTATGTATCATTCTTTCACTATAATATAAAGCTAGAAATGGAGCTATGATATACTACACTAAAACTAGGAATTCATGTGACTATGATGCTATGAAACATTGAGGTGATAAGATAGTGAAATTATTATACGTTAATGAATAGCTTTTTGAGATGGATGAATGTAGCATGTTTGGTACATTATAATGTATGTTTTCAAATTGAATTTACCAAATATCCCGTAACCATTTTATCACATTTTAAATTCTTAAAACATACATATCCATTTTAAATGGATAAAAAAACCCATATAGAAATAATTGATATGTTGAAAAACCAAAAAAAAAATATAATATAGAAATAATATAATTTCAAAATCTCGATATTAGTGTGTCTGTAATCTTTTAAAAATTGTAGATAACTTGTAGATAACTTGTGATCTTTTATAGTTCTTCCTCATATTTGAGATTACATAGATAATTATGTGTGAGTGCATGCATGTGTGTGATTTTAGTCTATATATATCTTTTATTTCTAGATAATGTATTTAGTTGATTTTTGACTTTAGATTAGAATCAAAATTATTTTTTATTTAGTCATATTTTATCTTATTGCACAAAGGGGCACTCTATAACCCATTATAGGCGTAGATGTGTGGGAATAAATGTTTAACATTTATATGTTAGCTCAATTAAAAAATAATAGAAGGTCAAAAGAAATATAGAGTCGAGTATTATCGAGATATTGTAGTGCAAGCATTTAAATCTTGGGTCAACTAATAATAAAAAGTTAAAAGTAATTAAAATAATAAAACTCAACTTATTTTATTGTAATTTTGTTTTGTGGTGCATCTTAGCCCTTCTGACTCAAGTTAGAAATTATGCTTGCGGAAAAAATGCATAAACAATTATAACTTATATTGGCCAATGCTAAAATAATAATGCTTGATAGACACACCATCCTATAGTTTTTGTTTGGAAGTAACTAATAAATTGAGATGTGACGTGGATATGTAAAATGCTTTCTCATGCGCAATAACTTGCATAAATTTTGGTGGGTAGTAACAACTAGTAAGTCTAAACATTTGCAATTTTACTCCTACATAAGTGTTGAAGAAAACATAAATAGTGATGGGAAGTAACTCTTGTACTTATATTTTTTACATCTTGTTCCTATCCAAAATTATGTTTTTCATTGGTCGATGTTAAACTAATAGTGATCAACATATAAATTGATTGTTAGAGTCTTATCATGGAAGGGGCTAATAATGATTACAGAACCATATTAGAATTCAATTAATAAGCACATAAAAACCATAGGGGCTTCACTAAGGGAGCAATATCATATCACATGCATTCATATTGGGGGATATATATTCAGGAAAAAATGGGGTAATATATTAGGCATACAATATGGGCTAACAGGTTTTTAATATTCATAGGTATGAAAAATGAAGCTCAAACTTAGTGAAAAAATATAAAGCGGTATAAAACATCTTAACGAAAAAATGGACACCTGCAATATCTAGTGAAAGTACGGGTTTTTTTAAGTGGGAATGTATATGGGGTTCCTATTGGTAGGCGTTTAAAAAATGTTATTTTTAGAGGCATTTTCGAATATGTAGTTGAATTAACGGTATTGTTTAGTATGCAAGAAAAAATATAATGCAGTATAAAACATTTTAACGAAAAATGGATACCTACAATATCTAGTGAAATTAAGGGTTTTTTAAAGTGGGAAGGTATATTGGGTTTGTATTGGTAGGGGTTTAAAAAATGTTATTTTTAGAGCCATTTTCCAATATGTAGTCAAATTAACAGTATCTTTTAGTATGCCCCGAATGCACATGATATGTCAGAGGTTCTTTGAGTGAAGCTCCTATGATAAAAGCTTAATACTTATAATAAAATTACAATATAACATGTTTCTTAACCGCGTATATCCACCCCCACTATACCATGGATATTATTAACTTGTAAATATGTTTTGTTACATTACCATGGGCCAATAGCATGGCTTATAAATATCACATGCTGAAAAACCATAACTAATATCACAATAAAAAAATTAAATGTAAATATTGTATACATTACATACAACGTTTGTTACATAGAAATAAAATTCTATATCATATGCATAAACGGGAGAAAGAAAGGCAAATAGAGAAAGAGGCTGAGAGAAGGATATAGGGAGGGAGTTAGTGATAGATATGGAGGGTGGAGAGAGAGAGAGTTATAGGGATGAGAGAGAGAGAGGTGGAGTGATGGGCCTTTAAATTAAAAATAAATTAAGGACCATGCCTCTAATTTAAAACATAAATTAAGGCATATGACCAACCTTTAGCACATTAAACCTCTCTTTTTGCATTAGATAATTTATTTTTAACTTTAATATACTCATTAGGAAGGTTTACGAATAATTGAATATTTGTGCTGAATATTAATTTTTTTTTTTGTGGAATATTATGAGAATATTGAACAAATTATGAAGAGTTGGAGGAGGAGATAATTTAGGCACTTGTTCCCTACTACTGGAGGATCAATAATAAATAACAAGTCAATAAGATATTATTGAATTATGGTACAAATTGTGGAACTCCAATGATTGAGAAAATCTAGGAATGTGTTCCACTAATCAAGGGAGCGGATCCATCAATCAAGGGAGAAGATCCACTAATCAAGGGATTTTGGTGGGGAAAGATTCCCCCATACATGGGGAATGATTCTTAATCGTTTTTTATAAGTACTAAGTCAAATTTTCCTCTAGGGAATGATTGAGAAAATCTAGGAATGTGTTCCTTGCCATTTAATGCAAATTTCTAGTATTAGAGATTAGATCCACTAATCAAGGGATTTTGGTGGGGAAAGCTTCCTCCGTTCATGGGTAAATATTCCTAATCATTTTGTATAAGTACCAAGTCAAATTTTCCTGTAGGGGAGAGATTTTCATTAGTGTTATTGTGGAAAGACCTTGTATTTATGTAGCTCCATTGTATTTTGTTGCAGGGATGTAATTCTATTGATGATAATAATGAAGATTGGTGTCATGTTCAGCTTCTAAATATTGTTCTCCTCCATACGTCTCTGAGTTTCCTTGAGCTTGGCCATTCTAGGAGCCTCAAAGCCCTTTTGTGTCATTTTTGTTCCTTCGTTTCGTTGCTTATTCACATGCATCTCTAGTTTTTATTTCTTTCTATTTCTGCATTTAGTATTAATGATTTCTTGTTGTAGGATTGAATTAAATGGTTGATGTAAGTTATTTTGTAGGATCACAAGCATTGTTTCATCGTTGGAAAATATTTGGAATTTCATAATAATCATTGAATTGCTTGGATTAGTCTTCTTATTCCTGAATCTAGATTGTTGGACCTCCTTTTTAGCAAAGAACAATAAATTTATGCTATTTTTTAGAGCATGTTAATGAGCTTCAATCAAGTTGATTCCACTTGATTTAGATGGAAAAAACATTCTAGTTAATAACAAAAACTAACCCATTTCATTTTTCACTTGATTTGGTTAGGCATTTTTTAGATTTACTAGCTCACTGGTTCTAGAATTTCTAGATTTTCGACTAGTAACACCTTTTTTTTTTGCATGGATTAATAGAGGTCTTTTCGAGTGATTCCACTTGGAATATGGACCTAAGACATCCTAGTTAATAAAAAAATTTGTTCCATCCAATTTTTATTTGATTTTATTTTTCATTAAACCATCACCAATTTCATCATTTCACAAGGAAACTTCTCCAAGCTTTTTGAGTGAATCCATCCATCTCTCGACTTTGGTTTTGAGTTATGAGTGATCCTAGGAATTTTCCCACTCCATTACACCCATCACACACCTTTAATAAGCCTCCCATCACCTCCAACACCTCATATTTTTCTCTTGGTTGTATCCTATAGGTTTCCTGTACTTCCTACACGGTCATCCTGTAGGTTTCTAGTACATCCTGTAGGTTTTCCTGAAACGACTTGTTTTGAGGCCGAATTGATGGGAAAAATCTAGGAATTCACCAAAATCCTCCCAAGGGTTTCCCACACCATAGAACCATCTCCTAACCCTTCCATCCAACCTTCAACATCCTTAAATTCACTTGCCACATCCCCAAAGAAAATTAGTTTTCATACTTGAGTTTGCATGAAAAGACAAATAGAAAAAAATAGATTTATTTTAGTCCCTTTACATGCACATTAGTGATTTTTGATGCTTCTTACTTCCATGCTTAGATAATAACATATGGTTAAAGATAATATAGCATTATTTCAAAGCATAGTTTCTTGGAAGCTAGTAAGAAAATGGTGTGTTTTAGCATTTGATTTCAATTTCTTTCCTTGTACTTTCTTTCCTGCAATAGGTTAACATTCCATTTCAAACATTTCCCTTTCTGAAATTAGTTTAGGATTTGATTTCAGTATATGCACTCAATTACATCATGACATCAAAGGAAGGACACATTGTATGCTGCTCATATAGTGGCGATACCTCTTAAGTTTGTACGAACCCTCGAGATGATAATTAAAGTCGGTAGCCTTGGGAGTTGCAACATTCTTGTTGCAATACCGAGGCTCATCACTTTTTGGCACCATTGGCGGAGAGGTGTCAAAGTATGCATTGTTTTCTTCCCTAGTTGATTCATTTCTTTTTATTTTTTGCAAAAATAAAATAAAAAAAAATCATTAGGCATATTTAATTTCAAAAGTAGAAATTGCATTGCATTATAGTTTTCATTCAATCATAAAAACAAAAAGAAAATTCTCCAACACCAACCCACCCTCCCATTTGATCAAATGGTGTAGTAAGAGCCATATCACCATTCACTTTTGCAGGTAGAAGAAGGAGATGGTGAAGAACATAGAAGAAATTGATGGCGATGATGACAATGAGGAAGATCCTATCGGATTTCCCATTCAAGATACTGATGGAAGTGTGAACATGAAGGACATCCCAACATATTTTCTTCTAAAATTTCATGGTCTAAGGTCAGAGGATCTGGGAATCTTTCTCCTTGAATTTGAGATTGTTTGTAGATCTTATGGTGTGATTGTTTCTGACAACATTGAAGGATAGAACTCTTAAATGGTTCATGAGTTTAGGGACTAATTCAATAAGATCATGGAATGATATGCAAAATATATTCATAGAAAAATATGAAGATCATGACCTTAAAGAAGATATTTTTAGAATGAATCAAAGATAAGATCAGAGTCTGGAGGATCTAATAGATAGGTTCATGTATAATCTTAAGAGGGAAAAACTACATCATTTAGGATCTGACACACTAAAAACGCTCTTACTTAGAACAATTAGGGATGAACGGATTGATCTCCTTAATCTCATGAGTAGAGGTGATGTATATCAATTATCATTTGAGGAAATTTGTGAAAGATGCAAACACATATCAATAGGAAAAGCAAGAGTAAATCAACATCAAGATCGGTAAGTCATGCTAAACTTGGAAATTTGTTTGATGACTTTAAAACAGAAATTCTTAACAATCTAACAAAACAAGTAGAAATGTTAAGAATGCAAGATGAAGGAAACGAAAATTATGATATTTGTGTTGCATAATCACAGGATGTTAAACATTGTCCATCATTACCAAGGTTGAAGGAAGTTCACCAAGAGAACAATGGAGAAAGTAAATTTCCAATGGAGCAATGTTATGTAGCTCCAAGAGGAACATGGCAGCCTATTCAGCCTGATATGATGCAAGAGCCTAATTCAAAATTTCAAGCTTATGCACATCCACCTTAAAGTAATTGGAACACACCCTTTCCTTGGCAACATTGGCCATCTCAACCCAAAAACCAATCTTGACAACAAGGTTGGCAAGGAACTTATGGGAGCCATCCACAATAACCTTAGTATTTTCTTCAATATCATCCATACTAAACTCCATGTTATCCTTACCATTCACCTCCACTTCAATCACAACCCCATCCACATCCATCTCAAATATACACTCCCACTCAACTACCTGTACCACCATTTCCAAACCCACAAATTGAAGTAGCTCAGCCCACTTACAATGTTGAGGTACAACACTTCCAAAGAAATCCTCTTGAGATCAATGGTATTCACCATAGCTCAGGAAGAGTATTGCAAAAAATATATTCTCTTGATATCATTGAAGGACTACATCCGGGAGAAGAAGATTAGAAAGAGAAGATGAAAGAATCATGGATTGCACTTGATGAAGAGAAAACATCAAAATCATAGATCAAAAGAGCTCCTTCATGGTTACCTTCAAATCCTTCATGTATTCAAGGGATCAATCAACAAAAAGCGGAAGACTTGAAGGTCATGGCAGAAGAAGATATACAAGATGATCCAAATTAGCAAGTGGACCATAGGCATCACAATTATATTGAAATATGGTTCCAGACAGTGACTAAGTTGCCGCATCACTCTCTTCCTCAACTATGTTTGATCCTTTCAAAGTCAAATCATTTGGTCTCTGAAATCCAGGTACATGTCAAAGCATACATCTCAAGCCTACACATCATTTTGTCTGTCATCTTGATGTGCACATGGCTCCATTGGAAGTATTCTTATAATTGAAAGTGATTTTGTTTTTCAAATAGGGTAGGGTTAATATATATATATATATATATATATATATATATATATATATATATATATATATATATATATATATATATATATATATATATTTAAAAAATAAGAGAAAAAAAAAATATAAGTTGAAAACCTCCTTGGAGGTGACTCGGATTGGCTCATTGATTGAAAACCTCCATGAGGCGGTCAATGGGTTGGAAAAAAGAAAACAAGAGAAAAAAGAAGAAGATCCTAGCTGAAAACCTCCTTTGAGGGGCCTAGGGAGATCTACTAGTTGAAAACCTCATTGAGGTGGCTAGTAGGCTTAAAAAAAGGAACACAAAAAAATAAAATAATCCTTTCTCCATGGATGCATGTACTCTCCAACATCTACAAGAAACAAGAACAATTTGGTACCAAAAGGAAAATTGGTCAAGCCTAGTCAAAAGAAGTCAAATTTTGACTTTCTCTTACTTCACTCAAATGCTCCAACAAGGCCAAGGGCATGCCAATCCATCTCCCTAATCTATTTTCACCACCCAGCCATCATTCTCAAGCTTCTACCACTCATTTTCCTTGTTGTCCTAAAAACTACAGGATGCTCTGTTTTACTACAGGATACAAAAATACATAGAACAGAAATTTGTTTTTCCCATAACTTGAAAACCATGCATCCATTTGTCAGGATGTTTCAGGGGAAGATGCATATGGATGATGGTAACATGCTCAAGAAATTTCATCAAATTTCAGTTTATAGTTTCTAAGAAATTGACCTCCATGACCTTCAACCATTTTTCCATTTTCTCAATATCCGTGCATCCATGTAAAAAATTGTTTCATGGGGAGATGCATATGGATGATGGCAACATGCCCAAGAAATTTTAGCAAATTCGAGTACATGGTTTCCAAGAAATCGACGTCCATTGCCTTCAACTATTTTTAGCTTTACTCGAGATCCGTGCATCCATTGACCAAAATGTTTCTATGGGGAGGTCCATAATGATGATGGCAACATTCTCAAAACGTTTTAGCTCAATCCAGACTACCTTTTGGGAGATATGGACAAAACAAGTCATTGTCCTGTAAACCTACATGATATAGAACAACACCTATAGGATTGGCAGTGAGAAGTTTTAAACGAGATCCAGAGGTCAAAGAAGCTTGTCCAGAGCTTAACAACAGTATCAAGATCATTAGCATCACCATCCAATGCTTGCACCTCATCATCAACTTAGCAGCAACATGCATGTCTCTCCAATAACCATCAGGTAGGTACAGATATGCAATATTCTTGGCCTCTTTTATTGAGCATATTATAGTTAGAATTTTTTTGTCAATGCATGAGAGATGACGTTTTATAAGCTAAGGATGGGTCAGAAATCTCACTTGCCTTCAACTAGTTGATTGCATCTCACTCCTTTACTCATGCAATGTTGAAAAGTCAAATTATGAAGGGTGGTGATTTCAATGAATGAGGACAACAGTGAAAAGAAGAAATTTTTTCAAAGGTCAAGGTCACCACAACACTCCAATCCCCCCATCCACTTCATATTCACTATCTATTCATCATTCATCCATCCCATTTCATTCCTGAATATATATATATATATATATATATATATATATATATATATATATATATATATATATAAATAAATAAAATAAAAAATAAGAGAGCATCCTCACCCTTTTCATGAAATTTCCATTTGCAAGTCAGCGAGAAGGATGGTCAAAGAGCAAAGGATTATCATAAGAGACCCCTGTCAATCACATTTTTATTTTACCACTCATTACCATTAATTCCTCCACCATTTCTGTCATTTTTTCCACTCATTTACTTTAGTTTACAAAGTGACTATGTTTTCTACAGGATGATCCTGTAGGAATTACAGTGACCCAGAGAACTTGTAGGAGGCAGTCCTAAGGCAAATAATTGGTGGAACAAGGTAGCAGAATGTTGATAAGGGTGTGGAAGATGTTGCCAAACTGAAAAGATAATCAAGAACCATCTTGAATAAGCAGAAGAAGGCAAACTAATGGTCTCAATAAAGAAGGATTTTTCTTTGCACAAATATGTTTTTTGGCTTGCCCTTGCAGAACTTACAGCTAATATTATTAATGCACAAGAGAGAGGCCACGAGGGCCATGGATGAGGAACAATGAGGTCACTAATTTTCTAAGAGGATGAGAACCAATTTCAGCAAGGGGGTATGATGGGCCTCTAAATTAAACATAAATTAAGGCCCATGCCTCTAATTTGAAACATAAATTAATGCCTATGACCATCCTTCAGCACCTTAAACCTCTCTTTTTGCTTTAGATAATTTATTTTTAACTTTCATATAATCATTAGGAAGTCTTATGAATAATTGAATATCTATGCCTACTATTATTCATTTTTGTGGAATATTATGAGAATATTGGGCAAATTATGAAGAGTTGGAGGAGGAGATATCTTAGGGACTTGTTCCCTACAAATGGAGGATCAATAATAAATAATAAGTCGAAAATATATTATGGAAATATGGCACAAATTGTGGAACTCCAATGATTGACAAAATCTAGGAATGTGTTTCACTAATCGAGGGAGCAGATCCACCAATCAAGGGAGCAGATCCACTAATCAAGGGATTTCGGTGGGGAAAGTTTCCTCCATCCATGGGGAATTATTCTTAATCATTTTGTATAAGAACCAAGTCGAAGTTTCCTCTACGGAATGATTGAGAAAATCTAGGAATGTGATCCCTGCCATTTAATGCAAATTCCCAGTATTGGGGACTAGATCCACTAATCAAGGGATTTTGGTGGGGAAAGCTTTCTCCATTCATGGGGAATGATTCCTAATCATTTTTTATAAGTAACAAGTCGAATTTTCTTCTAGGGGAGACATTTTCATTAGCGTTATTGTGGATAGAGCTTGTATTTTTGTAGCTCCATTGTATTTTCTTGGAGGGATGTAATTCTATTGATGACAATAATGAAGATTGGTGTCATGTTCAGCTTCTAAATCTTGTTCTCCTCCATAAGTCTCTGAGTTTCCTTGTGCTTGGCCATCCCAGGAGTCTCAAGCCCTTTTGTATCATTTTTTTCCTTCTTTTCATTGCTTATTCATATGCATCTCTAGTTTTTATTTCTTTCTATTTCTGCATTTAGTATTAATGATTTCTTGTTGTAGGATTTAGTTAAATGGTTGATGTAAGTTCTTTTGAAGAATAGAAAGAATTGTTTCATCCTTGTAAAATCTTTGGAAGTTCATAATAATCATTGAATTGCTTGGATTAGTCTTCTTATTCCCAAATATAGATTGTTGGACCTCCTTTTTAGCAAAGAGAGGTAAATTTCTTCTATTTTTTAGAGCATGTTAATGAGCTTCAATCGAATTGATTCCACTTGAATTAGAGCATAAAAACATTCTAGTTCATAACAAAAACTACCCCATTGCATTTTCACTTGATTTGGTTAGGCTTTTTTTAGATTTACTAGCTCACTAGTTCTCGAATTTCTAGATTTTCGAATAGTAACATTTTTTATTTTTTTGCATGGGTTTACATAGATATTTTTGAGTGATTCCACTTGTAATAGGTACCTACGACATCCTAGTTAATAACAAAAATTTTCCCATCCAATTTGGATTTGATTTGATTGGTCTTTAAACCCTCACCAATTTCATCATTTCATAAGGAAACTTCTCCAAGCTTTTTGAGCGAATCCATCCATCTCCCGACATTGGTTTTGAGTTCTGAGTGATCCTAGGAATTTCCCACTTCATTACACCCATCACACACCTTTCCTAAGCCTCTGATCACCTCCAACACCTCACATTTTTCTCTCAGCTATATCATGTAGGTTTCGTATTTTCTAGTACATCCTATAGGTTTTCTTGAAACGACCTTATTTGAGGCCGAATCAATGGAAAACCTTTAGGGTGTCAGCAAAAGCCTCCCAAGTGTCTCCCACACCATCCAACCATCTCATAACCCTTCCATCCAACCTTCAACATCCTTAAATTCACTTGCCACATCACCAAAGCAAATTAGTTGGTATACATGATTTTGCATGAAAAGACAAAAAGACAAAAACAGATTTATTTCAGTCCCTTTACTTGCACATTAGTGATGTTTGATGCTTCTTACTTCCATGCTTAGATAGTACCATTTGGTTCATGATAATTTATCATTATTTCAAAGCATAGTTTCTTGGCAGTTAGTTAGAAAATGGTGTGTTTTAGCATTTGATTTCAATTTCTTTCCTTGTACTTTGTTTCTTGCAATAGGTTAAGGTTCCATTTCGAACATTTCCTTTTCTGCAATTAGTTCAGGATTTTCTTTGGTACATGCACTCAATTACATCATGATAGCAAAGGAAGGACACATTGTATGCTACACATGTAGTTTCGATACCTCTTAAGTTTGTACGAACCCTCAGGTTGATAATTAAAGTTGGTAGCCTCGGGTGTTGCAACATTCTTGTTGCAATACCGAGGTTCATCATGGAGGTGTAAGACAAATGGAGAGAGAGTAACAAAGAGAGAGAGGGGAAGGAGATGTGAGAGGAAGGGAGACATAGATGGAGTTGGAGGGAAAGAAAGAGGGCGATAAGAACAAAGACATAGAGAGATTGAGGTAGAGAGAGGGGGAGTGATTAGGGAGATATGTAGAGAGAAAGAGAGAGAGAGAGGAGAGAGAGAGAGAGAGAGAGAGAGAGAGACCGATGGAGGAGGGTGTTATGAAAATACATCACAAAAAGATAGGAAATATAGATCAACACCTTAGAAACAAACTTCTTCAAGGGGGAAACCTCCCTTACATTACACAAATCAACATTTACTGGATGATACAAATGAAAATAGCTACATTGTATATATAGGATTCTAAGAGGTCATAATATAATGAGAGATTACAAAACAATAATAATTTAAGGGCACAAAAATAACAATAGTGGGCTTCTATGGGGTGCAATAGTAATAATATGCAGATTACATTGGTGCAACAATATAATAAGGGGTTGCACTAATAACAATAAGGTGTTACACTAGTAGTATAGGGACCTAACATGCCCCTCCCCTTCAAAAAGTGTTTTCCTCAAAGCTTGAGTAGTTATGGATGCTTCTATATAAATTCCTCTTCCTCCCATGTGGAATCTTCAACGAGTAAGTTCTTTCGCTTGATGAGATACTCTGGAATTGATTGATTTCGTAGTTGTCGATTTCTTGCTTCTGTGACTGCTTTGGGTTGCAATATGATTTTTTCTTCATCAAGTTCTCGAAATATTGTTTGAATTGGGATCTTCTACAACTTTTCAATGAGTGTCCACATTTCTTCGTCATTCTTCCATTCATCCTTTGCTTTGTTTATCCAATCTAGTTGGATAATAGAAATGGCACAAAGAAATTCTTCCACATCCTCATCCTTTCTTGAGAGTGCATTTGCAACAATATTTTGTTTCCCTTTTTGGTAGATTATATCAAAGTCATAACCCAAGATATTTGTGACACATTTTTTCTATTCTTCTAAAGATAATATTCGTTCTAAAAGGTATTTAAGACTATCATGATCTATTTTTACCTTGAAGTGTCTTCCCATTAGGTAAGGTCTCCATTTCTTAAGTGCATATATTATTTCAAACATTTCCTTCTCATAAATAGCTTGCTTGAGGGACATTTGTTTGTATGGATGTAGACATAAAATACCCAATCACCTACATCAAAACATCTTTCATTGTGATGTTGATATGCATGTTGTTTCATTCGATTATGTACCAAAGTGGTATTATCCTTTAAAAGTTGGAGAACTTGTTGTTGATGCTCGATGTGATATTTCACTACTTGAACCTTTTTCTTCTTGATATGTCCTTCTCTGTTGAGAGTTTGAGGAGTGGTAATTTCTGCCAATACATTACAAGATATGGTCGGATTCATTTCTTGATGATCGATGTGATATTTCACTTATTGAACATTTTTCTTCTTGATATGTCCTTTTATCTTCAGAGTTTGAGGAGTCGTAATTCTTGCTAATGCTTTACAAGATATGGTCGATTCATTTCTTCTTTCTCTATGGTTCATTCCTAGTGTATATCCTTTTATTTTGAAGTTTGTTGATCCTTTTATTCCTGATATTTCACTGCTTGAACCTTCTTCTTCTTGATATGTCCTTCTATCTTGAGAGTCTAAGGAGTTGAATTCCTGCCAGTATAGTACAAGATATGGTCCGATTCATTTCTTCTTTCTCCAGGGTTGGTTCCTGGTGTATATCGTCTTTTTTTGATGTTTCTTGATCATTTTGTTCCTCCTCTTCAAAATCAATGTAAAATAATTTCTTCTCAGCACACTTATGACCTTTAGTGCATTTTTTATCACAACTGTAACAAAGCCCGTTTTATCATGTTTCTTCCAATTGCTGTGGTTTCAACCTTGTAGGTTGTGGAAGGCTAGGAGAAACAACACTTCCATCTTTATTATTATGAGTGGTAGCATTTTTTGTTCCCATATTTTTTCTTTCAATTTTTCTTTCCAGCGTGAATGCCTTCTCCAATGAATCAGGTTTCCAAAGATGAACCTCATGTTGAATGTTATCCTTTAAAGTCCCTATGAAGACATAAATATTTTGTCTCTCTGGAATATCGTTTACCTTAATATTCAATTTGTGTAAGTTCTCAATGTGCTTTGCCATTGAACCCTTATGCTTGAGATTTATCAATTGGCTAAAGAAGGTGTTTCTCTTTGTATCCTCATAGTGTGCTATCATTTCCTCTATGAAAATTTACCATCTGACAAGTGGTTTACGAGAAAAAATCGCTTCATACCATAAAAATTGATTCGGTTCTAAATATAAAGATGTAATACATATCTTTTGTAACAGTTGCACCTCATGTAGATCAAAATATTACTCCATTTGCAGTATCCAATTTACCGGATCCTTGCCATCAAACTTCCTCATATCACCCTTTCTTGATTTTATAAGCTCAATATTGAAATGACTATAACTCTGTAACTTCGGATCTCCCAATTCTAAAATTATGACCTGCAGTATCCCTCTGCGTCCTCTTTCCAATGCCACCATTTTGATCGAAATTGGATTCTTCAAGAAATATTTATGCATAATCTTCCAAGATGACCTAATTATATACCTTTTCAGAAGAGCGAACTTGTACAAAGTTCCACGTGTCACTGTTTTGACCTTAGGTTCTGAAAATGATACCCAACAAACTACAGTCTGCTTTCTTTCTACCACTTCTTATGAAATTTGAATCAGATTGCCTGAGAGAGTTATGATGATTTTTCCAAGGTCATCTCTTTGGGATGTAATTCGGGGGCCTGCAGAAATCCTAAATGTATTGGACCGTATCTCCAAAAATATAGTGATAAAATATCTTATATTCAGGCCGGAGCTTCACCCAGAATTCATATCAAATGGGTTTTAATTTTAGAATCTAAAACTTCATAGAAAACAAATTACAGTGAAAATTCCATGATGACTTGTTTGAGATGGAATTCTGGATCATGAAAAGACCCTAAGTTCCTTAGATTGTATCTCCGAAAATATAGAGAGACAAGATCTAAAATTCGGACCCAAGGTTCAGAATGATGTTGTCTTAAATGATTTTTTTTTATATTCTGAAACATCACAAAAAACGTTATAGCGAAAATTCCACGAAGACCTATTTGGAGCAGCGAAACCCTAGAATCGCAAGCTCTGATACAAAATGTTATGAAACCAACTCATAAAATGATAGAAAATATAGATCAATGCCTCATAAACCAGCCTCTTCAAGGGGGAAACCTCCTTTACATCACACAAATGAACAATTCTTTGATGATACAAATTACAGTACCTCCTTTCTATATATAGGAGTTTAAGGGGTCATAATATAATCAGAGTCGACATAAAAATAATAATGTAAGGGCACGACAATAACAATGGTGGGCTTCTGTGGGGCACAATAGTAACAATATGGGGACTACATGGGCACAACAATATAATAAGGGGGTTGCACTAATAACAATAATGGGTTACATTAGTAGTATAAGGACCTAATAGAGGGAGAGAGGGGGAGAGAGAGAATGAGAGAGGGAGGGATATCGTGATATAGGGTAGAGAGAGGGAGATGGGGGTGAGATACAAAGTGAGGTGGGAGAGAAAGGGAGAGAAAGGAAGAAGGAGAGAGTGGATTGGAGAGAGAAGAGGGAGGGAGAGGGTAGAGGAGGAGGAAAGAGAGAGAGAGAGAGAGAGAGAGATGAGGGAGAGAGGGAGAGATGGATTTAGCTTAGATATGATATGTGTGTATACAAAAGCCATCCTCGATCCATCATACACTCAGTTCTATCAACCACCAAGAGGGATAAAGTCTCTATTCACTTTAAAAGAGGTTTGTATATCAAGATATTTGATCCCTCTCGGTGCTTGATAGATTCGTGGTTAAGAGGATCTAGGTTGGTTTTGTAAATGGAAACATATCAACCTTAGGTTGAGCATAAAAGGAATTATGCATCTCCTCTATATTCTTCTACACAATAAAAACAAATTATTATGAATTTGATTTATATTTTATTTAATGGTTTAGAATTAAAGTTTTCATCCAAATTATATAAATTTAAGCGTTCAATACATCAAAAGTTATAATAAGTTAAAAATAAAATACCAAAAGCTTTTAAGAAGGTGAAATAAATCATATTTATGGTTTTTATTCTAGGTAAATTATATTAAAATGAATTCTTAGCTGATAAAGGGACCAACTAAGAAAGGATAATTGAAGCTTGCAAAGTGAAAAAACAATAGTAGAGGACAAGAGTTCAAAGAGGTAGTTTATTTGAAGGTCTCTTATAGGTGAAGAAAGGTATCATGCATTAGTTTTATGGAATTTTAGTTGTTGGGTTTTCCAATCTCCACCTTCATTAATTTAACAAGAAAATGATAGGTCTCTTCCCAATATTCCCAATATGACAATTTGGGTGAAGAATGTAGGATTTCATGGTGATGTCTCCTTGCCGCAAAATTTTCATAAATCATAGATCTTATTTCACAAAATATAACTTGTAATTTAGTATTGTGATAATGTTTTTTCAACCAATATGAATTTCATAAAATAAAATCTATGATTATTTAACCTTTCATATTAAAAATTGTTATCAATGTCAAGGAAAGTAGATTTCCACTTAATCTCTCCAAAAGATGAAACTTGGATGGATTTTCATCCAATTTTGTCAAAATTAATTTGACATAGTCATAGAAATACAACATGGATTATTTATATATGTCAAAAACATAATAAATTCATGGTGTGTTCTTCCCAACCTTGTGTTTAGAAGGTTAAAAAAAAATGGGAGAAAAACAACCTATCACAATTTTCATAAAAAAGGGAAATATTATACAAAACAATTATTCTACATATGTAATTGTAATCATAATATTACATATTTATACAATACACAAGGATTAAGATAAAAGGACTATTTATCCAGATAATCTAGTTATTTGTTATAATATCTCTACCATAACTAAAACTAGGAGCTAATTAAAAACCTCATAACTAAACATTGCACATTCTTATTAAAATAACCAATACACTCTATGATGATCAATATCACACAATAAGAACAAGTAGAAGTTAATATCTCCATCATGTTCCCCTAGAGAGTACTTGTCATCACATTTAATCTCTATCTAGATATTTATTCCTCAACAACTTTATGCATTGTGAAATCTCAAAGATTGAGCTCCATCACAACCATCCATACTGAACTATACTTCCACTTTATCCCTTGAAGGTATGGTTGCTTCAGATTACCAATTTACCAAAAAAATCTATGCAAATATTATAATAAGCAATACATTCTATAATAATTAATATCAAACAATAAGCACAAGACAAAAAGGAGTTAATATATCCAACATGTTTCCTTAATGAGTGATTGTTTTGATCTCTGATCTTTGTCTACACAATTATTCATCGACATCTTTGTCCATTTTGAAATATGAGACGTTGATCTCCATCACAACCATCCATATTTAACTATACTTCTACTTGATCCCTTGTATATATAATTTCTTCAAATTATCAACACTAAATTTTGAATGACCAAACTACTAGTCATGATATCTATGTACTAACATCTTTTGAAAGTACATGTTGTATCACTGTAGTCACTAATTGTCTAGGAAAGTAGTCTAGCTACTAGATGTATCCAAAGCCTATCTTATAACATTACTGTTATCTATATTTGTCATAATTTATTCATTCCATTTACTAATATAAATGTGGAAGAACACATTAATGAATCCATGCATATATTTTAGTGTATATGTGGCCATTTATACCATCAAAGAGTAATACACTTATTAAATTCATGTTATGAAATTCATGTTATAGAGTAAACTATAATGATTGCATCATTATTATCTATTATGATGCTATAAATTCCTTTTCCAAGTTGATGATAATTAATATAGGAAGGAAAAGAGGACAACAAGGGTTATCACCATGAGAGCTTATGCCTCTTTAATTCTTTCCAAGTTGCTTATAAACCCTCATTTATAGGCATACAAATCTTTAGAAAAACATCATAATTCTAGTGAAAATATAAAAAACCTCCCAAGACATATAAATCATCCTCGATATACCTTTCATCATATACAAGTAACTTCCAAAAACAAAACCACAAAGGCACTAAAACCTCTCAAGGCCAATAACAAAATAGTACCAATAGATAGAACAATAAATGCACCATAATGTGTTTAATCCATAGGTTATGTATGATCACTAAGTTGGTTGAAAAATTGTTAGAGCTTGATGAAAACCATTTAATATGACAATATTCTCTATATTTGCCTAGTAATATACTCAATCCATACCTCCCAAGTTATATTTCTATTAAGGCTCTCATTCCTGGGTAATGAATAGTTCACTAATGAAGAAATATTATTGACATCAATCCCCACATGATTTCTATAAAATTCAATCTCCATTTCTTGTAAAGGAGTTGTACCATTGGCATAATTACTTAAAATCCCAAGGTACATGGTGGAAGATAAATTTGTAAGCGGTGGCTCAATTGATTGGTGCTCTGAAGAATGATAATACCGTCTTTTTGGGCATCCCTCTGTCATCTATGGTGAACCAAAAGTGAGATGGAAATCTTCCAAGAAGCAAGAAAATATTATTTCACTACCAATATGGAGATTTAAAGTGGTCTAGATCTGGAAATAAATAATCTACTTCCTACTCTAACATATTTCTACAACAAATCTATCAGATATTCTTGTTAGGGAATTACACCCTAGGTTACTATCTCTCATACCAAACTAGAAATATCACAAACACAAAATAATTCTGCATATTGTATTACAATCATAATGGCACATATTTATACAACAAACCAAGGTTAAGATAGATTGACTACCTTAGTTAGCCAATCTAGTGAGTAGAGATAATATCTCAAGTATTCCTAAAATTAAGAGCTAATTAAAAACCTTGTAACCAAACAACTCACATAGAGAGTATAATTTCCAATACACTTTATAATAGAGAATATCACATAATAGACACAAGTAAGAGTTAATATCTCCAACATAAATATTTGAATTGAATATTATAATTCCAAACACTTATGAATGTAATAAAAAATCTCTACACATACAAATACAAACAAGGGTGCATAGCTAGCATTATCTGCCACTTAGTTTAAATAAAATATTTTGATGTCATGATGTTTTGTAAGAAGTACTCCCAACAATAATAAATTGTAAAATGAATGATACAAATATTTCTTTAAACCTTTTTCTTTATTGATTTTTTTAATGTAATTAAGCATTTTATGATAGGAAAATGTTATATATATATATATGTGTGAGATGCCCCACAAAAATCATAACTTCATACCCCTGAATTATGCTTAGAATTGAATGTCGACATTATGTGTATAACAATGCTATTAATGGTGAGATGCCCCACATAAAACAAAACATGATACCCCAAAATTATGCAAAGGATTGAATGTTGACATTATGTGTATTACAAGGCTATCGATGATAAACCTACACATGACAAAGAATAGGTGATATTTTTTTTGTGATTATTAGCCAATGAGGACAATCTGCCATGGACTAAGTTTTGAAATTATTTTATTTTCATTTAAAAATACAATAGTCTATCACTCGAAATGAGATGATATTTATTTTTATGATTAGAATAGAGTTGTTTGATTAGTGATGTGATTTAATATTTAATATTTTAGTAACTGCACTTTATGCTTTGAATTTCTTGAAGAATAAAATTCTTTTAAATGTTTTTTAGATGTAACTATTATTAACATAAAATTTATAGTTAGAGGGTTTTATTATCCTAAAATGTAATAGATTTCAAAATTAAATAGTTTTGAATTAATAATATATTTTAATTTCACAATCAACAAGTCTGTTATTATAACTACTTTATATATAAGAGTATTTTGTTGAATTAGTTATTAGTAAATTTCCAAATCAATAACATTATGTTGTGTGGGTGGTTAGTATTATGGTTTGGTAATTATTTTATGTTTACAAGGTCTTGATTAATTGATAGGATTCATTATTGAGTGAAAGTTTTAAAAAACTTTATATCTTGTTGACTTTTTCCATTACATCAGAGTTATTAGACCTTATTAAACATTTAAATCAATAACTTTGCATTGAGTAGACCATTAGTCATATGTTTAATGGCAAGTTAATCCACCTAATTGATTTTTAAAAGTGCAATGATTATTCCAACCTAGTTGATTTTTCATAGTGCAATGAATTCTAGATTCAATAATTCCAATTCCTATGCATTATAATAGGTATTTATTGTTGTGTTTTGAGTTAAATAGATTGGGTTATAAATTTGCTTCCTAGGGGAAAAATAAAGATAAATAGAGTGAATAGATACTATTGGACTTAAAATCATTTTAAATCCAACTACCTCTATTATATAGATATATAATAATGGTGGAATTTATTATTCTGTAGCAGGATTATCATATCTCATCTGTAAATTCACTATATATATCTCAATTATACATTAACAACAAACCAAAGCCATAAATAATGTATATGCTCGAATATCACACTTGGATTTGAAGTTAATTGAACTTTGACTATGATAGCCCCAACCATGGTTCTCATGTAAAGCACATTGTGAATATTTCCTAAAAATGAAACTAAATGGGATGAGTGAGAGGGACACAGATTCCTAAGTTGGGAAGTTTCTTTGTTGATATTTCCATGGGTTTCTTATGTAAGAAGTCTGAAATGTTCTAGGACAACTATTAAAATAGTTAGTTCTTGAAGTCTTAATGGATTAACTATGAAGTTAATATGGGATAGAAATATGTACACAGACCATGCTACCTTGATATACACTCACGACACAAAATCTTAATGTAGATTGACAGTGTAGACAATATTGATAGGGGGTCAACCCCCTATGCAATAAGAAAAATAAAATAGTAGAGAAAAAGGAATTCAGGGAGGGACATGGTTCGAGAAAGGAGAGATGTGGAAGAATGAGATTGAATCTGGAGGCAAGTAATGAGCACAATATGAAGAATAGGAAGACAATGATCTAGTTTTAGTTGGAAAGAAGGTCGAGTAGACGGTTTCTCCTTGGTGAGGAGAAATTCCTCTGGAGTCCCTATAAATTTAATGAGTGGATATGGTCTTCTATAGATTCCCCTAGAGCTGTGGGTGGAGGATTGTGTCCATGGATTTCTAGAGGGAGAACCTTTCAACCTTCTTGTTGTTTGTTTCAGTGTGTCCAAGACTCCCTTATGTGGGTGGAACCACTGTGTGTTGTTTTAAGAATGGAGAGGCTACTCTATGGATTCCATTATCTTCTTAGGATGGAGACATGTAATAACCTTGGTTGAATTTCCATGTAAATAGAATAAAACCAAGGTCATGGGACATGATTTCCAAGCTAAACATTGTGACAAACTTTATAGTAGGCATTACTTCTGATTATTTAATTGTTATGAAAATTGGAAAAGGAAAAGAGACAATAAATGGTATTCTAATTATGAAAATAAGGAAAATATGAGAAAATGAAGGTGAGGGGAAACATATATTCATGGAAGGGAAACTAGAGGAAAAATGAAGGAAAATTAAGAAAATAGAGGCATCAACGATAATAAGGTTTTAGAGAATCAATTCACATCTTTTGATAGTTTTTAGTTGAGCACTCTCTCATTATCTCATACTCTTGCACACTTAGATCGTGCGTGGAGCATGCTTGGAGCACTCTAGCATTCAATTGTATTGGAGAAAGAAGGGAAAGGAAATAGGGTGCACAAGGTAACAATTGGATCAACAACTACAACTAGATTTCTTTACAGGTAACATGTTGCATGTATGATTTCATTGCTTATTTTTTTATGCATGGTATATGCATGTGATTTTTCGGTTATTTGTGTCATTGGTATGGAGAATTTTTTTTATTGATAGTTGTTTTAGAATTGCCTTTTCGTTTCTTTGATAACCATTTTGTTGTGGGTTTATCCACTTGTTGTTTTTCTTATTGGTGCTTTGGAAGCCATGTAGTAGTTTTGGTTGAGTTACCTAGAGCCATTGGTTGGGACAAACACTCTCAAGCCCTTGGTGGGCTGAGTTACTAGCTATTGGAGCCTTGGACAGCGTCAATAAATATGGATCTGGTTAATGTTAGTGATTTCTGGACCATAGATGTGTAATCACTATGGATGAGGGTTGAGGTGGCTTGGACTTTGGAAGCACTACCTTGGTTTTGTTTTGGTTATTCCATCATATCCCACATTCATGTTTGGAATATGGTGTGTGGGTGATTGGATGAAACAAATGTTTGGTTCATCCCAATCTATGGTTCGGTGGTATGTGGAAGTTCATATGTTACTAAGAGAATTTTTCCAATTGTGATTTATGAGAGCTTGTATTAGTCATCATATTCACATTATAGCTAATTGGCCATGGTTTTTATGTTGGTTATTTGTTGTTTATATGTTTGTTATATGATGTATGATATCTATGCCTCTTGTCATGATTCTTTTAAGTTAAAGAATGGTTAATGAATATATGGACTAACAAGTGTTGTTACAACTAGCTAGAGAGGGTTTAGAGCCTTCTCCGTGATTCTCAGATTAATACTACCAGTGTATGGTCAGAATTGCATTCATGTCCTATAGTTGACATGTTTTCCATATGTTTGACAAAACGTCTATTATGGATTAGGCTTATTTGGTTCAATTTCTTGCTTGATTTTTTATTGAATGGCTTTTTCATTACCTTTAATTGTAAAGTTCCAAGAATTTTTTTGCAGTGGTTTGGAGGTTAACCTGAAAAGGTGGCACAAATATTGTTACTACATGTGTATATATGAATGATTTAGGCCATAAATGCATTGAAGGAGGCTTATGTGTGTGGTTGGAGACCTATAACTACACCCTTTCCTTGTTGTGCATCTGGTTGGGGTGATGGGTTAGAGAAAAAATATTCCATATTAAGAATTGATCACCTGGGGTGGGTTTTCAGTTCCTCAGTGATCTACAGTCCCTGTAGGATGTCAATACGTGTTCAATTTATAGGCCCTGCTTCCTTAACTACAAATTGGAGGGTGGGTCATGTCACAGTGAAGCTCGTCTCATGCTACCTTGGTGAGCTTTTGATATTGGGTAAATGTGGGAGGGTTTTTACATATTGGTATAAGAACTTCCAGGTTCAAACACTTGGACTCGATGGGCTAGGTTTGGTTGTTCTACATGCATGTTACTTTTTGAGATGTTTGTTACGCATGTGTTGTGAAGTTCATTGTGATGATGTTGGTATGTTATGACATTGCTATTGGGAACACATTCCCCCAACAGCAATTTCGGGGCTAAAAGCCCATTTTTTGGGACAATTTTGTACTAAAGTTGTAAAGTCTCTGCATTTTATGGTCACAAAGCGCGAAGGCGTTGAGAGTCATAAAGGGTTGTCAACCCTTATTTTGTAAAGTGTCAGGTCGGCTGTAAAGTTCTACCCATGGTCCGTGAACCATGGGATTGTATAAAAAGGAGCTAAGTAAGTAAGCTCTAAACAGTTAGAATAGGTAGAAGAGGAAAGAGTCTGTAGCGAAGTAGAGCTGAACTCTAAGTTTTTTTGGGTCTTAGTGTAGGTAGAGGATCTACAGCTGAGTGCATAGAGGCCTAGGGTAGAAGTCTACAACTAAGTGCGTGAACCCCAGTAGCTGTGTGCGCAGGGTGGATAGAGTCTGTATTAAGCTGGAAGATATCAATAAAAGGAAGTATTTTGCAATTACTATGTATCTAGTCTTTATTAATGCATCTGATTATATTGCAATCTGGGTTTATTTTAAAATGTTTATTTGATGTGCAAATGTATGTGATTATAGTTGTTAATTGAACACAAGTAATAATATCAGTTTACGCAATGCTAACTCTAATTGATTGGTAGAATAAGTAAGACACTTGAGATAACTTGGGAACCTATACAATACATCGTCATAGCAGCGTGAAAGTACCTAAACCGCTGGTTAGGGTTGTGCAAAGGTCGATCGTACACCTTTGTGGAGGTATTGAAGGGCAGAATAGAGGATAGATCAATAAACCCTAAGCCTTAGCAACCTGCACGAAGGCAGCAGCTGGGGGTATAAACCAACATCACGACCATCTCATTGTGCGGAAACTTCGTTCAAGTGTCCCCCAATACTTCTTTGCATGAGACTTCGGTCCACACTCCACGGGTTGATGTAGAATGGGATAGTAGTGTAGGGATTTGTTTGGCTAAATAACGCTGAACCTAGGTCAAGGCCCACAAAGCGAACAAATGGTTCTATTGCTAGGACCAGAATCTGCATGAGAGATGTGTGATGTTGTATCACTGTAATCCAACTAAGAAATAGATCGAAGACTGGTTGGATAGGAAGATCCACAAATTCATAGTGCAAGAAAACAGAAATCCATGACTGACAAAGGAATGGTGGCTAGACAGGTACCTGTATACAGAAATCCACAAGATATTTTTCTGTTCCTTTCCAGTTGAGTTATATGAGTGGATCATGAAGCTAGACGATAGCCAAGGAAGGTGGAGGCTTGACAGTCCTATTGTTTGGACCCTGGAGTTAGTACAGAGATTGGAAGCTTCTAAAGGTAAGATCACCTGCGCTGTAGATCATTGGCTCAATCATATCATAGGGGGGTTTGTGACTAAATTCACGGTCGATACCTCAGTCAGTTACAACGAGGCAGAGAGATGCTTTTTCAAAGGTCTGTGAGGTAAGTACTTGAAGTCTTTAAATACTTGGGTTAACATGTTACTATGCGAAAAGTTGGTTATGTACCTACCTTGACGCTTGGAGCTATAGGGAGTGGAAAGACTTACAGGAATGATGGAGGAAGGGTCCTGAATATAGCCCACTGATTTCACCTCCTTTGAGTGATGATGAGGGAGTAGCATAGGCTTCTCCGTGAAGTTCAATTCAGTTGATAAAACAAGGGTTCCCGCGACTACCAACTCCACCTACACCACCTCCACCTTCACCACCATCGCCGACGACTTTGCCCACACCACCACCACCTTCGCCAGAGTTCAACATGGTGAATTCAGTGAAGCTGCCTTTGTTTAAGGGCTTGGTAAATGAGGACCTAGACCAGTTCTTGTTTTTCATAAAAGTTGTATGGGAAGCTTAGGGTGTCATACAATCACATGAAGAAGGCAATGTTGGTTAGTGCTTTGCAGGATCACATGCTAACTTGGTACATCAAGTACTCTAATGATAACCCAAATGGTGTGTTGGTCGAGATCCAAGCTGCACTAAATACAAAGATCAGTAGGCCTAAATCCGAGGCACAGTCAATTGTGGGATTCAAGGAAATCACAATGAAACTGAGTGAGACCCCTCGAGAGTTGGATCAGAGGTTGAAGTGTAAAATCCGTGAAGCTAATATGAATTTAATAGATGGGAAGCACCGCGAATTGTTCGTGGCTTTGCTCCTACCTCACCTAAGGGTTGCGCTGTCACAACAGAAGATTACGACTCACGCAGAGGCCTTAGAGATTGCAATAAGACTGCATGAAACACCGATGCAAGATTTGAATCTTGGGGTTTAGAAGATCCATGTGTACTTGCAAAATCATTGCCTCGAAATGAAAAGTTTGAAGCAGGACATAACAGTTCGGCCAGAAGTGCACGGAAAGATATGGTTCCTGAAATGTAAGGGTCAGGGACATGACAAAGACCACTGCCTAGTCTCTGCAAACTATATTACAAGAGGAGGACTGATGCCGTTGAGGCCGAAAGCCCAAGCAGGGCCGAGTGGGGGGCATGTGTTGTGGTGCGCTATATGTTAAGTAGTAGGGAAACATACGACTGATGATTTTCATTTGTTGCAGAAGTTTGTACAAGCATAGCAACAGCTGTTTTGCAACTTTCGTAGGTCGGTAGGACATGATGAGTGCAATTTCCGAAGTTATGAATTGATGATGGATATAACACGCACCTGTAGAGTTTAGTTAGAAATGCAGCCTCCTGACTAGGGCGCTGGGATGACGTGGACAAGATTTCAAGGGCGCGGACAAGGCCAAGGTGAAGAAGGACCTAGCAGAGGTCGGGGACAACTGATCTATTACAATTGTGGAGGACTAGGGAACTATGCTCGTCAATGCACTGACCCAACATGTCCATCGTGCAACTATTGTACTTAGTTTGATCATGATACTGAGGACTGTCCTACACTGATAGAAAGGATACTTGAAAAAGCAGTGCTACCTCTGTAGTCAACTTAGAACTTGTAAATGATGAGGGTTGAGACTCGTGAAGAAGATCTAAATGCAAATATATTTCTCCGAAGTGGTATTGCAATGGGCAACGATAAGGGGAAACAACCTGAAGATAGTGCGTGGATTCACAAAGCTCTAGAGAAGGAGGCTGAATTTGATTTCGAGCACACACGTGACACGTTCATGGAAGCAAAGAAGAGCTTCACTGATGCCTCTACCTCAGGGAGCTGGGATAAGCTTGTTAAGGAAGTGGACCCTTCTATGCTTACGACCTTTCTAGAGACCTGCATGAAGTTGTTGAGCGATAGCAACGCTGTGAAGGGGTTACAGGAAATTATAAATAGATGCACCAGAAACACACTGGGTGAACCTCGCATGGTACAGAAGATTGGTAAGCATAAGGCAAGGACACAACATGAGATGAGACTCACCGCGCAGATAGGAGAATAAGAAATGGATCAAGTTATTATGGATCTGGGTTAGACGCGAACATTTTGCCAAAGAAAACTTGATAGCGGATGGGGAGACCCTTGTTGCAGTGGTCTCTGATTCAACTAAGAATAGAAAATCAGCAAAATATTATCCCCATGGGATAGTTGTAGGGAGTAACTATAAATATTGAAGGCACAAGTGCATTGGCTGATTTTGAAGTAATAGAAATTGTGGATGACAAAAACTCCTACCCTATGCTCTTCGACATTGATTGTGCTACTGACATGAACGGGGTAATCAACGTGAAGAAGTGAAAGATGATATTTGAAAAGAAATCACTTTATGTAATGTTACCCCTAGATCCTACCGAAGGATCGGGCTATGCTGAACCAGTCTGCGATTACAAAAGTGATGATGATTTTCACTGCATAAGATAACAACGTGAGACCAAAATTGGGTGAATCCAATAGTGGATGGATGGATTACATGGGATCACTAGAGTTCTTGCACCTCAAACTTGGACGAAGAATTAGAGAACTAGTAGAATCGGCTACATGAAGTAACTACGCTGAGCTGTAACATGATGACCCGGTCACTACGCTGTGTGTTGTCAAAGGTAAGAAATATGCCCACTTATGATGGCTTGAATGTTGTGGATGTGTTTTTTTATGGATTTGAGAGGGAAGTACTAGAGAAGTAGCACTTCCAGGCTTCAGACTAGGCACTGCGCACTATGCCTGCGAGATGGTGGGGTATGCACACGGATAGTTTTGATGATTGGCGCGAGTATAGTAGGAGGATGAGAACACACTTTGGGAAGCTGAAGGTACGAGTGGTAGAAAAGTATGATAGGAAGGATCTCTATGCAAAAAGTTGGCCAAATGGGCTAAGGCCTATGCAACAAAGCCCCAACCTGAATGGATGCACTTCTTTTGTCACACCCTGGATGGCATCTCGATGAATTGGTAGTTGGAGACAGAGCTCCACCATGGCACAAGAGAATGGCATATTTTGTACGAAGGTTCATAATGATGTTCAGCTTCGAAGATGGGTTTGAATGTATTGATGAAGCACTACAAGAAGTTAAAGCAACAATATTTAGGATACCGCATTATCCTTTGGATCTGATTCAACCCGATTGGACTACTTAGCTAAGCCACACACTCGAATGCTACAACGTGACTATTGGAGAAGAAGATGAGGACCCCCGAAATATTAATATCCCTGAAACCGAGGGTCACCACGAGGTTGAGGGATCGCAGATCAAGAATATTGATATAACTGTGCTGCTTAAAACTAAACAGATAAATATTGGCATAGAGGCAAAGCCCAAATTTGCAAAGATTGGAGATTACTGGGATGATGCGACAGTAGATAAGGTCACTAAATTATTCTGAGAATACCAAGATTTTTTCCCTACTATTTTTATGGAGTTAAAGGGGATAATAGGAGACCTGGGCATTATGAAGATCATGTTAAAACCCAATGCGAAGCCAATTAAGCAAAGACCTTACCATCTCAATCTGAAGTATAAGGAGGAGGTCCACTTAGACATAGATTAGATGCTCGCGGCATGCATCGTTAAGCCCGTAGAGGAATCTGATTGGGTGAGCCCAATGGTGGTACAGGAAAAGAAGAAGAAGGATGAAATAAGGATATGTGTAGATCTTAGGAGGTTGAATGATGCTTGTGTGCATGATGCTCTCCCGACTCCATTCACCGATGAGGTATTGGATAATATAGGTGGCCAGGAAGCATACTCCTTCACTGATGGGTTCTCTAGGTACCATCAAATCAAAATTGTGCTTGAAGATAAAAGCAAGACAACCTTCACGATTAAATGGGGATTTTTTCAGTACACCGTCATGCCTTACAGACTAAAGAATGCGCCCGCAATTTTTTCATGCGTAGTCATTGCTGCATTCAAATACTTCATTCATATGTTTTTGGAGGTGTGCTTTGATGACTGGACTGTGTTTAGGTTGGTAAAACACCCTGTGGAAAGCTTGCGGTTAATGCTAGACACTTTTCGAAAGTATCATATTGCGCTCAATCTAAAGAAATGTTTGTTTTGTGTCCCTTCTGGGACTCTACTGGGTCATGTGGTATGCAGACAAGAATTGATGGTAGACCTCGCAAAGATTGCAATGATAATTAACCTAGAGATGTTGAGGAGTGTGAAACAGTTGTGCACCACCTTGGGACATATTGGGTACTATAGGAATTTTATCAAGGGCTATGCCCAGATCACCATGCCTATGGAGAAGTTGTTGAAGAAGGATGTCACATTCTGTTGGAACGAGGACTGTTAGAAAAGCTTGGATGTACTAAAAGGAAAAATTGTCACCATGTCAATTTTAGTCTCCCCGGATTAGAAGAAGGAATTTCATGTACATGTAAATGCATCATGTATAGCACTGGGAGTAGTACTGACACAGGCTAGCGGAGGAGAATTGGACCATCCTAGAGTGTCCACAAGTAGGCGGTTATCCAAGGCTGAGAAGAACTATTCCACCACATAGCGCGAAGGACTAGCCATGGTATACGTGGTCTAGAAGTTTAGACGCTGTTTGTTGTGTGGACAATTTAAGATGTATATGGATCATTCTGCATTGAAATACCTGGTCAATAAGCCTCTGGCTGGGAGGAGAATCTACAGGTGGTTGTTATTATTCCAAGAGTATGATTTTGAAGTTATTATGAAGCCTGGATGAATTAATGCAGGACCAGACCATCTATCTTACATCGAAACGAGAGAGGAGCCCACTAATTTAGAGAAAGAATTCCCTGATACGTAGCTCTTTGTAGTGCACATCATGGATGGTGACTTTGAATATATCATACACTTCCTAACAATAGGAATTTCCTTGGAAGGCTACACCACCTAGTAGAAAAAGGAGTTAGTGGTGCGCGCGACAAACTTTTATATCATTGTCGGACATCTGTACAAAATGGGGTCTGATGAAGTGTTGTGATGATATGTATAGGAGTTTGAAAGATGCAGTATCCTTGTGGATGCTCATGGGGGTGTCGTGGGAGGGAATTACGCGGGAAGGGCAACTGCATAAAATATTCTACGCTGAGGGTTGTGGTGGCCAACGCTCCATTAGGATTCAAAATCCTATTGTAGGGCGTGCGATGTGTGTCAAAGGACTAGTAGGCCATCGTGGAGAGATGGGCTACCTCTGAACCCACAGATGACATTACAACCTTCCAAAAAATGGGCAATAGATTTTGTGGGACCCATTCACCCTCAAGGAAAGAAGACGAGTGCACGGTACATTATCACTGCGACTGAGTATATGACTCGATGGGTGGAGGCATAGCCTATGAAGGACTGCACAAGTGTGACCATTGGGAAGTTTCTCTTTGAGTATGTACTGATGCAATTTGGGTGTCCAAAGATTTTGAAGAGGGATTGTAGTACGCACTTTTTGAACGAAACGATCAGCGCATTGACAGAGGACTTTTAGGTATATCACCTAAAAGCACGCCTTATCACCCACAAGATGATGGGATGGTGAAAGCATTCAATAAGGTACTAGAGAATGTGCTAACCAAGGTTTTCAATGCTCAGCGAAATGATTGGGACCTGTGCATACCCTCAGTACTATGGGCTTATTAAACGACGTGCAAAAATTTGATTGGACTGACACCCTTTAGGTTTGTATATGGTGTTAAAGCAGTCATGCCCATGGAATACATTATGCCTAGTCTACGCATAGCGGAGCTCACGGGTATGACGGATCGCAAAGCCCTGGAACAGACACTCGTGCAGCTTGAGGAAGAAAGGTTTCTGGCTGAATTTCAGCAACAAGTCCAAAAGCAGCGCGTAAAATCATGGCATGATCGACACATTAGACAGGACACCTTTAAGGTAAATGATCTAGTTTTTTCATATGATAGGAAGTTTGATAAATTTCCAAGGAAATTTAGGATGCATTGGCTAGGGCCCTATGTCATTAAGGAGATTACCAATGGTGGAGCAGTTCAATTAGTTAAATTGAATGGAGATCCCTTCCCAGGAAAGGTGAATGGTAGCTGATTGAAGCCATACACCGACGATCTAACCAGGTGACTATATGAAGGTAGCATAGCCTTAACACTCCAAGCAGCTGAAAGGAGGTGTGGGACCATAAACTACATTGCCCGAGTTGGGAAACTGCATGATCGAGGGATCGCGAAGAACGGGGAGATGTTGCAGTGTTCACAACTGCACGGAGAGAGTTGCGCTACCCAGCGAAAAACCACACAGGTTAGCCGAAAATGACCGTTAAAGTCATTTTTCATGATTTGGTTGTGAGAACAAGGCCAAATGTAGCGGGCAGGTGGCATTTAAGACAAAATTTATGGGTAAGACCGTTGAAAATATGCCGCCAATCTGCCATTAATGAACTGAATTTTGGGGGAACAGTCGCATTTGAATACAAAATAGCCTATAAATTACATGTGGTTTCTCAATGAAAAACACTTGGCATTTTGAGCATTGAGTTGGTGAGCTCTCAGACGTGCATGAACTGCACATTTTTTGAGGAATTAGTTGAATGCTGAGTGTTTTGTCAATTTTCAAAGTCTGACCGTAGTTCATCTGTGACATTATCCTAGGATCAGAAGCTATGGACGTCGAAGCAGTGATAACCGAGGGGGTAGTGCCGGAGAGTGTTATGGAGGCAGAGGGAGCTACTCCAGAGGTTGGAGAGGTAGTAGCTAAAGTCCCCAAGTCACCACGGACGCCTTGATCGAAGCCTACCTTGACCAAGGAGAGTGTGAAGGATAAGAAAGGCAAGCAGGCTATGACACCAATGCGCGCATTTCCTAGAAGAAACCCGCAAAAGGACAAGCCCATCACATAGGAAAAGGGAAAAACTATTACCTATGAACCGAAGGAGGAAGAGATTGAGGAAATCCCGATGGATGATGAGGATATGGGGGTAGAAGTGGAGGAAGTTGAAGTCGAGGGTTGTAACCTTATTACTAAGTTGTTCGAATACGTCCCTCTAGGAAAGGGCAAGAGTGGAACCACAGACTGCGTCGTTCTGTATCAAGTGTCCAAGAGGATAGGAAAAAGTCGGGCCACAGAAGAAACCCAAGGCTAGTAAGACATTGCTAGACCCAATCACCCTAATAGAGGGAGATTTGAATGACAATGGAGATATGGTGCGGGATGGCACTGCAAAGGTTTTACAATAGTTCAAGCAGCAGCAACAGCAAATATTGGGGGCCATCTAGATGGGTTTGCATGAGCTGCAGATCTATGCATCAGAGACTGGCGTGGTATCTACCAACCTCAGCATCGGTACTTCAAAAGTTGCCAGAATGCTACACGTGAAGGACTCCTGAGCAATAGTGTTTCCGGAGGGAGCACTAACCACAAAGGTCGAAGCTGATAGGCCCACTTTCAGTGCCCTCAAGGGAGTAGGGCTGAACTTGGCAGTGCTTCCTAGCAAGGCACTCCACGTACTACAAGATGGAGTGATTGTAGAGCTGAGGGCCCATGAAAAGTGCACTTTGTTGGTGATCAGTGAGAAATAGATCAATAATGTGCGTATGGCCCTACAGTGAGACTATGCCATTGCCACCATGAATGAATGAACTGACTAAAACAAGTACATAGTTTAGGACGTGGAGGAAGCATGTCGAATGGTCTTGGAGTTGGCAATTCTTAAGGGAGAACTAGAAGAGATGCGTGTTCACAAACTGGCTATAGGGGTGTAGGACGCTCGCACAGAGTCGGCCAAGGTTCAACTGGAGCTGAACCTCCAAATTACAGAGTTGGAGTTGAAGGCTCAGCCTTCAACTCCGCTAGAAGTGAAGGAGCAGTGCGTAACCACTGTCAAAGAGGTGATAGCGACAGTAGACAGTATAGTAGCAGATTGTACACGGATATTTAAATAGTCATTTGAAGTATTGACCAGTCTAAAAGAAGATCCTAATGTACGAAGGCTAGAGACATAAGCGTGGGAACTACAGCAACGCTACGACAAGGTGAAAGTAACAGCGCGCACTGTCACCATCACACAAGAACTTGCGAAGCTATAGGAGGCCAAAACACTAAAGGAATAGGTAGATGCAGCTCAACAAAAAGAGGCAGTATTGAAGGCACACTTGAAGCCTTTGCTGGATGAGGCCTATTTGATCATGACCTCATTAAAGGCAAGCTTGTTAGTCTGCAGGCAACTCAGCAGAAGTTTCAGGCTGACATTTCAGGACCAGCAATAGAGCAATTAGTCGAAGAAGTGAAGTAGGTGGTCACGCAGTGCAGCATTGAGGTGGCAGTCGTACAGGTTGAGCTAGGAGGTCTTCACGCTAAGATCTCCACACCTACAGAGTGACTCAAGGGTGGGTCAACATGTTTCTGTTGGGGTCCTGTTGGGAACAGGTTCCCCCAAGAGCAGTTTTGGGGCTAAAAGCCCATGTTTTTCGACAATTTTGTAATAAATTTGTAAGGTGTCTGCATTTTATGGTGGCAGAGCGTGAAGGTGTCAATACTTGTAAAGGGTTGTCCACCCCTATTTTGTAAAGTGTCAAGTCATCTGTAAAGATCTACCCATGGTCCACGGACCATGGGATTGTATAAAAAGGAGCTAAGTAAGCTCTAAACAATTAGAAGAGTGAAGCATTAGTAGCGAAGTAGAGCTAAAGTCTAATTGTTTTCGGGTCTTAGCGTAGGTAGAGCCTCTGCAGCTGAGTGCAGAGAGGCCTATGGTAGAAGTCTGTAGGTGAGTGCACGAACACCTGCAGTTGTGTCCGCAGGGTGAATAGAGTCTGTATTAAGCTGGAAGATATCAATAAAAATAAGTATTCTATAATTACTATGTATTTAGTCTCTGTTAATGCATCTGATTATATTGTTGGAAATAATACTGAGAGGGGGGGGTGAATCAGTATTATCAGATCAGATAAAACTTTTCAATTTCATACTCAGAAACATATACGCGACTTCAGTTAAGTGAACCCACGTGTACACGCGACTGTGTCTAAAGCAACTAGCGTATATGCAGAGATCTTATGATTCAGTTAATCTTATCTTCAGTAAATGCATCAGGATATTATTAAGCATATTAACAGTAAACAGATGCAGTATAACAGAATAGATCATCACACAAAAGCCACACACATGAACACCATGATATAAGGTGGAAACCCAATGTGGGTGAAAACCACCTGCTGCAATTTGTCTCTTTCTTCTTTAATGAGAAACTTCTTTTACAATGTACTGGTGCAGTCCTTTACCAGCACGCAGGCTACAACCTGCAGAGGGCTACAACCCTCTCTCGTTTTCCAACTACTTTTGGAAGGGAGCTACAACCCCCTCAGCTCTTGTACTAGCTGATCCATTTACTAGTACGTAGGTGTTGACCCTACAACCTTCAGGGACCACGTTTCATACATTTTCATACTGGATCCAAGAGTACAAAGCAAACATTACCGCAATACAATCATCAACTTATACTTGCATCATAATTCATTAAACAACCCAATACCGAATCACTGAAACCCTGTCATCAAGAACACAGAACCCAAACCAGAATCTAGAACTCTGCAACAACCACCAGAATCAGCAGCAACCTGAAATATTAACACTTATCATGCATACGCTACTTCACTGTACCAAAACCGCGTGTATACGCGCTTTCTCCAAAGGCAACCCGCGTGCAGATCTAGAAATGATTACTTCTGCCTTTGCTGTCAGATCCGACCCTTGCCAAGCGTCCCGAACAGATAACCAGCAATACCAGATCTTCTCACTGCGTCAGACACCCACAATACATACTCCTTTGCCTAGTGATCTTCTCCTTATATAGCCTTAGGCCTTGTTCAATACCAAGAGCCAAAACCATAGAAACACAATACCATCAACCTCGAAACTAGGGATCAACACGTCCGTCGAGACATAATGGTCCGAAACCATAGGCACAACTTCCAAGGACTAACCGCCATGGACCAAAGGTACTTTTCCACATACACGCGCTTTTTCTGAAGCCAACCTGCGTGTACACGCGACTTGGTCTTAACAAACCTGCGTGTATGAACTTCCTTGGCAAGCTGTACTAGGATCTGTCTTCTGAGCATCTGTACCAACCTCTGAGTGAGTTGCCATCAAGGACAACACTTGAATCATAATGCCAACAATCTCCCCCTTTGGACTTGATGGCAACCACCACACCAAGTCACTCTCCCCCTTTGACATCAAGGGCAAAGGGTGGACCAAGATATTCTCTTCTTTGGTATACCCTCTCCTGTCCATACTGCTGTCCATACTCCCCCTGAGTACATGCTGAAATCTCCAAATGTGCTCCCCCTTTGTGTATGCCAAAGTGTACCAATCTATCCATCCTGCTGTTGCTGAATTGTGCTGTTCATGCTCCCCTTGACTGTAGGCAAGATCTGCAAAAGATGTTCTTCAAGAAGAACAAAGACTTATACATCATAGAAGACCTTCCTATCACCAAAAGACTCAACATACATTCATCACCCAACCTAGTGGGGATATACCAATATTGACTCATCCACCTAACCATGTGAAGATACATGAACATTTCATCATTCATCCCAGGCATAGTGGGGAAACCAACATAGGCCGTTACATGACCTTGACATCATAAAAGAGATACATGACATAGTGATGAAATATCTAGACCAAGACTTATGAAAGCCACCAACAGCATCATGATCTGTACCATAAGCATCAGCCTGCAATACCATTCCTAAACAGTAAGATGTATCATTTAGCTTCATAGACTTTATCAACACCTTCTAACCATAATGCCAACAATGCATTATTTGAAGAATATTCTCCCCCTGAGTGTAAGCCAACCATGTCTGAACCATTTCCTGAGTCTGTTCTGCTCCCCCTGAGCCTGAGCCAACCATGACTGAACCTGGGTCTGTTCTGCTGCCCTTTCTCCATATACGCGACTTTGCAGCCTGTAACTCGCGTATATACGCGACTTGTCTTCATTATATAAGCGTATGCAGGATGGAATACTGAATTTCACTTTCAGATTCCCCTGTGTCTGTTATGTCAGCTGACTGAGTTATCCCACACCTTTCTGTCTCTGTCTTCTTCAATTCCTGCAACTGTGATGATGTATGGTCCTTTTGTCTTGAATTTTGAAATCTGCTCCTGCATTCCCTTGCTTTATGCCCATAGTTGTTGCATGTATAGCACCTTATATTTTTCATGTTCCTTCTATCACAATCAATTGCTTTGTGTCCATATGCATTGCAGGCAAAGCAATACCCTCTGAAGTACCTGGGATGCGATGATCTTTCTTGAACCATTCTACTTCTGCATCTGGCTGCAACATGTCCAAGATTATGACATACATAACATTCAACATTATTCAGCGGAGGAAATAATCGTCTATCATGTCCATAGTTAGGAGTAAAGGATCTTCCTTGAGGAATTTCTTTCCTTGGTTGTTCCTTGAGCATTTCAGATTTCTCATTAGAGTTTCTTGTCTCACCTTGTGAACTAGATTCACCTTCAACATATTCATGAAAACCAAGACCAGTCTTGATAGCAGGAGATCTTTGACTATTAAGAATATCATCCAAGACTTTAGAACTATCTTGAAATCGTAAAAGCTTATCCTTTTCTTCTAGTTTACCTTTCAAGATATTTACCTCAACTTGATGTTGTTCTTCCTTTTTCAGATACTTCTTCCTTAGGTCTTCTTCAACTTTTCTCCCTTCTTCCACTTGTCGCTTTAGTTTGATCACTTCATGTTCTTGATCTTCAAGATCTTCTTTTAGAGAGAGGATCTTTGATTCAAGTCTCTGAATGGTTGTGCTCTGATCTTTTGCTATATCCTGCAATTTCTCCCTTACCCTGGTTTCTGTCTCCAATAGTTCTTTTAGTTTGGCAACTTCTTCAGTTTCTGCATTCGTCTCTTCATGTGCCATGAGACTTTTAATATCCTCGCTATTATTGGATGAAGCATTCTTCTTCTTATGTGCCATGAGACTTCTAATATCCTCACTATCATTTAATGAACTTTTAATATGGGTATAATAGCTTCTACCATCTTCTTCATATATCTTTTCTTTGTTATGAGGACATCTAGCAGCATAGTGACCAACTCTACCACATAGAAAACATTTGAAAGGTAGCTTATCTTTGAACCGTCCAGATCCCCGTTCAAGATTCTTGACAAAATTTACCTCATCTTCTTCCTCTGACACTTCGAATGCGGCCTCTGGTGGTACCTCTTGTCGCATTTCAAAAGCAGTTAAGATCCCGTGAAGCTGTGACATGGTAATTTTCCGCACATTCTCCTTTTCTTCTATGGCAGATACTTTAGAATCAAATTTAGTAGACAGAGATCTCAAAACCTTTTGAACTAAGACAACTTCCTCAAATTCTTCACCCAGATCCCTCATACAATTCACAATCTCATCCATACGCAGGAAATAATTAGCTACGCTTTCATTACTTCGCATCTTAAGAGTTTCATATCGGATTCTGAGAGTTTGAAGCTTTGCTATTTTTACCTGATCATCTCCTTCGTAGCTTGTAACGATTTTGTCCCATATTTCCTTAGCTGATTTGAGATGCATGATCTTCATAAATTCTGATTGAGTCAAAGTACTCAATAGGACAGTAACTACTTTGGCATTGAGCTCATATTGCTTTTTCTCTGCTGGATCTGTAGGAGTTGCTGATGGGAATTTGTATCCTCCTTCTACGATTCCCCAAACTTCTGCTCCAAGCGACTGTAGATATGCAGTGGTTCTTATCTTCCAGTGAGTAAAATTGTTCCCGTCAAAGACTGGTGGCCTGATGTGTGCCTCTCTTTCTGGATTAGCCATTTGATGGATCTTTTCCTTCAAGCGATCAAGCTTTCTTTGAAGGACCTGCTCTGATACCAACTGTTGGAAATAATACTGAGAGGGGGGGGGTGAATCAGTATTATCAGATCAGATAAAACTTTTCAATTTCATACTCAGAAACATATACGCGACTTCAGTTAAGTGAACCCGCGTGTACACGCGACTGTGTCTAAAGCAACTAGCGTATATGCAGAGATCTTATGATTCAGTTAATCTTATCTTCAGTAAATGCATCAGGATATTATTAAGCATATTAACAGTAAACAGATGCAGTATAACAGAATAGATCATCACACAAAAGCCACACACATGAACACCATGATATAAGGTGGAAACCCAATGTGGGTGAAAACCA
Source organism: Pinus tabuliformis (assembly GCA_031772625.1). Lineage (NCBI taxonomy): Eukaryota > Viridiplantae > Streptophyta > Pinopsida > Pinales > Pinaceae > Pinus > Pinus tabuliformis. The sequence continues at coordinate 1,667,290,144 of CM062819.1, read as the reverse complement.
CCTGCTGCAATTTGTCTCTTTCTTCTTTAATGAGAAACTTCTTTTACAATGTACTGGTGCAGTCCTTTACCAGCACGCAGGCTACAACCTGCAGAGGGCTACAACCCTCTCTCGTTTTCCAACTACTTTTGGAAGGGAGCTACAACCCCCTCAGCTCTTGTACTAGCTGATCCATTTACTAGTACGTAGGTGCTGACCCTACAACCTTCAGGGACCACGTTTCATACATTTTCATACTGGATCCAAGAGTACAAAGCAAACATTACCGCAATACAATCATCAACTTATACTTGCATCATAATTCATTAAACAACCCAATACCGAATCACTGAAACCCTGTCATCAAGAACACAGAACCCAAACCAGAATCTAGAACTCTGCAACAACCACCAGAATCAGCAGCAACCTGAAATATTAACACTTATCATGCATACGCTACTTCACTGTACCAAAACCGCGTGTATACGCGCTTTCTCCAAAGGCAACCCGCGTGCAGATCTAGAAATGATTACTTCTGCCTTTGCTGTCAGATCCGACCCTTGCCAAGCGTCCCGAACAGATAACCAACAATACCAGATCTTCTCACTGCGTCAGACACCCACAATCCATACTCCTTTGCCTAGTGATCTTCTCCTTATATAGCCTTAGGCCTTGTTCAATACCAAGAGCCAAAACCATAGAAACACAATACCATCAACCTCGAAACTAGGGATCAACACGTCCGTCGAGACATAATGGTCCAAAACCATAGGCACAACTTCCAAGGACTAACCGCCATGGACCAAAGGTACTTTTCCACATACACGCGCTTTTTCTGAAGCCAACCTGCGTGTACACGCGACTTGGTCTTAACAAACCTGCGTGTATGAACTTCCTTGGCAAGCTGTACTAGGATCTGTCTTCTGATTAAGTTGCCATCTCCTGTACCAACCTCTGAGCATCTGTACCAACCTCTGAGTGAGTTGCCATCAAGGACAACACTTGAATCATAATGCCAACATATATTGCGCTCTAGGTTTATTTTACAATGTTCATTTGATGCGAGAATGTATGTGATTATAGCTATTAATTGAACGCAAGTAAGAATATCAGTTTACACGATGATAACTGTAATTGGTTGGTAGAATAAGTAAGACATTTGAGATAACTTGGGAACCTATACAATACATCATCATAGTAGCACGAAAGTACCTCAACCACTATTCAAGGTTGTGCAAAGGTGTATCGTACACCTTCGCAGAGGTACTAAACGGTGGAATAGAGGGTAGATCGATAAGCCCTAAGGCTTAGCAACCTACATGAAGGAAGGAGCTGGGGATATAAATTGACATCACGACCATCTCAGGGCACAAAAACTTGGTTCCAGCATCCCCCCATACTACTTCGGGTGAGACTTCTGTCCACCCTCCACAGGTGGATGCCGAAAGGGCTAGTAGTGTAGGGATTTGTTTGCCTAACTAACATTGAACCTGGGTCAGGGCCCATGAAGCCAACAATTGGTGATGTTGATGTTTAGATTATTTGATATGTTGATGTCATTATGTGTATATACATATATATGAACCTAATATTGACTAACTTGTGTAGACAAGATACCCTTATGATGATGTCATTATGTTTATATTTGGTTTTTTTACCATGGAATGTTTATAGGAAGTATAAGATAAAAAATTACAATAAAAATGGTGGATTAGGGTTCACCTGAGTCACCGTACAGATCAATTGGGCTACAAGGAGATGAGTACTCTCTTGATTTAGTAGATACATTGAGAAGTCTAAAGGTAGATATCAGAAGTTGTAACACAGAGAATGATAAGATAATTCAGTCACAAGAAAGGCTTTCTAGTGCTCAAGAAAAGCAACAAGAGGTCCATACAGTGATCCTTTAGAGTTTATCAGATTTATGGAGATAAGGAAAACCAAGAATCAGTTATGGATAGGATAAAAGGACCAATGCACCATATGGTAACATGTCTAATGCGGGGCACAAGTCAAACAAGGATGACATAGTTAGAGGTGGAAGATAAAGGGATACACCTGACATGAGAGGTAGTGGTTATGGGTTCTATTGTAGCTCTAAATTAGAGAGACATCATGGTCAGCACCGCTATCATCCTTATAGGAGGAGTGAGAAACAATATTTTCTAGATGAGTTTAAGAATGCCAAACTCCATACCTTTGAAGAAGAACTGAAGAAACGAAAAGATGTAGAAACATGGTTGTTTGGGATGAAGAGTTCTTTGATTTGCATGATTATTCAGAGAATATCAAAGCCATGATAACTAGTTTTAGTTTCAAAGGGAAAGAAGATATCTGGTGGTAAAACATGAAGGATGTGAGAGGCAATAGGATAGAGGATTTGAGTTGGCACGAGTTTAGAGACTCTTCAGGAAGAAGTACTCACCTGAGAGATATTACGACATAAAGGCTAAGGAATTATATGGATTGAAGATGGTGTCTATGATGGATGAAGAGTATATGACTAAGTTTCTAGAGTTTTTAGGGTTTGTGCCATATCTTAACGATGAGAAGACAAAGGTTCAAATATTCATCAATGGGTTTCCTTTAGCATTCAAGGCTCAGATTGAGTCTCATGACCCTTGTTCATTCGGGGAAGTCATTGAAAAGTTGAAGCATTGTTATGAGCACGTCAAGTGTAAGTATGAGCCTAAGCAGGATTGGAAAGGTAATGAAAAGAGTAAAGGAAAGTGGTTTAAGAAGAAAGTAATTCCTCAAGATGCAAGTAACAAGGAGAATCTAGTAGTGTACAAGAAGTCCAATGTAGTTGATAGAGGACATGGGTCTCAACCTGATGAGTGAAACAAGGGTGATGTCAAGAATCATTTGTAGTGCTGGAATTGTGGTGGAGAGGATAATAAGAGATATTATCCACATTATCGAGGTGACATACCCTAGATTTATAGTTCCCGAGGGGCTCATATAGTTACAGATGTTGGGCGAAGTATTCCTCAAATCTAGACAGTTGTGGATAATAAGCACGTTGATCATCAATAATTTGTTACTAAGATGGAAGGTAAGCTTCATGATCAACTTGTTTCTATTTTTATTGATGTTGCTTCTAACTATAGTTATATGATACTTGACCTAGTGGATAAGTGTTGCTTGAATAAAGAAGTGCATGCACAATATTGATTAGTGCAGTTGGCTACAGGGACTAAGAAAAGAGTTCATCATTGGGTGATATATTGTGCATTCGAGATGAATGGAATGACTACATCAACACATCTAAATATGATTCCTTTGGGTTTATACAATTCTATTTTTGGCATGGATTGGTTGTACATTCATAGGACCAAGGTATATTTCCATGACAAGGCTATCGAATGCCTAGATGATGATGGAGGAGAATATTGCAAAGAAAGAAGAACCCTACATCAATGAGAATGGTTATATCTATCCAGGAAAAGCGTAGTTGTAGGAAAGAATGTTATTTTTTGCAGTTCATATATCTAGTGAAAAAGGGAAGGATGTTGGGGATGGTGATGTATTAAAGAGGTATCCTATTTTGTAGCAGTTTTAGGATGTGTTTCCATCAGAGATTTTAGAGGTTTCCTCCTCATAGGGAAGTGGAATGTTCTATTGAGTTGATGTTGTGAATATCACTAACATCAAAGGAACCTTACATAATGAGCACTCCAAATTTGGTGGAGTTGAAGTTGTAGCTTAAGGAAATGTTTGATAAGGGTTACATAAGGCCAATTGTGTTGCCTTTGGGTGCACCAGTGTTGTTTTTAAGGGAGAAGGATGGTAATCTCTGATTGTGGATTGAATACAAGTAGTTGAATAAAGTGACTTTAAAGAACATGTATCATTTTTCATGGATTGATGGTTGGTTTGATCAGCTCAAGGGAGCTGCAATGTTTTGAAATATTGGTTAGAGATTGAGACATTATCTAGTGCACATAAAAGAAGAAGATATATACAAGACCACATTCCATACTATCTATGAAAATTATGAGTTTGTGGTTGTTCATTTTGGTCCTACTAATGCTCCATCAACTTTCATGTGTTTGATGAACAATGTGTTGCATCCTTATATTGACAAGTTTTGATAGTGTTAATTAATGATATATTAATATATTCTAAGAATGAAGAAGAGAGTGCAAAACACCTGGAAGAAGTATTAATATTCTTGAGAAAGCATCAATTGTATGCCAAGGTTAGCTAGTGCAGTTTATTTTAGTCTAAAGTTCATTACTTGGGGAATGTTGTTTCCAAGGAATGTATAGCAGTGGAACCATAAAATATTAGAGGTATCATGGAGTGGCCAATTCCTAGGAATGTGAATGAAGTAAAATCATTCATTGACCTAGAATATTACTGTAGGAGGCTCATCATGAACTTCTCACGGATTTCCTATCCTATTATGTCCTTGCATAAAAAAGGGAATAAGTTTGAATGGATAGGTGGGTGTGCCGCTAGTTTTAAGAAGTTGAAGAATTTGATTACAAATTTTCCAGTCTCAAATATTGCAGATCCTAACAAGGATTTTGTGGTATGTACAGATGCTTGGAAGAGAGGACATGACAGAGTCTTGATGAAAGAAGGATAGGTGGTATGCTATGAGTGAAGGAAGATGAATGAGCACGAGCATAACTATGTGACTCATGATCTTGAGTTGGAAGCTATCATTCATGCCCTGAATATCTGCAAGAATTATCTTCTTTGTTATCACAAAAAAGTGATCATCTAGCTATAATTTACTAGATGGATAGAGGTACACCATGTAGGGACAATCTTACCACAGTAAAATTGCTTTCACTGTGAGAAATTACTTAATAAACCACATTTGTTAAGTCATTTATAATTAAAGAGTTGAAGAATAATTAAATAAATCACTATTTATTTAATTATCTTCTAGGAATATCTAATTAAACCATTGTTTAATTCATATTCCTTGTCACATTTGACCCAGTTATGCGAAATAAATAGATAAATGATTAATTAGTTTATTTTTCTCTAGGAATAATTAATTGATCCCTAATTAGTTATTATTCCTTGTCAATTTTGACTAAATCCCCTAGGAACACTTAAATAAATCATTATTTGTTTATTATTCCTTAACCATATTTCTTGAGATGATAAATAAATCATCTATTTATTTATTATCTCTAAATAAAAGTTTAAATACTTTTTCCCTCCAAACCAAATATAATAAAATATTGCAAATGGTTAGTTCTATAATGGGGTTAATAATATTTTATTATTGCTCATTATTCGAGAATAACCTAATATTTTGTTATAAATATAAGGGTTTTACATTCATTCCTCACTTTAGATGATTTTCATTGTTGCACTCGCTGTTATAGCTGATATTATTATCATTATTACTGTCAGACCAGGAGGTAACTCCTCAAATCAGAACTCTATATTATTCATTTAGGTTGTTCATTATTATATACAAGAGGGAGTGACTGTTCGGTTCATCTCCGGATGACTCTCTATCTTCTCTATTATTTATTTACATTAATTATAGTTTTTCACCCATTCCCTATGATTAGGAGTAAATATTCTCCTCCCCCCACCCCCCCCCCCACCCCCCCCACCATAATCTGAATGGATGTTGGTGAGTCCAAGCATCATTCTGAATCTTTCGATCTTTTCTCTTCCAAGTTCTTTGGTGAGGATGTCTGCAATTTGCTCATTAGTGGAACAATGGCGGAGTTGGATTGTTTTGGCCTCAACATGATGTCGAATCAGATGATATTTAGTGTTGATTTGCTTTGTTCAATCATGGAACTTTGGGTTCTTGGCCAACTTTATTGGAGAGGTATTATCAATCATGAGTGGAGTGGATTACATTTTTTTTACTTGCAAATCTTCAAGAATTTTCCTGAGCCACACAATTTCTTTTGTTGCCTCAATTGCTGCCACATATTTTGCCTCTGTTGTGGAATCTGTTGGAACTGATTGTTTGCATGATCTCCAGAAGACAGCTCCTAATCCAAGATTCATAGCATAACTCGAAGTAGATACTCTAGTTTCTTTGTCTCCATCTAAGTTTGAATCATAGTATCCAATCAAGCTGAAGTTGCCCACCTGTGTATACTTGATCCCAAAATCTTGAGTTCCTTTCAAGTACTTTAGAACTCTTTTTGCAGTAGACCAATGTCCTTCACAAGGATTTTTCATAAATCTGGAGAGGATTCCAACAACAAACAAAATGTTTGGTATGGTAGTGGTTAGGTAGTTGAGACTTCCTACAAGCTGTCTATACTTTGTTGCATCCTCAAATTCGTTTCCTTTAATTGATGTGAGCTTTAATTTTTGTTTCATTCAAGTAGTCATGCCAAACCTATTCAACAGATCTCCAATGTACTTCTTTTGAGAAAGGAATATGAACATCTGATGTTGAGTTACTTCAATACCAAGATAGTAATGAATATAGCCCAAACCAGTCATTTCAAAACCTTTTTTAAATTCATTCTTTATGGATGCAATGTAGTTTTCATTGTTCCTTGTTATCAAAAGCTCATCTACGTGTACAACAATATATACAACTGTTTTACCAACCTTCTTGACAAACAAAGTTGTGTCATCAAGATCATAATGTTTGAAATTGAGTTTCAGAAGATGCTCAGTTAGTTTTTCATACCAAGCTCGTGGTGCTTATTTGAGGCCATAAAAGGATTTCACGAGTTTGCATGCTTTATGTTCATGTCCTTTCATAGGAAATCCTTCAGCTGGGACATAAAAACATTTTCTTTTATATCTCCATTCAAGAAAGTAGTTTTTACATCCATTTGATGGACTTTCCAACCATTCTGAGTTGCTAGGGCAAAGAGTGTCTAGCTGGTAGCCCATTTTGTTGTGGGGGAAAAGGTCTCCTCATAATCGACCCCTTCCTTCTCTGCAAAACCTTTTTCCACAAGCCTAGCTTTGTGCTTCTCAAGTGAGCCATCAACTTTATATGTGTTCTTGTAGACCCACTTGCAGCCAATTGGCTTGGTTCCCAACGGAGGATCAACTAGCTTCCAAGTGCCATTCTTTATCAGGGCATCATACTCCTTTTGCATCGCCTCTTTCCATTCATCATGAGAAGCAGCTTATTTGAAGGAAGTTGGTTCAAAATCTGTAGACAAATTCAATTCACAATCATAAGAAACATCCATAACAACAGGTGAATCAAAGCCATCTACATCACCTTCATTTTTCCGATTTGAATTTCTAGTTCCTGTCTTTCCAACCTCATCAGAATGGACACTTTCAAGTTTCTTTGTCAGCCACTTTGGGGGACCTTTCTCAAATGGGCCAGGCTGCTTAATTGATTGGGTTGGGACTGAATGAAGATTGAGTCTCCCAATTCTATCAATCACATCACTCAAAGTATCATCCGTTGTTGTAGTTTCATGCAGGGGAGAGAGTGCTTCAGAAGAAGATTCCACAAGTTGATCTAGTATAGGAATTTCCACTTCAAGATGTGGAATCTGATTATCAAATTCATGAAATGATTTTACATTTATGAATCTATGCAAGCGATCAAGTTGCCGCTCAACAACATTGTCATTTTTCGATGATTCAAGAAAGATTACATCTCTAGATACAACAAAATTTTTGTTGACTTCATCATAGAGACGGTATGCTTTGGAGGTGTTTGAATACCCCAGGAAGATACACTTACGACTTCTTGCACCAATTTTATTTCTATGTACCTTTGGTATCAAGGAATAACAGGTGGAACCAAAGACCCTTAGATGATTTACCAAAGGAATGTGACGATACCTCATTTCATAATGAGTCTTGTTTCTATTCTTTATATATACAACATATAGAACTCCATCAGCCCAAAACATCAATTTTACATTTTTAAGAACAGCATGGAGCATACCATATTTAAGATTGTCCTATTCATTCTTTTAGGTACTCCATTCTATTGGGGATTATAAGGAACAATTGTTTGATGTTTAATCCCATGTTGGAGAAGATAGTTTTTAAATTCATTTGAAGTGTATTATTTTACATTATCAGTGCGAATGGAGCCAATATGATATTGTGCATCATTTTCAATCCATGCATGAAAGTTCTTGGATGTTTGAAAAGCATCATATTTGTTCTTCAGTAAATAAACCCAACACATTTTGGTGTAGTCATCAATAAATGTCATCATATATCTATTTCCATTTGCAGAAGAGACAGGCATTGGACGACATAAATCTAAATGAATGAGTTCAATTTTTCTATGTGCTCTAGAGTGTGAATCATGAAAGGACTGTTTCCTATGCTTTCCTAGAATGCAAGCATCACATTGCTTAAGCTTCCTAGGAATTGTAGGAAAACCAGTAACACCATTTTTCTTCAACAAGTGGAAGTTGTCATAGTTCAAATGTCCAAAAATAGCATGCCATAATAAACTTCATGGAAGTGTACCTTCTTCATAATGAGAATTATATGAGAAATTTTGTTTACAAGCAGAGGTACCCTATAGCTTGAGAAGCCTTTCTTCTTCTATCCCCGTCATGACAAGTGAGTGGTCAGTTGTTTTTCTCACCTGAAGCTTGCCATCAAACATATGAATGGAGTGACCTTGCTGGAGGATGTGGACCAAGGACAACAAGCTTCTCCTTAGCTGTGGGAGATATAGAACATGATGCGGAAGAAAGTCTGGAAGACAAGGTAATTTAACCCTAATTGTGCCAAGCCCTGATGGCTTGAGTTTTGATTGGTCTGCAAAGTATACTGCTCCATCAACATTCTCAGTAAATTCTTCAAAAAAATCTCTTCTAAAATTCATGTGGCAAGTTATTCCTGAATCAGGCAACCAATCATTTTTCTAAGAAGCAAGTGAAGCATTAAATAAGTCTTCATTTACTCCAATATTACATTGTGCCACAACATAGTGAGTAGATTCAGGTGATTTACCTTTGTCTTTGTCATTAGTTTTACCTTTGGGTTGGTTTCTTTGCTGCTCAATTTTGTCCCAAGGTAACTTTCATGTGGGGGCATCATGTGATCCATCTCTTTTCTAGCGTCTTCAGTGCAAATCTGAATTTTCTCCTTGAGAGTGTCTGCTCCCACTGCCTCTGAAATATCTTCCTCTTCCTCTTCGACCACCTCTTCCTTTGGAAGAATCTTGGGAAAGATTCTTTTCTTTATGAGTAAGGCACCTAGCCCCTTCAGAAGATTCTGGGGCTGTTTTCTTTCCAAAAACTTTCTTTCCTTTAGCAAATTTTTTCACAAGAGAGTCAAAGGTAATATCTTTGAGATTTCCATTTTCTTGCAATGTCTCAAGATAACTGGAGTAAGTAGGGTAAAGTGCCTTGAGAAAAGCGATCAGAGGAATATCCAATTCAACCTTAGTGACTTTGATATCATGCATTATATATTTTACATCGGATGCAAGAGCAAGAGGATCATTATTTTCTAATTCAAGGGTGAAGAGTTTAATCATGAGTTGAACAACTTCAAGTGTAGAGTGTGAGTCATAGAGTTCCTTCAGCTTTTGTAATGCTTTGAAAGCATTTGAAAATGGTGAAATATGTCGACTCACCTCTTCGCTTATGGATACTGCAATCAATGGATAGGCCTTGCTATTCTTATTTTCCCAAATTGTGAGCTCCTTGTTTGAGGTAAGCTATTCTGGCGCTTCATCTTCTTCTTCAACAAAGACTCCTTTCCATAGCTCATTAAAAATGAGAGTGTGTTTTATCTTCCGAGATGACTCAGGATAGTTCTCCTTGCCAGTGAGAGCTATTCCCACCATATATATGATTGAATGCATATCACTATACCAACAGCATTCAACCTGGTATCACCTTCTTTCACCTGTATACAAGAGTTTGATGTTTAAGAGATGAATGGCAGAGAGATGAACGGTGTTAAGAGATGAAGGACGTAGATGAGCTTTTGTTCAAGTGGAAAGGAATCAATGGTCATCGGAAGCCAAGTCGTGGAGCTGTCAATGGTATAAGATCAACGGCCATCAAAAGCGAATCAAGTTGGGGTGTTAACCAAGACTAAGGGTAGTTTTAAAGTGATAAGAAAGATTTCGGGTGGAAGGGTATTTAGAGGAGAGTGCCTGATTTCATTGAATGGATGACACATAGCAACTATAGGAAAGAGAACAACTGTTCATTTCTGGCGGGTAACTCTTGTGCATGTAGGCCACCCGAAATCACTGTAGACCATTGGATTGTGGGAGTGTTGATCAACCGTGGACAGAGAAAACACTTTTTCGGTAGGTAACCCCCGTGCATGTAGGACACCCAAAATCAATGTCACCCATCAGATCCTGCGATGGAAATCAATGGTGGAGAGTGAACCTGATAAAGTTAAACCTCAGGAACTGTGTCTGAGCGGCTTACGACATCACCATTTGAATATGAAAAAGATATATGGTGAAAAAGTCACGATGTGAAAAGTTTAATAAAGGGTATGATCGCATTGTAAACATGCAGTGGTATTGATCGGGGAAAGGAGACTCGCAATATGTGATTAAAAGTAGACCCGGCAATATTTATATATGCGGGTTTATAGCATTTGAGATCCGGCCCAAGGGAGGAAATCCAAGTCACTACAACACCTTCGGCTTCAGTGCACCTTACGATGCAACAACAATGAATGAGATTTTGCAGGGTTTTGACAGAGATGTCAGTGTGCAAAAGATGCAAAATAAAGGAAAAATAGAATAGGAGTTACAAATTAAAAAGGAAGCCAAAAATGGCACCTGCTCTGATACCATGTCAGACCAGGAGGTAACTCCTCAAATCAGACCTCTATATTATTCACTCAGGTTGTTCATTATTATATACAAGAGGGAGTGATTGTTCGGTTCATCTCCTGATCACTCTTTATCTTCTCTGTTATTTATATACATTAATTACAGTTGTTCACCCAATCCCTATGATTAGGTGTCAACAATTGTACACCATCTTCTTTTTCCTTTGAGTTCTCATTGAGCTCAAACATTTTGTTTGTTGGGTTTTACACATTATAGAGGAGAGAGACTCTACAAATGATGAAGACATTGAGCATAGCTAAGAACCCATCCCATTGCAGGGGACTGGTAACATTATTTGTTCCCTTCACAAGTGTTGTTTAATAAAATATATTCTTTATATATTTGGTTTTCATTGGATTTTTGGTGTTATTTGCACTTATTTTACTATTCCATTTTGTTGTTTAACTATTTCTATTACATAGATTAGTGCCATGGCAGTTCTTTTTTCTATCATTTATTGCAGATCTACATTATTTAATGTCCATTTTTATTGTTAGGGTTGTTTTTCATCCACAGCCTAAAGTGATTTTTGTTCGTACACCTTCGAGAAGAATACTTATTAACAAATTCACCATTTCACTATGTTTTTAATTATGATCCAAAAACCTCGATGACGTTCACTTTTCATATTAGGGTTTTTTCTTTTACAACCTCTTAATGTTGTTTACTAGCATTCCAACCCTAGATTAGTCAAATTTCTAAGTCCCACAAGTTTTCTGTTTATTTCCATAGGTCAGAGGAGCCTTCCACAACAGAGACGACAATTTTTTCTGAGACTTGCCACCCAAGAACTAAGGAGAAAAAATCACACTTTTCTACCCCAAACCTATGATTTGGAGGTCCATATCTCACTTTCTGGCCAAAAAAGTGCAATATCCCCATAAACAAGGTAGTACATATGATTTTAGGGTTTCTAGGATTTTTTTCTGATATTTTTCTGGGTTTTGCCGAGAGTAGTCGGCTGGGTTGGCTGACCACTATCTTAGCCCGCTTAGGCCTCAATCTACACTGTTTTTCTCATCAATGTGGAATTTATCACCTTAGCGATTTTAGTATGCTTCCACCTTTATAGGAGGATTTTAGCTAAGTAAAAAGTCTGAGTTCCTGTAGAGGTTTCAACCATATTTTCTAGATCTATACCTTCCTTTCTCAAATCTTCACAGATAGGTTGTTTCCATCCAAATGATCCTCTTGATCCTTGTTTGGTAATTTGCCTTAGGCTGCCATTGTTTTCGCTATAATTCACACCCATCTCCCTATCTTTTGTAATGATTTTCCTCGCTAGTTTTTTGTTGTTGCTGCACCACTTTCTAGTAGCATAGTGTCATTTGATCCCAATCACACTGATGATTAGCTCTCTTGGCCATTTTTGTGTGTTTTCATTCAATTTTTCCACCAACCAGCTCATTGTTTGCAAACCTAGTTTGGGTTAGGTATTAGAGAGTCGATTTGTTGTTCGTTTTCTATTTTTAATTTCAGTTTATTTAAACAATATTTTTCTTTTTTCAAACAAGATCTCAAATTAATTAATAAACACACTTAGACACAAATGCACACCACAAACGAAGGCCATTTGGTTTACACCACCAAGCCGAGAATTAACTTAATTAATTTGTCTCCCCAAACAGAGACAAAAACATCTTGTTTATCTCCCTTCATCATTTCTGTGTCACTTGTGTCTTACAACCATTGTGCCACTGTGGCATTTGTCACAGAGACTATTAGGCCTTCATCGCCAGTTTCCATTTGGACATACTACTCCTCCTTGTAGTGTTCTAGCTAATTGTTCCCCGAGTCCCCATACTAACTGCTTTTCTAGTTCATCTGATTCCTCATCCGATTCTAAGCCTTCTTCCCTGCATACCATCATCATGTTAGGATCCACTTTAGGTGTAGGAGACCAACCTAGTGTTGGCTCTAATTCTACCATGGTAGTCACATCTAGTGGAACCGTTACAGGAATCGTTCTGAAACCTCCAATGCTACCTTTCATGGCTGGGTTAAGCCTCCCGGATTTTAACCAGTTGATTAATGACCCTATACACGACGATGTTGGTTGGCCAGTTATGCTAACTAAGATTCACTTCGACATTCCCAAGTTTGAGGGTAATTCTAGAGAGGACCCCAATAATCATGTTTGCTCCTTTCATATTTGTTGTTCATCCAATTCCATCACGAATGATTCCATTCATCTTTTGTTGTTCCAATGCACGTTCACTGGAAGTGTTCCGAAGTGGCATGTCGAACAACCTACCACCTCTCATTCCACTTTTGCGATGCTTTCCATACCATTCCTTTCATATTTTTAGTTAACTTTCTAATAATACATTGGTATGGAGCTCTTAACCACATTCCATCAGTCCTATACCACTCGTCTTTCTGATCATGTTCAAGAATGGCGTAGAAGGAGGAGCATGCACCGTGCTCCACCCTTCAAAGACCATGTCTACTTCGATTGGTTTCTTAGGACTCTTTTAGCGATTATTTCCAAAGATGTCACGTCTCACTTTCCTCAGACAGAGGAAGATGCTCTCCAGACTGCTTTGAGATATGACTTGATTTACGCTCAGTGTGGTTACATCTATACCTTTATACTAGACCTCCCACATCCTGGTGGTGGCAATGCACTAGAGGAATCTCACACTGCCGATGGCATCGTTGGATCTATTTCACATCCTTCACCATATACTTAGTAGAGTTATGGTTATCCGTAGGGGGCACCAGTTCCTCCAACACTTATCGCCCTCCTCCCAGTAACGTGTATGTAGGACAAAGCACCTCTTATGCATTCACCTAACCACATCAGTAGATGTCAGGGAAAACTATTTCTCAACCTATCTACCATACCATTGCCTCTTCACCATCTTATACCTCTACACTGCTGAGCACTCCATCCACTCAGGCATTAGCACTGCAACCTCCCATGCATTCTCAACCCCAACAGCCACTGCCCCCTTAGGGTTAAGTGTGAGCACAACAAAGTCAAACTAGTCTCAAAAATTTGACAAAAAGGAATAAGGGGAAAGGTGACAAGGGTAACCAAGGTAACCAAGGTAATCAACCTAACAAACCCTAGGGGAACCAACCAAACACCAACAACGAGCAATAGGGTGACCAACCCAAGAAGAAAAAGGCTATTTGTATGAAAAATCCTTCTGCATGTTGTGGTGTACATGGCCATTATACTTATGAGTGTCCCCTCTTACCCCAGATGCACCAAATGTGGGAATCCCAAGAATATTATAGAGGTCACGTGCCCATGCAGCAACCACCTCAAAATATTACACCATCTCAACCAAACGTGCTCACAAATCCTTTCCCTCAACAAGGACTTGTTGCTGCTCAACCTTAGCAAGGTCAAGCAGCCTACCCTCACCAACATCCTAGTACTGGTGACTACCAGATCCTCATGATGAATTTTGATTAGGTCAATACCTCCAATATCAACTTGCAAACTCGGTCATGCCAATATGAAAAGCCATCAACATCGTCCACCACTAAGTCCAAAACAAAAGCATCTACTGAGCCTCTTATGACACCAAATGGTCTATTACAAATCCATCAACCTAAAGTTGAGTCAATTCCGAACATCCCCAAGGGACCATTATGTCATAATGTGGCTTCTAACCAAGCTACCCATACATACAGTATAGTAGACGACTTAGAGCAATCCCCTACTGCCATGTTGATGCTCGAAGTCCTCCAGTCATGCCCATCTCAGAAGAAAGCTCTACTAACTACCTTGGGCATAGTAGATCCTTTAGACGATCGTTTGATTGTCTTTCATGTTGATACAATAGAACATGCTCCATTACCTCCATCTGTTTCTTTACAGATACTAGTCAGAGTTCATAATGCCATCATCTACCAATGCATTATTGATGAAGGTGCATCCACCTGCATGATGTACTTTGTCATTTTGAAGCAACGCATGTCACCTAAAATGTCCCCATCCACCATCACATTGCGTTCTTGCGACGGTCACTCCTCCCAGTGTGTCAGCATGTATCACAATTTTCGAGTGATTCTTATGGAAAGATTGTTCATGTAGAGATTGAGGGTATTGATGCCCCTCTAGATTAGAACATTCTCTTGGGTCTTAGTTACACTTATTCCATTCCAGTCATCATGTTTGCAGTTTTTTGTAAGATGTGCTCCCCCCATGAAGGGAAGATCATTACTATCAATCAGTTGACATACTAGGAGACATCATCGTTGACCTCCCCTGAGTTTATTATCTCGTCAATGTCCAACAAGCAGTCTTCCACCCCTCTCACCAATGCTTCACTCGGAGTCTACAAAGATTCCTCATTGTTGGGTGCTTTCCCTGGTCCTCCCCCTCGCATCTTTGGGCCTAGGCCTTTGAGTATTCTCATGTTACAAGTTTCACAGGCTACTCAAAAGAAATCTAGTACATCTAGTCAACAGGCAGCTCCTTAGGACCCTATTGTTACCATATCAACCGAGCGATCAATATCCACCCCCCAGGACCTCCTCCTTTTGTGGCTGCGTCCCCTTTGTTCTCACCAAGAACTACTCCTCCAAGTCTCAACCATCTAAGAGCTCTTCTTGCGGGAAATTACCCTACAAGACATATACCTTTATTATTTCCTCCTCATGGAATCTTTTTTGTCGCTACCGTAACATCATTGACTCTCTATAATATGAATTTGGGTATCCCAGTGTGGTACATTGATCCCCTAGTAAGCACTTCGCCTTGTAAGCTAAGATCATATCATGATTTGACCCTAATTCAACTAGTCCCTACACCTCCTATTGCTGCATCAGTTCCACCGCAACCTCAATAGGAACTCAATACTATTGTGAAAGCATCCATACAAGGGGGAAAATATAAGAGGAAAGAACCTAAGGAAAAGGCTCCCCAAGCACCTCCAGCTCAAAAAGCTCTAAAGACGACACCTTTGTGTGCTTTATGTGAGGTTGTTATGCATGCCCCCAATAATTTTCCTAAGCTTTCGTGTCTCAAACCTTTTGTTCATGAAACATTCCCTGAGTCAAATATCCCTAAGGTACAAATTACCTTATCGATACCAGCCAAGAAACTCAAAACGTTATGCACAAATCATCCTTGTGCCCTGTGTGATCATTATGGTCATTATTCTCGTTGTTTCCCTCATCTTGGTGAATTTCGTGATTTCCTTCAAGCACTTTTCAACTTCAAGGCCACTCATAGTGGATCACATACTCCTCTACCTATGGATTTTGGTACCACTAGTACACCAGAATAGGGGAACTTTGGTCCCACCATCATGATCCCTCCCCCCAATGTCGAGCTGACTGACTCCATGGTCCATATCCTTTACTTGTCGTCATCCTTGAGTTCGTCGTAGGAAAACCTATCTAAGGTTTCTGTGCATGCTTCTATTTAACCTCCTTCATCAGAAACCTAGGTCTCTACATCGATAGATTTTCCATCTACTAGCTCGTCGTCTACCATTTCATATGATGTGTATGTGAACCTTATTTATCATGATGATGCACCACGTAGCACCGTCACATCATGTAGCTAGTCTTCCTTCTGTCTACCCATCTTTCATTCTGATAAGGACATCCTCGAAGCTAAGTCTACCCCTAATTACCCTTGCACTTAGGTAAGGAGGCATCTCTTCTGGAGGACATTGAAGGCCACTTCCTTCCTAATCGTCCGAATGCACTCTACCTCAACAAATTTTACTCATAGCATTACCCATTGATTTGTGTCATGCAGTTAGGTAGATTGAATCATCTCATCTATTGTCTTTTGCACCTTTTAGATGGATCCATCATCCACACCATATATCGGTTATGCCAATGGTGCGATTCGCTTCTCCAGGAATCTAGCCTTGGCAGCCTGGGCCATTTTCACCCCCTTTCATATGTTAGTCCATTTGAACGGCATGTTCATTGGATCTGCCACCAATAACCAGGGTGAGTATGATGTAGTGATATGTTTTTTAGTCGATCTCCTTGATCATCACATCATCCATCTTCATGTTCATTTATATTCATTGTTGCTTGTCATGTAATTGACTAGTGTGTAACATGTGCATAACCAAGTCTTATTTAGAAAATATCTATGAGTTAAGCTATTGGTACGTGAATTTGAAACCACTACTTTCAGTCATGTCACTAGAGTCCAAAACAATTATGTAGATACCATTGCAAATAAAATTCTATATTAGCATTTATCACATGTATACCATAGAAGACAAACATAAAAAAAACACATGGCGAACACTCATCATCATATAAAGCATGCAGAATCATATTATGTATCACATAAAACCTTTAAGTGTTTGGAACCCATAGTTCTAAATACATCTCACATGCCCATAGCAGGTTACAAAAATGAAAACAAAATGGACCCTCATATCCCCGTCCCTAGTCACTGTCTAGTAGATCCCACCCCAAAGGCTCTCTTCCACCTGCCTATAGATCACATACTTCTTGACCAACCATTGTCATGTTCCGCATGATCCCTCACCACTCTAAGGGAAGGCCTATACACTCATCCATGTGTCAATTGTCTAACTCATGCCACCCACACTTAGAAACTTGGGTCAGGAGCACATCACACCTACGACATAGGTTAGCAAGTAGAGCACTGTCATCTAGACCTTAGCATGATGATGATGTTCCCTAATATGCAGCCCCTTGTGTTGTGGATCGGCCTCCATATCTTATCATTTTTACCTGTTCTATATCTGCATGTCACATATTTTACACTCAGTACCATATCCATGTGATAAAAATATGAAATACAGCATAAAATAGCAACTTAACACTTACAATCTAGTCCTGATTCTCATCCGGGTTGAAGTGGTAGGTCAATATCACCCTGGTAATTCATCCCACTATAAGGATAATTGTCTATGTAAAGGGGCATCTAATCCCAGTGTGCGAAAAAATTGGGTTGGAACACACGCCCTACTCCCCCTCCTCCCACTCTCCGCAGTATCTACCCCTAGTGGCGCATCGTAGGCTCCTATGGGCCCACATCCCAGATCTGTACATGAGGGAGGATGGTCAATATATTCTCAAAGAAGAAAGCACATAGTACTGTACCAAATGAAGAGTCATGGTTCACCTATCTCTTACATAGACTCAAATGTCATTTCACCAATGAGAGCATCATTTGCACCCACCCATAGTAGTTCCCTTCCAATACACTCTCAACACGCATCATCTCCCCACCGGTGATGTGGTGGAACTCCTAGCTTCCCAGGACCTGTAGCACTACTGCAGCGATAGCCTGTGTCTCTAGCCTTTGTCGATTACCAATCGCAATGGTGATGCCCTTTACATAAACACCTTGTGGACAATGATGTTCCACAAACTCTGTAATGTTCCTTCCACGAGGAAACACCGAATGTATATCCCCCACCACCCCTAGAGGAGGGAGTCTAGTAAAAAAGTAAATATCTTGTAATGTGAACTCAATCTTGTGCTCCTACGCCACAAATACCTCCTATTCTAGATCCCAATAGCTCACGATCCTCGATAACAAGGGCTCACATGCCCTCATCAATGGGTTCTCTACCAACCTGAGAACCCCATAGCTAGCTACTGCCCCTCAAACCCCCTAATCCCTCTAAATCACGGATGAAAGGGAATCCAAATATCGCTCATTCCAGTTAATTTTCAACTCTCCCATACCTGCAAAAAACCACGTCTTGTTAATTCACAGAAGAAAACACTCGTCTTGACTGATCAACCTACAACCTGCATCAGTCCAATAGACCACCCTCCTTCTTAGCTCCAAATCACAGTTTTCTACCCAGAAATTATGAGCTCATAGGTTTTCCCCTCTTTCTTATGACCCAAATCATAGTTCTAGGCCCAAAATGGGCAATATGGCTGAGACGAGGAGTAGGGACCTCCGCGGGAGTTGTGGGGCACCAAAACAAGGAAATAAACCACTAAAAATGAAGAGATGAGTAAGGCCACCTACCTGAAAGTCACTGATCCTGATTTTGATGGTCAATTTGTTCGCTACGATCTCCACAAGATTTAGGGCCTTTTCCTCCTCTCAAAAATCACCACAGGTCACTTAGAAAATGAATTCAAACTAAAGGGAGAATGTCATTTTAGAGAAAACCCATAGTTTTTCTATCACCCATTGCGACCAAAGAGTATCTCAGTTTGACAAACCATTGGCAGAATTGGAAATCTCTCATTGAGTATTATAATGGGTCTCTCTTAGCTTTTGATGATTTGGCACTTCACTAGGAAGGCATTTTTCCGAGAAGGGTCACTTCGTCGCCTATCATAATTGAATTTGTTCATATGAGATGCTTGTATTTTAGGGACCACCTTCCCTTGGTGCTTGTTGTCTCACGTGTTGAATTTCGTCATGAGAAACCATCATTTTCTCACGTTTTCATGGTCCCCATGGGACCTATTCTATGTGGCAGCATCATTGAGTCACCCTTGTTCAAAGCATTCATGATGAGTCACCTTTGCATCCATGGAGTCTATTTAGCATGTCATTATATCATGTCACAATATTCCATCCATCTTTTCATACCATTCATCCCATGTTCCCCAATTTGGCCTTCAGTCATACTATCCCCCATCCCCTTGGGAGTTGAGCCAGTTGTTGCTAGGACAACCATGAACTTTATGCTCTAACAAGGGAATTTTTATGTTTTTCCCTCAGTGCCATCTGATCAGCCTTGGTATTGCAACAAGAACGCTGCAACTTCCAAGGCTATTGACCTTAATTATCAACCCGAGGGTAATACAAACTTAAGAGGCGTTGACACTATATGTGCGGCATACAATGTGTCCTTCCTTTGTTGTCATGATGTAATGGAGTGCATGTACTGAAGCCAAATCCTAAACTAATTGCAGAAAATGAAATGTTCTAAATGGAACCTTAACCTATTACAAGAAAGAAAGTACAAGGAAAGACAATGAAATCAAATGCTAAAACACACCATTTTCTAACTAATTTCTAAGAGGCTTTTCTTCAAAATAGTTCTAAGTTAACATGTACGGAATCCTACTATCCTAAGCATGCAGATTCAAACCATCAAACCTTCTACTGCTATGCATGTAAATGAATAAAATAAATTTGTTTTTCTTTTTGTCTCTTTTTCATGTCAGAATGTGAAAGCTAATCTCTTTTGGTGATGTGGTAGGTGGCTTGGAGATTATGGTGAATAGTCAGAAGGTTCAAGAGATAAGTAGCAACCCTTTGCTAGCTTCCTAGAGGCTTTTTCCTCAATTCGGCCTCAAAACAGGCTTTCCTACAGGATGCTACAATGATTTCCTACCGGATCCGATTTCTTACATGATCTACGTATTTACTACAATTCATCGAATGACTAAGAAAATGAAATCCAAATTGGATTGGAAAAATTTTGGTATTAACTAGGATGTCTTAGGTCCCCATTCCAAGTGGAATAACTCAAAAATATCTGTGTTAACTTTTGCAAAAAAATAAAAAACATTACTAGTCGAAAATCTAGAAATTTGAGAACTAGTAACGTAGTAAATCTAAAAAATTCCTAACCAAATCAAGTGAAAATGCAATGGGGTAATTTTTGTTATGAACTAGAATTTTTTTTTGATCTGATGCAAGCGGAATTAATTCGATTGAAGCTCATTAGAATGCTCTAAAAAATAGTAGAAATTTACTGTTCTTCGCTAAAAAGGAGATCCAACAATCTAGATTTGGGAATAAGAAAAATAATCCAAGCAACTCAATGATTATTATGAACTTCCAAAGCTTTTCCAAGGATGAAATAATGATTTTAATCCTACAGAAGAGTTTACATAAACCATTTAACTCAATCCTACAACAACAAATTATTAATCCTAAATGCAAAAATAGAAAGGAATAAAAACTAGAGATGCCTGTGAATAAGCAATGAAAAGAAGGAAATGAAATGATACAAAAGGGATCTGAGGTTCCTAGGATGGCCAAGCCAAAGTAAACTCAGAGACGTATGGAGGAGAAAAATATTTAGAAGTTGAGCATGACACCAATCTTCATTATTCGCGTCAATAGAATTACGTCCCTGCAAGAAAATAAAATGGAGCTGCATGAATACAAGCTATCTCCACAATAACACTAATAAAAATCTCTCCCCTAGAGGAAAATTTGACTTGGTGCTTATAAAAAATGATTATGAATCATTCCCCATGAATGGAGGAAGCTTTCCCCACCAAAATCCCATGCTTAGTGGACCTAGTCCCCAATACTAGGAATTTCCATTAAATGGCAAGGAACACATTCCTAGATTTTGTCAATCATTCCTTAGAGGAAAATTTGACTTGGTACTTATACAAAATGATTAAGAATCATTCCCCATGGATGGAGGAAGATTTCCCCACCAAAATCCCTTGATTAGTGGATATTCTCCCTTGATTGGTGGATTTGCGCCCTTGATTAGTGGAACACATTCCTAGATATTCTCAATCATTGGAGTTCCACAATCTTTTCCATAATTCGATAATATCTTGTTGACTTATTATTTATTATTGATCCTCCAGTAGGAGGGAACAATTCCCTAAATTATCTCCTCCTCCAACTCTTCATAATCTACCCAATATTCTCATAATATTCCACAAAAATAAATAATATAAGGCACACATATTCAATTATTCATAAACCTTCTTAATGAATATATTAAACTTAAAAATAAACTATCTAATGCCAAAAGAGAGGTTTAATGTGCTTAAGGATGGTCATAGGCCTTAATTTATGTTTTAAATTAGACACATGGGCCTTAATTTATGTCTAATTTAGAGTCTCGTCATACCCCCTGCTGAAATTGTTGTTCATCCTCTAAGAAACTTAGTGACCTCATTGTGCCTCATCCATGGCCTTGGTGGCCTCCCTCTTGTGCATTAAGAATCTTCGCTGTAAGCTCTGCAAGGACAAGCCCAAAAACATGTTTGTTCAAAGAAAAATCATTGTTTCTTGAGACCATCAGCCTGCTTTCTTGCCCTTATTCAGGATGAGTTCTTGAATTTTTTTTTTTAGCGAGGTCTTCCATGTCCTTATCAACCTTCTGCTACCTTTTTTGACCATTTTGACACCTCTAAAACCTTCAAACTACCTTTATATAAGAATTAGGACTTCCTCATCTAGGAATTTGGGGTCACTATAATTCATACAGGATCATCCTATAGAAAACACAACCCTTTGTAAACTGAAGTAAATGAGTGGAAAAAATGAAAGAAATGGTGGAGGAATGAATGGTAATGAGTGGTAAAATAAAAATGTTAGTGACAGGGGTCCCTTTGTGATCCTCCTTTGCTCTTTGACCGTCCTTCTTGCTGACTTACAAATGGAAATTTCATGAAAATGGAGAGGATTCTCTCTTTGTTTTTTTTTTCAAGGATGAAATGGGATGGATGAATAATGAAAAGATAGTGAATATGAAGTGGATGGAGGGCTTGGAGTTCCGTGGTGACCCTAGTATTTTCAAAACTTATTACTTTAATTGTTGTCCCCGTTCCTTGAAATCATCACCCTTCACAATTTGAATTTTCAATCATTGCATGAGTGGAGTGAGCTACAATCAACTAGTTGAAGGTGGATGAGACTGATAACCCATCTTTAGCTTATAAAATCTCATCTTTCATTCATTGATAACAAATTTCTAACTATAATATGATCAAGAGAAGAGGTCAATAATATTGCATACCTATACCTACCTCATTGTTACCGGGAAAAGTGTCTATTTAGAACTACTCTATCCCACTAAGGTGTGACAGCTGCCTTAGAAACAAACAGAGAAAAACTACTTTTGTATTTCCTCTATGAACTATAGATAGAGAGGAATAGGAAGAACCAACCTGTGTCTTGCGCTAATCCTTTGATCCAATCTCTCTCTTCTTTGACAGCTTCCAGCTACCTGCTCCCTTACTTGCCAAGCTTCACCAAGTACCTGTAAGATCACAGAAGAAGAACACTATACAAAGACATGGATCTATATTCATAAACAACTTAGGATCGAATTTAAGTTAACCATACAAATGTAACAAGCATCAATGATACAAAAGCATGGAGGAAAAACTCAAATAGTTTTTATTGATAAACAAGAAAAGATCCAGGAGGAGTTACAACCGATGATTCCTGACCCAGCATCAACCTCCCAGCAAAGAAGCCCCTCTTCACCTCCAACAAAGCATAGATCACCCAATACTCTAATGTTTGTCTCATTGAAACCAACAGCAATTCCTTACAATGTGCAAAATTCCAGCCTCTAACCCCTGGATCTCTGGGATGAGAGATCTATATATAGATATTTGCAGAGGTGTGAGTCAGCTCTGGGTTTTTGATTAGTGTCTTCTCTCTGATATTTCTTGATGCCACTTGGAGATCTCATTGATATCTTACTCATCCTTGGGCGATTTTGAGAGGCAAGTGTCCCAGGAGAAGTTTCTGGAAGATTCCATGATCATCCACCTCGCAAACTGTCTCCTCCACTTGTCTTTTCCCATCCATCGCACCCTCACAGTGTATTTAGGTGCATTGCAATGCACTTCCCTGTGTGTACAAGGTGCAATGCAACGCACCCTGGCCATGGAGCAAGTGCATTGATCCAGTTTTGACCAATTTTGAGCAGTTTCTGGTGGAGAACTTCTGGGAGAAGCTGTAATTTGTTGACCTTGTTCCTTTAGGGGTTAGAACAACACTTTTAAGGACTTAGGAGCCCTTGGTTTATGGACATTTCATGCTTGGTGTTGTAAGGCACAAAAATGTCTATAACAGTTGCCCCCTAAAGTATGAGGCCGTTAACCTTTTGGTGTCGGGTGAAATGCTTTATTATGAGGATCCGAAGTTCTTTCAATGCTGGGAGGAGACCTGTAATAAGATACAATACAATACATTATCTTCATACCGTTTTCATGATCTAGCTGAGGCGGGCATTCCCATGCTCAGCTTTATAAATTCATTTTCA
This sequence comes from Pinus tabuliformis, assembly GCA_031772625.1. Classification (NCBI taxonomy): domain Eukaryota; kingdom Viridiplantae; phylum Streptophyta; class Pinopsida; order Pinales; family Pinaceae; genus Pinus; species Pinus tabuliformis. The sequence goes on along the minus strand of CM062819.1, from coordinate 1,667,266,486 downwards.
TGTACATAGGACAGACAATTGTCTGAGTGTAGACTGATGATTCTGATAGAGCCATCATCCTTTTGGTAGGATGATTATCTGTGCTACAATGCTGTACATTTGATGTCTTTATTTCCCTGAATATATATCGCAGCCCAGATGGATGAAACTAGATCCGGGGTCTTCAATCTCGTCCGATCTTTACTTGAAGTACAAGTTGATCCATGTGAGAAATGTTTCGAAGTCGAACATATAAAGACATCGCTTGATTACCAGTCAATGATGTAAACTGTTAACAAGCGCGAGAGGAATCACTGATAATGATAATGACCCTCAAGGTACTGCAGTACAATTCGTGTGGTGTGAATAAAGGACTTGGCGTCGAACACCATGCAAAATCTTTCAGTCGAAGGCCATTGATGTAAACCTGTCGCCGGAAGTGAGAAACTTGCCATTGAGGCATGCAAGCTTCAAAGTACTGAATGGGGTGTTCCTAGATCAACTTCTTGGATAATGAGCTAATGTCGAAAAGAAGTGATCCGTCACAGGAGGGCCTTAATGAATCCCACATCAATGACACGGAACGGAGCAAATGATTTTGATGGAGGTGAAAATGATCTGATGATATACGGTTCAGGGTGGTGGTCATGAAAGAATGGAGTATAATGTATGGTAGTGGGTGAGACATAGGTGGCTTCTCTGGATGACTTCTGTTAAACATGTCGGCGACACTGATGTGATGGATTGGTAGCATTAACCCCAAATGTGGATGGTATGGTGTGACCATGGCGATGTGACCGGTGAATGAAACAACCCAACCTGACTCAGACACGGAGTGGAAGTGTCATGTTCAAGAGCGACTTGCTACCAATAAAGATTCCTTGAGTTTTCTTCCCAATTTTTCCCCAGTCATTGCTGACCAGTACCTCTTTATTTTTGTCAAGCTTGAGGAGGATAACATATGCTTGTTCTATAATTTTCCCTTCGTGCAAACCCATCGCTATGTTTTAACGAGCCTAGAGATGGTGAAACTCGTTCTCGTCTAAAGACAAGTTTGTTGCTATTAATCTTTTTAACGAGTTTAACGACAAAGATAACTCGGTCCTTTTCAATTTTAGAGAGTCTGAAAAGGTATGTAAAGGTAACTCCAAAATTCCTTTTTCATCATCTAATCCCTTAAATCCGAAAAAGTATAAAACAATACAGAAGGGATGAATTTTCGATAGTTTTAACGAGCCGAACAAAACAAGCGATCGATCTTTCTGTGCAAGAATCCCTCGGGTCCAAAAAGATTAAAATCTAGAGGAGGGATAGCACTTCCTGTCCCTTTAACGAGCTGGAAGGCCAAGGACTTGGCAATCTTTTCATATTTTACAAGTCAGTTGAAAAAATCTTAAAGGAGACTCGTCTTTTGAGGAACGAGTGATAAAACGGGTAGCAACTGATTCCAAGTAAGGTTTGGAATTTTCCAATCACGGCAGTGTCACAAGGATGGCTAGTGAAATCACTCTTCGCAACTGTTCCTCAAAATGGGTAAACAATCAAGTGGAGGTGAATGATCGGCCAATGAAAAAGTGGAGGTGACGGTGCAAACACGACCAAGGCTTTAATGGCTGAAGTACTTCATTCACAGTGGTTATTTACCGGGGAATAGTTCATTTTTTTAACGAGCTTAAACGTGGGTGGAAACATTTGCTCGACGCGGGTTTATTTTTTAACGAGCTTGAACCTTGCGGTAACACTGCTCGATAAGTTTGCATGCCCCCAGCATAATAACTCAAATCGAGGTGCATGCCCCCCAAGCTTCATTGCATTCAACTCGGTGGTTGGAATGAAGGTTTACCTTTGAGACTTGGAAAGGGGATTTGTTTCATTTTTTAATGAGGTTGACACAGTAAAAGAACTATCCTCATAATCCACCATGTTTACAGTATTTGATAGAAAATCAAAAACTGAAGGATGATTAAGGTTATTGGAATGATCTTTGTTGTAATCCGGAAGATGGGAGCGATGGTGGTAATCTTCCGATGGTGCCTCTCGTATCATCATTGTTTGAATGATTCCTTCGTCTGTAGAATGTACATGCGACCAAGGATCCGAAGAGGTACCATATTGCTTAGACCTATCTATCCAAACACTCAATGAGCGTTGATTTGGGGTTGCCCCCCAGGCCAAGAAAATTGAATGCTACAATATTTCTAAAATGGCGATGATCCATGCTGACAAAATGTTCAGGAATCTTTGGAATCCATTAGATATAGAAGATTTCATATTGTAGGTTTCCACTGTGGCCACCTCCGCCAGATTACTCGGAGGCGGTAGGGCAAAAGTACCCATTAAGGCAGGGTCTTTTAGGAGACCTAATCCAATATTTTGAAGCGAATGATTGCTTCCATGGATCATTGGAATGCTTCCCGTAACTTGTGAACTGTCGGGGAGAAATGTTTGTTGGTCGACGACTGTAATTCCTCCTTGAAAGGGAAATGCAATCTTCCTGAAGTGGATCGACACAACTGCGGCCATGGCATATATCCAGGGCCTTCTCAGTAGGATGTTGTAATCGAGGTTTCCATCGATTACTTCAACATCAATTCCTACTGTTTTGCCCCCTAGTTCGACTTGCAAGTTACTTAAAATCCCGTATGGAGTGTATGATCATCCATCAAATGCTTTTAACGTCGTTGACTATCTCGACAATGGTGGTGAGCCTAAATTTTTCCAGCAACTCATCGACATAATACATGTAGATGCCCCCTCATCAATAATTGTTTGATGAACAGTTTTGTTGAGGGCTTTCACTTGAATAAGGAAAGCTAGTTGAGCTGGTAACTGAGGGTCATATCCTTTATGATCAAAGGCCACAAGATTGGAATCCATTGGGTCAATCCCACCTATTGCTGATAATAAAGCTTGCTCTTGGGAGGGGCAATTTTGCGGTACCTCAAGTGTCGACATAGCAGACGGCGATTGGGCCAGGTCCTCTACTATATTATAATTCTGTGCTACTTTGGCACGAGGATTAAATGTCGATTTGTGTACTACTCCCTTTGGCGGCTTCATCATTGGTTCAGGAATGATGGGTGGCACAACTTCGGTCAAAGTTGTTGTCGAACTACTAGGTTGTTCATTAGCCTTGTTATTCGACAGTTGTGGATTCCCGTAATCTTTATTCCTTGTCAAAGCATCATTTTGTTGCTTTGAGATAGACAACATAAGCACTTGGGATTGGGAAGAATTTTGATTAGCAACCAGTTTGGTTCCCGGGTTTGGAAACAGATCAGTCAATACTGCTGAGGTTTTTGAACTCTTAAAGAGTTTCTTAACTTCAACTTTATGTGGACAATCTCTCGTCCAATGATCCTCATTGCATATATGACACCCCGCAGGGGGTTTCCTTTGCCCAGAAGGGTTTGTAGAAGGTTTTTTTGGAGATGACTCATCCTGCTTCTTTTTTCTCCCTTTCTTTTTCTTCTTGCCCCCTGGTTGCTTCAGTTTTTTGCCTTTGTTGGTCAACACGGAATTTACTTCTGAGGCAAGAAGTTCCTCATTTGCATTTTGACTGGAAATCTTACGGGCCTTTTTAGATGTAGCCTTTGTTGATTTCGTGTCTGTTGCGCCAATCACGCCATCGCCGGCATGAGAGTCATTGTTTGATTTAGGAGGAGGAGGAACTGAGAATTCCAGTCTAGGAGTGTCAGGTATTTTGTCGTAGAGCATGCCAGACTGAGTGTAAATCAAGTCCAGATATTGTGCACGAGCGATAACTTGCTCTTCTGTTACGACTGCCCCCTTTGCCACATCTTCCGTGATGGAAGGCAGTAATGACTTGATAAACCATTCAGCTAGGAGCTGATCGGGGACGTACGTTTTTACCATCCTACGACGACGTCGCCACTCATGTATATGATCAGATATGTGAGTGGCCGTTGTCTGTTTGAAGTTGGTAAGAAGTTCTGTTCTCGTTTCGTACCTTATTGGTAATTGAAAATGGGTTAAAAAGGTTGTGGCTAAGGCACTGAAGTTGTCGAACGAAGCTCTAGGCAATTCAATGTACCATTTTGCCGCCGGACCCGTTAACGTCCTCTGAAAGAGGCGAAGTCTTATCGAATCATCATTTAGGGTGTTTGATGAACACCATAGATGAAAGGTCATCACGTGATTCGATGGATATTCACCCAGATTTCCATTAAATTTAGGAATATCTGATGGAAGTTTATGCGGAATCGCTAGCCACCAAGGGGCATAAGCAGTTGGGTCGTTTGTTAACCAATTTAAATCAGGTAACTCTAAGGTTGCCACAAAGGGTAACTGCTGATTTAGGTTAGGTGAAGCATACCCAGGATAAGATGGGATTGCCTGAGCAGTTGGTCTTTGCATACCGACATAATGCATTTGATGCTGGTATGTTTGGTAAGGTTGGTGGACATGACCATTGTAGAATGGTTGATTTTGACTTTTTTGAATGTACGGCTGTCCACTGTTCCCAAAGATTTGCTGCTCAGAACCTTGGTATACTTGTTGGAATTGTGGTTATTGGTATTGCACCAGCCATGGTTGTGAATCCATGTGCTGTTGCGCGATACTAATCGTTTGACCAAGGTGAGGGGTAATTGTACCCGTCTGGACCTGTGTCGCTCCACTAGTCAGCGATTGTGGTTGAGTCGCAAGGTCAAAGGGATGTTGCATTACAATCTAAGAAACCTGAGTTTGGCATACAACAGGCAGCATTTGACCTTGCGACACCGTCACAATAGCTGGCATAGTTGGGATATTCGACATAGGTACGCATTGTTGCATCGAGTACACAACTCTTGGTTGTTGAGGTAGTATAGGTACCCAACCACTTGAGGTAATTCCAGTGTAACCTGAATGTTGTTGTGAACTCCTGTATGGATATCCTCCAGAAGGGGATAATGAAAGGGCATACTACCCCCCATACGGTGGTAATCCAGAACTCAAGGGAATTGTTTGCCCTTGGGGACCGGACTGCCCAAATCGACCTCCAAATGGATCAATTTGTTGAGACTCAACATAAGAGTTTCCGGATATTATTCTGGATGAACAAACAGGAACAGACCATACTGTCGAAATAGCCCCTGAGTGGGCTCCTTCTAGCGGTTGAGAGCTAGTCGGGACAGATGGTATACCGGCGAACATTGTTGGTGTGATAGCAGGGAGTTCTGCCGTCGCTGTGTCAGATGACACAATCCTAGATGTTGTCGGTTGTTCAGACATTTGTAGTCTATCCAAAATATTACCTAGCGATTCTACAGGAGCTTCTGCTGGTGGTAGACTAACTTCTGTTGAAGAAGGATATAGAGTGATCCCGACTCCAAAGTGCGTTGGAGTACTTGTTTGAGGATCTTCTACAATTTCTTCTATTGCAATCAGACCAGGTGGAAGGGGAAGACCGTCAAGTCCGTAAAATATTTCTGGTACCGAAGAAGGTGTGAAATCGACAGCGACAGATGTTTGAAGAGTAAGACTCTCCGAACCGGTTGTAGATGGAACTGGTTCGGTAACACAAGTGTTTATTCTCAAACTAGGATCAATATCACTTTCCTTCTGTGGCTGTTGAACTTCTTCTGTAGAGGCAGGGATTCCAGAAATTTTTGGAGTAACCGGAGTCTCTGATGTCATTGGAACACTTGTTCTAACTTTGATAGGAGATTTGGAACCGGTTAAACGAGTTCACTTTGTCCATACTGGTTTTGATTTTGGAGACAAAGATGGTTGACTCGTAAGCCTCCGCGAACGACGGGGTTTCAATTAACTTTCTTCCACGATTGCGGATTACTCGATCAACTAAAATAAAGGGAAGGTATGTTTCCGAATTAAATGAATTTTAGACGCTTTGACACAACTTGTTTTTTCAGTTTTGAAGAGTCGAGAAAAAACAAAAGATGACTCTAGTCTCCTTCGATTTTTAGTGAGCCTGAAGTGACAAGTGCTCAGTTGGACCTTTTCCGTTAAGGAGTCTGAAAAGGAACGAAAGGGACTGCTCTGGAGGTCTAGGTAGAGGGAGTACCAAACCAATCGCAAAACTACAGAATACTTTTTACGGTACGACAGTCAATCTTCCCGAATGCTGTGTTCAGTGCATTGCGATCGATAGGGCGGCAGACATGGCTTCCTAAGGATAAATGATTTAAGCCTATAGGGGTCTCCCAAAATATACTCGACGGTACGTGGGAGCACAAGTCCGTACTGGCACTTATCGTCTCAAAGTGGAGGAATCACCCAACCATCAGTGAGGACAACAGTTACCAGGCTTTACGATGCCGGAATACGTGTCTAGCCTAGACCTCTAAATGTTGTGCATTAAGTTCCAAAGCGTTGTTAGATTCATTGAATTTATTTTAAGTTGATCTTGCTTATGAAGTTTGCCTTTTGGGTTCACCACGAGATGTAGATGTAATTCCTAAAATGCAATCTAACGATGATAAACAAACTTTTATCTCTTTTGTGCAATGAAAATCCTAGCTACTAGAGGAAAAGAAAGACACAATCTTTTCACAAAGAGCAAAGAGCACACTGTAAATGCACTTTCCTAAATCAAGCCAAACAGACTATCTATATGCAAATGCACATGCATGTATTTGTTTTCGACTTTCTTAGTATTGATGCTAAAAAGAAAGTTGATGTACAAATCTGAATTTGCTTTCAAGCGACAAACACAAACAAGCTTCTTTTCAAAATCAAAAGATAGAGATGATTACGACACCTTTACAATTTTGAAATGAATACTTGTTTTTGACACTAGAAAATCGCAAATTCAGACCAAAGGCAATAGTAAAAGTATAATCGACCATAAACAGCAATCAAACTTTCTCCTATGATCGAAATCGACACTTGCGACAGATCTAAATCAAAGGACGACAGTACGACTATTCTACTTTTGCAATGGAAAACTGTAAATGACTCAACAAACACACAAAAACATCTACAGTTCTTTTGTACAAAGGGGTCGGAATAACAGCAAGGAAAAGGGGTTTTAAACAGACATATACTGATCACAGATAGCAAAATTCAGAGACAGAACTGGAAAAAATGAAGCACAAGAACCTCAGCTGCACAGGGCTAGTCTGATCAGCGCACCTGTAACACAGAGAAACTGCAATGCAGCGCAGGTTGCCCTTTCGGGAAGTGCGTTGAAATGCAGGATCTCTTAACAGTACCTGCGCTGGGCCAGAAATGAGAATCTGTCTGGGTTCTGGGTCACAGTTTACAGTTCAGTCTTTGGTTTTTAGCCGAGTAAAAGCAATCAGTAATGCACAATCAGGGGTAGATCTAAGGAGGGTCTAAGAGCTATCACAAGGGCAATCAGATAGTTTGTGAATCAGCTGTTCAAATCATAAGCAAATCCAGTGAATGGATTGAAGAAGTAGATGTCTACTTTGCATTTGTTATGGCAAATGCAGTTCGAATGCTACTTATAAGTTTATGAAACAAACAACAAAGAGATACACAAACAAACTAATTAGACATTCTCCTCAGCGGAGTCGCCATTTTGTTACCGGGAAAAGTGTCTATTTAGCTCTATCCCACTATGGTGTGACAGCTGCCTTAGAAACAAACATAGAAAAACTACTTTTGTATTTCCTTTATGAACTATAGATAGAGAGGAATAGGAAGAACCAACATGTGTCTTGCGCTAATCCTTTGATCCAATCTCTCTCTTCTTTGACAGCTTCCAGCTACCTACTCCCTTACTTGCCCAGCTTCACCAAGTACCTGTAAGATCACAAAAGAAGAACATTATACAAAGACATGGATCTATATTCATAAACAACTTAGGATCAGATTTAAGTTAACCATACAAATGTAACAAGCATCAATGATACAAAAGCATGGAGGAAACACTCAAATAGTTTTTATTGATAAACAAGAAAAGATCCAGGAGGAGTTACAACCGATGATTCCTGACCCAACATCAACCTCCCAGAAAAGAAGCCCCTCTTCACCTCCAACAAAGCATAGATCACCCAATACTCTGATGTTTGTCTCAAAACCAACAGCAATTCCTTACAATGTGCAAAATTCCAGCCTCTAACCCCTGGATCTCTGGGATGAGAGATCTATATATAGATATTTGCAGAGGTGTTTGTCAGCTCTGGGTTTTTGATTAGTGTCTTCTCTCTGATAGTTCTTGATGCCACTTGGAGATCTCATTGATCTCTTACTCATCCTTGGGAGATTTTGAGAGGCAAGTGTCCCAGGAGAAGTTTCTGGAAGATTTCATGATCATCCACCTCGCAAACTTTCTCCGCCACTTGTATTTTCCCGTCCATCGCACCCTCACAGTGTATTTAGGTGCATTGCAATGCACTTCCCGTGTGTACAAGGTGCGATGCAACGCACCCTGGCCATGGAGCAAGTGCATTGATCCATTTTTGACCAATTTTGAGCAGTTTCTGGTGGAGAACTTCTGGGAGAAGCTATAATTTGTTGACCTTGTTCCTTTAGGGGTTAGAACAACACTTTTAAGGACTTAGGAGCCCTCGGTTTATGGACATTTCATGCTTGGTGTTGTAAGGCACAAAAATGTCTATAACACTCATGGTTGTTGGAGACACATGCATGCTGATGCTGAGTTGATGTGTATGTGCAAGTGTTGGATGGTGATGTTGATGATCTTGATGCTGCTACTAATCTCTGGAGGAGCTTCTTTGACCTTTGGATCTCCTTTAAACTACTCACTGCCAATCCTATAGGTGTTGTTTTATATCCTGTAGGTTTACAAGACAACGACATCTTTTGTCCGTATCCCCCAAACGGTAGACTAGATTGAGCTGCAAATTTTTGAGCATGTTTCCATCATCATTATACACCTCCCCATAGTGAAAATTTGGTCAATGGATGCACAAATATAGAGAAAAACTAAAAATGGCTGAAGGTGATGGAGGTCGATTTCTTGGAAACTGTGCACTGGAATTTGCTGAAATTGCTTGGGCATGTTACTATCATCCATATGCATCTCCTGATGAAACAACTTTTTAAATGGATGCACAGATATTGAGAAAATACAAAAATTGCTGAAGGTGATGGAGGCCAATTTCGTGGAAACCATACACTAGAATTTTCTGAAATTGCTTGAGCATGTTACCATCATCCATATGCATCTCCCCCTGAAACAGCTTGGCAAATAGATGCATGGATTTCAATTTATGGTGAAAAAAAAAAATTTCTCTATGTATTTTTGTATCCTGTAGTAAAACAAAGCATCCTGTAGGTTTTAGGACAACAAGCGAACTAAATGGTAGAAGCTTGAGAATGATGGGTGGATAGTAAAAATAGATGAGGATGACGGATTGGCATGGCCTTGGCCTTGTTGGAGCATTTGAGTGATGTAGGAGAAAGTCAAAATTTGACTTCTTTTGATTAGGCTTGACCAATTTTCCTTTTGGTACCAACTTGTTTTTGTTGCTTGCAGATGTTGGAAAGTACATGCATGCATGGAGCAAAGATTCTTTTATTTTTTTTCTCTTATTTTTCTTTTCATCTATGCCTACTAGTCACTTCAATGAGGTTTTCAACTAGTAGGTGTGCCTAGGCACCTCAATGGAGGTTTTCACCTAGGATCTTCTTAATTTTATTTTTTCCAACCCATTCACTGCCTCATGGAGGTTTTCAACTCGGATTTTTTTTTTCTCTTTTTTTTTTTTTTTTTGTTTTGTTTTTCTCTTCTACCCTACCCTACTTGAAAAATGAAATCACTTTCAAGTATAAGAATACTTCCAATGGAGCCATGTGCACATAAAGATGACAGACAAAATGATGTGGAGGCTTGAAATGTATGCTTTGACATGTGCGTGGATTTCAGAGACCAAATGATTTGGCTTTGAAAGCATCAAACATAGTTTAGGAAGAGAGTGATGCTGCAACTTAGTGACTATCTCGAACTGAACCTTAATATAAATTTCATGCCCTTGGATTGATTGCTTATCTAGATCATTCTTCATGTCTTCTTCTACCATGAGCTTCAAATATTCCTATTTTTTCTAATTGTTCTCTTGAATACATGGAGGATTTGATGGTAAGCATGAGGGAGCTCTCTTGATATCTGATTTTGATGTTTGATCTTCATCAAGTGAAACCCATCACTCTTTGATCTTCTCTTTTGAATCTTCTTCTTCTATATGTATTCCTTTAATAATATCAAAAGAATCTCTTTTTTGCAACACTCTTCTTGAGCTATGGTGAATAACATTGAGCTTAGCAGGAGATGTTTGGAAGTGTTTTACCTCAACATTGTAAGTGGGCTGAGCTACTTCAATGTGTGGGTTTGGAAATGGTGGTACAGGTAGTTGAGTCGGAGTGTATACTTGAGATGGATGTGGATGGGGTTGTGGTTGTGGTGGAGGTGAATGGTAGGGATAACATGGAGTTGGGTATGGAGAATATTGAGGATATTGTGGATGGCTCCCATAAGTTCCTTGCCAACCTTGTTGCCAAGAATGGTGTTGGGGTTGAGATGGCCAATTTTTCCAAGGAAAAGGTGTGTTCCAATTAATTTGAGGTGAATATTCATAACCTTCAAATTGGGAATTAGGCTCTTGCACGATATCAGGCTGAATAGGTTGCCATGGTCCTCTTGGAGGTACATAACATTACCGCATTGGCAACTGACTAGCTCCATTGTTCTCTTGGTGAACTTCCTTCAACCTTGGTAATAATGGACAATGTTTAACATCCCGTGATTCTGCAACACAAATATCAACATTTTCTTTTCCTTCATCTTGAATTCTTAACATTTCTACATCTTTTGTTAGATTGATAAGAATTTCTATTTTAAAATCATCCAACAAATTTCCAATTTTAGCTTGACTTACCGATCTTGGTGTTGATTTACTTACTCTTGTTTTTCCTCTTGATATGTGTTTGCATGTTTCACAAATTTCATCAAATGATATTTGGTATACACCACCTCTACTCATGATATTAAGGAGACCAATCCATTAATCCCTAATTGTTCTAAGTAAGAGGGTTTTTAGTGTGTTGGATCCTAAATGGTGCAGCTTTGCCTTCTTAACATTATACATGAACCTCTCTATTACATCCTCAAGGCTCTCATCTTCTCTTTGATTCATTCTAAAGATTTCTTCTTTAAGATCATGATCTTTATATTTTTCTATAAATATCTTTTGCATATCATTCCATGATCTTATTGAATTAGTCCCTAAACTCATGAACCATCTAAGAGCTCTATCCTTCAAAGTTGTCAGAAACAATCTCTATTTTTGAGTTTTTAATAAGTAACCATAAGATCTACAAACAATCTCAAATTCAAAGAAAAAGGTTTCTAGATCCTATGATCTTAGACCATGAAAGTTTTGAAGAAAAGAGCGAGGGATTTTCTTCATGTGCACACTACCATAAGTATCTTGAATGGGAAATTCGAGAGGATCTTCCTCATTGTCATCATCTCTGTCCATTTCTTCTACATTATTTGTCATGTTCTTCTTCTACCTGCAAAAGTGAGTGGTGATGTGGCTCTTACTCCACCACGTGATTAATTGGGGGGGTGGGTTGGTGTTGGAGATTTTTTGTTGTTGTTATGATTGAATGAAAACTATAATGTAATGCACTTTTCTACTTTTGAAATTAAATATTCATAATGAAAATATTTTTTTTTTGCAGAAAGTAAAAAGAAATGAATCAACTAGGGAAGAAAACAATGCATACTTTGACACCTCCCTGGCAATGGTGCCAAAAAGTGATGAGCCTCGGTATTACAACAAGAATGCTGCAAATCCCAAGGCTATCGACTTTAATTATCAACCCAGGGTTCGTCAAACTTAAGAGGTGTTGGCACTATATGTGTGGCATACAATGTGTCCTTCCTTTGCTATCATGATTTAACGAAGTGCATGTACTGAATCCAAATCCTAAACTTATTGCAGAAAATGAAATGTTTGAAATGGAACCTTAACCTATTGCAAGAAAGAAAGTACAACGAAAGAGAATGAAATGAAATGCTAAAACACACCCTTTTCTAACTAGCTGCTAAGAGGCTTTGCTTTAAAATAATTCTAAGCTGACATGTTTGCAATCCTACTGCCCTTAGAATGCAGATTCAAACCATCAAACCTTCTACTGTTGTGCATGAAAATGAATAAAATAAATTTGCTTTTCCTTTTTCCTTTTCTTCATGTGAGAGTGTGAAAGATAATCTATTTTGGTGATGTGGTAGGTGTCTTGGAGATGATGGTAAATGGTCAAAAGGTTTGGGAGACAACTAGGGACCCTTTTCTAGCTTCCTAGAGGCATTTTCCTCAATTCAGCCTCAAAACAGGCTTTCCTACAGGCTGCTATAGTGATTTCCTACAGGTTACCCTGATTTCCTACAAGATATACATGTTTACTATAATTCATCGAATGACCAAGAAAATCAAATCCAAATTGGATGGGACAAATTTTGGTACTAACTAGGATGTCTTAGGTCCCCATTCCAAGTGGAATCACTCAAAAATACCTCTGTTAACTGATGCAAAAAAATAAAAAACATTATAGTCGAAAATCTAGAAATTCGAGAACTAGTGAGGTAGTAAATCTAAAAAATTCCTAACCAAATAAAGCACAAATGAAATGGGGTAATTTATTTTATGAACTATATATTTTTTGTGATCTGATGCAGGTAGATTTAATTCAATTGAAGCTCGTGAGCATGCTCTAGAAAATAGCAGAAATTTCTTGTTTTTCGCTAAAAACAAGGTCCAACAATCTAGATTTGGGAACAATAAGGCTATTCCAAGAAACACAATGATTATTATGAACCTCCAAAGCTTTTTCAAGGGTGAAATAATGATTTTCACCCTGCAAAAGAACTTACATCAACCATTTAACTCAATCCTACAACAAGAAATTATTAATCCTAAATGCAAAATGAGAAAGGAATAAAAACTAGAGATGCATGTGAATAAGAAATGGAAAGAAAGAAAGAAAATGATACAAAAGGGTCTAAGGTTCCTGGGATGGCCAAGCCCAAGGAAAATCAGAGACCTATGGAGGCTTAAAAGATTTAGAAGCTGAACATTACACCAATCTTCATTACTGTCATCAACAAAATTACATCCGTGCAACAAAATACAACGGAGCTGCAAGAATACAAGCTCTATCCACAATAACACTAATCAAAATATCTTCCCTAGAGGAAAATTTGGCTTGGTACTTATACAAAATGATTATGAATCATTCCCCATGAATAGTGGGAGCTTTCCCCACCAAAATCCCTTGATTAGTGGATCTAGTTCCCAACACTAGGAATTTGCATTAAATGGCAGGGAGCACATTCCTAGACTTTCTCAATCATTCCCTGGAGGCAAATTCGACTTGGTACTTATATAAAATGATTAAGAATCGTTCCCCATGAATGGAGGAAGCTTTCCCCACCAAAATCCCTTGATTAGTGGAGCTGCTCCCTTAATTGGTGGATCCGCTCCCTTGATTAGGGGAACAAATTCCTAGATTTTTTCAATCATTCGAGTTCCAAAATTTGTGCCATAATTCCATAATATCTTGTTGAATTATTATTTATTATTGATCCTCTAGTAGTAGTGAACAAGTCCCTAAATTATCTCCTCCTCCAACTCTTCATAATCTTCCCAATATTCTCAAAATATTTCACAAAAATAAATAATATTAGGCACAAATATTCAATTATTCATAAACCTTCCTAATAAATATATTAAAGTTAAAAATAAATTATCTAATGAAAAAAGAGAGGTTTAATGCGTTGAAGGATGTTCATAGGCCTTAATTTATTTTTCAAATTAGAGGCATGGGCCTTAATTTATGTCTAATTTAGAGGCCCAACACCATCTTCCCAATTTTCCCTAGTGTCATTCCATCAGTCACATTACTATTTTCCCTCATTCCTTAGTTGGGGATCCCATTGCATCACCTATGGTGGGCCCTATTCTGTTGACATTGGCTCATATATTCCAGAAGAACGAGCTGTAGGGAGATTTATCTTGGTTCAAGCTTCCACTCTTATTCAGTGCCTCGGATCAAGCAAACATAATCATCATTGCCCGTTGACTTGATTGCTTCATGTTCATGATTCATACACTTGATGGTCCATTGATGTAGTAGATTGTACTAGTGATTTCCAGGTGTTTGTGAGATGCTTTAGACCTCACGAGGGGGTGGCCCTTTAGGTAGCCCCCCACAAGCCTGGATGCCTTCCCATTATGCTACAACCTTGAGTGCAGTTCCGCATATTTGATGGGTTCAGTTTCTTCCACTTACAGCACTCCTGACATGCATGTCTACTTTAGATGACCCATTCAGTTTGTAGAGCCCTTTCTTGTTCAGCAGGGCTTCTTTAGTTGTTCTACCCTTCCTCCCAGCCATTTTTTGAGGGAAGGGAAATTATATCTCATGTACTCATATGTTATTGTGTTCAGTCCTGGATCATGTTTTTTCCATGTGTATTATGTATATGGGACACATTTTATTATATTCTAGCTCATTTATGCTACCATGTCATGTACCATTGAGCATGTATTTTATTGCTCAGTTTCATGTTTTTGGGCGCATCATTGTTTTTGTACTAAGTTATCTCAGCGGGTATAGTTATTCTCCCCCTGCCTCACTAACATCCGATAGCACAACATAAAAGCAGACTTGCATTGGTCTCACCCCTTCTATCACTATCACCTTTCACTTTAGCTCCATTGGTCTCTCTCTCTCTCTCTCTCTCTCTCTCTCTCTCTCTCTCTCTCTCTCTGACTCCAATCCATTTTCTAGTGATTGTGTCCTTACAATGTACTTCAGTCATAAGTTTTACTCCTAACACTCATACGTTGGGGGGCAGTGTGTTATAACAAAAAATTGATCATCTAGCCATAATTTACTAGATGGATCGAAGTACACCATGTAGGGCCAATTTTACCATAATAAAATTACGTTCACTATAAAAATTTACTTAATAAACCACATTTGTTAAGTCATTTATAATTAAACCCATGAAGAACAATTAAATAAATCATTATTTATTTAATTATCTTCGAGGAATAATTAATTAAACCATTGTTTAATTAATATTCCTTGTCACATTTGGCCGAGTTATTAGAAGTAAATAGATAAATAATTAATTATCTTATTTTTCTCTAGGAATAATTAATTAATCACTAATTAGTTATTATTCCTTGTCAAGTTTGACTAAATCCCCTAGGAATACTTAAATAAATCATTATTCGTTTTTTATTCCTTAACCATATTGCTTGAGATAATAAATAAATCATTTATTTATTTATTATTTCTAAATAAAACATTAATTACTTTTCCCCTCCAAACCAAATATAATAAAATATTCCAAATGATTAATTCTAGAATGGGGTTAATAATATTTTATTATTTCTCATTATTTGACGATAAGCTAATATTTTTTTATAAACAGAAGGGTTTTACATTCATTCTTCACTTTTGATCAATTTGATTGTTGCACTCACTGTTGTAGCTCTGATTCTTATCATTGTCGCACACCATCTTCTTTTTCATTTCAGTTCTCATTGGGCTCAAACATTTTGTTTGCTGGGTTTTACACATTATAGAGGAGAGATAGTCTACAAAAGTTGAAGACATTGATGATAGCCAAGAACTCATCCCATTGAGGGGCACTAGTAACATTATTTTTTCCCTTCACGTGTGTTGCTTAATAAAATATATTCTTTATATATCTAGTTTCCATTGGATTATTGAAGTTACTTTCACTTATTTTCCTATTCCATTTTGTTGTTCACCCATTTTTGCTGCATATATCAGGGCTTTGGCAGGTTTTGTTTCTTTCATTTGCTACAAATCTACACTGTCTAACAACCATTTTTATTGTTAGGGTTGTTCGTCATCCACAACCTAATGTGATTTATTTTCATACACCTTCGAGAATAATACTTATTAACATTTTTGGTAGGAGGTTCATCTTGGTGAGAAATCATAGTGGATTGAGGTACTTGTTTCACCAAACTAATATGAATGCTAAGAAATCTAGATGGTTGGCTAGCATCAGTGAGCTTGACATTGAAATCTTGTATATTAAGGGTAAGGAGAACAAGGTTATAGATGCTCTTAGTAGAATATTTTAGGTGAATCATATTGTAGTTGTTAGCTTGTATGGGACAAACCTAGAAGAGTGGATCTTGCAGGCATGACACCAAAATAAAAAGTATTAGAAGCTCAGGAAGAGGTTATAGAAGCAGGGTGGATGTTAGAGTGATGAGTAGTATCTCCTCACGAAATATAGCTTGGTCAGATTCAAGAAAATGATCTATGTGCCAGATAGAAGTGAGATCAAGAAGCTTATCTTGAGGGAGTTTCATGTCAAGCAATATTTAGGTCACCCAGAATATCAAAATACATTGAAAACAACTAAGAAGTTCTATCATTAACTAAACTTGAAGAAATAGGTGGTTGAGTTTGTTGTAAGATGTTTGGACTGTTAGCAGTTAAAAGTATAGTGTAAGCATCCAACTCATTTATTGCAAGCTATTCCAATTCTAGAATGGAAATGGGAGGTCGCTTCCATGGAGTTCATTATGGGCTTTCCAAAGGTATTGAGACAACATGATTACATCATGGTTGTGATTGATAGGTTAAGTAAGGTGGCTCACTTCGTTGCAGTTAAGTGTATGAATTCAACTAGTGAGGTAGCTCAGACCTTCATTAGGGAGATAGTGATTGAATGGTGTTCAAAAGAATATCATACGAGACAAAGATGCCAATTTCACTTATAGGTTTTGGAAGAAGTTGCTTGCAGGTTTGAGGACAATGTTAGCTTTCAATACAACTTATAATATACAGAAATATGGACAGACAAAGAGGGTTAATAGGATTCTTGAGAACATGTTGACGATGTACGTCATGCATCAGTAGAGGAAGTGAGAAGAATGTCTCCCACTAGTAGAGTTTGGATATAATAATGGGTACCAAGTGTCCTTGAGGATGAGTCCATTTGAGGCTCTTTATGGGATGATTTTTAATACTCATATCAAATCGAGTGATGCAATGAATAGGGTGTTGATTGGAGTGCACATGTTGGTAGATATAGAATAAGAAATGTAGATTATTAAGAGGAATTTGAAGGAAATGTAGGGAAGGAAGAAGATTTATGCAAATCAACATAGAGAATTCAAGAAGTTTCATGTTGGGGAACATGTGTACTTGCAAATCAAGTCGAAGAAGAGCTCCTCGAGGACTCGATCATGTGCCAAGATGGCACCTCGTATTGTGGGCCTTTTGAGATATTTGAGGGGATTGAACCAGTGGAAAACTGACTTCCACTGCCACCAATAGTGAAATTCCATGATGTTTTCCATGTTTCATTGCTTAAGAGATATGTCCAAGACGTTGATCATGTGATTGAATGGTTTGTATTATAGGTGGAACCAAAATTTTAATTCAAACAAGAAGCACAATGCATATTGCAGAGGAAACAACTCATGCTTAGAAATAGAGTAATCAAGTAGTTTAAAGAGCCGTGGAAACACTTTGGTCCCAATGAAGCTACATGGGAGATGGTTGATCATGTGTGGGATTTATATCCTTCATTATTTGTTTGTTTAAGTAAATGAGTTTTTGATATATGTATATGGATATGGATATTTTTATAAATACCGCAATCATTTTTGTTATAAATCTCCAATAAGCGATATGTTTATTTTGTTTTTTAGTAGGATGTCATTGTAAATACTGAGTGGAGCTATGTTATAAAGCTCCATGGGAAGTATGTTTTTTTTTCAACAGTTTGTTGGTAATAGGTGTTTTTGAACATTGAGGATGGTGTTCCCCTAAGGGGGAGGGGTTTGTAACAATCGTGGTTGATTTTCCATGTAAATGAAATAAAACTAAGGTCATGGGACACATATTCCAAGATGAATGTTGAGAAAACCATTATAGTAGGCATTACTTGTGATTAATTAATGGCTATGGAAATTGGCAAAGGCATTGGCAAAGGAAAATAGGCAATAAATGACATTTTAATTAGGAAAATAAGGAAAATAGGAGAAAAAGAAGGTGAAGAGACACATATATGCATGCAAGGGAAATTAGAGGAAAAATGAAGGAAACTGAATAAAATATAGGCACCAAAGATAAAAAGGCTTCAGAGAATCAGTTCAAAACTTTTGATTCATTTTTGAGTTGATCACTCTCTCATTCTCTCATACTCTTGTACACCTAGAGAATTCTCGGAGCATGCTTGAAGCACTCTAGCATTCACTTGGATTGGAGAAAGAAAGAAAACGAAAGTAGGGAGAACAAGGAAACAATTGGTTCAACAACTACAACAATATTTCTTTGTAGGTAACAGGTTACATGTGTGATTTCCTTGCTAATTTCTAGATGCATGGTATATGCATGTGATTCTTTGGGTATGTGTTCTCATTGACATGGATATTTTCATGGATTCACAATGGTCTTAGCCTTGCCTTTCCATTTCTTGGATAACCATGTTGATGTGTGTTTTTCCACTTGTTATTTTTTTGATTGGTGCTCATGTTCCCTAAGAGTGTGGGTTAGGACAAACTCTATAGAAGCCCTGGAATAGTTGGGGTTGAGTTACCAACTCCTGGAGCCATTGGTTTGGACAAGTGTGATGAGAACCCGTATTGCAGCAAGAATGATGCAACTCCTAGGGCTACCAACTTTACATTATCAACCCCGGGTTCATACAAACTTAGAGGTGACAGTGATGTATACACAAGTAAAAGTTATGGTTCTACCTTTTGTCATTGTTCAGCTGGTGAGAGACTACCAGGGTGTTTCAAGCTAGACTTCTACAGATTCAGAAGAAGCTTGATTACTAATGATGGAAAGATAAGTCTACCCTAAGAGGAAGCTTGTCTACTGCAGTAAGGAAAAAGACTGAAATCCGATAATAAAACACACCATTTCCTACCTAACTACTAAGAGACTATGTTTAAGAAAGAATGCTAGATTAACATGGATGAAACTCAATTGTCTTAAGCATGTAAATTCAAAGCATCAACATTATACCACTATGCATGTAAATAGCTACAACAAATCTATTTTTTCTTTTTAACTTTCTATGGAAACAAATGTGAAAGCTAATCTCTTTTGGTGTTGTGGTAGGTGGCTTAGGGATGCTGGTGGATGGTTGGAAGGTTTGGGAGACCTTTAGGTGACCTTGTCTATCTTTCTAAAGGCTTTCCCTCAATTCGGCCTCAAAATAGGCCACTATAGGAAAACCTACAGGATCTCCTAAAAACCTACAGGATTCCCTGTATTTCTATAGGATACAACCGAGAGAAAAATGATGGGCGATGAAGGTGATGGAAGGCTTAGGGAAGGTGTTTGATGGATGGAATGGAGTGAGAAAATGACTAAGATCACTCAGAACTAAAAACCAAGCTTGGGAGATGGTTGGATTTTCTCAACATGCTTGGAGAAGTTTCCTTGAAGAATGATAAAATTGGTGAGGGTCTTAGTGAAAGTGAGGAATGATCATGGATGGATGAAGCTGGAAGGAGTTTGCTTGCTATGATATATCTCTCTACTTCTGAAACACCTGCTCTACATCAAATAATGATATTTTTGCAAAAATCATGTAAACAAGAAAAATTTCAATAAGCTAGAAAAATAGAGTTTAATGAGCTAGCTAGCTACTTCATCCATGAGCAAAATTTGCAGAATAAGATGAAGTCATTGATGATGTATACTATAAGATTGAATATGGAAGAAATCATGGCTAAATCCAACACTTGCAAACTGATCAAATGCTAGCTTAAGCACATCAAACCCTAAATTCTATGAGAAAGTAGAATTTTGTCTTTTTGGGGCAGCATCGGGGTCCTTTGCTCACGTCATGATCCATGAAGGAGGAAGTGAGGCCAAGACACCTACTGACAACTTTTTGATGCTCCTTTTATCACTTATAACCTACTTCTAAAGTAAATCACAAATGGAAGCAAACTAATAAACAAACTAATCAAATCTACAATACTGGCAAGAAAATACTTCTAAGGACAATTTAGCCATGAATCTATGAAATTAATCTAAGCATGCAGATACAATAAGAGGAGACTTTGTTGCTAGGGTTGGGAACTAACCCAAGAGCTTCACCCCTATGAGTTAACTCAGTACTAGATCAAGAAAAATCTCATTCTCATTATCGCAATAGGTAATTACATACTAATGTCTTCCACAAGTCTAGAGCTCAAAAATAACTAGTGTTTTTACAACAAAAATTCGAATCACAATGAGGCTCTAGGCCTATTCATTTATACAACCGAAGTTGTCAATTACTTCCTTAAATCCACGGAGGCTCAACTCCCAAACTCAAGATGAACTAACTCTTTAATTATCACTTGCTTAGCTGCCTTTTGATGTTCATGATTTGGCTTCTTGTACTCTGAGCTAGTGTGATTGGTGGAGGAATATTCAAATGAGGGAGGAGTAAATGAGGAGGATTTACCTCCTACAATATCTCTTCCTTGTCCCATTCGAGTTTCAGCCTTTAATCTTTCCAAAATTCCATGATTTGCTCTCACAAACCTGCATTTAATGCACATTATTCCACTAGGCATAATATCTCACTTTGACTCATCTCATTAAAGAAAATATAATCAAAACATGTAATAAATTGTGAGGAGAGTTGATTTGACTAAGCTAGGAGGTGAATTATGCTCCATATAGTTACCCAATGATGAGGCTCATCATCACCCCCTTACTAAAAGTGTTACTCATCCTCTAAGAAACTCAATCAATATCCATATCTTTCATAGCCCTGGTGGCTTGCCTGACATCCCACGCTTCTGCTGTGGGTTCTTCTTCTTGTGCATAGAATCCTTCCTTCCTTTGTATCTTCTCCCACTGCTTTCTTTCTTCCCCTTCCTTCCTTCTTTCTAACATCCCCAAGAGCATTAGTGGACTAAGTCTCAAGCCAATCCAATTGACTTTGCACCTTTGGATGGTTTTCTTGTACCTATTTAGTGCCTCTCTCACTCTTTCCAAAGAATGGTACTCTCTGATTTTCAAACTATATGGTAGAGTATTCCATCTCCTTTGGAAAACTTGCATGCTTTCATCCCCTAACAGTGTGCACATATCCTCAAAATGTGTAATTTCTTTCTCTTGGGCAGCAAGATACCTGGGTGCAAGATGAGGGTCATTTGGAATTAAATTATGTGTGCTGATGATAGCCATTGGGTTTGACTGCTCAAATCTTATCATGAGAGGCTATGTTTTGTTCCCTTGCCAATACCCTCTTCATTTTTATAGCCCTTGCTTCCTCATGGTTCATCCATGATGCCAAATCCATTAACTATAAATCCCCTAATTTTTCATTAGGGTCCCATACATTCACATCTGTTAGGGTCATGTTATGCAAGTAGTAACTAGACATCTTAGACCTATCCTCCAATGTGCTTTGATCACAAAGATCAATGAACTTTCTATAATCCTAGAATGGAATAGTGCCTCTCTATGCTAGGGTCTTGATTTGGAACTAAACCCACTATTCCCTAAGGTATAATGCATATGGATTAACTGGCATCCTGCACTGGATTTCCTCTAAGGATAGACTGGACATCGTTGCCAATTGATTCTCTTTTTCTTGTAGATGTCCTTTCAACCACGCATTTTCTGCCTCCAACTGAGTTTTCATTATGGCCTCTCTGTCCCTCGGGCTACTTAGTTCTCTTCCCATCTCTTTGAGCTTTTCCTCCATATGAACTATGTCCTCTACTCCCTTGGACTTGGCAGTTTGTATCCATCTATATGTCTCGGCTCTTTCCTTCTCAAACTCAAAGAATAATGGGATGGAAATTTTTTGTGGAGTGACCCTACCCCCTTCAATAAATATATAGTAGGAGTCACGTTTGGTTTGAGGGTGAGGTTCCCTTAGCTCTAGGTCGTCCTTCTTTGGTTCTTTCTGCATACTCCCTTCCTTATCCATTTTTTGAGTTTTTTGTAGGTTTAGTAGAGTTTCCTGTAGGACTTCCTCTACTTCCTATAGGTCCTGATGTGTATCCTCTAGGATGTCCTTTCCCTTGGATGAGGCAGATATAGTCACATGTCTTCTCTCATAAGTGATAGGAGACTTAGGGGAGGCTTGTGCTGAGGATCCTTCTCCTTGAGTTTAAATAGGAGGAGACATTTTTTCCTATTGTTTAGGTGAGTCTTCAATAACAATGGGAACCCTGGTGGGAGTTTGAGGTTTCCCCTACCTTATCCTTGTACTCTTTCTTATTCTAAAGTATAATGTGGTATCTCTCTGTCTTTTGCCTTTTTGTTTGATAGGGGTTCTAAGCGCAGTGAGGGAAACTACTGCCTCTCTCTCAGTGGGCTCTGGAGACACCCTAGGTGACGCCTCCTTGTCTTCTACCTCCTCTCTTCCATTCCCCTTTCCATCTTTGTCTTTCTCCTCTTCTTCACCTTGTTCATCAGTTTCTTCCTTGGCATATTCCTCTGTTTCTTCACCACTTTCTGTCTCTTTCTCTTCTTCTTCCTCATATATTTCCTCTTCATCCCTCTCTAGATCCTCATCTGTTTCAGTTTCCTCTTCATCCCTTTCACTGGTAGTAGTGCTTTGTCATATGTGAGGGCTTTTATATCCTCCTCCGTCTGTATGTCTCGAAAATTTTCCCATGGGATAGGAATTTCAAGTTTGTGGAGGGTATCTTCTATGATGAGTCTAATTAACCCATGATGGGCCAACTGTTGGTAGTTCTCTTCCTTCACTTTTATGCTCATATCTATCAGGGAGTGGAGAAGGAAGTAGGGTATGCTGAGTCTTTGGTGAGGAGGTGTATCTGCTTCAAATCTCAATTATTCAAGACACCTAAAGTGGTACCCATATACCACACTATACCTACCTTCACATGATATGTATTTGATAAGGTGGTAGCTTACTTCATTCCAATGGTATGGTAAGCTTTCTCTTCTCACTCCATTCTTGCCTTCCATGGCCTCCTCTCCCTCTAGAAATAATTTCTTCTTTGCAGTTTGGCTATTTCCCTTGTCTTCCTTTCTCCAAGGCGCTCCTTAGCGAAATCTAGCAATTCTTCTTATGAGTCTAGGGGTGAGCTATATGGAGAGGCCTCTCACCACAATAGTGGCATGGGTCCTGGTCAATGGAATGAGCGAGATAGAAAAATATCTGGCCACTTCATCATCATACCCCCTCAATTTCTCAAAGTACCTTATCCAATTATGCCTTGTGAATATTTCTAGCACAGGAGGGTGTTCGTGAATCCTCACAGTGTTGATGGGCTCCCTTCTATTAAACTCCCCTGTCATTTTTCCTCGTGAGTGGAGGAGCAAAGGTGTATGATACAAAATTTAAATGAAGGAAGAAATGGTACTAAAAATTTTATGGATACAATTCCCTTACACTGCCAATTTCAATCAAACTAGAAGACTTTTTTGTACCTTTCACTTCAAGAAATGTGAGGAAATGTAGGTCCTACCTCCTTACAATGTTTGATGTATCCAACCCCTATGTTTCCTCCTTTGAAATTTTTCTCTACAAATCTTGTAGACTACCTAACTATATCATGTAGGATTCCTGTCGGATCTTGTAGGATTTCCTGTAGGATCCTATAGGAGGTCCTGCAGACGAAAAAATGAAGTTTCCTGCTCCTATAGGTTGCTTGAAGGCTGAAAGCGACTTTTCTAGAGTGAGCTTCGAGAGGATGAATGCATGAATGCGTAGGGATCAAAGCTTATTTCCTCTTATGGTTGAGTTGTGTGAGGTGGTGTGCTGGGAGCCGAGGTATGAATTCCTATTTTTGGACATTTTTCCCCACTACCACATCATCATTCCCCTCACCTCATAATGAACTCCCACTTCAGGCATCCATAGTCCTAACTGCTTTCAACCTCATCCTCCTTTTCTTTCACTTGATTGTTGCCACGTGTGTGAGGACTAATTGTTTTGTCCTCGTTGACTGAACAAAGGTGGCCAAGTTAACTGGGAATCTTTTGCTTATAGACCAACTCATTCACAATATTTACATATTTTTATTACATTATGAAAATGAGAGAGTGAAGTGAGATACTTACCTATGGTGACAATACCTTGCTGTCGTTTATTGAAGAAATGAGGTTCTTGTTGTATGTTGGCTGCATGTGATTTCTCCCTTCTTTTTTCTCTATATTTTCCTTTGATGATTTAATTGATGTGTAGGTACCTGGTGTTAAGGGTGATGATGCTTTTGCTGCTCTGGAGGAACTCCTTCTGCCCTTGGATCTCCATGCTTGAAACTTGCTGGAACTTTATGATTTCTGTTTGGTGGGATAGGCTGCTACAGGATTTCCTAAAGGATGTCCTATAGTTGCTTCTGCCTCAAAAGTGCTAATCAATTTCCACTGCTGGGACCTGACGATGATGAACATGGACAGAGAGAAGGTCTAGGGGTGTAATAATAATGAAAAATAACCTTCAAATGATGTGCCCCTTGCTCTATGTGTCATTTTTTTCTCTTTTTTTTTTTGAAAACTGTGAATTTTTTTAAAATTGAATTTTTCAATGATGAATGCATGGGTGATCAAGGTGGAGAGTGGTATGGTAATGGCATGATGGTATAGGAATTTATTTTTTTTACATGGATAGGTCATTTCCTTGTCCTTGGGTTTCTTCCTTTAGGATTCCCAAGCCACTATAATTTGTACAGGATCATCTTGTAGGTTTTCAGGGGATCCTGTAGGTTTAGAGAGAATCTTGTAGAAAACACAAAACCCTTGCAAACCAAGTCAAATGAGTGAAAAAGTGAAAGGAATTGTGGAATGGTGAAGGCTAATGAATGTAAAAATAAAAATATGAGTTGAATAGGTCCATTTTGATTCTCCATTGCTACTATGAGTGTCCTCCTGCTGACCTACAAACAACATTTTCATATTTTTCTTTTCCCTCTTTTTTATTTGATTTTTTTTTTAAAACAACTAGTCTACCTCCAGGAGGTTTTCATCCTAGCTGCTTGCCTTGGGCACCTTAAGAGAGGTTTTCACCCAGAGATCTTTTTATTTCTCTTTTCTTTTTTGACACTATTTAGCTGCCTTAAGAGGTTTTCAACCCAATAGTGAGACTCAGGCACCTCATGGAGGTTTTCACCTGAGTCTCCTTATTTTATTTTTTCTCTCTTCTGAATGATTTGATGAGGCACGAGCTGAGACTTGCTTCACCACCATCAATGTTTTTTTGATACCATCTATGAACTCTTTCTTTGACAATGACCTTTTTTAAACTTTCAATTTGTGCCCATTAACAAGTAAAGGAATGGACTCTGCATCTATGGTTATAGTCTGCAATGAACCATTATCATGACATCTCTCTATAACATAAGGCCCTAACCATCTAGTCCTTAACTTACCCTTAAAGTCTTTATATCTAAAATCATATAATAAAGCCCAATCACCTTCTTAGAATTACTTATCTCTAATGTTCTTATCATACCAGACCTTCCTATGAATTTGAGTTACCTCTATGTGTAGGAGGGCCTTCATTCTTAACTCATGTAAACCATTCAATATGAACAATCTCTCTTTTTGTGCACTGCTGAGATCTAGATCTAGTTGGGCTACCATCCTTAATGTATTATACTCAAATTCAATGGACTGTAGGGCCTTCTTCCCATAGACTAGCTCATAGGGTGTGAATCCAGTGGTGGTCTTCCAGGTGGTATTATAGGCCCAGATGGCCTCAACTAGTCTATCTACCCAATCTCTTCTACTGCTGCTAACTACTTTGGTTGGAATGTCCTCCAGCACTCTGTTGGTCACCTCCACTTGCCCATTAGGTTGTGGGTGATAGGGAGTGGAGGTTATATTCTTAATCTTATGCTAGATTAACAAGTCTTCAATCATGTTGGAGGTAAATTGGCTTCCTTGATTAGTGTCTAGTTCTCTAGGGTACCCAAACTTTTAGAACAGATTCTCCCTTAAGAAATCAGCGACCTTCTACTCTGTTTATGCATTGATTTCCTTAGTTTCATCTCACTTAGTCAGATAGTCTATTCACATAATGATATATTGCTTTTTGTTGGAAGGAGGGTTAATAGGCCCAATGAAATCCATGCCCCACTTGTCAAAGGGCTCGAAGGTTACTTGAGGTTGTAGAGGCATTTCATCCTTTGGAGTAGGTTTTCCCATCCTTTGGCACCGATCACATTGACTAGTATATATTTCCACAACCAGATGAAGAGTGGGCCAATAATAACCATCTTGTAACACCTTGAATGATGTCCTCTTTGCTACAAAGTGACCCCCACAAGGGCCATCATAACATGTCAAAAGGATGTCACAGACTTACTCCTCCCTGAATCATCTACTCAGAATTTGATCTGAGCCTAGTTTGAAGAGGTTTCCCCCAATCCAAGTTAATGGGGCACTCTTCCTCACAATCTTGCTTTTCTCTTTGGAAGACAAGTTCGGTGGGAACTGTGTAGATACCAAATAGTCTTCTATGTCAGCAAACCATGGAGAGAGCACTGTAATGACGAATAAGTGTTCATCCATTAACTGATCATCAACCATTCCTTCCTTACCTGCAAGCAAAGTTAATTCAGACAAAAAATATGCAACAACATTTTCCTTGTCGAGCTTATCAAGAATAGTTAGATCAAACTGCTATAATAAAAGTAACCACCTAATAATCTGGGCATTCACATCAGGTTTATTCATTAAATATTTTATTGGAGCATGGTCAGTATGTCCAAATGTTTGATAACTTGTAATGTAATGCCTAAATTTGTTCAATGAATGCACAATAGGCAGCAACTCCTTTTCGCTCACTATGTAGTTCAGTTCAGTCTTTGAAAGATTCTTATTGATAAAGTAAATATCATAAGGAAATTTTTCATCTATCTGGCCTAGAGCTACTCCTATGGCTTTGTGTGAGGAATCAGTATGCATATGAAAAGGAAGGGCCCAATTTGGGCCTCAGAGAATTGGTGTACTGGTAAACTTGTCCTTCAAGGTGTTCATACAAATTCAACGTCTTTGGCCAACAATGAAAATAAAGGAGAAGCTAACTTGTTGAAGTCTTTTATAAACCTTTGATAGTATCCAGCTAGTCCTAGGAAGCTTCTGACATCTCTCTTCTTTTGTGGAGGTGGGACCCTTTGGATGATAACTATCTTGTTTGGGTCCACTTGTAGTCATTTCTGGGTTATTGAATGACATAGCATAGTCCCTTTAGACATCAAGAACACACATTTTTCGGGACTAAGGGATAGATGCATTTCAATGCATTTGTTTAGCACCTTACCTAAGTTAGACAGAGCCTCCTTGAAATCACATCCATAAGGTGTAAAATCATCCATATAGATCTCTTCTGCATCATGGACTAACTCAGTAAAGATACTAGAGACTGCTATCTAGAAAGTGCCAAGAGCATTGCATAGGCCGAAAGGAAGGACCCTATAGGAAAAATCACCCCAGGGAGAAGTGAAGGTGGTTTTATCCTAGTCTTCTAGGCTGATCTAGATTTGATTGTACCCATTGAATCCATCTAGGAAAGAGAAAAACGTTTTCACTGCCAGGCCATCTAGCACTTGCTCAATGAAGGGTAGACGGAAATGTTCCTTCTTCGTTGCTTTGTTTAGCTCTCTGTAATCGACACAAATCCTCCACTTACCATTTTTATTTGGGACCAACAATGAAGGAGAGACCCACTCAATGTTGGAGATAGGGTAAATGAATCCTGCATCTAGCAACTTTTACAGTTCTTCTTTAACTATTTCTTTGAGAGTTGGATTCATCCTCCTTTGTGGTCGCCAGATTGGTTTTTAATCCTCTTTAATATAAATGTGGTGAGTACACACCGACGGGTACACTCCCTTCATTTCCTTGTAACTCCAAGAAAAGGAATCCAGGTGTTACTTTAGTAGGTTGCACAAATTTTCTTCCTGGTGAACAAAAAGAGATGGGTTTATTTTCAAAGTTCTGTCAGGGCTGAATTCTATGGTTTTGACACAGATAGGGGTGGAATCGGCTAAGAATAGATCAATTTGATGGTTGTTCTAGGTTTCCTTTACTACTTCTTCTAAGGAAAATGTACTGGGATTTGGACTTTGGAGTATGTGTTGAATCAATTCATATTCATCTGGTTGTCCCCCACCCATGGTTGTTTCTAAGGTATAGAGTTGGGTAGAATAAACTCCATCTTCTTCTTTCTCTTCCAGCCATAAAGGTAAGTCATGTTCTAGATATGGTTGGGTAGGAGGATATAGGATTAACTGCTTCGACATACGCCCATTCTTGGTATTCATATTCCCAACCATGTAGCTAATGTAGGCATCGACAATGATAGCTAAGGTCTCCCAAGGAAGAGAGGGTAACCAATAAGCTTGGCCTTAGTTTGGAGAACTAGGAAATCTACAGGGTATTCCCAAGATTCTATGGAGACCATCACATCCTCTAAAATCCCCTCAGGCATCACTGTGGAGCACTTTGCAAATTGCAAGACTGTTGTGGTCTTTCTTAATGAACCCTAGAGGTTGACCTTGAGCATGGTGTCCTTGGTCATCACATTAATGGAAACCCCAAGATCAATCAGAGTGTGTGGGACAACGGTGCCATTGATGTGCACATCTACTACAGGGCTTCCAGGGTCAAGATACTTTGGATAGATTACCTGCCCCAACATTAAGTTGGATAGCTTTCCAATGACATTAATTGTCGGGTCATCTCTTCTTCACCTGCATGGATGCTTGAAGAAATTCTCCTTGATAAACTTGTTGTAAATAGGTTCATCTTTTATAGCTTGGAGAAGTGGAATTCTGACACAGATGTTTTTTAATTCTCCTAGCAATTCAGTCTCGTCTAGGGTAGGCTGGAGTGGTTGGGTTAATCTCTTAGGAAGGGGTGGTGGATTTACTTTAGGCATGCCTTCCTCTCTTTCTTCCTCAATCTCCATAGGTGGAGGTAGACGTCGATTTTCCTAGAGTACCCTCCCACATCTCATGTTGATTTCCTAAATATAGACTTCATAAGTAAGATAGGATGTCTCTCCAATATATACTTGTTGTGCCTATCTGTTGTTTGGGTTCGGATCTGACTAGGAAGGCATCTGGGGTTGTTTATGTGGAGCATGGTGTAAAAGTTGTGGTTGAGTAGGTGGTGAAGGCATTAAAGCTGGAGCATTGTTATATGGTGGCCTCCACCCCTGGCATGGTGCATTCCACTGAGGTTGTGGTAGAGCATATGGTTGAAATGACTGGTTTGTTGGCTGGGAATGATATTGAGGTACAAAGGACCAGGGAGGAGTTTTAGACTAGGAAGGATGAGTAGGGGGGCCCCAAGAAGGTATGGATGTGGTCTAGTTTGGGTTCTAATATGCATGGGATGACCCTTTCATGCCCTTCTGATATGGCATAGGCCCATGAGGTCTCCTTTTGTTTATGTATCTGAGCTTTTTAGTTACCCATTCAACGATCAGTCTAGGGAGAGAAGGGCACTTGTCTGGGGATTAGATTTCTTCACAGACTGAGTAGATTTCAATTTAATTCAATGGAAATTCATTCCTAGGGTGTCTCGTGGTGCATCTAGGGAAAAATTTGGCTAAGGTTGTTTCTGCTTCCTCCTATTTTCTATTAATGTTCATAGTTTCCATTGGTAGGGCAAGGGTTTGTAGCATCTCACTCTTGAAATCCTCCAGGATGTTTCCAATTCACCCTTGATGGATGCATTGTAAGAGGATAGACTAACCATAGGTTGACTACCCCTACCCCTTTTCCTAGCTGCCCTAGAATGGTTTCTAAAGATAGTCTTGATATCCTCATAGGGTAACTGGTAGATGTGCCCTCCTCCTAACAAGTTTAGGGTATCCAAAATATCTTCCCTTACTCATCTAAGCAGTACTAGCTTTAGTGACTCAGGGTCAATTGTACACCTAGCCCTTTTGTGGCTAAGATGGAATCTCTCTTCATAATCTTCTAGGGATTCATCTTGCCCTAAGGTCATCCTAAAAATTTCCTCTTTAGTGTCTTTAGACCTACATTAGTCTCGATACTTGTTGTTGAAGGCTTAGTACATCTGAGCCTAGCTTGTGATGCTATCCCTAGGTAAAACCATGAAACAAGACAAAGCTAGATCCTTGAGAGTGGATGGAAATAGTTTCAACTTCTTCTCATCATTGCTGTAGTCATAGGTTCGACATATGGCAACAAATTCAAACAAGAAAGTGTCTATATCTTTTGAGGTCTTGCCATGGAAATGAGGAAGGGAAGAAGGGCTTATATTCTTCATCTTAGTATCCCCATTGGTTTCTCTGATGGGAAAAGCACCCTCAACTCTTTCTCTATTCCCACTGTCATTTCTATTTTCAGACATTGGATCAGTAGGAATGGGTTTTTCTTCTTCTTCGTCACCTGTAGGTTCTACAAATATTTCAGGTTGCTCTCCACATGGTTCATCCAATTCACAACCACCGAAGAAGAGGAAATGTTGGTTGTTTGAAGTAGTGGGGGTTTTCGGCAAAAATTTCCCGAAGTTATCTCTATTCCTACGAGGCATGAAAAAAATGTTTTTGTTTTTTTTTGAGTCTTTTTCCAAATTTGAAAGCGATTTCAGAATTGAAATTGTAGACTAAATAAAAACTAACTAATTGCATGAAATATTACTTGCATAATGGAAAAGAAGGAAACTAAATTACTCTTGTAGAAATGAAACTACTAGCAGAATATTAGAAACAATAAATGGAAGAAAGAAAGTAGTAATCACATATTACTCAGACACCTTGCCGACAATGGTGCCAAAAAATGATGAGCACCAGTATTTGAGCAAGAATTCTGCAACTCCTAGGGTTACCAACTTTACTTTAACAACCTGGGGTTCGTACAAACTTGGAGGTGACAATGTTGTATACACAAGTAAAAGTGATGGTTATACCTTTTGTCACTGTTCAGCAGGCGAGAGACCACTAATTCTTTTTAAGCCAGAATTCTATGGATTTAGAAGAATCTTGATTAATGATCAGGGAAAGATAAATCTACTTTAAGAGAAAGCTTGTCTACTGCAGTAAGGAAAAAGACTGAAATCCAATGCTAAAACACACCATTTCCTACCTAACTGCTAAGAGGCTATGTTTCAGAAATAATGCTAGATTAATATGGATGAAATTCAACTACCTTAAGCATGTAAAAATTCAAAGCATCAACATTCTACTACTGTGCATGTAAATAGCTACAACAAATCTGTTTTTATATTTTTATATTTTTATGGAAAAATAAGTTAAAGATAATCTCTTTTGGTGATGTGCCAGGTGGCTTAGGGATGCTAGTGGATGGTTGGAAGGTTTGGGATACCTTTAGGTGACCTTGTGTGGCTTTGTAGAGGTTTTCCCTCAATTCAGACTCAAAACAGGACACTACAGGATAACCTATATGATGTCCTAAAAACCTCCAGGATTCCCTGTATTTCTATGGGATACAGTCCAGAGAAAAGTTATGGGTCCTGAAGGTGATGGAAGGCTTACAAAAGGTGGTTGGTGGATGGAATGGGGTGAGAAAATGTCTAGGATCACTCAAAACTCAAAACCAAGGTTGGGAGATGGTTGGATTTGTTCACATGCTTGGAGAAGTTTCCTTCAAGATTGATGAAATTGGTGAGGGTCTTAGTGAAAGTGAGGAATGATCATGGATGGATGAAGTTGGAAGGAGGATTTTTTATATGAGATTTATCTCTACTTCTGAAACACCTACACTACATAAAACAATTATATTTGCCCAAAAAACATGTAAACAAGAAGAATTTCAATAAGCTAGAAAAATAGAGTTTAATGAGCTACTTGTCTACTTCATACATGAGGAAAATTTGCAGAATAGATGAAGTAATTGATGATATCTACTATAAGAATGAAGATGGAAGAAATGATGGCTAAATCTTACACTTTCAAACTAATCAAATGCTTGCTTAATCACATTAAACTCTAAATTCTATGAGAAAGAATAATTCTTCCTTTTTAGGGCTACATGGGGGTCCTTTGCTCATATCATGATCCCTAAATGAAGAAGTTAGGGAAAGGCACCTACTAACAACTTTTTGATTCTCCTTTTGTCCCTTCTAACCTACTGCTAAAGTAAATCACAAATGGAATGAAACTAATAAACAAACTAATCAAATCTAGACTACTTGCAAGGAAATACTTCTAAGGACAATTTAACCATGAATGCATGAAATTAATCTAAGCATACGGATACAAGAAGAGGAGAGTTTGCTACTAGGGTCGGGCCCTAACCCAAGAGCTTCAGCCCTCTGAGATAACTCAGTACTAGATCAGGAAAAAGCTCATTCTCATTATCGCAATAGAAAATTACATACTAATGTCTTCCACAATTCCGGAGCTCAAAAATAACTAGTTGTTTTACAACAAAAATTCAAATCGTAATGAGGCTCTAGGCCTCTTTATTTATACAACTGAAGTCTCCAATGACTTCCTTAAATTTAGGCAGGCTCGACTTTCAAGCTCGAGATGAACTAACTCTTTAACTATCACTTTCTTGGCTACCTTTTGATCTTCATGACTTGGCTGCTTGTAATCTGAGCTAGTGTGATTGATGGAGGAATATTCGAAAGAGGGAGGAGTAAATAAGAAGGATTTACCTCCTAAAATCTCTCTTCCTTTTCCCATTTGAGTTCAGCCTTTAATCTTGCCAAAATTCAGCGATTTTCTCTTGCAAACCTGTCTTTAATGCACATTAGTCCACTAGGCATAATATCTCTCTTTGACTCATGCCATTAAACAAAATATAATCAAAACATGTAATAAATTGTGAGAAGAGTTGATTTGACTAATCTAGGAGCTCAATTAAGGTCGATATAGTTACCTAATGATGAGGCTCATCAAAGCGCTTTGGAGCCCTTGGTGGGTTGAGTTACTAGTTCTTGGACCCATAGTTTGAAGAACCTCTCTAAAGCCCTAAAAGGTTGTGGGTTGGGTTATTAGCTCCTAGAGCCTTGGATAGCTTGGGTAGAGATTGATCTGGTTGATGTCAGTGATTTCCATATTGTAAAGCTGGAATCATTGTGCATGATGGTTGAGGTGGTTTAGCCTCTGGAAGCCCTGGTTTGGTTTTGTTTTGGTTATTCCATGAGATATCACAATCATGATTGGAATATGGCACAAGGGTGATTAGATGAAAGGGAGATTTGGTTCAACCCAATATTTGGTCAGCTGGTACGTTGAAGTCCCTGTCTTGGTTGACATTTACATATCTGGATAAGACTTATATTTTCCCATTGAAATTTATGAGAACTTGTGCTGATTATCATGTTGACATTTTGGTTGATTGACCATGGTTTCTAAGCTTGTTAATTCTATGTTGTATGTTGGTTATATGATGCATGTTATCTATGGCTATTGTCATGATTTGTTAAGTCATTGAATGTCCGATGAATATATGGGCTAACAAGTGATGTTGTAGCTATATAGATAGGGTTTTGAGCCTTCTCGATCATTCTTAGATTAATACTATCAGTTTATGATCAGCTATGCATTCATGACCCATAGCTTACATGTTTTCCATATGTTTGAAGAAATATATGTTATGGATTAGGAATATTTAGGTAAAGCTATTGTTTCAGTTTTGATTGAGTGTCTTCGTCATTACCCTTGATTTCATTCTATAATTTTTTAGGATATTATGGTCATTTTTCTCAAGGTCGGCCTCAAATGGTGGCACAAATCTCGACACCATATGCTCATATTTGAAGGATTTAGGCCATAAAAATATGGAAGGAGGCTTTCATAGGTGGTTGGAGGCCTATAACCATACCCTTGCCTTCTTTTGCATTCAGTTTGGGTTCTAGGTCATAGAAAAAAGGTTTCAACTTAGGGTTTGATCACATGGGGTGGTTGTTCGATTCATCAGTGATGTATAGTCCATGTAGGATGTCGGTATGTGTTCAATTTGTAGGCCCCACTTCCTTAACTAGAACTTGGAGGTTAGGTCATGCGACAGTGACACACCTCTCATGTTACGTTGGTGAGCTTGTGAAATTGGGTAATTGTGGGAGCGGTGGTTTCAAGGAAGCTATACTCTCAATTCCCTTGTGTCTTATTGACCGCTATCTGGCTAGTGGGTGGAGAAGAAAGGTCTTGTAGAGTTCCTATTTTAGCTAGAAGTTGGCAGTATCTCTAAAGCAAGCCCCTCAGTCTCAAGAACTTTTCTCGGGGATGATAGTTGCAAGTGGTTTGGTTGTATCTATCTATGGTTTGTGGGAGAGTCCTTCTCCTAGACTCAATTTTCTATAATATTCCAAGATAAGCTTTTTGTATTTGGTGTGTTAATGAATGTGTTCCTATACTTCATTTTTTTAAGGGTGTTCATACCATGATAAAAATGTATTTCAAATACTGGAATGGAATTGTGCTTGGCAACAAGAAAAATAAATGTGTAATACACTCTAGCATGAATTAATTGTTATGAAATATTGCCTGGGCTAACAACACACATATTAAGTAAAAAATTCCAATATTAAATATAAAAAATGGATCAGGAGGTCGAGTTGACCATTATTATCTAAATCAAGTAAATATTTTATTAACAAAATGAGAGTTACAATAGAGACAACCCATTGGCCAAATTTGTGTATGGACGTCTCACTGGACGAATGCTTACATAATAGTTACAATTGGTGACCTAACTTGGGAAATCTGGTGATGACGTTGAGCATGATATCCTCTTCTAATCATTGTAGCCTAGAATTTCCTTGAGATATAAAAGTAGCCTTGGATTTTGAGTAGTCCTGGAAGCCTTTGACAAGTCCCATAGGGCCACTAGCTGTAGTACAAACACTTCTGACTGTGGCACTACAAGCTTGAGGATACACCTTGGTCTACACATCAAAGAGAGGTGCCAATATCCTCAAGGTCTTCTTTTTATTTAACAACTTTAGTGGCTTATGGAGGATTGGATTGAACCAAATATAAGGAGGGTAGCACTTGTAAAGGCTAGAAATCCATAATGGCCATACAAATTTGTTGGCCTAGGTCATGATGGTGGCAAAAGCTTTATAGCCAAGTATGGAAGGAGTCAATACTTCTCGGCAATACCACAGAGTTACCTGTCAGTTAAATTTATAACCAAACCCTATACAACCAATGGCACTAATTGGAAGGAAACACCTAGAGATTTTATGCCATTATTAGCTCCCAAGATCCTGCCTTGCCATAGTTAAGCATGGGAGTATCTTTGGAAAACAACTTGGATCATCCAATTTGGGTCAATCAGAGGTAACATTCACATTTGGAGGCCCCCCATTCTTCGTTGTGATGCTTGTTCACCATGATGTCACCTGAAAGGTGATACAAATGCACAAAATCTCCTAGACCATCGGGTCAGGTAGTGGAGACATGCTCCGTTGGATACAAGGTTGGAATCTGAATTCATAACCCCAATTGTGTCAATGTTGACGGGAGTTAACAAGCGTGTAAATTGTGGTGGAGGTAAACATAGATCAGGATGTTAAGGGAAGAGGCCCATGTTATCTATCAATGTGCAATACGCCATGGATGATGGCATAGAGGTAGGGGTAGAAAAGTTTAGAGGCGGAGTATGTTAACCATGGGATGATAAATCACAGATGAAATAATGTTAAGTATACATAAAATAAATTATTATCTCCACACCTGTATTACAAGAGTAACAATTATATATATGTGTGTGTGTGTGTGTGCAACAAAAAAAATTGGAAAAGATATAATTGACTATATTGTAATTAGTACCCCACTCCTCTAATAGAAGCAAAGGAGTTGGATATTCAATGACACCTTGTCTTACATGGAGGGAGTAGTGGGAGGGGGTTATTATAGAGTGATATCATAGCATCTAGGTTGAGCACTTGGACTTGATGGGCTCTATCATGGGTAATTGATGATTTTGAGAAACTACCAAAAGTAAAATGTTTAGGTGTTAAAAATTGTTCTAATAAACTAATGAAAATGAAAAAGGGATACCAATCACCTAATGACCAACTATACTAGTATGAATATTAACAGTTGGGGTGGTTGAATAAGGCCACCAACTGTGCTAAAATTTGGATTTTGCAAGCCTATATATTCTAGGGGAAGGATTGTTGTTTTCTTGTGACAACTCTATGAAATCAGGATTTCATGTTAATTGAATGACATTCAGAGGGCTTGAACGGTGATTAATGTCTATAGAGTTATTAATCTCATTAGAAATGTTAATGTGGTTGTTTTAATATGGCAGGGTCACCTTGGCAACTCGCTAAATGTCATAATTGTGGTTATTACTGTGGTTATTTATTTATTTAATTGAAATATCTATTAGTGTTTGTGAACGATAACATAACACAAGAAACATACAATAGGGGTAAACACAATGAGGATAGTGATGTACATTATAGCTCATATCAATCACAACATGGAAGTGAGGGGATCTAAGCTCACTTAGAGGAAACTTTAGTTCACTAAGTGGCAGGGAATCACTCTCCAGATTGGATAGAAAACTTTAGTAGCCTGAGGGAAAAGGTTAGGAGTTTCAAAGCTGATAATTAGAAATTAGTAAGAGCTCAAGAAAGGTAGGCTAAGATAAATGTAATCATACTGCAAATTCTCTCATACTTTTAGAGGTAGAGGAAATCCGAGATGGTGGATAGTCATAGAGATAGGAAAATCCATCATTGGTTAGAAGGGAATACTGATGGGACAGATGGTAGTAGGTTCAGAAATATATGTAGCCATGCGAGTGTAGACATTGTGCTTAGAAATGATCAACTAAGCACCCCAAGGGAAGGAACCACCACTCATGTGCATCATGCTAGCAGGCCTTCGAGCTTGATAACTAAGAAGCACCACCATTAATCCAATCACCACCACCATTATTACTCGGGTGGAAAAAAGGATTATATTCTTGAGGAGTTTAATAAATAAAATCCGCATTCATTGTTGGGAATGATGAATTTTTTTAGGATGCGTGAATATTCGATTAGCAAGAAAGTTAGGATTTCCACCTATAACTTAAATGGAAAAGAACAAATATGGTGGGAAGAACTAAAGAATTTTAGATAAGTAACTGACAAGGACTTGACCTAGACATATGTCGAGAAACTATTTAGAGATAAATACATGTATGGGTGTTATTATGATGTCAAGATAAAAGAGCTCTATAAACTCAAGATGTGGAAATTGTCAGATGATGAATATGTCACAATTGTTTTGTATTTACTAAGGTATGTTCCTATTGACAGTGTTGAACCCACCAACATTCAGGGGATCTCCCCAATATTAAGTCCCAACTAGACCTCACACAGTTTGGAGTAGGAGACCCAGCAGTGGGTGGTAGTGTAATGCCTTAACCACGGTATCGCGTAGAGGAAAGTATGATAACTTTGGGTAAGAGAAAGTGTGTTACCCTACGAAGATTCAAGTGTGATGCATGAAGGCTATAACACATGGAGGGGAAAAGGAAGTGTGCTCGTTTGAAGCCTCTAATAGTATGCAACTTAAAAGCAACAAATGAGAAAAATGACATCGCAAGCTAAAATGCAAAATAGTCCACAAATTAAAGTGATGAGTTAGTCCAACAACATGCATTCATTAGGGTTCAGACAAATGCATACAAATTAGTTCATAATAATATGCGTAAGTTAAATAACATACATTTACAATGCAACTAGAATAGTCCAAGGACATTAACAACATATTCGTGAAAGTGTGATGCCTCTGATATTATTATTATAAGTGAAAGTTCCATCCATACATACACCATTGACCACCACTAGCCCCAATATTGGAACATTACTTTCAAGAACACCTAATCCTCCAAAGAAGCATACTCACTTTATGCTATGGAGAAGCCAAGGCTCTTCACAATACTCCAAATCCTTTTCTAAGCCTAAGCCTACCCAAAATCTTGGATCCCAAAAGCTTGTTCTATGGATAATAAGGTTCTACTTGTAACAAAGGGTCAGTTGACACTTGACATTCCCCTTTGTGACTCTTTTACTTCCATCATGATTCATCAACTTCTTCACTAAACGACACATTATATTACATAATGACTTTTTATATTCCAATATTGACCCTTGGAATTTCACTTACGACATATTTACAAATAATACTACATCTTCCACATGTACCCATGTAAGACAAAATAAGTTAGAGACAACCTAACAAGGAAAAACACTACAATTCTGATGCTTTAGGAAAGACCAACTTAGAAACCTCCACTTGGTGCTTCTTGGTCACATATTAATGCCAAAGCTTGGTACTGGATGATGGTGTCCCCAAACTGCTTGATGGTGTCTTTTCTAAAAGTGGACTCTTTCCTCCATGGCATTTGGGTATATGATTTTGCAACCTGTGTCAAACCCATTCTGAAGCATGGATAGTATGGTCTTGACCATGATAGGACCATCAATGTACTTCTAAATTTTGTGTGTGCTTAGCTCCAAGCATTCTCTTTTGGTGTCTCATCTTCACTGCTCCAAGTAGTCATTAATATCCAGCCGGACTTGGTTCTTGGGTTTAGCATCAGTGAGGGAACAGATTGATGGGATCATATGTGTTCTCACCATGAAATCCAAAATATTGTACAACCACGTATATGAAGCTTGTATTCTGCGGATGAATGGGGTGAGCTACTCATAGTTCTAGATCAACATTCAGACCTTCACTTTATCCATCTCTACTTGTGGCTTCATATTCTTCTCTAAGTCAAGTGAGGCTCCTTTGTACGAGATTTTCCACTCTTGTACATTGGTGATGGAAGCATGTATGTTCTTGAGAGTTTTAAAAAACTATTTTCTCTACTACTATAATCCACACACATGGAAAACTACTTTATGCACAGTCACCAATCCATCCTAGAGCTTCGGCATGGTATCACCAAGCATTGATACTTCAACATGTATCATTGTCTTTATCTCTCCCAATGCAGAAACTACATTCTGCGTTAATGGTAAAAGTTGTTCTGCCTCTTGCTTGACAACCTACATGTTATTTTCTAGTTGCTCATTCTCCTGCATAGGCCATGTTGGCTTTTACAAGGGCAGTTGGATGCTTCCTTCTGTCTAAAACTATCACATTTTCCTTGGTGAATGTAGGTGATGCGTGATCATCTGAAAAGTGATCCCTCCACACCTGTATAATCTTCTTATGGAATGCATCAAATGGTAGATTATACAGATCCATGATTGGATCATCATCAAGGAGAACAACATCTCCTTGCCTGCTTGGGGCTTTTTCTAACACTGAAGGTGGTCGAGACTGAGATATGACCTATGGTGCTCTTGAAATTAGCTCAGTGTCTTCATTTTGTGGCTCCTCTTCCAACTCCATGTCTGCCACTTCAATCAACTACTCAATATGTTGAAGAAGATATTGATCCTACATCTGTTCACCCTCTTCCTCAACCTCTAGGTGTTTCGGCTTATCAGCCTCTATCAAAACTATTTTCTCACTTCTTTCCTATTTTTTTCTTCCTATTTCTCCTTCTCTTCTCTTTCTCTCTGCCTTAGCTCTCGTTCTTCCTTCAACTTCTTCTCTGTCTCTTGTAGCTTCACTTCTACTTCCTATAGTCTTTTCTTTTATCTCTTCCTTCGATCTTCTCCCTTCATCCGCTTCTCACGCTTTACTTTCGCTGGAAAATCTCCCTTCTCCAAAATAGGATCTCCAAGCTCTCTCTAAATTGATTAACTCATTGAGTCTAGAGGCATCATACCAGTACCTCCAAGGGTCCTTCTCTGGCTAGTGAAATGTCATGGGGATCCATGGAAAGTACACTCTCGCACAATGGTCCTTACAAATATCATGGGGATCATATGGATTAAATTCCTTAGTGCAAAAATAGAATTTCATTATGTCCTTAGCCTTGACATAAAAAAATTTCAAGCTATTAATCTCATCTAATTTGATCTGCGAAGGAAGAGCAGGCCATGGAACTTTCTTCTTCCTATGCACTCCTACTAACAACCCTATAGTGAGGTGGTATGATAATTCTTGCATGACTAGTTTGTCGGTGCCATACCTTGGTAGAACATGTCGAGGCTTCTCTCTGACAAACACATTGATGAAGGTGGCACCTGGTGAGGCATACCAATCTGCAATGTTTACTGTTTACGCCATTGCTTCTTGGGACATGCAAGGTGGATATTGCTCAAAGATAAGCTTGTACAATGGGATGATAAAATGTTCAGTTAGCCTTGACATCACTCCTCGATAACTACATTTAGAAATAAAATTGCAATAGATGTTGATGACAATCTCTTTTGGTGTAAAGGTCCAGCTCATGACAGGGAACTGTTGCTCAATACAAATTGCATCAAGTAGTTATGCAGACATGAAAAATTCTTCTTTCTCATTCTTGGGTATATTTCGAGCCTTAGGCACATGGGAGTTCAACTGATGAGAAAACAATTTTGATGAGTTGAATTCCCTCCCATCATTCACCAACTAGTCCAGTAATACCACCCACCCTTCAGGAAAGGTTTTTTTTATTCTCTTGACCATATATTCTGCAAGCAAGGATGATAAAGAACTAGTACGCCTCCCTCAAGGACTTTGTCTTGTAAACATGAGAGGGTGTATGTCTAAACTTTGATGGTTCTTCAACCCAGCGTTTGAAAATATCTCTCCTTTTCACATAGCTATTGGTGGCATAGAAGGGTGAGTCCATGTGCTTCATTGGCTCAAGAAAGTGATGCATCTATTGAATGTTCTCTACCCTGAAGGTGGCAAGAACTCTTCAGCTAGCATTGCTCAATGTCATAGTATGTTCATTTGTGTGTGAGACAATCCAACTGATGATGTCTGCACATGGGAAGATGGGGTACCTGCATGCAACCTTACATAATTCTGACCACTAGATTCTAAGATAAACCTGAAGGTCCTTTACATCTTCCCTGAAGTCCTCTGCCAAGTCAGTTTCGTACCCTTATCAATGAACAACTGAGTATCTACATAAACTAATAGATCAATTGATGTGTGCTCAACTTCTTCCCTGGTACTACTCTTGATGATTTCCTTTGATGCAGCTCTCTTGGATTCCATGTTAAATCTAACTATTAGAGAGATGCTCAACAATTTTTGTACCTTTGGGACAAAGAGGACACTCATGGAAAGAAAATGTCAGCAAAAAAGGGAAAAAACTTCAAGACAAGATCAAGCAGTAAGCTGGCTCATGATTCGAAGGATAGTGCAGTTTTGGCTAAAAAAGGTCACTGCCAGAATGCCTGAATTGTACATTGTGCATTCACTCTACTCAGTCGAGAATCTTTGTGACTGGAGTTGTGTAATGCACATTTCAGTCTGGGCCAAGGCCAGGACAGACTGCACGTTATGTAGTCTTAGTGGCCAAGCTAGGAGGATGGTTCTTGCAAGTTCATAGTGCACATCTGGAGCCAACCAAGGCCAACCTCTATGTAGTTCTAGAAGCCATGTTAGAGCCCTTGAGCTCCGAGATTACGCAGTGCAATAAGTGAAGTGTGAAATCTGGGCAAGGGGACCCATATATGTCAAAGGGGAGTGTGAAAAACTAGTAGATTTCAAGGATGGTGTGATGTTTTGTGCATATAACACTAAGTCTTGATGCAAGCATGTGAAACAAATGAAGGAATCAATTAAATTGAAGGAAAGCTAAACATTTCAATAGAGTCGATGCAACAACGATCGTTGGTGTAAAAATGGGAAAACAAATTCTACACTTGCGAAAGGAAGTCTATAACTTGAAACAACCCTTATACACGCGAAAACAAGTTAAAACACTAGTAGTCATTAAAAGAAACAACTGAAACAACACTCCCACAAGGTAAACAACAAAAGGCAACATAAAAAGTGGCAAAAGACGAGAAAAGAAAAGTCACCCGGAAAGGTGACGACGATCACACCAAAGGCTCCTTGATCTCCTAAGGAATGATAGAGCTCGAAGATCGAATGTGAAAATGATCTCTAACAACATCGATTAAATAGATTTTTCCAAATTAGGTTTTATGATGTGCATGCCTAAAATCAAAGAAAAAGTGACACTTTATGATAGTTTCTGAAAATAACACAAGTGCCTCCTTTGGGTTATTAAAAATAGATCCCTATTTTTTAGGGATGGCTTTTTCTTTTTGCTTTTCTCCTTTTTTAGGAAAAACTTCCATGCATTGCTAGGAAATATTGTGTATTTTTGGGAAGGACTGACCAACTTTTTGGTTTATGCACTATGCAGTTTCTAATCACAGTGGGGTCTACACAATTTCTGAGGTCAATGGCTCTAGGCTCCCTCTCTTGTCTACGTAATTTCGTAGCCCAAGGATGGCTACCATTCAACACTGCCCATATTCTGAGCTCAAGGATCATTCACAATTACGACTAGGCAAATGCCAAGAGAAAGGCTAATTACCCTCAAGAATTGTTGAGTTCTCTGAGGGAAGCTCGGAAGTGTCAAGGGATCAAGTCAGGTTATTGGCTTGTGGGTTAGAAAATGAACTAAGTGATCAATCAAAAGACAAGATGAAAATAATAAGGCCTAGTCAAAGCCCAAGTACCAGGATTAGTGCAAGATGAGTTGTTGTGGTTTAGAAGGAAGGCTCCAAAAAATGAAGGTAAAATTTTGGAGGGTGGTTGTAGCTACTACAACATTGGTGACACACTGGTAGAACCCCAGCTCTCTGTATTGAACTTGAATCATGTAAAGAGAGTCTAAATTTTCTTGAAGTATTGTTCATTTCTTCAATTATCCTAGCATATTCACTTTTCTTGAGTTAAATATGTAGTCCCCTACCATTCTCTTTATCGGCAACACACATATGAAGCCAAGTCAAACTGAGTTTCTTTGAGTGGGGATGAGGGGTATATAGATACACAAGTAAAATAGATGTTTATAGTTTTAGTTTCATCTTTGGTGTTTCTCTGCTTCCAGTTGGACTCGATAGTATCCCAGTAGAGTCACTTCAGGAGCACAAGAATTTATCCACTAACAACGAGCCTGGACAGTACCCCGACATAGTTATTTGTTTAACCTCTCTGCATAGGAATCCTTTCTCTTCTTTTCCCCTTTATTTTATTTTTTTCAATTTTCAAACAACTATGCATAGGCACTTGTTTATTTCATGAGGCGGAAGAGGGATCCTGACTTTGAGAGCATGGGAGGTTATCCCTTGGGAGAAGGATATTTATATATACCTCTGACCTACTTGTTAAGGTTTTCTCCCTCTCCTTACTCTATTTGAATGAGTTGACAAGGGTTAACCGAAATAGAATATCGATTAGAGTATGTGGTACTAGTTAAAAGTGAAAGCATCATGATTTCAATATGACTCTATTTGAAAGGAATATATTTTCCATCAAGGTATCATCAGCTAGAAGAAATGAAAGACTCATGTGAAGAGAGGGAATACACATATAACTAAGTGTTGATAGTTGTACAAGTTCCTCTTGGATTTTACCTTGCTTATCTATGAAAAGAAACATGTTTTCGTGTAGTAACTATCATACGGGTGCAATGGAAAACAAACAAAGGAAAGAAGAAAGACAAAGTAAGAAAATCAAGACAAAGACAGGAAAGTGAAACTACTCCTTCTCCTAACCTAAGGAAAACATAGGCCAATTCAGGTGAAGTGATAATTCCAATGCATCCATTAATGCATTCATTTGCGCATGTAGGCTAGAGGATGGTAAACAAGAAAGGTATGCAAGAAAACCAACAAACCAGAAGGATAAAAAGATGTCAACCAATTCATTTGAATCTTGAATGCATCCACAACAAGGTAAAGATGGAAAGGACATCAAAGGCACTATGCAGATGTATCATGTTGTCTTATCACATTGCGCGTGGAAGACAAGCATATACATACATTAAAACTTGGAAAATGAGAAAACTTAAAGAAAGAAGAAAGCTTTCGTTTTTGCAACAATGCTTGCTATGTGTGACTCCACCAATGCTTGAGCAATAGGATTGTATGATTCTAGTTTTGGATGCAAAAACTGTGAAATATATTTATTTTCAATGTGAACAACAGAGTGATGAGGAGCTTGGAAATATTCAACAGATTTTTGATCCAAAGTGGAAATAACCTCTAGGCTACAAGAACTTGACATAATCATAATCTTGGGATGAAGTTCCTCGACAACTTGAGGAGTTTCCATTTCATCACGAGATGGATCATCAAAGACCGGTGGCTTAAAAGGATCAATGGAGGAAAAATCAGAATCATGATCGAATGACTGAATGAAAATATCATGACAACAAC
This sequence comes from Pinus tabuliformis, assembly GCA_031772625.1. Classification (NCBI taxonomy): domain Eukaryota; kingdom Viridiplantae; phylum Streptophyta; class Pinopsida; order Pinales; family Pinaceae; genus Pinus; species Pinus tabuliformis. The sequence goes on along the minus strand of CM062819.1, from coordinate 1,667,222,347 downwards.
GATGAGAAAGTTCAAGATGATGGATAGTAGCATCCTCATGATCTGACAAATCGTATAGAGGGGGTGAGAAAAAATGAGAAATTTCATCCTCTATGTTTTAGGAAAGGGAAGATGAGGGTTTCAGAGGATCAAGGAAGATAGATTTGTTCTCTCCACAATCAAATGAAAAACTATCATTCCTCGTGTTATGTGAAAGATTGAAAATAGAAATATTTGGAAATGAATTTTCACAAGATGGAATAGAACTGATAGAATAATGGAAAATGTGAGGATAAAGTGGACGAGGTGTGGATAGAAGGAGGTCATCCTTCACCACAAATCATTGTTCAGACTCCCACACATACTCATTGAAAATGATATCACAGGTTGGTTGTTCAACAACTACTCCATCCAGAACTTGATTCTCGTGAATGTCACATGTGAGATCCGAGACAAATTAACAAAAGAAACCAAAATTCGGAGGATCAAAGGGACCAAAGCATAGATAATGAGGAGATAAGACCACATGACAACCATCAGAGTTATAGTCCAAATTTATGCAGAAATTTTAAGTAGGTGGGGTAGGAGGAGATGGTGATAGATCAACGTGTGGATTCTTAACTTATCCCACCTCGACCTGGAGATTTAGAGTTGTTTGATGGGAAGGGGCGATAGGGTCACTTGGTATAGTAACATTTTCCATCTCACATTTAGAATATCTAACACCGAGGTATGTTTAGAGAGGTTGAAAAGGTTCTAGTTCATGCGGATTTTTAGAAAAGTGAACAAGATATTTAAATATTTCATCCAAGAATTCCTGGTCAACTTCGTCTTCGGGAAATTCAAAACAATAGTGAAGAAACCAATATTGAAAATATTGAAGGGATTCATCATGTGATTTTCACAATTTTAAGATTTTTATAATAAGGTCTTTACAGTTACAAAAAAAGGAAATAAATAACGGCATAATTCTCTAAAAAAGTGATCAAAAGAGTGTATATAGGCTGTTGGCAATGTGTGACACCATTGATTTGTGCTCCCTTCAAACGTGAAGGTGGATATCCCACAGGTAATATCATCAGATGGAACATCATGCTTGTCACATAAGCCAACAAAGGAAACTATGTGATTGAACAAGGTTTTTCCACCCTTGCCATTAAAATTATATTTGGACAAGTCATCTAAGATGCTCACTGGCACTTCAAAAGGAAAAGAGTTAGAAAAACATGTGTGGGTTTTGATTTGTATAGAAGTCATTAAATATTTGTAGAAATTCAAAACAAACTTCAAGGACTTGTCACCTGGCTCTCCTTCTAGCACCAAAAATGTTGACGATGTTGGACCCACCAACATTCACAGGATCTCCGCTATACGAAATCCCAACTAGACCTCAACCATTTGGATTAGGAGTCCCAACAATGGGTGGTAGTGTAATTCCTTGAATGTGGTACCGCGTAGAGGAAAGTATGATAACTTTCGATAAGATCAAGTGTGTGACCCTGCAGAGAGTCAAGTGCAATGCATGAAGGTTCTAACACATGGAGGGGAAAAGGAAATTTTCCCCTTAGAAGCCTCTAATAATACGAAGCTTGAAAGCAACACATGAGTGAAATGACATCACAACCTAAAATGCAGAATAATTCACAAATTAAAGTGATGAGTTAATCCAACAACATGGATTCAAGAAGATTCATACAAATGCATACAAACTAGTTCATAATCATATGTGTAAGTTAAATAACATACATTTTTAATGCAACCAGAATAGTCCAACTACATTAACCGCGCATGAAAGTTTGACGAACCTGATATTATTATTATAAGTGAAAGTTCCATCCATACATACACCATTGACGACCACTAGCCCAAATAGTGGAACATTAGATTCAATAACACATGCTCCTCCAAAGAAGTATACTCACTCTACACTATGGAGAATCCAAGACTCTTCACAATACTCCCAAGCCTTTTCTAAGCCTAAGCCTAGCCAAAATCTTGACTCCCAAAAGGTTGTTCTATGAATTCTAAGATTCTATTTACAACAAAGGGTGGGGTGACCCTTGACATTCCCATTTTTGGCTCTTTGAATTCCCTCATGACTCATCAATTTCATTAAATGACACATTACACTACACAATGACTTTTCATATTCCAATATTGACACTTGGAATTTCACTTACAACATATTTACAAATAATATTTCATTTTCTACATGTACCCATGTAAGAAAAAATAGGGCATAGATAGCCTAATAAGAAAAAACACCATGATTTCGAATTTTGGGGAATTATCATCTCAGAAACCTCGACTTGGTGCTTCACGGTCACATATTGATAATAAGCTTAGTACTATATGATGGTGTCCCAAAACTGCTTGATGGTGTCTTTCTGAAAACATGATCTTGCCTCCTGTTAGCTCTGCTATAGAACTATGGTTTTTGAGGGCCAGATATAAGCTTGGTCATATTGATTATGCTCAAAAGGAAGCCCACAGTGGTCATCTTCTTTCTTCTCCTTTACTCCACTTACTCTCTTCCAGCTCCACTGCTTATATTTCTCCCCTAAAACCTGACATAAACCTCTGTTTCCTTAAGCCCCGAGCACAAATCCTAAACCCTCATAAAGCCATACCCACATGACCCCACGCTTCCATAAACCAGCGTGCCTCATCCCCGCTGTTGATCACCACCTGACAATCCAACAGCGTCCGTCGTGCCCGATAAAAAAACCTGCGTGATTAAATCCCCACAGTCAAATCATCTCCGCCAAGATCGGACGACCATCACAAATTTCGTGCCCACAAATTGATCGGATGATAATGCACAATGGAGAGTGGTTTTCCTCCCTCCTCTACCCCTACGTATCATGCACTGAGTGGAATCGTGTGCCTTTGTCCTTTTACTGCCTGACGCCCAAAGAAGGTGCGATCGATACTGCTTACTGTTTAACCCTCTGTCCCCACCCAATAACCATCGCACACCTTCACTGCTCGATCACCATTGGATATGTATGCCTAAGATCCAACGGCCCACATTCGCTCCACTCCCACATATCCAGATACCCTCCACCAAGCTATCCCCTCCATCTATCCTCCCGAACCGACGGCTGATCTTCCTCCTTCATCCAACCTGTCCATTGGCCACGCAGCCCACGTCCCTTGAGCATTCCATATGCCCAAAGGATGAAGGTGACCAGCTGACTAGTACCAGTCACAGTTGCAACTCAACCATCACATTCAACAGACAGTATGGCCGAAAGGAAAAAGGACAGAACATGAGCATGTAACTGCATTTAGCAGTTATGGGACTTCCTCTTATACAAACACTCCAGCCACCTGAGAGGACAGCAGAGCACCCAAAAAGATCACATTCATCCACTGAAACAAGAAAATGCACTCAGAGACTCCACTAGGTAGTTAAATGTAGTTGGTGGTCAATTATGACCCCTCCATACCTAAAATGGCCAAGTTCCTTTGTAATGAAACTCTATATATACTCGGAAACAAGATGTAATCAGGGTTGATGGTTGATGTTTTGATGTAAGGCTCAACTTATGGAAACTATAACTATTTTGACACTTGCAACATCTCGTCTTTATTTTCAACTAATACAAGCTTCTTTTGCTGTTAATTTCTCACTTTCCATTTATCTTCTCTTCCAAGCTATGCCTGATATGTTGTATACTTGAACTCTTGATGTTTAACATTAGAGTAGCTGTCATCCTATCTCTATGCTAAAATCTTGCATGTATCATTGTATGAGTTATTCAGGTTTCTAGTCATCTTGTGCGAGAGAGCTATCATCCTGTCTGTGCATTAGTAGATCAGATTTGCAGACTTCTTTACTGGTTGTAGCCAACCATCACATGGTCTTGTGCATCTGTTGGTGTGGTCAGTATTCTCCATATTCACCCAATCTTAAACTGTGAGTAGTTGGTGGTCTAAAGCCTTGTAGTCTAATGGTTTTCATGCATGTCTGGAGGAAACAATGTAGAAGTGGTTATCTGGCTTGGACAAGCATCATTCCCTCCATTCATCCATTTGCAACAGTAAGTTGAATTTATATGTTACCAGGCATCTCCATGCTACAACCTAGGAAAGTTTCTTCGAATCCTAACATAATTGCCACCGCTGTCAGGGAGAGGAGATTGAAGCTCAGCTTCCCTGGGAGAACGTCATAGTTCCAGCTTTAATGATAGACAATGTGTGGACACATTTCTGGTTGTAATCATCTATCTGGTGACTCTACTAGAGGGCCAACCTAGTGGCGACTCCACATTATAGTTCTGGCTCAGTTTGTGAGGCATACTCGGAGAAATCCTCAAAAATCACCAGCTGACCCAGTGCCTGACCCTGAGTGGATTTTCAAGAAGAGGAAAACATCACAGAAAGGAGCATCAGGATCAGGTAAGCCTAAACAATATTATGTATCTTTGTAAGAGAATATTATAGCTGAGAATGTATAGTTTGAAGATATAAAGCCTAGATTAGTGAAGAAATACCCTCAGAGATTCATAAAGCTCCTTGTTCATTTTGTTCCCCTTTGGATCTTGGTCCAAAGAAAGTCTCCCATACAGTCCATCATATTCCTTTGTCTTTGTCATCTATTTCACTGCTCCCTACCGTTCAAACTGCCAATATCCTTCCACGTACCCCAGCCATGGCAGGCCAACAAGCACCCATAAAGATGGAAAGAATCATAGCTTCTAGGTATGGACCCCTGGTCTTGTCTGCTCCTTTGAATGCCATTCCTGCAAGGGAATATCCGAAATACATGCCTAAGTTCACTGGTACGGAGGGAGTAACAGATAAAGAACACATTGAATCTTTTTATAGTTACACTGATAACCTTGATATCAGTGAAGATGATGTGTGGATGAGAGTGTTTGTCCAAAGCCTCGATAAAGAGGCTAGAAATTGGTTTAGAGAACTGGCCCCTAGGTCTATAGTAGACATTGAAGCATTAGATGATGTATTTTTGAAGCATTGGGGAGATAAAAAAGACCTGCTATACTACCATACTGAATTTCGCAACCTCAAGAGGGAAAATGGGGAATCACTATCTGATTTCAATAAGAGATTTAATCGTATGTATAGTAAGATACTAGTTGAAGTGAAACCTACCCCCACCTCTACCAAGCTAACCTATGCTAATGTTTTTGACTCTGATTTTTGCTTGCTGTTAAGAGAAAGAAGATGTGCCACTCTAGCTGAGATGCAAGATGTAGCCTTAGAGATGGAATCTAATATCATGGCTACAGAGAAACTCAAAAGCCATGCTGATAGAAGAAGGTGGAGAGGTGAGGCTTCTTCTTCCTCTACTTCATCTTCAAAACCTAAACTAGACAAAACGACTAAAATGATAGAGTCATTGGCTGTTGAAATATCTAAGCTGAAGGTTGAGCAGAGCTCTAGAAAATCAAGTCTGCCTAATTCATTTGCTCCAAGAAATACGAGTTCGTTTAGAAGAGCAAACGATCAATTGTAGATCATTCCAAGGGGTAAAGAGGCCAATGAAGAACAAAGGGTTAAAGCTCCTTTCCAAAATGTAGTCATGGAGGAAGAACAGTTGGACAAAGAGGCTAACATCCATTGCATGGAAGATAAGGGCAATGATGACTTTTTGACATTGGCTGCCTACGAAGAATCATTGCTCCAGGTCTAGACCAGTCAAGAGTGGGACAAAGAGGCTGTTCTATAGACTGACGAACAACAAAAATATAATCTGAGGTCAAGACCAAGCAATGTCAAGGAGAATCCTATCCAAAGAGTTGTTGTCCCCACAAAGCATCAGAACAGCAAATAGAAAATACCAGTAGCTGACCCAATCATCCTCAAAGCACCAGCTCAAGAGGTAAGAGGTCTTGACAAGTTCCCTTCCCCTTTCAGTTTTGAATCAGAAGTCTAGAAGTTAAAGATATCTGTGCCTCTGATGGAACTTTCAAAGAGTGAGGTATTTAGAAAACCTATCCTTGATGCCCTTGAGCTAAAAGCCTCACAAGCCTACCATGACTATGTAAATTTGCAAGATGATAAGCCTATAGTTGTGCTTAGCCCAAAGACTGAACCCTCTGATAATAGCTCCCCATCATTCTATGTCTCCTTGACCATTCATGACAAAACCCTCCATTACTGCCTGCTGGACACAGGGGCCAGCCACAATCTGATGCCCAAAGTTGTCATGGAAGAGTTAGGCCTTGATATCACTAGACCATATCATGATTTATTCTCATTGGATTCAAGAAAAGTAAAATGCCTAGGATTAATCAAAGACTTGGCCATTACCCTAACTCAGCTGCCCATGAAGAGCATGATGATGGACATTATGGTAGAAGATGTCCCTCCTAAGTTTGGCATGCTGCTATCCAGAGGATGGATTAAGAGACTAGGTGGGACATTACAAAATGATTTATCTTATGCGACTATCCCAGTATTTGGGGGAGAAAGAAGAAGACTATACAGAGAAGCCCAGTTGACCTATATCATCATTGATGAGAAGAGTCCTTCTAATCATCCTATTTATGCTGTGGACACTGACCTTGGGGCATGCATTCTCCAAATTGAAGAATCTCAGAAATCCTCAATGCAGATCAAGAAACCAATAGTCCAGGTCATGGGAGAGCAATGAAGTCAGGTTTGGGAGATGTTCTTTGATGGAGCATGTTTGAGGAAACTGCAGGAGCAGGGGTGGTGCCGATATCTCCGAAACAAGAAAGCACACATCCGTCTTTTAAGCTAGCTTTCCAAGGCACCAATAATATAGCAGAGCATGAGGCTCTGATATTGGGACTTAACGCAACTAAAGATAGAGGAATCAGAAACATAAAGGTGTTTGGAGATGCTGATCTCATCATTCAGCAAGTGAACAAAATGTTTCAAGAAAAGCACCCAAGGCTAAAAGCATATAGAGATGAGGTATGGAGACTCAAAGATTCTTTTGATAATTTTTGTATCTCATATATCCCTAGAGTAAAAAATCAGCTTGCTGATTCCCTTGCCGTGTCTGCTAGCATGTTTATCCCTCCCATGCCTCCCAGACTAGTTTATGAAGTTCAGATGAAATATAGGTCATCCTTGCTTGATAATGTCCAGCATTGGAATTTTTTTTAAGATGGTGATGAGGTAAATAGGTTTCTGCAAGTCATCGATGAATTCTCTCAAATGAAAATTGACCAAGAGAATGAAGCCTTGGATGGAAACCCCCAGCCCCAGCTTAGAAACAAAATTGGAAAAGACAACATTATCCAGTTGCGCAACAATCACATACCCAAAGGCCTGGTTCCTTTAGAAAAGTTGTTTGACCAGAATGATGTACCTTATAAAGCTACCCAAAAATAAGATCAATTTGCAGTCCATAGGCATAATTTAGGGAGCCCAGAACATCCAAGGTATGTAAATCTTTCCACCCATCTATCTGCTGCCCAAAGTTCTGAGTATTGCAATTTAATGAAGCAATTTACTATTGTTTTTGCCTGGGAATATAGTGACTTGAAAAATTATGACAAAAAGATCATCCAGCATAAAATTCCCTTAGAGAAAGACACCATCCCTTTCAAGCAGAAGTTGAGACCCATAAACCCTTTGCTCCTCCCTCTGATTGAAAAAGAAATCAAGAAATTACTGGCTGCCAAAATCATAGTCCCTCTCAGATATTCAAAATGTGTAGCCAACTTGGTAGTGGTGAGGAAGAAAAGTGGAGAAATCAAGCTCTGCATTGATTTTAGAAACTTAAACAAATTCTCTAAGAAAGACAATTATCCTCTACCCAAGATGGAGCATTTGCTGCAGAAAGTCTCAGGAGCCATAGTGATGTCTTTCCTGGATGGATTTTCACGATATAACCAGGTTGTTGTACATCTAAATGACCAAGAGAAGACTACATTCACCACCCCTTGGGGCACTTTTATGTATTCCAAGATGCCTTTTGGGCTGATGAATGCTGGAGCCACCTTTTAGAGAACCATGGATATAAAATTTGTGGGAGAGAAGGATAAGTTTGTCCTTGTCTACCTTGACGATATAATAGTATACTCCAGTAGCCATCAAGACCATTTGTAGCATCTGAAGAAAGTGTTTTTGAAGTGTAGAACATTTGGGATTTCAGTCAATCCTAGAGAGTCACAGTTTGCTTTAGAAGAAAGCAAGTTGTTAGGACACATTGTTTCTACTGCAGGTGTTAGAATTGACCCAGAAAGAATAAGAGTGATACAGACCTTGTCTGTACCGAGATCAGAGAAGGACATCCAATCCTTTCTGGGAAAGATAAATTTTTTAAGGAGGTTTATCCCAAATTTTGCAGAACTTATAAAACACATCACCTCCATGTTGAAAAAGAGGTCAGATATCAAATGGACTGATGTAGCAACAAGATATTTTGAGTCCATCAAGAGAGATATTGTGGAAGCTCGTACTTTGATTAGCCCAAATTATAGCAGGGAATTCCATATATTTTTGTTTGCCTCTGATAACACCCTTGTAGCAGTTTTGATGTAAGCAGACGAGGAAGGTTCAGAACACCCAGTGGCATTTTTCAGCAAAACCTCAAGGGATGCTAAGCTGAGGTATGATATCATTGAAAAACAGGCATATGCTCTTATCAAATTTTTGAAATTTTTCAGAATTTACATCCTGCATTCCAAGGTAATTGCATATGTGCCCTCTGCTTCAGTAAAAGATGTCCTAATGCAGCCAGATGCTGATGGAAGAAGGGCTAAATGGATTGCGAAGCTTATTGAATTCAACATAGAATTGAAGCCCACTAAGCTCATCAGAGGATAGGGCCTTGCTAGACTAATGGCTGAAGAAAATTGTAGAATACTGGACATGAATTTGATAAGCACGAATTCAGAGGATGGTCAGATAGAAGAAGAAACAGTTGAACTAGGGCAAAACGAGTCATTGGCAGAAAATTTAGCTTCTTGTGGATGGTATTCTACAATAGTTCAATTCTTGCTAAAGCTAGAAGTGCCTCCAAGCCTAAGTTCAAGCCAAGCTAGAACCCTTAAGCTTAGGGCAGCCAAATATTACATTCATGAAAATCCGCTCTATTGGAGGGACCCCTATGGGATTCATTTGAGGTGTCTGGACAAAGAACAATCCATGGAGGTTATGCAGCAATTTCATTCCAGCATATGTGGAGGGCGTCACTATTGGAAAACTATAGCCCATAAGATCCTTAGAGCTAGGTACTATTGGCCCACCTTATTTTCTGATGTCTTTTCATTCGTTAAATCTTGTGATAGGTGCCAGAGGTTTGAGGGAAAGTAACAATTGAGGTCCTTTCCTTTGAAGCCTATTCATGCTAGTGGCCCTTTTTAGCAATGGGGCTTGGATTTCACGGGCGTAATCAATCCACATTCCAGTGGCCAGCACAGATGGATATTAGTAGCCACCGATTACTTCACTAAATGGGTTGAGGCCATCCCTACCCGAAAGCCCGATCACCATGTGGTCATGAGGTTCTTGACAGAGAATATCTTCACTAGGTTTGGTTGTCCACATAAACTAGTTACAGACAATGCAACAACCTTCAAGGCAAAAGAGTTGGTGGACATGTGTGAATCTATGTTGTTGGGAAAAGTATCTATTCAGAATGACCCTATCCCACTCTAAGGTGTGACAGTGCCTTAGCAACAAACAAGGAAAACTACTTTTGTATTCTTCTTTATGAAATGTAAACGAAGAGGAAGGATGTAACTAACCTGTGTCTTTCGCTAGTTTGTTGACCCAATCGCTCTCCTCTTTGTTCACTTCCCGCTGCTTGCTCCCTTACTGGCCCAGCTTCACCAAGTTCCTGCAAGATCACATAAGAGGAAAACTACCCAAAAACATAGATTTACATTCATAAATAGCTTAGGATCATATTTAAGCTAAACATGCAAATATAACAAAGCATCATTGATATACAAGCATATAGGAGAAACTCAAATAGTTTTATTGATATGATAAGAAAGTCCAAGAGGAGATACAACCAAGTGAGTCCCGATCCAGCATCTACCTCCTAGCAAAGGAATCCCTTCCTCACCTCCGACAAAGCATAAATCACCCAATACACTAATCTCAATCTCAAACCAACAACAATTCTCTGCAAAGTACGAAATTCCAGCCTCTGGATCTCTGGCATGAGGAATCCATATATAGATGTAAGCAGAGAGGATGAGTCAGCTTATGTTTTGACTTGTGGCTTCTCTCTGTCAGTTCTTGCTTCCACTTGGAGGCTGAGAGCCTCTTACTCATCACTGGTCGAATTCAGTGAGGAAAGTGTCATTGGAGAAGATTCTGGAAGCTTCCATTGTCTTTCCACCTCGTTGAATGAGCTTTCCATTTGTCATTTCCCGCTGAACGCACCCTGGTAGTGCATTCACCTGCATTGCAATCCACCTAGCAAGTGTATTTGGGTGCTTTGCAACGCAGGCAGCTAGTGGAGCATCTGAATTGATCCTGATTTGACTAGTTCTGGGCAGTTTCTGGTGGAGAACTTCTGGGAGAAGCTGTCATTTGTTGACCTTGTTTCTTTAGGAGCTGGAACAACATCTTTAGGGGCTTAGGATCCCTTGGTTTATGGATATTTCATGCTTATAGTTGTAAGGCACAAAAATGTCTATAACAGTTGCCCCCTAAAGTATGAGGCCGTTTATCGGGTGAAATGCTTTATTAGGAGGATCTGAAGTTCTTTCAATGCTGGGAGGAGACCTGTAATAAGATACAATACAATACATTATTTTTCATACTGTCTTCATGATCTAGCTGAAGAGGGCATTCCCATGCTCAGCTTTATAATTCATTTTTATGTACATAGGACAGACAATCGTCTGATGGTAGACCGATGATCTTGATGAAATCATCATCCTTTTGGTAGGATGATTGTCTGTGTTGCAATGCTGTACATGTCAATGTATTTATTTTTCCTGAATATATATCACAGCCCGGATGGATGAAACTAGATCCGGGGTCTTCAATCTCGTCCGATCTTCACTCTAAGTACAAGTCGATCCATGTGAGGAATGTTTTGAAGTCGAACATGGAAAGACATCATTTGATTACCAGTCAATGATGTAAACTGTTAACAAGCGCGAGAGGAATCACCAATAATGATAATGACCCTCAAGGTACTGCAGTACAATTCACGTGGTGTGAATAAAGGACTTGGCGTCAAACACCACGCAAAATCTTTCGGTCGATGGTCATTGATGTATACCTGTCGCCGGAAGTGAGAAACTTGCCTTTGAGGCATGCAAGCTTCAAAGTACTGAAGGGGGTGTTCCTAGATCAAATTCTTGGATAATGAGTTGATGTCGACAAGAAGCGATCCGTCAAAGGAGGGCCTTGATGTATCCCACATCAATGACAAGGAATGGAGCAAATGATTTTGATGGAGGTGAAAACGATCTGATGATATATGGTTCAGGGTGGCGGTCATGAAAGAATGAAGTATAATGTATGGTAGTGGATGGGACACGGTTGACTTCTCTAGATGACTTCTCTTGAACATATCGGCGACACTTGTATGATGGATTGGTAGCATTTACCCGAAAGGTGGATGGTATGGCAAAACCATGGTGATGTGACCGGTGAATGAAACAACCCAACCCGACTCAGGCACGGAGTGGAAGTGTCATGTTCAAGAGCGACTTGCTACCAATAAAGGTTCTTTGAGTTTCTTCCCAATTTTTCCCTAGTCATTGCTGACCAGTACCTCTTTATTTTTGTCAAGCTTGAGGAGGATAACATATGCTTGTTCTATAATTTGCCCTTCGGGCAAACCCATCGCTATGTTTTAACGAGCCTAGCGATAGTGAAACTCGTTCTCGTCTAAAGACAAGTTTGTCGCTATTAATCTTTTTAATGAGTCTAACGACAAAGATAACTCGGTCCTTTTCATTTTTAGAGAGTCTGAAAAGGTACGTAAAGATAACTCCGGGAGTCCTTTTTTGTCATCTAATCCCTTAAGTCCGAAAAAGTATAAAACAATACAGAAGGGATGAATTTTCGATAGTTTTAACGAGCTGAACAAAACAAGCGCTCGATCTTTTTGTGCAATAATCCCTCAGGTCCAAAAAGATTAAAATCTAGAGGAGGGATAGCACTTCCGGTCACTTTAACGAGCTGGAAGGCCAAAACTCGGCAATCTTTTCATATTTTATGAGTCAGATGAAAAGAGCTTAAAGAAGACTCGTCTTTTGAGGAACGAGTGATAAAACGGGTAGCAGCTGATTCCGGGTAAGGGTTGGAACTTTCCAATCACGGCAGTGTCACAAGGATGGCTAGTGAAATCACTCTTCGCAGCTGTTCCTCAAAATGGGTAAACAATCAAATGGAGGTGAATGATTAGCCAATTAAAAAGTGGTGGTGACGGTGCAAACACGACCAAGGCTTTAATGGTTGAAAATGTTACATTCACGGTGGTTATTTACCGGAGGATAGTTCATTTTTTAACGAGCTTAAACGCGGGTTGAAACACTTGCTCGATCTTATGTTTATTTTTTAACGAGCATGAACTATGTGCTAAAACTGCTCGATTAATCTAGTCATATGATAAGAATGTCTCATGTAAGATGCCATTTTTTATGGAGCTTGCGCCTTACAAAGCTTTGCCCCGCATCCTTTCTTTATGCAAGTTAGGAAACGACTAATCCAAAAAACAGATAAATAACCGCTCTTTGCTTGCACTCCAAAAGGTTTGCATGCCCCCAGGTATAAAATACGATTTCAAGGTTACCCCTACTTCACTTCCGCCAAAACATTTGTTTTACCGAGAGAGGCCTACCTCTTTCAGGTTACCCAAAGATTGTCTCATTTGCGCAGCAAACAAAACATTTCCCCGGCAATGTCTACTGAGATAGACAAAGGTGAGTGACAACGAGCGCCAAACACATAACTTTGACAAAGGAATCTTATTCTAGAACAACCCCTCTTCCAATCACGGACGGGGTACGGACTAGTCATATTCTCCCGCGGAAACCTACCCTATACCCAAAGTTTTCCTGCCGAAGAAGACCAGGATGCATGCCCCCTGGGTTCCAGTCATATCCTCCCGAATCACTCACGCTCATCGGGAGGATGGACTATGGGTTGAGACATTTCTTGCGTGAAGAGACCATTTAGGGATGGTATATGACTATTTGCGATGCGTGATCCGGGAAATGAAAGTTGGTCCACGAGCTTGACCACTCTTCCTTCATGCGGAAAACACATTACTCTAAAGAGTGAGGAGACGATGGCTCCCATGCAATATATATAGTCTCGTCCAAGGAGTAGGTTATAATCCAAGGGTCCTTGAATGACCATCACGTTCATTTGAACGGTCTTCCCTTTCAATGTGATAGGCACATTGGGGAGGATCCCTAAAGGTCGACTGGTTCCTTTATCAAAGCCTGTCAGATTTCTCATCTCAGGCAAAAGCAATGGCGAACCAAGTGCTTTCCAAGCAATAGAGGAAAGGATACTCATAGAAGCCCCTTCATCAATGATGGTACCAGCCATGACCATTCTGTATATTTGAATGATAATTCGGAATGGTATGCTTGCTGCCAAACGAGGTCTGCCTAGTTGGTTCCAGTCGAAGGACACAACTAGGTTGCTTGGTGGTGGGACCGAGTAGACGGCCGTGTATCGCTCTGACGAACTTCCTCCCTGCGATAAAGGAATGGGTGGATTGCCCCCGTGTTCGTCGGAGTCTGTGTTGATGAAGAGAATTTAGATGGTGTCATCCTTATCCTCTTTAGTGACTGTATCATTTGAAGATAAAACCTCTGAAGGCAAGACCAGGTCAACTGCTGCCTCGACCTTTTGACTTTCGTCTGGTATGGATTCAGTTCGTTTATCCTCAATGATAGACGCTTCAGCTGACCACTTAAGCGGGCCAACTGGATTGTCAACTAACGAAGGACTCGGCAAGAGTTTTTTATATCCAGGATGAAGTCGTAACGGTGAAATCGGACGATCTTCCAAGACTCTTTTAGCCTCGTCTAAGAAGGGACAACGGTGGAGGGCATGGTCGCCTTCGCACAATCTACAGGGAGGTATAGCTCTCCCTTTTTGTCCTGGAACTTCACTTTCGCTAGTTGACGGTGTACTTTCAACATGGCCATCAGAGGTTGACGACACCGGATTGTGCAAACGGGGAGACCAGTCCCTTAGTATCTGAGGGATGCAAGGACAATCTCTGTGAAAGTGGTCTCCCTTGTAGATGACACATGGCGATTTAGGCCTGGTCGGTGCTGTGTGTGGATTTTCATTAGACGACACTTGTTTTCCCTTATTTGCCTTTGGCTCCTTCTTCTTTTTCTCTTTCTTCTTCTTTTCCTTCTTCTCCTTAGGAACTTGGTTTTTAGTTTTACCAGTCCCGATACGTGAAGAGGAAGGAAGAGAGGAAGAATTAGAGGAAGTAGAAGGTTGGTGGGAAATCCTGGACTCGTCTAACTGCTGATTCGACTGTTCAGGAATAGTGGTGTTCTGAACGACATTGGTTGAGAAGAGCCATACCGGCAAGCCAATTGTCAGTCCTGGAAGCGACAATGTGGCCATATGGGGCGCACCAACATCTCCCCAAGAGGAGAAGGGACTAGGATTTCCACCAAGGGGAATTCCTTGGTTCGTAGGCTCCATTTTCTCAACCCGAAGATCAACGCAGGAAAAAGGGTGTGAATATTCTGTTTAAAATAAATTTTAACGACGCTTGGACACAACTTGCTTTTTCAATTTTAAAGAGTCGAGAAAAAGCAAAAGATGACTCTAGTCACCTTCGATTTTTAATGAGCCTGAAGTGACAAGTGCTCAGATGGACCTTTTCCGTTAAGGAGTCTGAAAAGGAATGAAAGGGACTGCTCTGGAGTTCTAGGTAGAGGGTGTGCCAAACCAATCGCAAAACCGCAGAATACTTTTTAGGGTACGGGCAGTCAATCTTCCCGAATGCTGTGTTCAGTGCATTGCGATCAGTAGGGCGGCCAACACGGCTTCCTATGGATAAAGGTTTTATGCCTATAGGGGTCTCCCAATATATACTCGACGGTACGTGGGAGGACAATCCATACTGGCACTTATCGTCTCTCAGGAGGAATCACCCAACCATCATTGAGGCCAACAGTTACCAGGTTTTATGACGCCGGAACACGTCTCTAGCCTAGACCTCTATGTTGTGCATTAAGTTACAAAGCGTTGTTAAGTTCATTCAATTTATTTTAGGTTGATCTTTCTTAGAAGTTTGCCTTTTTGGATCACCACGAGATGTAGATACAATTCCTAAATGCAGTCTAAAGATGATAAGCAAGCTTTTATCTCTTTTCAACAATGAAAATCCTAGCTACAAGGGGAAAAGAAAAACACAATCTTTTCTCAAAGAGCATAGAGCACACTGTAAATGCACTTTTCCTAAATCAAACCATACAAACTGTCAAAATGCAAATTCACTTGTGCATGTATTTGTTTTCACTTTCTTAATATTGATGCCTAAAAAGAAAGTTGTTGTACAAATTTGAATTCGATTTCAAGTGAAAACACAAACAAGCTTCTTTTTGAAATCAAAAAGACGATTATGACACTTTATGATTTTGAAGTAAACACTTGCTTCGACACTAGAAATTCACAAATTCAAACCAAAAGACAAAAGTAAAAGCGTAATCAACTGTCAACAACAAACAAACTTACTCCTAAGATCAAAATGACACTTACGACAGATCTAGATCTAAGGGCGACAGTATGACTAGTTTACTTTTGTAATGGGAAACTGCAAATGATGTAACAAATACACAAAAACAAATACAGTTTCTTTTATACAACTGAGGCGGAATTAAGGCAAAGAAAAGGGGTTTTCAGATAGGTACACACACTGATAACAGGCTGCAAAAAATCAGAGATAAAACTGAGCAAAATGAAGCAGAGAACCACAGCTGCACAGGGCAAAGGCTGATCAACGCACCTGTTGCACAGAGAAACTGAATTGCAGCGCAGGTAGCCCTCTCAGGACCTGCGTTGAAATGCAGAACCTCTTCACAGAGTCTGTGTTGAAGCAGAAACGAGAATTGTCTCTGGGTTCTGGGTCACGGTTTGCAGTTTAATCTACGGTTTTTGGCCGGATAAAAGCTATCAATAAGGTACAATTAGAGGGATGATTTAAAGGAGGACTAAGAGCTATCACAAAGGGCAATTAGAGCATTTGTGGATCAGCTATTCAGATCATTAACAGGCCCAACGAATGGACTAGAGTAGCAGATCCCTACTTTGCATTTGTGAATGACAAATGCAGTTCGATTCGCCACTCCTAAGTTTATGAGAAGAACAACAATAGAAACACAAATAAACTAACTAGATATGCTCCCCAGTGGAGTTTCCAATTTGTTGTTGGGAAAAGTATCTATTCAGAATGCCCCTATCCCACTCTAAGGTGTGACAGTGCCTTAGCAACAAACAAGGAAAACTACTTTCGTATTCTTCTTTATGAAATGTAAACGAAGAGGAAGGATGTAACTAACCTGTGTCTTTCGCTAGTTTGTTGACCCAATCGCTCTCCTCTTTGTTCGCTTCCCACTGCCTGCTCCCTTACTGGCCCAGCTTCACCAAGTTCCTGCAAGATCACAGAAGAGGAAAACTACCCAAAAACATAGATTTACATTCATAAATAGCTTAGGATCAGATTTAAGCTAAACATGCAAATATAACAAAGCATCATTGATATACAAGCATATAGGAGAAACTCAAATAGTTTTATTGATATGATAAGAAAGTCCAAGAGGAGATACAACCAAGTGAGTCCCGATCCAACATCTACCTCCCAGCAAAGGAATCCCTTCCTCACCTCCAACAAAGCATAAATCACCCAATGCACTAATCTCAATCTCAAACCAATAGCAATTCTCTGCAAAGTACGAAATTCCAGCCTCTGGATCTCTGGGATGAGGGATCCATATATAGATGTAAGCAGAGAGGATGAGTCAGCTTATGTTTTGACTTGTGGCTTCTCTCTGTCAGTTCTTGCTTCCACTTGGAGGCTGAGAGCCTCTTACTCATCACTGGTCGAATTCAGTGAGGCAAGTGTCATTGGAGAAGATTCTGGAAGCTTCCATTGTCTTTCCACCTCGTTGAATGAGCTTGCCATTTGTCATTTCCCGCTCAACACACCCTGGTAGTGCATTCACCTGTGTTGCAACGCACCTAGCCAGTGTATTTGGGTGCTTTGCAATGCAAGCAGCTAGTGGAGCATTTGAATTGATCCTGATTTGACTAGTTCTGGGCAGTTTCTGGTGGAGAACTTCTGGGAGAAGCTGTCATTTGTTGACCTTGTTTCTTTGGGAGCTGGAACAACATCTTTAGGGACTTAGGATCCCTTGGTTTATGGACATTTCATTCTTATAGCTGTAAGGCACAAAAATGTCTATAACACTCTATGGGCATTAAGCTAGTTCATTCCACCTCATACTACCCTCAAGGAAATGGCCCAGCAGAATCTTCCAATAAGAGGCTGATAAGGATAATTAAAATGCTGTTGGAAGAGAAGAAAAAGAATTGGGATTCTAAGCTCAAGTATGCCCTGTGGGCTGACAGTGTGACCACCAAGAAATCCACAAGAAATTCTCCATTCAAGCTGATATATGGCACTGAGGCTATATTCCTAGTTTAGTTAACCATCCCTGTGGCAAAGTTCTTGCAAGAAGAGCAGAACGAGGAAGAGGACATGGAAAAAAGAATTTGTGATTTGGCAGAAGTGCATTAAATCAAGGATCAGCTGGTTGAGAAGTCTGCAGCACATCAGGGAAGAATCAAGGAAGCCTTCAACAGGAAGGAAAATACAGACAGTTTTTAGGTTGGAGACTTGGTTCTTAAGTGGGAAGCACTGAAATACAAGAAAGGCAACCATGGGAAGTTTTATGCTCTGTGGATTGGACCTTTTGTCATCACTCTGATCCAAGGGAACAATACTATGATGCTGCAAAGTACGGATGGGGAGACAGTTTCTGTTGGCCCAGTTAATGGGCGTTTTTTGAAAATTTATATTGTTTAATTTCTTCAAGATTAAAGTTGCAAATATATTATTTTATCAGTTTTAGTGTAAGCTCAATTAGACTCCATGCCCAATGGAACACTAGGAACTTTTGTTAATCTAGTTTTCAATGGAAAGGCCATGGTCTGCAGTTCTTGAGACCTCACAGGGAGGATCTCATCCCCATAAGGAGCTAGTGTTAGCTCTACTATATAACTATGGTTTTTGAGGGCCAGATATAAGCTTGGTTGTATTGATTATGCTCAAAAGGAAGCCCACAATGGTCATCTTCTTTCTTCTCCTTTACTCCGCTTACTCTCTTGCACCTCCACTGCTTCTATTTCTCCCCTAAAACCCAACATAAACCCATGTTTCCTTAAGCCCCAAGCACAAATCCTAAACCCTCATAAAGCCATACCCACATGTCCCTACGCTTCCATAACCGATCGCACCACATCTAGCCGTTGATCACCACCCGACGATCCAACGACTTCCGTCGTGCCCGATAAAGAAACCTACGTGATTAAATCCCCACAGTCTGATCATCTCTGCCAAGATTAGACAGCCGTCGCACATTTCGCGCTCAAAAATCGATGGGACGATAGCACACGATGGAGAGTGGTTTTCCTCCCTCCTCCGCTGCTACGTGTCATGCGCTGAGTGGAATCACGCGCCTTTCTCCTTTTACTGCCCGACGCCCAAAGGCGGTGCAATTGATACCGCTTACCGTTTAACTCTCCATCCCTGCCCGATAACCGTCATGCCCCTTCACCGCCCGATCACCATTAGATCTGTCCACCTGAGATCCAACGGCCCACATTCGCTCCGATCCCACCTCTCCTGATACCCTCCGCCAAGCCATCCTTGCTATCTATCCTCCCGATCTGATGGCTGATCTTCCTCCTTCATCCAACCCATCCATTCACCACATACTCAATGTCCCTTGACCATTCTGTATGCCCGAAGGATGAAGGCGACCAGCTCACTAGTACCAGTCACTGTTGCTCCTCAACCATCACATTCAACAGATAATATGGACGAAAGGAAAATGGACAAAACATGAGCATGTAACTACATTTAGCAGTTATGGGACTTCCTCTTATACGAACACTCCAGCCACCTGAGAGGACAGCAAAGCACCTGAGAAGATCAGATTCATGCACTGAAACAAGCAAACACACTCAGAGACTCCACCAGGTAATTAAATGCAGTTGGTGGTCAATTATGACCCCTCCATACCTAAAATTGCCAAGTGCCTTTGTAATGAAACTCTATATATACCCGAAAACAAGATGTAATCATGGTTTATGGTTGATGTTTTAATGTAAGGCTCAACTTCTGGAGACTGTAACTATTTTGACACTTGCAGCGTCTCGTCTTCATTTTCAGCTAATACAAGCTTCTTTTGATATTAATTGCTCACTTTCCATTTATCTTCTCTTCCAAGATGTGCCTAATATGCTGTATGCTTGAACTCTATATGTTTAGCATTAGAGTAGTTGTCATCCTATCTCTGTGCTAAAATCTTGCATGTATCATTGTATGAGTTATTCAGGTTTCTAGTCATTTGGTGCCAGAGAGATGTCATCCTGTATGTGCATTAGTAGATCAGATTTGCAGACTTCTTTACTGGTTACAACCGACCATCACATGGTCTTATTCATCTGTTGGTGTGGTCAGTATTCTCCATATTCACCCAATCTTAAACTGTGAGTAGTTGGTGGCCTAAAGCCTTGTAGTCTGAGGGTGTTCATGCATGTCTGGAGTGAAACAAAGTAGAAGTGGTTATCTAGCTTGGACAAGCATCATTCCGTCCATTCATGCATTTGCAACAATAAGTTGAATTTATATGTTACCAGGCATCTCCGAGCTACAACCTAGGAGAGTTTCTTGGAATCCTAACACCTCCATGGCATCTCAGCATATGGTTTTGGAACATATGTCCAACTTGTTCTGAAGTATGTGCAAGATGGTCTTGACCATGATAGGACCACTGATGTGCTTTTGAATGTTGTGTGTGCTCAACTCCAAGTCTTCTCTCATGGCTTCCCATCTTAGCTACTCTAGGTACTCATCGATCTCCTGTTGGACTAGGCTCTTGCATTTATCATCAGTGAGAGAACTGATTGATGGGATCATGTGCATTCTCACCATGACATCAAAAATATTTTACAACTGCATATATGAGGCTTGTATGCTACCAATGGATGGACAAGCTGCTCATAGTTCTGGATCAACATTTGTACCATTGTTTTCTCTAGGTATGCTTGTGGCTTCATCTTCTTCTCTAAATCAAGCAAGGCCCCTTTGTACCACATTGTCCACTCTTGTACATGGGTGATGGAAAAATGTATGTTCTTGAGAGTTTTAACAAACTTTTTAGTCTGCTGCTACAAGCCACACACACAGACAAAATATTTATGCATAGTGACAAATACTTCATAGAGCTTAAGCATGGTATCACAAAGTGTTAATACTTTAGAAAGTATCATTGTCTTCCTCTCTCCCAATGCAGAAACTTCATTCTACATTGATACTCGGGGTTGTTCTGCCTCTTGCATGATAGCCTATAATTTCTTTACTAGTTCCTCATTCTCAGCCATCGAGTACTTATCATTTGAGCTTGTTTCTCCTGTATAGTTCAAGTTGGCTTCGGCAAGGGTAGTTGGATGCTTCCTTGTGTTTAACACTATACCTCTTTCCTTGATGAATGTAGGTGATGCGTGATCATCCAGAAAATTATTCCTCCACACTTGTACAATCTTCTTCTACAACTCGTCAAATGATATATTGTACACATCCATGACTAGATCATCATCAAGGAGAAAAACATCGCCTTCCTCTCTCGTGGGTTGGTTTTGACACTGTTGGTGGTGGAGATTGAGAGATAACCTATGGTGCTCTTGTCATCAGGTCAATGTCTTCATTCTGTGGCTCCTATTCCAAATCCATGTCTGTCACTTTGATCAACTGCTCAATCTATTGAGCAAGCTCTCCATCTTGCATCTATTCACCCTCTTCTTGAAGTGCTGGATATTCTGGCTCCTCAACTTGTATTGATGCTCTTTTCTCTGCCATCACACATTTCCTTTGTTCTTCTTCCTATTTCTTCTTCTATTCTCTTTCTCTCCTCCTCTACTCCTGTTCTTCCTTCAAATTATTCTCCTTCTGTTCTACTTCTTGCATCCTCTACTTTTCTATCTTCCTTCACTTTTCTCTCTTCATCCATTGCTCCCTCTTTGCTTCCACTGTCAAATTTTCCTTTTCTAAGATAGGATATCCCTTCATTATGCAGTTTTTCTCTGCCTCTAGGTTCTCAAAAATATTCCTCTATCACTTGTCTTGCACTAGATTGGTTCTTACTACTACTAATGTTGTTGCTTCTGATGTTGTTGTTGTCTATAGAGGAGCCTTCCAAGTTCTCGCTAAAATGACAGGTTCATTGAGTCTAGAGGCATCATACCAATTCCTCCAAGGGTCCTCCTCTAACCCATGAAATGTCCTGTGCATCCATGGAAAGTACAATCTCGCATAGTGGTTCTTGCAAATATCGCAGGGATGATACAAATTAAATTCCTTGGTGCCAAACCCGAATTTCACTATGTCCTTAGCCTTGGCATCAACATATTTTATGCTCTAAATATCGTATAATTTAATCTACAAAGGAAGAGTAGGCCATGGCACTTTCTTCTTCCAATGAAATCTTGTTGACAACCCTATAGCAAGGTGGTATGATACTTCTTCCATGACCCATTTTTTAGTGGCATACCCTGATACAACATGCAAAGGTTTCTCTCTGCCAGAAACCCTAACGAATGTGCTAGCTAGTGAGCCATAACCATTTGCAATATGTAATATCACCTCCATTGCTTCTCGAGACATGCAAGGTCGATCCTCCTCAAAGATAAGCTTATATAACGAGATTATAAAATGGTCAATGAGCCTTTCCATTACTCCTCGATAGCTATATCCGAAACAAAAATTGCAATAGATGTTGACGACAACCTATTTTGTTGTCCATGTCATGATCATGTGAGGGAAATTATGTTGGGAACAAATTGAATTCAGTAAGTATGTGGACATGAAAAACATTACTTGCTCATTATTGGGTGGATTCTGAGCCTTAGCCACATGGGACTTCAACTAATAAGCTAGCAAATCAAACTAGTTGAATGGCCTCCCATCATTCACCAAGTCATCTAGTAAGGTCACCAACCCTTTAGGAAAGGTTTATGTGTTCTCTTGAACATATATTCTACAAGAAAATATGATCAATAACTAGGACGCCTTCCTAAGGGACTTTGTCTTATAAACATGAGAGGGTGTTTGTCGAAGCTTTGATAACACTTTCATCGAGTGTTTGATAATATCTCTAGTGTTCACAGAGGTATGGGTGGAATAGAAGAGTGAGTCCATGCACTTAACCAACTTTTGCAAGTGACACATCTGCTGAAAGTTCTCTACCCTGCAACTAGCAAGATCTCCCCTACTAGCACTGCTCAATGTCATAATCTGTTCATCCATGTGTGAGAAAATCTAGCTAATGATATCCACAGATGGGAAGGCAGGGTACCTATATGAAACCTTTTATAATCCAGACTGTTGGACGCTAATATAAACCTATCAATCCTCTAAGTCTACCTTGAAGTCCTCTGCAAATTTATATTTGATCTTATTCCAAGACAATGTTGTACCCTTCTCAATGAACAATTGACTATATACATAAACTAGTAGATCAACTGATGTCTACCCAATTGCTTCCCCAGTATTGCTCTCGATGGTTTCTTTTGATGAAATAGAGAGATGCTTAGCAACTTGTGTACCTGTGGGACAAAGAGGACAATCATGGCAAGAAAATGTCAGCAAAAAAGAAAAATAACTTCAAGACCATATTAAGCAGCAAGTCAAGCTCATGATGGGAAGGATTGCATAGTTTTGGCTAACAAAGGTCACCACTAACTATGGGAAATCCGCATTGTGCAGTCCCAACAGTCAGTTACGAATCTTGATGACTGGAACTGTGTAATGCATAGCTCAGTCTGGGCTAAGGCCAGGAGAAACTACGCACTGTGTATTCTCAATGGCCAAGCGAGGACATTGGCTCTTCAAACTGTGCAGTGCGTAGTTAGAGCCAGCCTAGGCTAAGGTCTGTGTAATTCCAAAAGACAAAGGAGAGGTCTTCGACTCCCATATTGCATAGTGTAAGCAATGAAGTGTGAGATTCAGGCAAGGGGACCTAGATCTGCATAAGGGGAGTGTGAAAAAGCAGCATATCGGAAGGATGGTGTGATGGTGAGTGCAGATATGACTAAATGTTTATTCATGCATGTGAAACAACTGCATGAATAGATTAAACTGGAGGAAAATGAAGCATATGAGGAGAGTCGCCACAATGGTGACCGTTGGTGTAAAAATAGGAAAACACATGCGACACTTGGGAAAGCCAATCTATAATTTGAAACAACACTTATACAAGCTAAAAAAATTTAAAAAGCTAGAATTTGTTCAAAGAAGCAAGTGAAACATGTCTCACAATCTGAACAACAAAAGGCGAAAAAAAGAGCGAAAAAAGATGAGAAAAGAAAAAATCACCTTGAAAAGCGATGGCAATCGCATCGAAGGCTCCTTGATCTCCTTAAGAATGCTAGAGCTCCAAGATTGAGTGTGAAAATGAGATCTAGAAGAATTAATTGAATACATTTGGCCAAATTAGGGTTTATGATGTGCATGCCTAAAATCAAGGAAAAAGACACACTTGGCAGAAGTTTCTAAAAATAACATAAGTGCTTCCTTCGAGTTATGAGAAATAGATCCCTATTTTTTAGGGATGATTTTTTTCTTTATAATTTTTTGTCATTTTCAAGAAAAACTGTGATGTATTGGCTGAAAAGATTGTGCACTTTTGGGAAGGACTCAGAAAATCTCTATTTCATGCACTATGCATCTTCTGAGCATAGTGGGGTCTGAACAATTTTCGGGCTCAGTGGCTGAAAGCTAGCTCTCTTGTCTATGCAATGTCCCATCTCAAGGTTGGCTGCCATTCACTACTACACATTTTCGAAGCTGAAGGCTCACTGACAGTCAGAACTGTGCAATTCCCAAGAGAAATGTTAGTTTCCCTCAATAATTATGTAGTTCTTTGAGGCAATCCCAGAACTATGAAACGACGAAGTCAGGAGATCCTCTTATGTGTTATAAAATGAACTAAGTGAGAAATCACAAACCAATATGAAAATAATAAGGCTCATTCACAACACAAGTACCTAGATTAGTGTCAGATGAGCTACTGTGGTTTAGAAGGAAGGCTCCAAAATCAAAGCATAGGAAAACATTTTGAAGGTGGTTGTAGTTTCTACAATAGTTCCATATCTCAGAGGTGATAAGGCCAAGATCCAAAGGCTCATTAGTGTACTACCTATGGGATTCGAGGAGAAAATTGATTTGATGCGACCTGAGACTCTAAAGAATGCCATAAAGAAGTTGAAACATTGCTATGAACAAGAAAAATGAAAATCAAATATGAAAAACAACTAAAAACCAAGGAACAATGTTGGGAACAAGGAGAATTGACCTAAGAAGAGATTAGAAAAGAGGGAAGATATGTACCCAACCCCTATAAATAAAATTTTAGCAGAAGTCCATTTTTATTGTCAGGAATAATGTGCAACAACTAGCAGTAGAGCAAGTTAATTTTGAGGGAAGAGAACCACTATGGTGCTAGACTTGTGGCAAGAAACCACATGAAAAGGGAATTTCCAAAATCAACAAAACATTGGGCCAAATATTTTCAATGCTCATGAAGCTCGCATAATGAGAGAGGTAGCTCAGAATGTACCCATAATTTATGACACAATGGAAAACTACCAGGGAGATCACTAAACATCCATGATCGAGATGGAAGATATGTTGCATGATCAAACTATCTCTAGTTTGATTGATCCAGGTTCTAATTATAGTTAGATTGGCTCATCGCCTATTGAAAAATGAAATCTACGAAAGGAATTTCATGAAGAACCATCGTTGGTTCAATTAGCCACTAGAACGAAGAGGAAGATGTTGGGTCACTCAAATACCATATATTTTCCAACCTTTCAAATCACTTTCACTTCACTTCTAAATAATATTTATCTTTCCCATACCCTTACAATAAAATACTTTCATGATTACATTTGGTTTAGACTTATTATTTTCCAATGCATATGTTTTAGTGTTTTTGAGCAAATATATGATTAAATATTGGAAAAACAACATGTTTTCACTTATGTATGAAAGTGGGATCACTTTCATGATGTTTGTATGTGTATTTCAAGACTCGAGTAAAATCAGATTTGACCACCAAGCCTCAAATTCGAATTTCTTCTTCAACCACTTGAAGATTTGATGAAGATTTGGGAGATTCCTTCACGCATATTTCATGGAGAACAATCATGGAAGTTTTGATAATATTTCTTATCAAATATATTAGAGATTTCTGAGAGGATTTATAGAGATGTTACTTGCTAAGTGTTAGCACATGGTTATAACCACATGAGACATTTGTGGATCTCAAACCTTTGTTAGTTATCTCAAGTTTATGTACAAATAGGAATGTGCCATCCATTACAAATGAGAGAATTCTTGGAACGTGTATCCAGCTTATGATGGAAAAGAATAAATCTTCTTTTTTTACGTAAATTTCCATTCTATAGTTTTAGATGTAAATTGTTTTAATGTAGTGTATGAATTTATGGAATAGTTTCTCACTTTGTTGTAAGGAGAATTGTGTTGACTCCAAATGGATAAAGGAAGCATTTTATTTCATCATAAATAGTTTTGAATATTCGTTAAAATTATATGTTGGCTTATAATCTTGATTGTTGATAGGTCTCATCAAACATTACGAAGAGACCTCTTATAAGGCAGCCTAGTGTTTTCTTGACTACAACAACTAAGTCATGTAACTCATCTTAATGCTTTCTATAGGTTTATATTCCTTACTGTTTTCATTACGAATACTTGATAATTTTGATTGTTGATACTTCTTGTGAAACATTATGGAAGGACTTTATGTAAGGGAGCTAAGTGTCTTCTTGCTTCTGACAACCAAGTTTTATTAGCTTAGAGTCAGTTGCCTACTCCTGCGTATATTTTCCTAGCATCATCACAAGCTTACGAGTATCTTTGGTTGATAATTTAATGAAAGAAATTTAAGAAACTGAATTTCCCAACATTTTTGGCATCATTCCTGGGGATGGTGCTAAGAGATTAGGCATTAGGAATTTAATTCAGTACACATATTTTTCTTATGTTTGATTCATGGAAAAGCTAATTCATGTTGAAAGGATGACATGGTGATAGTAGGATCTTCGTAACATGGGAAGTATACATAGGGGTTAGCTTTCAATCCCATTTTTAGTTGCATATGTAAAGAATGATAAATAGGATGCATAAATTTCAATCAATCTTTGCACTATAATAGTTTTGAACTAATCCATTTATGGACAGAAGATCTTCAATGATGTTAAAACACTTGGAGGAGATCCAAGGGAATGAGCACAACATTGAATATTGGTTTGAAAAGGTGACTAGGCCACAACATTATTCCATCCTTTAACAAATCCTAGCATTTAATCCAAATGTGCAATTTATATCTCATATCCTCGCAAATATTCAAGTATCTTTTTCAAGCTTAGATGTGAGCATACTAGAGATTTTGATCCGTAAATGGCTTCATTGGAAATGCACTTACACTTAAAACCAAAAGAATTTCTTTCTCAAAATAGAGTAGGATAGAATTGGAAAACAAAAACAAACTTGGAGAGTTTTAGATGTTTTTTATTTTCAAATTTGAATTCATTTATTTCTTCGAAATTTTGGTGGTGCAGTAAGATCCATCTCATTTGCTAACCATTGGCAGGAAAATCTTCAATTGAAGGGATATTTGTGAAGAAGGGAAACAAGTGGAGTTTAGAGAGCTAAATTTGAGGTTCTAAATCAAATGCTTCTTTTATTGCTTTTCAAATTTCAAATTTCAATTACATAAAGAATTCATGAGTATGCTCTCTTCTTGCACCTTGTAGCGTCTGGGAAGATCAGAAAGGAAAGTTGGATAAGTCAACTTTGAAATTTCAAAATAAAAAATGACTAGAAGAACTAAATTTACCATTGGTTCTAAAACAAAAAAATGGACAAAATTTGATCTCTAATTGTCAAATAAATTTGTCTCATAATTTGCTACAATAAATTTTTTTCATTGAAACAAAGAAAATGTTTTATTTTTTTTCATTTTCAATAATAATTTATACAAAAATTAATAATTAAAAAAAAAGAATTTAATAAAATTCAAACATAAAATAAAATAAAATAATAAAGATTTAAAAATAATAAAAAATTTAATTTAAAAAATATTAAAAAATTAATATCAGAAAAATAATTAAAAAAAGTATAATAAAAAATTTAATTAAAAAAATATTAAAAAAAAACACTTATAATTTTTTTTTTTTAAATTGTCAACTTTTTGTTATATATATATATATATATATATATATGGCCAAGCCATAAGCCATGGCCACACGTATGCATGGGGCGAAGGTGAAAAACACGTATGCACATGCCATAAGCCATGGCCACGAATATGTGCAGACCATGGCCTATGCTTGACCGCATATATGAGTAGGCCCAGGCCCCATGGCACAAACAACAGTCGAGGCTGAGCACACAACCCAACTCCCACATAGAAGCTAAGGGCCTAATTTTTTTTATATGTATAGCATAGGAAAAAGATTAATAAAAATAAAATAAAATAACGAAAAAATCCTGCAAAGAAATACAAACCAGGCAAGAAATTTGTAGAGAGAGGCTATGCAAATTTTTGCTTCATGCTTCCAACCTGCAGCAATATTTTCTTTTGAGAATGTTGAGTTTTGGCTCAATTTTTTATAGAATAAATTGGTTGTGAGACCCATTGTTTTTTGCAAAATTATGAGATCAAATGAAAATCAAACATTTTGGTGGCATGAAATTAATTGACAAGTGCCTTGAAGTGGTTTGACACTTGATCTTCTCCTAAAAATATTGAATTTTTTTTTGTTGGGCATTTGTCAGAATTGTTGCCTTATTTGTAAAATCTCTCAAATTTTTAATATTTTTAACTTCGAATATCACTTTTATGGCTTTTATTTCACAAATTTGAATTTTTGTTTATTGGTAAGTCTTTGAATTTGTAACAAATGGGTTATGAGTTCATATCCAATAGAGGCCAAATTTTTTTAACTATTTGACAATTTTGACAACCCTTAACTAGGCAACAAGTCTTCTTCCATATGGCGACATTTGATTGGTCCACATGGTAGCATGTTATTTATAAATATTGCACTGCCATTTCCCAATAGTCTGCCATGTCACCTTGTCTAGTCAGCAATGCACTTTATTCTTATAACTCAACATGCCATACGAATAGTTGACCATTCAATGCAATGTCATCGTCATGTCAACAGTCCACATCACTCCATGTCATCACTACCACATCATAATTTGTCAGGTCATCATGCCACGTCAACTCTTTTCCGCGTCATCAATCCATGTCAACATCGTACTGATAGGTGGCACCCTCTGAAACTACCACATGTCACTCCTTAATGATGCTACATGGCACTTCCTAGTGATGCAACATTGTACTCGTGCCCCCATTTGTACTGTTTTGTTAAAACCTGCAAACAACCCTAACTTTCTCATACAATGTCTGTTTCAAGCAATTCAAGCATCGTTAGAAAGATCTTGGCAAGCTTTATGTGATTAGATAAGTTTCAATAACGTTTGAGACAATAAAAAAATGTCATTTTTTATGGATTTTATAGCAATTGAACTTGGAAAAGCATTAAATCATTAAAGACATTTTTTTGATATGAAGTTTCTTTAACCTTAATTTTGAATCACTGAAATTCTATATCAAATGAAGACATTATCAATAAAACACTGACAAGTAGTCCAAGGTGTAACACTTCCTAACTGGTAAAAAAAATTGCATTTCATTTTTATTTATCTTCCTTGATTTGTTTTATTAGCCCTATTTATGAATTTGTGGCATATATATCATATGAAGAGAGATTGATCACCTCTCTCCTTTAAGAATCTTATGTTTTATTGTAGATTAGTGCTAAGTTTTTGCATGTTCCAGGAGGATCGAGGAAGACCAATTTATGCACAAGTGGTTTTCAAAGACCAATCTATTTTCAAAGAAGAACACGAATAATTCAAGTCCATTCCAAATCACATCCATAATACATTACTACTCATTCATTTGCCTCTTTCTAAGCTTACAGTCCATCTATCAATTTCCATCTTCCTAGAGTATAACTTCAAATCATTTCTCCTTTGCAAGTTTCACACTTTTCTACCTCACTTACATTTCATTCCTAACCTATGAATGATGTCATTCAACTTGCTTACAATGCTGAGTTACCTCATTTTACTTTCCCTTTTGCAAAATAAAACATGTTTCATGAATGCAAATCGCTCATCTATGGTCCTCTAAATCATTACTTTATGATTTTGTTAGATGACGGGGGATTCATTAACTCCCTCCTTCTAGTATGTCTTGACCCATTCACTTAAGAATATTATTTGGGTTTGAGACTAGAGCTATTTTTAGTACCTTGAGGCTTGCATGCCTTAATGGAAAGTTCTCTCGCCAGTGAACAATGGGAATACGTCAATGTCTCCTTTTTTTCATATCTTCTAGGTGACTTGACTTCAACTTATTTATTCATACCTAGTAAGATGTACTTAGGCATATTGACTCTAATTGACATTAATTGTGAGTAGTCATGTGTTGGTTAAAGAAATTCATTAATGGTTAGTAATCCAACAATTTCTTTCTATGTTCGACATCAACAAAATTTATTCACAAAGAAAATAATTATGCCATGATGCAGATATAAATGAAGACTATATGGTTCCATGACACTTACAACAACTTGTAGTAATGTTCCAATAAATTGAAATTTAGCTACAGATTTCAGCACCAATAGCTTAGCTCCAGTAATAAGATGGTACAAATGTACCAATTTTAGATCTTATTATATGTTCATACAACCAACCATATCAAATTTTTTCAGCTCAACACCAATGATCTAGAAATATTCAAAGCATACAAATATCTCTCATATGCATAGATTAGGACCTTCTTAGGTAGGTGAAGGTATGTTGTTTTCGACTCTTTAAACAATAATTCCTTGAATGTTAAAATACATGTATTTGGAGAAATCCCCTATTTGTCCTTTCATATCCTTCACTATTTCATGTCATTTTATGTATTCCTTATTTGCTACATTTTCCATGGATGGAAAATACCTTCAGTTGGGGGGATATTCATAATTCCTTATATTAATTACATTATTTGTCGATTGCATATTTCATAACCTTATATACTGTTGACCAACATGTTTTTCCCAATTGAAAGTTTTTGTTCTTATAAAGACCTTGATTTACATCCATAATGCATCATTATTTTTCATATGAAGCATACATTCCTAAAAAAAGCTACAATGTGGAGGGTGTTCCAAATAATTTTTGCAACCATAGAAACTTAAATTTTCAATAATATATCCATAATTCTTTGGTTTCCTATAGATAGCCTATTTTAAGAGCATGTTTTTCACAATAGGCTAAAAATATTGAATGGTTGATGCACACATTACAAAATCATCATTTGGAATGTATTCATATGGTTGAATTTTCAAGATCATTCTTTGTTGTAGTAAGAAGAAGAGTAGAAAGGAAAGTGTTGTCACACAAGAACCAACACTTTCAATACTTATGTTTGTCACACAAGAACCAATCATAAGAAAAAATGTTGTTACACATTAGAAAATAAGACACCATCACACAATTCAATAAAGCCAACGCAAGGTTGCATGATGACATGAAACACCTTTAGTTGGAGGGAATGTTGGGTCACTAAAATACCATATTTATTCCAACTTTTCACTTCATTTTAGCTTCAATTTTAAACCATATTTCTCTTTCCCATACCCTTACATTAAATTATTTTCATGATTATATCTGTTTTAGACTTATTATTTTCATATGTATCTGTTTTAGTGTTTTTGAGTGAATTTATGATTAAATATTGGGAAAATAACATGCTTTAACTTATATATGAAAGTGGTATGAATTTCATGATGTTTGTAGGTGTATTTGAAGACTCCGAAAAAGTCATATTTGACCACCAAGCATTAAATTCAAATTTCTTCTTCAACTACTTGAAGATTTGATGAACATTCAGGAGATTTCTTCAAGCATATTTCATGGAGAAGAATCATGGCAGTTTTGATAATATTTCTTATTAAAGATATTAGAGATTTTTGAGAGGGTTTGTAGAGATTTTACTTGCTATGTGTTAGCACATGGTTGTAACCACATGAGACATTTGTGGATCTAGGAGAGATTTGTGGATCTCAAATCTTTGTTAGTTATTTGAAGTTTATGTATAAATAGGAGTGTGACATCCATTCAAAAGGAGATGAATCTTGGACCATGTATCCAACTTATGAAGAAATAGAATAAACTTTATTTTTTTACTTAAATTTCCATTCTATAATTTTAGATGTAAATTTCTTGAACGTAGTGTATGAATTTATGGAATAGTTTGTCACTTTTTTCTTAGGAGAATTGATCTCACTCCAAATGGATAAAGGAAGCATTTTATTTCATTATAAATAGTTGTGAATATTGGTTAGATTTATATGTTGGGTAATGTTGGGTTATAATCTCGATTGTTGATAGGTCATGTGAAACATTACGAAGAGTCCTCCTATAAGGGAGCGTAGTGTTTTATTTCCTACAACAACTAAGTCATGTAACTCATCTTAATGATTTTTATAGGTTTATATTCTTTACTATTTTCAATAGGAATATTTGATAATTTTGATTGTTGATAGGTCTTGTGAGACATTATGGAAGGACATCCTAGAAGGGAGCTTAGAGTTTTCTTTCCTACAATAACAAAGTTTTCTTAGCTTAGAGTTAGTTGTATACCCCTAGATATATTTTTCTAGCATCATCACAAGGTTACGGGTATCTCTGGTTGATAATTTAATGAAATAAATTTAAGCAAGTGAGTTTCCCAATAGAAGATCTATCACTGGGTAAGGTGATGTGCCTTTGAGCTCAGTGGCATGCCATAATTGCACACATGAATGTGTTTACATTAGGTGTGTGTAGTGTATTAGTGGGCATGGACTCGTTATAAATGAATATGACTAAGGTGGATTGTTTTGCGAAGGAGATTGAGTGTCTAGACGAGTAGGGAGAGAGAAATGTTTTATAGGGAAAAAGGAAGCCTACATCAGTGAGATAAATATCTTCTCTACAATTCAAATGCAACATTAGGAAAGGATCCATATTGTTTTCATTACACATAACTAGTGATACAAAATATAGTAGTGGCCTCTAAAAAAAGGAAATTGAATTGCGAAGAAGGTACCCATTTCTGCAATAGTATGTAGATTTCTTTCGAGTGGAGTTCTCTAGATTACCACCCCATACGGAGATAAAATTCTCTATTGACTTGGTACATGTAACATCACCAGCATCCAAGGATCCATACTGGATGGGTACTCCTTAGTTGGTGGAGTTAAAATTGCAATTAAAGGAAATTATTGACAGAGGTTACATAAGGACGAGTGCATCTCCAATCCACGATCACCTATACTATTTGTGAAGAATAAGTAAGGAAATATTTGGTAGTGTATTGATTATTGTCATACAAGAAAATGACCTCCTCATTAGGTTAGAGGAGAAAGACACATTGGTTGAAGACAAGAACTAAATTATAGAAATATGTTCTAAGGTAATGCACCCCAAAAATAGATAAGGAGAGTTATCCTACAACCAAAATAACATACCTATTTATCCTATTTAAATAAGCTAAATCACAGACAAAGCATAATCCTACAACATATAATATTTTGCTGAGAGATGGAAAGTGTTATAACTCTCCTAGTTTGTTTCTAGGGTGTGTTAGCCTAGAAAATAGGTTTGTGATTTAGGTCTTATCTTCAAGCAATGTCTCTTTCTCCTCTGATTTGATGATGAGGTAATTTTCTTTTCTAACAATTACAAACAACTAAACAATGTCACCATAAAGAATAAGTACCCATCGCCAAGAATTAATGACTTTCTTAATCAGTTGAGGGGGGAAACAGTCTTCTCCAAAATTGACTTGAAGTCAAGATACCATCAAGTAAGTAAAGTGTTCTTTCTTACCATCATGAATAAATTATTTTGGGCACATTATCTCCAAGGAGGGGATATCAATTGATCATGAAAATGTTAAGGCCATAATGTAGTGTCAAACTCCAGGGAATGTTGATGAGGTTAATCCATTCATGGGACTGGAAGGTTATTACAGGAGATTTATTAATAATTTTGGCAAGATAGGACTTCCCCTTACATCCGTGTAGAGGAAGTGGATTAAGTTTTAATGGACTTCCTAATCTATAGAAATTTTTGAGTATATGAAGTAATTTCTCACCAATGCAACAATGTTGAGAATTATAGATCCTTACAAGAACTTCATTTTGTGCACAAATGCCTGCATGGAAGGATTAGGAGGGGTATTGATGTAGGAAATTCAGGTAGTATGATACATGTCCAGGAAGTTAAATGAAAATGAGGTAAATAATGTGACTCATGAACTAGAGATAGGCACTATTATTCATGCATTAAAGGTGTCGAGGCATTACCTCCTTGGAAGAAAATCTATACTTAAGACAGACCATAGCAAGATTAAATATTTGTTTGGACAACCAAAGTTAAATTTTAGACAGGAAAGACGATTTCCCATGATTAGTGAATTTGACTTTGAAATTAACGTCATCAAGGGAAAAGAGAATAAGGTGGTTGATGCTCATAGTATAAGAGTTCAAGCAAGCCACTTGGTAGTAGTGAGGTCATATACACCATACTTGGTAGAAAGGGTCAATAATGTTGAACTATAGGGTGAACAATATTAACAATAAAGAAAAGGCTAATACAAGGTAGTAAGGATGAGGAATATAACATCACAAATGACAACTTAGTTAGGTTTAGAAACATAATCTATGTGCGTAACCACAAGGAAATAAAAATGTTGATAGTGAATGAATTCCATTTTAACCTTATTTAAGACATCAAGGGTATTAGTATACCCTTACATCCGTTAAAAGGCACTATTATTGGCAAAACTTGAAGAATGAATTGGCTAATTTTGTAGCAAGATACATGGAATGTGAACATGTAAGGCTGAGTGCAAGCACCCAATAAGATTATTGCAGCCTATTTCCACTCTGAAATTGAAATGGGAGGTAATATCCATGGATTTCATTACACGACTACCTAA
Organism: Pinus tabuliformis; assembly: GCA_031772625.1. Lineage (NCBI taxonomy): Eukaryota > Viridiplantae > Streptophyta > Pinopsida > Pinales > Pinaceae > Pinus > Pinus tabuliformis. The sequence continues at coordinate 1,667,188,037 of CM062819.1, read as the reverse complement.
AAAAACTAAGAAACATGATGCAATCATGGTAGTAGTGGACAAGTTGAGGAAGGTAGATCATTTTGTGGTAGTCAAGTCTTCCAATTTTGTTAGTGAAGTGGCAAAAATATTCTTAAAGGAGGTTGTCAGGTGACACGATGTTCCCAAGAAAATTATATCAATCAAGGATGCTAAGTTCAATTCCTAGTTTTGGAAGGAACTATTTGCAAGTTTTGGAATAAATCTAGCATTTAGCACAACCTATCCTCAACAAACATATGAGTAAATGGAGAGGATAAATAAGTTCCATGAAGATATGATGAGGATGTATGTAATGCACCAACCAAAGAAGTGGGAAAATTACCTAGCACTTGTAGAGTTTTCTTACAATAATGCATCCCAATAATCCATAAGAATGAGTCCATTTGAAGCTATATATGGTAGAAATTGCAACACTCCTGTTAGCTGGAGTAATATTGTGAATAGGGTCATAATTGGGCTTGACATGCTCAAGGAAATGGAGTAGCAAGTGAAACTTTTCAAACAAAATTTGAAGGTGGCACAAGACATGTAGAAAATATATGCATATCAACATAGGGTGCATAAGAAGTTCGAAGTTGGGGAACATGTGTATATAAGGATTAAATCTAAGAAAAACTCCCTAAGGATGGGGAAATTTTCCAAATTGGAAACATGATATTTTCGACCCTTTAAGATCCTTCATAGAACCAGACCAATGGCATATAAGTTGGCCTTACCCCCATCAATGAAAGTTCATGATGTTTTCCATGTTTCTTTGCTTAAAAGATAAGAGCAGGATTATAATCATACGATTGATTAGTCTATGGTATAGGTGGAAAGGAAGAGTTCCATCCAGAGCCAATGTGCACCATAGACAGGACGAGCCTCACGCTCTACAATCAATCCATAGAACATGTTAAAGTGCAATGGAGACACTTTGGGCTAAAGGAAGCCACTTGGGAAATGATTGGATCTATGAAGGCAACATACCCATTTTTGTTTGTTGATTGAGTGGAACATGCATAAAAGATCAATAATGTGCAGAGTTGCACATATAAAGCTCCATGAGATAGTATGTAGTTGTAATTTTCCTAAGGTGCTACATATGGGTAAAATAACACCAAGGGCGGTGTTCCGTCAGGGGGGTGGGACTTTGATAACTGCAACCACGGTTCTAATCTAACACACATTGTAAAAATTTAATGGAAATGAAACTAAATTGGTTGAGTCAAAGGGATGTGGATTCCAAAGGTGGGAGGTTGCTTTCTTGAGATTGCCATGGGTTTCTTGTGTAATAAATTTGAACTTTTTTGGGACAACTATTAAAATATTTGGTTGTTTAAGACATGAAGTTAATATGGGATGTAAAGAAGTATGTAGGCCATGATAAATTGAGATAAATTCACAAGACAAGAAGTTAATGGAGATTGGCACTGCAGACAATAAGGATAGGGGGTCAACCGCCTATGTAGTAAGAAAAAAAATTAGAGAAGAAGTGATTTAGTGAGGGATAAGGTTGGAAAAAGGAGAGAGTAGGAAGAATGAGATTGAAGCAGGAGAGAGAAAAAAAGCAAAAGTTGGAGAAGAGGAAGATAATGTTCTAGCTTTTGTTGGCAAGATGGGTGAGTAGATGGTTTCTCCTTGGCGAGGAACAATGCCTCTGGATTCGCTGTAAAGCTAAGGGGTGGAGATGGTTTTCTCTGTATTCTTCTAAAGGTGTGTGGGGAGGATTGTGTGCTTTGATTCCTGGAGGGATAACCTCCAAACCTTCTTGTTGTTTGTTGTTGTGTGTTTTGGACTCCCCTATGTGGGTGAAAGCACTATATGTTGTTTTAAGGGTTGAGAGGTTTCTCTCTAGATTCACTTATTTTCTTAGGGTGGAGGGAGCTGGCATCTAGAATCCCTATGTTTATTTACTATTGAGTGGATGGTAAGTGGACGTGAGAGGTCCTCTAGAGTCCCTGTTTTAGCTGGCAGTTTGTAGTATCTCTAATGAAAGCCCCTCAGTCTTTAGAATCTATCTTGGGTGTGATAGTTGCAAGTGGTTTTTGTTGTAGTCGCCTATGGTCATAGGGCCATAGAGACAAAGTCATTAAAATCATGCCATGTCGATTCATCTTTGGCTCACCTGTTAGAAATCATGAATAATGAAATAATCCAAGTAGCTGTTACCATCCAAAATTTTCTCCAAAATTTCTTATAATATTCTTCATAAGTGAATTTTGGTAATGAACACGATTATGAGGGTTTATTAATGAATAGGTGGGTTCTATCACTGCATCAAGAAAATGGAAGTAAAATTTTGGAATAGAGATATGTGACACTAAGGAATTCAGTATAGAAAGCAATTTCACATTCCTTCACGTTTCAAACTCATGACGTTTATAAACAATACATAATGTACAAAATCATTCTCACGAATAGTCAATAATTCCAAGAGAAAAGGAGCCAATCAAACTCATGAAAATAAAAATAAAATATTAATAAAAATGGTTTGCTAATGTTAAATTTACAAAGTATGGACTTTGCTTAATCGGGTGTAAGGAAAATCAGGGTGTAACTTAAAGACTCACTAAGTGAGTACAGACTTGAGCTCCTAAGTTTTCATTATGGGTCGATGATTAGTTCGAAGTCAGGTGCGAAGATAGAGTTGTGAAGGAGCTAGGATTCAAACCTTCTGACCTCAAGTTGCGGATCTAGAAACTAGTCAGTAGTTGGAGGACAAGTGTGAAGTTGCCATCAAGAGAAAGGCCTGACTCTTGACTTGGAAAGGGCCCATAGCATTTCTTCATCATCATGACATAATTCGTTCGTATTGATTTATGCCATTATCAAAATCACTATATCCTAAAAAAAATAATGGTAGTCTTAATCAAGAAAGTATATTTCTTCACAAGAAAAAAATATCATTCAATAAATGAAGCAATAAGAAAAAGAAACAAGGAAAAGATTCATCAAAGGGTTTCCCATATGATTTATGGCATCATAGTTGAATCGTTTCAACAAAGCTTAAATAAAGACTAAAATGAGAAATATTTTAAGGTCAATATTTTCACCAATCAGTATGTCACAATAAGAAAACACAAACAAGAAAAAACAAAAACAAGGAAAGGGTTCATAAAAGGTTTTCTCATATCATTTCTAGAGTCATAGTTAGATAGTTTAAAGTGAAATGAGTAGTATTCTACCATCAATATTTTAACCAATCATGATTTCACACTTGATGAGGCTTGGGTGTCAAACTGTAGTATTTTTTTAATAATCATAACCAACTAAATAGCCTAGAAATAAAATGTAAGGCATTATGTTGTGCAAAGAATTTCAAGTTGACAGTGCATAGAGGTTTGCCAACTTTCCATCTATGTAAATATGCAGGTATGGTGATACATGTTCTCACATTTTGTTACAAGTCCCTCCTCGACCAATTCATATTTCTCCCAAAAAATTGGGCAAGTTGAATTACTATCATTATTGATATGTTCTTCTAAAATTATTACGAGGGGCAACACCTATACAACAACTCTATCCATCTGTCGGACACATCACATATTATTAGTTTTCATATTATTTTTATAGTTAGAGGTAATTCTCAAGTAATGCTAAGAATTTCTTCTCTTATTTCTTGCAAAGTTCATCTCACTTTTGATCCCATATTGTCTGTTGCTGCAACTAAGTTACTTGTGATGTAATTTCAATGTTTAACAGTTGCAAGATTAGATAAGGAAGCAACGATAATTCTAGTTGATAGTGGTTTCGATCTTCAGAAGTTTATCATGTCACTATCATCACTAGGGTGATTGAAGCTAATGATCCTACAATCTACACTACTACTCGTACTACTCCTCCTCTCATCACTATCCACACTCCTACCTCCACATGTTTTTTCTCATCCTCTTCGACTTTCTCCTTCCATTTCCCCAGCGGAAACTTTTAATGTTGCATGATCATGGACCACCAACTAAACTAGACTATTATTATTTTGATGAGGCATGAAGGTGATTGATATATTAAAACTGAAAAGTTAAAGATGAAACACATTATTTGATTCACATATAATCGAAAATCAACACCAAGAATCTGGCTAGTTGCATGTTTTGATTCCAATTACAACAGAAGTGTGGCAGGTCCTTGCATATGAAGGACCTGGTTTGGCATTGAAGGACACTGTAAAAAAAAAGAAATTGCAGAGGAATGCCTATTGGAGTGGTAAACGTTTCAATGCAAAAACATTATAGTTAGGGTTGGTCCCGCTAACACCTTTCCATGAAATCAACCCATAGAACCTGACCTCAACCTTGCATTGTTTGTTCAGCGAGTCTGATTGGTAGAATGAAAGTCATTGGATTATAAGTGATCAATCACATCAAATTCAAATTTGATATCCTTCCATACTTCACAACCAAAAGCTAGTTCAATACTCCATTTACAAGGTTCGCGGATCACTTCATTACCTTCATGAGCAATATCATGTCCTTCATTACGAACTTGTACACAACCTTCTAAAGAAAACGAGTTAGCTACTACACGAGGTGTATTTACCCAAGGATGTCCGAAAGTTCCCCCACCAAATTGTAGTATGGAATCATCCCCAAATATCTTGGTCAGAGCAGGAATATTCCAAATGTGATTACCTCCTAAAGCTACGGGCATAATACCTAGCATAGATACCCAATTTTAAGTGAAGTAAATACCATGATTTTGATATTTTTTCGATAAAATCATCACACAGTAGATCAACAAACCCTAAACTTACGTATCGTTCCCCTTAAAGTTTACTGATTAGAGTACCAACATGAATACAATTTCCACTGAACATATGCAATGCTTTAGCCACTTCATGGAAATTCATACCATGATCTCTTTGTTTGTCAATATCTGCATGCATTGTGTGCTGAATGTGATGTAGTAGATTGTTGTCTCGGAAATAATGAGTGAAAGAAGTATTTACGGTAAAACCTCCCATTAGGTAGCCATGCATAATGATAGGAACTTCCAATTCTCTTGCAAATACTGCCCTTTTTATCATTTCTTCACATGTATCTCTAGTAGAATCCTAATAATGTCCCTTAATTTTACATGTCTCAACCTAGGCCTTATAAATTGCTTCCACACAAAAGAAAAAACAATCTCTCTGATGCATGAATGGTTTGGAATTTAGATTCTCATCATCCTTGCTAAAATTGGGTCCAAAATGGAGACATTCGTAAACTGCTCTACCATAGTTTTTGGCTGATAGACCTAATTTTGGTTTGATAGTACATCCCAATAAAGGATGACCATATCTTGTCCGTTTATCTCTTTCAACTTGGATATCATGAGGTGGACCCTGAAAAGTTTTGGAATAAGCAGGGGGAATCTACAAATCTTCCAAACGTAGAGCTTGTAGGGCCTTGAATCCAAGTACATTACCTAGAATGGAAGTGTATAAGTTAGTAACAGAAACTTCTTCGAAAAGGTCTAAGGGGTAAGCTACATAGGCAATAAATTGATTCTCCTCTCTAGGAAAGGCCTCGATGTCATAACATCGCCCCTTGTAACGATCGATACTAGTAATTCCATTGGTCCAAATAGTGGTCCATGTACTAGTGGAAGATTCAAGAACTACTTCTACTCCTGCTTCCTTGGGTGGCACCCCAGGTTGAGGAGTTACTTGGAATGCTGCCAAGATATCCATATTTTTGGTATGATATTTAGGAGCATAGTAAGTTAATCTGAAATATTTAACACTAGCTTTGAATTTGACACTAGATTTAGTCTTTGTTTTTGGTGACATAAGTGCCTCCTTTACTAATAATTATTTCTTGCAAGGACGACGTCTTCTTAACATGGATTGAACATAAAGAATCGATTTTGATAGGAATATCCTTCAAAACAATCGTTTTTTATTGGACAATAAGATCTGCTAGATACAATCTCATTGTATAATGTTCTTTACGTATGACGTAACCCAATCTTTACTCTTGAAGTACTTCCTCCATGGATTGAGCACCTTTCAGTGGTTATAGTAGTTCATGAATGAAATCAAAGAACCGAATTGAGCTTTGACCATAATGTTGTGAATTTTCCATATGAAAATAGATATACAAATGTGCGTATGAAGAGAAGAGATAGCGATCAATGAGAGAAAGGTTATGAATAGGGTTCAAGTTTCATATTTCATAGATAATATTTTCGGTTTTATTTATGGAGAAATTGATTCTAGTTATAGATAAATCGAAGACTTCCTCATGATCCTTATTATATCCATCTACTTACTTCATAGTCCAAAAATGGATGAATTTAAACTTTTAGATATATTAGGATATTACCAAGGTTATAACTTCCATTTCAAATTAACTGATCTAATCGACCCAATTAGTCAAAAGTCAGCTCCAAAGTAACAGTTGGCTTATTGTAGTCAAAGGTTGGCCATTGGAGCAATGTCATAGTCGAAGTGGGGTGAGGATTCCTAACTTCCGATTTGGAGTGGCTCCCGAGGTACTTTTTTTGTCTCTTTGTGTGACAATATAATCCATAATTAAGGTATAAGATAGTAGAGATTATAGGTTTCTCATAGTGATAGTAATGTCATACAAAACGTTCATTTTTTATTGTACAAACTCTCATACTATCATCCCAATCAACGACACATGTCATATTCCAAAAGTATTCCCAAAGTATGACGATACACTGCATTATTGTAAATGACAGTGAGAACATCATTGCAAAATAAGTCCCAAGTACCCAGAATCCAAAAAACATGAATTAAAATAATTAACAAAGTAAATTTATTTATTTTGTAATGTGAACATTACACATTCTAGTTTAATTTTTGGTCGGCTAAAAATTATTTAAAAATCAATAACATTACACATTCTAGTTTAATAACATTACACATTCTAGTTTAATTTTTGGTTATCTAAAAAGTATTTAAAAATCAACACATCACCAAAGTGTTATATCCTCCCAACGACGGGGATAATAAGTTGTTTGTGAAAAAAAAGAAATCCAATTTCCCAGTTTATAGTTTAACGAATGCCTAACGACCATGTCGACGAAACCTAATACAATACGAAAGAGATCACATTCAATGTGATTCTTTGAAAAAATCTTAAGGCACATTCCATTGATTTGTGATAATTATAAACCAATGTGACAACCAGACGAACATTTATTCCTCCATGCACACTAATTCAACAGTACGTCTGACCTCCGATGATCTTAAATGTGTTCAGGACTTGAAATCCACACAATCTTGAACTCAACCCCAACAACCCAGGCAGGAGCTAACCAGTCTGTTATAGCCCGGTTATATGAAGGCTGGATAACCCAATAACATGCGCGTGTAGAGACTAGATAAATAAGAAATGTAGGCGCCCGTGTTATTGGATTATCCAACCTACATATAACCGGACATTTAATGATCTATGGCAGGCTGGTTAGCTGCTGTCACACAACCCAGTACATAGTTGCCCCATGGTGAAAAGATGACTGAGGTCCGAGAGTCAATTAAGCCAACTTGGATCGTGTGAAGAAGATCCAATTCGGATGAGATCAAATTGTGACCCACATATCAGCGACCAGGCCGACTCAATCTTGGCTGTCAGTTTATTTGTCACAATCTATCGGAATACCATCACGAGGTTTTGATTATCATCACAATTCGACCATTTTATTTTGCATGAGTATCCATCGTTCGATCTCCCTGCCATTATCCAACAACTATAGCCTGGTAAAAATTCACCAACCGCCAGTGTTAATGTGATGGAGATATGTTACCCTCGCATATAATGTCTATAACTTTGGCTTGGTCAGCCATATGAGTTTTGATACATTAAATTGTCCCATGTTTAGTCTAAGAGGATATACGAATAAGCGATCTAGATTCGGCCAGCTAACCGATCATATATGGTTCTTTTGGGATTTTTGTTTTCAAATTGTTTTATTACAATATTTGTATTATTTATATTATTAGGCTAATTGTAACTTTCAAGGATAGAGATTATTTATTTAATGTTTGTTTTTTCAATTGTGGTTTACTGAGTAGCTGTTACATTCGTTATTGCATTTGAGTAATAATTTGGGCAGATCCATCCGAAGAGATATAATTGGCTTCGTCAGGCCAAATCTCTAGCGCGTCAAAGAGATTTGAGCTGTGATCTCCCAATTAATAAGATACATAACAATAAGAACTAGACCAATTAAACTATCCTTTAAAGCTATTATTCTTCATCATTATTAAATAATCTAAAAATTTAATTTTAAAGGCTTAAAACTAATTAAAATAAAATGTATATTAATAAAAATGTTTGATTTTTTTTTTTAAACATATTTTTAATTTATGAAAAATATTATTATTTTTTTTGCAAATTTATTCTTACTGAAATAGTTTTATTAGTAAGATAATCGTATCTCATAACTAATTCTCGTTCTCAATTTCTTCAAATTATTATTATATTCTCTACCTTGATGAATGAAGATATACATATATAAACTTTTAAAAAATATAATTTTATATAAAATTTATATCATTATATTTTTATCAAAAATTATATATAAAAAATAAAATATTTAAATGATTTACATTAATTTACCATCAATAAACATAGGAATCACTTTAGTATAAGCTTTTTTGTAATCGTATTTGAGAGGATTTCGACCTCAAAACAGTAACAAGGTCATTAGTAGTTAAACTTCCCTGGTGCTTGAATTTCTTTCGCTTCATTATTGTTAGAATTTGTGAATTAAAGGATGCTATCTTTATGTTTGATGATTATATGACAATTCGAATACGTGAATGTATTTAGCTAATGATTTAATTCAACTAATAGGAATTGAAAGATTATTTATGGATACTAGTTTAGCTATGTGAAGCTCTCAGTATACTATTTCAATTTTAAAAAATAAGAAAAATAAAATGAAAATAATTTTTTTATAAATTCATATATTATTTCAATTTTTAAAAATAAGATAAATAAAATGAAAATAAAATTATTTTAAATTCATATATTTTTTAATTGAGTTATAAATTTAATTTTAAAATTAGAATTATTATTTATTAATTTAATGATAAATAGAAATGAAAGTTTAAAAGAAACACTTAATAATTAACAATTCTATTAATATTATTTTTAAGATACAGCAATTAACTATATTAAATTACAAAGACCACCTTAATTACATTAAATAAATTGAACATGAGTGAAAAACTTAACTTAATTTAGGTAGCCAAAGATTTAATTGATCTTATCCTATAAAAATATATTACATTGAATAATCAATATTATTCCAAACATATATTTATTATTATTTTGAGTTGGTTGAGTTCTAATTAGTTATGTGGTCGAATATTCTGGATACCTTTAAGATTAGACCCACTCAATAAACCACATTTAAAAAAAAAATATTACTCGAAATTATAAATATTTTGATAAAAATAAAAATGATAAAGCTTATAAAAGACAATCATATTTTATATTGAAAATATATATATGATATTTTATTTACAAATTATTCTTATTCCCCGTAAACGAATTCAACCATCTCTTCAAATCCAAAGCTTTCTTTTCAGAACAAAGTTACGAACTATTTTTCCTTAAAACTTGATTATCTTTCAATCGTTATTTCTTATTTTTACATTAAACCAATATTACTTTAATTATAATATTACATTAGAATATCGACCTGTAAAGTATTTATTTATTTGTTCGCGAACTCTGTTTTAAGTCTTTAATAATATTTCATTTCAAACTTACTATATATATTATATATAAATAAATGAAATAATTTTTGAAAATTTTCCTATTAAAAATTTGAGATGAAAATTTTAAAAATATATATTTTACATTATATTATTTTTTAAATAAAATTATAGTCTTCTAATATATATTTATATATTTTAGTTATTAATAATATTATTTTCAATCAATTGTTTTAATTAAACATGGTTTATTGATTATAAATTAGTTTGACATTTTCTCATTATTTTTCAAATAAATATTTTTTTCAAATTATTTAAATTTTTATTGCTATCTATTTTTCCTTTATAGAAGTAAAAGAGGCAAGAAAAGAAGGGAAATGGGAAATTATTAGGAATATAAAAGCTATTATTGGAGATAGAGTCTCAAACATGATTGATAAATAGGGAATAACATCATTCCAGATCGCCTTCTGGAATTGTGGAGGTTTTCCATGGTGTAAAGGTCCTATGTTAAGTTGGACCCCGAGTGATATTGATCTTACTCTTTTAGTTGAAAAACAGGAGCATGACGAATCTAGGGTCCCTCACCTTGACAAGTTTACTCTTTGGTCTGGTTTTCCTAGAATAAGAAATCCTCAAGCAGAGGTTTTCGTTGTATAGTCTCCTATATTAGGAACATTGTTTCGTCTCACATCCGACTACATAAAACCAACTCCTTCAATCAGTGCATTTCGATTGAAATATATGATTCTACAACTAATAGAATCTTTCTTGCAATTTGCTATTTCGCCCCTATCAACTTTACATCCTATAAGAAAAATAAGCTGGATAATAATTGTCCTTTCAATACCTCAGAAAAAGACATCTACAATGTAAGAAATGACAGCAATATCCTTCTTCTTGGGGATTTTAATGTTTGAACTACTGCTAATCAAGCTATTATGTTAAGTAACAACTCTAACCTCAAACCCTTGTGGCTTGATGAGGATGGTAACTTAGCTATTAGAATCAAGAGTAAATCTGAACACATAATCAAGAATTTATTCGGTATCGAGCTCCTCAAAATTTAAAGTTCCCCTGAACTAATCATTTGTAATGGTATTAATAAATGCCCTCTCTCCAGTCCGATGACCTGTTTCCAAGGGTTGGGTAGTAGCGTCGTGGATTACATGATTTCTGACATCCTTGTCCTCAACCATGTTACAAACTTTGAGCTTCTTAATGGGTAGGAGCCTGACTCTGATCACAGACCTTTGTCTTTATCTCTTAATTTTGCTATGCATACCACCCAACTGCAGGGTGAGAATGAAGGAGAAAGTCACATTCACTTCGATAGAAGTAATGTCGACCTCTTCTTAAAGGATTTGGGAAGGGATTTAGGTTCCCTCACTTATAATAACAACATTGATCAAATATATTACCATTTTACTACTGCCCTTTCCACCACTATTATCAAATTCTCTAATAATACTTCGTATAAGAAGAATAATAAAACTTCCAATCCTTGGTATGACAAAGATTGTAAAAGCACTAGGAAATAAATTAGAGACTCCCCTATTGAAATCATTAAGCTCCCAAATATACGTATATACAAAGCTGTCAGTAAGAGGAAGAAGAGGTCATATATTAATAAGAGACAAGAGCATCTTCTCCACCTTTCTAAAGTTGTGCCTAGAAATTTTTAACGGAATGTGCTTGTTCATAGAGCTAAAGATAATCATTCTACCACCCTTGAAAATTGGGATAAATATCTTAAGAAGTTGTATGACTCTCTGGACACCATGGGCACCATCTTACACACTCTTGTGAAGGATGATATTTTTTCTTTGGAAGAAATTGAGTTTGGGATTAATAAGCTCACTAATGTGAAATCCAAAGATATTGAAGGTTACCACGCTGAGATATTTGAAATGGGAAGATCTATCCTCATTCCTCATCTTCGTAAGCTTCTCAATTTGGCTGTAAAGCATGGCTTCCCTAAGCTTTGGATGCAAGTCCTTATTGTGCCTATCTTTAAAAATGGGGACAAAATGGTTCCCTCTAACTACAGGACCATTATGATTAGCCACATCCTGGCGATGCTTATGGGCTCATTCTAGAAAAAATGCTTAGCCTTTGGCTTGAGAACTAGGGTAAAAGAGCTAAAGGGAAAGCTTGTTTTAAGATACATTAATTGACTATCGAGCACCTTGTCACTCTTAGGATGATTGTAGAGGAATTTTTCAATAGTAAAACCAATCCATTTTGTTGTTTTGTGGACTTTAGAAAATATTTCAAGACTTTCCCTCAAGATAAGATCTGGGAGAGGCTTGAAGAGATCATGGTTACTACTGAACTAAGGATTGTTGTGATCTGCCTCTACGAGACTTTCATTTCCAAGATTAAGACCAAGGAAGGGCGGTCTAAAGATATTAAATGCAATATCGGGGTAAAGCAAGGTTGTCCCCTTTCCCCTACCCTTTTTACTATTTACATTGATAAACTATAGGAGTGTCTAGAAACTATGCACTACAAAGGCACCAAACTCACTAGTATTATCATTTCTCTTCTAATTTATGCTGATGATATTGTTCTTCTTGCAAGGAGCCATCATGACCTAGACAAGTAGCTTAAGAATCTTCATGTCTATTTCTCCAATACGGTTATGATAATTAATACCAATAAGACTAAAGTCATGATCATTAAATCCAAAAAAAATCACCCATGGTAGTTTCGTATATGATAACCATTGCCTATAGTAGGTTTCCTCTTATAAATATTTGGGTATTGACTTTCCTCATCAACTCAACTAGAATTATAGCATTGAGAAAAGAATTATTGGAGGTTGGAAAGCTTATGATGAGCTTGAAAACAATTGTAAATCAATCAATATTTACAGTTGGAGTAAAACAAGGTTCCTCTTTAAGACTCTCATCACCCCTGTTATCTTATACAGATCTAATGTTTGGGGTGCAGTATATCTAGGGATTCATGGAGAAAGATTGAGATGATCCAAAATAAATTCATAACCTATAACCTCAAGATCAAGGTAAATACTCTCTACCCTATCCTCTTGATCGAAGTTGGTCTACCCCCCATTGAAAGTGCAACTAGGTTTAGATATCTGATGTATAAGAAGAAGTTTCACACTATAGAATCCAAGAGGCTCCTAAAAATTGCTTCTAACTTTAGTCAAAACCCCCACGTATGCCTCAAACCCAGGTGGCATTAGGGTGCTCAGTCTTGGCTCAACCTTTGGGGGATTAAGGAGGAGATCTTCGTGGGGAGCAAGGACAGTATCAAAGATACTATTACCTCCACTTTTAAGGACAAGATGTGGGATGCTAAGGAGCTAGAGGGTGAAAGGAAGCCTAGGTTCTATAAGGAGGTGATCAACCCCACCCTTGATAACAAAAATTATCTCTCTATGTTGACTAGAACTAAGAATAAAATGAACATCGCTAGAATTACAAATAACTCTCATGATCTTCGAAGTGAGACCGGGCGGTGGTCTACTCCGAAGAGTCATTGGGATGAAAGGATCTGTCAAATTGTGATACTAAGGAGGTGGAAGATGAAAAGCACTTCCTTTTAGATTGCCGAGCTCTTGGCCACATCTGCTCTCAATTTTCTATCATCAGCCACACCTCAAATATTCTTGACTTACGAAGACAACCCAACTATAGTGATCTTGGAACACTTCCTTTCCTATTCCTTCATCAGAGAAACAAGATTTTGAAGAATGACAATTAGACCCTTTTTCCTTGAAGTCATATAGACCACATTGGTCTTAATAGACATTAATCATTATCATTATAATTTCATTATCTTTTCATCTTTATTTATTATTTTTACATGAAATAAACATTATTATTAATTTTAGATTATTGTTTAAAATCATTTAGTTTTTTATTATTCTCCATTCTTTCTTCAAAACATCATTGTTTTTCCATTTCTCTTTTGTCTTTATTATTTTTATGTTAAACCCACACTGTTATCTATTATAACATTTTTTTATTTATATTTGTCATTTTTACATTAAACACGGGTCATTATTTATTATAATATTACATTTAAATATTAATTGATAAAATATTTATGTAATTATTCATTTTGTAATAATCATTAACTTCAAACGTAATTAATATTTTTAATTTTAATTTTTTTCACAAGTAAATAGTTATTCAATTTTTTTGCATGCAAAAATTCTATTTTATATTATTTTCTTTAATAAAAATCTACAATCTCAACATAAATCTATATATTTATTTTAAATAAAATAGAGTTTTTTTTTTTAATAAAATATTAATCTTTTTTATTACTTTTTAAATATTATTATGATTTAGTCATTTAATTATTTATTCTTACCTATTTGCCTTTCCAAACTGATAAAATTCTACAAAAAAATCTATCCCCTATTAATTCGATATGCAATTACATATATACAGGAGTATTGTCTCAAGATAAAAAAAACTATCTTAGATATACAATCTGTTGATTGAGAGAATATCTCAACCACACACCAAATTAGAGAAACCACTCCTATAAAATAAAAAAAAAAACTCTTTACATAAAAAGTTACAACTAAAACAAATAAGAATTAGCATTCCAACACAAACTTGAACACCCTTCGTTATATTTACAATAAATAAACATTATTATTAATTTTCATATGAATTTGTTTCCAATCCTTTGACTTTCTATTATTATCCATTCTTCCTTCAAAGCTCATTACTTTTCCATCCCTATCTTTTAACTTACTATTATTATCCATTCCTCTCTCAAAACTTATTACTTTCCCATCCCTATCTTTTATTTTGACATTAAACAATCATTATGATTCATTATAATATTGCACTTAAATATCGAATAGTAATTTCGTTTTCCGTGACCTTTGTTTTTATTTTTCGGTAATGCAACTAATAACTATTTTTTAAGCGAATAATTATATTCAAAATCATATTGCAGATTAATGTAAGAATATAAATTTGAAGATGTGAAAGCAGGTCTCGACCTGAAGAAGAAATCAAATTTAAGGTGATTATGAAGCACCTCTTCATAATTACCTGACGATGGGAAGCGCACTCTGATATATGATAATATTATAAATGTACAATGTGATATTCAATTTCCAGAGAAAATTACAGATTTTTTTTTTTTTCCTTTTTTATTTTTTATTTTTTTGAATTTTAATAATTTAATTTGTTTTTACCCGAACCAAAATCTCTAAGCAACAAAATTCCATCCGTCAAAGAAAGTAAACTTGCCACAAGAGCTGTAATCCTCAAAACGTCTGTTTCATCTGATTGTGCAATTTATTCACCAAATTATTCTGATAATTATGTACGTAAGATTAACTACTCTATTGATAATTATGCTAAGGAAAATAAGTGCTCCGATTTACTCTATAAGCTTCAACTCAATTGCTAAATTCAGCATTAATCACTAGCTTCATTAATTAGCAAATTTTATTTGTTATTAATCCTACATTCTTGTGTTTCAACGAAAATTATCATACCTTTCGGAACTAGCTTATGTTGTTTCTATACCTACTGTACGGTGGCACTGATCATTCATCATCTAGCGCAGGGATCGTTTACATTGTAATAAGAAGGTTTAATTTCATTTTAAGAAAATTTATATTGAAAATTTGGAATAAATTATTATGTTTATATAATAATAAAAAATAATTTTAAATTTGAAGTACATATCACAAGTTTTACTATGTAAAAATCATATAGAGGAAATTTCTCTGTAAGACCATTTACTTATAGTTGATATAGGAATTATAGGGAGAGAATGAAATGGACCATTTGCTTACAATTGATATACAAATTATATTAAGAGAATTTATTAGATAATTTATTTTTCCATTCCTGAGTTTTTGAGATACTATGAAATTATCTTTGTTTCTTATAAAGTAATTGGTCCAATCATTTGAAACAACCGTAAATTTTTTTTTAAAGCTAATCAAAATATAGTATTATTTTTATTGATATCAATGTGATGTACATTAAAATAAAAATAGCTATTGAAAGCTCCAACAACCCAATTTTCCATAAAAGAAATATAGTTTAAATTTTTCCATAAAAATTATTTCGTCCTGATTGGTGCAAATGTGCATTATAATGTAGTAAACCAAATATAAAAATAATATTATTTTCTCTCCAAAAAAGTGAGTGTCTAAATTGAATACTAATTAAAGATAAATGTTTAAATTGAATGCTTATAATGCACGTGTGCATTATAATGTAGTACATAAAAAGTAAAAATAATATTATTTTCCCTTGACAAAGATGAGTGTTTAAACTGAATACGAATTATTAAAAATGAATGTTTAAATTCAATACCAAATATTTCACACCAAATTCCTAATTATTATTATTATCATCCAGTTTGACCCCCTTGTTTTTCAGACAAGGGACCCACCTGGGCACAATGATTAAGTCTACCAAAGCATACATACTCTACCCCTTCTTGTTTTGATTCTATATAGTGTTTTATTTTCATAAAAGTGGGCATATAGAAAACATACAGTATTGTTCATAAATCCAAACAAATAGGGCACTCATTAACGCAAGGAATATGGAATTGGATAGATATATAGTAAAGTGGAGTAGGTAGAAAGAAGATTCATACGTGCAGACATGTAGTACCATTTTTAAACCTAAGTAGTAAGGGGATAAGGAGTCAATCCAAATTGGAATTGTTTCTTTGTGTAAGTAGCAAGAGGATTCACCACAACTAAAGCTTTTCATCTTCAATGATAATTATTAAGATGTAATTTGAATAAATATATGATACATGCATGTATGAATTCCATTGCAATAAATTCTACTATACAAAATAATATATTTATTGTCTTGAACTATTTTAATATAGAAAAAATTGTTAGCCTTCTTATTTTTTCATTTATCATTTTATATAAAAAAATGATTAGTTAGAAAGAAGATACATGCATGTATGACTTCCAATGCAATATTGTACAATAATGATATATTTCTTTTCTTTAACTATTTTAATATAGACAAAATTGTTAACATTCTTATCTTTTCAGTTATCATATTATATAGAAAAATCATTAATAAAGTAGTTGCAATAAATTGTACTGTATAATAATGATATATTTCTTTTTCTTGGACTATTTTAATATAGACAAAATCGTTAATATTCTTATCTTTTCAGTTCTCATGCTATATAGAAAAATCAATTGTATTGTACAATAACAATATATTTTTTTGCTTGAAATATTTTAATATAGACAAAATTGTTAACATTCTTATATTTTCCGTTATCATATTATATAGAAAAATCATTAATAAAGTAGAAATACAATAAAGTGAAGTGGGTAGAAAGAACATGCATACGTTGAGTCATGGATTAGTATTTGTAAATCCAAGTAGTAATGAGATAAGTAGTCGAGCCAAATTAGAATTGTTTTTTTTTTTCAACAGAAAAAAGCATGATATAATTATATTAAGGTGATATAATTTGTCGAAATACATAAGTTGTCTCCGTGGAGACATAAAACAGAAGGCCGTTCCCCCATGACAGAAAGATTGTTTGCTGTTCCAGCATCATACCAATGAGAGCATATGACCTACGATGCTACGCGGAAGTGTGCAGAATACCTGAAATGGTGACCAAAAATAGATTGGAGACAGAAGGCCGTTCCCCATAACAGAAAAACTGTTGCTGTTTCTGCAACATACCAATGAGAGAAATAATTGCTGGATGTATACATATTGGAGATATTACAGAAAGAGCCGTGGAGATAATAAGAGACAGCCTGTTGATAAATATGAGCCACGAAGCTACGCCGAGGTGGGCAGAAAACCTGAAATGGAGACCAAAATAGATTGCAGAGGCGTGTTGGAATCCTGGAAAATATGGTGATTCCGCCATGTCCAGATGTGCCAGCAAGTTAAAATGAAGAGTGCCCGCCAGGAGGGCCGTTGAGTGCTCCACCAGAGGAAGGCGTCCAGGACAGAGGGAAAGGAGCGATGCGTAAAAATTTTCATCTTCCATGCTAATTATTAAAATGTATTTTCAATAAATAAACCATACCTACATCTACGACTTCCATTACAATAAGTTCTATGGTACAAAAATGATATATTCGTTTTCTTAAACTATTTTAATGTAGACAAAATTGTTAACATTCTTATTTTTTCAGTTATCATGTTATATAAAAAAATATTAATAAAAAAAAACAAAATATTAAGAAAGTTTTCCTACTTTCTATTAGAATAATGGAAAATAATTTTCATTTCAAATTTGAGAAGCAATTTTTAATTTAATTGTTATTTGTTTATAGGACCATGAGGGAAATGCAGACTTCAATTTTAAACTCTGCCAAAGCTCCCCTCCAATTAGCCAGCGTAGGCAATGACGGCAAGAAGGCAACGACGACTTCAATTTTAAACCGTGATCCAAAGCCGCCCCTTCAATTTACTATTAAGAAAGATGGCTGTTTCAGTTTGTTTTTCAGTACTAATTCGGTTTATCAGTAGCGATTGAACCACTAACAACTTAAAGAGTCCACATCAAGTGGAATGAACTACTGAGTGGTTTTGCATCCAAGAAGAGAACCATGTCACTATTTTGCATTTGCATTTATGTATGTTTTCCTTAATGCATTAACAACTGGAACAAGCTCTTCCACTTCCACTTGAACTGGAATTTGCAAGTCTAAAACCTACAGTTTCCACTTTCAAGAAAGTTGGATTAAAAGCACATCCTATGCTTGAGTTGTACTTTACAGGAAAGGTGGAGTTTCAATCCAGCAACTACCTATTTTGTTGGACCATAGTTGGATTAAGAGCACATCCTATGCTTGAGTTGTACTTTACAAGAAAGATGGAGTTTCGATCAGGCAACTCCATATCTTCTTGGACCAGGCAGATTATAGTCCATAGATATACAACTACAAAGAATACATAAAATACATATGGAGCTATCACTTTATTAATAAGAGGGTATATTTGGTTAAATCTAATAAGTAGCTTATACTACCTAGGTCATTAATGTAAGGATAGCTCCATATTTATTGGTGGCAGATATGCCGAGTTAAAGAATCCAGTCTGCTGTCAATTTCCTTTTATGGTAGCTGGGTAGCTTTCACGTGCGTGGAAAATGCAAATTTCATCATGTCGACAGATGCCTAACATGGACTCCAATATTTAAAACATATTTATATTACAATTACTATATAAATTTAAAACATATTTATATTACAGTTACGATATAAATTAAACTAACATTGACTCCCTATAAATTAAAGTTACTATAGTTGTTATAGTATTGTCAACGCAGCCAAACTGGACCTCTTTGTGCATATTGCAGATATGAAGCACAAACAACAGAGGCACGCGATGGTCTACAATTTGTAAAAGTAGGAGAATGACAGAATTGGACGTCCAATAAAACGGTGGTAGTGTGTGGGCTCATGAGAAGCCAAGAGGATTAGAGTCCAACCACAAAGTAGGAAAATGACAAATTTGGCCGTCCAATAAAAAAGTGGTAGTGTGTGGACTCATGATAAGCCAAGAGGATGAGAGTCCAACCACGTTTATTAAAACGTAATGAATCTTATCTTGTGTTAACTAATTCTTGAGGGTGCTATGTGGATTGAATGCCATTAATTCCGGTGAGTACATATGATTCTGATTGGTCTTATCCACTATAAAACACTGTGCGTGAAAGCGAGAAATGCACATCGACGGTATAATACTCTTATATTTAAGTCTATCAAGTGTCATTCATGTTATAAGATTCGGTCTAATCATGGTTACGTGTTTCATTCATACTCTAATACTTGTATGATTAAATCTATCAAGTGTCATTCGTGATATAATGTTGCCTTTATTCATGGATCGCGATTTTGCAAAGCCGTTAAATTCAATGGTTTTTTCCTGACAAGTATTTCCAGAGAGGTTTCTGAGAGGACACTATGACTTTATGAGTATTATTAATGTGACAGAATAGCTCTACCAAACGGAAATGTTGGAAATGTTATATTATAGTACTGTATACTTATTGTTTATTAATTTTTATTATGTATCTTTTTTTATTTATTTCTTATGTATTAAGAGTGAACAAATTTTTTGAGGTTAAAACTTATGGAAAAGTTTATATCTAGAAAGGTTTATTCCTTGTAGGTAGATCCAAATTTAAAAGAATTTAAGTAAATTTAAGTGGTTTCACTATGAAATTTGAAGAAAAACATGCACCTAAATGGATTGCTTCACTCTCGAGTATGAATGATCGAAAACTAAATGAACTTAATTTGGTTCAAGTTACAAAAAATCATCATTGTAGATATATATTTATTTTAGACGGATATTGATAGTTTGAAATTTGGTAATTATCATCTACAATCAATTTTTTTTTAGAAGAAAATAAATTTAATCTTAAAACAAAGCACTATCACATTTACATTATTATGAACTTAAATAAGACTAAAGTGACCATGTTTATGATGAAGATTTTAATTAATAAATAACAAATGAGATTATTAAGATAATAAATAGCATATATTTTATATTATATTTTTTAAAAATGACATGAAGAAGATATTAAATATATGATATATTATATAGTAATTGATGTAAATATGTTTTCTCTAGCTTTTCTCCTAAACAAACAAACACACTTTCTCATCTTTTCACATTGATTATATAGAAATTAAAGATTATGAAAAGCTTTAACATGAACTATTGCAAGAAAATTTAGACATTATCCCTCTTATTTTTCAATTTTAATTGTTTTTTTGGAATTATGGATTGTTGATCACCAAGCAAGTCACAACCAAATTTATCTTTACTATTGTTGGTATGGAGCTTGATTATCATTTTGATTCAAATCTCTCAGCCGTGTTGGACCCGAGTTCCTAAATGAGGCGACAATGTCACGCATATGATAGCTACCATGGGGTCCAAGAGGAGTGAAAACTACTTTTAAATAGCTCCCTTGGCGGGGGTTCGAGGTCAACACCCGCAAAGCTAAAAATAGATGAAAAGTTGCCTTGTAAAATATTGTAATTTCATAGTCAATATAAGCCGTTCATTAGGCGGATGATCTTATGGTAGAAGTTATGTTAATTTAGGGGTTTTCCCTTGAAAGGAAACCGTAGTTTTATATGAGGGAATTGTATTTCTATTGTGCATTATTATTCTGAGAGAGAGAGAGAGGAGGTTGTCTGAGAGCAAAGAGGAAATTACAATAGATCTAATGTAAGTTGTATCTCTTCATTTTGTTGGATAATATATAAAGAAGGATTGACTATTTCTCCGTGGACGTAGCCCAAATTAGGTGAACCACTTATATATGTGTCTATCTTGTTTTATGTGTTTCTCTATTTTTGTGTCCCAGTATCTTATGTGTTCCATTCTTCTACAATATATAATTTTCTAACAACTACACCCTTCAATAGTTGAAATAACATCAATCTAAGGAAATAATTCATCACATGCAACTCCACATGGTTATCAAATATTACTATTATATATGCAAGACATTCAAGAAGGGATGCCCTAGAATTAAACCAAATATGTTAAATTACCCAAAGAGAACCGTTGACAAATCTTGCATTGGCCCATAATTTTGAAGTAAGAATAAGTCTATATCCAACAACAATAGTAACTCATTGTCAAATTCCTTATTTTCTTCCATGATGTCTATCCCTATTGATATCTTAAAAAAATTGTCCAATTAAAAATCATCTAGTCACTCATGTCATTGAAAATAATGTATTTGATGTGTCTCCCCTCCTTTTTCAATGTGATCATATGGTAGCATTGGGAATTGGTCATGTCTCTTGCTAGTATATGAGTATAAAGTATATTATCCATGTAGATATGTCGAATTTTGTAACACCATTAGGGCTCAAGCCATGGGCTCTTATGAATATGGGATTAAATTTCTTGGGCATGTTTAACAGTGCCAATAAAGTAAGAACTTATTGTACATGTTGTCCCTTGGATACTCATACACATGGGTTCTCTGTGAGAACCTCCTTTGGAATGTTGAAGAATTTTATTATATGCTAATTTATGGTTTTTCTCTCAACTTTCAAATATTTAACAATTGTTTAAACATTTAATATAAGAAATTGCATTTGACTTTTTCTTTCAATATATGAAGTTCATTGCATAATTTAAAGTGTCTTCATTCACAAATTTGTAGATGAAATTTCCATAATGTTATGATATATGGCTCAATTCTTTCATAAATAATTTCAAAAGTACATTAGATGTTGTCCAATTTTTTTCATCATCTGGCACTATTTTTAGTTACCTAACAACAATAGTGTCTACTAAGGTGGCATGATAGTTGAATGTTCCTAAATTTCCATTTGAATTCCCATGAGTTCAATTATACTCTGAAACCATAAGTGCTTGCATGTTCTATCATGTTAATTTACATGTAGAATTATACATAAAACATGAAGAATACTACTACTGAATATATATGCATAACCATTCTATATGAAAACTACAATATAACCGATAAATATATAGTACAATAGCATTAGAATAATATAAACACACACACTCAAACATATGTCACTTATATTTACCATATTATTGACTAGTTGTAGAGTTCAAATGTTCCTCCCAATTGTATGCTTTGTTACTGAATCAAAGAAAAGGATGACACAATGTAAACTATGGTTCACAGTCAACACCAAACATGGTCAAGACCAAGGTACCAAACCCAAGTAGCACTCTAGCCTATAGTTCCTCATCCCCAATCAAACTACAAAATCCAAGGAAGTGCACTCCATTCTCCAACTTACAATTCCTCACGTTATGCCACTACCCTTCAGCACAAGGAGAACAACTTCTAGAGGATGTTTTTATGGAACCTCTGTGAAAATTATATGCTTCCCAATTAATAATTTAGGTCTATAACAGAGGTTAACAACTGAAGATATTTTTATGGGTTTCCTTGATGCAGCGCCTCGCTCGACATGATGTCATAGTGCACTACATAATCTAACAAAACACTAGAGATAATATAGGGAGCACCAACAACTCTATTATTATAAAATAATAGAACGTCACTTTTTATTATAAAAACAAAACATATTTTTTCTGCAAACTAAATTAAAATCACCCATGCATGTGTGAAGATTCAATTGGATTATGTTTGACAAATTCATTATTCAAAAAAATATTTTAATTTAAAAATTAGAACCCTTTACGAGTGTGTTTGAAAATGCATCTCTATAGATAACACATCATATGCACGGGTATTATAATAGATTCATTCCATAGTTAAAAATATAATACAATGCATCAATGTGTTCCTATCTGTTTAAACACCTCAAAGAATCTATATCATGGGTGTGCTATGAAAGAATAAAAGAAAACAAAAATACCAAACTAAATTTCATAACCAATACATTACCTTCCATGATTCAAAACTCATACAAGCACCAATTCTCAACGTCATTTTATGACAACTTTGTTTCAAGTGCTTTACAATTTTTTTTTCTTAATTTGATAGATTTACTAATTGATTGAATTCAGTTTGAAATTATGTAAAATAGTGCACATTCTACTTTTTTGTAGTAACACTAGTGAAATCAATCTCTACTTAGTTTTTTCTTTTGGTACTACCACCAAAATGACATTGACTAGAGAGAAATTTCATGTGTGGTCAAATAATTTAAAATCAAGATTGTGGTCGAGAAGGAAATATGGAAAATACAAGGTTTTAGCGGGAGAGAAAGATTGGACCTACATAAATAAGGATTCTATCCCAAATATAGTAGGACACTCCTATGGATGGAGGACACGAAACTGTGAAAGCTACTAATTACTTTCCTAACAAGAAGGTAACCTAGAGATTGTAGGGAACTGTTGAGATAATAGTTCATTGGTTGGGAGGAGCGTGGTAACTCCTATTATGTTTCTAGAAATTCATATTAGTACCTAGGTTATTTGTGATTCTTTGTTGAGTATATGAGTTTTAAGATTTTCTTATAGTTATAAGCAGGAGATAGAAGTGAAAACAATAATCTAACAATTTTGGATTTTTCGAAGAGGGTGGGTTTAAGTTTTGACATACTTGGCTTTGTGGAATAATATGTATATAAATGCTATGGTTGACACTACATAATTGGTTATGTATGAATAGTGGAAGGAAAAGGAAGAAATATATTCAAATATTGAAGTGATAGATTCTGATACATTTCATACATTTTATATATGTAAATATAAAAATTTATATAAATACATAAGTGGCAGGGTTAATAAGATTATGGTTCAACACTAGGAGAATACTATCAGGTTAAACACTAAACCTCATGTAGTCCCTATCAAATGGAAACTCCTTCAAGAATATAGGAGAACAGAAACATGAAATCTAGGAGTCATGTACTCTATTTCTTATATACAAGGACTTCCCATGACTGCTAGAAGATATATATATATATATATATATATATATATAGATATATATATATATATATATATATATATATATATATATATATATATATATATATATATATATATATATATATATATATAATATATATATATATATATATATATATATATATATGGTTCAACACTAGGAGAATACTATCAGGTTAAACCCTAAACCTCATGTAGTACCTATCAAATGACAACTCCTTCAAGAATATAGGAGAACAAAAACTTGAAATCTAGGAGTCATGTACTTTATTTCTTATCTACAAGGACTTCCCATGACTACTAGCATATATATATATATATATATATATATATATATATATATATATATATATATATATATATATATATATATATATATATATATATATATATATATATATATATATATAAAGGATACAAAGGTGAAAAAACCAAGTCGAAATAATGTATAAATATTGGTAAAAGAAATTAGTGAATATGTTCAAACTCTTGCACATTGTTGCTCAGGAAGATGATCTGATGAAAAATCATAGCCTTGAGAACACATAGCAGGGGTTTATTAACTATTGATAATTTAAAACGTATTAGTGAGTAAATAGTCGAAATCCCATATAGGGTTTCAAGAATCCGAGACAGAGTGAAAATATCTTGTCAAAAATTTGTGAATCCTTCAAAAAATCATTGCAATCATCACCTTAGGCACATAAGAGCTCCTTTATTAGAGGATAATTTAAGCAACAAAGGGTTTTTTCCTTTATCAAAAAAATTACTTAGCAAACTCCAATGAAAATCCAAACCTTGCATTCATCCTTTCCCTATAACAAGGTCCAAATTTCTTAAGAGCATCAGTTTGATACTTATGAGAAAATGGTTGTATACTCAATAAAAGAATTTAGATCAAAGATGTAAAAGAAAAAATGTTGTTGTTAATATAATTGTAGTTAGAATAACTTATGTTGGAAATCCATGAAACCTCTAACCATTCAACTGGTACCACGAGGAACAAGAGATGTGGTTCAACAAGATTGTCATCGAGCTATTGTTCTAGTGTCAAAACTTGGCAAGGAAACCCATTCCTTTCCATCCTACAAGAAAATTTTTGTCAAGATTTTCTTGGACTACAAATGAAACATAGGGAATAGGATGGGTAGGCTAGTTATCTAACCACCAAAAGGAGTATCTACAATCATCAAATAAAAACCTAATATCTTTTCCATTGATTTCTTGACCACCCATATGTCCAGGGTGACGTGTTAGGGGTATATTCATCCATGAAGCCCTAAGATATATGCACATTGGCACGATGAGGAAATGAATACAATGTAACATTGTTTTCTAAGGAATTCCAAGATGTATCCATGGAGTTAAAGCTATAATATGATTTGTAGATAAATAATCGTATAAGTTCAAGAATAACACATTGGTAAAGTTTGTGCATTAATTGCTATAGTGTATAGAGTTTGAACATTGTAAGGGTTATGTAAAGTGTTATAAATGTGTATAAGACATATTTTTCCAAGTGCTGTCATTGCGAACACATGAATCACCAACATTTTAAAATTTACCTTTAACATTGATCTAATATAAGGAAAGTTCTCATATAATAGAAGTGAGAAATTAGAAATGTTAAGAGAAGAAAACTTACAATGGCAAATAATTTCAATAACGATTAACATATGAAGGGAAGAAATTTATACACATTGAATAAAATACTTAAATTTAATTTTCGAAATAGTTTCTAGTAAAAAGGTGACATGTAAATAATTATGCAAAATATGATAACCTTATATATGTGTAAAAAGTTAAAACAGTGAAACTTAGGAATGAGGTACATTACATATAGGTGCTCCATTAATTTAAGTTGCTAAATTTTGAGGTATGTTACATATGGTATGATAGAAACTAGTTGTGTCATTGTCACCTATGAGCTCAATCATGATTTTTATGTGACAAAATAAATGCACTGATCTACACAAAGAGTGTAGAGAAGAGAAGAAGTGATGGTGTGTGGAGCATGATTGTTCAGAGGTCTTTGTTTCAGCCAGATGTATACCCCAGGAAGTTTGTACACCCCTTCACTTGGGGGGGTGCGAGGGGGGACTTGTCCCCCCCGCGGGGGTCCGGGGGGGCCCATCCCCCCCGGTCGGTGGGTCCGGGGGCCAGCGGTCCCCTGGCAGGGGCTCGGGGGCAGCGCCCCCTAAGCTAAAAACAACTGTAAAATTCCCTTGTAAAAGTATAGTAATTTCTAGTCAATCTGGGTCGTTCATTAGGCGGATGATCTGACGGTAGAACTTATGTTTAGTTTAGGGTTTTTTTCCCTAGAAGGCAACCCCTCTCTTTGAATGAGGGTATTGTATTTGAGGTTGCATGATAGATGTGTATTCGGTGAGCGAGAAACAGAGAGGTGAGACTGTGAGAGAAAACAGTGGATATTACAGCGGATTTGTTGTAGGTTGTGTCTCTTCATTTTGTTGGATAATAGAAAGGAAGGACTGGCTGTTCGGGGTGGACGTAGCCCAAACTGGGTGAACCACGTATATCTATGTCTCTCTTGTTTTGTGTGTTTTCTATGTTTATATTTCTGCAATATTTTATGTGTTCCATTGCTCCATAAGATATAATTTTCTAACAACTGGTATCAAAGCCGAAGGTCTATTTGGCTGATAAACTCGCAGGAAAGAAGGGTTCCTGGTTCGAGTGGGAGCAATGGCAGAAGATGGTAAGTTTAGGGTTGAGAAATTTAACAGCCAAAACTTCTCGCTGTGGAAGATGCAGATGGAAGATTATCTGTATCAGAAAGATCTATACCTACCATTGGGTGGAGAAACAAAGATGCCGACGGGTATGAAAGATGAAGAATGGAACCTTCTCGATAGAAAGGCACTCGGAACAATACGGTTGTACCTTGCTGCGTCAGTCGCCTTCAACATTTCGAAGGAAACCACGACAGAGGGTTTGATGAAGACGTTGTCGAAACTATATGAAAAACCCTTGACCTCAAACAAGGTATTTCTTATGAAACAGTTATTTAATATGAATATGTCAGAAGGTGGATCTGTTGCAAACCATTTAAATGATTTTAATACAGTTACAAGTCAGTTAAGTTCTGTAGGGGTAAACTTTGATGATGAAGTTAGAGCTTTGTTATTCTTGTGCTCATTACCAGAAAGTTGGAATGGTTTGGTAATGGCCATTAGTAACTCCGTTTCTGGATCTAGTACTTTAAAGTTTGATGATGTTGTCGGTGCTATCCTTAGCGAGGAAATGCGATGGAAAAGCTCCGGTGAGACATCGGGAAATGCTTTGAGTGCAGACTCTATAGGAAGAAAAATGGAAAGAGGAAAGAGCTTAGGATATCGCAGTAAATCAATGAACGGTAGATCCAAGTCCAGATCGGGGATAGTGTGCTAGAAATGTGGAAAGAAAGGACACCTAAAGAAAGACTGTAGATCTCAGAAGGGAAAAGAAGGAGATGCACAGCAAGAAAACAATCATGAAGCAAATGTGATAGGTGAGGTGTTACAAGATGCTTTGATTCTTTCTTTCGAAAATATTACTGATTCCTGGGTGGTATATTCAGGGGCTTCATTCCATGCCACACCTGATAAGAAATACTTTCATGACTATGTTCAAGGAGATTTTGGACAAGTTCGTCTGGGTGATGATAAACCCTGTAAAATCGTTGGAATGGGTAAGGTTCTTGTAAAATAGCAGAATGGAAACCAATGGCTATTAAAGGAGGTAAGGCATGTTCCAGATCTAAAGAAAAATATGATTTCAACAGGGCAGTTAGGCGGTGAAGGTTGTGTGACAACTTTCACAGATAAAGCTTGGAAGGTCACCAAAGGAGCCTTGGTAATAGCAAAAGACGAAAAGGTTGGTACATTGTATTTATGCAATGGTATTTCTAACTATGTTAATGCTTTAACTTCCAAAGGAGAAGATGCAGCATTATGGCATCATAGGCTCGGACACATGAGTGAAAAGGGGATGAAGATTCTTCACTCAAGGAATTTGTTGCCGGGTTTGAATGATGTTGATTTGGATTTCTGTGAGAATTGCATTTATGGAAAACAGAAGAGAGTCAGATTTCTCAGAGTTGGGAAAGAAAAGAAGAATGAAAAATTAGAGATTGTGCATACAGATGTATGGAGACCTGCTCAGGTATCATCTCTCGGTGGCTCTCGTTATTATGTTACTTTTATTGATGATGCAACTAGAAAAACTTGGATATATTGTACTAAGAATAAATCTGATCTATTTGATACTTTCAAGAAATGGAAAGCTTTGGTTGAGATTGAGACATGAAAGAAATTGAAGTGTCTTAGATCAGACAATGGAGGTGAATATTGCAGTAAAGAGTTTGATAGGTACTGTTCAGAGCATGGAATTCGTAGAGAGAAGATAGTTCCAAGAACACCACAAGAAAATGGTGTGTCAGAAAGGATGAATAGAACAATCATGGAGCGTGCAAAGTGCATGGGATTGCATGCAGGATTGCCTTTACAGTTTTGGGCAGATGCTGTAGATACTGTTGTTTATCTAATAAACAGAGGGCCTTCAAGTTCCTTGGATGGTGGTGTTCCGGAGGAAGCATGGACAGGTAAAAAGGTAAACTACTCTTTTTTAAAGCCTTTTGGTTGTGAGGCCTTTGTCCCTATTGATAAAGAAAATAGAACAAAGCTTGAGGCAAAGTCAAAGAAATGTACCTTTATTGGATATGGTGTTAATGATTTTGGTTATCGCTTATATGATTATGAAAATGACAAAATCATTAGGAGCAGAGATGTAATATTCAATGAAAAGGTCTTGTATAAGAATCATTTGCAGGAAAAGAAGCAAGAAAAAGAAAACAAGGAATACACAGTTCTTGACGAAATCACTGAAAAAGTAAAGGTGCCTGAAAATAATAATAATCAACAACCACAACAACAGCAACCACCACAACAACAACAGGCACCCCAAACACCCAAAAGTGGTGTTAGAAGATCTACCAGGATAAGTAGACCCCCTGAACATTACTCTCCTTCATTATATTATTTATTGTTGACTGATTTTGGTGAACCCGAATGTTATGAAGAAGTAGTGCAGGTAGAAACCAGGAAGAAGTGGGAGCAAGCCATGAAAGAAGAGATGGACTCCTTAGCACATAACCAGACTTGGGACTTAGTCAGGTTGCTTGCAGGTAAAACAACATTGCAGAATAAATGGGTTTACAGGCTGAAGGAAGAAGATGGAGGAAAACAGAGGTATAAAGCTAGACTTGTGGTGAAGGGGTTTGCACGGAAGAAAGGTATTGATTTTGATGAAATATTTTCTCCTGTTGTTAAAATGACTTCAATCAGAACTATTTTAAGTCTTGTAGCAGCTGAAGATTTGCATCTTGAGCAGTTAGATGTAAAGACAACCTTTCTCCATGGGGATTTGGAGGAAGAGATATATATGCAGCAGCCACAAGGATATGAGGTGAAAGGGAAGGAGAAACTAGTGTGCAGGTTGAAGAAGAGCTTGTATGGCTTAAAACAGGCTCCAAGGCAGTGGTATCTAAAATTTGACAAGTTTATGTCTGAACAAGGTTATACTAGATGTCACTCTGATCATTGTGTTTATTTGAGAAAGCAAAATGATGGCAACTATATTATATTGTTATTGTATGTAGATGACATGCTTGTTGCAGGATCTAACATGCAAGAAATAAATGTGCTCAAAAGAAAATTGGAAAATTCATTTGCAATGAAGGATTTGGGAGCTGCAAAACAAATCCTTGGTATGAGAATAACTAGAGACAGGGAAAATCGTAAATTAACATTGTCTTAGAATGAGTACATACAAAAGGTGTTGAAAAGATTTAACATGCACAATGCAAAACCAGGTAGTACACCTTTTGCTAGCCATTTCAAACTTAGCAAGGAAATGTGCCCAAAGACCCAAGAAGACATGGATTATATGTCTAAAGTTCCATGAATCAGCAGTTGGAAGCTTAATGTATGCAATGGTCTGCACAAGACCTGATATTGCACATGCAGTGGGGGTTGTAAGCAGGTACATGAACAATCCAGGAAAGGAACATTGGATGGCAGTGAAATGGATTCTCAGATATTTGAAAGGTACCACAAATCAAGCATTATGCTTTGGTGGTTCAAACATCTCCGTACAAGGATATGTTGATGCAGATATGGTAGGTGACAGAGATAACAGGAGGAGCACTACAGGATATGTATTTACTGTTGGAGGAACAGCTGTCAGTTGGGTTTCAAAAATCCAAAGTGTTGTTGCACTTTCAACAACAGAAGCAGAGTATGTTGCTGCTACAGAGTCTAGTAAAGAAATGATTTGGTTACAAAGGTTTATGGGTGAATTGGGTAAGGAGCATGATAAGGGCACATTATACAGTGATATCTAAAGTGCCATTCATCTTGCAAAGAACTCAGCATTTCATTCCAGGACTAAACACATACAGCTCAAGTACCATTTCATACGATCAGTGTTGGAAGATGGAGAGTTGAAGCTGGAAAAGATACTCACTAGCCAAAATCCTACAGATATGTTAACAAAAGTTGTAATTAGGGAGAAACTGGGAATATGCTCAGTTTCAATTGGTCTTCAAGGATGAAGATGAAGATGAGGAACAACCAAGTCCAAAGAGGAGTCATTGTCCATCAAATGAAGCAGCGTTGGAGTTTCTACAATCATTCTCCAAGTGGGAGATTGTTGTGTGTGGAGCATGATTGTTCAGAGGTCTTTGTTTCAGCCAGATGGATACCCCAGGAAGTTTGTACACCCCTCCACGCGGGGGGGTGCGGGGGGGACTTGTCCCCCCGCGGGGGTCCGGGGGCCAGCGGTCCCCCGGCGGGGGCTCGGGGGCAGCGCCCCCGAAGCTAAAAAAAGCTGTAAAATTTCCTTGTAAAAGTATAGTAATTTCTAGTCAATCTAGGCCGTTCATTAGGCGGATGATCTGACGGTAGAACTTATGTTTAGTTTAGGGTTTTTTGCCCTAGAAGGCAACCCCTCTCTTTGTATGAGGGTACTGTATTTGAGGTTGTGTGATAGATGTGTATATTCGGTGAGCGAGAAACAGAGAGGTGAGACTGTGAGAGAAAACAGTGGATATTACAGCGGATTTGTTGTAGGTTGTGTCTCTTCATTTTGCTGGATAATAGAAAGGAAGGACTGGCTGTTCAGGGTGGACGTAGCCCAAACTGGGTGAACCACGTATATCTGTGTCTCTCTTGTTTTGTGCGTTTTCTGTGTTTATATTTCTGCAATATTTTATGTGTTCCATTGCTCTGTAATATATAATTTTCTAACAAGATCCATCGAAAGAGACACACATTGGTGAAGAACAGATTTGGGTATATTTAGGAAGTGAAGCACAACTTCCTACAAGGAAATTTTTGAATATGGTAAAATATTTGATGATAATGTTAATTTGTCTTCATGCAAAAAATAAGCATTTACTAATGACCATCACTGAATAAGAAAAACTTATTAAGAATCTAACAAATAGATCAAACCCAAAAATTGTGGAATTGGTAGTGGAAGAGGAAGATATGGGAGAAACCTCCAAACAAAAGAATCCTCATAGTGTATATGAGAGTAGAGATGAAAAAACTAAAAATGTGAAGGAGCATAGTTTAGCCAAAATGCCTTTGAAACGAAAGAAAACCAAAATAAAGATGCAAGTGGAATTCAAGAAGATTAGACCTTTGACTTATGATGGAGATACTCAGGAAACAATAAAAGCATGATTATTAATGTTATGACCAAAAAATTATCACCTAGTCATCTCTAATTAGGTGGATCGAAATATGCCATGTAGGATAAATTTTACCATAGTAAAATCACTTTCAGCATGGGAATTAATTTAGTAAACCATTTTTATTAAATTATTTCCCAATTAAAATTAAAAACCCCATGAGAATAACTGAGTAAATCATTATGAGGGAGACTGTGGACTGGAGCAGCCTGACTGCTAGGGTTTCGTACTATCGTCAGACGGCGCAGCCTGACCTGCGCAGACAGCCATCGAGGACCTGACCCTACACTCAGAAATCACTCAACTGCATTGTAAGGGACCGGAAGGCAAATGGATAACCCCCAGGGGGGGTTACGGCGACCTCCCCCATGGCAAATAAATCGCAGAACCAAACAGAAGGAACGATACGCTTTGGATCGATCAACGAGAATGTGATCAATCAGGAGATCCCGCACCGGCATGAGCGCAATGGCAAGGACAAACTGGATAATAAGGTGGATGAAGAAACAGGGCGGAATAACCGACCAGATGATACCCCGAAGGTCTCCTCGACCACCTGCAAACCAATAGCAACAGATCGACCCAGAATCGAACTGCCGGGAGAGAAAATAGAAGAAAGAATCCAGTTTATGACAGATCATGCGCTCATCGGGAAATTTATAGGGTTTTGGCCGACGGAAAAAGCCCTACACAGTTGGATCGCAGCGAAATGGAAGCCGAAGGGCGATGTAACTCTGCAGCTAGGCCCAAAAGGATTCTTCACAACGATCTTCTTCTGCCTGGAAGACAAATACAGAATCCTAGTTGAAGGACCTTACTTTTTCAACTCAGCATGTCTATACTTAAGGGACTGAGCACCCAGGTTCAATCCGGATAAGGAGGACCTCACTTGGGCTCCGGTCTGGATAAGACTATACTCACTCCCAGATGAGTATTGGGGCGAGGATATCCTAAGAAACATTGGAAATGGTCTGGGGGAATACATAAAGGCTGCTGAAGAAACGAAAATGCGTAGATACACATCATACACCCGCATCTGCGTCTTTATGCGCCTGGACAAAGCTTTGCCAGAATCGGTAAGTCTCTCTCACCGTGACTATGAATGGATTCAACCCTTAGACTATGAACATGTCCTGTTTCGATGTCGTAAATGCCATGCCATAGGGAATCTTTTTAGAGATTGCCCCCTAAATGTCAAAGCTATTGCCCCTATCCCCTCTGACTCTTTGACCCATGATGGCTTCACCAAAGCCCCTACCCACAAACGAGCTCACAAAAAATCAACATCAGGGAAGAAACCCCAGCAAAATAACACCTCTGACCCTGCGGTCAGAAATAGCTTTGGAATCCTGGCTCAAACCACGGAAGAGCAAAACACTTCCTCTCCCCCCAACTCTGATATCCCTTCCTCCTCCACCCTACCACCTCCTTCAGCCCCCTCCTCGGACCTACCTCCAACGAAAGCGGCCCCAGATAACCCCTCAGAAAGCAAGGAAAAGCAAGGGGAAAAAGAAAATGAAATGGAGGTTGGCGGATCCTCTAACCCTCTCCAAAGCCCAAACATGCCCACGGAAGAAGACAACCAGATGCAATGCATGGAGGAAGAACTAGAGAGTATAGATCTAAATGGATTAGACATATTGGAACTAGAAGCAGCATGCAAAAAGAAAGCTTATGAAAGCATTCCAGAGTTTCAGCTTAATAAACTAGAAATGGTAATTTCCAGGGAATACCATCAGCACCAGCTTGGTATGCAAGCACGAAGCCAATGGGATTTACGCCAAACTCCAAAAGACTCCAAAAAAAGAGGAAGAAGAATTGATCTCCAAAGAACAATAGCGGTGGGGAAGATCCTGGTAGACTCAGGTAGGTATGCTAAGCTTACGAAGTACTACAAGCCCTCTACTAATAGTGAATCATGAAGCTCATTTCATGGAACCTAAGGGGGCTCAATACCCCGGGAAAACTCAGAATGCTAAAAAATATGTTAAGAATGGAAAAGCCGCAAATATGCTTTCTCCAAGAGAAAAAATGTAACAGCTCAACTCTAGAAGTGATCCTCTCTAAAGCATGACCAGGATGTCATTCGATGGCTGTGGATGCCTCTGGGGCATCTGGAGGGCTAGCTATCGTATGGAACTTCCAAGCACTTACCCTCACGGAATTTCATGCTTCTCATAGTCTAATTCAGGCTGCTTTTCACATAATAGGCACGAATATACATGGGAATCTCTCGAATGTATATTTCCCGCAGGAAGCCAAGGAAAAAATTGCTCTCCTCCAAACCATAGAAGCTCTTAACTCCAATAGAAGGCACCCGCTCTGGATTGTTGGGGGGGATTTTAACATGATAACAAAATTGGAGGAAAAGATTGGAGGCAGAAACAGGAAAATACCCACTTTAAAGACTTTATCCAGAACGCATCCATGATAGATCTACATTTTTGCAATGGCACTTTTACGTGGAGCAATCGAAGAGCAGGCAAGCATCAAATAGCCTCCAAGCTAGATCGGTTCCTAATCTCAGACAACTCGATTCACCTAGGGGGAGACTTCTCGGCAACCATTCTTCCACATTCAGGATCCGACCACTGGCCGGTAGCCCTACAATGGCAGCGTCCTGGCAGCACCACAAGAAGACCTTTTCGCTTCGAGGAATTTTGGTTCACCCATCCCTCACTGAAAGATTTGGTTCACTCTACATGGACATCCTTCAGGCCTCCAGACGGCTCCAAGATGTACCAATTCCCACAGAAACTCAAACATTTAAAGCTCTGCCTTAAGCGATGGAACAGAGAGACCTTTGGAAACATCTTCAGGGTGCAACATGATCTCCAAAAAGCTCTGAAGGAATTGCAGCAAGAAATAAGTAAAGAAGGCCACACAGAGAGAACCCTTAAGTAGGAGCAACTCATCCACAATCAGCTTGAGGAGAGAAGAAAACAGGAGGAGATATACTGGAAGCAAAAGTCCAGAATCAGATGGTTAAAAGAGGGAGAACAAAATACCAAATTCTTTCACAAAACCACTGTGCATCGTAGAATGTGCAATAATATCCCTTACATTCAAAAGTCAGGAGGAGAAAGGGTGGAACAACATGAAGATATTGATAAGGAATTCCTCAACCACTTCAAGCAAGTCCATTAAGAGCTTGATATCAACAGACGTCCCGCAATTGAAAGAATCATACGCAATGTGCCAAAATTAATCACGGAGGAGCACAATGAACTCCTCCTCAGTCCAATTCAAACACAGGAAGTGGACGTAGCTATGGCTCAGCTTAAAGAAGGTAAAGCTCCCGGCCCAGACGGTTTCACCACCACTTTCTTCCACAAGTTCTGGGAACTAATAAAATTGGAAGTATGGGAAGTGGTTGAGGAATCGCGAGTGAATCACTGGCTGCTTCCCTCACTTAATTCCACCTTCATAGCCTTAATCCCAAAAGAGGAGGACTCGATCAAACCGGACAAGTTCAGACCAATCGCACTCTGCAATGTAATATACAAAGTCATCTCCAAAGTCATTGCAAACAGGCTAAAGCCCCTCTTGCCAATGCTCATTTCTCTGGAATAGTCAGGATATGTGGAGGGGAGACTGATCATGGACGACATCATCCTCTCACATGAGATCATACATACTCTCAAGCACTCAAAACAGGCAGGTATGCTCCTAAAACATGATCTTTCCAAAGATTTTGATAAACTCAGCTGGGATTATGTACAGCAAATGCTAACTACTTTCAATTTAGTCCCACATGGATTCGCTGGGTTATTAGCCTCATTTCCTCCACTAGTTTCTCCATACTCATGAATGGGATCCCATCTCGACCCTTTGCCCCCTCCTGAGGCATAAGGCAAGGGGACCCTCTTTCCCCCTTCATCTTTGTATTAATGGTTGAAGGACTGGGACGTCACATTAATAATGCCCTTCACACTCATCAGCTTAGAGGTCTCTCTATTCATCAGCTGCCTGCCATTTCCCATCAGCAATTTGTTGATGACACCATGCTCTTTGGTTACCCCTCTGTTCAAGAAGCTTCCAGATTTAAAGTTGTGCTCAATGACTTCACCGAAGCCTCTGGAACCAGCATCAATTGCTCGAAATCATAGATCTTCTTCTTTAATACCCCTCTGGTTGTCAAGTCTGCTATAGCCTGCATTTTGGGGTTCCCTATTGCCACCCTTCCCTCCAAGTACCTTGGGGCCCCCCTTACTGTCTCAGCCATCAAGCACTCCTCATGGCACAACCCTATTGAAAATCTTGAATCCCGTCTCAACCAGTGGACGCACAGAGCATTGAACTTAGTCAGCCGCGCAGTGCTCATAAAGGTCGTTCTACAAGCAATGTCGCTGTACTTATTTTCCATCCTAGCTGCACCGAAGTGGGTCCTAAAAAGACTAAGGAATATTCAGAGAGGCTTCCTTTGGGGCGGCAATGCAACTAATCGCAAATGGGCATTGGTAAAGTGGAGCACTGTATGCAAACCAAAAGCAAAAGGAGGCATTGGACTACGAGATCCCGAGCACAGCAATGCCATCATGGGGGCCAAAATATGGTGGCAATGGCTCACAAGTCCAGGCAAACCATGGGTCACATTATGGACGGCAAAGTATGCCAATCATCGACCCCAGGAAGAACTCATCAGATTAAAGCCCAATGATAAAGGATCGCTAATTTGGAATGCAGCCAAAGAACACTATCAAATGATTCAGCAGCACAGTTTCTGGGAAGTAAGAAACGGTCTCACCACTAGATTTTGGACAGACGCCTGGAACCAAATGCCTACTCTTAGTAATGTTCTGAACCTGCCACCGGACACCATTGAGGAGGAGACACAACAAGCTAAGATTAGGCAATACTGGGCTCAGGACTCTGAGAAGGGCTTTAGGATCTGGAAACCGGGTAACCATGTACTCACAAATGAAGATATCCAAATTTCTGTGGAGCTGGAAAGGGAACTCAGCAAAAGGAAAATTAGGTGCGACGAGAGTAGAGACATTCTAAGGTGGGGATACCAGCCGAAAGGAGCTTACACCACATCCGAGGCCTACAAAATCTTATGCAATGAATCCGTTCCCCAGGACCCAATCTGGAGTAAAATATGGAGTTCGGGCTCCTGGCCCAAAATCTGTCATTTTCTCTGGCTGGTAGGACATCAGAGAATTTTAACCTGGGACAAGCTTAGAAGAAGAAACTTTCATGGCCCCTCCATCTGTTTCAACTGCAGCGCCCATGAGGAAACTCTCCAACATCTGCTGGACTCTTGCCCCCTGGCAAATCAACTCTGGGAAAAGGCGAGCTTTCGGTGTCAAAGAAGATGTAGACTTGAGAATGACATCACGCATTCTATACGTCAGTGGCCACAGAACCCTTACAAGAGTGAAATCCTCAATCATCTTTGGAGACTAGTACCCGGGCTAGTTTTGTGGAGCATATGGAAGGAGCGAAACAAGCGTATATTTAAAAATCAGTACTCCTCGATAGACAGCATTTGGAACCTGCTCTGCAGAAATCTTCAAGAGACTCTTATGTTAAAATCCTGGAAGGAGGAGGACTGGCCTATGCTAGCCAGCGAAAAAACCATTATGGACAACTGGCAAATTCATCATACTCAAGGCTCTCATAAGCTGGACCACTCTAAAACCAACAACAAAAATCAGAACACATGGAAGCCCCCATCAAGGTCTACATTCAAACTCAACTTCGATGGTGCATCAAAAGGGAACCCCGGTCTCGCAGGCTTTGGAGGAATAATAAGAAATCATGAAGGTGCCCCCCTAATGCTGTATTTCGGAAACATTGGATGGGACACCAACAACTCAGCTGAGCTAGAGGGTCTATGGCGGGGATTACTACTTGCTGGGGGACACAACTATCACCCCCTGGAGGTGGAAGGAGATTCTCAGATCCTTATAAACATGGCCAAAAAAATCCTTAATGGATCTCAGGCCAGGAATATCGCCACCAGCTGGAGGCTTGAAGCAAGACTGGAAGCCATAGAACATGAGCTCCATAACAACAGAGCAATCACCTTCACTCACACAAGACGGGAAGGCAACAGGGTTGCGGACTTCATGGCCAATGTAGGAGTGGAGACTGACCACTCTCTAATCATAGGGCAGCTGAACACTATATTAACACATGACAAGGCTCAAGAGTGCTCTCGACTGGTCCAGAACGATGCAGCTCCCCCGGATGCGGGTGATATCTGAGATGGGACAGGCGTTGGGAGATGGCCACATGCCAGCCCGTGGCCATCACGTGGCAGCAGTAAAGAACATAGCCATCGACTGCAGCTGGTATAAGGTGGGATGGCAGAAGAGAGTTAATGCTCCGCGAGGTAATTTGGCTCAGGCGACGACAGCAGTTATGGCGGGGGAGCTCCAAAGCAGAGTCGGTGAAGTCATAAGGGATATCGCTGCATGGGATCAGAGAATGTTTGGGGTTTTGCAGTTGCCTGGCCTCTCCGTCTCTGTCGGGATTTCTTCTCTGTCTGTCTGGTTCATCCGTCAGTCGGCATTGGGTGCAGGGGGTCTAGTTGCAGGGGGTCTGGTTGCAGGGGTTTTGAACTAGCCTGTGGTCTCTTGGAATTTCTTTCCCCTGCATCCCACGAGAATGGTGAGACCTCGACAGCGCATGCTTAGCCGCCGAGGCACTTCCAGAGGGGGAATCTCGTGCAGTCATGAAGCGGACAATGCTGTCCATTGTTGCCACTGCAACCTCGCTCGCTCTACTGACGCCAACCCCCTCCACTCCAACCAATTCATGGGTGCACGAGCTTTGAGCTCGAATGCCCTGCCTGCCTTTGGTTCGGCTATATTCAATTTCAGCAGTGCCATGAACAATCCGCGAATCAGCGTGCATGTCTCGGTCTTGTTCATAGAAAATGCCCGGGAAGATGAGGACACCCTGGATGAACAGGGGCGGAGGACGAATGACAATCAGAAGCATGAAGCAGCGGCCTCTGAAGCAGACAAGGAGCAGAAGGTTAAGGGTGCGGCCTCAGACCCGGAAAACGTAATGCAACGCAAGCAAGATAAGAAGCCGGGAACTTGCGAGGAGGAAGACACCTTTCCCACTGCGGCTGAAAGAGAAGCCTATGGCTGGTGCCGGGTAGAGGAGGTGCAAATGGACGACTGAGGACGCCCGCACATAAGGTTTCTATGGCTTTCTGTTTGGTCTTCTGTTGTTTGTTTTTTGACTCTGTTAAAGTAACAATGCTTCTGGTCTCTTTCGTGTCTGGGTCTATGTCCATGTTCCTGAATTTTGTGTCAATGATTAGGGTAAGGTCGGTGTCCCCTGCGTGGGATGAAATGGTTGGTGCCCCTGCGTGGGCGTGCTCCTATGGAAGTCTGGCTTTTGTGTCTGGCGCCCTTGTGTGGGCTAGTTTTGGGATGACTCAATTGCTCTCGGGTGACATACCCAGAGCCTGACTCTCTCTTGTTTCACCATGATGTATT
The DNA here is from genome assembly GCA_031772625.1 of Pinus tabuliformis. Lineage (NCBI taxonomy): Eukaryota > Viridiplantae > Streptophyta > Pinopsida > Pinales > Pinaceae > Pinus > Pinus tabuliformis. The sequence goes on along the minus strand of CM062819.1, from coordinate 1,667,148,737 downwards.
TTTGAAACCTGTACATAATATAATAGTTTAGTCTTTTACCGAGAAAAAAAAAAAAAATGAGTAAATCATTATTTGTTTAATTTTCTCTAGGAAAAATTATTAAATCGTTGTTTGATAATTATTCCTTGTCATATTTGACTAAATCCCATAGGAATAATTAAATAAATCACTAATTATTTATTATTCCTTATTTCTATTATATAAATAATTTTTAAATCACAATATAATGATTATTTCAATTTCACACCATTCTTAATCCTCGCGAAATAATTAATAAATCATTTTATTTAGTAATTAGTTCTAAATAAAGATATTTGGCCATTTTGAATATCTTTTCGCTCTCCAAAAAATATAATAAAGCATTCCTAATGGTTAGATCGTGATTTGGTTAATATTAAATTATTATTCTCCATTTTCGAGATTAACTCAATACTTTGTTATAAATATGAGGGTTTTCCCTTCATTCTTCACCATGATCATTATCATTGTCACCATTATCATGTATTTTCTTTTCAGCTCCCATTTGAGTCCTCCACATTGTTTTTCGGTTTTTCACACATTCAAAGATAAGATCAATTACTAAAGTATCAAGCACATGAAAGGACCCATCCCATGTAGGGGGATTTGCAAACCCTTTTTGTAGATCTCCTTCACCACGTGTTATCAATAAATAATTTATTCATTTTAAAGTCTTTCCATTAGGGTTATTGCATTAGATATCTATGTTGTTGTTTGTTGTTATAGATCATATATGTTATCCCAGAAAGGGGGAAATGTAGACCCTTTTTGTAGATCTCCTTCAGTAGGTGTTATCAATAAAAAATTTATTCATTTTAAAGCCTTTCCATTTGGGTTATTGCTCTGGATATCTATATTGTTGTTTTTTGTTCTAAATCGTATATGTTTTTTCAGGTTTTTCCAATTTTTATTGTAGATCTAAATCATAATCAGGCACAAAGTATTCTTAGGGTTACTTGTCACCTAGTGACTTAAGTGAAGTGTTTTTGGTACACCTTCCAAGGAATTTCACACTAACAATTAAATATTAACTATTATTTTAAAGTTTAGGATTAACTAAGTATTTTGAAGGATATATTAGCTACATATCAGATACAGGACATAGCTTCTGTGTGGTGCGAAAAAATACAATTTATACATAATTTGGAAGACAATAGTATTAAATGGGAAGAATTTGAAAATTTTTCCAAAGAAAAATAAAATTAAATATATTATGATAAGGTAAAAGAATTTCATGAATTGAAACTTGTCCAAATGACCATGGATGAACTCGTTACAAAATTTACCTACCTTTTGGGATACATATCTTATATTTAAGAAGAAAATCCAAGGTACAATGGTTCATTGGTTTCTCTATGGTGGATATAGAAGGCAAAATTTTGAATCAAATTGTTTCTCATTTAATATATCTTGGTACCAATTTAAGTTATATTACTCCCTAGATAGTAGAAAAATGTAAATTAAACTCATAAAAATACAAAAACTCTTATTTGATCCAGTTGGTTACCCACACAAAAAACAAAGTTACTAATTGAGTGAGGGTTTGTTATACTAATTTCAATGGAAGTAAAACCACTATGAACCTGAATATGTTTCCCTTAGCTTCTTATGATAAACTGGTAGGGATGGATTTGCTCGAAAGACATAAAGGAACTCTTAACTGTCTAGATAAAATAGTTCCCTGTACCATGGATGAAGGAGAGGTACAATATTGATAACCATCTCCATTCAATACATATATGCCTTACAGTAATAAAGGCATGCTTGAAAAGGGTGTGATTTTTTTGTTATTCAAGTAGAGGATAATTTGGAAGAAACAAAAACTACAACCTTAGATGACCTAGAAGTGATTCATGAATACAAATATGTGTTTTTAGATGAGACTCCTAGATTTCCACCTAAGAAAGATATTGACTTTTATGTCAAGTAGGTACCATGGGTGGACCAGTGTCTAAACCATCTTATAGAATGAGTGTATGAGCTTTAATGGAGTTGAAAATGTAGCTTCAAGTATTATTAAATAAATGTATCTCAAACTGAGTGTTTCGCGATGGGGAGCGCTAGTTTTATTTGTTAAAATGAAGCCTTCCTCTCCTGTCTGCTCAATTTCCCAGCTCAAGGATAGATTCCATTTAGTATTGCGCATTTTCTGAGCTCTAGGCTCACTCACAGTCGAGACTGTACATTTCCCAAAATCAAGGCAAGTTTCCCTCAATAATTGTGTAGCTCCCTGAGGCAAGCCCAGAATTGTTGAGGGGCGAAGTCAAGAGATCGTCTTGTGGGTTGGAAAATGAACTAAGTGAGAAAATGAATGCCAAGTTGAAAAGAATAAGGCTGAGTCGAAGAAAAAGTACCTGGATCAATGAAATATGAGTTGTTGTGGTTTAGAAGGAAGGCTTCAAAATCAAAGAATAGGAAAGATTTTGGAGGGTGGTTTTAGCTGCTACAACAGTTCCGTATCTCAAAGGTGAGAAGGACAAGATATAAAGGTTCATTAGTGTACTACCTATGGAATTGAAGAAAAAAATTGATTTGATGGAACCTGAGACCCTAAAGGATGCCATCAAGAAGTTAGAACATTGTTATGAACAAGAAAAATGCAAACGAAAGATTAAAAGTAACTAATAGCCAAGGAAAACGTGCCAGGAACAAGAAGAATTGATGTAAGAAGATCTTAAAAAAGAGGGAAGATATGTAGCCAACCCCTATAAATCAATTATAGAAGAAGTCCAATGCTGTTGTCATGGAGAATGCGCAAGAATTAGCAACAAAGAAAGTTAATTTTCAGGTTTGAGAACCACTAAGTTGTCGGACTTGTGGCGAAAAACCACATGAAAATGGATTTTCCAAAATTAGGAAAATGTTGGGCCAAATATTTTCAATGCTCATGAAGCTCGCACAATAGGAGAGGTAGCTCAAAATGTACCCATAATTTATGCAACAGTGGAAAACTACCAGGTAGATCACCAAGCATCCATCATTGAGATGGAAGGTAAGTTGCATGATCAGATTATCTCTTGTTTAATTGAACCATGTACTAATTATAGTTAGATTATCTCAGATCTTGTTGATAAACGAAATCTAGAAGGGGAATTTCATGAAGAACCATTGATGGTTTAGTTAGCCACTAAAACCAAGAGGAGTATGTTGGGTCACTCAAATACCATAGTATTTCCAACCTTTCACTTCACTTTTAAATAATATTATTCTTTCCCATACCCTTACATTATACTATTTTCATTATTACATCTCGTTTAGACTTATTATTTTCCAATGAATTTGTTTTATTGTTTTTGAGTGAATTTATGATTAAATATTGGAAAAAAACATGTTTTCACTTATATATGAAAGTTAGCTAAGTTTCATGATATTTTTAGGTGTATTTGAGTACTCCAAGAAAAAAATATTTGACCACGAAGACTCAAATTCCAATTTGTTCTTCAACCCCTTGAAGATTTGATGAAGATTTCCAAGATTCCTTCAAGCTTATTTCATGGAGAAGAGTCATGGAAGTTTTGATAACATTTCTTCTGAAAGATATTAGAGATTTCTGAGATGATTTGTAAAGAGGTTACTTGCCAAGTATTATCACATCGTTGTAGCCACATGACACATTTGTGGATCTGGGAGAGATTTGTCGATCTCAAATCTTTGTTTGTTATTTCAAGTTTATGTGTAAATAGGATGTGTCCTCCATTCCAAAGGAGAGGACTCTTGGAGCATGTATCAAACTTATGATGGAATAGAATAAATCTTTCTTTTTTTTACATAAATTTCCATTCTATAGTTTTAGATATAAATTGCTTTAACATAGTGTATGAACTTATGGAATGCTTTGCCACTTTTCTCTTAGGAGAATTGAGCTCACTCCAAATGGATAAAGGAAGATTTTTATGTCATTATAAATAGTTGTGAATATTGGTTAGATTTATATGTTGGGTTATAATCATGATTATTGATAGGTCCCATGAGACATTAAGAAGAGACATTCTATAAGGGAGCCTAGTGTTTTCTTGACCACAACAACTAAGTCATGTAACTGATCTTAACGCTTTCTATAGCTTTATATGCCTTATTATTTTCATTAGGAATACTTGATAATTTTGATTGTTTATAGGTCTTGTCAAACATTATGGAAGGACCTCCTGTAAGGGAGCCTAGTATTTTCTTCCCTACAACAATCAATTTTTCTCAGCTTATAGTCAGCTTCCTACTCTTGCATATATTTTCCTAACATCATCACAAGGTTACAAGTATCCCTGGTTGATAATTTAATGAAAGCAATTTAAGAAATTGAATTGCTCAACATTTTTGGTTCCGTTAATGGCAATGGTGCGAAGGGATTAGGCATTAGGAATTTTATTCACTACCAATATTTTTCTTTGGTTCGATTCATGGAAAAGCTAACTCATCTTGAAAGGATGACTTGGTGATAGAAATATCTTAGTAACATGGGGAAGTATACATAGGGGTTAGCTTTCAATCCGATTTTTAGCTTCATATGTAAAGATTGATAAATAGGATGCAAAAATTGCAGTCAATCCTTACACTATAATAGTTTTGAATTAATCCATTTATGGATAGAAGATCTAGAATGATGTTCAAACACTTGGAGGAGATCCAAGAGAATGAGGACTTAATTGAATATTGGTTTCAAAAGGTATATAAGCCACAACATTCTTCCATTCTTCAACAAATCCTAGCATTTAATTCAAATGTACAATTGATCTCTCATATCCTTTCAAACATTTAGGTATATTTTTCAAATTTGGATGTGAGCACACTAGAGATTTTGATCTGTAAATGGCTTCATTGGAAATACTCCTACACTAAAAAAAAAAAAAAGGAATTTCTTTCTCAAAATAGAGTAGGATAGAATAAGAAAATAAAACCAACCTTGGAGAGTTTTTGAAGCTTTTAATTTTCAAATTTGATTTCATTATTTCTTTGAAATTTTGGTGGTGCATTAAGAGTCACCTCATTCACTAACCATTGGCAGGAAGATCTACAATCAAAGGGATATTTGTGAAGAAGGAAAACAAGTAGAGTTTAGAGAGCTAAAATTTCATGTTCGAAATTAAATTCTTCTTATAATGCTTTTCAGATTTCAGATTTCATTTAGATAAAGAATTCCTCAGTTTTCTCTCTTCTTGTGCCTTGTAGGGACATGGAAGATTAGAAAGGAAAGTGGGATAAGTCAACTTTGAAATTTCGCAATAAAAAATGACTAGGAGATCTAAATTTTCCATTGATTCTAAAATGAAAAGAAAAAATGCACAAAATTTGATCACTAATTGCCATATAAATTTGACTCATAATTTGCTAAATTATTTTTTTCGTTAAAGAAAATTGTTTTATTTTTTTTCATTTTCAATAATAATTAAAACAAAAAGAATAATTAAAAAAAGACAAATTTGAAGAAAAAAACAAAAAACAAAAAGAAAAAATAATTAAATAAAAAAAAAATTTCAAAATTTCAAAAATTTCAAAAAATAAAAAAATTAATAATAAAAAAATAAATAAATAAAATATTAAAAATTTAATTTAAAAATATAATCAAAAAATTATTTAAAAAATATTAAAAAGACAGTATTATAATCCATTTTTTTTTAATTCTCAACTTTTTGTTTTGGCCCAAATGACCATACATATATGTATGGCTAGGCCATAAGCCATGGCCACATTTATATCTGGGACAAAGAGGCCAAACACATATGTGTAGGGCATGTCCTATGGCCGATGGCAAATATGCGTAGCCCCAGACCCCCATGCCACGCACAAAAACCTAGGTTGAGCACATATCACAACTCCCACGTAGAGGCCAGTGCCTATTATATATATATATATATATATATCTGTGTGTATAAAAACATAATTTTTTTTAATAAAAAAAAAATAAAATAATGAAAAAAATCCCACAAAGAAATACAACCAAACCAAGAAATATTCAGAGAGATGTGAGGAAAAATTTTGCTCCCCGCTTCCAACCTGCAACAATAATTTTATTTTTTGTGTGAATTTTGAGTTTTGGCTCAATTTCTTATAGAATAAATTGATTGTGAGATCCATTATTTTTGGCAAGAGTATGAGATCAAATGAAAGTCAAAAATCTTGGTGGCATGAAATTGACTGACAAGTGACCCAGGAGCAGTTTTAGACCAGATTTTCTCCTAAAAATCTTTACTTTTTTTCCTAGAAGTTTGCAAAAATTGTTGTTGCATTAGTCAAATTTGTCGAATGATTAATATTTTTAACTTTAAATAAATTTTTTATGGGTCCTATCTTACAAATTTGAATTTTGGTTTATTGGCAAGTCTTTGAATTTGTAATAAAGAGGTTATGAGTTCATATCCAATAGAGAACACAATTTGTTAACTATTTGAGAGTTTTCACAACCATTAACTATGCAACATTTTCACTACAACATGGTGACAGTTGATTGGTCGTAAACATTGCATAGTCATTGCCCAATAGTATGCCATGTCACTTTGTCCAGTCAGAAATGCACTTCACTCTACGAACTCAACATGCCACATCAACAGTTGACCATTCAATGCAAGGTCATCACCATGTCAGTAGTCCACATCAACGCACATCATCACTACCACATCATCATCTTCCGAGTCATCATGCCACATCAACTCTTTTCCATGTCATCAATCGATGTCGGCATCGTATTGCTAGGTGGTAGCCTCTACAACTACCATGTCACACTCCCTAGTGCTACCACATGGCACTCCCTGGTGCTACCACATGGTACCCATGCCTCGATTTGTACTATTTTACTAAAAACTTCAAGTAGCCATACGTTTCTCATATGACTTCCATTTGAGGCAATTCAAGTGTCGTTGGAAATATCTCAGCGATATCTACATGATGAAATAATTTTAAATAATGTTTGAGACAATAAACAAATGGTCATTTTTTATGGACTTTACAACAATTGAACTTGGAAAAAGCATTAAATCATCAAAAAGATGTTTTTGATATGAATTTTCTTTAATGTGGTTTTTGAGTCACTAAAATTCGATATGAAACGAAGAAATTATCAATGAAACATTGACGAGTAGTCCAAGGTGCACCACTTTCTCGCCAGTAAAAAAAGTGCATTTCATTTTTATTTATCTTCCTTGAATTACTTTTATTAGATCTATTTATGAATTGGTTGCATATATATCATAAGAAGAGAGAACTATCACTTATATTCTTCAAGAATCTTATGTGTTGTTGCATATAAGTGCTAATTTTTTGCAGGCTCCAGGAAGAAGAAAGAAGACCAATTTGTGCACAAGTTGTTTTCAAAGACCAATCTATTTTTCAAAAAACAACAAGAAGAATTAAAGCTCATTTCAAATCACATCCATAATACCATTGCTACTCATTAATTTTCCTCTTTCTAAGCTTACAGTCCATCTATCAATTTCCATCTTCCTAGAGCATAACTTCAAATCATTTTTCCTTTGCAAGTTTCACACTTTCCTATCTCACTTACATTTCATTTCTAACCCATGAATAACATCATTCAACTCGCTTACAATGTTGAAATACCTCATTGTCATTTTCCTTTTGCAAAATAAAACCTTCTTCATAAATGCAAATCTTTCATCTATGGTCTTCTAAATAATTACTTTATGCTCATGTTAGATGACAGGGTATTCATTAAGGCCATCTTTATAGCAAGTTTTCACCCATCAACTTCAGCATATTACCTGGGTTTGAGACTAGAGTTATTTTTAGTAGCTTGAGGCTTGCATGCCTTAATGCCAAGTTCCCTTGCTAATGAATAGTGGGAATACATCAATGTCCCCAGTTTGTCTTATCTTATAGGTGCCTCATCTTCAACTCATTTATTCATACCTAGTAAGATTTACTTGGGCATCTTGACTCTCATTGACATTAATAGTGAGTAGTCTCGTGTTGGTTAACGAAATTCATTAATGGTCAGTAATCCAACAACTTCTTTCTATATTCGACATCAAAAATGTTTATTCACATAGAAAAGAATTATGCCATGATGTGGATATGAATGAAGACTATATGGTTCTATGAAACTTACACCAACTTGTAGCAATGTTCTAATAAAGCAAAATAAAGCTCTATATTTCAATACCAGCAGCTTAGTTCGAGCAATAAGATGGTAAAAATGTACCAATTTCATATATCATTCTATGTTCATACAACAAACCAGATCAGATTGTTTCACTTCAGGATCAATGATCCAAAAAGACTCCAACTATACAAAGATCTGTCATATGCATAGCTTAGGACCTTCTCATGTAGGTGAAGGTATGTTGTTTTCCACTCCTTAATCAATAATTCCTTGATTTCTAAAATACATGTATTTGGAAAAATCCACAATTTGTCCTTTCATATCCTTCCCTATTTCATGCCATTGTATGTCTTCCTTATTTGCTACATTTTTCAAGGATGGAAAAGACCTTCAGTTAGGGGGATATTCATAATTCCTTATATTCATTACATTATTTCTCGATTCCATATTTCAGAACCTTATATACTATTGAGCGACATGTTTTTCCCAATTGAAATTTGTCGTTCTGATAAACACCTTGATTGACTTCCATAATGCATCATTATTTTTCTTATGAAGCATACATTCCTAAGCAAAACTACGATGTTGAGGATGTTCCAACATAAATTTTCGACAAGATAACCATAATTTTGTGGTTTCCTATAGATAACCTATTTAAAGAACATGTTTTGCACAACAGGCTAAAATGATTGAATGGTTGAGCACACATTAATGAATCATCATTTCTAATGTATTCATATGGTTGAATTTTCAAGATCATTCTTTGTTGTAGTAAGAAGAAGAGTAGAAAGGAAAGTGTTGTCACACAAGAACCAACACCTGGAATATTTATGGTTGTCACACAAGAACCAACCATAAGAAAAAATGTTGTTACACGTCCAATAGGAAGACTCCAACGCACAATTCAATAAAGACAATGCAAGATTGCATGATGACATTCAACACCTTCAGTTGGGGGGAATGTTGGGTCACTCAAATACAATATTTTTTCCAACCTTTCAGTTCACTTTCACTTCACTTCAAAACCATATTTATCTTTCTCATACGTTTACAGTAAACTATTTTCATGATTACATTTGGTTTAGAATTATTATTTTCCAATGCATCTGTTTTAGTGTTTTTGAGTGAATTTATGATTAAATGTTGGAAAAATAACATGTTTTCACTTATATAAGAAAGTGGTATTAATTTCATGATGTTTATAGGTGTATTTAAAGACTCCAAAAAAGTCATATTTGAGCACCAAGCCTCAAATTCGAATTTCTTCTTCAACCCCTTGAAGATTTGATGAATATTTGGGAGATTCCTTCAAGCATATTTCATGGAGAAGAATCATGGAAGTTTTGATAAGGTTTGATATTAAAGATATTAGAGATTTTTGAGAGGATTTGTAGAGGTGTTACTTGCTAAGTGTTAGCACATGGTTTTAACCACATGAGACATGTGTGGCTCTCAAATATTTGTTAGTATCTCAAGTTTATGTATCAATTGGAGTGTGTCCTCCATTCCAAAGGAGAGGAATCTTGAAGCATGTATCAAACATATGATGGAATATAGTAAATCCTATTTTTTTACATAAATTTCCATTATATAGTTTTAGATGTAAATTTCTTTAATGTATTGTATGAGTTTATGGAATATTTAGTGGCTTTTATCTTAGGAGAATTAAGCTGACTCCAAATGGATATAGGAAGAATTTTCTTTCATTATAAATAGATGTGAACATTGGTTAGATCTATACGTTGGTTTATATTCTGGATTGTTAATAGGTCCTATGAAACATAACGAAGAGATATACTATAATGGAGCCTACTGTTTTCTTGGCTACAACAACTAAGTCATGTAACTCATCTTAAAGCTTTCTATAGGTTTATATGCTTTAATGTTTTCATTAGGAATACTTGATAATTTTTATTGTTGATAGTTCTTGTGAAACATTATGTAAGGACCTATTGTAAGGGAGCTTAGTTTTTTCTTTCTTATAACAACCATGTTTTCTTAGCTTAGAGTCAGTTGCCTACTCTTGCACTTATTTTTCCAGCATGATCACAAGCTTATGAGTATTCCTGGTTGATTATTTAATGAAATAAATTTAAGAAATTGATTTCTGACATAAGATCAGTCATTGGGTAAGGTGATGTGCGTTTGAACTTAGTGGCATGCCCACAATTGCACACATGAAAGTGTTTCCACCAGGTGTGTACAATGTATTACTAGTCATGGATTGGTTATACATGAATAGGGCTAAGGTGGATTTTTTTTCAAAGGAGATTGAATTTCTAGATGAGTAGGGAGAGAGAAACATTTTTCAAGGAAAAAGGAAGCCTACATAAGAAAGGTAAATATTTGTTATACAAGTCGAGTACAGAAGTAGGAAATGATTCACCTTCTTTGCGTTACAAATAACCAATGATACAAAAGATAGTAGTGACCTTGAAAATGAGGAAATCAAATTGCTAAGAAGGTACCATGTTATAAAATGTAGTTATTTTTCCAGTGGAGGTCTCTAGCTTACCACCTCGTAGGGAGATAAACTTCTCACTTGAGTTGGTTTCTGCCAAGGCTACATATTGGATGAGTACTCCTTAGTTGGTGGAGTTAAAGGAAATTTTTGACGTAGGTTACATAAGGCTGAGTGTGTCTCAATGTCCTGAGCACCTTTACTATTTGTGAAGAAGTAATGAAGTCTTTGGTAGTTTATTCATAACATACAACTAAAGAAGGTCACCATAAAGAACAAGTACCCATTTCCAATAATTAAGTAATTTGTTAATTAGTTGAGGGGGGCAACAATCGTCTCCAAAATCGACTTAAGGTCGGGACAGCATCAAGTAAGGATCAAGGAAGAGTATATTCATAAAACTTACTTTAAGATTGGGTATAGATATTATGAGTTCATAGTGGTACCGTTCAGACTCACTAATGCTCCTTCCACGTTCATGTTCTTATTGAACAGTGTGATGTATCCCTATTTGGACAGGTTTGTCATTGTATTTGTGGATGACATATTCCTGTCCTCCAAGACAATGAAGGAGAATGAAAAACATTTCGTTGTAGTAAGAAAATTACTAAGAGAACATGATCTCTATGCAAAACTAGGAAAGTGTGAATTATTCTAGTCATAGATACATTATTTGGGGCACACTATCTCCAAGGAAGGGATCTTAGTTGATAATGAAAAGATTAAGGCCATAATGGAGTGGCTAACTCTAGGGAATGTGAACGAGGTATATCATTAATGGGATTGACAGGTTATTATAGGACATTTATTAAGAATTTCTACAAGATAGGCTATCCCATTACATCCTTGTAGAGGAAGGGGATTAAGTTTGAATGGACTTCCCAATTTGTCAAAATTTTCAAGCAGATGAGGTAGTTGGTCACGAACACACCAATGTTGAGAATTTGGCATCATGAAAACGACTTCATTGTGTACACAGATGCCTGCAAGGAAGAACTATGAGGGATCTTGATGCATGAAGTTTAGGTAGTATGCTACAAGTCCAGGAAGTTAAATGAACATGAGGAAAATTATGTGACTCATGAATTGGAGTTAGTAGCTATTATTCATGCATTGAAGATGTTGAGGCAATACATCCTTGGTAGAAAACACATACTTATGATATACCATAGTGAGCTTAAATATTTGTTTGGACAACACAAGATAAATGTTAGGTAAGAAAGATGGCTCGCCATCTGACTTTGAAATTAAGTACATCAAGGGAAAATATAATAAGGTGGATAATGCGCTTACTAGAAGAGTTAAAGCGAGCTGTTGGGTAGTAGTGAGCTCATATAAAATAGACCTACTAGAAAGCATCAAGAATGTTTAACTATATGATGAAAAATATTAGCATGTGAAGGAAATACTAGTAAAAGGTAGTAAGGATGAGGCATATAACATCACAAATGACAACCTAGTTAGGTTTAGAAACATGATCTATGTGCCCAACCACAAGGAAAAAAAAAATTTATAGTGAAAGAATTCCATGTTAATAGCCTTATTTAGGACATCCAATATAATAGAATACCCTTACATCCATTAAAAGGTATTATTATTGGCTGAACTTGAAGAAGGAAGTGGTTGATTTTGTAGTAAGATGCATTGAATGTCAACAGGCAAAGGTTGAGTGTAAGCATCAAATATGATTATTGCAGCCCATTCCCACTCCAAAATGGAAATGGCAGGTAGTCTCCATAGATTTAATTGCATGACTACCTAAAACAACTAAGAAGCATGATGCAATCATGGTAGTAGTGGACAAGTTGAGCAAGGTAGCTCATTTTGTGGTAGTCAAGTATGCCAATTCTACTAGTGAAGAGGAAAAAATATTCATAAAGTGGTTTTTCAGTTACACAACGTTCCCAAGATAATTATATCATATGCATATGTTGCGTTCAGTTCCTAGTTTTGGGAGGAATTGTTTGCAGGTTTGGGAACGGAGCTGGAATTTAGCATAACCTACCATCCACAAACATATGGGTAAACAGAGAGGATAAATAAATTCCTTGAAAATATTTTAAGGATGTATGTAATGCACCAGGGAAAGAAGTTGGAAGAGTACCTACCGCTTGTACAGTTGGCTTACAATAAAGGATACCAATAATCCATAAGAATGAGTCCATTTGATGCTATATATGGGAGAAATTGCAACACTCCTGTCAGTTGGAGTAATATCATGAATACGATCATGATTAGGCTTGACATGCTCAAGGAAATGGAGTAGCAAGTCAAAATAAACAAAAAAAAATTGAAGGTGGAAAAATACATGTAGAAAATCTATGTATATTAGAATAGGGTGCACAAGGATTTCCAAGTTGGGGAACATGTGTATCTAAGGATTAAACCTAAGAAAAGATTCCTAAGGATGGGGACATTTTTGAATTTTGAAACATGATACTTTGGACCCTTTGAGATCCTTGAATGGATCAGACCAATGTCATATAAGTTGTTGTTACCCCCATCAATGAAATTTCACGATGTTTTCCATGTTTCGTTTCTTAAAATATATGTACACATTTATAATCATGTCATTGATAAGTTTATGGTCTAGGTGAAAAAATAGTAAGAGGTCCATCTAGAGCCAATGTGCACCCTAGATAGGAGGAGCCTCACGCTCTAGAATCAAGCCATACAACAGGTCAAAGTTCAATGGAAACACTTTGGGCCAAAGGAAGCCACTTGGGAAATAACTGACTCCATGAATGAAACATAGCCATTTTTGTTTGTTCATTGTGCCAAACATGCATAGAAGATAAATAATGTACAAAGATGTGTATATAAAGCTCCACAACACAATATGTAGTTGTATTTTTCATAAGGTGTTACATATGGGCAAAAGAACACCAAGGGAGGTGTTCCCTCAAGGGGGATGGGATTGTAATAGCCCCAGCCACAATTCTCGTGTAACACACATTGTAAACGTTTCATAGAAATGAAACTAAATGGGTTGATTCAAAGGGACATACATTCTGGGGCTAGGAAGTTGCTTTCTTGAGATTGCCATGGGTTTCTTGTGTAAGAAATTTGAACTGTTTTGAGACAACTACTAAAAGAGTTATCTTTTTATGTCTTAATGGAATGGCCATGAAATTAATATGGGATGTAAAGAGGTATGTATGCCATGCTACTTTCAGATACACTCACAATATAAGAAGTTACAGTGAAGACAGTAAGAACTGGGGGTCAACCCCTGATGTAGTAAAAAAAAAATACAGAAGAAGATATTCATCGAGGCAGAAGGTTGGAAAAAGGACAGAGTAGCAAGAATGAGATTGAAGTAAGAGAGAGAGAACGATCATAATCTAGAGAAGAGGAAGACAACGATCTAGTTTTCGTTGGAAATATGGGCGAGTAAATTATTTCTCCTTGGTGACGAACAATGCCTCTAGAGTCCCGGTAAAGCTAAGGGGTGGAGATGGTTATCTCTAGATTCCCTTGATGGTGTGGGTGGAGGATTGTGTCCTTGGATTATTGGAGGGAGAACCTTTGCACCTTCTTTCTTTTTGTTCTCGTGTGTTTTGGACTCCCCTATGTGGGTGAAGCCACTATATGTTGTTCTAAGGGTCGAGAGGTTTCTCTCTGAATTCCATTGTTTTCTTAGGGTCGAGGGAGGTGGCCTCTGGAATCCATATGTTTATTGACTATTTATTGGCTGGTGGGAGGAGGTGAGAGGTCCTCCAGAGTCCATGTTTTAGCTAGCAGTTGATAGTATCTCTATAGTAAGCCCCTTAGTCTTTGGAATCTAACTCGGGGCACAATACCTGCAAGTGGTTTTGGTTGTAGTTTCCTATGGTCATAGGGCCAGAGAACTTAACCAGTTGAAATCATGCCATGTCGTTTCATCCTTGGCTCACGTGTTAGAAATCGTGAATAGTGAAATAGTCCAAGCAAATCTTACCATGTAGAATTTTTCTCCATAATTTCTTATAATATTATTCATAAATGAATTTTTCTAATGATCTCCTATGAGGGTTGATCAATGAAGAGGCAGGTTCTATCACTGCATCTAGAAAATGGAAGTAAAACATTCGAATAGAGTTATTCAACACTAAGGAATTTACTATAGATATAAATTTGGCATTCCCTAGGAATTCAAACCCATGGCATTTCTAAACAATACTGAATGTGCAAGATCATGCTGATGAATAATCAATAATACCAAGAGTGGAGGAGCCAATCAAATTCATGAAAACTAAAAACAAAATATTAAAAAAATGGCTTTCTAATGTTAACTTTACAGAGTATGGAATTTGCATAATTGGGTGCAAGAATAATCAAGGTGTAACTTAAAGACTCGTGAAGTGAGTATAGGCTCGAGCTCCTAGCTTTACATTATGGGTTGAGGATTAGTTGGAAGTGAGGTGTAAAGATAAAGTTGTGAAGGAGCTAGGATTATGACCTTCTTACCTCAAGTTGTGGATATAGAATCTCGTTGCCAGTCGGAGGATGAGTGGAAAGTTTGAAATAGGAGAAAATCTTGCCTCCTGACTTGGAGTGGGCCCATAACATGTCTTACTCATCGTGACATAATTCATTCACGTCAGGTTGTGGCATTATCAAAATCACCATATCCTGAAAAAAAAATAATGGTGTTCTTAATGAAGAGAGTAGATTTTTTCACAAGAAACAATTATCATTCAATAAATGAAGTAATAAGAAAAAAAAAAACAAAAAAAAATATTCATCAAAGGGTTTCCCATATCATTTATGGCATCATATTTAAATTGTTTCAGCAAAGTCTAAAGAAATACTAAAATGAGGAATCTTTTAAAGTCAATATTTTCACCAATCAATATGTCACAATAAGAAAACACAAACAAACAAAAACAAAAACAATGAAAGGGTTCCTCAAAGGGTTGCCCATATCTTTTTTGCCATCATAGTTAAATTTTTTGAGGTGAAATGAGCAATATTCTACCATCAATATTTTCACCAATCAGTATGTCACATTTGATCGGGCTTGTGTGTTAAACTGCAATATTTATTTAATAATCATAACCAACTAAATAGGTTAGAAATAAAATGTAAGGAATTATGTTCTGTAAAGGATTTCGATTCGACAATCCAGAGAGGTTTGTCAACTTTCCAGCTATGTGAATATGCAGGTATGGCCATACATGTTCTCACATTTGATTACAAGTGCCTCCTCCACCAATTCATATTGCTCCCAACAAATTGGGAAAGTTGAATTATTATCATTATTAATATGTTCTTTTGAAATTATTATGAGGGGAAACCACTGCATGATGACTCTATCAATATGTCAGATACATCACATATTATTCTTTTTCATATTATTGTTATAGGTAAAGCTAATTCCCAAGTAATACTAAGAAATTCTTCTCTTCTTTCCCACAAATTTCCTGTAAATTTTATTTTCATTTTGTGAGTTGGTGCAGCTAAGCTACTTGTCATGTAATTTCATTGTTGAACAATTGCAAGATTAGATAAGGAAGCCATGCCAGTTCTGGTTGATAGTGGTTTTGATCTTCTGAAATTGATCATGTCAATAGCATGATTCGGGTGATTGGAACTAATGATCATACCATATACACTTATTCTCCTACTACTCATCCTCCCATCACTATCCACACTCTTACCTCCACATCTTTTTTCTCATCCTCTTCGAATTTCTCCTTCCATTTCCCCAATGGAAACTTTTGATGTTGCACAATCCCAAACCACCAACTAAAATAGATTGTTGTTCCTCTGACGAGGGACGAAGGTGATTCATATATTAAAACTACAAAGTTAAAGATGAAGCACATTAGTTGATTCACAGATAGTCAAAAATCAACGACAAGAGTTTGGCTAGTTTCATGTTTTAATTCCAATTGCAACAAAAGTATAGTAGGTCCTTGCATAGGAAGGACCTGATTTGGCATTGAAGGATACTATAAAAAAAATGCAGAGGGATGCCTATTGTGGAGGCAATGGGATCAATTCGAAAACGCTATAGCCAGGGTTGGCCCTCCTAATACCTTTCCATGAAATCAACCGATGGAACCTAACATTTACCTTGCATTGTGTGTTCGACGAATCTGATTGCTAGAATGAAAGGCATTGCATTACAAGTGATCAATCACATCAAATTCAAATTCGATCTCCTTCCATGATTCACATGTAAAATGTAGTTCAATACTCCATTTACAAGTTTCACTAATCACTTCATTACCTTAATGAGCAAGATCACGTCCTTCATTATGAGCTTGTACACAAGCTTGTAGAGAAACTTGATTAGCTACTCCACCAAGTGTGTTTACCCAAGGATGTCCCAAATTTCTCCTAGCAAACTGTAGTATGGAATCATCCCCAAATATCTTGGTCAGAGTAGGAATATGCCAAATATGATTACATTCTGAAGCTACAGGCATAACACCTAGCATAGATACCCAATCTTGAGTGAAGTAAATACCACGATTTCAAACTTTTCTTGATAAAATCACCACGTAGTAGATAAAAAAAACCCTAAAGTTATGTCTTATTCCCTTCAATCTTTCCTACTAGAGTATCGGCGTGAATACAATCTCCACTGAACATACGCAATGCTTTAGCTAGTACACACAAATGCATACCATAATTTCTTTGATTGTCAATAACTGCATGCATCGCATTGTGAATGTGAAGAAGTAGGTCATTGTTTCGATAATAATCAGCCAAAGAATTATTTACAATAAACCTCCCCTTACCTAGTCATGCATAATAATAGGAACTCCCAATTCTCTTGCAAATACTTCCCTTTTTATCATTTCTTCACATGTACCTACATTGGCATTCAATTAATGTCCCTTAATTTCACCTGTCTCATCTTGAGCCTTACAAATTTCTTTCTCACAAAAGAAAAAATGGTCTCTCTGGGGCATGAATGGTTGGGAATTTACATTCTCATCATCCTTGGTAAAATCAAGTCCACCATGGAGACATTCATAAAATTCTCTGCCATAGGTTTTGGCCAATAGAGCCACTTTTGGTTTGATAGAACATCCCAATAAAGGATGACCATATTTTCTCAATTTATCTCTTTTAACTTAGATACCATGAGGTGGACCCTTAAAAGTTTTGGAATAAGAAGGGGGAATCCGCAAATCTTCCAATCGTAGAGCCTGTAGGGCCTTGAATCAAAGTACATTACCTACAATGGAAGTGTACAAGTTGTAACAAAAACTTCCTCGAAAACGTCTAAGGGGTAAGCTATATAGGCAATAAATTGATTCTCCTCTCTAGGAAGGAGCACGATGTCATAACATCACCCCTTGTAATGACTGATACTAGAAATTCCATTGGTCAAAATAGTGGTATATGTATACGTGGAAGGTTCAATGACTACTGCTAATCCTACTTCCTTGGGTGGCACCCGAGGTTGAGGAGTTACTTAGAATGTTGCCAAGATATCTGTATTTTTGGTGCGATATTCAGGAGCATAGTAAGTTAATCTGTAATCTTTAACACTAGCTTTGAATCTGTCACTACATTTAGTCTCTATTTTTGGTGACATAAGTGCATCCTTTACTAATAATTATTTCTCGCAAGGACGAGGTCTAATCGACATGGATCGAGTGTAAACAATTGATTTTGATAGAAATATCCCCTAAAAGAATCGTTCCTTATTGGACAATAAGATCTACTAGATACAATCACATTATATAATGTTCTTTATGTATGACGCAACCCAATCTTTACCTAGAAGTACTTCCTCTATGGATTGACCCGAGCACCTTTCAATGGTTATACTAGTTCATGAATGAAATCAAAGAACCAAATTGACCTTTGACAATAATGGTGTGAATTGTCCATATGAAAATACATATACAAATATGTGTATGAAAAGAAGAGATAGCGATCAATGAGAGAAAGGTCATGAATAGGGTTTGAGTTTCATATTTCATAGATGATATTTTTTGGTTTTAGTTATGGAGAAATTGATTCTAGTTATATATAAATCAAAGACTTCCTCATGATCCCTATTATATCCATCTACCTACTTCATATTTGAAATATAGATGAATTTAAGCTTTTCAATATATTAGGATATTACCAAGGTGGCAACTTCCATTTCTCATTAACTCATCTAATCGACCCGATTAGTCAAAATTCAGCTCCGAAGTAACAGTCGGCTTATCGTAGTCGAAGGTTGTCCATTGGAGCAATGTCATAGTGGAAGTAGGGTGAGGATTCCCGACTTCCGATTTGGAGTGGTTCCGTGGTACTTTTTTTTCTCTCTTTGTGTGAGTATATAATCCATAGTTATGGTATAAGATAGTAGAGATTATAGGTTTCTCATAGGGATAGTAATGTCGTACAAAACGTTCATTTTTTTATTGTCCAAAGTCTCAAAGCACTAAGTCCTGTCATCCCAATCGGTGATACAAGTCATATTCCAAAATTATTCCCAAAGTATGACGATACACTTCATTACTGTAAACAAAGGTGAAAACATCATTGTGAAATAGATCCCAAGGCCTGTTAACCAATCAAAATCCAAAAGAACACGAATTAAAATAATTAACAAAGTATATTGATTTCATTTGTAATGTTAACATTACAAATTCTAGTTTATTTTTTTGTCAACTAAGAAGTATTTGAAAATCAACATATTATCAATTGTGTTATATTCTCCGAACTACCGGCATAATAAGTTGTTTGTGAAAACAAAGAAAAAGTGTTAATCCAATTTCCCAATTTATAGTTTAACGAATGCTTAATGACCATGTTGATGAAACCTAATAGAATTCGAAAGAGATCACATCCAATGTGATTCTTTAAAACAATCTTAGGGCACATTCCATTGATTTGTGGTAATTATAAACCACTCTGACAACTATGCGAACATTTAATCGTCCACGCACACTAATTCAACCGTACCTCTGGCCTCCGGTGATGCTAAACGTGTTCAGGACTTGACATCCAGCCCAACACCCCTGTGCATAGTTGCACTAGCCATTGTGCCACATGGTTAAAAGATGACCGAGGTCCGAGAGTCAATTTATACAACTTGGATCTTGTGAAAAAGATCTAATTCGGATGAGATCGAATTGGGAGCCACCAGGCCGATTCAATCTTGGCTGTCAGTTTATTTGTCACAATCTATCCGAATACCATCACGAGGTTTTGAATATCATCGCAATTCGACAATTTTCTTTTGCATGAGTATCCACCGTTCGATCTCCCAGTCAGTTTCCAACAACTATAGCCTGGTAAAAATTCACCAATCGCCAGAATTAATGTGATGGAGATATGTTACCCTAGCACCTAAAGTCTATATGACACTTTGGCTTGGTCAGCCATATGATTTTTGATACATTAAATTGTCGCAGTGTTAATCTAAGAGGATATACGAATGAGCGATCTAGATTCGGCCAGCTAAAAGATAATACATGGTTCTTTTAGGATTTTTGTTTTCAAATTGTTTTATTACAATATTTGTATTATTATCATTGGGCTAATTCGGCCAGCTAACAGATGATACATGGTTCCTTTGGGACTTTTGTTTTCAAATTGTTTTATTGCAATATTTGTATTATCATTATTGGGCTAATTGTAACTTTCAAGAATAGAGATTACTCACCTAACGTTTGTTTTTTGTTTTTTCAATTATGGTTCACCATTAGACCTCTTCAATTAGTAAATTACTTAACAATGAAACTCACCCAATTAAAGGATCCCTTGGGACTATCCTTCTTCATCATTGTTAAATAATTTAAAAAATAAAATTTTAAATACTTAAAAAATAATTAAAATAAAATCTATATTAATAATTTTATTTTTTATTTTTTATTTTTTTATCAAACATATTTTTAATTTATAAAAATTATTATTATTATTTTTTACAAGTTTAGTCTTACTAAAATAGTTTTATTAATGAAATAATCATAGCTCATAACTAATTATTGTTCTCAATTTCTTCAACCTATTATTATATTTTCTACCGTGATGAACGAAGATATACATATATAAACTTTTAAAATATATTTTTACACAAAGTTTATATCATTAAATTTTTATTAAAAATTATATATAAAAATAAAATATTTAAATGATTTACATTAATTTACTATTAATAAAAATAGGAATCACTCCAGTAGAAGGCCTTTTGTAATCGCATATAAGCCTTTTTGTAGCCGCATCTCAATTGAGAGGATATGGACCTGTAAACAAATAGTAATTAAACTTCCATGGGTGCTAGAATTTCTTTCGCTTCATTAGTGTTAGAATTTGTGAATTAGAGCATGCTATTTTTATGCTTCATGATTATATGTGAATTCTAGTGAATGCCTTTAGCTAATGATTTACTTTAACTAATAGCAATTGATGAATATTTTTTTTTTTTGTGGATACTAGTTTAGCTATGTGAAGATTTCAAGATACATTATTTCAATTTTTGGAAATAAGATAAATAAAATGAAAACAAAATTATTATAAATTTATCTGCTTTTTGATGGAGAGTTATAAATTTAATTTTAGAATTATATTTATTATTTACTAATTTAAAGATGTATCGAAGTGAAAGTTTATAAAAGACACCTAACAACTAACAATCTTATCAACATTATCTTTATGATATAGCAATCATCTATATTAAATAACAAATAACAAAGAATACTTTAATTATACTGAATAAATTAAATACGAGGGAAAATCTTAACTTAATTTAAATAGACAGTGATTTATTAATTTTATTATATAAAAATCTATTATATTGAGTAATAAATATTATTTTAAATATATCTTTATTATTATTATTATATCGAAAGATGATTCAATTAGTAGAGTTTTAATTAGTCACAGGATCAAATCTTCTCAATATCATTAAAATTAAATTTACTATATTAACCACATTAAGTTTACTATATTAACCACATTTAAAAGAATATTACTTTATTTTTGTAAAAATTATAATAATAAAATTTATCAAAATCAAAATTAAAAATTTAAATAAAATTATATATATAATATATTTTTAACAAATTATTCTTATTCCCATGAACAAACTCAACCATCTCTTCAAATCCCAAGCTTTCTTTTCGGATCGAAAGTTACCACCTAATTAACCCTAAAAACTTCATTATCTTTCAATTGTTATTTCTTACTTTTGCATTAAACAAATATTACATTTATTATAATATTACATTAGAATATGGACCTGTAAAATATTTATTTATTTCATCACGAACACTGTTTTAAGTGTTTAAGAGTATTTCATTTCAAACTTACTTAATATATATTTATAAATGGTATAAATATTAAAATTTTTCCTTTAAAACATATATATTTTACTTTATACTATTTTTTAATAAAATTATAGAGTTTTAATATATATTGATATATTTTAATTACTAATAATATTTTTTTTCAAATTATTAAATATTTTATTACTATCTATTTTTCCTTTATAAAGGTCAAAGAGAGAAGAGAGAAAGGGAAATAGGTAATTATTAGGAAATTTAGAAAAGTTATCATTAGAGATAGAGTCCCAATCAAGAGTGATAAATAAGGGATTGCATCACTCCGCTCTGGAATTGTAGTGGTTCTCCATGGTATAAAGGTCATACGTTAAGTTGGATCTCGAGTGAGATTGATCTTATTCTTTTAGTTGAAACTTGGGAGCATGAAAAATATAGTGTCCCTCACCTTGATAGGTTCACTCTTTGGTCTGCCTGGAATAAGAAATCCTCCAGGAGAGGTTTTCGTGGTATAGTCTGTTATATTAGGAACATTGTTTCCTCTCACATCCGACCTCATAAAACCAAACCCTTCAATCAATACATTTGGATGAAAATCTCTTATTCTACAACCAATAGGATCTTTCTTGCAATATGATATTTCACTCCTATGTACTCTACATCCTATAAGAAAAACAACCCGAATAAGAATTTTCCTTTCAATATCTTAGAAAAAGACATCTACAACCTAAGGAATAAAGGCAATATCCTTTTTCTTGGCGACTTTAATGCTCAAACTGCTACTAACCAAGCTATTATGTTAAGTAAAAACTCTAACCCCGACCCCTTGTGGCTTGATGAGGATGGTAACTTAGCTAATAGATTGAAGAGAAAATCTGAAGGCATAACCGAGAACTTATTTGGCACCGAGCTCCTCAAAATTTGTACTTCCCAAGAACTAATCATTTGTAATGGTACTAATAACTGGCCTCTCTCCAGTCAGATCATTTGTTTCCAAGGGCAAGGTAGTAGCGCCATGGATTATACGATTTCTGACATCCATGTCCTCAACCATATTAAAAAATTTGAACTTATTAACATGTACAAGCCTGACTCTGACCACAGACATTTGTCTTTATATCTCAATCTTGCTATGCATACCACCCACATGTAGGAGAGTAGTGAATAAAAAAGTCACATTCACTTCGATAAAAGTAATGTCTACCTCTTCTTAAAGTATTTGGAAAGGGATTTAGGCTCCCTGACTTATAATTACAACATTGATCAAATCTATTACCATTTTACTCTACCCTTTCCACCACCACTATCA
Source organism: Pinus tabuliformis (assembly GCA_031772625.1). NCBI lineage: Eukaryota > Viridiplantae > Streptophyta > Pinopsida > Pinales > Pinaceae > Pinus > Pinus tabuliformis. The sequence goes on along the minus strand of CM062819.1, from coordinate 1,667,125,677 downwards.
AATTCTATAATAAGACTTCGTATAAAAGATTAATAGAACTTCTAATCCTTGGTATGACAAAGAATGTAAAAGTGCTAGGAAAGCAATCAGAGATGCCCCTAATGAAAGAATCAAGCTCCAAAATATAAGTATATACAAAGCGCTCAATAAGAGGAAGAAGACGTCATATATTAATAAGAGACAAGAGCACCTTCTCCACCTTTCTAAAGTTGCACCAACAAAATTTTGGTGGAATATTCTTGTTTGTAAAACAAGGATAATCATTCTATTCCCATTGAAATTGGGGATACACATGTTAAGAAATTGTATGGCTCTCCAGAAACCATTGGAACCATCTTAAACACTCCTATTAAGGATGGTATTTTTTCTCTGGAAGACGTTGTGTTTGGGATTATTAAGCTTGCTAATGGGAAAGCCAAATATACTGAAGGTTACCAAGTTGAGATCTTTAAAATTGGAAGATCTATCCTCATTCCTCATCTCCACAAGCTTCTAAATTTCGTTGTAAAGGATGGCTTCCCTAAGCTTTGGACGCAAAGCCTTATTGTGCGTATATTTCAAAATGGGGAAAAATCATTCCCTCTAACTACATGACCATTATGATTAGCCACATCATAGCCAAGCTTTATGGGCTCCTTCTAGAAAAGAAGCTTAGCCTTTGGCTTGAGAACCAGCGTAAAAGAGCTAAAGGGCAAGCTGCTTTTAGTTGGCGTCAGTCAACTATCAACCACCTTGTCACTCTTAGGATCATTGCACAGGAATTTCATAATACTAAAATTGAGCTCTTCTGTTGTTTTGTGGATGTTAGAAAATATTTTGACACTATCCCTCAGGATAAGCTATGGGAGAGGCTTGAAGAGATCACAGTTCCTACTGATCTGAGGATTGTTGTGATTCGCCTCTACAAGACTGTCCTTACCAAGCTTAAGACAAATGAAGGGTGATCTAAAGGTATTAAATAAAATATAGAGGTAAAGCAAGGTTGTCCACTTTCCCCTACCCTTTTTGGTATTACATTGATAAACTAGAGTAGTGTCTAGAATTTGCAGGCTCCAAAGGCACCAAGCTCGCTGGGATTATCATTTCTCTTCTAATTTATGCTAACGATATTGTTCTTTTTGCAAGGAGAAATGATGAGCTAGACAAGCAGCTTAAGATTGTTCATGTCTATTGCTCCAAGAAGGGTATAACAATTAATACCGACAAGACTAAAGTCATCAACATTATATCCAAAAACATTACCCATGGTAGTTTCATATATGATAACCATCGTGTAGAGCAGGTTTCCTCTTATAAATATTTGGGTATTGACTTTCCTCATAAGCTCAATTGGAATTATAGTATCGAGAAAAGAATTATTGGAGGTTGGAAAGCTTATTATGAGCTTGAAAACAATTGTAAGTCAGTCGATCCTTACATTTGGTGTAAAAAAAGGTTCGTCTTTGAGACTCTTGCTACCCCTGATATCTTATACGGATGTGAAGTTTAGGGGTGCAGTATATCTAGGGAGTCATGGAGAAAGATTGAGATGATCCAAAATAAATTCATAACCTATAACCTCATGATCAAGGGAAATACTCCCTACCCTATCCTCTTGGTCGAAGTTGGCATGTTCCCCATTTAAAGTGTGGCTATGTTTAGATATCTAATGTATAAGAATAAGCTTCATAATATGGAATTCAAGAGGCTTCCAAAAATTGCTTCTAACTTTAGTCAAACCCCCCACCTACGCCTCAAGCACGGGTGGCATCAAGGTGCTCAGTCTTGGCTCAACCTTTGGGGGATTAAGGAGGAGAACTTCATGGGGAGCAATGACAGTATCAAATATTTTATTACCTCAAGTTTTAAGGACAAGATGTGGGATGCTAAGGATCTCCTGCATAAAAGGAGGCTTAGGTGCTATAAGGAGGTGATTAACCCCACCCTTGATAACCATACTTATCTATCTATGTTAACTAGCACTAAGAAGAAAATGAACATCGCTAGGATTAGAATTAACTCTCATGATCTTTGAAGTGAGATTAGGTGGTTTTCTACTCCCAAGACTCCCTAGGATGATAGAATCTGTCAGATTTGTGGTCCTAAGCAGGTGGAATATGAAAAGAATTTCCTTTTAGACTGCTCGCCTCTTTGCCACATCCTCTCTCAATTCCCTATTATCAGCCACACCTCCAATATTCTTGAATTATTAAGTCAACCCAACTATATCGATCTTGGAACGCTTATTTCCCTGCTCATTGATCACAGAAACAAGATTTTGAAGTATAACAATTAGATCATTTTTTCTTCAAGTTCGATTGACCACATTAATCTTAGTACGACATTAGTCATGATCATCATAATTTCATTATCTTTTCATATTTATTTATTATTTTACATTAAATAAACATAATTATTAATTTTGATTTTTTTTAAATCATTTAATTTTTATTATTCTCTATCCTTTCTTAAAACGTCGTTATTTTTCCATTTCTCGTTATAACATTATAACATTTTTCATTTCTATTTGTATTATTTATTATAATAATACATTTAAATATTAATTGAAAAAATATTTATTTATTTATTTATCATTAATCATTAATTTTAAATATAATTAATATTTTTTTAAATAAATATTTAATTATTTATTTTTTTCACTTTCAAAAAAATGGTTATTCAATTCTTTTAAGATGAAAAGAAAATCTATTTTATATTAACTTTTTTAATAAAATTCTACACTCAACATAAATCTATACATTTATTTTAAATAAAATAACATTTTTTTCAAAAAATATTAATTTTCTTTTATTACTTTACAAATATTATTAAATGTTCAATTATTATTATTATTTAATCATTTAACTATTTATTCTTACCAATTTTCCCTTCTAAACTTAGGCATTTCCATATTTATTCATTACATTTACATTAAATAAACATTATTATTAATCTTCATACGAATTTGTTTTGCTAGTAATTATTCTTTCTATTTTTATCCATTCTTACCAATTTTCCCTTCCAAACTTAGGCATTTCCATATTTATTCATTATATTTACATTAAATAAACATTATTATTAATTTTCATACGAATTTGTTTGGCCAATAATTTGTCTTTCTATTATCATCAATTCTTCCTTCAAAGCTCATTACTTTTCCATCCCGATCTTTTATTTTCACATTAAACCATCATTATTACTAATTATAATATTGCATTTGAATATCACGTAGTTATTTCGTTTTCCGTTACCTTTGTTTTTATTTTTCGGTAATGAACTAATAACTAGCATTTGCACCCAATGTTGCAAAGAAGACGCCGTAAGGCATAGCGTGTGGAAGAATATTGAAATGTGAATAGTCTAAAGAGGTTCGAGAAGGAATATAATAGTCTAAAGAACACTGTGCTTGTCATTCCATATTTGAAGTTGTATGAAAAAATGGTGGAGGTAGTGAAGACCTGAAGAAGCAGTAATGGACCTGCAAAATGTATATTTAGTTAGAATTAGCAATATGTAAATCAGTTGTGGAAATTTATTAGTAATACTTTGCAGGTGAGCTGTGTTAAAATGAATCTGGAATGAATGGAAATGAAGTTACCTTTGCTATGGGGATTTATATATTGTTAGTGGAAGATGCATGGTGAATAACAACATATTGAACACCATTGGAGGTTAATGCGTAGCTGGAGATGCAGTTTTTTTGCTTGCCAGGCGACTTGTAGTTGTGCAGGTATGTTATTTCTGAGTCCATGTGGCCTGTTGCAAAAGAAAGAGAAGGCTAGAATGAGATGTACAGATAATATAAAGACATTCAAATATTTGCTTATTTACTAATATTGATTAAAGTTGGTTGTTGTTGAAAGATATGAAAAGTATGTTATGAAATAGAATGAGGTAAATAAATGGAGGAAACCTTTTGGTGAAGTCAAAGTATGGGTTGGAGCAGATTATCTGGGGGCGGCATTGAACGGAGAATTTCTTCGGCGTTTTTTCTGCGAGCAATGTTTTTGTTGTCCTTCATTTTACTGTAACGATCGAAACTGAATGTGGGGTTAATCTGAAGATCTTGTAGAGAAGGCACTCTTGAAATAGCTGTGAATGTGAGACCTTGACGTTCTGTTTTTCCAATGTCAATTGTTGCTTTTGGAAGTGTCATACCTTGAGATTTATGTATGGTTAAAGCCCAAGCCATCTTCAGTGGAATTTGTGTACGACCATTTCTTTTTACTGCTGGAATAGGCAAGTGAGTGGGGTTTCTTTCATCCCAAGGAGGCCCAATGTATTTGGGGAAATCTACGACAACAAATGTTGGAATTTGGGGTGGTGCAGTTGAATCTTTGTAAAAGATGGATACAATTTTTCCAAGTTAAATACACCAAATCATCAGATACCAGAATGACACAGGTCTATTTGAGGCATTATATTTATCTCAAGTTTTATTAATTTTTCTATGCTAAGGTTAGCTACAAATTCCCAGCTAAACAAAGATGCCTCTTTTACAATGATCAAGGCTTATAGTACAAAACTATGCCCAAACTGTACATTTTGATTCAATGATAAGTAAGCTCGTGGAATTAGTTAAAATGAATGTTGGTGAATCACCAATGGATGACTAATCTAAAGGTGTGCAAAACGATATCAAGAGAATGGTGAACCCATGAGTAACCAGGATGTAGTCCATATAGTCTCAAGTGGTATTGATGTGGGAAAAATACATTTAGAAACATGTGCAGGCAGTGTAGATCAATAAGTTCTCACGTGAAGGCAATGTTATAGATACATCTGATGGCATTTGTAACCATTTGTTTTGAAGGTGTATCTTTCCAAGTTAAATACACCAAATCATAAGATACAAGAATGACACAGGGCTATTTGAGGCATTATATTTATCTCAAGTTTTATTAATTTTTCTATGCTAAGGTTAGCTGCAGTCAGGCTTGAAAGCATTAGTAGTTAGACAATGGTGGCTTTGGTTCAAAGGGTGCTCTCAGCTTTAATTATTGAAGACGGCCTCCAAGAAGCCAGCATATTTCTATGTGATGGACAACAAGACAGCTCTGTTCAATGCACTAGTGAGGATTCTCCTTATGATACTATCTAGATTAGCAGTGACACTAAGAACACAAACAGCCACAATGCCTCAGGTAAATGGCTCCTCAAAATCTCAGAATATATACCATGATTTCAAAAAAAATTGGGGAAATGTTACCTTGTAAGCCTTTTCCAAATTACGCATAGCATCAAAATTCAATAACAGAACAGAGATTAAACTGCATGCAAGATGATCCGAGAACAAGTAGTAAAGAAAAAATTACCAACACTTCCTCCAAGGTGCGTAGAATATTGAATTCAGGTGTGCCCTGTTCTCATAAAGGCGTTGAATAGCTTGCCTCGATCTTACAATTTCTTTTGCCAAATTCTGCCCAAGAAAATTTTGACCACAATGAATCAGCAAATTAATTGACAACAGGGGATTCAAGTTATACTAACTAGAAGCACACCTTGCAAGAAAAGTTCTTATTGAATATTTGGTATTAGACAACTAAATAAACAAAAAAAAATTCCCAGCTAAACAGAGATGCCTCTTTTACAATGATCAAGGCTTATAGTACAAGACTATGGCCAAACTGTACATTTTGATTCAATGAGAAGTAAGCTCCTGGAATTAGTTAAAATGAATGTTGGTGAATCACCAATGGATGACTAATCTAAAGGTGTGCAAAACGATATCAAGAGAAGGAAGGATCTGATTTCTTTTATCTAGAAGTTCCAGCTCATCTGAATACTATGCCCTCTTTCCCATTTCATGCCCTCTTTCCCATTTCATGGCAGCAAGAAGTTAACGTTTCCTCCATATAATTATGCAATCCCAATCATCACTTTGGGAGTAATTATTGTATACTCTCTTTTGTTGGTTTGTGAATAGGAGTGTAAAATCCACAGAGAGAAAGGAACATGAGGAACAAGAAAAGTTCCTTAAAGGTCCAGGGAGTTTCCCTCTGGAGAGGCTGCTTGCAATCTTCCAATGCATCACAGCAGTGGCAAATGAAGAATTGGAAAATCTACAATCTGACAATATATCTGCAGCTGATGAAAATGGTTTGGGGCCTATGGCTGATGCTCTTATGAAGCTCTCAACTCTTTGTAATATCAATCTTTTGTATAAAGGAACAAACTGTCCCCTAGAAGGTGCTGCTAGATATCATTGCAACATCGATCAGGAACTTGCAATGAAGGTATGCCTCTTTTTGTTTATGATTTATCAATGTTTAGTGTTGTTATGTTGTATTGAAAATATCGACTAAAATCTTTGATTATCACTTTAGCTGTGGGAAATAGGAATTTTATTTTTAATCCATCTCTTATTTGTTTGTGATTGTAGATTGCGTGCAGTGTCAAATTTCCTTTGTCAAAATATCTCTATCGGTGATAATGACCTTGACAAGGACCATTTCTAGACGTGTTGTTCAGTCGCCTGCTACAGAGGAAGTAAATCAGTTCAATGTTAAATGTGTGCCCTTCTAAATGAAATTAAGACCTGCCCTTCTTTTTTGATCACTAGGTGCCTCTCCTCTGTTCAACTGACATAGTGGGGGTTTCCTAGTACTTTGAGATAATGGGGACTCTCGCACGATAAGGTGATGAAGATGCAGGCTCCCTTTAGTTGAATATCAGGACGTCAATGACGGCAGTGAGCTTCTGGGGTTTCTATGGTATAGAAATTGGTTCAGATGTTGGCAGTTTTACCAGAACATTGCAAACCAAAACCACCCAAACAAAAAACCAAATGTATTTCCTACCGCAAACTTGTTGGCGAATCTATGGCACCCGAAGTTTTTAACAAAGATTGAGGCATGTTGGTCTGTGAGAAGTAGAGTAAGGGAAAGCGTGTGAGAAGAAAAATAGCGAAAGGGGCTAGCACCAAGTCTAAAGACTGGGTCTCTGTGTGCAAGAAGTAATAAGCCGAAGTTCCTAAATTTGTGTGCATCACGTTGATAAAGATAAAGCGACACCTGTTCTGTTGAGGACGACGAATCTTTAACAATGTTGTGAGGAGACCTCATAAAAACTACATATTGACATAACAAGGAATCGAAAGGACCAGTGCTTGTAGAATAAAGGTAAAGAAAAAGTATACACGTCTGTAAATGTAATTTTTTTTGGATAACATGTTCATATGCTCTGCCCTGTAATGTATGGTTGTCACATTTGGTGATGCCCAAATAACCAGCGGTCGGTAGCTTTGTCAACTGCACAAAAGATGAACTTCTTGAATCTTCACTATCTTCTTTTTGGCTCTAGATCCAGCAACACTGTGTGGACCATTAACTCTTCTCCAAATTGATGGTGTGCATGTTTCAGATACTCAAACAAAATATCCGCCCAAACTCACTTCAACATTTCCTTTGCTAGTTTTGGCCCTATTTCCCATGTACAAATGAAGAAGATCCCCTACTTCTGGGATCTGCTAGTCTGAAAAAAGCCAAAGCAATAGACACGCCATCAAAGTATTTAAAACACCCACAGGTCAGATTATTTGACATGAATAAAGACAAATAAATTATTTTTTTTCCTAAATGTAAACCTGTGGCTGGAGAACAAAATCCTGACAATGATGGGAATTAAGGAAGATACTCTTCCTACCGTTTACTCTTCAGTAGCAAATGGAAGACATGCTGCAAAAAATGGAAAGATGTTTTTGATAATATAAGAAAGAGGGTAGAAGTATGAACAAACAATTCCCTCTCCCTAGTAGGTAGAACTCTCCTCATTCAACCTGACATGTAAGGCATTCCGATTTATCAAAGCTCCAGTGTTCTGGCACCACAGAGAGTGATCAATGAAATAGAAGGCATCCTTCAACAATTCCCGTGATAAGGAACATCCAACGAGAAAAAATTGCACCTTTTAAATTAGTGATCGGTATCAAGCCCCATTTGAGCTAGAGGTGCAGGGATAAGAAAATTGGAGCAAATGAAGAAAGCCCTTTGTGCAAAAGTGTATTGAAGTGGCAAGTTGCAGCGCTTGCAAAGTCGACAACTCACGTTCAAAAACTCACATTCTCACCCTGTATTCTAGAATTCAATTAAAAAGAAAGTGTATTGGAGGCTATTAGTGGAACGTGGGAAGCTTTGGATCGGAATCTTAAAAATTAATCTAGGTAACAAAAGCCTAACATCATTAGAAGGCCAATCCACTCTCCCTAAAGGGGCTCATCGATATAACATTATGAGCAGCAAACATTTAGTTGGAATGGGACAATCATGTGTTTTGGGGTGTAAACAATGGGAAGAAGATAAAATTATGGGATGATGCATTGACATCAATACAGGGTCTACTCTGAGTTACCTTAGAAATGAAGAAATGTGGTTGAATTTATGCAACAGATTACAAGAAATGAAGAAATGTGGTTGAATTTATGCAACAGATTACAAGAATTTAGTAAAGTTACTCTGTATCTTGGTGAAAGTAAATTTGGTTTCAGTTTTCAGTTGCTTAGTTTTCAGTAATTCACTAAGTAGTTGCAGTGTTATTTAACATACCACTGTGAACATCCTCATTGGCATAAAGATCATGGTATAGTAACTTTGGTTTCAGTTTTCAGCTGCCTAGTTTTCAGTAATTCACCAAGTAATTGCAGTGTTATTTAACATACCACTGTGAACACCCTCATTGGCATAAAGATCATGGTATAGTAAATTTGGTTTCAGTTTTCAGTTGCCTAGTTTTCAGTAATTCACTAAGTAGTTGCAGTGTTATTTAACATACCACTGTGAAGTAAATTTGGTTTCAGTTTTCAGTAATCCACTAAGTAGTTGCAGTGTTATTTAACATACCACTGTGAACACCCTCATTGGCATAAAGATCATGGCATAGTGGGACTTATATGTCTTCATATCAAGGCTTCACCTCTTCATTAGTTGTTATTAGATTATAATTATATATGTCTTCATATCAAGGCTTCACCTCTTCATCAGTTGTTATTAGATTATAATTACAATTATTCTAGGTCTTTGCCCATTTACATTTACATGCCCATACAGAGGGATCACTAACATAATTAATTATAATAGCAACATCAATGGGAGTTAAGTGCTGGGGATTATATTCCCATACAAGAATCAATAACGTAATTAATTACAATTACAATGTCAACGTGGGTTAAGAGTTGGGGAACGGGATATTACAATGTCAATGTGGGTTAAGAGCTGGGGACCGGGATATTACAGTGCTCGCTGAGGAACCAGTCAATCAGGTCTATTGCCTATATATGAAAATGACCTTTTAACTTTATGAAAGATATCCCTACGCCTTAAAATGTTAAGAAATGTATAAATTTACTGTATCTGTTTCGATTGCCCAAAATCTCATGAGAATACCTCGAGTGAACATACATGTCAAACTGCATCTATGAATCTAAGAAAATTGTGCCAAGCTAGAACAACTCACCTACAAATGTCGTGAGGAGACCTCATAAAAGACTACATATTGACATAACAAGGAATCGAAAGGACCTGTGCTTGTAGAATAAAGGTAAAGAAAAAGTATACACGTCTGTAAATGTAATTTTTTTTGGATAACATGTTCATATGCTCTGCCCTGTAATGTATGGTTGTCACATTTGGTGATGCCCAAATAACCAGCGGTCGGTAGCTTTGTCAACTGCACAAAAGATGAACTTCTTGAATCTTCACTATCTTCTTTTTGGCTCGAGATCTAGCAACACTGTGTGGACCATTAACTCTTCTTCAAATTGATGGTGTGCATGTTTCAGATAATCAAACAAAATATCCGCCCAAACTCACTTCAACATTTCCTTTGCTAGTTTTGGCCCTGTTTCCCATGTACAAAGGAAGAAGATCCCCTACTTCTGGGATTTGCTAGTCTGGAAAAAGCCAAAGCAATAGACACGCCATCAAAGTATTTAAAACACCCACAGGTCAGATTATTTGACATGAATAAAGACAAATAAATTATTTTTTTCCTGAATGTAAACCTGGGGCTGGAGAACAAAATCCTGACAATGATGGGAATTAAGGAAGGTACTCTTCCTACCGTTTACTCTTCTGTAGCAAATGGAAGATGTTGGTCGCTCTAATTGTTTTCACAATTCGAGCTCCACATAAATTGTCAACCCGAGAAGGTCTTTTTATTCCAAAGGTAATAGCGCACTGGATATGCTCAATTTCAAAAGCAGCTCAATGTTGTAGTAAAAGAAAGTCACACACATCTGTTTAAATTCATCAATCTATCAATTCACAGTCTACTTAATTAAAGCTGAAGTCAATTAACTTATAGCAGAAACGATTCCTCTGTTACAGCAAAAGGGAAATCAATTTATAAGGAAGGAAATCATTCAACCATAGCAGGAACAGGACCCTATTCCTTGGTGGGAACTTCAGCACCTGCTGCCTGGCACTAATCACACTGTAAAAGAAGTAACCTCAAGAGGTCAAGACCCTATTCCCAGGAACAGGAATCTTCAGCACTTGGCCTCTTGTTCCTAATCACACTGCAAGTAAAAGAAAGCAATCAATGGGAGCAAGACCCTATCCCTCTGTGCAGGGATCTTCAGCACATGCTCTCATCATCCACTCGTGCATTCAATACATGTAGCGCTAAGAAACAGAGTATCACAAACCATGTAACTAGTGTTTCAGCAACAGAATTAAAGACAATGCAAATACATAAGAAATAAACAGCTACAGGAATAAAGGGGTGAATCTTGTGAGGAAGGCGGGCCCTTTCCTTCTCACAAGATTCCCCAAGAGAAAGAATTAAACTGGAACGCTCAAAACAAGTCTTTATTCATCTGTCAAGAAACTGATACATTACAAAAAGGAGATTAGCTCCTGTCTCACACAATGTTGTTCTATGAATTACAGTTCGATCCCCTCTAATGATGATGTCTCCTCTTTTTAAAGAGGAGACATCATTTACAATTTTACACAAAAGCGAAGATCTCGATTCTGTTCGAAACAAAACTATTCTGTTCTTTCTTAAAAAGAGATACTGTTACAACCGAGACAACAGAAATGCTATCTTCAAGATAATCCAGGTAACCGTATCTTCGGGCTGCTGCTATTATCCACAAAAAGTTCTTCCAGGATCGCAAATTACGCATAACGGGATTTGCGTGCTTGACGGCTGTTTCAGCAACTGAGTTAGCTGTTTCAGCATCGGGACCAGCTGTTTCAGCAACGGGACCAGCTGTTTCAGCAACGGAGTCGGCTGTTTCAGCAACGAAGTCAGCTGTTTCAGCAACGGCCGCTCGTTCCCAACAAGACATATAACTTATCTGCGATCTTTGACTTGTGTTAGCAACAATGCACTTCAATAATTGATAAAATATAAGAGTATTATGGAATTAAATGTAAGACAGATTAACCATATAATAAAGAAGAGGTTTCTATATACCTTGGGATAAAGTGAATGATAAAGACATTGAGGTTCATGGTTTTAAGAGTAAAGTGATGTCAAAATATATAGCAAAAATGGTACATAGTGGAGTCCTAACAGAAGACATTCTGCAAAAAATGGAAAGATGTTTTTGATAATATAAGAAAGAGGGTAGAAGTATGAACAAACAATTCCCTCTCCCTAGTAGGTAGAACTCTCCCCATTCAACCTGACATGTAAGGCATTCCGATTTATTAAAGCTCCAGTGTTCTGGCACCACAGAGAGTGATCAATGAAATAGAAGGCATCCTTCAACAATTCCCGTGATAAGGAACATCCAACAAGAAAAGATTGCACCTTTTAAATTAGAGATCGGTATCAAGCCCCATTTGAGCTGGAGGTGCAGGGATAAGAAAATTGGAGCAAATGAAGAAAGCCCTTTGTGCAAAAGTGTATTGAAGTGGCAAGTTGCAGCGCTTGCAAAGTTGACAACTCACGTTCAAAAACTCACATTCTCACCCTGTATTCTAGAATTCAATTAAAAAGAAAGTGTATTGGAGGCTATTAGTGGAAGGTGAGAAGCTTTGGATCGGAATCTTAAAAATTAATCTAGGTAACAAAAGCCTAACATCATTAGAAGGCCAATCCACTCTCCCTAAAGGGGCTCATCGATATAACATTATGAGCAGCAAACATTTAGTTGACATTGGACAATCATGTGTTTTGGGGTGTAAACAATGGGAAGAAGATAAAATTATGGGATGATGCATTGACATCAATACAGGGTCTACTCTGAGTTACCTTAGAAATGAAGAAATGTGGTTGAATTTATGCAATAGTTTACAAGAATTTAGTAAAGTTACTCTGTATCTTGGTGAAAGTAAATTTGGTTTCAGTTTTCAGTAATTCACTAAGTAGTTGCAGTGTTATTTAACATACCACTGTGAACATCCTCATTGGCATAAAGATCATGGTATAGTAACTTTGGTTTCAGTTTTCAGCTGCCTAGTTTTCAGTAATTCACCAAGTAATTGCAGTGTTATTTAACATACCACTGTGAACACCCTCATTGGCATAAAGATCATGGTATAGTAAATTTGGTTTCAGTTTTCAGTTGCCTAGTTTTCAGTAATTCACTAAGTAGTTGCAGTGTTATTTAACATACCACTGTGAAGTAAATTTGGTTTCAGTTTTCAGTTGCCTAGTTTTCAGTAATCCACTAAGTAGTTGTAGTGTTATTTAACATACCACTGTGAAGACCCTCATTGGCATAAAGATCATGGCATAGTGGGACTTATATGTCTTCATATCAAGGCTTCACCTCTTCATTAGTTGTTATTAGATTATAATCATATATGTCTTCATATCAAGGCTTCACCTCTTCATCAGTTGTTATTAGATTATAATTACAATTATTCTAGGTCTTTGCCCATTTACATTTACATGCCCATACAGAGGGATCACTAACATAATTAATTATAATAGCAACATCAATGGGAGTTAAGTGCTGGGGATTATATTCCCATACAAGAATCAATAACGTAATTAATTACAATTACAATGTCAACGTGGGTTAAGAGTTGGGGAACGGGATATTACAATGTCAATGTGGGTTAAGAGCTGGGGACCGGGATATTACAGTGCTCGCTGAGGAACCAGTCGATCAGGTCTATTGCCTATATATGAAAATGACCTTTTAACTTTATGAAAGATATCCCTACGCCTTAAAATGTTAAGAAATGTATAAATTTACTGTATCTGTTTCGATTGCCCAAAATCTCATAAGAATACCTTGAGTGAACATACATGTCAAACTGCATCTATGAATCTAAGAAAATTGTGCCAAGCTAGAACAACTCACCTACAAATGTCTATTTGAAATCAGTTAAGTGTGTATCATGAACATTGACAAGTTGACTACATCAGTCGTTTGAAGCAAAGACACACATAACTGAAACAATCTCAAGCCTACTATCATGGTTCATTGAAAACAAATTTTAGGTAATTTATCCATTCAAACAATCAATGTCCTGAAAGCCATCCGCATGAATTAAGCTATCGTTACAACCAACTTGTTCTTTTTGCCTGCTGATAGAAACAACAATTTATCATCGACAATATTAGTTGCTTCAATAATTTTCCCCTCGTTGTCTACTCTTTGGTTATTCATGTAGAGACCTCCTTGTCTTAATGAGACACTTCACTGTTGCTTTAGTTGGCAGCAACCCGACTTTCACAGATAAATCCACCAGAGATGAACTCAACACCTCATTATACGACAACAAGGAGGATGGCACTTCATTTGCAATGGCATCAATTGTTTTCCATTCTAAGTGAGTCTTTGAACCATGAGCTGAAGCCTATGTTGCCCTCAAGGCCTCCAATCCTTCTTCACCATGAACGAAACAATTCACTTCTTCAGCAAGTTTTCTTGGAACAGAATTGGGGACGTACCCAAGGTTTCTCATGCCTTCTTCAAGCTCAGAAATTTTTTCCAGGATCAAGAAAGCAAGCTTTTTCAAAAATACTATCACATTTGCATCAGAGATCCCAATAAAATGTTGGTAAAACTTGTAAGGGGAAAGCATGGAAGCAGAGAGCCAAATCACCCCATCTTCTGACTTCCCAAACTTGGTCCCATCACTTCTCAAAATAAGTGGAAATGTCAACCCATAAGTCCCTTCTTGCTGAAGAACCTTCCCAATCAATTCAGTCCCTGCAGTTATATTCCCCCACTGATCACTTCCCCAATCTGAACCGAAACATTCTCATTCTTAAATAGGTGAAGAAAATCTTAACCATGCAACAATTGATATGAAAAATCAGTGAAGCTCATCCCCTCCTCTGACTGCAGCCTCTTCTTCACACTCTCCTTGGCAATCACGGTGCCCACTCTTGCATGCTTCCCGATATCTCTGAGAAAATCCAGCAGCTTGAATTATTTCCACCAATCATAATGATTTATCACTATAGCATAAGAATGACGAAATCCTAAATTTCCATCATGGATATCATTCGTCTGCCCTAATATCTGCTATAGTATTATCCTAATACCACCAGAATTCCTACTGATTGTTTCTTCATCTAGTACAGGGTGTTCATAGCTTTTACCAGAGGGGTCCCCAACCCTACCAGTGGCCCCCCAACTAAAGCTACAGGCACATGGCCACATTTTTTAAACCATGATAATACAATAATACAAAGCAAGTTTCCCAAATGCAAACTCTCTGCAGTTTAATTGAACAGTTTAAGAAGTCGATTGCAAAGGGTAATATGCAAGGCTTAGATCTCTGTTGATTAGGAAAACTGGCCATGCTCAGTTGATGCAAGTCCGAAATAAGTGTCGGTATGTACAATGGAATAAATGATGAATAGTGGAGCACTGTGAGGAATCAATGCGATTGTGCAAATAGGTTCTATGTTTTGAGCTCCAAATCAGAACATTGACTGAGTTTAGTTTCATAAACAAAACGTTAACAGAAAACAAATGATTACCTGTCCTTCTGTGGCGCTGGTTACCCTTGTGTGCAGCTGGTTACCTCCGGATGAAAATCTGTGCCTAAACAAAGACAATCTGTGCTTGGAACCAGTCAATCAGGTCTATTGCCTATATATGAAAATGACCTTTTAACTTTATGAAAGATATCCCTACGCCTTAAAATGTTAAGAAATGTATAAATTTACTATATCTGTTTCGATTGCCCAAAATCTCATGAGAATACCTCGAGTGAACATACATGTCAAACTGCATCTATGAATCTAAGAAAATTGTGCCAAGCTAGAACAACTCACCTACAAATGTCGTGAGGAGACCTCAGTTTTCTGTAATTCACTAAGTAGTTGCAGTGTTATTTAACATACCACTGTGAACATCCTCATTGGCATAAAGATCATGGTACAGTAACTTTGGTTTCAGTTTTCAGCTGCCTAGTTTTCAGTAATTCACGAAGTAATTGCAGCTGTGAACACCCTCATTGGCATAAAGATCATGGTATAGTAAATTTGGTTTCAGTTTTCAGTTGCCTAGTTTTCAGTAATTCACTAAGTAGTTGCAGTGTTATTTAACATACGACTGTGAAGTAAATTTGGTTTCAGTTTTCAGTTGCCTAGTTTTCAGTAATCCACTAAGTAGTTGCAGTGTTATTTACCATACCACTGTGAACACCCTCATTGGCATAAAGATCATGGCATAGTGGGACTTATATATCTTCATATCAAGGCTTCACCTCTTCATTAGTTGTTATTAGATTATAATTATATATGTCTTCATATCAAGGCTTCACCTCTTCAACAGTTGTTATTAGATTATACCACCTCTTCATCAGTTGTTATTAGATTATAATTACAATTATTCTAGGTCTTTGCCCATTTACATTTACATGCCCATACAGAGGGATCACTAACATAATTAATTATAATAGCAACATCAATGGGAGTTAAGTGCTGTGGATTATATTCCCATACAAGAATCAATAACGTAATTAATTACAATTACAATGTCAACGTGGGTTAAGAGTTGGGGAACGCGATATTACAATGTCAATGTGGGTTAAGAGCTGGGGACCGGGATAATACAGTGCTCGCTGAGGAATCAATCGATCAGGTCTATTGCCTATATATGAAAATGACCTTTTAACTTTATGAAAGATATCCCTACGCCTTAAAATGTTAAGAAATGTATAAATTTACTCTATCTGTTTCGATTGCCCAAAATCTCATGAGAATACCTCGAGTGAACATACATGTCAAACTGCATCTATGAATCTAAGAAAATTGTGCCAAGCTAGAACAACTCACCTACAAATGTCTATTTGAAATCAGTTAAGTGTGTATCATGAACATTGACAAGTTGACTACATCAGTCGTTTGAAGCAAAGACACACATAACTGAAACAATCTCTAGCCTACTATCATGGTTCATTGAAAACAAATTTTAGGTAATTTATCCATTCAAACAATCAATGTCCTGAAAGCCATCCGCATGAATTAAGCTATCGTTACAACTAACTTGTTCTTTTTGCCTGCTGATAGAAACAACAATTTATCATCGACAATATCAGTTGCTTCAATAATTTTCCCCTCATTTTCTACTCTTTGGTTATTCATGTAGAGACCTCCTTGTCTTAATGAGATGCTTCACTGTTGCTTTAGTTGGCAGCAACCCGACTTTCACAGATAAATCCACCAGAGATGAACTCAACACCTCATTATACGACAACAAGGAGGATGGCAATTCATTTGCAATGGCATCAATAGTTTTCCATTCTAAGTGATTCTTTGAACCATGAGCCGAAGCCTATGTTGCCCTCAAGGCCTCCAATCCTTCTTCACCATGAATGAAACAATTCACTTCTTCAGCAAGTTTTCTTGGAACAGAATTGGGGACGTACCCAAGGTTTCTCATGCCTTCTTGAAGCTCAGAATTTTTTTCCAGGATCAAGAAAGCAAGATTTTTCAAAAATACTATCACATTTGCATCAGAGATCCCAATAAAATGTTGGTAAAACTTGTAAGGGGAAAGCATGGAAGCAGAGAGCCAAATCGCCCCATCTTCTGACTTCCCAAACTTGGTCCCATCACTTCTCAAAATAAGTGGAAATGTCAACCCATAAGTCCCTTCTTGCTAAAGAACCTTCCCAATCAATTCAGTCCCTGCATTTATATTCCCCCACTGATCACTTCCCCAATCTGAACCGAAACATTCTCATTCTTAAATAGGTGAAGAAAATCATAACCATGCAGCAATTGATATGAAAAATCAGTGAAGCTCATCCCCTCCTCTGACTGCAGCCTCTTCTTCACACTCTCCTTGGCAATCACGGTGCCCACTCTTGCATGCTTCCCGATATCTCTGAGAAAATCCAACAGCTTGAATTATTTCCATTAATCATAATGATTTATCACTATAGCATAAGAATGACGAAATCCTAAATTTCCATCATGGATATCATTCATCTACCCTAATATCTGCTATAGTATTATCCTAATACCACCAGAATTCCTACTAATTGTTTCTTCATCTAGTACAGGGTGTTCAGAGCTTTTACCAGAGGGGTCCCCAACCCTACCAGTGGCCCCCCAACTAAAGCTACAGGCACATGGCCACATTTTTTAAACCATGATAATACAATAATACAAAGCAAGTTTCCCAAATGGAAACTCTTTGCAGTTTAATTGAACAGTTTAAGAAGTCGATTGCAAAGGGTAATATGCAAGGCTTAGATCTCTGTTGATTTGGAAAACTAGCCATGCTCAGTTGATGCAAGTCCGAAATAAGTGTCGGTATGTACAATGGAATAAATGATGAATAGTGGAGCACTGTGAGGAATCAATGCGATTGTGCAAATAGGTTCTATGTTTTGAGCTCCAAATCAGAACATTGACTGAGTTTAGTTTCATAAACAAAACGTTAACAGAAAACAAATGATTACCTGTCCTTCTGTGGCGCTGGTTACCCTTGTGTGCAGCTGGTTACCTCCGGATGAAAATCTGTGCCTAAACAAAGACAATCTGTGCTTATATAAAGTTCTGGTGGGAAGCAGAACGCTACGCGAGATGGCCGCTCTGGTGGGAAGCAGAACGCTACGCGAGACGGCCGCTCTGGTGGGAAGCAGAACGCTACGCGGCCGTCATGCAGGGAAGAAACAAAGACACGTTTTGTGTGGCGCGGTGGAAAAAAATAGAACGCTACGCGAGACGGCCGCTCTGGTAGGAAGCAGAACGCTACACGAGCTACGCGGCCGTCATGCAGGGAAGAAACAAAGACACGTTTCGTGTGGCGCGGTGGAAAAAAAGACATTTTAAACTAAAAAAATATATTAAATCAACGGCTGAAAACACCCCAATCGTCTAACACAGAATCAATGGCTCAGGATCGCACACATCACATTTTAGGGATGTCTTTCTCAGAGGGAACGCCTTACGCCGTAATTATTTTTTTAAGCGAATAATTATATTCAAAATCATTTTGAGATTAATGTAAGAATATAAATTTCAAGATGTGAAAGCAGGTCTCGACATGAAGCTTCTTTTCTTCTACCCACAGGGAAAACATTAAAAGAAAACAATTGTAAGGTAATTATGATGAACCTCTTCGATCTAAGTTTAACCGAGATGGGAAACATACACTAATATACGATAATAATATTGTAAATTTACAATGTGATGTTTAATATTTATTTTAAATTAATATAACTTATTTTAAATTTAGATTTAATATGAGTTGCGTGAGATTTAATTTTTTACATGTATTTTTTTTATTAATCTATATTATTTGAATGTTTCATATAATTATTATTATTATTTTAGATTTTTTCTTTTTAAATTTAAGTTAATATGACAAATAATTCAACATTTTTTTTCAGAGAGAAAAACATCATGGATTATATTAAGAGAATATAAAGTTTTGTTACATAACATGGCCGCCCCATACCTGGATCAAAAACAAATAGGACTAATACTGCAGATTAATCAGGAAAACTTCCACAAAAAAGACTATCCAGAAGCTTACAAATATATCATCATTAGAAACAATTTATAAAACCATCCAAAAGCAGAGAGGAAGATCAAAAGAGAAAAATCATCCACATATTTGGCATAAATCATGACTGGAGGCTAACCAGCAGGGTCAAGGAAAGTGAAAATGTGAACCAGGACAGAGGCAAGGGGCACCCTGGAATCTTGAAAGATGTGAGCATTCCTCCATTTCCAAAAAAACCAGCATGTAAGGATGAATACTGATCGCCAAGCTGGTCGCTGATCGCTCCACCATTTGAAGCCCTCCTGTACAGATGAGAAAACCCGGTGAAGGAAACCATAAGATAATGACAGATCGTACAAGATTTGAGGCGATGTAGCACACTGAAAGAACATGTGGGCATTTGTTTCAGCCGCCAGACAACACATAGGACATCTGCCCGGACCTTGCCATCCCTTCCTTTGAAGGACCTCCCAAGTGAGGTTCCTATTAGAAAAGATCAACCATGAAAATAAAATCATCTTGAGTGGACACGACGCTTTCCATAATTTGGGAGGAAAGATGGGAGTAGAGAGCGACAGAAGTCCAGATGAAAAATCTGCATATAGATCCTTGACACGAATCGGCTGAGTAGAGTTCTGCACAGACCATAGCAGCGTATCCTTTGTGCCTGATTGCTTGATACCTTTGCCTGCAAGATTGTTAACAGCCGAAAACCAAATGGAGTGAAGAGAAAGAGGCAATAGTAAATCATCCCCGTCCTTCCAAACTGGAGAAGATGAGGACCAAGATTTAATCAGTTTGTTCCACGTAAAGAAGCCTTTTGAGTGGAGAAAGGAAATCAATTCAGGGGGAAGCAGCGATTCAAGGCCATGCACTGTTGGATCAATACCGAAATAGATGCTCGAGCCTGAAAAGATTCTCCATCTTAAATTTCCCAGGAAGAAAACCTAAATCTTCTTGAAGCTTTGCCAGATGGTTGACCCCCTTTTAATGCCCAGTGATTTTCTTCTGAACCAGAAAACCAAGCTCCTGCCTTTAAGATATTTTTGGTTGATGATATTGCTCCACTTTCCCTCACCGTAGATAGCTCTATGAAGAGATTTGCAAAGGAGGGCTTTACCAAAAGACCTCATATGCAAAAAGCCCCAACCGCCCATCTTCTTCGGCCTTGTGATGGAATCCATCTTAACTAAATGAAACTTGGATTGATAAGATCTTCCACCCCATAAAATATTTGCAGCTAAGGAGACCATTTTGCTAATAATGGAAGCAGGAAGAAGATATAAATAGGCCCGATAAACCGCAAGTTGAGATAGAATTGTCTGTACGAAGATAAATCTGCCCCCCAGAGATAGGAATCTCATCTCCCATCTTGATATTTTTTTATAGAAGCAGTCGATCAACCATAGCCAGTCCTGTTTACGGTTTCCTTTTGCTCGCAGAAAGAAACCCAAATATTTAAAACCTTCCTTAATTGATGCCTGGTTAATGCCAAACAGCGCTGCAATCCATTGAACTACCTCCAGATTGGACCCATTATGATACAACATGGATTTGTTTCTGTTAATGAACAAACCAGAGGCAGACTGGAACTTTTGAAAAATCACATTCAGGCAGAGCCATGTTGATTTGCATAGCATGGCAAAGATAAGAATGTCATCGACAAACAGATTATGAGAAAGGAAAATATCCTTGCATATATTGATCGGCAAACACCTTCGATCGGGCACTGCATTATTGATCTGGGTGCTGAGAGAGTTCATCACAAGAATAAAGAGGAGGGGGGAGAGAGGGCATCCGTGGTGAAGTCCTCTCTCCACCTGGAAAAAGGATGAAGGGGTGCCATTAATAATAACTGAGTATTTAACATTTTCGACACACGCCATTACCCAGTTTATACCCTGAGATCTCAAACCAATTTTGGCCAGAAGGATTTTAAGAAATCCCCAATCTACACAGTCATACGCCTTTTCCAGATCTATCTTTAGAATGGCTGCATCAATGTTGTTTGATAAAACTGAAAATAAGCATTCTTGAGTCATAGCGACTGCGTCGAGAATATTCCTGTCTTTTAAAAAAGCATGCTGGTCCCTGGTAATGAAGGAGTTCAGGACAGGTTTCATCCTTTCCGCTATAATTTCGGAGATGATTTTAAAAAGAATGTTACATAATGCAATAGGCCTGTAGTCCGATAATGATTCTGAATGATCCGTTTTGGGAATGAGAGCTAAGAATGTAGCAGTCAAGGCGCTGTTTATATTCCTAGATGTGCGCGTAGCATCCACCATCTGTAGCATGTCCTCTTTGAACATGTCATAGAAGTGTGAAAAGAACTCAATCGGCCAGCCATCTGGCCCAGGACTTTTGTCCTTTTTGAATTTCTTGATAACATCATGGAGTTCCTCTTCCGTAATAGGCTTAAAAAACTCATCATTTGCATCCTCGTCAAACATAACAGGCACCAGGTCCACCGTCCACAGGATATCATTTATTTCACTTCGCTGCCTCTTATATTGGTTCTGGAAGAATCTTGTGGCTTCCACCGATATGTCATGCTGAGAGAAAAGGAAACCCCCATTACCATCTTCAATCTTCCAGATCGAGTTTTTACGCCTCCTTGCATTTGCAAAATTGTGAAAAAACTTGGACTTTCGGTCGCCCTCCCTAAGCTAGGTCGCTCTGCTTTTAAGCCTCCAGGATGCTTCTTCCTTTAGTAGCAGCGCTTGTTTCTTTTTTTCCAAAATTCTGATGAGATTCTTTTGATCAAAAGACAAGCGGTCATAATTTACTGAGTCTGTGAGGATACCTAACTTCCTTTTGATTTCGATCAGCTCCTGTTTATCCTCCTTCCTCCGCTTGATTTGCCAGTCCTTAGCCACCTCCCTTAGAGATTGGATCTTTTCGCGGAAAGTAGTGAAGGGAGCCATTTCGGATTGTTTTAGGTCCTCCCACTTTTTTATTATGACCTCATTAAAGGATTTGTCTTCCAAAAAGATTCTGTTAAATTTAAAGGAGTAACCCATCCTGTAATCCATATCATTCCATTTCAGAAAGATGGGTCTGTGATCCGAGGTAAAATCATTACCTGTACTAGCAACAGGCATCCCCCATTTTGTAATAATGCTGGCATTTATAATAAAGCGGTCAATTCTTTTTGCGATGAAGGCTGGGCCTGTTCTATTGTTATCCCATGTTGGAGACATTTTATCTGGAATGACATCAACCAAGTTCCTATTCAAAAATTCCTGTCGAAGTCTATCAGCCAGTGGGTCATTCTTCCTGCAATTGCCCCAACATTCATCAGAATTCAGAGTGACGTTTAGATCACCTGCAATCATTAACGACTCAATGTCAAGAATTTCCGAGGCAAACAAATTATCCCAGAAGGAGGATCTGTTTCTATAGGGCGCATAAATATTCAGGATGTTTAGGATCAGAGGCCGGCCTCTGATTTAAGCCGAGATAAGAATTCCGGCACAACATTTAAAGGCTTTTGCTTTTATCCATGCTGGGTCCCACAAAACTACCAGACCGCCAGACATACCATCAGCTTCAGTGGCAACCATATGCCAAGTCGGAAACATTCTTCTGAAGAAAACCAAAGAAACATTGCTTGGGTGCATTGTTTCCTGGATGAAAATAATATGAGGGTGAGCTGTAACAAAAATCTCTTTTAGCGCCAAGAATTTTGGGAGGGCGCCCAATCCCCTGATGTTCAAAGAAATTAGGAATGTCATTTTGAAGACTGACCAGCCATACATGCTCTAAGCGGCTGGGAATCAGTTGATTCCAGGATTGGAACGTCAACAAGGGAGAGGTTTGTGACGCCAATATCAGAAACATTTGTTCTGCCTCTGAAGTGACGACTGTCGCCTCTCTGCTTTTTCCGAACGGTGATGTTTTTTGCAGAATTGGGGCTGATAGAAGGGAAAGAGGGCTTATGAATTGTTAAAGGTTCAAGAACCGGTGGGTTCCGCTGAAGGAGAAGATCAATGTCACTATCGGATTTATTCACCGGAGATTCAGTAGGGGAGTTGAAAGGAGTCGGCGATGGCATAATGTCCTTACCTCTTGACAGACCAGCTGGAAGAGTTGCAGGAGAGGGCGTCGAAGAAGCTATCAGAATGGGGTGAGAACCTACTACAAAATCCCCGTTATTCTTGGGAGTAGGAGAGGGCACCACATTCTCATCTAGAGGCTCAGGGATAAGAGGACATTCAAAATCCGCCGAGAAAGGAGCTTCGGGCTGGTCTTGAGGGTTGAGCTGTGAGAAGCGAAGATCCATGGCCTGTGAGGATAACTGATTATCATGGTTACTTGCATCTTCAGAAGGAGAGTCGAAACCAGAGATTCTGCCCCTATAAAGAGACGGCTGCTTTGGCTTGCGATTGAAACGATGACTGCAATTTTTGATGAGGTGTCCTGTTCGATGACAGAGAGAGCATCGAAAGGGGATGCCCCAAAAGTCAAGCCTTTGACATATTTTGACACCCTCCCAGGTTATCTCGATATGATCCGGATAACCACCTTTGTAAGGTTTTTCTATCAAAATCCACGCAATCCTTTTATCCTGCTCGCCTCTGACCCAGGGATCCACATAGATAAATTTTCCGACTGCATTGCCAATCTCAGTAAGGGTTTCTACCGACCATAATTCTAAAAGAAAGTTGAGAAGATTTACCCAAATCATGCAATTTGATGGCGTGTTTTTAAACTTAATAAACACATCATACTAAAATAAACTTCTAATCTCAATTTTTTATTTTTTATTTTAATAATTTAATTTATTTTTACCATGCTAGAACCTCTAACCAACAAATTCCATCCTATCAATGAAAGTAAACTAAACTTCGCACAATAATTGAAGTAATCCACTTATTATTGTTTGAGAATGAAAGTCCAACTCCTCCAAAACGTCCGTTTCAACTTCATTGTGCAATTTATTCACTAAATTATTCCGATATGCTTGTACGTAAGATTAACCACTCTATTGATAATTATGCTAAAGAAAATAATTGCTCTGATTTACTACATAAACTTCAACGCAATTGCTAAATTCAGCATTAATCATTAGCTTTAGTAAATGGCAAATTTCATTTGTTATTGATCTTACATTGTACTGTTTCAATGACAATTATCATACATTCCGGAACTAGCTTATATTGTTTCTATAGCTACAGTATGGTGGCACGGATCACTCATCATCTGGAGCAGGGATCAAATTTGAAGGAAGGGTTTACATTTTAATCATTTTAATGGGAAGGTTTAATTTAATTTTAAAATTTTATATATTGAAAATTCAGAATTTAAAGTTTAAAGTTATTATATGAAGTTTTATTATATAGAGGAAACTTTCTATAGAACCATTTACTTATAATCTATATAAAAATGAGAAGGAGAAAATCAAGTGGACCACTTATTTATAGTATATATAAATTATATTAAGGGAATTTATTAGATCATTTATTTCTCTATTACACTATTTATTTTTTTATAAAAAACTGTTGTTGTTTCTTATAAGGTAATTGGTCCAATCATTTAAACATTTGTAATAAGCTTTTTTTAAAGGAAATATAGGTTAAATTTTCCACACAAATTATTTCCCTTGTGATTGGTGCACATGTGCATTATAATATAGTACACCAAACATAGAAATAATATTATTCTCTCACAAGAAAAATTAGTGTTTAAATTGAACAGTGATTAAAAATGAATGTTTTTATTGCACATGTGCTATAATGTAGTACACCAAACATAGAAATAATATTGAGGAATAAGACATGCCTTGAATCAGTTTTGATTCTATGTACTGCTTTTTTATCATATAAGTCGGCATATAGAAAACACACTAGTACTATTCATAAATCCAAACAAATAGGGGTTTCATTAACACAAGGAATATGGAATTGGGTAGAAATACAGTTTAGTAAACTGGAGTAGTAGAAAGAAAATCCATAGGTGGAGTCATTGAGTACTATTTGTAAATCCAAGTAGTAAGGGGACAATGAGTCAATCCAAATTGAACTTGTTTCTTCTTTGTGAGTAGCAAAAGGATTGACCACAACCAAATCTTTTCATCTTCAATGCTAATTAATTAAGATGTAATTTCAATAAATAGACGATACATGCATCTATGACTTCCACTACAATAAATTCTACTGTGATATATTTCTTTTCTTTAGCTATTTTGATATAGACAAAATTGTTAACTTTCTTATTTTTTCAATGATCATGTTATATAGAAAAATGATTAATAAAGTAGAAATATAGTAAAGTGGAAAGAAGATCCATAAGTGGAGTCATGGAGTACCATTTGTAAATCCAAGTAGTAATGCTATAAAGAACCAATGCAAATTGAAATTGTTTCTTTTTTGTAAATAATAAAAAGATTCACTAGAACCAAAACTTTTCATCTTTAATACTAATTATTAAGATGTAATTTCAATAAATAAACTATACCTATATCTATGACTTCCATTACAATAAATTTTATTGTAAAAAATAATATATTTCTTTTGAACTATCTTAATATAGAAAAAATGATTAGCATTCTTATTTTTCAGTTATCATTTTACATAGAACCATTATTAATATTTTTTTATTAAAATAATATAAAATAATCGCATGTAAAAAATATTAGGAAAGTTTTGATACCTTCCATTAGAACAATCTAAAATAACTTTCTAAAATAATATTGAGAAGCAATTTTTAATTTTAACTGTAATTTGTGTATCATACGCTGGAGAGGACAATGAGGGCAATGCCGACTTCAATTTTGAAGTCTGATCCAAACCTCCCCTCCAAAAAACAAGAGAAGGCAATGAGGGCAAGAAGGCAACGACGACTTCAATTTTAAACCGTGATCCAAAGCTGCCCCTTCAATTAAACCGTGATCCAAAGCTGCCCCTTCAATTTAGCCTTAAGAACGGTGGCTGTTTCAGTTTGTTTTTCAGCACTAATTCCGCGTATCAGTGCCGATTGAACCACTAACAAATTAAAAGAGCCCACATCAAGTGGAATGAACTGTTGAGTGGTTTTGCATCCCAGAAGAGAACCACGTCCCTATTTTGCATTTGCATTTATGTATGTTTTGAATCCTTAATTCATTAACTGGAGTTAATGGTGGGTTAGTTTTTATCCCTATGGACTGGAATTTACCAGTTTAAAACCTACAGTTTCCACGTTAAGAAAGTTGGACTAAAAGCGCATCCTATCCGTGAGCTGTACTTTACAGGAAAGGTAGAGTTTCAATCAAGCAACTCCCTATTTTGTTGGACCCGGCAGATTATAGCCCATAAGGAGCGATAGGAGCTATCACTCCATTAATGAGCAGGTAGTATATGCCATTTGTAAATAATATATTTGGTTAAATCAGATAAGTGGCATATACCACCAACTCATTAATGTAGCCATAGCTCCATATCTCTTGGCTGCCTATATACGACTTAAAGCCAGTCTGAGTGGCAGCATAAGATTTGCTTTTATGGTAGCTTTCTCGTGCGTGGAAAATGGAAATTTCATCATGTCGACACACGCCTCACATTGACTCCAGCATATAGATGCTATCAATATAAATTAAAGTTACTATAGTTGTTAGAGTAATGTCAACGCCGCCAAACTGGACCTCTTTAAAAAAAAACAAAACAACAGAGGATCGCGATGGTCTGCAAATTGTAAAAGTAGGAGAATGACAGAATTGGCCGTCCAATAAAACAGTGGGCCTGTGGTCTCGTGATAAGCCAAGAGGATGAGAGGCGAACCACGTTTGTTTACTAATTCTTGAGGGTGGAGTGGATGCCGTTCATGCCGGCGAGTACATATGATTCTGATTCGCTTTATCTATTGTCAAAACACAGTGCGTGAAAGCGACAAATACTGATAGTATCCCATGCACATTGCTGGTATTATAATACTCTTATATTTAAGTCTATCAAGTGTCATTCATGTTATAATATTCGGTCTAATCATGGTTACCTGTTCCATTCATACTCTAATGCTCGCATGATTAAATCTATAAGTGTCATTCATGATATAATATTGGCTTTATACATGGATTACGAGTTTCCAAAGCAGTTAAATTGAATGTTGTTTTCTGTGAAGTATTTTTCCAGAGAGGTTTCGGAGAGGACACTATGACGGTTTTATGAGTATTATTAATCTGACAGAATAGCTATGCCATACGAAAATGTTGAAAATGTTATATTATAGTAGTGTATGCTTATTGTTTATTTATTTTTAGTATGTCTATATTTTTTGGATTTATTTTGTGTTAAGAGGGCACAATTTTTCTAAGGTTAAAATTTATGCAAAAGTTTACACTTAAAAAGGTTTATAACTGGTGGGTAGATCCAAAGCTAAATGAATTAGAGCTGGTTTTGAGTATGAAATTTAAGAAAAAACCTACACCTAAATGGATTTATTCACTCTTGAATATGATAAATTCAAAACTAAATGAATTTAAATTGGTTTAAGTTGCGAACAATCATCATTGTACATATATATTTATTTTAGAGGTGTTTGGATAGTTTGAAATTTGGTAAGTATCATTTACAATAAAAATTTTTGATGAGAAAATAAATTTAATCTTAAAACAAAACATTATCATATTTATATTATTATGGACTTAAATAAGAGTAAAGTGACCATGTTTATGTGACAATTTTTATGATGAAAATTTTAATTAATAAATTAAAAATGAAATGATTAAGATATTAAATAGCTTAGGTCTTACATCATATTTTTTTAAAATGATATGGGGAAGATATTGAATATATGATATCCTACATAGTAAATGATATGAGGAAGATATTAAATATATGATATCCTACATAGTAATTGATGTAAATATGTCTTTTCCAACTATTTTTCTAAAGAAAAACATACTTTCTCATCTTTTCACACTCATGATATGAAAATTAAAGATCCTGAAAAGCTTTAACATGAACTATTGCAAGAAAATTTAGATATTATCGTACTCACTTTTCAATATTAATAGTTTGTTAGGAATTACGGATTGTTTATCCCCAAGCAAGTCACAACTAAGTTTATTTATTACTATTGTTGGGTGTGGAGACCGATTCTCCTTTTGATTCAAAGGTGTCAGCCGCGTTGGGCACCGGTTCCTAGATTGGGAGACAATGTCGCCCGTATGATAGTGGCTAGTGGGGTCCAAGGGGGATGGTGACTACTTTTAAAGAGCCCCATCTTGCGCGGTTCGGGGTAGAGACCCCGAAGCTAAAAATAGATGAAAAATTGCCTTGTAAAATATTGTAATTTCGTAGTCAATCTGAGTCGTTCATTAGGCAAATGACCTCATGGTAGAAGTTATGTTAATTTAGGTTTTTTTCCCTAGAATGTAACCTTTGGTTTATATGAGGGAGTTGTATTGCTATTGTGTATTATTATTATGAGAGAGAGAGAGAGAGAGGAGGTTGTCTAAGAGCGAAGGTAAATTACAACATATTTGCTCTAGGTTATATCTCTTTATTTTGCTAGACAATATGGAAAGAAGGACTAACTGCTTCTCTATGGACATACCCCAAATTGGCTGAACCATGTATATCTGTGTCTATTTTGTTTTATGTGTTTCTGTATTTATGTTTCCGCGATATTTTATGTATTCTATTGTTCTATAATATATAATTTTCTAACAACTAATCCTTCAATAGTTGAAATAGCATCAATCTAAGGAAATAATTCATCACATGGGACTCCCACATGGTTATCAAATATTACTAATATATGTGCAAGAGGTTCAAGAGGGAATGCCCCAGAATTATACCTAATATGTTAAACTACCCAAAGAGAAGCATTGGCAAGTCTTGCATTGGCCCATAATTTTGAAGTGTAATTCTATATCCAACAACAATAGCAACTCATTGTCTAATTTCTTACTTTATTCCATGATGTCTATCCGTATCAATACCTTAACAAAATTTTCCAATTAAAAGTCATCTCATCACTCTTCTCATTGACAAGAATGTATTTGATGTGTCTCAGCTGCTCTTTCAATGTAATCATATGGGGACATTGTGAATTGTTCATGTCCCTTGCTAGTATATGACTATAAAGTATATTATCCATGTAGATATGTCGAATGTTGCAACACTATTAGGGATCAAACCAATGGCTCTTATGGGTATGGGATTAAATTTCTTGAACATGTTTAATAGTGTTAATCAAGTATGAATTTTTCTTGTACATGTTGTCTCCTGGATAATCATACATAAGGGTTATTTATGACAACCTCCTTTGGAATGTTCAAGCATTTTATTATATGCTAAGTTATGGTTTTCCTGTCAACTTTCAAATATTTAACAATTGTTTAAACATTTAATATAAGGAATTGCATCATATTTTTACTTTCAATATATGAATTTCATTGCATAATTTAAACTGTCTTCAATCACAAAGTTAGAGATGCAATTTTACATAATGTTATGATCCTTGGATCAACTATTTCATAAATAACTTCAAATTCATATGAAACCATTACTACATTAGCTGTGTCCCGTGTTTGTCATCATCTAGTACTAAGGTGGCAGAGTTGTTGAATGTTCCCAAATTTCCATTTGAATTCCCATGAGTTTAATTATATTCTGAAACCATATAATTCCTTGCATTTTCTATCATGTGAGTTTACATGTAGAATTATACATAACACGTGAAGAATACTACTAATGAATAAATATACACGACCATTCGTTATGCAAACTACAATATAACCCATAAATATATAATATAATAGCATTACAATAGTATAACCACACACATTCAAACATATGCCACTTATCTTTATCATATTATTAACTAGTTGTACAATTCAAATGGCCCTCCCAATTGTACTCTCTATTACTCAATCAAAGAAAAGGATGACACAAAGTAAACTATGGTTCACAGTCAACACCAAACATGGTGAAGACCAAGGTACCAAACCCAAGTAGGACTCTAGCCTCTACTTCCTCATCCCCAATCAAACTACAAAATCCAAGGCAGTGCATTCCATGCTCCAATTTAAAATTCCTCACGCATTGTGCTACTACCCTACACCACAAGGAGAACACCTTCTAAAGGATTTTTTATGGAACCTCTATGAAAATTGTATCCTTCCCAATTAATAATTGAGGTCTATAATAGAGGTGAACAATTGAAGATTTTTTTAGGGGTTTCCTTGATGGTATGCCTCACTCAACATGATGTAATAGTGCACTACATAATCTAGCACAACACTAGAGATAATATAGGCAGCACCAACAATTGTATTATTATAAAATAATAGAACATCACTTTTTATTATAAAAAAAAAGGGATTAGG
This sequence comes from Pinus tabuliformis, assembly GCA_031772625.1. Lineage (NCBI taxonomy): Eukaryota > Viridiplantae > Streptophyta > Pinopsida > Pinales > Pinaceae > Pinus > Pinus tabuliformis. Next base: position 1,667,095,504 of record CM062819.1, on the reverse strand, counting down.
TTAGACCAATTGATTATTCAACAAAATATTTTAATTTAAAAAAGTAGAACTCTTTACCCATGTGTTTGAAACTACATGTGCCATCGATGTTTGTAGATAACACTTCACATGCTCGGGTCTTATAAATATTCATTTCTTAGTTAAAAATATAATATAGAACATCAATGTGTTTATATGCCTTTAAACGCATCAAAACATCTATATCATGGGTGTACTATGAAAGGATAAATAAAAGAAAAATTACCAAAATAAATTTCATAATCAATACATTACCTTCCTTGATTCCAAACTTTCACACAAATACCAATTCTCAAACTCATTTTATGACAACCCTATTTCAAGCACTTTACAATGTTTCTTTCTTCATTTGATAGATTTACTAATGGATTGAATTCGGTTTCAAATTTTGTAAAATAGTGCACATTATATTTTTTGTAGTACCCCTAGTGAAATCCAATTATACTTGGAATTATTTTTTGGTACTACCACCAAAATGATAATGACTAGAGAAAAAAATCATGGTTGGTCAAATAATTTAAAATCAAGATTGTAGGAGAGAAGGAAATTCGAAAATACAAGGTTTTAGTGGGAGAGAAAGACTGGACCTACATAACTAAAGATTCTATCCCAAATATAATAGGAAACTCCTAGGGATTGAGGATGTGAAACTGTGAAAGCTACTAATTGTTTTCATAACTCAAAGGGAACCTAGAGTTTGTGGGGAATCACTGAGAGAATAGTTCATTGGTTGAGAGATGTGTGGTAACTCCTATTATATTTCTAGAAATTCAGATTAGTAACTTGTCTATCTATGATTTGTTGTTGAGTATATGAGTTTCAAGAATTGCTTATGGTTATAAGTAGGAGACAAAAGTGAAAACAAGAATTTATTGCTTTTGGGTTTTCTGAAGATGGAAGAATTAAGTTTCCACATACTTGGTTATGTGGAATAATATGTATATAAATGCTATTGTTAACACTATTAAATTGTTTGTGTATGAATGGTAGAAGGAAAAGAAAGAAATATATTTAAATATTAAAGTGATAGATTTTGATACATTTCACAGATTTTATATATGTAAATATATAACTTAATATACATACATAAATGGCAAGCTTAACAAGATTATGGTTCAATAGTAGAAGAAGACTCTTAGGTTAAACCCTAAACCTCATGCAGTTCCTGTCAAATGACAAATCCTTCAAGAATATAAGAGAACAAAAATCCAAAATCTAGGAGTCATGTACTCTGCTTCTTGAATACAAGGATTTCCCATGACTACGAGCATATATATATATCTATATATATATATAAGTAAATAAAAGTGAAAAAACGAAGAGGAAATAATGTATAAAAGAAATTAGTGAATATGTTCGAACTTGTGCACATTGTTTCTCGGGATGGTGATCCGATGAGAAAACCTAACCTTAAGAACACATACGAAGGGTTTATTAACTATCCATAATTTAAAACCTATTAGTGAGTAAATAGTCTAAATTCCCCATAGGGTTTCAAGTAGTCGAGACAGATTGAAAATAACCTACCGAAAAATTGTGAATCCTTCGAAAAATCATTGAAATCGCCACGTTAAGCACCTAAGAGCTCCAATCTATGAGTAGAAAGAGGATAATTTAAGCAACGAAGTGTTTTCTCCTTTGACAAAAAAATTACTTAGAAAACTCCAATGAAAATCCAAACCCTGCGTTCATCCTTTTCCCTATAACAAGGTAAAAAATTCTTAAAAGCATCAGTTTGAGAGTTATGAGAAAATGGTTTCATACTCAATAAAACAGGTTAGATAAATGTTGTAAAAGAAAAATCATTTGGCTTAATATAACTGCAGTTAGAATAATTTATGTTGGCAATCCGTGAGTCCTTCGAGCATTGAACTGGTCCCACGAGGAACATGAGATGTGGTTCAAAAATATTTCCATAGGGCTACCATTCTAGTGCCAAAAGTTGGCAGGGAAACCCATTCCTTTCCCTCCTGCAAGCAACGGTCCGTAAAAAAATTCTCTAACTACAAAATGAATCCTAGGGAAGATGATTGGTAGGGTGGTTACCTAACCACGAAAATGAGTATCTACCATCATCGAATGAAACCTTGTGCATTGATTTCGTGATCACCCACAAGGCCAGGGTGATTTGTCGTGGTTATATTCATCCACGAGGCCCTAAGATTATGATTTATGCACATTGGGCCGGTGAGGAAATTCATACTATATAACATCATTTTCTAAGGAATTCCAATATGTATTGATCGAGTTAAAACTATAATATGACTTGTAGATAAATAATCTTATAAATTCATCCACAACCCGTCCGTAAAGTTTGTGTATTAGTTGTTATAGTGTATAGAGTTTGAAGATTGTAAGGGTTATGTGAAGTGTTATGAATGTGTATAAGACATATGATGCCAAGGGAGGTCAATACAAACACATGAATCCCCGACCTTTTAAAATTCTCCTTTAAAAATTCTCCATTAGCATTGTTATAGTATAAGGAAGGGCCCGATATAATAGATGTCAGAAATTAGAAATGTTATGGGAAGAAAACTTACCATGGGGAAAAATTTGAATAAGGATTAACATATGAAGGGAAGAAATTTAGAGGCATCGAATAAAATAATTAAATTTAATTTGTGGAATATTTTCTTGTAAAAAGATGACATGTAAATAATTATGCAAAATATGATAACACTATATATGTGTAAACGGTTAAAACAACGAAAATTATGAATGAGGTACATTATATAAGGGTTCTCCATTAATTTAAATTGGTATATTTTGAGGTATGTTACTTGTGGTATGAGAGAAACTAGTTGCATCATTGCGAGCTATTAGCTAAACCATTATTTTTATGGAACGAATTAAATTCTTTGATTTACACAATGAGTGTAAAGAAGAGAATAAGTGATGGTAGATCCATTGGAAGGGACACACATGGATGAAGAATGGATTTGGATACATTTACGAGATCAAGCACAACCACAACCGCCTACAATGGAATTACTAAATATGGTTAAATATTTCATGACAAAGTTAATTTGTCTTCATGCAAAAAATTAGAATTAGTAACAACCTTCACTAAATAAGAAAAAATTATTAACAATCTAACAGATAGATCAAATCTAAAAATTGTGGAACTAGTAGTGGAAGAGGAAGAAATGGTAGAAACCTCGAAACAAAAGAATCTTTATAGTGTATGTGAGAGTAGAGATGAAAAACTTGAAAATGTTGATGAGCATAGTTCATCCAAAATTCCTTTGAATCAAGGAAAGAAAACAAAAATAGCGCTGCAAGTGGAATTCAAACTCCAACTTTGATCTGGATTTAAACAGGAATACAACAAATTACAAAGATAACCATAAACACAGAGATGCAGCAGAAATAATACTTCATTTCATTAATGTAAAATAATGAAATATGCTTACAAATAGGAATGGAAATAAAGCAACTAGAGCGATGGTAGTTTATCTATGAGAAGAGATGTGGTGGCTACATGCCTCTGAACTGCTTTATAATGAGGCTCAAGGGCCTTTTTATTATGGAACAATAAGAGCAAACCCTAAACAACCAAAACCCTAACCCGAGGAGATGTAACACCAAGAGTTTATGGGCCCCATTAGGGTGAGCTGGATAGCCAACTTCCCAGGGTTGCGACTTGGTCATATTATCTTCCCTTGATGCACATGATAGCCCATTGGAAAGATCTCTCCGAGGACTACGACGGAAAAGACTATTTTAAACAAAAATTTATTGGCGGTAGATTTCCAAAAAAACGTCGTTTACGGCCTCAAAATTGAAAAGCTAAAAGAAACAATGGTGGGGGTCCAAGTGGAATTGGCGGGTGGCCACCAATATCCACCTGGATCATTCCTCCTGCCTTAGCAAGCAATGGTCCCCATTGCGTTGAGTTCCTCCATGAGATGAGAAAACTTATGTTGAACTTGGTCCCTCGTGAGCCACCTGCCCTAGTGAAGGAGTTGGCCTGCTTTGACAACTCGATACAGTTGGATATTCTGTTGGAAATTTTGCTTGATCTGTGTGTCCATGATCCAATCAGTTACAGCCTGTTCCATGCAATCTGGATTTAACTCTATGGGTGTGAGTTGTTCTGCAATGTCGAATGTGTCTTGTAATGGTGGAAAGTATGGCCGAAGGCGGTCCACATTGAACACTGGGTGTAGGCCAACGAAGGTGGGAATCCTTAGCTCAAATGCATTGTCTCCCACAACGTTGGTAATGGTGTAAGGACCATATCGGAGTAGTCTGAGTTTCTGATAGGCTTCGGTAAGGCATTCCTTTTGCAAATGCAGCCAAACTTTGTCGCCCACCTGAAACTTGTGTGGCACGTGATGTTGATCATGTCACTGCTTATACTTGGGATTTGATTTCTCCAGAATGTCATGGGCCTAATGGTGAATATGTTGGATGTGCTCAATGAAGTTGTTTGCCTTATCTGTTTTGGACTGGACATGAGCCAAATCTATGTGAGTAGCTACAAATGGCATTACGACATCAATGGAAGATAGTGGCTAGAATCCCAAGCCCACCTGAAAAGGGCTGTGACTAGTCGAGCTGTGGAGAGCCCGGTTGTAGCTATGCTAAACAGAGGGGAGGCTTTCATCCCATGTGTGCGGATGCTTTGAGTTGTACATGCGCAGAATGTGTACAATCAACCTATTGAAAACCTCTATCTGGCCATCAGTTTGAGGATGAAAGGCTGTGGACTCAGTGAGTTTGGTGTCCAGCATCAACCAGAGACTGGACCAAAATGTACTAAGGAACTTGCTATCCTGATCTGAGATAATAGGTTGTGGGATCCAAAAGTTTATGCACACTTGTTCAAAGAAGAGTGTCTAGTCAATTTAACGTATTAAATTGCTCTACATAAATTATCAATCCAAGTATCATAAACTGATGAAGTGTAGTGCACCATATGTGCTTAGTTAACCTTTTTCTTACTTCGTTGTTTTATAGTTTATGTTGTTTTTGGGGTTTTGTTCTTGTTGGTTTCCTAAAGAGTTTAATGCAAATGTAAATCCAATTCTAAGGTCTTAAGAATACTTTTAAAGGTCAAATATGGATAGAGATTTCAAGACAAGGTTTATGTCCCTAATGGCAACTTCCAAAACTTAGCACTTCAAAAGATCTCAAAACATGCTATTGATCAAATTAGTACTTGAACAAAAGTGTAAATATGCAACTACTTAAATCAAACAAAAGATGAAATACTTATCATGAAATCATTGTATCTACTGCTTATCTAAATACGGAAATAAAAGTTAAGCTATTGCACTCAAACAAATCAAAAACTTGAAACTAATAAAAGTAAAATAAAATCACATCATTCATAGTCTGATAGCTCGCCAGGTAGTCTATGCTATTTCTTTAGGAGATAACGTCAATAATATGATCAGTTTGATATCTAATTGCAGAAAAGTAAAACTAAAATCAAATCACATCATTCATAGTCTGATACCTTGCCAGGTAGTCTAACTTATGGCTTTCGGAGAGAACGTCAACGATATGAGCAAGTTGACCTACACATGTCAACAATCTCGGCCCATTTGTTAGGTATAATCATATTCACATTATTTTCTAATTTTTAACCACAAATTCACTTAAAAGGCTTAGAATTAATAAAGTTTAGAAAAACATAAATGTGGCCCAATTATAATGAAAGTGGGATGAATGTGGTGACATAGTAGTGAAATGGAGGTGAAATGGAGGTGATATAATGGACATAATAGTGAAAGTGTAATAGAAATGAATGACATTTTCAAGACCCAACATACCCCCCAACTGAAGCTATTGCATGTCCTCATGCAATATATATATTACATTAATTCTTTTGATCCTTGAGCTTTGGCTTAACTTTGCATGATATCATTTGATAACTTCATATTTTTGCAAAGTGTTTTATTTGAATTGCAACATGGTTGGTTCTTGTGTTACAACCAATTTTTTTGTTATTGCATTCTATTTTGATCTTCAAACTTTTCATAATGATATTTTGATTACTGTTGCAAAGTATATCTTTATTGGATTGCATGATGGTTGGTTCTTGTGTGACAATCATAATTTTGTTTGTATCCAATTTATCCTTTAAGTACTTTTTTTGAAAAGCCATTGTATGCTCATATAACAATGTAATAGTTAATATATATGTTGGAAGTATGTGGGCTCCTGAATATGATATGGACATGGAAAGATATGAATATGAATGTATTTCCCTCCCAACTGATGGTATTGGCAATTTTATGAAATGAGGAAGATAAATGTTTTTCCAACAATTATCATTCTATCTTTTTATGGAATTCTATGGTCAAAAAGTTAGAAAATGACATAGTTTACTTACCCTTTGGAATGGATGAGTTGTATGTGTGGTGGCTGCAAAATTCTGATCATATTCTTCTTCAAATGGATGAACAAGAGGAGTCATGGATAAAGAGTTAAGATGACTTTTTATTGCTTCTCCTCCAAAATGTTGAAAAGAATAGTCTTCATGTCTTCAAAACTCATTGGCACAATTCCTACTATGTGAAAAAAATGTTCTGATGTCGAACATAGCAGGAAATTGTTGACTTAGTGACCATTAATGGATGCCACTAGTCAACACAAGAACTCTCAGCATTGATGACAATGAGAGTCAAGATGCCCAAACACATCTTGCTAGGTACAAATGAATTTTCCGATGTCGAGTCACCTAGAAGACCTAACAAACAAGGGACATTAATGTATTCCCATTGTTTGTCAGCATGAGAACTTGCCATTAGGGCATGTAAACCTCAAGGTATCTTTTCGAGAAACTTAGACTCAAAGGACTATGGACTCAATAATTTGCATTGAAGCAGGGCTTATTTTCAAAATGAAAATGATAGGAAAGGGAAGATGAAAATGGAAGACGGCAATGGAGAGCAGAAATGGCAATAGGCAATAAGCATGAGAATGAGCCTCTTTCTTTTATTTGTGGGTTATGAATGGAGAAAAAGAAATGGAAAGTGTATGTGAATGTAAATGGAAAATATGGAGTGAAATGAGGTGAATGGTTTATTATGAAGTATGGATGTGATGGAGACAATAGTATATGAAATTTTTTCAAGTGTTTGGATCCGATTTTGCATCAGCATATTTCCTCTTTGTTGTTGATCATCTTCTTATGAAAGAAATTGGTATCTTAGAGAGACACCATTCTCTTATAGTCATTTGTCCTTCCTCCTGGAACCTGCAAAAAAAACTAATACATCTTCTGCAATGGAATGTAAGATTATCAAAGGAGAGAGATAGCCAATCTCTGTAGTTATGATATTTACACGCAAAACTAAGAATTTGTATTAATGAAACAAGTTCTCAAAGGAAAAATCAAAAGAATTTATACCTGATTTGGAATTAGTGCCTCAAGTTGATGTTGCTTCTTTTCAGCATTTTATTTCATTATTTTCCATTTCGAACTCTAATGATGGATTTTTCATTGTGTAAATCTTGTTGAGATCTTTCCAACGATACTTGAATCATCAAAATCTGATTTTGTATGAGAAAGTTAGGCTAATTTGAACAACGAGGTTTTTCAGCTGCGGAATTGGAGAACAGCTGCGGAATTGGACTTTAGCTACGGAATGTCGATGATTTTTGTACCTAAAAATATTGAATAAAAAGTTAGCCATTCATCTTTCATCATCAATCCAAAATTAATTAATACCTTCAGAAAAGTGAGCAAATAACTTATTCATTTCGTTGATTCAAAATTATTATTATTTTTTAATTTTTTTCATGCGGCGACTTAGTGTGGCAACTTAGTGATAACACACAACTTGACTTCCCTTTGACTGGGGTCTTTTCCATTGAATTGGATCAAATGAATAGGACATTCTCCATGTACTGACATTTTCCTAGCTACCCATGTGGTTCATTTCATCCCTTGTCACCTATAACCTGTAGAAGTAATAAAATGGCTGCGGAATTGCCAATTAGCTGCAGAATCAGGCTGCATTCCGTAGCTAAAAGATAGTCAACCATCAGTTTTGATTTTTTTTTGTATGTATAGAGGATTATTTTTCAGACAAACTACTACAACACTCAAACTTGTTTTGGATTTGACAATTCTGAAGAAACCATTTCCCAAAATTTCATAGTTGTTGAATGAGATAGGCATGATTTTTGTTTATTTTTTATTTTTAACATTTCCTTTGATAGATTTTAGTTGTTCTTGGTTTAGGCATGCATATACATGCCTTCATTAATATGCTTTTCAATTGTGGATACCCCTCCATGAATTTAGGCTCGTCCGGTTCTGCTCTTAGTAAAATGCCATTCCTTCCTCCTGCTTTAAAATACGTCTGTGAGTGATGGACTGTGAGTAATAATCATATAATACAAATCCATTGAACACAGCTTTGGTTGTCTGCATGTGACATTTATAGTTTATATCATCAGCCAAAAGAAAGTCAAGGTGTTGAAGTCTTCCTATCCCATGACCAATGATCAAATTTAACCTCCACAAATCTCAAACATAATTTAGTTTCAAGATGCTCACATTCCAAAATCGTCAAGAGAAACCTATCCACGTGGTGAATTTAGAGCAGATGACAGTCTTACTATGCACTCCATAGTGCAAACAAGGAAAAATATTGTGAAGGCACTACAGAAGCTAAAATTCAATAAAGCTTAAATGCCTTAACCAATCATCTAAACTTAAGAGAAGCTCAAATAGGACAGATAGGGAAACCTATATTGTTGTTTATGAAATAGGACGGATAGAACGGCCTACATGTTTGTTGATGTCCCAAACGATCTCACTATTGAATTGACTCTTTCAGCAAGAGCACGTGAGGTGATAACAGTTGTGTTAGCGGGGAATGGAGAAGGTTTGTGGAGAAAAACTAGTAGTTATAAACGGTAGAGCAGAGAACATGTAATGAGAATGAGTTCACGGAGATGTAAACAGGCCAAAAATAACAACTGCAACTTCAATGGGAATGCCACGTCAATTGGTTGGTTGTGTATCTAATTAAGATTGTTGTTAATAGGTGTTATGTCTATCAGCAAAGAGTCGTATCCAATTAGAACAACTGTTAATAGGTGTTACATCTATCAGCAAAGAGCCATATCCAATTAGAACTGCTATTAATCGAGAAGTGGCAGAGCAAGTGTTAGACAGGTGGAAAAAGATGTATAGTTAGCAAATGGTTAATCGTCAGCACGTCATTGATTTCAAATCGAAAGCAGCTGAATTAATTCAACTGTCAGTTAATTAATTCAAATCCCGTTTTTTTCTCGCGGCCTGCAAAAATGGGCTTCAAAGAACCAAGAAATTCTCCCATACCACCACGAATTTCTTAAAACGATTTCTGGGTTATCTAACTGACCCTATTGGTGAAGAAACCCATGTTTTATTTTTTTCAAGTTCGCCTCAATTTGGATAAATCGTGCATTCAAAGTTTGACATTTTTCTCTATTTTGCGTTCTTTTTCTAAATTGTTGTGGTTGAATTTCATTTGTAGGTCTGTTGTTTATGCTTATTGATTCCTAATGGTCATGGTTTTGAAATTATTTGTAGTAAATGAAATCTACGTTACACGCAATGTAGTACTCGTGTGCACGATCAGTTGACAGACCCAGCCATCGACTTCCTTTATCTAATCAAAACTGCTTTCCCACTCAATATTCTTCAGGTTAGTATCGGACTCATGGTCTCTTATAGCCAATTTTTCACCAGTTGAATGACAAATTTACTTAGAGTTTACAACACCTTTCCAAATTAAAACACCAGCAAGTGCAACATTGATATTTATTATTTTCTTGTAGTTGCTGAAGCACCAAATGTAGCTACAACTGCCATACTAGGAGGAGTAACCTCACGATAGCTAGGACGACCTCCAGAATTTCCATCTAAGCCACCAACTGGGAACCTACTTCCAAAAGGTTTTGTTGCCAGATCATCTTTAATATTGTGTGTCACTGCATTTACCTTCCCAAGCTCCTTTTCACCATGGGCAAAATGGCACTTGTACCCAAATCAACATCTAATATCAGTACCAAAATTACCACAAAGAATGCAGGCTTCTATTGAGGCCATAGTGAAGACTGGAATTGGAGATAGCCATAGATTTTTCTTGTTCTCTAAAATTGTGAAATTTTATAAAAAGGATTAATGATTTTCAATTTCAGGTAGCAAAGTCTTCAAAGAAAACATGCTAAAAATTGGACTTTGACTGAGGTATTAGGCTGGTTTTTTTATTGATCCGAGCTGAGTGAGTAGAATAGGATCCATGTCAGGACAATTCTGGAGATGCCCATGTGGTCGGTTTCTTCATTGGACGGCTGTAACCTGCTAAACCTTGAAATCAGGGGCAGAATTCTCAACTAGCTGCAGAATCAAACTACATCCCACAGCTAAGTTGCAAAACCTTATTAAAACAGGATACAGTGTTTTGAGGACCACTACAAACCATAACTAGTCAAACTTGGACAGTTGAACTTATCAAAGCAGTTGGGTTTCATTATTTTTTTTTTTTTTTTTGTTTTGTTTGTTTTTTTTGTTTTTTGAATCAATTGAAATGATGATGTTTATTTTGTTTCATTTTTTTCTTTTTTATTCTTTTTTTAATTTTATTTTTAACATAACAATCCTTTTTCTGATCCTCCAGATCACACAAAGTGGAGGAGAGCATACTCAAGAATTATTAATTTTTTTACATAAAAATCCTTTTTCTGATCCTCCAGATCACACAAAGTGCAGGAGGAGAGCATACTCAAGAATTATTAATTTTTTTTTTAGATGTAATAAATAAGGTCTCCTAATTACACATCCCTGGCAATGGTGCCAAAATGTCTAGTCAATTTAACGTCTTAAATTGTTCGATATAAATTATCAATCCAGGTATCGTAAACTAATGAAGTGTGGTGTACCATATGTGCTTAGTTAACCTTTTTCTCACTTCGTTGTTTTATAGTTTATGTTGTTTTTGGGGTTTTGTTCTTGTTGATTTCCTAAAGTGTTTAATGCAAATGAAAATCCTATTTTACAGTCTTAAAAATACTTTTAAAGGTCAAGTTTGGATAGAGATTTCAAGACAAGGTTTATGTCCCTAATGGTAACTTCCAAAACTTAGCACTTCAAAAGATCTCAAAACATGCTATTGATCAAATCAGTACTTGAACAAAAGTGTAAATATGTAGCTACTTAAATAAAAAAAAATATGAAATACTGATCTTGAAATCACTGTCTCTGCTGCTTATCTAAATACAGAAATAAAAGTTAAGCTATTACACTCAAATAAATCAAAAACTTCAAACTAATAAAAGTAAAATCAAATCACATCATTCATAGTCCGTTAGCTTGCTAGGTAGTCTAAGCTATTGATTTAGGAGATAACGTCAATGATATGAGCAGTTTGATATCTAATTGCAGAAAGGTAAAATTAAAATCAAATCACATCATTCATAGTCTGATACCTCGCCAGGTAGTCTAAGTTACGGCTTTCGGAGATAACGTCAATGATATGAGCAAGTTGATATCTAATTGCAGAAAAGTAAAACTAAAATCAAATAACATCATTCATAGTCTGATACCTCACCAGATAGTCTAAGCTATGGCTTTCGGAGATAATGTCAATGATATGAGCAAGTTGATATCTAATTACAGAAAAGTAAAACTAAAATCAAATCACATCATTCATAGTCCGCTACCTCGCTAGTTAGTCTAAGCTATGGCTTTCGAAGATAACATCAATGATATGAGCAAGTTAATATCTAATTACAGAAAAGTAAAACTAAAATCAAATCACATCATTCATAGTCTGCTACCTCGCCAGGTAGTCTAAGCTATGGCTTTTGGAGATAACATCAATGATATGAGGAAGTTGATATCTAAACTAACTAACAAAGCAAATGAATAAAACTGAAATCAAAGTATAACTAAAATTGAAAAGCTAAAAAAAACAAAGTCAACAGAGAGGTAAATATCATGTCACTATTAGATGCAAAAACATATAAATAAAAACTAATCTACAATCAACCGGTTGAACACACTTACATGAATTAAAATTGCATGGCTGAAAAATCTAATCTATCAAACTTGAAAGCAATCAAATGACATAATCAAATCAAAGCAAAGTTACAAAATAAAATCTACTCTACCTTACATTCTAATGTGCTCCATAACATTTACTTCACATCTCCTTCCATGTTCAGAACATCAAAGCTTTATTCAAATTCTTAAAAATTACAATGTACAACAAAGTTCTTCAAAGCTTTCCAAAGCCATCTCACAAGCTAACAAGCTTAAGAACTAACAAGCTAAGACTAACAAATCAAGGAGAGAGATCTCCTATTTATACAAAAATATAAGAAGCCATCTCATTAATGAGATTCCATGAATCTCTCCTTCTACCTCTAGAGTCCTAATCAAAATAGGAACTGATAAGACATGTCTTCTTAGAGTTTCAATACAATTAGGAGATGTGACACATATCCTCATGATCCCATGATTCTCTCCACTCATATTCGAATTTGGCCTTAGAGTGCCACATAAAGTTCTTCTAGAAGCCTCCTTTTGACCTACACATGTCAACAATCTCAATCCACTTGTTAGGTATAAGCATATGCACATTATTTTCTAATTTTTAACCACAAATTCAATTAAAAGGCTTAGAATTAATAAAGTTTGGAAAAACATAAATGTGTCCCAATGATAATGAAAGTGGGATGAAATTGGTGACATAGTAGTGAAATGGATGTGAAATGGAGGTGATATAATGGACATAATAGTGAAAGTGTAATGGAAATGAATGACAATTTCAAGACCCAAAAAGAGTTTAGCGGTGGCTTCTGTTGTGATATTCTTCTTGTAGGCCACCATAATGGTCATCTTCGAGAACCTGTCGATGCCCACAAAAACACAGTCATTTCCATGCTTAGTGAAAGGAAGGCCTGACATGTAATTCATGGAGATGGATTCCCAAGGTCGACTAGGGGTAGGCATTAGGGTATATAGGCCTTGCTTCTTGATGGTCAGTTTGGCAATCGCGTAGGTAGTGCATGATCTGATGTACTTCTCGACATTATGTTGAAGATTCAGCTAATAGAAATACTTCTACAGTATTGTCACCATTTTCTCGACCCCGAAATGCCCAACATACCGACTCTAGTGTGCTTCCGAAATCATCTTAGCATGCTCACTTGAACGAACATAAAGGTGACCTAGGTGGCATAACAGGGCATCCTGGAGGTGAAAATATAGAACATGCTGACCCTCTAAGAGTGTCTGGTTTGAATTCTAGGTCATTTTTATTGAGAAGTGGCCAATCAGAAGGCTTGTGCCCACAAGATTTGAGCACGGTGGTTAACGCCATGATTGGTGGCCAATGAGGTAATCTGAAACATTATTGGTGCTGCCCTTCTTATACCTGATATTCAAATGGAAGTGTTGCAGGTATGTGGACCACTTCTGATGGCATCATTCTGCAAGTTCCCTTGGGTTTGTATGAACTGCAGGGGTTGGTGGTCTATGTGGATGACCATTTTCTTCCCCAGAATGTAATTCTTCCATTGTCAGCAGGCCTGCATAATGGAATACATCTCTTTGTCATAAGTGGGATACTTCCAGACTGTGTCTAAAAGTGTCTCATTGTGATATGCCACTGGATTCCTGTGTTGAGTAAGGATTGCCCCAATAGCATAGTGAGAGGCATCTGTCTCGACCTCAAATGGTTGTTGCAAGTTTGGTAATGCGAGCACTGGTGCCAAGCAGACACGATATTTCAACTCTGTGAATGCCTTCTGTTGAGATTCAGAGCAAAAGAATTTTTCTCTCGCTCCTCCTTTGGTGACTTGACTCAAGGGCCAAGTGATAAGAGAAAGTCCCAACACAAACCTGCAGTAGAAGTTGGCAAGACCTAGAAAGCTACGAAGCACTGTCAGAGTGGTTGGAGATGGCCAATCCCGAATGACTTGGATTATGGCTAGATCCACATGCACTCCCTTTTCATCAATAATGTATCCCAGATACTGAACTTGGGTCATGCCAAAAGTGCATTTCTCCAAACTGGCACATAACTTGTGTTGCCGTAATGTTTGGAGAACCTCTCAGATGTGGTGGAGGTGCTCTTACCAACTCTGGCTAAAGATCAGGATATCATCTATGTATACCACCATAAATGAGTTGGTTAATGGCCACAAGCTGTCATCCATTAGCCTCATGAAGGTTGTACGAGCATTCTTCAATCTGAAAGGCATAACCAACCATTCAAAATGGCCCTCCTTGGCTTTGAAGGTAGTCTTCCACACATCGAAGGGTTCGATCGGTACCTGGTGATATCCTGACTTCAAATCAATCTTGCTGAAATATTTTTCCCCCTTCAATTGGTCCAGGAGGTGATCAGTCCATGGGATCAGGTACCTATTACAGATAATGATCTTGTTCAACACTCGATAGTCAATACAGAGTCTCCAAGTCCCATCCTTCTTCTGTACCAACACGAGCGGGCTCCCACAGGATGATGAACTCGTATGGATGTGACCTTTTTGCAGTAGCTCCTGAATCTACCTCTTGATTTCATCTTTCTCCAAAACAGAGCTCTGATAGATTGGTTCATTGGGCAGTGGCACACCTAAGGTCAGATCGATGGAGTTCTTGACCTGACAGTGCAGAGGAACCCCTGCGGGGGAGGTGAAGATGTCCTTGTACTCCTCCATGACCTTGTCCATCTATAGTTGTCGTGCGGAGGGGACCTGTTTGGAGGTTGTGACCACCATCTTCTTCTTTCCTTGAGGGCATGTCATTAGGAAAAAAAATTTCTCAGTTTTGGAAATGAGCTTACTACATTGTTTTGCAGTAACCAAAGAGATGGTGGTAGGTGGTGCTACCTCTGGTGTCCTGTACAACTTATTTCCCAAAGTAACAATAATAGCACGGGGCCTTGATTCATACACAGCATGTCGTTTCCACAAGCATGGTCATCCTAATAATACAACACAAACTTTAAGAGGAGCAATGTCACACAATACCTCATCCATGAAGGGCTTGATGTTGTATGGAAGGCGACACTGTGAGCTTACGTGAAGATCCTGTCCTTGGTGAAGCCACCCGATGGTGTACAGTTGTGGATGTGATGTGGTCGGTATTCCTAGACACTTCACGACCTCTGCCAAAATGAGGTTCTTTTGGCTCCTGCTGTCTACAATGAACTATAGCTGGGAGCCCTTTACCACATTTGGGAGTGGAAGAGACACTCCTCCTCCTTTGGATCTTCAGGTTCCTCCTTCTAGATATTCGTGGTGGCAATGGTGGCATTGGGCTCTGCATTGATAATCTGCTTCCTTTTGTCATTCCCCTTGTCAGGTTCCCATTGGAGACGTGCCCTCCCACCCCACTTTAGTAGGAACCTTCTTCACATTCATCATTTTCAGCATAGCAGCATTCAGCTTGGGTTAGTTGGAGATGTGCCCTCCCACCCGAGGCCATGTAGGCACCTGCTACTTCATCGACAACCAACATGACAGATATGGGTCAATCGCACAAAATCCTTGTCATCGAAGTTCATTCTCTAGGCCACACACTATTAGTATCACAGTTGGTCATAAGCATTACGGGGCATCTCTATCCTCAGATCTTCATTTGTCATCATTATGGGTCATCCACAAACCCACACTTCATTGAAGTCCATTTTCTAGGCTACACACTGTCAGTATCAGAGTTGGTAACAAGTATTATAGGGTATCTCTATAATCGGATCTTCGTTCATCATGGTTATGGGTTAACCACATAAAACACTTCTCTTTAGTGGGTCTTCATATTCAACAAAGGCTTCGCAAGAGGGAACTTCATGCAATGGGGACCATTGCTTCTTAAGGAGGGAAGAATGATCTGAATGGAAAATGGTATCAACCCATGGTATTCATCCACCCATGGAATTTACCCATGGTATTGTAAGTGGCATCCACCCATTGTATTTATCCACCCATGGTATTGTAAGTGACATCCACCCATCGTATTCATTCACCCATGGTATTTGCCCATGGTATTGTGACATCCACCCATGGTATTTATTCACCCATGCAATTGACCCATGGTATTGTGACTTCCACCCATGGTATTCATTCACCCATGGAATTGACCCATGGTATTGTGACATCCACCTATGGTATTCACTCACCCATGGAATTGACCTGTGGTATTGTAATTGAAAAATACTATAATTAACAAGTCACATTTTGTAAAAGGACAGTTTGTCCACCACAATGTAGTCCTTTCAGTTATTATCTGTTTTAATAAAAAGTTTCTTTGTGGTTTGGTTTATTGGGTATTCTCATCTTTTTATTCTGGCATTTCAATTTTTCAGATCTTGGGGGCCTCCCCCCAAGATCCGAATCAAACTTGTGATGGGGAGACTAAGGAAAAAACAAAAGAATGATTATTAAATATTAACTAATATTTCCAAGTTTATGACTACCGAAGTAATTTGAAGGATAAATTAGGTACATACTACATACAAGTCAAGGCTTCCTTGTGGTGGAAAAAAAAAAATCTATATAACTTGGAAGACAATAGTATTAACTGGGAAGAACTGCAAAGGTTTTCCGAAGAAAAATAAAATAAAATATATTATGGTAAGGTAAAATAATTTCATGAATTGAAACTCGTCCAAATGACCATCGATGAACTCATTACAAAATGTACTCAACTTTTGAGATACATATCTTGTATTCAAGAAGAAAATACAAGGTACAATGGTTCATTGGATGCTTGATGGTGGAGATAGAGGGTAAGCTTTTGAATAAAATTGTTTCTTCTTTGACAGATCTAGTTACCAATTTAAGTTATATTAGTCCCGAGATAGTAGAAAGATGTAAACTAAATTCATTAAAATACAAAAACTGTCAGTTCATCCAGTTCATTACCCACACAAATAATAAAGTTACTAAGTGAGTGAAGGTTTGTCCTATTGATTTTAATGGAAGTAAAACCAATATCAACCTGAATATGTTTCACTTGGGTTCTTATGATATACTGGTAGGTATGGATTGGCTAGAAGGACATAAAATGATTGTTAATTGTCTAGAAAAAAAGTTACCTATACCATGGATGAAGGAGATATACAATATCAAAACCCATTTCCATTCGATAGATATATGCCTTACAGTTAGAAAGGTATGCTAGAAAGGGGTGTGATTTGTTTGTTATTCAAGTAGAGGATAATTTGCAAGAAATAAGAACTAGAACCTTAAATGACTTAGAAATGATTCATGAATAGAAAGATGTGTTTTTAGTTGAGATTCCTAGATTGCCACCTAAGAGAGATACTGGCCTTTCTGATGAGTAGGTACTGGGGAGTGCACTGGTGTCTAAACCACTATATCAAATGAGTATACCTGCATTAATGGAATTAAAAATGTAGCTTCAAGTATTATTAAATAAAGGTGTATCACACCGAGTATTTCACGATGGGGAGAACTAGTTTTATTTTTTAAAAATAAGGACGGAACATTTAGATTATGCAATGATTACATGCAGTTGACTAAATTTGAAATTAAGAAAAAATATTTACTGCTTAGAATTGATGATTTATTAACCAAGTGAAAGGAGCCACTATTTTTTCTAAAATAAACTTAATGTCTTACAATATGTCCATTTGGAATTAGGAATGCACCAGCTACCTTTATGTGCTTGACGAATAATGGTTTTAGTTAGTATTTGGATAAATTCATGTTAATATTCATTGATGATATTTTGATTTACTCTAACACGCTGAAGGAACATAGGTAGCACTCATAAATAATGATGCAAATGCCTTGGGGACATCAGTTGTATGCTAAGTTCAATAAGTGTTAATTTTACTAGGATGAAATATAGTACCTAGGATATGTAACTCCCAAGGATGGGATGGCTCTAGATCAAGAAAAAATAAAATCAATTCTTAACTGGCCAATTCCTAAGGATGTGGTAGATGTTAGATCATTTCTAGGTATCATATGATATTATCATATATTCATATATGGGCTCTCTAAGTTGGTTTACCCCATACCTTCCCTACAGAGGAATGGGGCTAAATTTGAATGGATACAAAAATGTCAAGGGAGTTTTGAATAGTTGCAGAATTTCCTCATTGTTGCATTGGTGCTTAAAATAGGTGTCCCCGACAAAGATTTACAGTTTGTATTGATTCTTGTTTGGAGGGCTTAGAGGTGTACTAATAAAGACCACCAAAAGAATTATGTAGTATATGTGTTGGAATTAGTTAAAATTATCCATGCACTTAAGCTGTGGCATAATTATTTAGTTTGTAACAAGTTTACACTAGTCATTTATAATCTTAATTTAATATACTTTTTTAGTCAGCCTGACATGAATGTTAGACAAGGTAGGTGGATGGAATTCTTCAGTGAGTATGACTTCAGTAGTAAACATATGAAGGGGAAGGAAAATAAAATGGATAATGTAATAAGTCGAAGTTTGAAGCAGATATACAAGGTAACATTAAATAGTACTAAAACATATTTGATAGAAAAATCAAAGCAATAGCTTTGAAAGATAAAATTTATAGTCAGGTTTAGGAATAGATGAAAGATAAAATTGATCATTAATAAAAAAAAATAGACTATATGAGTAACGAAACTAGTCTGTTAACCTTTAAGGACAAAATTTATGTCCCTAAATTTCCCAGGATCAAATAGTTAATTCTAGAGAAACACCATAAAAGGCCTTTCTCGGCCTACCCAGTTTATCAAAAAGTCATTTCAACTCTCAAAAAAGAATTATTTTGGCCAAGTACAAAAAAGGGTGGTCATGTATTTGGAAAAATGTAAATAATCTCAAACAGCAAAGGTACAACGTCAAGATGAAACATGATTTCTAAATCCTTTTCTTATACCACAGGGACTATACTCAATGAATCCCTGACATATCACGTGCGTTCATGGCATACTAAACAGTATCCTTAATTTTACTATAGATTGGAAAATACATCTAAAAATCACATTATCTGAAATTTTTAAGATTATGTAAAAAGAGAATGACAATATGGAAGATATTGCAGAACGTTTTCAATATAGTTTGTAGAGATTAGGCCATAGTGACTTGGATAAGAATATCTTGAAGATCATCTTTCTCAAAGAACTAAGGGAGGAATCTCTAGAGCTATTGAACCTAGTATGGAAAGGATATATATCAAAACGAATAATTTGATATCTTCTGTGAATTATGCGTCAAGTGTTCACGAGGGGCCACAAGATAGAGGCAGGGAATTTGAGCCCTCAAAACATCCAGCAGTGGAGTTACAGAGGATGAAATTGGGAATTTGTTGGATAACCTAAGAACCAATATCCTGAGCACATTATCATCTCAACTAGACATGTTGCAGGCGAAACAGAAGTAGATGGAAGCAGAGAAGGCTATGTCTACTTTCTACCCTTAATGCAGGTAGAAGCATTCATTGAAGGAAGGTCCATTAAATTATGTGGAGACTTGTACGATATGTGAACAGAGTCATTCCCCTAGCACTTGTCCGTCTCTTCTGGGATTGAAGGTAGTCTTTCAAGGAACAAACGAAGAATCATATCAACTTTATTTTATGGGATCAAGGAAACCATGGCAACTGTGGTAGTCAAACATGAATCAAGGTATCCCTTCAGACCCGTCTCAATATTTTAATATTATGAATTTCGATCAGCAGTCTATCCATTTTTCACCTTCTTGGTTGTAGTCTTACCAATATCCAATTCCCTGGCGACCATGGTACCCTCAATATGGTCCAAATTCATCATGGTCCCAAGATTGGCATGGACCTCCTTGTCATCCTTCAGGATAATTCTCCCAACCTAACAACAGCTACAAATTCCTGCTAATGCGCCCACAAGTAATCCTCCTCTTCATCCCCAAATTCCTGTCCAATGCAATACAAATCCAAATAATAGAGGGCCTCAATAGGTTGAGTCACTCAACCTCCCTGCATATAGTATTTCCACCATGGAATGTAAAGAATTAAATCTTCGATCTGGTTGGGTGGTCAATACTTAGACTTCACCAATAATTGTTGAACATACAGATGATGAAGTATCAGAATCATAACATAGAACAATAGGTGATACACCATCATAGATTCCTATAATGTAGAAAACCCCTTTGCAAACAATTGTTACTAGAAGATGTTAGACTAGTCGACCTTATTCAGAAAGATTATCTTTGGGAAAAGAAAGTCCTCATCCTAAATTTGACCTTTTAGGGGAATTGCAAAAGTTATTCCTTAAACTTCCATTACTTCAGGATGCAAAAGACATACTGATTTATGCTAAGAAAATTAAAGAATATTTTTCTAAGAAACCTAGAAGAAAATGAAACAAACCACTTACTATTCATGTCATGGGTAAATTATTAGATATCATGCTAGGGAAATCTATACCTATCAAATACAAGGATCCTAGGACCCTGATTCTGACACGTAGATTAATTGGGTGGATATCCCAAATGTATTGGTAGAGTTAGGGGTGGTGATTAATGTTATAACCTCTGCAACCTTAATTACCCTGGGTCTGCGGAACCCTAAATCAGCTCCCACCATCCTACAATTGGCAGATTAGTATACTATAAGACCGGTAGGGAGGATGGAAGATATCACTATTTTGGTAGACTCATGGCAGTACCTTGTTGACCTTTTGCTTTTACATACCCAATTCCCAGTTGGTGGGCATCCTTTGATTTTAGGAAGACCTTGGTTTGCAACCACAGATGCTTACATTGGGTGTGGGCATGGAAACACGGTAATATCCAATGGCGAATTTACAAAGAATCTTATCCTTTACCCCCCTACAGAACCAAGTTCATCAAATAAACTCATATTTATCTTGATATAAAAGTCTCTATCTATTAAAGATCCTGAATCTGAGAATGAAGAAGTTAGACCCATCCTTACCATCAGTGACTCTCTGTTTTAAGGATGAAACATAGGATGATTCCATTAGCACCTTTCTCAGCAGTCTCGAATCCCTTTCTGATTCAACCCATTAGTTGTTAGAAACTATCATGAGTTGCAATGTTTACGAAGATATTAAACTAGAAACAGAAGTAGAAAAAATTCTTGAAATTGTACCTCAAATAGTGTTCGTGTAGGAATTGAACCATGGAAAGCATTGAATATTAATCCTGGCCTTTCACATTGTTAGGTAAACTTGACTCAGGATAGAGTCAAAGTTGACCAGGTTAAACAGTAATGGTTTTGGGGCACATGGTATTGTGCACCCATGGTATTCTTCCCGTGGTGTCATATGTAATGGAGCCTATAAAAGGCTCGAAGGACTTCATTGTAATGCAAGGCTTGGAGGTGAGTGGTGAAGGCTCACTTGGCCGGATTGGCTAGGGTTTTGGCTAAGGATAATGAAATTTCATTATGATTGGGCTTTTCCTCGAATTTGGGGTTTTCCCTGATAAACATGTGTGTTTATGTGTTTATGGTTGTTGCTGGTTATTTTTATATCTGTTTCTCTCAGTGATTCTCTGTAATTAATTTGTGTTCTTGGGTAAATTTCTTAACAATTAGTATCGGAGCCAAAGGTTGTGTATTGGCTTCAGAAAAATGCTTTTGTTGCAAGGGCTATTTAGCCTGGTAGACATAGAAAGGATTGATGCGTAGTTTAGGCTAGACAAACATGTCAGAGGCATCGTGGAAAAGCATACTACTCAAGCCGGGCAAGTCAAGGGTGCCCTTGAAAGGTAGAGTGCTACTATGGAAAAGCGTACTGTCGAGACTGGCGTGGAAAATCTTTTGTGGAAAAGCATACTGTGGAACTATTGAGTATGCGCTTTTTTGGTCACTGAACGTCCCATGGCAGTGAGTAGCAGATAGATGAAGGCGAGGAAGTTTCAATCTGTAGTGGCCATGAGAGAGTTGTTGCAGGCGATGGCAACACAAAAGAGTTGTTGCAAGTGAAGAGACCAGAGGTAGAGGATTAGGAGGAGGAGGAGCAGTTGTTGTTGTTGGATCTTTCGGCAGCAATAGAGAGAACTCATAGCAGATCTGTGTCTCGATGAGGTCGTAAGCAAGAAAGCTCAAGTGGTGTGGAAGAGAATGTTGATGCTATGGATATAGATCAACCAAACAAGAAGCATCGCATGTTATCACGCTCCAGATCCAGATCAAGGCCTCTTGGTGAAGTCACCCCAGGTGAGGGTTTCAAGGATTCATCTCAAAAATTAGAGGCAGTTAAACTTGGCAAGAAGGCAGCAAAGAAACAAAACAAGGATGCGTGCAATTGAGAGAAGATGGGTTAGAATAGCAGCAACAATAAACAAAAAAAAAAAATGAAGTCAAAATTATTGCATGTAAATGGGCATACTACTGTAAGACCTGGTAAGGCATGTGTACCCCTTGATGATCACTGGTAAAGTCTGGGTTAAACCTAGGTTATAGGGGGGATGTCACGTTAACAATACCCTAGGTAAAAACTCTGAGGGGGGTAAGAGCTAGAGTGAGCGGGATTGTCTCACTTAGCATGTTTGGCTGGAGTTAGTCAAGGAACCCCAAGTCAAGTTTAAGGGGGCAAAATTGTTAGGTAAACTTGACTCAGGATAGAGTCAAAGTTGACCAGGTTAAACAGTGTTGGTTTTGGGGAACATGGTATTCTACCCGTGGTATTATATGTAATGGAGCCTATAAAAGGCTGGAAGGACTTCATTGTAATGCAAGGCCTGGAGGTGAGCGGTGAAGGCTCACTTAGCCGGATTAGCCAGGGTTTTGGCCAAGGATAATGAAATTTCATTATGATTGGGTTTTTCCTTGGATTTGGGGTTTTCCCGGATAAACATGTGTGTTTATGTGCTTATGGTTGTTGCTGGTTATTTCTATATTTGTTTCTCTCAGTGATTCTTCGTAATTAATTTGTGTTCTTGGGTAAATTTCTTAACACACACTCCCAATCCAAACAACTACTGAAAGTCCTTCGGGAGCATAAAGAAGCCTTTTATTGGGAATACAGATATATGAAAGGGATCCCTACTGATTTATGTATATATTAAAGAGGAATGTTGACCTATTATGCAGCCAAAAAGAAGAATGAGTCATGCCTTAAAAAACATTGTCAAAGATAAATTACATAAGCTATTAGATGTGGGTTTTATTTATCTTGTATTAGGTAGTCAACAAGGTTCCATGCTAGTCATTTTTCCTAAGAACAATGGAAAGTGTCATATTTTCGTAGATTATAGGGAACTAAACAAAGAAACTCAGAAAGGCCATTTTCCCTTACTCTTTTTTGACCAAGTTCTTGATACATTAGCTAGGAAGGAGTTTTTGTTCTTTCTGTATAGGTTTAGTGTATACAATCAGATAAAAATAGCTCTAAAGGATTAGGAAAAAACTACCATCACATCACCTTTGGGAACCTTTTCCTACTGAGTCCTTCCATTTTTCCTCGGTAACACACCAGCTCCCTTTCAAAGGGAAATATTAGGAATTTTCTCTGATCTAGTAAATGATAGTCTCGAGATTTACATGGATGACTTCACCCCATAAGGGGATTCCTTTACAAAATCTTAGAAAAACTTAGAGAAAGTAATTGAAATATACAACCAAACACATGTTTCTCTTAGTACAATCAAATTCATATGATGATGAAAGAAGGAATAGTTTTGGGACGCTTGCTTTCAGTTGTTGGAATTCGGGTTGATCCAGCGACTGTAGAGGTAATATTAAAATTTCCTACGCCTAAGACACCAACAAAGGTACGTAAAATTTTTGGTTATGCTGGATATTATAGGCATTTCATAGATTTATTTTCTAAAATAGAATTCCCACTTTTCCAATTGCTACCTAACGATGGATAATTTGTGTGAACTGGTGAATGTGAAGCAACTTTTGTAGAAATCAAAGAACTAGTCCGCAAGGCTCCAATATTACGTGGTCTTGACAAGAATCTCCCTGTTCACATCTCTATTGATGCTTATTAAAAAGAAGTAGGGACAGTTTTGTGGAAATAGGAGGACAAGAAATCGTACGCAATTTACTATGTCAACAAGAATTTGACCCCTGCTAAATTCAACTATATGGTAACTAAAAATGTGTTCTTGGCTGTTAATTATGCTATTAATAAAATTTCGCATTATATCAACGGTTATCCTACTTTCGTGCACATTGATCATACATCTATCAAGTATCTGATGAGAAAACCAATAACCCCTGGTCGCGTTACAAGAAGGTTACTGTTAATTCAAGAATTTGATATTACCATTGTAGATAAACTGGAGAAAGATAATGTAGTTGAAGATTTCCTATGTAGGATGTATACTAGTGATGAAGGTACACCTGCAGAGGATAGTTTTCTAGATTAACATCTTTTTGCAATTTCTACCCACAATCTGTGGTACGAAGGTATTGCTAACTATCTTGCCATAAGAAAGGCGCTTGAACACTTGACTTATAGAGAACAATGAAGGATTATCCATCATATTGCTCTTTATTCATGGATAGAGGGATAGCTCTTTTACACATGATTTGACTAGCAAATTTGGCATTGCATAAGTGGTGATGACATCTATGATGTCATGAAAGATGCTCATGATGGCCGTAGTGGGGGACATTTTGCACATAAATGGACAGATCATAAGGTGTTACAAATGGGATATATTGGCCTTCTATTTTTTGTGATGCGAGGAAATATGTTAGAGGGTGTGATAGTTGCCAGTGGATGGGTAAGCCTAGTTGGGTAGACGAAATGTCATTACCACCCCAACTAGCTCTTGAGCCCTTTGAAAAATGGGCTATCAATTTCTTTGGGCCAGTTAATCCACCTTCACAGCAGAAAGTTCACATTCTGGTTCGCATGGATTACGTGACAAAGTGGGTAGAGGTCAAGGCGGTTGTGAAGGCAACACAAAAAAGTTGTTTTAGAATTTTTATTTGAAGAAATTCTTGCACAATATAGAGCTCCTAGAGAGATAGTTTTAGATGGAGGGGCACAATTTACATCACATCTGATAGCATGACTTATGAGAAAGTATGGAATCAAGCATAGGGTAACATCTCCATATCACCCACGGTCGAATAGTCAAGTTGAAAGAAAAATCAAGGTAATAGAGAATATTCTTACAAAGACTATAGAGAACCATTGGCAGAATTGGGCTGAGAAGCTTCCTGAGGAACTGCGGGCATATAGAACAACACGGCGGAAGACAATAGGGTTTTCACCATATGAGCTTGTCTATGGCAAGTCCCCGTTGTTTCCAGTGGAATTTGAAATTAAGACGCTTACGACAGCCCTTGAATTAGGTATAGACATTTCAAAAGCCTAGAAACACCACTGGAACAGTTGAATGAGTTGGATGAAATTCATCTGGTAGTTGTCCAGAATACTTTTGCAATCCAACAACAGTGAACAAAATGGAATGATAAGTTCATTAATAAAAAATTGTTTCAAAGAGGAGATTGGGCATTTTTCTATGATTCTTGGTTCAAGGATTTTAAGGGAAAACTATGCTCCAAGTGGATGGGACGATATGAATTTGACACGATGTTCTATAATGGGATTGTTAGACTTATAACAATTTATGAGTCACATACACCTTTTTTCATGAGTGGACATCGCATCAGATTATATCACCGTTCAGATTCAAGAGACGCTTTTATTAAATATCTCTTGGATAACTCTAGTTTTGAAGTTATTAGTGCAGGGAATTCTTCGTCTGCACTCCGGATTTAAAAAAAAAAAGAAAAGAAAAAAACAATAATATATATATATATATATATATATATATATATATATATATATATATATATATATATATATATATTATATATATATAATATATATATATATATAGATATATATATATATATATATATACTATATATATATATATATAATAAAATGTCGTTACTATATCAATCTTTTTCTTGCAGGTACCTCACCGGTGTTGTTACTCCTCCGATGCTATTACTCAATCACGATTCCATTTAAGTATTCAGGTGTTTTTAGTCCTTTGGTGTTGTTAGTCCTCTAGTGTTCTTACTCAGTCACGATTTCATCTAAGTACTCCAGTTTTGTTACTCCTCGGGTGTTGTTACTCCGCCGTTGTTGTTACTCATTGGGTGTTGTTACTCCCTCTGATGTTGTTAGTCCTCCACTGTTGGTACTCCATCAAGGTAAGTTGCCATGTACGTCCCCGGTTGACTTTGTGGATTTGATCTATAATTCATTTGACATGACTTGATATGACCGAGAACGGTCATCCCTTAGTTGGGGGGAGGTACTATAATAAATGAAAAAAAGATGCCATAATTAAATTACAATAATGACTTGTTATTATCATTATTGAACCTTATGCTAAGGGCCTACACTCCACGATTTCCACCATACTTCACACAGTTACCGATATGGATCGGGACTTGAAGTTAGTACTATTTTATTAATGAATGAATCTTTCCAATGCTGCGAAGTAATTACTGCAATTACCACTCATTATTACCATATTCCACCATGGATTTTTCCATATTTCACTGTTACCCTTCCAGATTTCACTCTCACTACACCCCATCACTATCAAAACTCTCTTATCAAAAATCTACATGAAGGCACTCCTCCTCGAAGGTATTTGGTCACTCCAAAGTGTTGTTACACAGTCGTTACAGAATGGGTGGGCAGGCTGTGAGACATGAACCAGAAGGCACAAAGTAGGTTTGTCGCAATACCGATGTTTGGAAAGTCTTCTTAGATTCAAGATTACGTGTGCATTTTGAGAGGTTAGAAGGATTTGACGAAGCTATCATAGGTGAATTTGTCTTAAAACTGGAAGGAGATCAATCCATTGTTCATGGGCTAGATATTTCTATCATGGAGGAAATTATTTTGATTGCCAATGGATTGCAGTGAGTAGATCAAAAATGGTTCTCTCGGAAGTCTCCTCTTCTAGAGTTTTTGGAATGGTTTTTGTAGGATAGGGAGACAACGGTCCAGAAAGGAAGAGGGTATGGGATAAGCTGCCATATTTTATTATCAAGTTCATTCTTTAGACATGCCATACATTCTATGGAGAACACTTCAACTGATGGCACAGCCTACTTGCTGGTCTAAAACCATTAGTGCCTCTTAGAAATCATGGGTTGGTTAGATTATTGGTGCGGCATGCTCTTTTTCAAACCTTCGTGGCTTGGCCACAATTCACTGAGCTAACAGAGGAAGGACTTGTGACTATGATTCTTGCAAGGGAGGAGGAAAAAGACTTAGTAGTGGAAAAAGAGGCCACAAACAACGCTTCTCCAGCATCACCTGTTGGGCCAATAGAAATAGATACAATTGAGATAGAAGAGATTACAGTCATTGCTGCTCCATAGGAACCAGCGTCAACTGCCAATTTAAGAGGAGAATCACCACCCTCGGATGCAACTACAGTTGTTGCTAATAGACAATAACCAACATCACATGTCCAAGCAATTGAAGAACGTTTGGCTGAAAATGTAGGTGGTGCTGACACATAAGAACCAGCACCACCTATCCAAGCATTTGAAGAAACTTTGGATGAAAATGTAGGTGGTGCTGCCACACAAGAACCAACACCACCTTCTCAAATGAATGTGGAACCTTTGGAGGAAACATGGGCCACAATCAACACTGCTCCACAAGAGCTAGTGCTAGTTGCTGGGTAGAGGGAAGATTTCAAAGAAGCACATGCAGAAGGAGAAAAAGGGAGTATAGAATATCTTGTTAATAGAGGGCAAGGAGAAGGAGATCCTGTGTTAGCAAGAATTGAGAGAATGGAAATTGATGAAATTATTTGTCACACTCATTTTCTTGCATCTTTGCCAAAAGGGGTAAGGAAATTTCGTTCCCCTAGAAGCATGGAGAAAGAAAAAATTTCTCCCCCAATCCCAAAATTTGTCGGGACAGTTAGAGGCCATTATGAACACTATTACTCAAAAACTAGTGTGGACTGGTGAACGAAGTGAGAAAATTGAAGGGTTTGTGGTAGACACTGCCATACAAGAACTAATGTCAACCAAAGGACAAAATGAAGAAGCAATGGCCAATGATACTTCTATAGAACCATTAGATGAGGATGTTGCTGATAAGACTAATCCACAAGGGCTAGAGACAATTCCTGAGTACATGGAAGAGGATGGTTGGGCAACAAAGCAACCACAAAAAGAGGGTGTCAAATACACTACCCCACAAGACCCTGTAGTAAATCAAGAGCCACAGAGGGAAGACATAGATATCCTGAGACCCAAAGAAGGAGATTGCAGGTTGTTCCCCATGTCGAGGAACAAACGGAAGAAATCAAAATAAAACAAGGACTAGTTGACGGTTTTGTCAACATCAACCTACCAAACCCTGGAGCATCTGTGAGACCTGTGGAAGAAGTGGCTGTAAAACAAGATTTCATTGAGAAATGTGCAAGAATGAGACCCCTCTTAAGGAAAGATATAGTCACAATTTAGAGAAAACATGCAGATGAAATCGAAAATCATTAAATTGAGAAAATGCGTACGACACTTATGAAGAAGAGTGAGGAAGCACAACAAAAATGCTGCAAAGCCCTGGCCTAAAACTGTTTCAGTAGCAACACAGATCGAAGATAGGCCCACGACTTCAGCGGCTGCACAAACTGTGTCTTTCTTGCATTTATTTAAGTCTCGAGAGTTCGTAATGGCTGCAAAGACCCAGAAATGGTAGGTTGCTACGACTCGCCTCCAACGGGGGTCCATTTCTGTAGAAATCCACCGGGCAGGAATACAGGAAATTCACAAGAAAGCTGTAAAAATAGTCTTCAACTACATAGAATAGATAGATAAAAATGCAAGTAGGAGAGACAATAGAAGTGAGTTGAGGGACTCGAAGAGCAGGTGAAGCTATTAAAGGTTGATAAGGAAGAGATGTTTACCTTGGCACAACAGGTAATGGCGTTCTGACCCCCTTCTCATACCTATGCTCTATTCCTCTGTGAACAATATCAATTCCTTTCTATAGAAAGTGTGTACTAGGATCTCATCCATGAGATAGAAGATCAATGCAGTGTCTGCACATCTTGAGATGCCACAATATTTTGGATCAGCAATTGATGTGCGAACTATATATGCATGATTACTTTGTTGGTAATGATTAATCATTTAACCCAGTGCCACACGTGGGGGACATTCAACTGAGAGCCTTTACCTCATACACAGTTAATCAGTTTAAATGGAACAATGCCTTCAACATGTTCGAATAGAATCAAGAAAATTGGCAACTTGTCCTTCGGATGGAGAATTGTCTGTCTGTGAATGTTTATAACAAACACAAAACTCTCTTAGGGATCGAGGGATGGAAAGAACAAATGTTCGTAATCAGGAAATGGTGCATTGAAGTACGCTGAAAACAAATATTTACTTTTCAAGAGGATGCCTAGTATAGCTACCAGAAACGATTGATGCTATCGTTATCAACTGTCAAGATACATGAGCCTTTTGGCCGCCCCAATTTTGCTCGGACTCTAAATAGGGTACCTCGGTATATTGCATGCATGTGGCTTTGTGGGGTTCGATGGATGGGTTTGAGGTTCTGATTCCCCATTATGTAGCTACCAGTTGATCAATATGCTACAGCATATGAGGTAGGTGACAATTGGTGGAAGTAACTCATCTAGACAAATGGATATAAGCCTTTAGGGATAGAAATGGCTACAAAATATGATCTTGTACAATCTCATGTTGATCATCGCAACTCCAACCTCGATTTGCGCAGGTTATTGGCTGCATGAGGACATGTAGTGAGGCCAGTTTGGGGAAGATGTTGGTGGCTAGATTTGCATATTTTTTCTCACCCTTTTACCCTTTTCTTTTTGCCCATTTCACCAATAATGGTTAATCGATATCTTAAAATGCACATGTATACCTATTGTCATGTCATTATGGATTATTGGTCAATGTAGCATAATGGTAGGGTATTATTAACGAAGAGTCTTGCTAATTCAGTTATTTCTGTAGATTTGATGGAAGAAACACTAGGACCGTGATTCACTAAATGATACCATCAAAGCTGGGAGCGTTATCCTTGAACACTAGTTGCAATGGTGAATCAATCTCTCTATTGACACACTGTTATCTTTTACATTTTGTTTTGTTCTGAAAACCACCATGTAATTAAAGGCAGGCAACACTATAATTCTAGGAACTGTATTATTGTGTATAAAGTAGAGTTGTCGGCTATGAAATATATCGTTGTTAAGTGTTGTTAAGGTTACAGGAGAAAGACTCTAACTCTGAGTCTGTAATAGAATACTTGTAATATTTATTTAATTAAAGACAAGTTGATCTTCTAAGCATATTTTTATTCGTTGATCTCGCCACAACCCTGATAAGGGAGTTGCGCCCACTCTCCTCAACAGGTGCTACTAGATTAGATGTGTGTTTAGGTTTATCTCCGTGAGTTTATTGTTGTTGTGAAAGTTTATCAGTGTGTTGTGAGTCATAATTTTTGTTACTCTTATTTTTGTTAGTGATTACTTGTTGTTACCCTTATTGGTTGTTACATTTATTGCTTGTTGTTACACATTGATGAATTTATAATTAATGTGCCATGTTGGGTAGGAAAACCATGTCATTCATATAAAGTGCATAATAGCCTTAAACTAAATAGTAGAACCACGGGTTGAGAATTAAATGTGGATTGGGTGAATTGCATGATTCATACTTGAACACCAACACACTCCCTGTGAAAATGAAAAATCCTTCTAGAATATAGGAGAACATAAACCCACAATCTAGGAGTCATGCACTTTATTTCGTATCTACAAGGATTTCCTATGAATTATGGAATACGAACACACACACATATAGTTAAATAGACAAATGATATAAAGGTGAGAAGACCCAAACAAGATAATGTATAAATGATCAGTAAAAGAATTGTATAAACATTTGATTGTATTTATACATGTTTGTATATATAAAATTTATATAGCATTATTGCGAGAAAGAGAAAGACATGCTAAGTAAAGATTATACAGAAACATTGAAAGTCAAAGATATTTATGGAAGCAAAAGATTTACTTTTAAAAAAATAATCTTTAAAAGGAATGTATGTTACAAATTAGAAAGACTAAGAGAAAACCAAAAGAATTTAGATGTTACAAATATGCAAATATTTGTAATGCAGGCTCAATATTAAAAATACTTAATTTTTTAAAAAATAAAATAGTAGGTTATAAAATTTTAAGTCACTGGGGACCTAAAATGTGTATGTACAAACCCCCTGCTATGTAAGATAGAATAACCAGAAATCCAGTTCTTGAGTCAAAAAGAAATAAAGAAATCAAGATCTTGACAAGAAATAACATGTCTAAAAATTTGACATTAGTCAAGTGGGGGACTATGGCCATGTTTCCATATAATTTTTCTGGAAACAAGAAAAAAAAATGCCAAGGAGAATAAATGAGTAATATCTTTTAGGTAGCTGGGAATAAGAATTCGAATGAAATCCTAATGCTTTCCTTGTAACCTTCAGATAACAAACCAAAACTAACCCACAACAAGTTAATCAATGTGAATAATAAGGGAGTGAGGAAGAATTTATAGAATTTTAATAATTCCTACATGATGAAAATAAAATAATCATTTATTCTCACCTAAGACAGTCGAAGCCATGAGAAATTACGATTAATACCGAGAGTATGTGAGTTGGTCAGTATAATAGGCTATATAACTATGATGACAGAAGATAATGCTGGGAAACTACAAATAATAGAATGACATCAGTGAATACCTTCGAACTCATGCACATTATCGCTCGGGAAAGCGAGCTGATGAAAACCATAACCTTGAGAAGAGAGAGTGAGGGTTTATTAATTGTTCATAATTTAAAAAATCTTAGTGAGTAAATAATATAAATTTTCCCTAGAGTTTAAAGTATCCAAGGCGTATTGCAAATGACTTACTGCAAAATTGTGAATCCTTAGAAAAATCATTGTAGACTTGACCTTAAGGATCTTAGAGTTCTAACCTGAGAGTGGAAAGAGAAGAAATTAATCAAAGAAGGCTTTCATCCATTGTTGAAAAAAATTACATTGCATAATTCGAGGAAAATTTGAATACTATGCTCATCCTTTGCGTTGTCATAAGGTAAAAAATTATTAAAAAATTAGTTCGATAATTATGATAAAATGGTTGCATAATCAATAAGAAACGTTAGCCAAAAAGTCTAAAAAAAAATCACCTGTGCTTAATATGCTTGTGGTTAAAAGAATTTGTGTTGTAAATCCATGAATCCTTTAAGCATTCAGCTGCATCCAAGAGGAAAAGGATTTGTGGTTTGGCATGATTTCCACAGGGCTACTCTTTGACAATAAAAAATTAGCAAGGAAACCCCTTCATTGCTAGCCTGTCAACAGAATTGTTTAACTTCCAATTTTTCCTCATTTTCATAATTTAACTTCCATTTTTCCACTTACGATGTCATTTCATTTCATCTTCTCCATGGATTAAGAAATGAACTAGGTTATACAATTACATTGAAAAGGTAAATTTCCATCATCAACTCAAGTCTATATTTGTGCTTTGTGAAACTAGTTTAACTAGAAAACAGGTACCAAAGTGTGCATTTTCTTTAGCTAACCTAATATTCCACAGTTACATCCAAAGTTATGTGTGTTCACGCATGCTAGATTTCAGCCAAAGCATAAACGTAGCTGCCAAATGTTGTCAATAAAGAGGTCCACCTATTGGTGACAGATGAAAGTTCATAGGATGGGTGTATCTAGTTTTTTAAACATGTGGTAAACATGGCTATGGCACACCGATAATGCAAAAAATGTCAAATGACAGGTTCTACAATCAAGTGAGAGAGGAATTTTAGCAGGAGAGAGAGATCTGAAGATCATATTGAAGCTATTGATGTGTCAAGAAGTCTCTTCTCATGATTCACTCCAATAGCGAATCATGAGAAGAAAAACTCCTATTTCAATTCAGAGACTTAAATGTCAATATGAATTCTAGTTTTTAGGTACCAATTTCTCCAAGTTGTTTAACTATGAAAACATTATCAAAATTCTTCATTTTTAAACGAAACACAGTTTCGAGATTATTGATATTATTTTGAAATTTATTATTGTGAATAATTTGTTTACATGTTGTGAGTAATATAGACTCTATTCATGGCATTCTCATTCTCACAGTTTTCAATAACCTGCACTCGTCAGGAGACCCTCCTAAAGATGTGTGCGAATAGTATAAACATTCCCCATTATTTCTATTTAGTTTCCTTATGCTCTGCATGTAGATTAAAAACTATATTTCATTTACATACTTTGTTCGTTTTAATGCTTTATTTCATTTAGATTGTTTCATTTTCCTTTTACTCATTTATGATTCCTTTCCTATCTGTCAAGCGCCTGATAGAAGATAAAAAGCAACCGAAAATGTTTACTCTAATGTTCTTTTCTATCTTAGACTCGTATTTATGTTTGAAGAATTATGATTAGCTTTGGATGAAGTATGAAAACACCGGTAATCGCTTAGGCTTTATTTCATGTTCTTGCTTTCCATTTTAGTAGAAGATTTCATCGATTCCTTCTTTCTAGAATAATTTTTCTTTCGCAAGTATAATACTAGCATTTGCACCTAATGTTGTAAAGAAAACGTCGTAAGGCAAGCCAATAGAAAATGAACTAGTAGCTTGAAGTGTCTTGTAAAATCAATGCAATCTCTACACAACATTATAATGTTTCAAAAATGATATATTTACAATGTTCAAGATCATTTAGTCAACATTTATTACCATGAAAAATAACAATATAAAGGCCTAGAAAATAGGCTTTTGATCACCCTATGAGGACACAAATAATAATGTTGAAGGTACATTTGAGATAATTTCACAAAATGGCTACTGAAGATGCAATATCCAGTTGCAAAAATTAAATTAACCTGAGTAAGCATAGAGGAAGAGTGGGTTATGTAGATGGAAAAATTGAGAAGAAGCCCAAGATCATAAAATGAAGGAGAAATAAACTTCAAATAACAATGTTAAATTGACCCTGATTTTCTGAATACAACCATGACCATGAACAACAATGGTGTGATACACTCCATTCCTAGATCTCAACTATAATATTCTATACAGAATGTTTGTGCCCATTTTCACTGAAGAAAAAACCATTACATATAATAAGGTGACACTAAGACAAAGATATGATAGATATGAAATGGGAAATAACCAATAATTGGCGACAAGACTAAAATAGCTATGATATTAAATTTGACAAATAAACTTCTAATTATAATAACAGTTCAATGAATGGAAAAGGAGCTCTACAAAATCTAGAAATAGATGTTGACTTATGAACTTCCATTTAATAAAAATATCCTATTTACGTTAAGAACTTGTAAAAGTACGGAATCAAGTTGTAGGTGGAAATTACCTGCATTGCTTCCCCCTCCTTATCACTAGATTTTGGGCCTTTCATTGGTCCTTCTTCACCAAAAATATTTCCCTCATCCATAGCAATTTTCTGATTTGTTTCTTTCTTTGTTCTCACTTTAGCCTTTGCTAATAGATACAAAACAACCATTGGCATTTTTACTATAGAAGTTTTTTTTGGAGGTGCTGTAGGATGAGGATACTCAAATAATGAGGGTGTGGCATGTGAAAGAACCTTAAATTTTGGCTAAAGAACCTTTATGCCCATTTTCGTTGAAGAAAAAACCATTACATATAATAAGGCGGCAATAAGACAAAGATATCATAGATATGAAATGGGAAATAAGCAATAGGTTGTGACAAGACTTAAATAGCTATGATATGAAATTTGACAAATAACCTTCTAACTATAATAACAGGTCAATTAAAGTTAAAGAAGCTCTACAACAGGTAGAAAGAGATGTTGACTTGTGAACAGCCATTTAATAAAAAATTACCATTTATGTTAAGAACTTGTAAAAATATGGAATCAAGTTGCAGTGGAAATTACCTGCATTGCTTCCCCTCCTTATCACTAGATTTTGGGCCACTTTTTTGGGATTTTTACCCCGACAAACTTCATGTCCATTTGAATCTGTTCAAAAAATGCAAAAATACAGAAGATGATCTAAACATGATACTATCATTTAATATTCGGTGTGCACCCTGCATTTAATTTCAGTCTCCTTTTATAGTATGGGTATTAACCTATTTGTGATAACATAGTTTCTTGAGCTCTCCCAACCATGTTTTAAATTTATTTCTTTTGTTTCCAAGCATGAATCTTGCTACCTGAGTTGTCTCATCTTCGTGGGATTTCCCAACTGTTTATTGAAAAAAGTACGCATGGCACAAAATTCTGGAGCAACTTTAAGAAGATATTTCATAACAGTAACATTATTACTTCAAAATGAATGTCTGTCAGTAGTTAGTGGCTCCTGAGATTTATTATATTTGACATGAAATACATCTACGATGTACAATAAGAATTCAAAAGGCTAGAATACCAACACTATGCGAGCCCTATTATGACCAGCGTTTGCAACAAATCTTTAGGGCACCTCGTAAAAGTAACAAAATTTGATCTCTATTATAGTAAGATTAGAGGATTAATTTCCTTGATAATTTGATTGGTCTTAGCTAAGAACCATGGATGAATTCTAATCTAAAATCAGGATTTGAAGCAATAAGCACAAAAAGATGAAATTTTAAATGTTGACGATTTAGAAAACTGCAAATTGAGTTGGATAAACATATATTCTATATAATGAAAGCGATTTAACAATGGTAGTTCCCTTTTAGCACATTATATATAACACCTACATTTCATCTTTGTCATATCCTCGTTGGTCCTGGGTCAGTGGTCATTCAATACACTTCTTCAAGTATAACGATAAGTATTCTCTTACATTGAGAATGTTTGAAGATCGTTTGAGATGAAACGGTAATGGATCTCGCAATTATCAAAACATTCCTTTTTCTCCATCTTGGAATGATCATGAAAAGAAGTGGACGGAAATGGAGGGCGCGACCCCTCTTTTCCATTGTTCATAATCTGCATAAATGGAAAGGAAATCGCCACAAATAAGAACCAGATATGAGATAAATAAAAAAAACACTATCTCTTGTGGACTAAGACGTGTACCCACGTCACAAGTTGCCTCAAAATCAATCACAATGAAGTACTGAAAATCTTGGAGTTGAAGTTCCTGGGCATTCCCTTGAGGATGCAGTTTGAAAGGTAGTTGCAGTTCCGAGGCATTTCCTTGAGGTTGCAGTTTAAAAGGTACATTCTGAAGACTGCTTCCTGGTGGCACCATGTAGTCCCAATTCCTTTGAGTAATAAGTCCCTGCTTCAATGTATGTGTTGGGTACGTATGAAAACTGAAAGCTTGTGGAAAGTACACAAGGGCATCTGGTAGACTCATAGACATTGCCTTTATATAACCTTCATTGAAAGGTAGTACATATCCATGGGGATTTAGTACACTGTCAAAATCTGGTATGCCACATGAAAACAAATCTTTCTCACTCTTTATTTCTATGCAAACTCCAACAGTGCCATAAAAGTTAAAACCTGCAATTTTATTTGGTGACCACATTATAGGAACCTCGTGGTTCCTTATAATTTGTTCTGCATTATCATGGAGAAAAAGTTAGAACACATCAGCTAGAAAAACAATTATTTAATACTGTATATTCCTAAGTCTAACCTAGTGACCTATCATATCTTTATGTTTAGGCTTGTCGATGGGAGTTTGGGTATCACATCCGTTTGATTTTTGTTAGTCTGCTTCTGTGGGCTGTTTTGCATTCTCAACTTTGGATTTTGAAGGTGTTTTTTTGGCAATTCTCGCTTTCCTCAGAGTGGTACTCGGTCTGGCAGTTAGAGAACTTTGGGCTTGTCTCTTACTCAAGCCTGGAAGACTTTGACTTATCCTTTTATATTTGTTTGCTCAAGGGATTCCTTTTGGATGTTTGCCATGTATACTCCATTAGGGCAATTCTGGGAGCT
Source organism: Pinus tabuliformis (assembly GCA_031772625.1). NCBI lineage: Eukaryota > Viridiplantae > Streptophyta > Pinopsida > Pinales > Pinaceae > Pinus > Pinus tabuliformis. Next base: position 1,667,058,576 of record CM062819.1, on the reverse strand, counting down.
TTGGGATATGGATTACCAGGAAGTTCCGTAAATGCACAAAGTTTTGTGAAGGCATGAAGACTTCATTAACGGCAATAGCACATCTATATTCTTGGTAACATCTAAGGCCCATGAAAAATGAGCACCAATGAATTAGAATAAAATGGCTATTAGATAGAAATAAAAACAATACAACGCCAGAATCTCACAAAAGAAATAATAAAAAGAATTTGACTCTTGCAATACTTGCCAACTTCTGTTTGCCATTTTGACTGTAAATGAAGATTATAGAAGTGCTTAGAACCACTTATGTCGCATGCTTCAAGACATCCTAAATTAAAACCTAGGTTAACAAAGAAAATCCTCCATAGGCTGCATACATATGATAAGTCAGTGCTCCAAGTACTCTGGATGTAACAAATTTAAGGATGTTCAATTTGAACTCGTGATTTTAGGCAAATATTTAAAGTCGTGAGTAATCTAATTATAAATTACAATTTACTTGCATCAAAGCAAAGCAAACAAATTAAACAAAACTGAAAATCTGCAGCATTGTACATTGGATGCAAAGAGGTACACCTTAAAAATCAAATAACTACAAAGCTTTAAACAGTCTACAGTAAAATGACATGCATCTTAAGCTCCACTAGCCAGAGCTAGCCATAGAATTGACAATCCATAGATTCAACCTACTATTGCAGAAGAGCTCAAATGTTATTATCTGTTGTTATCTACGAAGAGATATCTACAAATCTAGCGTGTACTTTCATCTCTATAGCAATATTAAGATTTGAAATAATTGAAGATAATGTACATCTGATGTTGAACTCTGCAAGAGACGACCAGATAAGAGAAAAATGCTTAATAAAGTGAGATGTGAAGACTATACAGAGTTTCCTTTGCTTGTCTGCCAAGCAAGTTGCCATCTACATGAAAGATGTCTTGCAATATCAGAGAACATGTTTAGATAGTTTAGACACGGAATATATACAGTGTAACCAGATATACTTTTAGATCCTTTATAGATTGGAGTTAAAGGGGAGATAAATTCTTCGTAAAACTGTAATTGCTTTACTCCTCATCTAGATGTTCAGGGATTTCCGTGGATGCTAATAAAATTTCATTTCAGATATATGTCCACCTTACCACCCATCACCTTTCAAGTAAAGAAGGCATGGATCCAATCAGCTTAATTGACATGACAAAATTGTAATAGAGTTATAAACCTATTTCCAGTCACCAATTCCTTTAAGGGCAAATAACGTCTTTAGCAGAAACACTCCTCTTGACTCTTGATATGGATACTAGGATTCATCTTTGTCATATCCTTGTTGGTCCTGGGTCAGTGGTCATTCAATACACTTCTTCAAGTATAACGATAAGTATTCTCTTACATTGAGAATTTCTAAAGATCGTTTGAGACGAAACGGTAATGGATCTCGCAATTATCAAAACATTCCTTTTTCTCCATCTTGGAATGATCATGAAAAGAAGTGGATGGAAATGGAGGGCGCGACCCCTCTTTTCCATTGTTCATAATCTACATAAATGGAAAGGAAATCGCCACAAATAAGAACTAGATATGAGATAAATAAATAAAAACACTATCTCTTGTGGACTAAGACGTGTACCCATGTCACAAGTTGCCTCAAAATCAATCACAACGAAGTACTGAAAATCTTGGAGTTGAAGTTCCTGGGCATTCCCTTGAGGATGCAGTTTGAAAGGTAGTTGCAGTTCCGGGGCATTCCCTTGAGGTTGTAGTTTAAAAGGTACATTCTGAAGATTGCTTCCTGGTGGCACCATGTAGTCCCAATTCCTTTGACTAATAAGTCCCTGCTTCAATGTATGTGTTGGGTACGTATGAAAACTGAAAGCTTGTGGAAAGTACACAGGGGAATCTGGTAGACTCATAGACATTGCCTTTATATAACCTTCATTGAAAGGTAGTACATATCCATGGGGATTCAGTACACTGTCAAAATCTGGTAAGCCACATGATAACAAATCTCTCTCACTCTTTATTGCTATGCAAACTCCAACAGTGCCATAAAAGTTAAAACCTGCAATTCTATTTGGTGACCACATTATAGGAACCTCGTGGTTCCTTATAATTTGTTCTGCATTATCATGTAGAAAAAGTTATAACACATCAGCCAAAAAAACAATTATTTAATATTGTATATTCCTAAGTCTAACCTAGTGACCTATCATATCTTTATGTTTAGGCTTGTAGATGGGAGTTTGGGTATCACATCCTTTTGATTTTTGTTAGTTTGCTTCTGTGGGCTATTTTGCATTCTCAACTTTGGATTTTGAAGGTGTTTTTTTGGCAATTCTAGCTTTCCTCAGAGTGGTACTCGGTCTGGCAATTAGAGAACTTTGGGCTTGTCTCTTACTCAAGCCTGGAAGACTTTGACTTATCCTTTTATATTTTTTTGCTCAAGGGATTCCTTTTGGATGTTTGCCATGTATATTCCATTAGGGCAATTCTGGGAGCTTTGGGATATGGATTACCAGGAATTTCCGTAAATGCACAAAGTTTTGTGAAGGCATGAATACTTCATTAACAGCAATAGCACATCTATATTCTTGGTAACATCTAAGGCCCAGGAAAAATGAGCACCAATGAATTAGAATAAAATGGCTATTAGATAAAAATAAAAACAATACAACGCTAGAATCTCACAAAAGAAATAATAAAAGGAATTTGACTCTTGCAATACTTGCCAACTTCTGTTTGCCATTTTGACTGTAAATGAAGATTATAGAAGTGCTCAGAACCACTTATGTTGCATGCTTCAAGACATCCTAAATTAAAACCTAGGTTAACAAAGAAAATCGTCCATAACCTACATACATATGATAAGTCAGTGCTCCAAGTACTCTGGATGTAACAAATTTAAGGATGTTCAATTTGAACTGGTGATTTTTGGCAAATTTTTAAAGTCGTGAGAGATCTAATTATAAATTACAATTTACTTGCATAAAAGCAAAGCAAACAAATTAAACAAAAATGAAAACCTGCAGCATTGTACATTGGATGCAAAGAGGTACACCTTAAAAATCAAATAACTACAAAGCTTTAAATAGTCTACAGTAAAACGGCATGCATCTTAAGCTCCACTAGCCAGAGCTAGCCACAGACTTGACAATCCATAGATTCAACCTACTATTGCAGAAGAGCTCAAATGCTATTATCTGTTGTTATCTATGAAGAGATATCTACAAATATAGCGTGTACTTTCATCTCTATAGCAATATTAAGATTTGAAATACACCTATGCCTGTTCACTTTAATTCCACTCAATGCCAGTATTGTGTCACCTTAGCGAATAGATCCAGTTAGATGTGTATGTATTTCTAATATTTTGCCAATGCTTGCACTAGTAGTACTTATTTGGATTAACAAACTGTTATTGGAATTTATAAAATATTATGTTTTTTCCATGAAGACAACATATGATGGTATGTATACAACAGTTACATTGTATCAAGAAAATCCAGCACAAAAGATTTGAAGAACAAGAGCTAACCTGGTTTTACTAGCACTTCAGCAAATGGGAGGTGGGTTCTGCATTTGATGACTGAGCTAGTCCCCTTTACTATTTTGTTATGTTTATGCAAATCATCAATTGAATTTACATATCAGTGATTTGATCTCTTCCTTTCTGTTAAAGTTAAACTTTAAATAATAAAAATCCATGTTTTCAAGAGTTGGACTGTGTAGATGCTAATATGACATCTGAATCACAGTTAATAAACATACGACACAGACATACATTGAGTTTAAGAGGTCAAGGCAGTTGTAGCAAATCAGATTTAGAAGCTACGACAACTCCTTGACAAACATAGGAAACTGAAATGATTTGAGAAGATATGACATGGGAGTGATGATGCTGGGAGAGCTTTGTTTGATTAAAAGAATGAAACACTTACATATGATAGAGCTTGGCATGATCTTGTGTTATGTGACTTGTCTTGAATGGGACGAGACAGGCTTCTTGTGTTATGTGACTTGTCTTGAATGGGACAAGATAGGCTTACTTTTCTAAAATTTTCAGTAAAATGCATAGGTTCTGCAAACCGTTAAAATTAAAAATTGAAATGTTTTTTTAGACAGTATACATGGTACTTGCCACAATATTTGGAGTGTATATTTCTTTAGATCAATTTTCAGGCCCTTTGTGCAGTGCAGCTACCCCAGCTGCTAAATATAAAACCTTTGGCATTAGAGGTTTTCATTAGAAAGATAATATAGTTGCTAGATAGACAGCGACAACGTCGGTGGCACCAGGATGGGTTGTAGCAAAGGCAAAGGCACCTCGATTTCTTATCACTGCAAATAAGGTTTTTCACAAACCTCTCCTTGTATGAAAATGTCTTTGTCATAAATAAAGAGCTAACTAGCCTGCCATTAAATAGACCTGCTAAACAGGAATCCCCAAGTAGCAGCATTTATTGACATAAGACCAGAATCAGTACCTTGAAAATTTTCTTGAAGCAAACTGGAATCCCTAGGACAAATATGATTGTCCCACAACCCTAACTGGTAACAACTACAATTATCTTTTTCGTATGATGGATATTAGAGTCAACCAAGATGCTGCTTGAGCAGGTATTCTCAATAGAGAGTCTGAAGAAAGCGTGAAATGCAGAATCACACTGGTGGAAAGCCAAACAATCTGCAACTACCTGGCAAACAACCCTATATTTAGATGAACATAAAATATTGGGAGAGAGGACAAAATTAAACAAATTAGAAGTAAGATACTAAGAAATATTTAGTAAATAGTTCTAAATAGGACTGGACTCCATTACTTTGTCCATGGGTAATTTTCTTGACACAGATAAGTGGAAATTCTACATTGGAATATTCACTAAGAATGAAAACCCTGATTGAAATTTATCTAGCACGGTCAGCTAAAAGGCATTTACAAACATTATATCAAGCAATTCTTTAAGTCTTTCATGAATACGAAGAATTAGGGAATAACAGACACCGATACAGAGATATGATATCGCCCTAAACTGTGAGATATGGCAATTATGTTTCCAACATTAATCTGTATAGAAAACCCTTTGTAATTTGAACTCAATTCGTGTGAAAAGCCTCCCATCAAAATTGGGAACAAAAATTGTAACTTAAGTTGATTTGCATGCTTGCCAGATGCCATATGCAATGCGCGGCCAAATGCCAGATGCTATGGGCGGCGAGGGATAATGAATTGAACACTTCGAATCAAACGGTGAATATTAATTCCATCGTCTAACAACGAAATCAAGGGCGCAGGAAGGTACAGAGTGGCACTGGAGGGGAGTTCTTCCCAGAGGAACGCCTTACGGCGTAAAAATAGAGCAAACAAATTTGCAGAACAAATTTGAATACAAGATATTAAAGGGTTATCTAATAAAATTCTATAATCACTGCGATTTTATCAAAATTTTCAACATAAAATAGAGCAAACAAATTTGCAGAACAAATTTGAATACAAGATATTAAAGAGTTATCTAATAAAATTCTATAATCACTGCGATTTTATCATATCGAATTGTTAAGAGAATGACCGGGCAAGAAATATTACTCAATTTTCAATTCCATTAAATAGTAATCCGCCGCGGTAGCCCCTCCTTCAATGAAAACCAATCCTCTTCAATTAAAGACCATCTGCCTCAGCAGCTCCTCCTCCAGTTAAAGCCAATCCTCTGCAGCTGGCAGAGATGAGCTATATAGATAGTTAGATAGGCAATTTATTTAATGAAATTCTCTGATCATTGCGATTTTATCATATCAAATTGTGAAAACAATGAGCAGGAAAGAAATATAACTCAGATTTTCAATCGGCTGCCGCAGCCCCTCCTTCAATGAGAGTCAATACTCTGCAATTAAAGACAATCCGCCGCAGCAGCCCCTCCTCCAATTTAAGCCAATCCTCTGCAAAGAGAAGAGATGCGGAATATATAAGTAATATATATTTAATTAGATTTTAATCTCAACGATCAAGAACCTAAAAATGTGAAAAATATATGATATATTAGCAAATGAAAGCAACAGCAGGATAATCTTAAGCAATTTCTCTGCAAACCAGGATCTAGATTATCCTTCGTGCAAATATTTTTTCAAACCCTTTAAAAAATATCTTTATCAGGAGGAACTGTTTATTTACCTGGTTTCCTCCAATATTGCTTAAACTCCATGTCCGATTGCGGATATTCAACTGCAGAACTGTACACGATGAGGGAATTCAAATATATTTAAAGTTTCACTCACATGCGTGAAAAATCCAGAGACAATAAAAGAAAAGATCATTAAAAATTAAACCGAAAGCTGCAAAGAAAATATAGTGAAGATCAATAGAAATTAAACAGAAAGCAGTACAGAAAATACAATGAACATCAATAAAATCAAACTGAACAATATTGAGAAAAAAGAAATCCACAGCATCTCAGAAAACCATGTTGGAGACGAAAGGAAACCTAAAAGAAACTCGTAAACAAACATAACAAAACCAAACAGAACAAAAGAAAACAGAGAACCGAAAAGAGGAGAGGACGCTGAATGTAAAGATGAGCCAGAAGCTGGTAAAACACGCAAATGGCCGCGAGGCAGTAGAAAAGACACGCATTCTCGTAATTCACAACCTCAGCGTGACAAAAGCACCAACACAATTGTATCCTTACATCTTTCCTATTGAATTTGAAGGAAAAGAATCCAAGTCCAACGGTTACATAGATGTAGGTTCCAGAGCTTACTAGAGACGAACAGGAGGATACAGGCAAAGACGTGCAAGGGATTAAGAAATGTAAAGGTTAAGAGGTACACAGATATGCTTTTACCGACACAGAGATATGATATCGCCCTAAACTGTGAGATATGGCGATTCTGTTGCCAACATTAATCTGGATAGAAAACCCTTTGTAATGTGAACTCAATCCGTGTGAAAAGCCTGCCATCAAAATTGGGAACAAAAACTATAACTTAAGTTGATTTTCATGCTTGCCAGATGCCATATGGGATGCCTATGTGCGGCGAGGGATATTGAATCGAACCCTTCAAACCAAACGGTGAATATTAATTCCATTGTCTAACAACGAAATCAAGGGCGCAGGAAGGTACAGAGTGGCACTGGAGGGGAGTTCTTCGCAGAGGAATGCCTTACGACGTAAATATATATTTAATTAGATTTTAATCTCAACGATAAGGAACCTAAAAATGTGAAAAATATATGATATATTAGCAAATGAAAGCAGCAGTAGGATAATATTAAGCAATTTCTCTGCAAACCAGGATCTAGATTATCCTTCGTGCAAATATTTTTTCAAACCCTTTAAAAAATATCTTTATCAGGAGGAACTGTTTATTTACCTGGTTGCCTCCAATATTGCTTAAACTCCATGTCCGATTGCGGATATTCAACTGCAGAACTGTACACGATGAGGGAATTCAAATATATTTAAAGTTTCACTCACATGCATGAAAAATCCAGAGACAATAAAAGAAAATATCATTAAAAATTAAACCGAAAGCTACAGAGAAAATATAGTGAAGATCAATAGAAATTAAACAGAAAGCAGTACAGAAAATACAATGAACATCAATAAAATCAAACTGAACAATATTGAGAAAAAAGAAATCCACAGCATCTCAGAAAACCATGTTGGAGACGAAAGGAAACCTAAAAGAAACTTGTAAACAAACATAACAAAACCAAACAGAACAAAAGAAAACAGAGAACCAAAAAGAGGAGAGGACGATGAATGTAAAGATGAGCCAGAAGCTGGTAAAACACGCGAATGGCCGCGAGGCAGTAGAAAAGACACGTATTCTCGTAATTCACAACCTCAGCGTGACAAAAGCACCAACACAATTGTATCCTTACATCTTTCCTATTGAATTTGAAGGAAAAGAACCCAAGTCCAACGGTTACATAGATGTAGGTTCCAGAGCTTACTAGAGACGAACAGGAGGATACAAGCAAGGACGTGCAAGGGATTATGAAATGTAAAGGTTAAGAGGTACACAGATATGCTTTTACCGACACAGAGATATGATATCGCCCTAAACTGTGAGATATGGCGATTCTGTTGCCAACATTAATTTGGATAACATTAATCTGGATAGAAAACCCTTTGTAATGTGAACTCAATCCGTGTGAAAAGCCTCCCATCAAAATTGGGAACAAAAACTGTAACTTAAGTTGATTTGCATGCTTGCCAGATGCCATATGGGATGCCTATGTGCGGCGAGGGATAATGAATCGAACCCTTCAAATCAAACGGTGAATATTAATTCCATCGTCTAACAACGAAATCAAGGGCGCAGGAAGGTATAGAGTGGCACAGGAGGGGAGTTCTTCCCAGAGGAATGCCTTACAGCGTAAATATTTATTTATTTCCAAATCCTTGTATATTAGGATTGTCTTGAATTCATAGATCAAATTTTCTTTCAAGGGATTAAGATTATCTTTGAATTCAATATATTAAAGCTCCATAGAATGGATTTATTTTGCAAGTCAAATAGCTTAGATTTCCTTTAAAAATAGAATAGATTAAATCTTATCTTTCAAATTTCGATCGAATAGATTTCATTTCGTGCTCAATAGAATATAATTTTGAGTCTTCCACCTTATCACAATTTTCTTTGAATTCCATTACATTTCAAGTATTGAATTTGATGTTTTCTGAGATATATTCTTTGGGAAAGAGCATGTGTGTGTTCACTAGTATCTTTTCATAAGTAGGTCTTATGTTCATCTCGCAATTAGAATAGTTAATTTTCAAACATTTTTGGTGTCATTGTTTAGGAGGCATACATAGGTGTTCTCTTTTAATTTAGGACGCCTTTTCATTTACACAACTCTATTTAATAGGGAGAGTGTAAGGCGAGAGGTAAGAGCATGCCCATCATCATTGTGGGTTTCTTCCTAAATTAGAGTTGTCGCAGATTAAATTTCATCGTAGTTGTATTGATACTTTAGATGCATAATCAATTCATATAAAAATAATTTAGAATGCATGTATAGAGAACGATATTCTAGGGGTAGATTTGTGACTAGAGGCCATAGTTCAATTCCAACATCACTAACCACCCTCGATAGACCACGTAGTTCCACACCACCTTCTGATACATGCTTTCCATTATTTTGAAATAGATCAATACTTCCTGAAGTTCTTATGTCAAAAATTCAACCTAGGGAATCAAAAACTTCATCTACATAAATTGTGGTAGAAAATACTACATCCCCAACCCAAGGATTCATATTACTTTCTTCAACAGGTGAAAAAATCATCAGACAAGAGTTAGAGGTACCTAGTTAAGAGGAAGAAGTACAAGAAGAAAATTTTCCTAAACAATCATTGATAGAGGAACCATAGGAACATGAATTAATTGAAGAAAACCCGATTTTGGAATCCTATATAAGTCACAAGGAATATACAATGGAAGATGAAGGCGAAGTACAGAATGGAGAGGAAAGACCAAGAACCAGATGGGGTAGAGGTAGAATAACACAAGCAGGTGGTAGATGGGTTCAAGGTGGAAGAGGAGGAAGAGAATCTAATGGAGGTTTTCATGAAGAAGAAGATCATTTTGGATTCCCTATTCAAGATATTGATACCACTGATACCATGAAAAATATTTCTACATCTATCCTACCTAAGCTCCATGGGTTATGACTGAGGATCCAGAAACATCTGTTTTTGAGGTTGAGGTACTATGTAGATCCTATGACTAATTACTTGATATTTAAAAATTAAAATTGTTTCCTACTACATTAAAAGGTAGTTCTCTTAAGTGGTTCATAGGTTTTGGAACAAATTTTATGAGGACATGGGATGATATGAAAAGATTATTTTTAGAAAAATAGAAATAATAGTGCATAAATTTAGACTTTAGAGATGAAGTTTTTAATATGGCACAAAGAGAGGACAAAAGCCTTGAATATTTAGTGGATAGATTTACTTATAATGTCAAAAGAGCTAAATTTCATGCTTTAGGAGTAGACACATTAAAACCTCTCTTAATAAAATCTATGATGGATTAATGGATTGATCTTATTAACATAATGGGTAAAGGAGATGTGTCTCAATTGTCATTTCAAGGAATTTTTGAACTATTCAAACACATTTCAAGAGGAAAAGCAAAATATGGTAGGAATATAAGAGATCTAGTTATGTCAAGGGTAAGAAAATTTGCATTATTAATAGCGAGTAGAGTAAAACATGGTAATTTTTTTGATAAATTTAAAATGATATTCTTCAAAATCTTAGTGAACAACTAGATATGCTAAGAGTACAAAACAAACAAAAAACTTAAGGTGTTTCTTTATCTATTATCTGTCCTAGATGTAGGAAAAAACATTCATTACGAGAATGTCCCCCTGAAAGTGTTGAAATATGTGTTATATGTATAGAAAATCATCCTACAAAGGAGTGTCCTTCAATACAAAGACTTAAAGTTTTTTACCAAGAAGTTGGGACAACTCAAACATAACCACTTTGCTATGTTGTTCCTAGAAGATCTTGGCAGCCTTGGAAAATAGGTGTGTCGCAAGATCCCAATGCAAAATATCAATATTATGCACAACCAAAACATAATTGAAACAAACGCATACCATCGAAATTTTTTCCACCTCAAAGAAAAAACCAATCTTGGTCACAAGGATGAAAGACTTCTTATGTTAGAAATCCCTAATATTCTCAACCTTTCAAACAAAATACCCTCAATACCAACCTTAGTATTATTCTTCACCCAACCTTTACAAGAAATCCAAACACACTTCCAACCTCAATTTACCTCAATTCAACCGCTTCCATTACCAACCACTTCTTTTTCTCATAAATCTAATCAGCGACCTGCATGACCACTATCCAATCCCAATAACAAAACACATTGACAACCCTTGTATAATGTTGCAGGCCAAAATTTTTAAGCTTGTATGATATCTCCTATAGATTTAAACAATGTCCAGGTAAAATTATTTCAAGTTTCAAAAAAGAAAACACCTCTAGTTGTCATCCAAGAATGTGCAGAGGATAAAATTCATAAAAAGAAAACATCTCCTCATCAGGAAAATACACCTCCAAAGGATGATATTCCTACATAAATAGATGTCAACAAAATAGAATCAGCTTCTACAATTCCTATAGTTGAAAAACCCTATATTTCCTTGAAAAATCCCATGTTTCTAAAGAGACTTCAACTTAACAAAACTTTACAAAATTTAGCCCAAGGGGACCCTATCCCAACACTTTCTAACAAGGTATCGTATGCGAAAAATGATATCATATCACCATGTTACAAAAGGAGGAAATTGTTTGTCCAACTAATCCCAATAGGGCCCACAAACTCTTGGTGTTCCATCTCCTAGGGTTGAGGTTTTCGTTTTCTATGGTTTCCCATTTTTGTTTAATAATAAAAAGGCCCTTAAGCCTAATTGTAGTAGACTTAAGAGGCATGTAGCTGCAACATATATTCTCAAAGATAAGCAACCATTTCCCAGCTAGTTTATTTCCTTTATCTTTGGAAACATATTTTAGTTCTTTCATATTAATTAAATGTAGATTTATTTCTACTACATATTTGTGGTTATGCTTATTTTCGTAATCTTCTCTATTCCTGCATATGTCCAGATCAATGGGGGAATTTTAAACCTCTTATTGATTCTCATTTTTATAGTTTATCTTCACCTTTTTCCACTTATTTTGTCATTTCATTTCATATTCTCCATGGATTAAGAAATCATCCATGTAATACAATTACATTGAATAGGTAAATTTCCACCATTAGCTCAAATATGTATTTTTTCTTTGTGAAACTGGTTTAACTATACAATAGCTATTGAAATGTGAATTTTATGTAGTTAAACTAATATTCCTCAAATAGGTCTAAATTTCTCTGGGTTCACAAATGCTATAGATCAGCTAAAGCATATTAGTAGCTAGAAAATGTTGCCAATATGGGGGTCCACGTATTGGTTACAGATGAAAGGTAAAATGATGGGTGTATCTCATTGGTAAAACCTATGGTCAACATGGCTACGGCACACCTATAATGTGCAAAATATCAAGTGACCAGTTCTACAATCAAACGAGCAAGGATTATTAGTAGGTGAGAAATATATGAAGACCATATTGAATATCATGATGTCTCAAGAAGTGTCTTCTCATGATTCACTCCTTCAATAGAGAATCATGCGAAGGAAAAATCTTGTTTCAATTTAGAGACTTAAATGTTGATTTCAATTCTAATTTTTTAGGAAACAATTTCTCAAAGTTGTTTAAATTTGAAAACACTGTAAAAAATCTTCATTTGTAAGTGAAAGGAAATTTATTGATTATTGATATTGTTTCGAAATTTATTATTATGAAGACTCTATTTACACATTGCAAGTAATATAATCTTTGTTCATGGAATTGTCGTAATTTCTACTAGCAACTTCATTCTTGTGATCTGGGTTTTCAATACCTCACACCTATAAAGAGGCCCCCCCCTGAAGATGTGTGAAAATAGTATATATGTTCTTCATTCTTTCTATTCAGTTTCCTTATTCTCTCCATTTACATTAAAAACTCTATTTAATTTACATGGTATGTTCATTTCAATGCTATATTTCATTTATGTTGTTTCATTTGCATTTTACGCATTTACCTTTTATTTCCTAAAGGTCAAGTGCTTGATAAAAGATTACAAACAACCAAAATGATTTACTTCAATGTTATTTTCTAGGTTAGTATCATATTTATGTTTCAACAATTATCTTTAACTCTGGTTCAAGTATGCACACACTAGTAATCTCTTAGGCTTTAGTTCACGTTCCTTCTTTCCATTTCAGAATAACATTTCATCATTCCCGCTTTCAATAATTGTTCTGCGTTCCCAAGTATAATAATCTCAATTTATTTCAAAAGACTATTAGCTTAGACTTTTCTTTAATTCATAGATCAATTTTTATTTCAATGGATTAATATTGTCTTTGAATTCAATCGATTAAAGATCCATAGAATATATTTATTTCTCAAGTCAAATAGCTTATATTTCCTTTCAAAGTAGACTATCCTAAATTTATCTTTCAAATTTCAATAGAATATATTTCATTTCTTCCTCAATAGAATAGAATTTTAAAGTGTTCACAATAGCATAGTGTGCTTCAAATTCCTTTAAATTTCAAGTCTTGCATTTGATGGTTTCTTCGATATAGTCTTTGAGAAAGAACATGTGTGCATTCTCACTAGGACCTTTTCGTAAGGAGGTCTTATTTTCATCTGACAATTAGAATAGTTTCATTTCTAATTAAAAGTTCATTGCCTAGCATATATAGTGCAAGTATCCTTCACAATTTCATGAACACTGGGTCAATAATTTAATGAAAGTAGTTTAACCAACAATTAAATTACCCAACAAGATCTCCGTTGATAATTTAACTATAGTGAAAATGACGATGAGGGTATAATAGTGGGTAGGATGGCTACCATAACTTCCAAAAGGATTATCAACCATCGTGAGATGAAACCCTAACATATTGTCCATGTTGCCTTAAGGGGGCTCAACCCAGGTTCAGAGTTATTTGCACCAACCAACAAAACCATACACTGCTAGCCCTTTCGGCAACAACCTATGTAGCACAGGCTAAAGTCTCACTTGAAGCAGTATTGGGGGATGTTGGATCTAGGTTTCTACATCCAGATACCGTGTCATGTGTATTGTGAAGCTCTTATACCTCTGATCTGACTTCATGAATATCTATACCTTCCTTATGTCTACTACTGCAACTCTATCGAATTGACCTTCAGGTATTCGCGAAGGTACACGATCATGCTTATCAGACATAAAAGAGACAGATTCACTCTTTTTGGTTAATCACTCGCAACCCTATATCTTCATTCGCACATATTTATTCACCAGAACAATTATCATACTAGATCTAGTTACTGTCTTTGTGGAAACAGCTCATTACTTATTTCATGCATAGATATTAAAGATTCAATGTATTTGCACAGTAGAATACATTCGTTTATAGGAGAAAATTTACAGAAAGAAGATATATTAACTCAAGAATATATGAATAAATAATCACAGAAGTAATTGATTCAACCCAAAATTCATTTTTATTAGATTCAACATTCAATTTGCAAACTCTTCTACCATACGCACCGACCTGTACGGGCCCATGCACTCAGCTGGGAACTTGCCACGGTCTCCATGCACTCAACTGCAGGAGCCTTCCCCTTTCACATAAGTACAAGAAACAAATATTTCCTACCTTATCACCTTTCCTTTTCAATTATTCTTATCCAAAATTTATTCTCTTATACTTGTTATGACTCAAATATTTATAGCCTTTCTATTTCAATACCATGGCTCGTAGCCTATGGGTGAAACTCAAAACCATCCTATTCCCTACCCATTAAAGGGGCTAAAGACCCTTTGACTCTTACTTAATGGCATGGTCTGCTTCTACATTTCGCGGAGAATTTACCTTCTTTACCAAATTTTAGCCAAAAGCTTATTAAACTAACAGAAATTCACCCTGCGGACCCTATCCCAAGAGGACCCCAACACAAATATGGTGACTCGACCTCCAATCACTTAGTTGGCTTCTCTACTTTGTGGCAGAGCTCACTGAAATCATGCTTCCATGCTTCTAGCTCTGTGATGCCTTGTACTAAAACCTGCTTCACCTCTTTGACTAGATTTTTTGTAGTTTGTCCCTCTACCGCAAGACATCTGGCCCTATGAGTCTATTGTAAAGCTTTCAATTTTTCCTGAATAATCTGAGAATTCTGGTTGCCTACTTCTATCCAAGGTTGAAGCCAATCCTTTAACATTGATTCTTTTTGTTGCAATTCCTGAACTTGTGCATGTATCAGCTTCCCTTCCTCTAGGCGCACGAAGCACTGGAATGGCACCAATGTGTGCACATTCACCCTGATCTCATCATATTTCTGTTGTGCCTCTCTTATGTATGTACTCAATCTCTGCAAGCTTGGTTCCTCCTACAAAGTGTCCCATAATTCCATCGAATTATTAAAAACGAAGTCATAGCCTTTGACTGGATTTTCCAGAGTAGTCATGTGCTCCTTGATCGCTGCATCGCGCTACTCCTTGACCTCTGGTGGAGCAGGTGGCTATAGTTTCAGTTGTAGTTCCACTATCTTCATCTGGAAATAAAAATTGACTCAGCCTATTCCATATTTTGATCTTGAACTGAGGATTCCACCTCTTGGGTAGTTGTTTTATTCTGATGCATGGCAACAGCCAATTTCCTAATCTTTTCCGCAGCTACTGCATCCTATGGAATATGTAACTATGGGACTAAATTACAAACCTGTGTAATTGCTAAATTCGAGGCTCCGATTTTGGGCTACTAGCTCTTCGTTTTCTTTTAGGGCATAAGCCTTCTTAATAAATATCTGTTCATTTTCCAGCTTAACCTCGCTGATCACTACTAAAGTGTGTTTCTCTCTGATTCAAAGCTCATACGAGACCCCTTGATGAAGTGTGTGGAGGGTCTAAAGTGGCAGCACGGCTAAGTTCACCCTGATGCCTTTAATCTTTCCCAGTTGGGCGTAGTCTTCCTCTAATTTTGTGTGGAGGATACCTTCGTGTAAGGAGATGACTCTGAGGTCCAGAGTCCTTTCTGTCTCCAACATGCTCTTGCTCGCTTACTGTAGGCTCGCTTAAACCATTCTCACTTATCCAACGCTCGGCTCAATTCTACCTGTCCGGATTTGCAATTCGCACAGATCCTTCTATACACTCCTTAGTGTCGGCATGTATTGTTGTTCAAAATGTTTCCACAGTTCCATTGTGGTGTGTCTGAGCTTATCCCCAACTTCATCGAGGTCCCCTTCTGTGAGGAACATTGGGTCAAGGCCTTACTTTCTTGTCTGATTGGTGCTTCTTCCTTTACCCTGATGTTGTTTCCTTAGTTCGATTGTTCAATGTGAAGGGATTACTCTACCCATCCCTTCCATATTTTCCCTACTCGTACAATTCTTTCTCTTCATTATGCTAGGAAACCAATGCTTTGAGTTCCACTGTGTCCTCCTTTTTGGTGTGCTCTTTCTCAACACACTCTTTTTCAACAACTTCCTTAGAAATAGCTTCTTTCTTTCTCTGCTTGGAAAATTCTAGCATTGCTGCCTGTGTTTCTCCTTTTCAATTTTGTGTAGCTATCATCTGCGCATTAGAGCTTTCTCCACCCTGACTGGTACCTAAACAAAAATCTGTTGGTTGTCACCACTTTGCTGGCCAACTGCCCACAATTTCCTACACATATGTTTCTAAAACTAGGTATGGAAACTTGTGCCATATCTGCTTAGGGTCTTGTCGTGCCTAAATAGAGACATTATGAAGTTGGCCTTAAACTCCATGAAGGCTTGCAGTTTCTTAAACAATGTTGGAAACAACCTTGGCGCTAACTTATCACTGTGTGTAGGAAAATCTCAGCCAGTATCCAAAAAACCTTTAATTCCATGATCCTCTACTGATCCTTCGTTGCCCACAGTGAAGCAAACTTTGCTACCTTCAGTAGAAAATCTTCCTCTGGAGGAAATTGACTATCCTCCAACAATTTCCATTCTACTAATAAAATTAGTAACAGGAGCCAGACATTGTCAAATGCCTTGCAGTTCACTAGGAATTCTTTACATAGGTACTACGCCCAGTTGTATTGCACCCGCTTCGTGCATTATGCAGCAAATGAAACGACTATCACCGAAACCTCATCCGCAAAACATTTTGTCACTGTATTCTGACGTAAAATTTGGGCAGAAAACTGCAACACTTGGTCTTGAATTGAGAAGATAGAATATCCACGTGACTTTTTGATTAGCCAAAATTCAATTTTCTTTTGATCCGCTAGCTCCTTTTCTTTTCTCTTTCCTCCGACTTACTTGGCTAGGTCCGCCCCTTTATAGGGAAACTTCATAATTCTATGGATAAGCATATCAATTATAGGGATGGGTTCACCTAGAAATAATCACCCATCATGCACCATTGTTAGGAGCTGGTGCACATAGAAAATGTTGATAATCCACTTGTGGATGTGCGGCATGCAAAGCATATGTAGTAATCTAGCTTGCTTGACACCTTTGACCCATTTCATGGGTTCCACCCTTGTGACCCCAGTTTCTTCATATTAAATCTTGGTCATGTATTTATTGGCGGCCAAGTGAGGGAAATTCTCATGATCAGTGAGATCCCAATCCTCCATATTCAACACTGGGATGCATGCTGAGAGTGCGCCTTTAAAAACTACCTCCTCTAGCAACAATGGTGTAGAGATCATGAGTTTTCCTAAATCAGGGTCCTTTGTTACCTTGGATTTCCATTTTCGTAGAGGGATATCCATTGGTAGTCATGTCATAGGCTTACCCTCCTCAGCATCGAACTCCCGAACTCCATCATGGAGCTCTGTTGCCTCCAAGTCCACTAGTTTCTCTGCTTGCTTTTCCTTGTCCTCCTTTTCTTTCTGTCGAACCTCTATGTTTTTCCTCGGTGACTGCCTCAGTAATATAGGTTTCTTATGCTTCTCCTTAACATCTGATTTTTTTGGCTAAGGTCACCTCGACACCATAAGCACTGAGGATGTAGCTTCCATAGACACAGCTTCAGGGGTACATGCTGGAGAGACTATGGCTTCGGAAGTTACTGGAGCAGACATTTGTTTGAGAATAAACTACTGGCTAATTTCACATAGTGTCATGAATGTCAAACTGGAAACTAATCCCTCCCAAACCTGTAATTCATATAGTGTTAAAAAGAGGCCTTGTAGCAATTTCCCAGAAAGAAAAATGTTTTGCAATAGCCCAACATTCCAAATTTATAGGCGTCTTTGAATTCAAATCTGACTGTTCCATCCATATTATGGTCATAAATGCAGCTTTGGCGATAGATCTCCAAAGATTTTTTCCCTAAATGTCACCTACCCACTCCTCCTAATGAGATTTTTTCTATCCAATCATGAACAGTGACTTCAACGGCTACTTTTGGACCCGACTGTGCGGCACCACCCCGTGTGGTGTAGCTCACTGATCGCAGCTCCATCCGTTGCAACTCCATTTGTCGCAGTGTCTTCCATTGTACCTTTTTCATCCACCACACAGCCCCTTTACTATATTTGTTCCTTCTTTGGGAATTGCAGTTTAAATTATCACTCCCCCTTCCAACTACCTGGAGTGCTAAGGCTGTCCTGCAACCATATAATCATTGTGCGGGGCCTGGATAACCTACTTCCATTCACTTTCCAAGGGAATGATTCCCCATTCAGCTTCACAAGATGAACTACACCACCATCTACAATTTCTTTAATAGCATATGGCCCTAACCAGTGCATTTGAATTTTCCCTAGAAACTTTGTCAATTTTCTCTCATATAGCAACACTAAATCATCCACCTTGAAAGTGCACAACTTAATATGCCTATCCTGCTAGGCTTTTACTTATTCCTTTTACACCTACTGGTAAAATCCCACAATAAAGCGATCTTCTTCTAGCTCTAGTAACTGCACAAGCCGTTCCTCTAAGGTCTCATGAGCTGCCATCTCTTTAAATGTTGTAATACAGGCGCTTGGCACAATGTATTCCATAGGCATCACCGCCTTGATCCCATAAACTAACCTAAATGGGGTTTGGCCTAACAACTTCTTGCAGGTCGTCCTATATGCCAATAGAACTGCTGGTACATGCACATCCCAATCATTCCTCTGCGTGTTACAAACCTCTGTCAATGCATTATCTAGAATATTATTAAATTCTTCCACAGTACCATTGGCTTGGGGATGATAAGGCATACTCTTTTGCTGGTACAACTAGAATTCTTCAAGCATCATGCAGATTGTTTCATTCAGAAAATGTGTACCCCTATCACTGATAAAACCATTAAGACACCCAAACCGTGTTGAGACACACTCGAACAGGAACTTCGTGGTAGTTACATCAGTGCAATCCTCTAGTGGCTATGCTTTTGCCCATGTTGTTAAGTAATATGTTACAGTAATAATATACCGCCTGCCCGTATTCTTTCCTAATGGATGTATCAGTCCTATAAAATCAATAGCCCATTTATAGAATACTTGCAGTGACACCTGAGCGTTAAGGGGCAATTCATTTCTTCGTGAAGTCTTTCCTGTCCTTTGGCAAGTGTCGCACACCCTATAGTATGCTTTAGAATCCTTATGTAATGTCGGCCACCATTAACCCGCATGAAAAGCTTCTGCGTAGTCACTTTTCCTACATAGCGTCCTCCTATCGCTCCTCCATGTGCTTCGGCGAGGATACTAGTGCACTCATGGAACATACCTTCATAGTATTTTATCTATTCCCATCTTATACAAGTGACCCGAAAACACTAAAAAATCTGTAGAGCAGACTAATAATTTCTTCTTCTGGTGAGTGGAATATCCGTCCAAAGTTATACTCGTGGTTAGAAACTAAATGATATCAGCAAAATGGTCATCTGAAATGCGCACTGCAAAGAACTACGCATCTAGCAGTTCTTCCTCCAAACTATTTGTTTCTTCGCCCGTTTCAATCCTTAACCACTGGTATGGCCCTGCATTTAGCCTTCTAGGCTTCACAATTACTTCAAAGTCATACACTTGAAACAACACTAACCACCACATACTGCCCCCCCCCCCACCCCCCCCCCCCAAACACAGGCTTATTGACTAGGTACTTCAGCACGAAGTGATCTGTATACATTTTAAAATGTTCGCACAACAAGTAATGTCTAAATTTTTGTAACACGTAGACTGTTGGCACTCCTTCACACTTTGTGGTGCAATAATTATTTTTATGTTTTCAAAAAAATTTCCTCACGAAGTCTATCGGATGATCAATATCCCCCCCTCCTTCCTTTGTTATTACAACACCTAGCACAATGCAAGGGGCATCCACATGGACATGGAATTCTTTCCTCCAGTCTAGAAACACCAAAATAGGCACAGTCACCATCTTCTCCTTCAATACATCTAGGTTGCGCTAACATTCTTCATCCCAACAAAATGTCACATCTTTCTTCATAATTTTTCTATCGCCGCGTGTGGAGTCTCAAAATTATCATCCATATTTGCATCATTTCATAACTATTTAGCACCCATTTCATAACTATCTAGCGTAAAACTCTACATCAAGTGACCATGTTCATGGTTATATGGGTTAGGATCCTTGTTTTCAAAAGTTATTTATTTTATGTATTTAAAGTGAATTTATGATTAAAATCTAGGAAATTACCATGGTTTCATGTATATATATGTGTGTGTCTTATGAGTTTTGTGACATGTGTAAGCTTATTTGGAGGTTTTAGAAGGGTCTTACATGGCCTCCCAAGATAAAATTCGAATTTCAACTCAAGAGGTGGACCATATTCCAAGGAGAAGGATCTTGAAGATATTGATGTGTCATAGGATTTGTATCTAGCATTTAGGGATAAGTTGAGACAAGTATGGATCTAGTAGATATTTAAGGGAACTATATTTATTGAGTAGATATCCCTAATTCATGTTGAAATAGGAGGATGATCCTTCAAAGGAAGATAACAGTTGTTAGATAACCATTAGCATTATAATTATGATTGTTCATTAATCATGAATAATATCATTTTCTTGAAATCATGAGTTATGAGTGTTGTTTGATTCTTAAGTTGTGATAGTTGTTCAGGTGTGCTCATTAAGGAATGGAGAGCCCCCATACCAAGCCAAGTACAATTTTTTGTATGATGTTTATATTTGTGCATATGATAGTTTGGTCCTTCATGTTTATTATATTCATTTGTTGTAAATATTTGTAAATATCTTTAATGTGAATTCATTTTATGGCCATGTGTTAAGTTAGATGTGTGAAGATTTGTTATGCTTTCTGGATGATTCTTGGTTTAATTCTAATCTGCATATTAAGGTACAAAAAAGTCTTTAAGTTAAAATCTCCTTCTATCTAATCACGAATAATAACTGAAATTCATCCTCTTTTCCTTGTTTGAGTTATTTTTGAATCTCTAGTTTTAATGCAATGGTAACAACGATGGAATATAACTGTAAGGAAGGACAACCTGGATCTTCTAAGTTAGGAGCCTCTTCTCTTGCTATCTACACATGATCAACCATTGCACTTTAGTTTCTTTTCTTGGGGAGAGTACTATGAGGAAGGACAACCAAGACCTGCTAAGTTAGGAGCCTCTTCTCTTGCTTGTTACATCTTGAGCTACAAACTTTTTAGTTTTAAAAGTTATTTGTAATATGCATTTCCTTTCTTTCTTTCCATCCTAAACAAACCTTCTACAAAAATTTTATCTGAGGTCCCATATATTTTCGTTTGCTTATAAGTTTACAAAAACCCCAAGTTGACATATTAAAATAACAAGGGATTAAACATACCATTAAATCACCCAACATTTTTGGCACCATTGCCGGTGAAGAAAACTTAGATGTAACTAAGTTAGGAGGATTGTTTAGGAATCATTTTCATTTTAAGGATAACTGCTTTTAGGCATTAGGAATTTAATTTAGTACAAATATTTTTCTTTTTCTTGATTCATAGAAAGCTAACTCATGTTGAAAGGATAACTTGGTGACAACAATATCTTAGTAACATGGGAAAGTGTACATAGGAGTTAGCTTTAAATCCTATTTTTAGCTGATAAATAGGGTGCATAAATTTAAATCAATCTTTCCACTATAAGAGTTTCAAACTAATCCATTTATGGACATAAGATCTAGAATGATGTTCAAGCATTTGGAGGAGAACCAAGATAATGAGGACTACATTGAGGATTGGCTTCAAAAGGTGACAAAGCCACAACATTCTTCCATTCTTCAACAAATCCTAGCATTTAATCCAAATGTGCAATTGATCTCTCATATCCTTGCAAACAACCAGGTATATTTTTCAAATTTAGATGTGAGCATACTAGATATTTTGATCCGTAAATGGCTTCATTGGAAATATTCCTTCACTTAAAAAATAAGAATCCCTTTCTCAAAATAGAGTAGGATAGAATAGGAAAATAAAACAATCTTGGAGAGTTTTTGATTTCATTTATTTTCTTGGAAATTTTGTGGAGCAGTAAGAACCACCCATTTACTAACCCTTCGTAGGAAAATTTTGCAATAAAACAAAGAATTGTGAACAAGGAGCACAAGCGAGGGTGGAAGAATGATAGTTTCAAGTAAGAGATCAATTCTTTTCACTTTATGTTTTGCATGCAAATTTCTAAAAGAGAGGAATCAACTAATAAAAACTTGAGTATGCTCTCCTCCTACACTTTGTGCAACTTGGAGGATCAGAAAAAGAATTTTCATGTTAGTGTATCTTTTGTTAAAAAAAAATGATTCTTCTTTTTCATTATTTGTTTCTTTTAAAATTAATATATATATATATATATATATATATTTTAAATGGAACATAAATTTTTTTTAATGTTTCTTTATATATATATATTGAAAGTGAATGGAAAACATGTAAATTAAAAAAATAATAAATAAATAAATAGTTTTGTTTGTTTAAACAATTTTGAAAAGAAAAAAAATACATTCTAAAAATAAATCATTATTTTAGGAGATTAATTTCAAAAAAAAAAATAAAAAATTGGATAGATTATTTTAATAATAAAACAATTAAAAATTAATTAATTACAACAAATTAATACATAATAAAAAAAATGATAATAATTTTTTTTTTTAAACAAAGCAACAAAAACATTTAATGGCCCATGGCCTGCCCACACAAACAAAAGCAATTTCAATGGTTATGACTATATCTAAAATATTGACTGCCATTGTATCATGTGTAATGACTCTCATGCTTGTACATATCATACCAGATTTGTTGTGTGTAAAGACCCCATAACTGTTTTTGAAAAATAAGGCAGTAGAGGTTGATAGGGAAATGGATATAATATGGAAAGAAACTGGAAGGCATGTGTGGATGATGACTCATGAAATCTATATAAATACCAAAAGAGGTCCATGCATATGTGTGACACTAGCCTTTGGCTTGGTCTTGCACATATGCGTAGGCCTCCAAACGTCCCAGTGACCTCCAAATGACCCAGCCAGTAGCCAAGGCCAAAGCCACAACCAATCAAGACATCGCCCAGCCACCCAGCCACAAAGCCATAGCTAGCCACCGAGTAGCATTGCCAAACTATACAGAAAACTAAGAAAATAAATCAATAATTCACTTTATGGGCAAAAAAGATGAGTTCAAAAGATATGAAAAATGATTTGGCAAATATTTTGGAATCCCATTTTCCTAAAAATATTGGAAAGGATGAATTCAAAAGATATGAAAAATGATTGGGAAAATATTTTGGAATTATATTTTCCTAAAACTCTTGGATCTAGATTGGCCACTTGTCAAGTTGTTTCAATTTTCATTTTTAGAATAATTAAAATTTCCAAAATTCCATTAAGTTAATAAAAGTGACTTGTGATTTGTTGGTAAGTCATTCTAATTGTGTAATGGATGTCATGAGTTCAAATTCTGTGGGGATTTAAATTCATTAATTATTCTACAATTTTGACACAACATTAATTAAATAGCAAGTTTGCCACCACATGGTAGCACAACATTGGCCAATATTGCACATTCATCGCCACATTATTAGTCAAATAGTCAACATGTCACATCATCCATTTTCTGTGTCACCCACTGCCACATCACTATTACCCAATCACCCTCCATCTACCAGCTCATTTTTCAACATTGAAATGGATCAAGAAGAAGAATGATAAGGGTGCTTCATCAACAGTATTATTGTTTTGAAAAATCACTTGAAGAGAATCCTGTAGATGGAAGATTGAATCATGTAGGCATGTGTTTTCATTTCATAAAGTATTTTTAGATGATCATGTTTCTTTGATTCTTGCAGGTGTAGAAGCCAACGACACCACAAACCAAAAATTTTTATGTCATGACTCAGCTGAAGAAGATTAAAAGGATTTTTAGATGCAAGAAGGGCACAATCCTACAATTGAGAAACCTCATGACAATCTTCATTGTTTCACCCAAATTTCAAATCCGCCTAACTTTCTCATACGACATTGGATTTCAATGATTCAAGCATTATTGGAAAGATCTCGATGAGTTATACATAATTAGAAATATATCATCAGACTTTGAAACAAAAAAGGAATGAATAAATTTCTGACAAGACACAACATGTAACCTAAGGCACTAGTTTCGATACAAGTAAAAATTAATTTGGTTTTCTTTCGTGAATTTGTTTTATTAGTACCGGTTCTCTGTTTTTTTATGTAAATGTCATTAATAGAGAGATTGCTCACCTCTCTCTTTTTATAATATTACATTCCAATGCAGAAGAAGTACTAGTTTTTTTTACAGGTTCCACAAGGAAGAATAGATGACCATAACCGAACAGTGTCTCTCTCAAAGACCACATTTATTTCACAAGAACATTATCAAAGAAAAATTAAAGATGAAACATCAAAGGACGAGCATATGATGTTAGATTAGATCCAACACTTGAGAGCTTTCAGATGCCAGTCTCACCATTGCATTCCTCCTTCTTTAGTTAATAAAACCTTCATCTCATTTTCCTTCACATTTCTACTTAGTCGTCAATAAAATCCTCGTCTCATTTTCCTTCACTTCTCATTTTATTTCATAGTCATTTTCCTACCTTGATTTCACTAACTTATAACACACTAATAAAAACGTTTAGCTCCTCTACAAAGCTGAGTCATTCAATTTCCTTTTCATTTTTCCAAATAAGAGTTGATCCATTGCAAAATTTGTCATCCATAATCCTTCAAAATTATTGTTTCATGCTCGATGGAGGATTCCTTAAGGCCTCCCTTCTAACAAGTCTTGGCCTATGGACATCAGCACATTATCTAGGTTTAGGGATAGAGTTCTTATTAGTACCTTGAGGCTTGTATGCATTAATGACAGGTTGTCCCATTGACAATCATGGGAATATACCAATGTCCCTTGATTATTAGATCTTGCAAGTGGCTTGGCATCACCTTATATATTCGCACTTCGCAAGATCTACATAGGTACCATGGCACTCATTGACATTAATCATGAGTGTGCCTCACATTGGTTAATGACATTCATTAGTGATCGGTAATCCAATGACTTCTCTTCATGCTTGACATGGACACAATTATTTGCATGACTAGAATTGTACCACAGGTTTTTGTAACGGTTGGAGACTACATCATTTCAGCAATTTGCAGCAGGAATCAACTTGTAGCAGTAGCAATGAGGATCCCAGTCTTGTCATCATCATAAAGAAATCAAAGAACCAGATCAAATTCCTTTGTTTACATACTCCATGATCCAACACCATCAGTAGCCACACACTTCAGTTTTCATAGCTCATCCACATTGAAGGTAAATGAAGGTATGTAATTTTGTAATTTTTAGTCATACAATTCCTTAGAATGCTAAAATTGTAATTTTGGAAAATTCCTCACTCTCTTTTTCACATTTTCATATCTTTAATTGGGGGGAAGGGACACCGTTTCATATTTAGATGTCATACACTATCACACATTTTCATTTCATTCCAACTCACATATACTTCCTAATCGACTATTCTTGCAGTATGATTCCAAAAGATTATATGCTTTGCAAATTATCAATTCATTCATAAGATATTATAGGACTTGAAAACAATTGTAAATGTTTTCATAAACTTTGATGCAACAAAGAAAATAAAGCATTGTTACGCAAGAACCATTGCTAAAAAAAAATCGGTTTTGACACATGAACCAACCATAAAAAATATATGTTGCAGTCAAATCTATCACCCTTTGCAAAAAGAAAAAATATAATCAAGCAAAGTTTGGAAAGAATCTGTACAAGTCAAAGCTCATAAAGAAGCAAAGCAGTTCAAAAAAAGGATCAACTCATGGACAAGTGAATCAATGCAATAGTTGCATGAGGACATTCAACAACTTGAGTTGGGGGGTATGTTGAGTCTCAAAATTATCATCGATGTTCCCATAATTTCATAACTATATAGTCTAAAACCCTACATCAAGGGACCATCTTCATGATTATATGGGTTAGGATCCTTATTTTCCAAAGTTATTTATTTTATGTATTTAAAGCGAATTTATATTAAAAGCTATGAAATTAACATGGTTTCATATATCTATATCTGTGTTATGAGTTTTGTGACATGTGCAAGCTTATTTGGAGGTTCTAGAAGGGTCTTACTTGGCCTCCAAAGGTCAAATTCGAATTTCAACTCAAGTGGTGGACCATATTCCAAGAAGAAGGATCTTGAAGATATTGATGTGTCATAGGATTTGTATCCAGGGAAAATTTTAGCGACTAATATTTGCCCATGGGCTAATTTTCTATACTTTTTCCAAAAAAGGATTCACTAATTTCCTTTTTTTTGTAAAAATGATTCACCCAAATTTTATGGAATGAAATTATTTTACCCTAAAAATCGCCAAAAAATTATATATATATATATATATATATATATATATATATATATATATATATATATATATATATATATATATATATATATATAGATATATATATATATATATCTAGTAGATATTTAAGAGATTTACATGTATTGAGTAGATATCCCTAATTCATGTATAAATAGGAGGAGCATCCTTCAAAGGAAGCTAATAGTTGTCAGATAATCATTAGCATCAAATTTATGATTGTTCATTCAACATGAATAATATCATTTTCACCAAATCATGAGTTATGTGTGTTGTTTGATTCTTAAGATGTGATAGTTGTTCAGGTGTGCTTGTTAAGGAATTGAGGGCCCCCCTACCAAGCCATGTACACTTTGTTGTATGATGTTTATATTTGTGAATATGCTAGTTTAGTCATTCATGTCTATTATATTCTTTTGTTGTAAATATTTGTAAATATCTTTAGTGTGAATTCATTTTATGGCCATGTGTTAAGTTAGATGTGTGAACATTTCTTATGCTTGCTGGATGATTCTTGGTTTAATTCTAATCTGCATATGAAGAGATAAACAAGGGTTTGAATTAAATTATCCTTATATCTAATCACGAACAATAATCTTGATTTCCTTGCTTGAGTTATTTCTGAACCTCTAATTTTAATGCAATGGTAACAATGATGGAATATAATTGTAAGGAAGGACAACATGGATCTCCTAAGTTAGGAGCCTCTTCTTTTGCTATCTACACATGATCAACTATTGAACTTTAGTTTGTTTTCTTGGGGATAGTACTGTGAGGAAGGACAACCAAGACCTCCTAAGTTAGGAGCCTCTTCTCTTGCTTGCTGAATCTTGAGCTAGAAACTTTTTAGTTTTAGAAGTTATTTGAAATATGCATTTCCTTTCTTTCTTTCCATCCTAAACAAACCTTCAACAACAGTTGTATCTGAGGTCCCACATATTTTTGTTTTCTTCTAACTTTACGAAACCCATGGGTTGACATATCAAGATAAAAAGGGATTTAACATACCATTAAATCACCAAACAATGTGATTATCTCAGCATATGCCTTGATAAAATTTCTATAATACCCAGTGTGCTCCAAGGTCTTGCGCAACTATTTTACATTCTTGCGAGCTTCCAAATTCATAATCACAACAACCTTTGTAGGGTTGACCATCAATCCTTGCTCACATACTACATGACAAATTAATATTCCAAAGGGCATTCAAAATATGCACTTCCTCAAGTTTCGCGCGATCTAATATCTTTGGCATGTATCTAGTATAAGGTTTTGACTTGCAACATGGCACTTCACCAACCCAAACATAGTGGAATCATCAAAATAAACATCCAAAAGTTTATGAATAAATTCCTCCAACGGTGTGATTACTACCTAGGAGAAGATTGGAACAACTTTCTTCAATCAAAATGGCATTACTCTATACTGAAAGCTTCAGACGAGGAGGTAACTCCTCAAATGTAATCATATTATTCATTTAGGTTGTTCATTATTATATAAAAGAGGGACTGACTATTAAGTTCATCTCCCGATGACTCTCCATTTTCTCTGTTATTTATTTACACTAATTACAGTTGTTCACCCAATCCCTATGATTAGGTGTCAACATTCCCCCCCTTAATCTGAAGGGATGTTGGTGATTCAAAGCATCATTCTAAATCTTTCAAGCTTTTCTGTTCCAAGCGCGTCGGTGAAGATGTCTGCAATCTACTCATTACTGGAACAATGGCGAAGATGGATTGTTTTGGCCTGAACATGATCTTGAATGAGATGATATTTTGTATTGATGTGCTTCATTCAATCATGGAACTTTGGGTTCTTGGTGAACATTATTGCCAAGATATTATTAATCATGAGTGGAGTCGATTGTACTTATTTTACCTACAAATCTTCCAGAATTTTCCTAAGCCACACAATTTCTTTTGTTGCCTCAGCTACTGCCAAATATTTCACCTCTGTTGTGGAATCTGTTGGAACTGATTGTTTGCATGATCTCTAGGAGACAACTCCTAATCCAAGACTCATACCATAACTCAAAGTAGATACCCCAGTTTCTTTGTCTCCATCAAAGTCTGAATCAAAGTATCCAATCAAGCTGAAGTTGCCCACCTGCGTATACTTGATTCTGAAATCTTGAGTTCCCTTCAAGTACTTTAGAACACTTTTTGCATCAGACCAATGTCCCTCACAAGGCTTTTGCATAAACCTAGAGAGGATTCCAACAACAAACGAAATGTGTGGTCTGGTAGTAGTTCGGTAGTTAAGACTTCCTACAAGATGTCTATACTTTGTTGAATCCTCAAATTCTTTTCCTTCAATGGATGTGAGTTTTAAGTTTTGTTCCATTGGAGTAGTCAGAGGATTGCATTTAGTCATACCAAACCTATTCAATGGATCTCCAATGTACTTCTTTTGAGAAAGGAATATGGACTTCGGATGTTGACTTACTTCAATACCAAGATAGTAATGAACATAGCCCAAATCAGTCATTTCTAAACCTTTCATCAATTCCTTCCTTATGGATGCAATGTAGCTCTCATTGTTCCCTATCATCAAAAGATCATCTACACATACCACAAGATATACAACTATTTTTCCAACCTTCTTGACAAACAAAGTTGCAGCATCAAGATTATAATGTTTGAAATTGAGTTTCAGAAGATGCTCAGTTAGTTTTTCATACCAGGCTCGTTGTGCTTGTTTGAGGCCATACAAGGATTTCACAATGTTCCATACTTTATGTTCATATCCTTTAACAAAAAATCCTTCATGCTCAAACATAAAAACATTCTCTTTTAGATCTCCATTCAAGAAAGTAGTTTTACATCTATTTGATGGACTTTCCAACTGTTTTGAGCTGCAGGGAAAAGAGTGTCCGGATGGTATCCCATTTTGCTGTGGGGGCAAGAGTCTCCTCATAATCAACTACTTCCTTCTATGCAAAAGCTTTTGCCACAAGCCTGCCTTTGTGCTTGTCAAGTGAGCCATCAACTTTATACTTTTTCTTGTAGACCCACTTGCAGCCAATTGGTTTGGTTCCCAATGGAGGATCAACCAACTTCGAAGTGCCATTATTTATCAAGGCATCAAACTCCTTTTTCATTGCTTCTTTCCATTCATCATAGGAAGTAGCTTCTTTGAAGGAATTTGGTTCAAAATCTGTAGACAAATTCAATTCACAATCATAAGAAACATCCATATCAACAGGTGAATCAGATTCATCTACATCACCTCCATTTTGCCGGGTTGAATTTATAGTTCCTGCCTTTCCAACCTCATCAGGATGAACACTTTCAAGTGTCCTTGTTATCCACTTTGGGGGACCTTTCTAAGATGGTCTAGGCTACTCCATTGATTGAGTTGGGACTAAATCAAGAATGAATCTCCCATTGTTGGAGTTTCATGTGGGGGAGAGAGTGCTTCAGAAGAAGATTCCATAGGTTGATCTAGTATAGGAATACCCCTTTCAAGATGTGGAATCTGATTATCAAATTCTTTAAATGATTTTGCATTTGTGAATCTATCCAAGTGATCAAGTTTCTGCTCAACAACATTGTCAGTTTTGGATTATTCAAGAAAGATTACATCTCTAGATACAACAAACTTTTTATTGACTTCATCATAGAGATGGTATGCTTTGGAGGTGTTTGAATGCCCCAGGAAGATACACTTACGACTTCTTGCACCAAGTTTGTTTGTATGTACCTTTGGTATCAAGGCGTAACATGTGGAACTAAAGACCCTGAGATGCTTTACCAAAGGAATGTTCCCATACCACGTTTCATAAGGAGTCTTGTTTCTAATAGCATTAGATGGACATCTATTCTTTACATATACAACACATAGAACTGCATCAACCCAAAACATCATTTTTACATTTTTTAAAAACATCATGGAGCGCACCATATTTAAGATTTTCCTATTCATTCTTTTAGATACTCTGATCTATTGGGGATTATAAGGCACAATTTTTTGATGTTTGATCCTAGGTTGGTGAAGATATTTTTCAAATTCATTTGAAGTGTATTATTTTCCATTATTAGTGCGAATAGAGCCAATATGAGATTGTGCATCATTTTCAATCCATGTATGAAAGTTCTTGAATGTTTGAAAATTATCAGATTTGTTCTTCAATAAATAAACCCAACACATTCTGGTGTAGTCATCAATAAATGTCATCATATATTTATTTCCGTTTGCAGAAGGAACATGCATTGGACCACATAAATTTGAATGAATGAGTTCAAGTTTTCTATGTGCTCTGAAATGTGAATCATGAAAAGACTGTTTGCTATGCTTTCCTAGAATGCAAGCATCACATTGCTTAAGTTTCCTACTAATTGTAGGCAAAGCAGTAACACCATTTTTCTTCAAAAAGTGGAGGATGTCATAGTTCAAGTGTCCAAATCTAGCATGCCATAATAAACTTGATGGAAATGTACCTTCTTCATAAAGAGAATTGTATGAGAAATTTTGTGCATGAGCAGAGGTACCCTGCAGCTTGAGAAGCCTTTCTTCTTCTATCCCCCTCATGACAAGTGAGTGGTCTAATGCTTTTCTCAACTCAAAGCTTTCCATCAAACATATGAATGGAGTTTCCTTTCTAGCGGATGTAGACAATGGATAGCAAGTTTCTCCTCAGCTATGGGATATATAAAACATGATGCAGAAGAAAGTCTGGAAGACCAGGCAACTTAAGCTTGATTGTACCAAGCCCTGATGGCTTGAGTTTTGATTTGTCTACAAAGTATACTGTTCCATCAACATTGCTAGTAAATTCTTCAAAAAAAATCTCTTCTAAAAGTCATGTGGCAAGTTGCTCCTAAATGAAGAAACCAATCATTTTTCCAAGAAGCAAGTGAAGCATTAAATAAGTCTTCATTTACTCCAATATTACAGTGTGCAACAACACAGTGAGTAGATTTAGGTGCTATACATTCCTCTTTGTCAATAGTTTTACCTTTGGGTTGGTTTCTTTCATGCTCAATTTTGTCCCAAGGCAACTTGCATGTGGATGCATCATGTGATCCATCTCTTTTGCAACATATGTAGTGCAAATCTAACTTTTCTCCTTGAGAGTGTCTGCCCCCCCTGCCTCTAAAATTTCTTCCTCTTCCTCTTCGACCACCTCTTCCTCTCAAAGAATCTTGAGCAAGATTCTTCTCTCTATGTGCAAGGCACACAACCTCTTCAGAAGTTTAAGGAGCTATCTTCTTCCCAAAAGCTTTCTCTCTTTCAGCAAATTTTTTCACAAAGGAGTAAAAGGTAATATATTTGAGGTTTCCATTTGCTTGCAATGACTCAAGATAATTTGAGTAAGTGGGATAAAGTTCCTTGAGAAAAGCTATCAGAGGAATGTCCAGTTCAATATTAGTGACTTTGATATCATGCATAATAGATTTTACTTTTGATGTAAGAGCAAGACGATCATCATTTTGTAATTCAAATGTGAACAATTTAATCATGAGTTGAACAAATTCAAGTGCAGAGTGTGATTCATAGAGTTCCTTCAGTTTTTGTAAGGCTTCGAAAGCATTTGAAAATGGTGAAAAAGGGTGACTCACCTCCTCATTTACTGATGATGCAATCAATGCATAAGCCTTGTTGTTATTATTTTCCCAAATGGTGAATTCCTTGTCTGAGGTAGGTTGTTTTGGCTCTTTGTCTCTGTTTCCAACACACACTCCTTTCCACAACTCATTAAAAATGAGAGTGTGTTTGATTTTTCGAGACCACTCAGGATAGTTGTCCTTCCCATTGAGAACGACTCCCAAAATAGATATCAATGAGTGCATTTTAAAAATGTGTACTGTGTAAAAAAAATCATTCTTCTGCTGGTAAAAAAATGACGTAGGAGGTTGACGAAAATTAGGTGGTAGTCTGTAATTTGACTACTGGTTAACTTTGTAACTAATTAACTGCACTTAAATCTGGTTCTGTACGTGGATTTTCACCCTGAGGGTCCCACTTATCTGACCAATCACTGTCGGTCCCTCGTTGACTTATCCTTTTATCAAGTGCTTCAATCTGTGCCATTGACCTCACTTCTCCAGATCCAACAGATATCGCATCGTCTGCTCACCAACTAACCTGGACGATCTCCATCATCGCTGTGACCCGTCCAATCAAACGACTGTCGTGCAATCTCGCATGAAATCTTGCACGACCGATATCAGGTCAAGAGCACGCAAGAACAATGGTTTTCCCATGCTAAGTGTCACCCACTAAGGTTAATCATGTGAATTTTAGGAATATTGTTTACAGCCTTTAAGGCATGCGACATATTGTTTCCCACTTATTAATACCACCAATGTGATTAATTCATACTTTTAATAAAGGAAGTTAAGGAAAGATCTATAACTTAAACTCAGTATTAACACTTAATACTAATTCACTGTGATTTATAAATAAAATGTATGAATAGAGAAAAATACCCGATTAGGATCCAGAATGCCGATACACAGTCATAAGAGAATTTCATTCATCGCACCCATGTGTAACACTATGAAACCAAGAGAGTGATGAAACTGTGAGAGGTATATCGGTAGGTAGAATGCATGCAGGTGTGGGAGTGATACCTCAACTACACTTGTGGAGCAGTTGCCTCACATAACCAGTCGAACGTCTACAACAGTTGCTAGAGAGGGGAAGCAGTTGCGAGAGAGGGGAAAACCTACAGAACGTTTATCAAATTCTTAAGAGATGTGCACCTATGGAGTGGTTGCAAGAGGTCAGTTCTGAAAAATAGGTAGAGCATAGGAAGAAGGGAGTTACAAAGGAGAGAGGGTAGCCAGGAATGGTGTTGGCTCTGATACCATGTCAGACCAGGAGGTAACAACTCAAATGTAATCATATTTTTCATTTAGGTTGTTCATTATTATATACAAGAGTGAGTGACTATTCGGTCCATTTCCCGATGACTCTCCATTTTCTCTATTATTTATCTACACTAATTACAGTTGTTCACCCAATCCCTATGATTAGGTATCAACAGAAGAAACCCCACTCTGTCGCGAAGGTTGTCTTGATTCGATCCTCTAGTGTGATCTTTATTTTATGGTATCCCAAAAATTCCTCAGTAAATGAATAAGCCTCCTGTCCTCCAACATTCTCTAGCAGTTCATTTGTAAATGATATTGGAAACAGATCACGCACACATGCATCATTATGTTTACCTAGATCTATGCATATTCAAATTTCGCCTTTCTGTTTCTTCTCTTGGACAACCATTGGGCTCACCCAATCGGATTCTTCTACTGGTTGAATAATACTAGCATCCAACATATTATCAATCTCTTAGCATACCTTTTCTTTATACATTGGATTTAGCCGATAAGGTCTCTGCTTAATGGGCTTCGCATTTGGTTTCAACGTAATCTTCATAATGCCCAAATCTCTAACGATCCCCTTTAGATCTGATAACTGTGTTGGAAATAGATCCTGGTATTCACACAATAATTTGGCCAACTTATCAACTGTATCTTCATCCCAATAGTCTCTTGTCTTCCCAAACTTAGGCTCTGATATCTTCAAGTTTTCTGCTTTTGGTCCTTCAAATTCGCGTTGTCCTTCAGTCTCTAGAATGTTAATATTCTATGGATCTTCTTCTTCCTTCTCAAGATTCATATTGTAGCATTCCAGTGCATGGTGTAGCTGTGTACTCTAATCCGACTGATTCCATTCTTTGATTCATGATCCGGATTAACCACAGTTCTTAGTTCATTTTGCCAACGTTTCCTTAGGCGTTATGAATATAGCAACTTTTATCTCCAAGAGCACTTTGTTAGTGAATTCAAACCCATCCTCAAATATTAAAGGAAATAGAAAAAATTATCTTAATATGCCCCACTCTATTTTCCCATGGCGAGGCTTTGTTTCTAAATACTAGTTCATAGGGGTTGTATCTAAGGTATGACAAAAAAGGTGCACCCATTCTGGCTGTGGCATCGTTCCCCAGGCCTCAGTCCATCATGCCAAATGATCGTACGGATCATCCTTCCCACTATAATTCTCTGTCATCCAGGTATTGGCATATCCAAACCTTAATCTCATCATTATTCTATATTCCTTCCATCCAGTGAATCTCTCCTTGTGTGGAACCCACCAGTAGGTAGTCGTAGCGCGCAGTTCCAACTCCAGTGCTTGGAAGCGATGTTCTTCATGTACTTCCCTTTCAAATTCATCTAAAATTAGATCCACATCAGTCGAAACATCATAATGTGGAATCTTTATTACCTCAATTGAAACACACCTCAGTGAATTTCTCATCATATTACACCAAAGTGTAGATACTTCATGCAACTGATTCAACAAGTGCTCAAGTTCTTCATATGAATATGAGGTGCAGGGACTATCCCTATCCCATGGAATTTGTCCATTGGCCTTAGGATTGATCCAATCTTTGTCTCGTGCTATGATATTTTATATATGATCTACATCATCATCATACTCTGCAAAGTCGTGAATAGGTTCAATATAGCGTGCTCCCTCGGCAGGGTCTAGTGGTACTACAACCCAAAGCACCTTCCTTTCAAAAATCATCTTCTACTTATTCAATTTGACGACTGCATCCATGTCAAAAGCCCATTAAATCCCCTGTAGCATGGGGTATGGGTTATTATCATTGACTATTTCTATGACCTCAAAGTCATCCAGTGGGCTTGCACCCTCAAAGTCTACCGTTACACCATATAAGTGCCCCATCAGAATAATCTTTTGTCTATTAGCCATGTGCAGCCAGATAGGAGACCACTGTGGTGCAGGCCTCCCTATTCTCTCCCACGTCTACTTAGGTAGGACATTTGCATGAGATCTCAGATCCAATATTACCTAGTCCATTTCATATTCTCCTATTTGTGCGGTCAGCCTCATCTCGCGCCCCGTTCGCTTCTTATGCTTACAAATTTCTCTCATGCTGCACCATTCAGCATGGGTCTTTTCTTTATGTGTGCACTTGTTGATTAGCTCTTGCAACCCTTCTAATACTTTCTTATCATGCAAAAACTTCATACAGTTATTTAGAAAAGTAACTAATACTGACGGATCTACCTCCTACATCACATTGGTTTCTGGTAATTTCCATTGGTTTCCTTAGGTGGAGGCCTTAGTGAATCTCTTCTTCTCTTCCATGAATGTTTCTTTATCTTGGTGAAGGTCTATTCCAACCTCCTTTCCAGTTACCTTGCACACCCATCCGTTGGTCTCTGGCCGTTTTCCCTTATCTTCGTCATTGGTCATACCACTTCTTGTTACTATATTTATACTATGATCTTATTCGCATGGTTCCATCCTCATCATTTGGATATTTTGCATAGGCTATTGGGGATGAGTCTTGTTTTCTTGCATTTTTCTATAAGGATTGTACAATCTTCTATCACATGGTCGAATTGTCTGCAATATTGACATGACGGATGTGTTGAGTTTTGGTAGTCCAGTGCGAAGTGTCCTGCCTCGCCACCCTTATAACAAATCATTTGTCCCTGACCTCTATCAGCCCCTCCTGCTCTTGAGGCCAGTTTTATGCCTGCATGTGGTATGTAGGGGTGCTATCCATCATCAATTGATATGTTCGACAATCACGCTCGTCATGACCTACAGGCTTGCAGATATTGCGAAACAACTCTTGAGGATCTGAACAAACTTCTGTAGTAGATGACACTTGTCCATTGCATTCTATGTTGTAACTTGACAAATAATGCACCATGGCATAGTCCCCATGCTTAGCCCAGTGGTATTCTTCGGTTTCATGGGAACAGTCCCTCCCCTAATAAGATAATTCTGATAAAATGGGCAATGGTCCTTGCATTTCAAGCACCAAACCTCAGCGTGAACCTCGGGTTGGGCTTCCTTTCCTTTCTTCAAGCTCTACAACTCTAAGTGTAAGCTTTCCAGCTGGGAGTGAATTTGTTGCACTCTGAGATTTGTATCCTATATGGGTGAGGCTTCCAACCTCCTCATAATTTCTAAGGCTTCTTCTTTTGTTTCTATCTTTTATCATGACAACGACAATCTTAAGTGTGGCAAGAGAGACACGATATACCAGTCTCAATGTTATGAATCTGTAATCATGATATTGGCCTTCCTGATTAGGAATTTCAGCTTCTGGTCGAAGTCCCCAGATGACTCATCGATCCTTCGGTGAATTTCTTTGAACTCGGTTATCGACTGTGCCTCTGATTTAGGCTTTCTAAGCTCCTTGTTCAGAGCTTGTTGGGTCTCAACCAACGTTGCGTTGCGGTTATCAATACAATACTTGATGTACCACTTCAGTGCTCGATCTTGTAAGGTTGTGACTAGTTGTGCCTTGTTTATTTTATTATCCATAGTATATTGTGTTTTCCACACAAAATCCGCAACAAACCATAATTGTTTGGGCTCTTCACTCCTAAAGCCTTTAAAAACTGGCATCTTCATCATGTTGAATGGTTGAAGTGGAGGTGGAGGTGGAGGTGAAGGTGTAGGCGTATGAGGTGGAGGTCGAGGTGGAGGGTATGGACTAGGTATCTGCGGGATAACCTAATTAATCAATTATACTACACTTCGTGGTGTAGTCAACATTATTCCTTCATCGTCACTTGAAGGGGATTCAATGAATGGACTATGCTCTGAGCTCGTTCCTTTGTTTCTTCTGAAGAATTTACAACTTCGAGTAGCTCCAAACGTCAAGGTAATTGTGTAACCCTATTTTCACATAACAAAATTTTAATCCACGTTTTCAATGATTTCAGATACTTACCTCATTGTCCTTTGAAGAGCCTATGCTCTACCTCGCTATAGTTGATAGTCGATTAACCACGAACATAGTCAGAAAACTTCCAAGTGTGCCATCAATCCAAAGATCCACGGCCCATCTGATATTTCTTTCTGATGCTTTGAGACATTGCACCAGTCCTGGAGTCCACACTATAGGACTATCGAGCCTCCACATCCCCTGACTATCTGCCAATCTAGACAACCATTCATTTAGTTCGTTAGGGAATAAATAGAAGAATGCTTCGGTCTCGTTTGTGTACAAATATCTCTGCAACCACCACTCCTTGCACAATTTAGGGCTTCTTTTCTCTTAAGCCACAAACATATGCAATTTTCAGTCATCCACTTCTTAATTTGTTTCTTTGTAGGAAACAACTAATCACAAATCTTTGAGATAGATCCCGAACCCCAGTCCTGGTAACGGAACCATTTGTTGGCTTAAGGGGGTCTGATCTAGCTTTAGAGTTATTCATGCCAACCAACAAAACTGTACATTGCTCGCCCTTTCGGCAAAAACCTACGTACCACAGGCTGCACTCTCACCCGAAGCAGTATTGGGGGATGCTAGAACTAGATTTCTACATCTAGATAACATGTGATGTGTAATATGAAGCCCTTATAGCTCTGATCTTCCTTCACTTAGATCTATACCCTCCTTCTTTCTACTACTCCAACTCTATCTTATTGACCTTTAGGTCTTTGCAAAGGTACACGATCATGCTTATTAGACATAAAAGAGACAGATTCACTCTTTTTTCTTAATCACTAGCAACCCTAGATCCGTCGTCGTGTAGATTTATTCACCTAGATAGTTATCATAACATATCTAGTTACTATCTTTGCAGAAATAGTTCATTACTTATTTCATGCATAGATATTAAATATTCAATGGATTCACACAGTAGAATATAGTCATTTATAGGAAACAATTTACACAAAGAAGATATATTAACTCAAGCATATATTGAACATAGGATAGAAGTAATTGATTCAACCCAAAAATTGCCTTTATTCGATTCGACATTCAATTTACAGACTCTTCTACCCTCCATGCCCAATGGCAGTGGCCTGTGCACTCAACTATGGACTTTCCAAGGTCTCCACGCACTTAGTCGCAGGAGCCTTCCCCTTTCACCTAAGTATTCAAAACAAAGCTTTCATGCATTAACAACTTGCCTTTTCAATGTTTCTTATCCAAAAGTTATTCTCCTATACTCGATATGACTCAAATATTTATAGCCTTTCTATTTCAATACCATGGCCCACAGCCTATGGGTGAGTATCCAAACCATCTTATTACCTACCCATTCAAGGGGCTAAATCCCCTTTCACTCTTACTTAGCTGCACACTACGCTTCCACATTTCACAGATATTTTACATTATTTACAAAATTCTAGCCAAAAACTGATTAAACTAACAAAATTTAACCCTAGGGACCTGATCACAATAGTCCATCTATTTCTTGACCACCCACATGGCCAAGGTGATGAGCCACAATTACATTCATCCACGAATCTCTAATATGTATGCACATTGAGCCGATGAGGAAATGGATACAATATAATTCCATGGTACAAGGAATGACAATCTATAGCTGCATAGTTAAAACTATAATATGATTTGTACATAAATAATCCAATATAAATTCAACCTTAACACGTCGCTAATTTTTATTTTATTTATCATTATATTGTATAGATTTCAAACATCATAAGGGTTGTCTAAAGTACTATAAATGTTTATAATACGTATGATGCAAGGGGGGATGATACAAACACATGAATCCCTAACCTTTTTAACCATTTCTTCTACCATTTTTCTAGAATAAGGAAGTGCCTTATAGAGTAGAACGAATAAATTATAAATGATAAGGGAAGCAAACTTACAATGGAAAATAATGATATTAATTATTAACATATGAATAGAAGAAATTTGGAGGCATCAAGTAAAAGACTTAAATTTAATTTGTGCAATATTTCCAGTAAAAAGATAACATGCAGATAATTCTCCAAAATATTATAACCTTATGTATTTGTTTAAACAGTAAAAAATAACTAAATAAATAGGAATGAGGTACAATATATATTGGTGATACATTAATTTAAATTGGAACATTTTGAGGTATGTTACATTTTTAATCTACGATGGAATAAAAACCTCCTTGGGAAAAATAAGTCTAAGTAAATTGGGTATTACCTATTCATTTTCAATTCCACTAGAATAAAATTTGCAATTAATTTTGGTTATTTGAGCATCTTTCTTATAAAAAATTACATGGTGGAACTCAAAGGTTCATGTTTTGGTTTACATGTTATTCCCTAGGTATTGAACAATGTACCCTACATTTTTGGCTAAAGTTGACACCACTATAATTCTAAATGTGTTCATATTTTCCCCATAAGTCCATGGGGGATGATATGTACAATTTTTTTCTATGTAGTATCCTATATTTCCTTAGGTTGATTGTCATGGGCAATCATTTTAGCAACTATCTTCATTTCCTCTGGGTATCTGATACTTATGTACTGAATAGCTGATGGTGGTTTGTAACTCCCCACATTAATGGGAATTTAATGTCATAGGTATTCTTTGGAGGTATTGAATGTGGATCTAATGGGGCACATGATATATGGAATCCCCTCATTAATCTCTGACGATTACTTCCATGTAAATTTGATTGCACTATGCAATGGTGGAAACATGCATGTCTAGCACACCTATTTTACCCCCCAGATGTCCCATTTCATTTTATGTATGATCACATTTTTTTGTAGTTAATTTTTCTCATCAATTTACATGGTACTCTCATAATTCACAATGCATTTTACATTCCTTGAGGCACATATCACAGTATTGAATGTATGAAAATGGGTCTTGTACAATCTCTTAGGAAAACCAAGACATCTACTAGTCAAAATCATCCAAAAATACTTCTTCAAAGTGTTGTTTCAAGCTTTATTTCTTCTCCAGAGAGGGCCAACTTCTCATGATATATTTTTGGGTCAAAGGGATGATGTGGAAAGTCACTTAAGTGATAAAAAGGTGAACTTATTCAAAATGTGATGCATCAATCCTCATATACCATAAATAAGCATGGAGGAAAAGAAATCAAGCATTAATTCATTAAAATAAGTAAGTTCAAGCCTAAGTAAGATATTATTTTACCTTCAAGAGATCCATTGGTTTCGAAATTTCAATTCGAAATGAATTTTGATGAAGAAAAGAAAGGCATTTTGTGTCCCATAGCCTCCAAGAAGTATTCCAACTCAACCAAAGCCCATTTTGAGGTGAATTTGGGACTTTTAAAGAAAATTTACCTTCTTAGAAAGCAAGTTGAAACT
The DNA here is from genome assembly GCA_031772625.1 of Pinus tabuliformis. Classification (NCBI taxonomy): domain Eukaryota; kingdom Viridiplantae; phylum Streptophyta; class Pinopsida; order Pinales; family Pinaceae; genus Pinus; species Pinus tabuliformis. The sequence continues at coordinate 1,667,018,062 of CM062819.1, read as the reverse complement.
CCATGTGTGGAATTCAGCCTCACCTTGAGGGGTTTTCAAGCAATGCAAACCTACTTTTTGTAGTGAGTTAGTTTTCGAGTCTATTTTGGATGACAGGTAAGCCTTTCATGAATTTACTTACAAATTTTATAAGGAGAAAAAGGAAAATATATGTTCAAATCCTATTCCATAAATTGAGAGCTCACTCTCCTCCAAAATCATTATGAATTGTTCGAGATTATTATGTCATAATGTATCTATTTTCATGAAGCTTTAGAGTCAACTATTGGAGTCTCTCTTTCTAATTTATTTGCAATTATTTTCAAATGAATTGTTGTGATAATTCAAGATTACAACAACACTACTAGTTTGATTGATTGAAGGGTAGCTTTATCACTGGAAGGATATGCCAATGGTTTTTTCTCTCATTTATTGTTTGTTTTTTAGAGTTAAACATTTAATATCCTTGTTAGGTCGTAGCCTCTAAGGTTAATTTAATATGATTTTTTTTGTTTTTTTCAATCCATAGATGATCTTGTTCTTAAAGGGTTTCTCGTTTGGAGGTACCTAATTTTGTAGGGATTTGATTTGTCATAATTGATATTGATTACACAAGAGGTTAATTTAAGTTCTATGGATATATCCTCTAGCCCTTATCAACTAGCATTAGATAACTATATTTCAGAGGGACACTCATATTTTCACCCATTTCCCTAGTGGACATAAAGCGCTTAAACCCTAATCCCAACAACTAACTACTTATTTCATTATTCAATTCTTCTCTTTTATTTTATATAAATTTATATATATGAAAGAAAAAGAGAAAAGTAGAAAAATAAGGAAAAGGAAAAGGAAAAAACAAACCATCAAAACTAAAAAACAAACTATTGGAAACAATTTATTCATTAAATTTTTATTGGAAACCATCATGGATTAAATTTTTAGTCCAGTCATTTTTCCTGGGAATGGTAACTAATTCTTGATCTAATGATTGACCTGTGAAATAACATTCTTATTTAGAATTTGAATATTTGTATAACATTTTTTTGACTCCGCTTGGGGTGGGGTAAGATGGAATAGGTGGATATGAATAGGATAGTGGTCTGAACCCATAATAATGAGAGGGAACATGCGAAGCCAACCACCCAAGTGTAATTAAGAAAATCAACATTGCTATTTTTTCCATGCTTGATTATAATGGGAATCAATCATAATTGATATTCTCTAGTTCTTTTCATGCAATCGGAGATATGGATACTCTGATGCTACATGCGACAATGATTCTTCTAAGTTTAATTATTTTTATGGTGATCAAAATTCCAATTTCACTATAGTGGGGAGAGTCTAATTTCAAAACATGTCCACTGGGAATATTATGTAGATTTACAACATTTTTTTGTTGTTTATGTTCTTTACTCTATCCAAGCCATCTACCTAACAATTGCCCTCCACTCTCCCTTCTCTCTCTAGTCAATCTTCTCTATCACATATCCTTGAGAGGAAATCTCCCATCTATATCTTTTATACTTTCATCACTCTTGATGCCATATGCTCCAAGCAGAATCCAATAACTCTATGTATTCTTTGTCTAAATCTACAAATGTTCCACAACAAAATGCATGTTAGTGTCATTAGGAAGGTTACTATGATGACAAAGGAGGGACATAATCTCACTATCATGTGGAATTCACTACCCAACATGTTGATACAAGTTTCATTAAAATCTAATGTTGTGTTAAGCTACAAAATTACCCCTATATCATTGTTGTATCATGTTTTAGGTGACCTTAACTTTTTTATCTTTTGACCTACTCTGTGACAAAAGGAAGGAGGACACCGTATAAAAAAGCGATATTTCATCAGTTGATGATATGTGAGATATGTACTATGTCAGAAACATTTGATATGAATGAGAATGATGGCTAATGTTAAAGAATTATTATATTTTTCGGCGTATACTTATGGATGCCATACTATCCGAATGCTTGAATATAAGGTAATGAGAATGAATTTCTTGAAGAAGTACACAAAGGTCAAAGGATAGAGGACACATGTGTTTTCCTCTTTCAATTTGATTACATGTATGTGACATTGGTTGTATAGTGGATATGATATGGAAAAGTTTTATATGTTGTGGAAATGGCTCACATTTTATGGGGTTGAATCATTTTCATGATACATAGAATATGATATTTTGTTTGCATCACACATATAGTATGATATCCTATTTAAATTCTTGGGTGAATTTTGGTTCTCTCCATGAATTGGAATTTGGTATATGGGTGTTGTAAGTTTTTTGGCTCCTCTATTGTGTATTTCAATGAGATTTTGCTACAAGAATATTGACAAGGCTTCAATATACCCCTCCTTTGAATTTGATCCATAGGTTTAATGCATATGTGTTGATTCATTTGGATGGTATGATATGTTATTATTTGTGCAAGAAAAGGATGAATCTGCTACTAAGTCACCCCTGAGCATGACTAGGTTTTGTTTTTTGGCCTAATTCACCAACTATTTGGATGCCATATTTGAATCCACCAAGTATGATGTGGTTTGGAATAACTCTTAGTATTAAATGAAGAGAATTGAAATGGGGAATGTCCACTTAGGTATTGAATGCACCTATCAGTAATGATAATCAAGGGTTAGAAATAGTTTTGGTTGAGAAAGTGATGACCCTATGCAATAAGGGCTCTCTACATGGAAATTATGCATTTCTAAATTGGGAATCTTCATTCCTTTGGGAAGTTTTATTTGTTGTTTGTCATGTTTTTACTCTAGCTATTACTATATCAAGTTATAATTTTGAAGTGTAAATAGTAATTCAACTATCAGACAATTGTTGTACCTTTCTTACATGTTGTATGTCGACTAGTTGAAAGGAATAATTTGGTAAGTTGATATTTTAATGGCTAATTGCATAGTGACTTTGATTTTTGACATTGGTTTATGGCTCTCTGTTCCTTTTAATTTTTCCCTAGCTCGACCATATTACTAGTCATTGTTATGTATTCCCTCATTTGTAATCATCTTAATAATTATAGAAATTCTATAAAATTAGTTGTTGAGCCCTCAATTGCTGAAAACCCTCTTTCTACCTAGGTTTTATCAAAAGTTATAGTTATAAACATTATTAAGATCTATTTCATGAAATACTCTCTCTTTAGGGAAAATTACGAAAATCCCTCATACAAATCATGGCTTGATTTGTCTTTGAGTCGTCATTTCAACTGTAAATCTCTCTTCCATGTGATTCTTTTTTATCTTCACTTGCTATTTTGAATCATAAGCTTAAACCCATACATCTCATAAAAAACGTAAGCCTGGAAGTTCATGCATTGTGTTGTTCAGTACTACACTGAACTGTTATGGGCATATTTTGGAATTATATATTAAACTCCTATCAATTTTATAATGTGCCACAAAAGAAGGTGTTGTACCGACTACAACCACCCTCCAAAATTTTTCCTTAGCCTCGTGTTGGAGCCTCCCTACCAACCATCCTTAGCAACATGTCTTTCACTGATGAGTACATGAGCTTTAGTGGTTTTTCAATAGCTTGCTAGCCTGTGCATGATAGCTTGCTTCACTCCCCTCGGAGGCTACCACTCCAGATTTGGGATAGCTCTTGGCTAAGCAACTCCCTCTAGAAATTACAAAATTCTGGAGGGGAACTATCCTTCCCTCCAGAAATTGCACAAATATGGCTGGAAACCTGTTGGGCACAGAAACTGTGCAATCATGTCAAATTGTCTTCCCAATGAAAACTGTGCAATTTGGCCCAATAGTGCAGCTCAACCCAGAAATTGTGCAATTTTGGGCAGCAGATAGTTGCTCTTCCCAGAAATTGTGCAATCCCTCTAGACAACCAGCCGAACTTCCTCCCAGAAATTGTGCAAAAATCCCTCTAAGTCAAGCATGCTATTGCATGTGCCTTCAAGTTGACCAGTTCTCTTTGGGACCAAGAAAAAATGACTTGCATGCATGGGTTTCTTTTTCCTGAAATAGCAAAAAGAAACATGAAAAAATCATCCCTAGATTTTAGGATGTTATTTTTAGCACTTGGAGGTTACATGCAAATACCGTTTTAGAAACGTTCCTCCAAGTGTCGCTTTCTCCTAGATTTTTTGCATGTCTGTCATGAGCCTCAAACTTATTTATTCCGTGCTTCATAGTTCACTCTTTACATCGATCTTGGAGCACTGACATCCCACAGTACATCCAAGAGTTTTCGGAACATCTAGCTTAGCTATTTCTAAGTAAGTCTACCTTACTTGTCTTTTGCAACATTTTTGTCGCTTTTTGTGTTTTGGCTTGTGTGAGTGTTGTCTTCTTGATTTCTATGAACACTTGTTGTTGTTTTCATCCATGTTATCTTGTAAAAGCATCGTTTCATTTTTTGTTAGCATCTCACTGTTTTCGCATGCATGACACTATTTTGCACGAGCGTTCACTGATTCGGCGACTCGTTTCACGCACATGCATGTTGTTCCATTTTCCAAATATTTCATTCACTATTTGCATGCACAACCATTCACTCCTGCTTACACTCAACATTGCCATGCATTCACATATTCATATGCTTTCAGTTTCCCGTCAACGGTTCTGGGCAACCTTGGCCCGGACTCTGACTCACCTCGACAACATTAAGCAATTTTGAGAGGGAAGGCTCTACCTTCATCCCAGAAAATGCACAAATCTGGCGAGTCAGTCTCCTTGGGTCTTGCCTTGTGAAATTCTGAGAGGCAGTGACTGCTGGCATAGAAAATTATGCAATGTAGTCCTTGGGCCTACATCTCTTGCAAGCTAAAATTGTGTATTGCGTAATCTCAACACCCAACAGGCTAGTCTGGATTCTGCATTGCATAATTCTAACAGTCAACTAGCCTCCCAATAGTCTGAGCTACCTCTTTCTTAGTTCTGACATTCATTCTCCCAGCCTCCCGGTGAAAATTGTGCAATCCTTTCCAGCAGTTCCCCCGGTATGTTGCATGTCATCCATCAAGTTGCTTTGGTTTTAATTGATAGATTTCTTGCCATGCATGTCACCATGTCTCTAAATACAGCAGGTGTTCCTCCATCTCTCATAAGTTCAAGATCAACAACCTCCAAAAGAGAAGGGTCAAAGGACACTGACAAAAGTGAAACTGGAGCAGAAGTTGAGCGAGTGTCTATGAGCTTGCCGATATAAGAAGGCACTAAGCTGATCGTAGACAAACACATCAAGCTAAAATGGAAATAGGTCAATGATGCATTCGTAGGCACATTTGTGGAAAATCTTGAAGACTACCAAGTATATGTGAATATTCACAAGTCTGGCTTGTACCAGATTGCATGCAGATATCCCACCTTCCCATGCGTCAACATGAAACATTGGATCGTCTCGCACATTGATCCTGAGACGATGACATCGAGCAGTGTCAGTGGGACAGAGATTGATGCCTTCAAGGCACCAGATTATCAGCAAATGTACCACTTGCTGAAGCTAGTGATCACCATGGAGACACCCTTGAGCATACCCAGCAACAATACCAACTTTAGGGATATCTTGAAAAACTGGGTGAAGGAGCCAACCAAAATGAGGATGACACCCAACCATATTTACAAGATGAAGATAATGTGGAAGGCATATCAGTACTTGGTCATATTTTCCTTTCACTTGTATGGCCAAGAAAATAGGGAGGCCTTCACGCAGAGTTCGGTGATCATGGTGTACCAACTAGCCAGTGAAGGCAGCACATGCAACTGGTCGAACATGTTGTTTCACAGGCTTAAGGAACAGGTAGTAGGAGCTCGGTAGCCACCCAAAGGTCAGAAAGAAAAAATATACATGTCTGTGTACATCTTGGATGGAATCTGTTCTCGTCAGGAGTTCCTGAGCTTAAAGTGGTCATGGATACCAGCGAAAACCTTTGTTAATACTTATTCTAAACTCTTTTCCAAATGAAGTTTCTGAGGGGTCATCAAACAACTGTCAGATCATTTTTTCAGCCCAGTGTACAAGGTTATATTTCAGTAGGATCCACGTCCCATGTCGAAGGCAACCATGGAGGCACTAATTGACATAACCGATCCATATGCCTCACCGTCTCACACCTTCATATTGATGTATAGCGCGTAGAAGCCTCTACATGTTTTTCTGAAGTTTTCCATGGACAAGAATGTCATGCAAGAAGTGTCATACCACATCTCGGCAGGACTATTAGCTAGGCTACACCGGAAGAAGAAGGCACCTTGGCCTACCCTTCCACTATGGACTCGGTTGTATGAGATATGGAATCTCAAGCATGTGGATGTCGAAACAGAATAGTGCAAGAAATATCCTTTCGACACCCAAATCTATAGTCCGTATGCTCTGTATTTTTTTGTGAAGGATCACTACATGAGAGTACAATTTTTGTGGATCCATGCGGCGTGTCATTATGCTAAGGAAGACCCATGAAGATATTGTCATTGCTTTTCAAGGCCCAATGAACTAGTCAACATCGCTATGGAATGGTTAGAAAAAGAGCATGAAGCAACATCCATGAGGGTACCAACAGAAGTAGAAACAAAAGTAAACATATTGGTGCACGATAAAGGAAAGAGAAAGATTTTCAACAACATAAACGTAGAGAAAAGTTGCAAGTTTAGAGTAGACCACCTGTGCAGAAGGGAGCTTTGGTAACAGAGGCGAAGAGGCAACAACGAGACAGGAGGAACAGAAAAGGCAAAGAGAAAAATAGAGGATGGCACAAACAATGAAGGAGTTGTAAGAGTTGAAGGAGGAACTCCGGAAGGAACAGGAGCTGCATAGATAGGAGGAGGAAGTGCAACACAAATAGGTACAACAGGGGGCGCAACATGTACAGACAGATAAAACTACACCTGTACAGGTGGTAGAATCGTCAGAGCAGCTCGTACAAATCAGAAAAGGTGAGCAGTTGAAGGAACAAGACTTCACTCAAGAGATTGAACGAGCACTTTAGAAGATGGATACAGAGATGAAGCAACTGGAGTTAGAGCAAGACATCGACCTCATGCCTTACCACCAAGAGCTCGACCCACCAACTTCAACGAATCTCGAGGTAGAGCAAGTCCCAAGCGACCAAGGAGACAATGAGATCCTTGGAGACAATTCGGAAGAATAGATGCACAACATATCATTTGATGAGTCCTGACATAATGTTGTGCAATCGCGCAGAGTGTCTAATTCAGATTACCAAACAATTCCTTCGCACTTTGAGGAATGAGTGATCATGTATGATGTGCTCGAGCATCCAACCAAATTTGCTGATGCTACCAAAGAATATGTCGAAGTCGCTAGCTCGAGTGTCCGCTTCTTAATAACAGAGAATGAGCGAATGCCTAAGGAGTTACATATGACCAAGCAGGGAGGATAACTGGTTACTGTATTTGCCTAAGAATAGTTGAAGAAGGCAATATTGGATGAAGGATCATCCCTTGAGACAGCAGGCATTGTATTCTAGATTTCATACCATGCATAAGGCAGTTTTCCATCTCAATAGTCGGCAACAACGATGTGCTAGGTGATCACGTATCTTGTCAAACATGCATACTATTGTTGACCACATGAAAACATGGACAATGAGATACAAGGGAGCCTCATTACACTTTCCCAAGATGATGAAGCCTAGAGTGGTCAAGTTGAAGGCACGTATTCAGAGTCAGATCCTGAAATATGAAGAACTCTAGCAGCTCATCACGAGATTTTAGTCTTCCCATGCATGGGTATTCAGAAGAATGGATGTTTATCTACACACACATGCGATCCCATATATCAGGACACTCACCGAGGCAAAGACAAAGGCACAAGTTTGAGTAGATCTTCACCCATACTTTGACAAGCTGATGCACATAACCACTAGTGCAGACTTGGCGATCAGTGCAAACACCATGCATCATTATGTCGCTGGTCCAATCACATTGAAAAAGATGATGCACATGTTATTAGACAAGTTGAACAAAGAAGCTACAACAGTGTACTTGGATGCAAGAGAGGCAAGAGTTCGTTTCCAGAAGGATGTCACCATAAACTACACGGAAAGCATCGTGGACTACCGAGCTTAGCTTTAGTTTGCTACTGTCGACCATCATGACGATGTCAAAGAGTTGGTCTTCCCACAGTTTTCTGAGTCATAGCGATGGCTTACATGAATTTCTAAAGCCTGTTTCTCTCACATGGCTACATGTTCAAATTGTATGTGATGTCTTGTCAAGTGGAAGTTCAAGTGTCAATAGTTGAATGTAACAGTGAGAGAGTAGTTGAAGAGTCATGAGCATAGATGAACAATGACAAAGCAGAATGTCAAGGGTTATGATGAGCCTCATAAATGGGTAATTATATGGGCTCATTTTACCCCCTAACTTAGTCAAATAAACCATTCTCTTAGCTTATTGTATGATTTTCTGATTATATTTATGCTTACAGAGTGAGTTGAGTTAGTTATTATGCCATGTGGTCTAACATGTACTTAATGCAGATTATTGATGGATTTTGAGGTCAAAGCCAATGATCTAGTGTAAAAATGGAAGCAATAACTCAAAGTGGAAAAGGGAGAGGACTTATAGGAGGGAATCCCCCTCATTTATTACTCCTCACCTCGAATTCCCCTTCATTCAGCTCGGAGTATGTTAAAGACATTTTTGGGCCCTACAACCCCAAGCATGAAATGTCCATAAACCAAGGGCTCCTAAGTCCCTAAAAGTGTTGTTCTAACCCCTAAAGGAACAAGGTCAACAGATTACAGCTTCTCCCAGAAGTTCTCCAAGAGAAACTGCTCAGAATTGGTCAAAACAGGATCATTGTAGCTGCTCCACTGGCTAAGTGCATTGCATCTCACCCAAATACACTGTGAGGGTGTGTTGCACTTCAAAAGTCCCTTCTGTGGGGTGCGATGGGCGAGAAATGACAAATGGCAGTGTCATTCCGCGAGGTGGAGAGGCAATGGAAGCTTCCAGAATCTTCTCCTGTGACACTTGCCTCACTGAATTCGACCAAGGATGAGTAAGAGGCCATCAGTCTCCAAGTGGAAGCAACAACTGTCAGAGAGAAGACACTAATCAAATCACAAGCTGACTCATCCCACTTACAGATATCTATATATGGATCCCTCATCTCAGAGATCCAGAGGCTGGAATTTTGCATATTGTAAGGAATTGTTGTTGGTTTCTTGAGACAAACATCAGATTGTTGGGTGATATAAGCTTTGTTTGAGGTGAAGAGGGGCTTCTTTGCTGGTAGGTTGATGCTGGGTCAGAACAGCTGGTTGTAACTCCTCCTGGCTCTTTTCTTGTTTATCAATAAAAGCTATTTGAGTTTCCTCCATGCTTTTGTATCATTGATGCTTGTTACATTTGTATGGTCAATTTACATTTGATCCTAGATTGTTTATGATTATAGATCCATGTCTTTGTATAGTGCTATGCTTCTGTGATCTTACAGGTACTTTGTGAGGCTGGGCGTGCAAGGGAGCAGGTAGCTGAGGACTATCAAAGAAGAGAGGGATTGAATCAAGAGATTAGCGCAAGACAGAGGTTGGTCTTTCTGTTCCTCTCTATCTATAATTCATAAAGGAAAAACGAAAGTAGCTTTTCTCTGTTTGTTTCTAAGGCAGCTGTCACACCTTAGTGGGATAGAGCAGTTCTATATAGACACTTTTCCCTGTAACAAAATGGCGACTCCGCTGGGGAATTAATTGGTTTGTTTGTTTATCATTCTTTGTTGTTTGTTTCATAAACTTACAAGTAGCATCGAACTACATTTTCCATAACAAATGCAAAGTAGACAACTGCTACTTCAATCCATCTACTGGATCTGTTTATGATTTAAACAACTGATTCACAAACTATCTGATTGCCCTTGTGATAGCTCTTAGATCATCCTTAGATCTACCCCTGATTGTTGCATTACTGATTGCTTTTTGCTCGGCCAAAACCCAAGAACTGAACTGCAAACTGTGACCCGGGATCCGAACAGAGTTTCGTTTCTGGCCCAGTGTAGGTACTGTTCAGAGATTCTGAATTTCAGCGCACTTCCTGAGTGGAAAACCTGCGCTACATTTCAGATTCTCTGTGTTACAGGTGCGCTGATTAGACTAGCTCTGTGCAGTTATGGCTTCTGTGGTTCATTCTTTCCAGTTCTATTCTTGAATTTTGCTTCCTGTGATCAGTATATGTCTGTTTGAAACCCCTTTTCCTTACTGTTATTCTGCCTCCTTTGTACAAAAGAACTATAGATGTTTTTGTGTTTTTGTTGAGTCATTTACAGTTCTCCTTTGCAAAAGTAGCATAATCGTACTGTCGCCCTTTGATTTGAAACTGTCGCAAGTGTTGATTTCAATCGTAGGAAAGAGTTTGATTGCTGCTGATGGTCGATTATCCTGTTACTATTGCTTTTGGTCTAAATTTGTAATTTTCTAGTGTCGAGAACAAGTATTCATTTCAAAATCGTAAGGTGTTGTGATCGTCTCCATTTTTTGATTTCGAAAAGAAACTTGTTGATATTTGTCGCTTGAAGAGAAATTCAGATTTGTGCATCAACTTTCTTTTTAGCATTCATATACTAAGAAAGTCGAAAACAAATACATGCATGTGCATTTGCATATAGACAGTCTGATTGGCTTGATTTAGGAAAGTGCATTTAGAGTGTGCTCTTTGCTCTTTGTGAAAAGATTCTGTCTTTCTTTTCCCTAGTAGCTAGGATTTTCATTGCATAAAGGAGATAAAAAGTTTGTTTATCATCTTAGATTGCATTTTAGGAATTACATCTACATCTCGTGGTGAACCCGAAAGGAAAACTTCATAAACAAGATCAACTTAAAATAAATTCAATGAATCTAACAACGCTTTGGAACTTAACGCACAACATTTAGAAGTCTAGGCTAGAGACATATTCCGGCGTCGTAAAGCCTGGTAACTGTTGTTCTCACTGATGGTTGGGTGATTCCTCCACTTTTAGATGATAAGTGCTAGTACGGACTTGTGCTCCCACGTACCGTCGAGTATATTTTGGGAGACCCCAATAGGCTTAATCCTTTATCCATAGGAAGCCGTGTCTGCCGCCCTATCAATCACAATGCACTGAACACAGCATTCGGGAAGATTGACTGCCGTACCGTAAAAAGTTTTCTGCAGTTTTGCGATTGATTTGGTAATCCCTCTACCTAGATTTCCAGAGCAGTCCCTTTCGTTCCTTTTCAGACTCCTTAACGGAAAAGGTCCATCTGAGCACTTGTCACTTCAGGCTCATTAAAAATCGAAGGCGACTAGAGTCATCTTTTGTTTTTTCTCGACTCTTAAAAATTGAAAAAACAAGTTGTGTCAAAACATCTAAAATTTATTTCAAACGGAATAATCATCACCTTTCCCTCGTTGGTCTTCGAAGTTAGTCTCCCTTCATCGCAAGTTCTTGTAGAACCGCTAGGAAATATTTTGGATAGACTAGATATGTCTGAACAACCGTCGACATCTAGGACTGTGTCATTGGACACAGCAGCAGCAGAACCTCCTGTTGCTACTCCAACAATGTTCGCCAGTATACCATCTGTCCCGGCAAGTTATCAACAACAAGCCGGAGTCAAATCAGGGACTGTTTCGACGACATGGTCTGTTCATATTTCTTCATCCAGATTATCATCTGGTATTTCTTATGTTGAAACTCAACAAATTGATCCAATGTGCCTTCAAAGGCCAATTTACCCTTTAAGTACTGGATTGCCACCATATGGAGGGCAGTATGCCTTTTCATTGTTCCCTCCCGGAGAACAACCATATGGGAGTTTACAACAAAGTTAAGGTCAAACTGGAATTACATCCAGTGGTTGGGTACCAATACTGCCTCAGCAACCAAGGGTTGTATATTCAATGCAACCAGTCCACTCCGTGTCGAATATTCCCACTATACCTGCTGTGGTGACTGCGTCACAAGTACAAGCGCTACCTGTTGTATGTCAACCCCAAGTTTCTCAGGTTGCAATACAACAGCCTCTTGTCTCGACAGCTCAATCACAACCTCAAGTTAGTGCCTCCTTATCTGGAGCGACTCAGGCTCAAACAAGTACTATGACTCCTCATCTTGGTCAATCATCCAGTATTGGGCAACAGCAAATGGTCCAACAACCATGGCTGGTTCAATCTCAACAACCACCATTCCAGCAATCATATCAAGGACCTGAGCAACAAGTCTTTGTAAGTAATGGGCAACCGCATTTCCAAAGCGGTTATCAACAACCATATTATAATGGTTATGCCCATCAACCTTGTCAAATTTGCCAGCATCAAATACATTATGCTGGTATGCAAAGACCTACTGCTCAGGCGATTCCATCTTATCCTGGGTATGCTTCGCCTAACCTGAATCAGCAGTTGCCCTTTGTAGCAACTCTAGAATTACCAGATCTAAACCGGCTGACGAATGATCCAATTGCTTATGCCCCTTGGTGGCCAACGATTCCACATAAACTTCCATCAGACATTCCTAAATTTAATGGAAATCCGGGTGAAGATCCGTCAAATCATGTGATGACCTTTCATCTATGGTGTTCATCAAACACCCTAAATGATGATTCGATTAGGCTTCGCCTTTTTCAAAGGACGTTAACTGGTCCGGAAGCAAAATGGTATATTGAATTGCCTAGAGCTTCATTCGACAACTTCAATACCCTAACCACAACCTTTTTAACCCATTTTCAGTTATCGATAAGGTACGAAATGGGAACGGAACTCCTTACCAACTTCAAACAGACGACGGCCACTCACATATATGAGTGGCGACGTCGTTGTAGAATGGTAAAAACATATGTTCCCGATCAGCTCTTAGCTGAATGGTTTATCAAGTCATTACTACCTTCCATCATGGATGACGTGGAGAAGGGGGGAGTTGTAACAGAAGAGTAAGTTATCGCTCGTGTGCAATATTTGGACTTGATTTACACTCAGTCCGGAATGCTCTACGATAAAATGCCTGACGCTCCTAGACCGGAATTCTCAGTTCCTCCTCCTCCTAAATCAAACAATGACTCTCATGCCAGCGATGGCGTGATTGGCGCAATAGACACGAAATCGATAAAGGCTACATCTAAAAAGGCCCGTAAGATTTCCGGTCAAAATGCAAAAGACGAACTTCTTGCCTCGGAAGTAAATGTCGTGTTGATCGACAAGGGCAAACAACTGAAGAAACCAGGGGGCAAGAAGAAAAAGAAAGGGAGAAAAAAGAAGCAGGATGAGTCATCTCCTGAAAAACCTTTTGCAAACCCTTCTGGGCAAAGGAAACCCCCTGCAGGGTGTCATATATGCGCTGAGGATCATCGGACGAGAGATTGTCCACATAAAGCTGAAGTTAATAAACTCTTTAAGAGTTCAAAAACCTCAGCAGTATTGACTGATCCGTTTCCAAACCCGGAAAACAAACTGGTTTCTAATCAAAATGCTTCTCGATCCCAAGTGCTTATGTTGTCTATCTCAAAGAAGCAAAATGATGCTTTGACAAGGAATAAATATTACGGGAATCCACAGCTGTCGAATAACAAGGCTAATGAACAACCTAGTAGTTCGACAACAACTTTGACCGAAGTTGTGCCACCCATCATTCCTGAACCAATGATAAAGTCGCCAAAGGGAGTAGTACACAAATTGACATTTAATCCTCGTGCAAAAGTAGCACAGAATTATAATATAGTAGAGGACCTGGCCCAATCGCCGTCCACTATGTCGACAATTGAGGTACTGCAAAATTGCCCCTCCCAAAAGCAAGCTTTATTATCAGCAATAGGTGGGATTGACCCAATGGATTTCAATCTTGTGGCCTTTCATCATAAAGGATACGATCCTCAATTACCAGCTCAACTAGCTTTCCTTATTCAAGTGAAATCCCTCAACAAAATTGTTCATCAAACAATTATTGATGAGGGGGCATCTACATGTATTATGTTGATGAGTTGCTGGAAAAATTTAGGCTCACCATCCTTGTCAAGATCGTCAACGACGTTAAAAGCATTTGATGGACGATCATACACTCCATACAGGATTTTAAGTAACTTGCAAGTTGAACTAGGGGGAAAAACAGTAGAAATTGATGTTGAAGTAATCGACGGAGACCTCGATTACAACATCCTACTGGGAAGGCCCTGGATATATGCCATGGCCGCAGTTGTGTCGACCTACTTCAAGAAGATTGCATTTCCTTTTCAAGGAGGAATTACAATCATCGACCAACAAACATTTCTCCCCAACAGTTCACAAGTTACAGGAAGCATTCCAATGATCCATGAAAGCAATCATTCGCTTCAAAATATCGGAGTAGGTCTCCTAAAAGACCCTGCCTTAATGGGTACTTTTTCCCTAGCGCCTCCGAGTAATTTAGCGGAAGTGGCCACAATGGAAACCTGCAATATGAAATCTTCTATATCTAATGGATTCAGAAGATTCCTGAACATTTTGTCAGCATGGATCATCGCCATTTTAGAAATATTGTAGCAATCAATTTTCTTGGCTTGGGGGGCAAACCCAAATCAACGCTCATCGAGTGTTTGGATGGATAGGTCTAAGGAATATGGCACCTCTTCAGATCCTTGGTCACATGCACATTCTACAGACGAAGGAATCATTCAATCAATGATGATAGGAGAGGCACCATGGGAAGATTACCACCATCCCTCCCACCTTCCAGATTACCAGGAAGATTATTCCAGCAACCTTAATCATCCATCAGTTTTTTAATTTCTATCAAATACTGTAAATACGGTGGATTTCGAGGATGGTTCCTATCTCGTGTCGACCTCGTTAAAAAATGAAACAAGGAGTCATGAGGATAGTTCTTTTACTGTGTCAACCTCATTAAAAAATGAAATAAATCCCCTTTCCAAATCTCAAAGGTAAACCTTCATTCCAACCACCGAGTTGAATGCAATGAAGCTTGGGGGGCATGCACCTCGATTTGTGTTATTATGCTGGGAGCATGCAAACTTATCATCAAGTAGTTTTAGCACATAGTTCAAGCTCGTTAAAAAATAAACATAAGACATGAGCAAATGTTTCCACCCTCGTTTAAGCTCGTTAAAAAATGAACTATTCCCCGATAAATAACCATCGTGAATGTAGTACTTCAGCCATTAAAGCCTTGGTCGTGTTTGCACCGTCACCTCCACTTTTTCATTGGCCGATCATTCACCTCCATTTGATTATTTACCCATTTTGAGGAACAGCTGTGAAGAGTGATTTCACTAGCCATCCTTGTAACACTGCCGTGATTGGAAAATTCCAAACCTTACCTGGAATCAGCTACTACCCATTCTATCACTCGTTCCTCAAAAGACGAGTCTCCTTTAATCTATTTTCAACTGACTCGTAAAAGATGAAAATATTTCCGAGCCATTGGCCTCTCCAGCTCGTTAAAGGGACAGGAAGTGCTATCCCTCCTCTAGATTTTAATCTTTTTGGACCTGAGGGATTATTACACAAAAAGATCGAGCACTTGTTTTGTTCGGCTCGTTAAAAGTATCAAAAATTCATCCCTTCTGTATTGTTTTATACTTTTTTGGACTTAAGGGATTAGATGACGAAAAATGAATTTTGGAGTTACCTTTACGTTCCTTTTCAGACTCTCTAAAATTGAAAAGGACCAAGTTATCTTTGTCGTTAAACTCGTTAAAAAGATTAATAGCGACAAACTTGTCTATAGACGAGAACGAGTTTCACTATCGCTAGGCTCGTTAAAACATAGCGATGGGTTTGCCCGAACAGAAAATTATAGAACAAGCATATGTTATCCTCCTCAAGCTTGACAAAAATAAAGAGGTACTGGTCAGCAATGACTGGGGAAAATTAGGAAGAAAACTTAAAGAAACTTTGTTGGTAGCAAGTCGCTCTTGAACATGACACTTCCACTCCGTGTCCGAGTCGGGTTGGGTTGTTTCATTCACCAGTCACATCACCATGGTCACGCCATACCATCCACATTTGGGGTTAATGCTACCAATCCATCACATCAGTGTCGTTGATATGTTCAATAGAAGTCATTTAGAGAATTCACCTGTGTCTCACCCACTACCATACATTATACTCCATTCTTTCATGACCGCCACCCTGAACCTTATATCACCAGATCATTTTCACCTCCATTAAAATCATTTGCTCCGTTCCGTGTCATTGATGTGGGATTCATTAAGGCCCTCCTGTGATGGATCACTTCTTGTCGACATCAGCTCATTATCCAAGAAGTTGATCTAGGAACACCCCATTCAGTACTTTGAAGCTTGCATGCCTCAATGGCAAGTTTCTCACTTACAGCGATAGGTTTACATCAATGGCCTTCGACCGAAAGATTTTGTGTGGTGTTCAACACCAAGTCCTTTATTCACACCACGTGAATTGTACTGCAGTACCTTGAGGTTCATTATCATTATTGGTGATTCCTCTTGCGCTTATTAACAGTTTACATCATTGACTGGTAATCAAGCGATGTCTTTCCATGTTCGACTTCAGAACATTTCTCACATGGATCGACTTGTACTTTGAGTGAAGATCGGACGAGATTGAAGACCCCGGATCTAGTTTCATCCATCCGGGTTGCGATATATATTCAGGGAAATAAAGACATTAAATGTACATCATTGCTGCACACATAATCATCCACTCAAAAGGATGATGGCTCTATCAGAATCATTAGTCTACACTCAGACGATTGTCTGTCCTATGTACATGAAAATGAATTTATAAAGCTGAGCATGGGAATGCCCGCCTCAGCTAGATCATGAAAATAGTATGAAGATAATGTATTGTATTGTATCATATTACAGGTCTCCTCCCAGCAATGAAAGAACTTCGGATCCTCATAATAAAGCATTTCACCCAACACCAAAAGATTAACGGCCTCATACTTTAGGGGGCAACTGTTATAGACATTTTTGGGCCATACAACCCCAAGCGTGAAATGTCCATAAACCAAGGGCTCCTAAGTCCCTAAAAGTGTTGTTCTAACCCCTAAAGGAACAAGGTCAACAAATTACAGCTTCTCGCAGAAGTTCTCCATGAGAAACTGCTCAGAATTGGTCAAAACAGGATCATTGCAGCTGCTCCACTGGCTAAGTGCATTGCATCTCACCCAAATACACTGTGAGGGTGTGTTTCATTTCAAAAGTCCATTCTGTGGGGTGCTATGGGCGAGAAATGACAAATGGCAATGTCATTCCGCGAGGTGGAGAGGCAATGGAAGCTTCCAGAATCTTCTCCTGTGACACTTGCATCACTGAATTCGACCAAGGATGAGTAAGAGGCCATCAGTCTCCAAGTGGAAGCAACAACTATCAGAGAGAAGACACTAATCAAGTCACAAGCTGACTCATCCCACTTACAGATATCTATATATGGATCCCTCATCTCAGAGATCCAGAGGCTGGAATTTTGCATATTGTAAGGAATTGTTGTTGGTTTCTTGAGACAAACATCAGATTGTTGGGTGATATAAGCTTTGTTTGAGGTGAAGAGGGGCTTCTTTGTTAGGAGGTTGATGCTGGGTCAGAACAGCTGGTTGAAACTCCTCCTAGCTCTTTTCTTGTTTATCAATAAAAGCTATTTGAGTTTCCTCCATGCTTTTGTATCATTGATGCTTGTTACATTTGTATGGTCAATTTACATCTGATCCTAGATTGTTTATGATTATAGATCCATGTCTTTGTATAGTGCTATGCTTATGTGATCTTACAGGTACTTTGTGAAGCTGGGCGTGCAAGGGAGCAGGTAGCTGAGGACTATCAAAGAAGAGAGGGATCGAATCAAGAGATTAGCGCAAGACAGAGGTTGGTCTTTTTGTTCCTCTCTATCTATAATTCATAAAGGAAAAACAAAAGTAGCTTTTCTCTATTTGTTTCTAAGGCAGCTGTCACACCTTAGTGGGATAGAGCAGTTCTTTATAGACACTTTTCCCTGTAACAGAGTACAAGCAGCCGAATCATGCACTAGAAGGTAGCCGAGCAAGTGGAGGATGACTGATAGTTATCTCGAGTTTTGGGAGCCAAGCCTCCCTGATTTTAAGGAATTTGTTCATAGCTTCAGATGTATAAGTAGAGAGGCCTAGGGCCTCACTAGGGTCAGATTTTTGCTTATGTAAACTCTGGTAAAATTTCGAGCTTATTATTTTTTGACAGTTTTATGTAACCTTGCTATTGTTTTGATAATGAAGTTGAAATCCTTTTTAAGCTAGCACCGAGTTACCTTAGAGGGATGAAGCTCTTGGGTTAGTGTCCAATCCAAGTAGCGAAGCTCCTCTTTACTTGTATTTGTATGATTTTCTTCAGTTGTGGATCAGTTTGCTGCTAGATGTATTTCTTTTATGGTTAAGAATAGGTTGCTTTTGATGATTTAGTAGTTTGCTTCCATTTGTGTTTTCTATAGCAGGTTAAGCAGTGATCAAGAGAATAGTCAAAAGGCTAGAAACAGTTCCTTGGCCTCTCTTCCTCCCTCTGGGACCATGATTTGAGGCAAAGACTCTCTTGCTGCCCCAAAAACACAGATTTTCCTCATTCATAAGACTTCTAGTGTTTGCAGCTTTCAATAGGTTAATAATCTAGTTTTTCCTTGCTTCAGATCTTCCTTATCATGTTCAATTCCTGATTTACAATATTCCTCTTTCATGCTTTCCTTGCTTGAACCATTTCTCAGCATTTCCTTTCATAGATCATAGTTTAGATCATTTTAATGAAAAACTATGTTTTTCCTAGAATGCATTCATTTCAATAGTTGCTTGATTTTCTTGGTTTCTATGCAGCATATCTCTTCAAGCAATAGGCCAGCTTATTAGCAATCATATCCTCCATCTGATCCATGCCCTATAGGTCTCCTAAACCTCACCTCAATTCTATCGTAGTTTCCTGCATTTTTCATAGAACTTGTTCCTCTCTCCTTGAGCAAACCCAATCATCTTTCTCTCTCCTGGTGATTCATGGTAGACCTTAGGCACCCTAACACTTCACCCCAACCTTCAACCACCTTTTCCACACACTCTCACACCCTAAGGATATCAGAAATTGCTCTCGGCCTCCTCCTGTAGGCCTCCTATAGTTTCCCTATTTTCCTCTTGTAGTTTCCATGTGTCATCCTGTAGTTTTCCTGTAGGCTTTCTTTTGAAGGTCAAGTGTGGCAAAAGCCTCCAGAAGGACACCTAAGTCCTCCTAGGACCCATCCACACCATCTTCCATCCTCCCAAAATCCAAAACCACCCACCAACGCCACCTATTCACTGCCACACTCACACACAATAAATTAGATGCATGTCAAATTCACATAAAAGCACATAAAAGTCCAAAAATATATTTTTTGCTTATTTACTTCCAGAGATAGCATGTTTAGATGTTGTTTACTTTCTTGAGTAGGTAATGGCATTTATTTCATGGTTTTCATAGTGTTTTTGGCAAAGGTAGAATTAGCTTGTTAATTAGTGTTTACTAGGTTTTGCTTCACATTTTAGTCTTTCTCATTTTTTGCAATTAGAATAGTATCTTTAGAGTAATCTTTCTTTTCTTTCATCATACATAGAGCTTCTTCTGAATTCTATAGAAGTTGGCTTGAGCTCCTAGTGATCTTGTGCTTGCTAAACAAGTGACAACCTGCAGTGAGAACTAGTACTTGTGCATATAGCATCGACACTTCCAAGTTTGTTACAAACTACCGGGTTGATAAAAGTAAAGTTGGCAGCCCAGGAATTGCAACGTTCTTGCTGCAATACTAGAGCTCACCACTTTTTGACATCATTGTCAGGGAAGCGTCAGATTATTCTGTGATTACTGCTTTCTTCTATTTCTCCTTTCAACATTCTGCTAATAGTTTATTTCAGCAAAAGTAGACTAGTCATTTCTTTTCTTTCAGTTCCGCATCTCCTTGCTTTCCTTTTCAATTCTGAAAATTTCCATTCAACAAGTTTATTTCAGTTAGTTGTAGTTTGTTTTACCCAATCACAATTTCAGTTTCTACAGGTACTTTCAGTGTGGGGAAAAAGAAACAAAAACCAACCAAAATGATTTCCTTTCATGCCTCATAGAAATAGAGATAACTCAGGAAACTTTTTGCCCAATGCCCCCACTGCTTCACACAGCTAACCTTCTCTCTTCTTCAGTGGCTACACTCAAGAAGAACCCTTAGGTGAACAACTATAAATATTTGAAGAACCTATAGGGGAAGAAGAAGAAGATTCAAAAGAGAATATCAAAGAACCATGGGCTGCACTTGATGAAGAGAAGACATCAAAATCAGATATCGAGAGAGCTCCCTCATGGTTACCATCAAATCCTCCATGTATTCAAGAGAAAAATTAGCAAAAAGAGGAAGATGTGAAGGTCATGGTAGAATAAGACATGAAGAAAGATCCAAATCAGTAAAAGGACCAAGGACATCACAACTATATGGAGATATGGTTCCAAACAGTCACTAAGTTGCAACATCACTCTCTTCCTCAACTATGCTTGATCCCTTCAAAGTCAAATCATTTGGTCTCTGAAATCCAGGTACATGTCAAAGCATACATTTCAAGCCTCCACATCATTTTGTTTATCATCTCGATGTGCACATGGCTCCATTGGAAGTATTATTATACTTGAAAGTGATTTTGCTTTTCATGTAGGGTAGGGTAGGAGAAAAAAAAAATGAAAAAAAGGAGAAAAAATAAAAATCTAAGGTGAAATCCTCCTTGGAGGTTCCTCAGATTGGTTCATTGATTGAAAACCTCCATGAGGTGGTCAATGGGTTGGAAAGAAGAAAAAAGAGAGAAAAAGATCCTAGGTGAAAGCCTCCTTTGAGGAACCTAGGCAGACCTACTAGTTGAAAACCTCATTGAGGTAGCTAGTAGGCCTAGAAAAAAGAGAAAAAAATAAAATCCTTGCTCCATGCATGCATGTACTCTCCAACATCTGCAAGAAACAAGAACAAGTTGGTACCAAAAGGAAATGTGGTCATGTCTAGTCAAAAGAAGTCAAATTTTGACTTTCTCCTACTTCGCTCAAATGCTCCAACAAGGCCAAGGCGATGCCAATCCATCACTGTCATCTATTTTCACCATCCACCCATCATTCTCGAGCTCCTACCACTCATTTTCCTTGTTGTCCTAAAAAACTACAGGATGCTCTGTTCTAGTATAGGATACAAAAATTCATAGAGAAAAAATTTGTTTTTCTTGCCAAGTTGTTTCAGGGGGAGATGCATATGGATGATGGTAACATGCTCAAGCAATTTCTACAAATTCCAGTGCACGATTACCAAGAAATTGGCCTCCATCACCTTCAACCATTTTTGCATTTTCTCAATATCCATGCATCCATTTAAAAAATTGTTCCATGGGGAGATGCATATGGATGATGGTAACATTCCCATGCAATTTTAGCAAATTCCAGCGCACAATTTACAAGAAATCGGCCTTCATCACCTTCAACCATTTTTAGTTTCTGCCGTGATCTATGCATCCATTGACCAAAATTCTACAGGGAGGTGCATAATGATGATAGAACATGCTCACAAAGTTTCAGGTCAATCCATTCTACCATTTGGGAGATATGGACAAAACAAGTCATTGTCCTGCAAACCCATAACAACTGATCCCATAGAAGTCCAACACTAGCAGCAAGGGACATCACATCTGAAGGATGTAAAGGCACATGCAGCTCAGCTCCAACAAAAGAAGAACCTGCAAAAACACACAAAAACACATCAGCAAGCAGAGACAGCATGCATGAAGGAAAAATGAAGGCATGCAGCAGAGAAAGCCATAGCACCTCACAGTCGATAGCAGCAAATACACTTGGATTACGGGTAAGTAGCTAAGTCACCCCTCTATCTGCATTTGTGTGATTAGGAATCATAAAAAGGCAATGAGATGGTTGGAATCAAAGGAGGGAAAGGTGGCCAGTTAACTTGGCCACCTTTAGTTAGTTGACTCCACTTAACTGAGATATCACCCACATATACGCACATTCAACTCAAGAAAAATATGAGAAGGACAGGTAGTGGGAGGAAGAGTTAAATTCGATGCATTAATGAGGGGATTATTATGAGGGGGGGTCATGATGACCAAGCAAGTGGGGACCAACGGTACTAATCTGGGCAATGTACACCTTGCGAGCTCAGCACTCATAATAAAAAACAACCATAAAAGGTAATGAGCACTCCTCCCCGCGCATTCCCACCACCTTTTGTTCATTTTCTCCTTGTAACTCAGCTACAACAACCTTCTTGTGCCTCCACAGCCTCGTAACCACAATCCTCCATCGATTTCCTCTCTATCTTTGCTCTCGGCTTTTTCTACAGGAGCACCCACAGGAAAACTATAGGAGCACCTCCAGGAAATCTATAGGAGGGACAACGAGCTTCTACAAGAGGGGCAGTTAGCCATTTTTAAGGGAGAAGAGATAGTTTTTGACACGAAATTCAGTCTGAAGAGGTAGGGTTCATGCATGCCCCCTCTTGAATATCACTATATGCAAGAAGTGGTCTAAATTTGAGGGTGAAACAAGTCTTTAGGAGGGAAGAAAATACATCAAATTTTTTTGTTTATTTAAAAAAAACACACTCTCCTTTGTTTTTTATTTTTCTCAAAACTCTTTACCTCCACCTCCATATTTGGGTTTTAGAAAAGTACAGGTAGTATGACAGGAGGGTTTATGAGAAAGGAGCCCAATAACTCCACTAGGCTCCACGCACATCTCAAGTAGTCCGCATATTCACAAGGGCAAACTGAATTTCTTTGAGAAATTTCGAGGGTTTGATGAGGAGATTTCCCAAGGATTTGCTCTCTCTCTAGTCCCTCACACAAGAACACATGTCGCTGTCACCATTAGAGACCTCTCCATTGAAATAACCCCAAAATTCATTAGTAGGGTCACTACCCTTCCTCTTGGGTTGCCTTGGAGTAAAGATGAAAAACCAATTGGCCAGGATGCCAAGAAGAATTTTTTCCAAAATAATGAAACACCTGTTGAAGATAAAAATGGAATCCTAAGGGCTAGTATACCATATCCCTAGGATGAGGTTAGCTACCAAATAATCAAATACATTTCTTGTGAGGGGAGGCACAACATTGTCTATGGTTATCACTTCATAATCCTGCATGACTTGAGGTATGGCATGGATACCCTAGCACCTCAAAAGCTCAGTATCCCTTACTTTCTCCTTCAGTCCCTCATTGACTCTAACACCAAGGTGCAAGCAGGAAATTTAGGGTAGTTATCTCACCATGGCTTAATCAAAATCCTAGTAGAGGAAGCCCTCCATACCTTTAGACTCCCTATAGCATGGGAAGTTTTCCAAAATATGATAGCTAAGGATGACATAAAAGCATTAACCTATGATGTCAGTCCTACTAGCAGTGAGGAGGAAGAACAGCAAGGAGGAGAAGATGAAGCTATTGGTGACAGAACAGAGCAAGAAAGGAAGGAGGAAGGAAAAGAAACGGAGGAGGGAAAAGTTGAAGAGATAGAAAAAGAGACAGAAGAAGGAGAAAAGGGGGCAGAGAAGGCAGGGCAAGAGGAAGAGTCCCCTGAGACTTTGGAAAGAGAAAAAGCAGCTGCCCTCACTGCCCTTACTACACCAATAAAACCAAAGAAGAAGAGGAAAAGACAGATCTCTATGTATTTCATGGCAAGGAAGAGCACAAGAATTAAAATAGACAAACCTCAGCCCTCTTCAAAAGTTCCCATTACCATTGAAGATTCACCATCTGTCGAGGTGCAAGAATCCCCCTCCAAGACACCTATAACATATGAAAGAGGGACTCCTAGATCTTCTACATTGAAGGGAAATGCAGTACTAGAAGATCCAAAACTAGATCTACAGGAGGCCCAAACAGTCCTACAGGAGACATTGTCCAAACTACGGGAGACCCAAAAGCTTGAGAAAGAGATAGAAGGATAGCCACAGGTGAAGGAGGAAGGACCAGAGCTATAAGAACCTGACCCCCAACCTAGTCTTGCCTCCTATTACAATCTACTTGAGGGAGGCAGAATCATCCCATAGAAATTTACAATTCCACTATTTTTCGAATTGGAGAAAGAAAGAGTGAGAACACATACGTGGATGCAAATAGCCAAATCCAAAGGAGTTGAGGATGTTGTCCATGTGGAAAACAAACTCAGGGAAATGGGCAGAGAATTCAGTGCTCTCAGAGATAGAGAAGCCATCACAAAAGGCCACCTTGAAAATGAGAATGAAATCCTAAGGAGGCAGCTGCAAGAGAAAGATACTCAGCTGGAATACATTGCCAGCTTATCCATGGAGGAATTACAATGTAGAACACCAGCCAAACCCTATGGTCTCTATCTGAAGGATCAATGGCTTCAATTCCAAATAAAGACTTTGGCACAAAGAGGCACAATGCCTTTCCAAGACTACAGGCAGTTCATGGAGTTGTGTGACCAAAGCACCTCAAAGGATAAGGGAAAGATGGTAGAGTTCTACCTACAAAACATGGCCCTCATAGACATGAATGTGTGGGACCCTACTGCCAAGATAGTGGACCTGCAATTAATGGCCATGGCCTCATGGATGAACCATGAAGAATTAAGGGCAGTAGAAATAAAAAGATTAATGATCAAAGAGAATAATGAGCCATTAATGAGAGGAGCTGAGCCATCAGATCTTATGGCACTCATCAACACACACAACCTGCTTGCCAATGACCCTTAGATTTCCCCTAGATATCTAGACAATCAGGCACAGGCCATTGCACACTTTGAAGATATGAAAAGGCTATTTGGGGATGACTGTGTACATGCATGCATGAGAATATTGAACACCTTACCTCACAGTTTGCAGATCAGGGAATATCATTCCCCCATGAGGCTGAAGGAGGCATTGAAAAGAGTGCCAATGTACAAACACTCCACGTAGAGGCTGAAGGTCAATTGGATTAGCCTTAAACTAAGTCCTCCACTCATATTAGGCATGCTGGAAGGCAGAAGAGAAGAAGAAGAGGAGGAGTAGTGGAAGGACATAGATAGGAAGGAAAGATTTTATGGAGAACATGAGCAGACCACAACAAAGGCCTAGGATGCTAGGGAGGCCACAATGGCCATAAAATATGAGGATACTGACTAGGTTGCTCAGAGGATGAGCAACACCTTCAGTAAGGGGATGATGATGAGCCTCATAAATGGGTAATTATATGGGCTCATTTTTCCTCCTAACTTAGTGAAATCAACCATTCTCTTAGCTTATTGTATGATTTTTTGATTATATTTATGCTTATAGAGTGAGTTGAGTTAGTTATTATGCCATGTGGTCTAACATTTATTTAATGCAGATTATTGATGGATTTTGAGGTCAAATTCAAGTATCTATTGGTAAAATGGTAGCAATAACTTGAAGTGGACAAGAGAGAGGACTTATAGGAGGGAAACCCTCTTATTTATTACTCCTCACTTTGAATTCCCCTTCATTCAGCTTGGAGTACAAGCAACCAAATCATGCAATAGAAGGTAGCCGAGCAAGTGGAGGATGACTGATAGTTATCTCGAGTTTTGGGAGCCAAGCCTCCCTAATTTTAAGGAAGTTGTTGGTAGCTTTAGATGTATAAGTAGAGAGCCCTAGGGCCTCACTAGGGTCAGATTTTTTCTTATCTAAACTCTGCTCAAATTTCGAGCTTATTATTTTTTGACAGTTTTATGTAACCTTGCTATTGTTTTGATAATGAAGTTGGAATCCTTTTTGAGTTAGCATTGAGTTACCTTAGTGGTTGAAGGGAAAGTACCCCTAGAGTCCTTTGGGCTGAGACTCTACCAGACTGAAAATTGCTTATACAAAGAAACACACACACACAGCCATCTTTTTTACTTTTAAGCAAATTCTAATGTTTAGGGTACATACCTAAGGTCCTACGTCCGAGAAGACCGTTAGGGTGCAAACCCTTCTTGGAGTTCCCTTCTTCTTTCTCTGACCTGCAAGACAAACAAATCAAAGAACACAACAGTACATGTATAGAAGTTTATGTATAAATCATCTTTATGCTATAAAGTTAGTTATAAATAATCTTTAAGTAACTACTTTCATAAGAATTCAACACAAGAATCTCATAAGCATAAAGAAAGATTATTCGGGAACAAAGACGTGTTTCTTTATATATAAAGGCAAATAAAGTACATATATCGGAAATATATCACCTGAACACCTTCAGCAGGCTCCAAGCAAGCTTCCTCCCGGATTCGTTCCAGCCTCCAGCCTTCAACAAGAGCTCCTTCCAAGTCTTACTCAATGATGATGTCAAGGATGAATGATCACCAATACACATGGAAACAAGGGTTTCCTATGCAAAATGGGGGAAGTGCAGGATGCACCAAGGACTTCAGACCTGGTCTAAGGGAAAAATCTCAGCATAATAATCTTGCTCTCCTTTCTCTCTCCCCTTGGCCTTCCCTTTGATGTCTTTTTATACCCTCTCCAAAGTAGTTTTTTAGTTAGGAGTTGGTTGGGAACAGTTGGGCCACGGGCACTAACAGGTGATCCAGCAGGTAAACCCGCGATCACCGCCCGAAAAAGAGGAAATTATATGTTTTTAAGTGTTTTAATAGATACACGCGGGTTGGGTATAACAGACCCGCGTGTACACGCGTTTAACACAGGGCAAAGTCGCGTACAAGGAATAAAACACTGTTTTTTAAATTTTTGGACCAGGTCTGGAAGGAGGGGTTGCCCTAGGCCATAAGTGCAGCATCACAAACCATAAGAGTGAGATTTGGAGCTATAACAGATGCCCCCTAATGTATGAGGTCAGAAGGGGAACATGATGGCCGAAATACATTAAGTAAGTACAAGGAAAGGAACTCTGCCGAAAAACCGAGGAGGACTTCACGAGAATTCAGCCTGCCAAGCCACCGAAAAGAGATCAGAAAGAAACACTGTCTGAGGCGGGCATACCCATGCTCAGGAAAAGTAAAGCATGTCCGCATATCAAGTACAAGCGGATCCACTAAGTATACAAGTATAAATGACTGTAAAAATACATAATGGATCATCTGATCATAATGAGTAAGTACATGTCTGAATATCACATATAAAACTGTCAATGATGCTGAAAGATGCAACGGATCACTGAAATCAAAGACTGATCCCATAAGGTACCAACTGAACATGATGGAATAGGATGGTACTACACTGCAAACTCAGGTGCCAGCATATAGAATGTCGCCATGACTGACTGCAACATATAAGGTGGAATGGTATCAACTAGCAGCAACAGGAGCAACTGTCAAGTGAACCAATGAATGCTGATACAACCTGAGGTCTTCACCGACCGCCGTGGTACATTTCTACACCATGGGAATAAATGATCTGAAGTCGACCATGTGAGAAATCGTTTGATTACCGGTCATTGATGTATACCGTTAACAAACGCGAGACTACTCACCGATAATGATAATGAGCGTCAAGGTACCCAGTACAATCTAACAAGTGTGAATAGATGAGCTGAAGTCGAACACCTGTAAGAATCTATCAATCAGGAGACAATGATGGTTTCCCACTGTCGATAGCGAGGAATCTGCCACTAATGACTGCAAACCCCAAGGTACTGCCAAATGGACTCTAGATCTTTGCCCCAGAGCAATGAGTCGGAGTCGATAGGGAAAGATCCGCTAGAAGGAAGGCATTAAGGCAGCCTCCATCAATCTAGCGCGAGTGTAACCCGTAGGCCAATAATGTGGAAGGAATCAGACGAAAAAGATGTAGTAACCCAACCGAAGTACGTTTCCGGCGTACACAAGATGTGGCTAGCGCACGGCAGAAACCCTCTGAACCAACCAATAATGAAAGCTGACACAGAGGCGAGGTATCCACCAATAGGGTCAAATGGAAACCAAGGTACTGCATGAATCCCAATGTGTGATAATGTATGCTGATGTCGAACACAAGGGAAACCACTCAGTCAAAGACCCATGATACTGATCGATGCTGAGCACAAGGTGACCTATCAATAATGAAAATAGGGCCAGGGTGCGGTCTCTAGGTCTGCCCTCAGAGCAATGTGTCGTCGTCGATAAGGACAAGACCCGCCAGCAAGAAGTCAATGGGGACCTTCTCAAACCGGCACGAGTGAAGGACCAATATAACTGATGTGATGATAGACATGACACTGACAACCAGGGATGGCCGATTGAAAAATGAGTCAAGAGACACCGCAGAAAGGCCGACTCAGGCTAACTTCCCTTGAACAAAAGCACGACTCAATGTGACTATGTGGCAGCATATAATGAATCTGTATAAGTTCGTCATGCAGGAGGCACGAACGAACCCTCCATATGATTGGAAGAGATAACCAATCGGGGGAGAACTGACTCGATAACAAGGTTATGGCTTACCTAAGTCAAACTAAATCCCACCCATGCGGAGGAGACTTTGTTTTGAGTGCTTTGTTCAAGGGCGACACGACTGACTCTAGCTGCCAACAATAAATGGAAGTAATGTCCCTGTTCCCGCTCTTTTTGGAATATTTAATCTTTTTTTGTCTTTTTCTGATAAGCCGGAAAAAGAATAAAAGAATGCTATGGCACAGTGGAAAGAACGAGTGTCGGTGAAACAGATACTCTAGTTCCTGGGAAAGGAACGTTCCTATGCTCAATGCAAAGAGGTGAAAAACTAGTCATTGACACTCAGAGGTATGTTCCTTCCACGGATCTGGGTATGTCAAGCTGCAGAGGTCAAGGGGATGCAAGGTTGATTTTTGCAGACGCCATGGTCAAAAGTGGGCTTAAACACGAGTCCAAGTGAAGCCGGCTATAGGCCAAAAGGTGCGAATGGTCAACATGCAATGCAGAAGTACAACTCAACACACATAGGAGCCTCTAGGGTATAAGGCCAGAACGAAGCGAAGAAGCAAGGAAGAATGAGTCTTCAACGCATAAGTCATGGCGGGACTACAGAGGACTCCCGAGCCTACTCAAAACGAAGCAGCATGGGCAACAAATGTCAGTGAGGTGCTAACTAGGATGCCCATGTAAAAGGATGGCTCTACCATCATGTCATGATTTAAAGAATCGGCGAGTGAAAATGGCTTGCGAACCATAACATGATGGGGTCGACCCTACGGCAGATCTATCGGTCAAATGGAGGCTAGTATGCATAATGCAACGGAAAAAAGGTGTCCCTAACCTATATGCCAGTGAGAACACGATACCTGCCATGACGGGTCAGCAGTCATGGAACCGTCTCGAACCGTCGAAAAATGTCCAAAATGTCCTGAAAAACAACTCAATCTCGACATTCCAAGCTCCCAAGTTAAAAGTGACATGAAACCAAACAAAATAAAATTTTGAAAAAATTTTGCATTTTCAAAACTTATAAAAAGAAATTTTGGACTTACCATTTTCACCGTTTGACTTGGAGAGCAAATTGTGGAGCAAAAGGAGCAAACTTTCCCCGCGACTTATTCAACCGTTCAAACTTGCCGAAAACTTCCAGGTAAGCACTAAACTTGTCTTGCAATCAATTGTGATAGTTTTTAGGAAGTTTAATTAATGTTTCACCGTTAGATTTTTGCAAAAAATTGCTCTGCGGCGTACACGCGGGTTGGATGTATATAAATCGCGTATACGACGGCCCTACACGTGACTGTGTATAGGGTAAACCGCGTGTGCGCAGCGAAAAATTTTTATACAAAAAACTAATGGATGAAAATGATTTTTTCTTCCAGGATGACTCTCACGTGGCGTGAAAGAGAGCACTCAGCTGTAGATAATGAAGTTATGGAGAATGATGAGGCATTAGATGCCTTACGGGGATGCGGATTGTTAAAATTCTTCAAGTTGCCGAATATGAAAGCAAATGTGCGTCTGCTCGAGAGACTTATTGATTATTGGGATGTCGAGGAAGAAGCTTTTATGATTGATCAAATGCCACTCAGGATAGAAGTGGAAGATATATATTTCATCACGGGCCTTTCCCGAAGGGGAGAGGTAGTCCACTCCCGGGGCAGGACCCGGAATAGTCTCAGCGTAGACGACTATGTACAACTTTACTGCCCAGGTCATCGGAAGGTCGGGAGTCAGATCTCGATCCCACACGTGGCGAGTTTGTCACTGCGGATAATCCTGTTCACCATAGCTCGAGTGAACGGGTCATCCTCGCTACATCAGGCATCACGAGTAAACATGAGCGTAGCAGTGCACTGTCTCACCACGGTGTTTGACTGGTGTACTCCTCTACTTGCCAACATGAAGGAGCAGCTTGCTTCTATCAGGAAGGGACAGACCAAGAACTTTGGGTATGGAACCATTTTATGCACATTTTTCTTCGAGAAGGTTCCTGCACTCCGCCCCAGGGTAGCAGTTCCCATCAGTAGTCCACGTGATCCACGTATGGGCCGGTGGGCTGACTTGATGAAACGTCTGGGGGGTGGGGAAGTGCCCAGGAATGCATTCGACGACGACTTTTTTGCTTGGTGGGAGCAACAGATCATCGCCATAGACGACTACCCCTATGCTGGACTGGATTTCCGAGGAGATCCTGACCTAGTGCTGCCACCAGATGCAGCATGGGGCGAGATCAGTAAGATTTTTTTGATTTTTATGATTTTAGGATTTTTAGGATTTTTCAAGCATAATGATGAACTTTGAAAAATATTTTTTTTTTGATGAGATTCAAATGACTGATATGATGATCATGTTCCAGACATTGGGCCTGTGCGACCAGATGGATTCCCACGGCACGGACGGCGTGGCCGAGGAGCCGAAGAGGCGGCTGCGGATGCGGAAAGGACCCTCGCCAACGTCCAGCGACACTTGGCGAGATTGAGCTATCAAGTACCGATGGCCGAGATAGAGGACCTTCCTCCAGATATGCAGCGTCATGTGGTTGGGATGCCACGTGACTGGGTTCGCGTTTTTCGGCGCGTGGCCAATGCTATAGTTAGTTATTTAGCTGCTCATCCAGAGCCGAGGCATTAGATATGCCTGACATGATTATGGGCATTTGAGTCCCAATTTTGTATATTTTTGGACACACATATGTACACTCGAGACACTTTGTGATATATATATATATACAGTTTGACTTTTTGATGCATGATTTTATGATGATGAATGATTGATATGCCAGTCTAATGCTTGATTAGCGATAGAATCAGCTAACCAATTTTGAGATCTTGGAATGTGCAAATAATTAATGTAAATAAATGATCTTTGCAACAACCTCACCCTTAAATATTGGCGATATAATGATGGATCTCTAACCCGATAAATGTTATTTAACTGAGACACTATCAATTGAGAATCAAGATACACTACCAACGAGTCGATCCCGTAAGAGATTGCCTCGGATAATAAGTTGATAACAGCTGTATACTCGGCCATATTGTTTGAAGCAGGACCGATACACACGCCTCTCGATGTCGTCAACTGACCAGTTGGGTAATAAAATACCGAAGCTGCGGAAGCAAGATTCCGAGTGTGCCGACTAGCACCATCGGCGAATCCAAAATAAACCAAATCATCCATCAACACCTGCCAAAGCAGACCAAAAGTGCTGATATCAAAAAACGCTCGATAAGATATGTACAAATATACATAAAATACAAAGAAGCCATTGCCTGGTAAGACTAAGCAAAACAATTCCTGAGGTAGAGCCCGTCAGGGGGCTCCGCCAACTGACACCTAGGGATGTTTATAGGTACGACGATCGAACCAATCAATATACTCTCTTCGGCAAATAAATGTGTCGGAGCCAAAGGGACCGTACAAACATCACTAGTCGAAGTGGAGGACCGAGATTCTACTTCATGCACAGGGGAATGAAAGTATAACCGACGATGTAAATCTTCCAAAGGTCGATCTACGGCCGTCATTGCTTCGAATATCGCTTCATCCGATGGAAAAACAATATCCGAGCAATCCGATGCAGAGGTGGAATCAGGGGTCCGAAAATGAGCCACATCACCATCTATTTCTTTCCCAGAGGAAATAGTAGAATGGTTATCTACAGAGTTATCGATAGATTCACATCTAGGTTCTGCTGCAGACATAAGAGATTCTATTTCACCCACCTTGTCGTCACCTGATGTGGTCACAGATGAAGCTAAGGTTCCAGGATTCGAAGAATAAAGAGTTTGGACAAACTCTCTCCGTAAAGGATCCCTGGAGGATGAAATTGTATCTATACCAACTGTAGGAGGGGGAAGGTTAAACGTACCCATCAATGAAGAATACATCCCGACTCCTAGACTCTCAATAGGCGGACGGGGGTTACCCACTAAAGGAATGGTAGAGTCAGAGTTTGCTTGAGGATCAGCTGGACAATAGTCCAATTGGTCAACCTTAACGATTTTCCCCTCATAAGGAAAGCAAATGACACGAAATAGAGTCGAAACAACGGCTTCCATCTCGTATACCCAGTTCCTTCCTAATAGGAGATTATAATCTAGGTTAGCGTCTATGACTTCTACTTCAATATTAACGACCTTTCCTCCAACACATATAGGAAAAGCCGGGATAATCCCGTACGGTCTATGAGAGTGACCATCAAATGCTGTCAATAGGGTGGGTGAAGGAACAACCGTCGGTGATCCAATGGCCTTCCAACATGACATAGACATGACACACGTGGAAGCTCCCTCATCTACAACCGTCCGGAAAATATTCGTTTTCTGGTAGGTAGACTTTATCTGGAAAGCCATGTGATGAGGAAGTCTCTTTTTGACATTACTCATATCAAAAGAGAGAGCTAAGGAATTACTTGGATCTACTGCCCCCATTGCCAATAGCAAGGCACTTCGTTGAGTAGGACATGTCTGGAGAACCTCTAACGCGGACATAGCACATGGACTCTGAGCCAGATCCTCTACAATGGAGTAATTCTGGGCTGCCCTAATATTAGGGTTGATAGTCGCGCGTTTAGCTGAACCTTTCGGCACCCGAGGTATAGTCTCAACAGAAGGTCGCTCAATATGAAGTGGGTTGTTAGTTTCGGGAACTGATTTACCCTTAGAATTTTCACCTTCACCATAATCGCGTGACCGTGTGGCCACATTAGCGTGAGCACCCATCATGAAAACATTTGATGACTTATCCCCTTCCTGGTTGCCCCCTGCGGAGGTACCAGGGTTCGAACTTGCGCCAGCAAGAAGTTGCTGCCCTTGGGGAAATGGGTTAGTTAACACAGCTTGCGAACTAGAAGTCCCTTGCTGTCCTAACAAGCGCTGAGCGTCTTCAATTCTAGGGCAGAGATGAGTTAGATGGTCTCCTTTGCATAACTTGCAAGGAAACTTAACTTTCTTTCTCGACTCATTTCCACCACCACCAGCGTTGTTGCCGGATTTATTTGCATCGGGCTTCCCATCCGAGTTCTTCTTTTTACCACGTCCTTTCTTTTTCCCATCGGAATTTTGATTTCCTTTGGGGTTATCGGATTGGACGGCGTTAATGGAAGAATTTTGGGAAGCAGGAGGATTAGACATTGTGACTTGGTTGTTAGGAGCAGTTTGTAATGACAACTGCTGCAATTGATTCAACAAGTTCACTGTAGTCGAGTCTACAGACCCTACGATACAAGGAAAATTTTAAGGATGGAAAATTTTCTTGAAGTTTAAAACATTGGCGAATCTCACTAATCCCTAATATGCAAATTATAAATGTTTATTGATATATTTGTAAAATTATTCAAATTTATAATTATTTTATATATAGTCTCTATATAATGTTGGCGATTTTTAAGGTAAAATAATTTTATATTCTAAAATTTGGGCGAATCGTCTTTTATAAAATTGGAAATTGGCGAATCTTTTTTGTGGAAAAATCATGGAAAATTAGCCCACTGGGCGAACATTAGCCCCTAAAATTTTCCATGCTACGATACCATCTGCATGCGGACTTGGCTTTGGCTTAGCTAAATCAACCTTAGATCCAGGAGCATCTGGCAAGTACTTTTGGAGGATCCCAGACTGAGAGTAGATCAGTTCTAACTGCTGGGCCCTGAAAATGGCTTGCTCCTCAGAATAGACCCCAGACATGGAGACATCCTTGGAGATCTCAGGTTGCAAAGACTTCAAAAACCACTCTAGACGGTACTCCGGAGGGATTTCGGCTTTAATGAGCCTTTTTCTCCGTCTCCATTCCTGTATGTGATCAGAAATGTGGGTTGCCTTATCCTGACGAAATGTAGCCAGAAGTTCAGTTCCGGCATCATAGCGGACAGGCAACTGAAAGTGATTCAAGAAGATATTAGCTAAGTCTGCGAACGATGTAAAGCTGCCCCCTGGCAACTCTATGTACCATTTAGCCGCATTACCAGTCAAGGTGCGCTGAAAAAGTCTCAACCTAACCGAATCTTCGATGAGGGAGTTAGATGAGCACCACAAATGGAATGTGGTTACATGATCGCCCGGATCTTCACCACTCTTCCCTTCGAATTTTGGGATGTCCGAAGGGAGTTTGGTTGGGACCGGAGGCCAGGCTGGATTGTATCTGATAGGGTCGTTCGTTAGCTTAGTGAGATCTGGCAAGTTTAACGTTGCCAGAAATGGAAGCCTAGGAGGACCTAGGGGATTCCACCCAGACTGGGCAGAACTCCCCAAGTTCTGAAAAGATTGTCCTGGGATTTGAGAGGCACCAGGCTGCCCCAAGTGACCAGTAGAACCAGCTGAACCAAAGGGCAAGCCTTGTGGTCCAGCAAAATTCGGAGTTTGACCAACTCCTGCCGTATAAGCTCCATAGGTTGCAAAGTTTCCTCCTATAGAATTGTAAGGAGTCGATAACCCCTGATATGGGTTCCAAGCCGAAGCGAGGGGAGGAATACTTTGAAACATGCTAACCGTGGAATACGGCCTACTTCCTTGTTGGCCAATGAATGGATTCACAGTTCCTGCGTTACTAACCCCAGGGTTATTCCAACCTTGGAAAGGATTGCTGCTTTGTCCTATTGAAGAAAAAGGCATGGATCCTACCGTTGGGTTGGAATGTGGAATATGACCACTTCCAAAAGGAAAACCCTGAAATGAAGCCGATCCGCCCATCATGGACGTAGCGGCATTGAACGGAACTGACGGAATACCCTGTGATTGGGTGCCAAAAAGGAAGGAACCAGTACTAAAAGCATTGGTTTGGGCATTTCCACTCGTGGACGGAATGGAGGTAGACCCAACCAAAGATGTGCTAGCAAACGATCCGAACAAGGAAGCGGAGGGGATGGAAATGGTTCCTCCCCCTTGCACCGATGTTGGGGTTTGCATAGTCGCAGCACTCGTGGAAGCCATGCTTCCAGTAGTGATCATAAATGGTAAGCGCGTAGCGTAACCTGGACTCGCTGGTCTATATAATGGAGGCCCAACGTATTGCAATACGTCTGGGTAACTAGATGGTAGTGGAGAATTTGGAATCACTAATGATTCTGAAAGTTCTTCTACCTCTACGTTATCCTCCGCTTGAAAGCGAACTTGAGAAAAAACTGGAGCGTCCCTCTCTTGTTCAAAAGTACCAGGCCTTGCTTGGCCGCTAATATCCCCGAGAGGAGGATCAATCCCCGATGCGTCAGCCGGCGTGGGACGGACCCCACTGGTAGTATTCCCTCTGCGCCTTCTAGGAGAAGGCTCTAAACTAGGTGGCGAGAGACCACGAAGTCTTCGAGACCGTCTTGGAGACCGGTCAGCCACTTTGAATTTTTTGTTATGATCTTATCTAAAGACTCAAAAAATTAAAAGCTAGGCCAACTAGGAGCACAGAGCACACACTAAAAAGTTCCTAAAGATACAGCCAGTCAAACAACTTTCAAGTATTTCCGCTCCGGGTGATTGAGACCGGACACCAAAATACGAGAAAGTGAATCAAAGGGCCTTCCGAGGATA
Source organism: Pinus tabuliformis (assembly GCA_031772625.1). NCBI lineage: Eukaryota > Viridiplantae > Streptophyta > Pinopsida > Pinales > Pinaceae > Pinus > Pinus tabuliformis. Next base: position 1,666,982,286 of record CM062819.1, on the reverse strand, counting down.
GTCTGGGATGATGAGGGCCCAGTCCTATCAGCGAAGGTATCAGAGGAAGTTACGCTGACCTCCTAACAACAGTCTGCGCCGGTGCAAACCCCCAAGCTTCGCGAGGGTGCCCTCCGGAAGTACTGTCGAGAGTGATACAACGTCGACCTCAGGTGCCACGGGATTCCCCTCCGCAGCCACCTATGCAGATTCCTATGAGAGGCAACTATGGGTACCAACTCGTCGCAGAAGCCAGGCGGAACAGTCGTGAGGTAAGTTCGGACAAGTAGGAGAGGGGGTATCTCTCTTCCCTGTCTTCACAGACCCTCGTGCTTAACTCCCAGATCCGGAGCTTTCCTGGTCTCCCTAACGCTATTGGATTTACTCTCTTTAATCAGACTCTTATGTTTGACGTTTTGTGTGGCCTTGGAGAGTTAACTCTCCACTCGCCTAATCCAAGGCCCTAAAATCCTAAACTTGTTGGTGTAATAACTAAAACAAAAAGTTCTAGTGGATTTTAATTAAGCGCTTGATTTTATTAGGCTGTTCTTTAAGTCAAAGGTAATGGAGGTGAAACTTGTGGTGTTTTATGGACGCAAAAGAAATTAATAAAACCTAGCTACATGCACATGCACTTTTGTTTTCGATGAATAGCAATTTCTATGAGGTTCAGAAGGCACTTGTAATATAAACAAAAAAAAAATTTCCTTTTTCTTTTCAGACTCCACACTCACAAAAACTAACAAAACTAAATATGCCTAAAAAGAGATGCAAATCTTACCCTAATGCAAGAACTAAATGTGGATGCACGATTCAAAGACTACTCTAAAAACAAAGAAGGAAAGTTGCTGCTTTACCAAATTTTGTCTTGCCACTGAAATGCTTAGATAGAAGATGATTTGTTACTAATCATTTCGTCCAAACAATAAAAACAAGTTTTAAGATAAAAAACAAAGCACTTTCACTTCGCAAAAAAGGAAATCAGATGAGAAGCAAGTTTAAGAAAGCGAAACTCAAAAACTTTCAAAAGATTTTCTTTCAATCAAACCAAAAAGTCTTTTTCAAAGGAAAACTCTCAAAAAAAACTGACACTAATGATTGATAAACAAGCCACCAAACACTTTTGTGAATTGACACCTTCCAAATGATGAGAACTCAACAAAAATAAAATGTGTTCGAAATCGCTTTTGACAATCAAAAGCAGCAATGAAAGTCCAAGAAATCAAAAGACAAGTTTCAAGGAAATGGTAACAAACAACTTTCCCGAAACGAAGGAGCAAATGGTCATAAAAATGATTTCGTTAAGCAAACACAAATGTCATGAAAACAAAATGGACACAAAGATTTTAAGACAATCTTCCCACTCTGCCGAAACAGAGCAATCAAGATTCTTAAACAGAAACCTTGTGTGTCAAAAATCAATGACGCTTGCAATCAACGAAAAACAAGACTAGCACTCCTAGAGAGAGTTCGAAACAAGATGCCCCCTGTTAAACAGAGAACTGTCACTGGGACTTGACTGCTTTAAACTGACCCAAACCACCAGATAGACATTCAGCCAAAAGAAAAATTATAAATCTTGAAAATTATGTGATATACGCGCCTGCAATTATTTGCAGAATGCGTGTATATGCGACTGTAACTAAGGAAACCTGCGTATACGCGGGTTTACTTAGTGCAACTTGCGTATATACGCTTCTGTAATCCAGAAAAAGTGCGTATATGAAGTCTTTCAAGAAAAATAAAAAACACAAACTGAAAAACTGGAAAAGCTTGGAGTTCAAGAAAATATCAGACAGTCAGAACCAACAAACAAAGGGACTGAGCCTTGATTGGCTTGAGGACTACCCAAACTAGGAACAACAAGAATGTTGTCCCCAGTGGAGTCGCCAATTCTGGTTGAAGGGAAAGTACCCCTAGAGTCCTTTGGGCTGAGACTCTACCAGACTGAAAATTGCTTATACAAAGAAACACACACACACAGCCATCTTTTTTACTTTTAAGCAAATTCTAATGTTTAGGGTACATACCTAAGGTCCTACGTCCGAGAAGACCGTTAGGGTGCAAACCCTTCTTGGAGTTCCCTTCTTCTTTCTCTGACCTGCAAGACAAACAAATCAAAGAACACAACAGTACATGTATAGAAGTTTATGTATAAATCATCTTTATGCTATAAAGTTAGTTATAAATAATCTTTAAGTAACTACTTTCATAAGAATTCAACACAAGAATCTCATAAGCATAAAGAAAGATTATTCGGGAACAAAGACGTGTTTCTTTATATATAAAGGCAAATAAAGTACATATATCGGAAAGATATCACCTGAACACCTTCAGCAGGCTCCAAGCAAGCTTCCTCCCGGATTCGTTCCAGCCTCCAGCCTTCAACAAGAGCTCCTTCCAAGTCTTACTCAATGATGATGTCAAGGATGAATGATCACCAATACACATGGAAACAAGGGTTTCCTATGCAAAATGGGGGAAGTGCAGGATGCACCAAGGACTTCAGACCTGGTCTAAGGGAAAAATCTCAGCATAATAATCTTGCTCTCCTTTCTCTCTCCCCTTGGCCTTCCCTTTGATGTCTTTTTATACCCTCTCCAAAGTAGTTTTTTAGTTAGGAGTTGGTTGGGAACAGTTGGGCCACGGGCACTAACAGGTGATCCAGCAGGTAAACCCGCGATCACCGCTCGAAAAAGAGGAAATTATATTTTTTTCAGTGTTTTAATAGATACACGCGGGTTGGGTATAACAGACCCGCGTGTACACGCGTTTAACACAGGGCAAAGTCGCGTACAGGGAATAAAACACTGTTTTTTAAATTTTTGGACCAGGTCTGGAAGGAGGGGTTGCCCTAGGCCATAAGTGCAGCATCACAAACCATAAGAGTGAGATTTGGAGCTATAACACTTAGAGGGCCAAAGCTCTTGACTGAGGGCCTAATCCAAGTAGCCAATCTCCTCTTTACTTGTACTGTATGATTTTCTTTAGTTGTAGATCAGTTTGTTATTAGATGTATTTCCTTTATGGTTAAGAATAGGTTGCTTTTGATGATTTAGTAGTTTGCTTCCATTTGTACTTTTTGTAGTAGGTTAAGTAGTGATCAAGAGAAGATTCAAAAGGCCATCAATAGTGCCTTGGCCTCTCTTCCTCTCTCTGGGACCATGATTTGAGGCAAAGACTCTCTTGCCGCCCCAAAAACACAGATTTTCCTCATTCATAAGACTTCTAGTGTTTGCAACTTTTAAGTAGGTTAACAGTCCATTTTTGCTTTGCTTCAAATCTTCCTTATCATGTTCTCTTCAAAATTTACAATAGTCCTCTTCCATGCTTTCCTTTCTTACAACATTTCTTAGCATTTCCTTTCATAGATCATAGTTTAGACCATTTCAATGCAAAACTTTGTTTTTCCTAGAATGCATTTATTTCAATAGTTACTTGATTCTCTTGGTTTCTATGTAGAAGATCTCTTCCAGTAGTAGGCCAGCTTATTACAATCATATCCTCCATCTAATCCATGCCCTATAGGTCTCCCAAACCTCACCTCAATTCTGCCCTAGTTTCCTACATTTTTCATAAAACTTCTCCCTCTCTCCTTGAGTAAACCCAATCATCTTTCTCTCTCCTGGTGATTCATGGTAGACCTTAGGCACCCTAACACCTCACCCCAACTTTCATCCACCTTTTCCACACACTCTCACACCCTCAAGATAGCAGAAATTTCTCTCGCCCTCCTGTTGTAGGCCTTCTGTAGTTTCCCTATTTTCCTCCTGTAGTTTCCCTATGTCCTCCTGTAGTTTTCTTGTAGGCTTTCTTTTGAAGGACGAGTGTGGGAAAATCCTCCATAAGGTGACCTAAGACCTCTTAGATCCCATCCACACTATCCCAAGCTCCAAAACCATCCAACAATGCTACCCGTTCATTGCCACACTCACACACAACAAATTAGATGCATGTCAAATTCACATAAAAACACATAAAAATCCAAAAATATGTTTTTTTCTTATTTACTTCCAGAGATAGCATAGTTAGATGTTGTTTACTTTCTTGAGTAGGTAATGGAATTTCTTTCATGGTTTTCATAGTGTTTTGGAAAAAGTAGAATTCACTTGTTAATTAGGGTTTACTAGGTTTTGCTTCACATTTTAGTCTTTCTCCTTTTTTGCAATTAGAATAGCATCTGTAGAGTAATCTTTCTTTTCTTTCATCATACATAGAGCTTCTTCTAAATTCTATAGTAGTTGGCTTGAGCTCCTAGTGATCTTGCATCGGCTGACCAGGTGACAACCTATAGTGAGAACTAGTACTTGTGCAGATAGCACTGATGCTTCGAAGTTTGTTATGAACTATCGAGTTGATAAATGTAAAGTTGGCAGCCCAAGAGTTGCAGCATTCTTGCTGCAATACTAGCACTCACCAGGTTACACCAATATTTGCTATATATAGTCCCTCATAACTCATTGTATAGGCTTTTGGCCAGCCAAGCTTCCGATAGGAGCATCTTAGAGAAATCTTGGAAAGTATTGTAATGAGCCTTGGCTTCTCCACAATGGAGAGCTAGTACATTTCTTTGGAGGAGCAAGCGGCAGCGACTATAATGTTCTGTTATTAGGACTAGTGGTTGGTCATGGTTGTACTGTATGATTGGAACTTTCACTTCTTAATATACTAAAGCCAACACGTTTCATGCATCTATTTTTATTGTATTTCAGTTAACTTTTTTACTCTAATGACATATGTATTTGTTTTCTTACACATGTATGTATGGACTCTTTTTATATATTTATGTATGAATCTTACTGAAATGTGTTGTTGGTTTAACCATCACTTTGGATTCTTGGTTCACCTTCCTTCCGGCTTGTGATACATTTTTTCTCGTGTCTTCGCTTTCAAGCTGCGTGTTTCCACAAGTTTCCAAGGATCCACTCATTCCTCCCTTAGTTTGATAGAATTGTTCATACATCTTCCTTAGCTTTCTACGCATGTCACAGCCTTGCTACCAATAGGGACATCTTACCTGCCTCTACGTGCAACCACGTTCAAGGCGATACTGTACGACCCACTACTGGGACTCCTACACCAAACGATCTGAGGTCTAGTTGGGATTTCTTACCGGGGAGATCCCCTGACATGTTGGCGGGTCCAACACCATCAACATTTCTAGCAATAGAAAGAGCTCTAGATGACAAGATGTGTCGTCTCATCCTGTTTTGAACCTCTATACATTTATCATGGATTCTATCATACTCATCCTTCCACCATGTCTTTTGCACACCGAACCTCTCAACTTCATGCGGGAGTTTTTTGATCTCTTGTCCGAATTCACCAATGATGGTGAAGGTGAAGTAGCCTAGACAAGTACTTAGACGGATTCTATGTACTCCTTGAGAATGCAAACAATTTATACATAGAAGAGGTCAGTTGGCTTCCTTCATACACACTTCACAAATCCCCACAATGGTGGTGCTTGAGTTTGCCTCCCGATAGTGTGCACTCACTCGAGCCATTCTATGATCTCATTGAATCTACCTTCTATCATTTTGATCTAGAATCTCTTGACAAAAACTATTACAACAATGGAAGGCCCCGCATGAATCACCTATGGAATTTTGGGACCACTTTCGTGTGTTACAGTTTTAGGCTCTGAAAACTCAGATGAAAGTGGAGTATCTCATGGAAATATTTGAGTACTTCCTTACCAAATCTCTTAATCCTAAAATAAATTTCAATCCCAAGCCCTGCTCAGCATATGTCAGTGATGGAGTTGCCCAATCACAGATGGACATGGTTGCTGTCACAAGTGATTGTTTTCTTTCCCGTCATCGAACATCTCCACCACTGCAGAGTGATGTGAGAGAATAAGCACACACATCCGTTCAACTGTCACATCCTCCCAACATCCCTTCACTCAATTTTCATGCAAATTTGGTTGCGAACATTGTGGGTTGTCACATGTCTATTTTACCTCAACCTCGTTCTTTGTGTTATGCTGATCCTCCAGATTACACTATCTTGTGCTCTTCCATTCCAGGCTCTACACTTGTGGTGAATAAGGATCAAGCTATCGACGAATTTGGTGTTGCACAACCAACCTGCACTATCATTCATGGAGAGTATGACTAGGAGCTTGAGAATCAACCCTCGGTGAAGGATGACTCCCTTCTGTAAGAGCCTCCTTTATTCTTTCCTAACATATTTGGTGATACTTCCATCCATGATTTTGCATGTGTATCTCCATCTATGAATGCACCCATCATTGACCATTCGTAGAACACACCGGATGTAAGTCCATCATATGACAATGGAGAGGACAAATTATTCATTGAAAATCAACTTGATTTTTCAAATGATTTTTCCAGAAACAGAGAGGGTGAAATTCTTTTCTTCTCATCTACCCCTCTGTCTGATTCATCAAACCATGAAGATGCCAATGAAATCATTGTTTTTTCTAATCGTAGCTGTCGTGATCTCATTACTCCTGTATTCAATCATGATAATGATTATATTGTAGTTGATTTTTCCAAGCCACCTGTTTATGATGATCTATGTGTTGACGAAGTTGAAACCCCACACATTGTCGAGGCAGTTCAGCCTGAGCCGATGGTTATGTCAAGCCCTCACTATCTTGAGGCTGGTTTTACTTCCGATTATGAAATTTTTGAAACACCCAAGGCTCCTCATCGCTCATCTGAATGCATTGAAGATCAATCTCACACACAGATTATGCTTCCTCCACTCGTACTACACGATCCCATTGCTCATGCATTGGAGGAATCTTACATAGCAAGAACACATGCACGATGCATCTGGCATTGCTTCTTTAGTTTTCTTGCATGTCACAATCAAGAGTATGCATATTGTTAATAGCTGCATGTAGTGTCTCACAACATCGTGGCAAGTCCATAGATTGTATGTCACGCACTTGCACTCACGTATCTCCTATGGACACATTTGAACTTGGAGTGTGTTTGTCTTCATTATTATATCTTTCATGTTTGTTGGTTCGCACAACTGTGTTTTTCATGAACCATGCCTTCACCAACATGGGTTGACCAATGCGTCAGTGGCTGCATTCGAAGTATCACTTCACATGAGAATATCCATGTACTATTAGCTTAGGAGTATGAGTAGTTTTTGCTTTTGGTTTGTTTTCTTGAATGCTTGTTTTCTTCCTACTTTCCATGCTTGTTGTCTTACTTTCTTGTTTTCTTATTCACTTGCTCACACATTTACTTCTGCTCTTGCTTTGTTTTGTTGCTTGTTTTCTTGTTTTACGTTCATAGGTTAGTTTCACATGAAACCGTGTGTGACTCTTGAAACAAGTTGGGTAAAGTGCAAGAGGACTTCTGTAGTTATTAACATTTGGTTATTTGTTGTCTTGGCTCTGTATGAAGAACTTGTTATCTTCAATCCATGGTACATTGATGGAAAATATGTAATGTTGGAAGTGAACTTTGGTGAAGACACAACGCTAGCATGCTAACTAGTGTCACCTACTCTAGTCAGTTGTTTTTGGGTTTATCCTTGTCAGCTCAGTCAAGTAGGGTAAGCTAAGGGGGGAAACCTTAAAAATCAAGTCAGATGTATATATAAACTACTTCTCTAAAGGAACAACCTCTTCTACTCTCAATAAGTTGGGATCCATCTTCTACCTCTGAAATGAATAAGTGCTATGCACAGTTATGAAAAGTGAAAAAATGAAAAAGTGAAAATTTCAAAAAAATTAAAAATGAATAAGGCAAAAGAAGAGAAAGACTTCCTGTGTAGAGAGGTGATGCAAGTAACTCTACCACGGTACTGACCAGGCTTGCTGGCAGCGAAGTGATGCATGTGTTCCTGTGTCACTCCATGGGGTTACTGTCAAGGCCTGCTCGCAGCAGACCAACACAAGAGATGAAACTAAAACTCCGACGGCCATATTGCTTGTACACCAATATACCGCTCATCCACAATTGAAAGAACTATGTAGGCTTGGCTTGGAATGTGTGTCACCCAACCAAGGTCTTGGTAGATGCTACATATTACAATCAATCAAGTGTGGAAACCAAGATGAATAGAGAAATGAACAACACTTCCAGAGGTGTTAGACTCACTTTTCATGAACAAGGTCCATTCATAGAGCTGGAGTTCTACCAGTGTGTCGCCAAGTGTTGTAGTGACTACAGACACCCTCCAAATTTTTTCATTATCTTCGTTTTGGATCCTCCCTACCAATCATCCTCATAAGCATGTCTTGCACTAACAAGTACGTTAGCTTCATTCATTTTTCTGCAGCTTCCTAGCCTGTGCATGATATCTTGCTTCACTCCCCTCACAGGCTGCCATTCCAGATCTGGGCTAGTTTTTGGCTGAGAAGCTCCATCAAGAAATTACACAATTCTGGAGGGGAACCATCCTTCCCTCTAGAAATTGTGCAAATCTTACTGGCAACTTGTTGGGCCTAGAAATTGTGCAATCTTGTGAAATAGTATTCCAAGTGAAAATTACACAATGTGGCCAAGCAGTACAGCTTAGGCTAGAAATTGTGCAATTTTGGGCAGCAGTCAAGTGCTCCTCCCAGAAATTGCGCAATCCCTCTAGACAGATAGCCCAGCTTCCTCCTAGAAATTGCGTGAATAACCCTCTCAGTCAAGCAGGCTATTTCATGTTCCTTCAGGTTGATGGGTTCCCTCCGAGACTAACAAAACTTGACTTGCATGCATGGGTTGCTTTTTGATGAAATAGAAAAAAGCAACATGCAAAAAGCATACCTAGATTTTAGGAAGCTATTTTTAGCAACGAAGGTTACATGCAAAGGTCATTTTAGAAACTTTCCTCCAAGTATTGATTTTTATTAGATTTGTGGCATGCACATCATGAGCCTCAAACTTATTTATTCGATGCTTCAAATCTAATTCTTCACATCGATCTTGGAACTCTGACATCCCAAAGTACATCTAAGAGTTTTTGGCACATCCAACTCAGTAATTTCTGGGTAAGTCCGCTTTACTTGTATTTTGTGGATTTTCTATCGCTTTTTGTGATTTGGCTTGTGTGAGTGTTGTCTACTTGATTTCTGTGAATGCTTGTTGTCATTTGCATGCAAGCTAGCTTGTAAAACACCATTTACTTTTTCATTAACATCTCACCGCTGTCATATGCATGACACTATTTTGCACGAATGGTCGCTGATTTGGAGACTCATTTCACACACATGCATGTTGTTCCATTTTTTAAATCTTTCATTCACTGTTTCCATGCATGATCATTCACTCCTACTTACACTCAGCATCGCCATGCCTTCATACCTTCATATTCTTTCAGTTGCCCGTCGGCGGGACTGGGAAACCTTGGCCTGAGCTCTCCCTCACCTAAACAACATTACACAATTCTAAGAGGGAAGGCTCTACCTTCCTCCCACAAAATGCACAAATTTGGCTAGTTAGTCTCCTCCAGTCTTGCCTTGCGCAATTCTGAGAGACAGTTACTGTTGGCCCAGAAAATTGCAAAATGTACTCCCTAGGCCTACATCGCTTGCTACTTGAAATTGTGCATTGCACAATATCAACACCCAGTAGGCAAGTCTATATTGTGCATTGCACAATTATAGCAGTGGAACAACCTCCCGATAGTCTAAACTGCCTCTTGCACATTTCCGGCGATCAGTCTCCCGGCCTCCCGGTGAAAATTATGCAATCATTTCCAACAGTTCCTCTAGTATGTTGCATGTCATCCCTCAAGCTGCTTTGGTTTTAGCTGATAGATTTCTTGCCATGCATGTCACCATGTCTCCAGATGTAGCAAGTGTTCCTCCATCTCTGAGTAGTTCAGGATCAATGGCTTCCAAGAGAGCAAGGTCAAAGGACACCGGCAGACGCACAACTAGAGCAACAGTTGAGCGAGTGTCTATGAGTTTGCCGATATACAAAGACACCAAGCTGATCGTAGAAAAAAGACATCACGCTGAAATGTCAAGAGGTCAATGATGCATTCACAAGCACATTTGACGAAAATCTTGAAGACCGCCAGGTTTATGTGAACATTCACATGTCTAGCTTGTACCAGATTTCATCCAAGTACCCCACGTTCCCATGTGTAGACATGATACATTGGTTCGTCTCGCACACTAATCTTAGGACGATGACCCTGGGAAGTGATAGCAAGACGAAGATTGATACCTTCAAGGCACATGATTATCAACAGATGTACCACTTGCCAAAGTTAGTGATCACCACGGAGACACCCTTCAACATACTGAGGAGCAATACCAACTCCCGGGACACCTTGAAAAATTGGGTGAAGGAGCCAGTGAAATTCAGGATGACACACAACCAGATTTATAAGATGAAGATATTGCAGAAGGCATATCAGTGCTTGGTCATCTTTGCCTATCACTTGTATGGAAAAGAGAGCACAGAGACCTTCCCATAGAGTTTGGTGATCGTTGGACCAACTGGCTAGTGAAGGCAGAGCATGCAACTAGTCCAAAATGTTGGCTCATAGGCTGAAGGAATAGGTAGTAGGACCTTGACAACCACCCAAGGGTAAGCAAGCAGAAATTTACATGTCCACATAGATCTTGGATGCAACCTATGACTATCAAGACTTCTCGGGCTTGAGGTTGGCATCTACACCAGCGGAAACCTCTATCAATACTTATTGTAAAATGTTTTTTGAATGTAGCCTTTGAGGGGTTATCACATAGCTGTGAGATCATTTTGTCACCCCAGTGTACAAGATGATATTTGAGCAGGATCCACCTTGCATGTCGAAGGCAAAAATGGAGGCACTGATTGACATAGCCAATTCGTATGCGTCACCATCTCGAACCTTCATACAAATGTATAGCACGAAGAAGCCTCGAGATGTTTTGCTAAAGTTTTCCATGGACACGCTTGTCATGCAAGAAGTATCATACCACATCTTAATAGGACTGTCAGCTAGGCTGCACTGGAAGATGAAGGCCTTGGCCTACCATTCCATTATGGATCGAGTTGTAAGAGATATGGAATCTAAAATATGCAGATGCAGAAACAGAAGAGTGCAATAAATATCCTTTCGACACCCAAAGCTACAATATGTATGACCCATATTGTTTTGTGAAGGATCACTGTGTGAGAGTACAGATTCCATGGATCAACGGGGAGTGTCATTGGGTTGAGGAAGACCCATGAAGATATTTGTAGATATTCTCCGGCCCCAAGGAACTGGTCAACATCATTGTGGAGTGGTTACCAAAGCAGCGTGAAGGTGCACCCAGGAGAGCACTAGCACCACCAACAGCATAGGTAAACATACCGACACACGACAAAGGCATGAGAAAGATTGTCGATAGTGTAGAGGCAGAGAAAAGCAACATGTTTAGAGCAGACCCACTTGTGTAGAAGGTAGATTTGGCAATAGAGTTGAAGAGGAAACAATGCGATAAGAGGAACTTGCAAAGGGAGAGAAAAATAGAGGATGGAGTAAATAGTGAAGGAGTTACAAGAGTTGAAGGAGCAACTCCAGAAGGAATAGGAGCTGCATAGATATGAGAAGGAAGTGCAGCTAGGATAGGTACATCAGGGGGTGCAACATGTATATATAGATGAAGTTGCTCCCGTACATGTGGTAGACTCATCTGAGAAGTAGGTGCAAAGCAGACAAGGTGAGCAATTGCAAGATTAGGACTTCTCTCAAGAGATTGAATGAGAACTTGAGCAGATGGATGCAAAGATGGAGCAATCAAAGTTAGAGAAAGACATCGACCTCATACCTTACCACCAAGAGGTCAAACCACTAGCTTCACTAGATCCCGAAGTAGAGAATGTCCCAAGTAACTAATGAGACATTGAGATCCTCGCAGACAATCCAGAAGAAGAGATGCACAACATATCAGTTGACGAGTCGCAACATAGATTTGCGTAATCATGCAGAGTGTCTACCTTGGATGACCACACATCTCTTGCACACTTTGAGGAATGAGTGATCGCATCTAATGTTGGCAAGCATCCAGCAACATTGGTCGATGCTACCAGTGCATATGCCAAAGCCACTAGATCGAGTGTCTGCTTCCTGATATCAGAGAACAAGTGAATGGCTAAGGAGTTACAGACGACCAAGTAGGGAGGAGAACTAGTTACAGCATCCACCCGAGTAGAGTTGAAGAAGGTGATATTGGATGAAGTATATTCCCTTGAAACAAGCATGCAAGTGTTGTATTCCAAATTTGGTACTGTGCATAAGGCAGTTGTCCATCTCAATAGTTGGTAGCAGCGATGTGCTAGGAGAGCATGTATCTTGTCAAACTTGCATACTGTTGTTGACCACATGAAAACATGAACAATGAGATACAAGGGAGCCAGGTTACACTTGCCCAAGATGATGAAGCCCAGAGTGGTTGAGTTGAAGGTAGGTATCCAGTGTAAAATCTGGAACTATGAAGAACTCTCACAACTCAAAACTAGTTTTCAGGCTTCCTGTGCACGAGTATTCAGAAGCATGTATGTTTTTGTGTGTGCACATGTGATCCCATCTATCAGGATACTCACCAAGGAAAATACAAAGGCACAAGACCGATTGGAGCTTGACTCGTACTTTGACAAGTTGATACGCATAACCACCAGTGCAGACTTGGGGATCAGTGCAGACACTATGCATCAGTATGTCCCTAGTCCAGACACACTCAAGACAATGATGTGCATGTTATTAGACGATTTGGATAGAGGAGATAGAGTAGTGTACTCAGATGCAATATAGGCAAGAGTTTGTTTCCAGAAGGATGTCATCATAGAGTACATGGACACCATCGTGGACTACCAACCTTGGCATTAGTTCGCTACTGTCGACCATCATGAGGATGTCAAAGAGCTAGTCTTCGCACAGTTCTACGAGCCATAGTGATGCCTTGCATGGCTTGCTCAAGCCCATTTTATCTCACATGGATACATGTGTAGATTGTATGTAACCTCTTGTCAAGTGCAAGTTCAAGTATCAATTACTGAATGTAACAATCATAGAGTAGTTGAAGAGTCATGAGAGTAGATGAATAGTCACAAAGGGGAAAGTCAAGGGTTACTGTACCCTTTGCTATATATAGACCCTCATAACTCATTGTATAGGCTTTTGGTCGGTGAGGATTCCAATAGGAGTATCTTAGAGAAAGCTTGGAGAGTATTGTAACGAGCCATGGCTTCTCCATAGTGCAAAGATAATACATTTCTTCTGGAGCAGTAGGTGACAATCACTATAGCGTTCCATTAACGAGACTAGTGGTTGGTCATGGTTGTACTATATGACTGGAACTTTCACTTCTTAATATAACAAATCCAACATGTTTCATGCATATGTTGTTATTGTATTTCAGTTAACTTGTTTACTCTAATGACATATGTATTTTTTTTCTTACGCATGTATGTATGGACTCTTCTGGTATATTTATGTATGAATGCTACTGAAATGTGTTGTTGGTTTAACCATCACTTTGGATTATTGGTGTTGAACCTCAGAATTACCCTCTCCCTGAACACTTTTATAACCTCTTTTCCTTGCTTTTCCATAAGATTACAGATCCCCATCAATGATAAATGATAGATTTCATCTTAAGGAGAGCATTAAATGATTGACAAGTTATATTTTTATGTTTTTGCTATTTGAATAAGTTTTTGCAAATTAGCTACAGAACAAAGACTATTGTATAGCTAAATGTGCATTCCATAAGAATTTCCATGGTCTGGCAGGTTCTAGGTGTCAAATGAAGAAACCGTCCACATGGGAATCTCTGGAATTGGCTGCACATGAATCCTATCGTAGTCACTGAGCCCAGATCGTGTTAGGTCCCTACACTTGAGTCCCTATACTACTAGTGTAACGCCTTCTTATTATTAGTACAACCCCCTTATTATATTGTTGTGCCCATGTAGTCCCCATATTGTTATTATTGTGGCCCATAGAAGCCCACTATTGTTATTATTGTTTCCTTACATTATTATTGTTATGTCGGCTCTAATTATATTATTACCCCTTAGACTCCTATATATAGAAAGGAGGTCTTGTCATTTGAATCATCTAAGAATTGTTCATTTGTGTAATGTAAAGGAGTTGCCCCCTCAAAGAGGTTTATTTCTAAGGTGTTGATCTATCTTTTCTATCTTTTTGTGAGTTGGTTTCATAACATTTGGTATGAGAGCTTTGGATTCTAGGGTTTCACTGCTCCAAACAGGTCATCACAGAATTTTCACTATAACTATTTTTCTATGACTTTTTAGAAGCTAAAAACGAAACCCATTTCAAACGAAATTGCTCTGAACCATGGATCCAAATTTTAGATCTTGTCTTGCTATATTTTCGGAGATATGATCTAAGGAATTTAGGGTTTTTTCAGACTCCTCAATTACATTCCAAATAGGTGACTTGGGGAAAATCATCATAACTTTGGTTCTGATCATCAAATTGAAATTTCATAAAGAGGACAGCCTGTAGTTTTCGATATATCAGTTTCAAGTACTAAGGTCAAAACAGTGACACATGGCACTTCATACAAGGTCACTCTATTGAACTAGTCTATAATCAAGTCACTGTAATCAAGTCACCGTGGGAGATTTGGCATAACTCTTACTTGGATAATCTAATTGCAATCATACTTGCAGAGTCATAAATAGGACTCAGAAGGCTATTACAGGCCAAAATTACAGAACCTAAAGATTTGAAATTATAGAGTTACAATCGTTTCAAGATTGAGCTCCTAAAATCAAGAAAAAACGAGATGAGGAAGTTTGATGGCAAGGATCCAGTAAATTAGATACTACAGATGAAGAAATATTTTGATATACATGGTGTACTATTGTTACAAAAGGTAGGTACTGCATCTTCATATTTAGAACTAGATCAATTTTTATGTTATAAAGGGCTTTGTTCTCATAAACCACTTGTTACGTGGTCAATTTTCATGGAGGAAATGATAGCACATTATGAGGATACAAACAAAAACACATTCCTTAGCCAATTGATAAATCTGAAGAAAAGGTGTTCAATGATAGAGCACATTGAGGACTTTAAAAAATTGAATATAAGGGAAAATGATATTCCAAAGAAGTAGAGGATTGATGTCTCCATAGGGACTTTAAACAATAACATTCAACATGAGGTTCATCTTTGGGAACCTGATTCATTGGAGAGGGCATTTAGGTTGGCAAGAAAAGTGGAAATCAAAATTATGGCAAAAGGAATTCTATCCCTCACAACTATAAATATGGAAGTGTTTTTTCTCCTAACCTTCCACAACCTACAAGGCTGACACCACAACAATTGGAAGAAAAAAGAGCAAAAGGGCTTTCTTACAATTGTGATAACAAATACACTAAAGATCATAAGTGTGCTAAGAAGAAATTATTTTACATAGATTATGAAGAGGAGGAAGAAAAGGATCAAGAAACATCAAAAGAAGAGGATATACACTAGGAACCAACCCCAGAGAAAGAAGAAATGAATCCGACCATATCTTGTAAATAATTGGAAAGAATTACCACTTCTCAAACTCTCAACATAGAAGGACATATTAGGAAGAAAAAGGTTCAAGAAGTGAAAGATCACATCGAGAAAGAAGAAATGAATCCTAACATATCTTGTAATGCATTGACTAGAATTACCACTCCTCAAACTATCAAGATAGAAGGACATATCAAGAAGAAAAATGTTTAAGAAGTGAAAGATCACATCAAGCATCAAGAAATGAATCCGACCATATCTTGTAATGCATTGGAAGAAATTACCACTCAAAATCTCAAGATAGAAGGACATATCAAGAAAAAAAAGGTTCAAGTAGTGAAAGATCAAATCAAGCATCAACAACAAGTTCTCCAACTTTTAAAGGATAATGCCACTTTGGTGCAGAATCGAATGAAATAAGAGGCAGATCAACATTGCAGTGAAAGAAGCTTTGATGTAGGCAATTGGATATTTTTACTGCTACATATCAAGCAAGATATTGATGAGAAGGAAACGTTGGCTATACTACATGCACTTAAGAAAGGGTGACCTTACCTAATGGGAAGACACTTCCAGGTAAAACTGGATCATGATAGTTTGAAATACTTTTTAGAACAAAGATTATCTTTAGAAGAAAAGAAAAAATGGGTCACAAATATGTTGGGTTATGATTTTGAAATCATCTACAAAAAAGGGAAGCAAAATGTTGTTGCAGATGCACTCTCAAGAAACGATGAGGATGTGGAAACGTTTTTTTATGCTATTTCTTTTATCCAACCAGATTGGATAAATGAAGTAAGGGATGAATGGAAGAAGGATGAAGAAGTGTCATCACTCATTCAAAAGTTGCAGAAGATCCCAGTTCAAAAAATATTGCCAGAACTTGAAGAGGAAGGAAAAATCATATTGGAACCTGGAGCAGTCACAAAAACAAGAACCCAACAGCTACGAAATCGATCAATTTAAGAGTATATAATCAAGTGGAAGAACTTACTCACTGAAGATTCCACATGGGAGGACAAGAATTTTATACAGAAGCATCAGAACTACTCAAGCGTTGAGGACAATACTTTTTGAAGGAGAGGGGCATGTTAGGTCCATATACTACTAGTGTAACCCCTTATTATTATTAGTACAACTCCCTTATTATATTGTTGTGCCCATGTAGTCCCCATATTGTTATTATTGTGCCCCATAGAAGCCCACTCTTGTTATTATTTTTCCTTTACATTATTATTGTTATGTCGGCTCTGATTATATTATGACCCCTTAGACTCTTATATATAGAAAGGAGGTCTTGTCATTTGAATCATCTAAGAATTGTTCATTTGTGTAATGTAAAGGAGGTTTCCCCCTTGAAGAGGCTTATTTCTAAGGTGCTGATCTATCTTTTCTATCTTTCTGTGAGTTGGTTTCATAACAGATCGATAAGAAAGCCAACTCAAGACCACAGTCAAAGGTGGAGTCAAACATATGAAACCCAGAAGCAATAGGACTCTTTGTCTACTCTTTCATGGTTAATTACTAAATCCAACAATTCTGTTACAACATTAACTCATATCAGCAACCTATGTTAACGGTTCTGTGCAACCATCTTGCTCGAATTCAAGTCACCTGTAGCTGATCAAACATTTACGCAGTCCTGTTGTGATACATGTAGACCACCTGTAGCTAATTTTCCTCAAAGACAGTTATGAATATTTTCTTTTAAATACCCATTGTACAGAACTGAGAAGGTTCAAAGTTTTTGATGTATTAAACTTAGACTTACAGCTCTGTAATTTTTGAACCTTTTTTTCTTGTTTATAATATAAAGCTGTGTGTTGACCAACGATAGTTTGAAAGAGTATTTTCAACTAGTTAGCATGTTATGAAACCAGCTCACAGAAAGATATAAAAGAGAGATCAACGCCTTAGAATTCAACCTCTTTGAGGGGGCAACCTCCTTTACATTACACAAATGAACAATTCTTGGATGATTCAAATCACAAAACCTCCTTTCTATATATAGGAGTCTAAGGAGTCACAATATAACCTAGCCGACCTAACAATAATAATATAAAGCCACAAAAATAACAATAGAGGGATTCTATGGGGCACAGTAATAACAATATGGGGACAATAGGGGAACAACAATATTAATAAGGGATACAACTACAATAGTAATGGGCTAATCACTAGTATTATGGGGACCCAACATGCCCCTCTCCTTCAAAAAAGTGTTGTCCTCAATGCTTGAGTAGTTCTGAATACTTTCATATAAAATTCTCATCCTCCCATGTGGAATCTTTAGTGGATAAGTTCTTCCACTTGATAAGATACACCGAAATTGATCGATTTTGTAACTGTCAAGTTCTTGTTTCTGTGACTACTTCTGGTTCCAAAATAATTTTTCCTTCCTTGTCAAGTTCCGGCAATATTGTTTGAACTGGGAGCTTGTCGCCTATAACCTTCTTTAAACATGAAACATGGAAAACTGGGTGCAATTGAGAAGCTGCAGGAAGCTCCAATTTGTATGCCATAATACCAATCTTTTGCAACACCTTGTACAGACCATAATACTTTAGGTATAATTTATTGTCCTTCTTAGCTTGCTTGAGGGACATTTGCTTATATGGTTGTCACTGTAGGAATGCCCAATCACCTACATCAAAACTTCTTTCGTTGAGATGTTTATCTGCCTGTTGTTTCATTCTATTATGTTGTTTCATTCATTTTGTTGTTGATGTTCGATGTGATGTTCCACTGCTTGAACCTTAGAATTTTCTCTTAAATATGATGTGATGGATGGTGGCTGATATCCATAAAGTGCCATAAATGGGGTCATTTTTGTTGTTGTATGGAGGGAAGTGTTATACCACCATTCAGCCAGAGGCAGCGATTTGACCCATTGTGTCTATTTATCAGATACAAAGCAACGAAGATATCCTTCCAAACAGTTGTTTACTATCTCAGTTTGCCCATCAGATTGAGGATGATAGGATGAGCTATGAGCTAACTAAGTACCAAGACAAGAAAATAATTATGTCCAAAAATTTCCAGTGAAAATGGGATCTTTGTCACTTACAATAATCTTTGGGTTTCCATGTAGCTTTTGAATTGTTTCAATAAATGCAGTAGAAACTGTACTGGCTTTAAATGGATGCAATAATGCACAAAAGTGTGCATACTTGGTAAGTCTGTCAACTACCACCATGATGACACCATTTCCCTCAGACTTGGGTAATCCTGTGATAAAGTCCATTGAAACCTCCTCCCAACATTGGCTTGGAATGGATAAAGGTTGTAATAGACCTGGTGTCTTAATTGCTTCAACTTTATTTTGTTCGCAAACCAGACATTCCACCACAAAATTTTGAATATCTGATTTAAGGCCCTCCCAAAAAAATTCCTTCTTAACCCTGTGGTAAGTTTTTAAAAATCCTTAGTGCCCTCCTAAGGGAGAAGTGTGCAATTCCATAAGAATATTTTATTTTAGCTGGGAATTCTTACAGAGGTATAAGCGATATTTGTACCATAACAAATCATTTTGCCAGATAAATGTATCAGACGTACTGGAGTCTTGTTGTAACTTTCGAATAAGTGCACTCACTTCTTCATTGTTCTTCCATTCCTCCCTTGCTTCATTTATCCAATCTGGTTGGATAATAGAAACTGCGCACAACAATGATTCCACATCCTCATACTTTCTTGAGAATGCATCTACCACCACATTTTTCTTCCCTTTTCTACAGATGATTTCAAAGTCATAACCCAACATCTTTGTGACCCACTTTTGTTGCTCTTCAGAGGATAATCTTTGTTCTAAAAAGTATTTAAGGCTATCATGATCCGTTTTTACCTTTAAGTGTCTTCCCATTAGGTAGGGTCACCATTTCTTAAGTGCATGGAGTATTGCCAAAATTTCCTTCTCATAAATAGCTTTGTGTAAAAACTTTCCCTTGATTGGACGACTTTCAAAAGCAATGGGTCTTTCATCTTGCATTAAAACAGCACCAATTCTGGACATTTCCTGAAGCATCAAATTCCATAATAAAGGTTTTTGTGAAGTCTAGTGTAGCTAAGACCAGTGCTTGGCACATTGCCTCTTTAAGATGATCGAAGGCCTTTGTTGCTTCTGGAGTCCATGAAAATGCATCTTTCTTCAATAATGTTGTTAGAGGTGTTGCTATTCTCCCATAATTCTTAACAAACTTGCGATAATACCCTGTCAACTCGAGAAATCTTCACATATGCTTTATGGATGTGGGGATTTTCCATTCCTTAATGGCCTTAATTTTGTTAGGGTCTACCTTAACTCCTTCATGAGATACAATATGACCCAGACATTCCACCTCTTGTACTCCAAAGAAACATTTGGATCTTTTTGCATATAATTGTTTCTCCTCCAATAGTTGTAGCACCTTGTCAACATGTTCAACATGATCCTTCCAAGACTTGTTGTAGATTAGTATATCATCAAAAAATACTAACACAAATTTTCTAAGGAATGGTTTGAAATTGGAATTCATCAAACCTTGAAATGTTGGAGGTGCATTGGTAAGGCCAGAAGGCATGACCAAAAATTCATAATGACCCTCATGAGTTCTAAATGTTGTTTTCGAAATGTCTTCAGTCTTCATTCTAATTTGATGATATCCCGAACGAAGGTCCAACTTGGTGAAGTAAATTGATCCATGCAATTCATCAATGATAGGAATGGGAAACTTATCTTTAATAGTGAACTTGTTGAGCTCCCCATAATTTGGACACATGTGCCATGATCAATCCTTCTTGTGCAGTAGTACTACTGGAGCAGATAAAGAACTTTGACTTGGTTGAATTATACAAGCCTCTAGCATTTCTGCAACCATACGTTCAATTTCACGCTTTTGGGCATAGGGATATCTGTATGGTCTGATGTTTGGAGGACCACTTCCTAGAATCAGATGAATAGCATGATCATGATCACTAATAGGTGGGAGACCTTTGGGAGTCTCAAATACCTTGGAATGATTGTCCACGACTTTTTGCAGATCTGGAGAAATAGATGATTCCAACGTGGAAACATATAGCGAACATAATTGTGCAATTACACCTCTTTGTTCCTTTTTTAGAAGCTTTGTCATACTATTAGAGCTAATTATCTTTCTCGATTTCCCTGCAATACCCCTTAATTCAACTTCCTTTCCTTCCATGGAAAATTGAGTGAAAAGTTCTTGAAAATTAAAAGTTATTGTACCCAAGGATTGTAGCCATTGGACTCCTAGTACAACATCAGCACCTCCCATTGGAATGGAAAGCATTGGGCTGGTCAATACATATTCTCCCATGGGTAGCTTGATATTATGGCACTTTCCAGAGAAATTTATTGTTCCTCCATTTGCAACCATCACTCGACACTCTTGTGCTAGATATAAGAAGCAATTCAATTCTTTTGCTACCTTACAATGAATAAAATTGTGGGTACTTCCTGAATCAATCATCACTATTACCTTTTTCTTCTTGATTTGTCCTTCTATCTTGATGGTTTGACGAGTGGTAACTCTCGCCAATGCATTACAAGATATGGTCAGATTCATTTCTTCTTTATCTAGGTTTTGTTCCTGGAGTATATCCTCTTCTTTTGACCTTTCTTGCTCCTTTTCTTCTTCCTCTTCACAATCTATGTAGAATAATTTCTTCTTAGCACACTTATGACCTTTAGGGTATTTGCTATCACAACTGTAACATAGCCCTTTTGCTCTTTTTTCTTCCAATTGTTGTGGTGTCAACCTTATAGGTTGTGGAAGACTATGGGCAACAACACTTCCATCTTTATAGTTGTGAGTGGTATGCTTCCTGGTTGCCATAATTTTTCTTTCCATTTTTCTTGCTAACCTGAATGCCTTCTCTATTGAATTAGGTTCCCAAAGGCGAACATCATGTTGGATATTATCCTTTAAAGTCCGTATGAAAACATCAATCCTATGCTCCTCTGGAATATTTTTTACCCTTATGTTGAATTTTTGGAACTCCTCAATGTGCTCCATTATTGAACCCTTTTTTTTGAGACATATCAATTGGCTAAAAAAAGTGTTGCTTTTTGTATCCTCATAATATGCTGTCAATTCTTCCGTAAAAATTGCCCAAGTGATAATTTGTTTAGAAGAGCAAAGCCATTGATACCATACAAACTGATTTCGTTCCAAATATAAAGTTGCAATACATACCTTTTGTGTGTTTGGCACATTATTGAGATCGAAAAATTGCTCCATCTGTAATATCAATGTTGCGGGATCCTTGCCATCAAACTCCCTCATATCGATTTTTGGAATATTGTGGGTCTTCAATCCAACATTAGAGTCTATGGAATCATGATTAACATTTCTTTGGTTCTCATCATGAGTTTCCTTTACTACACTCTTACCATTAGTGACCATTTCTTGTAGCAACTTATTCATATTTATCTTCAATTCTTCCATCTTATCATCCATGCCATCAATTTTAGCGTCCATGCCTGTTATGAAACCAGCTCAAGAAAAGATAGAAAAGATAGATCAACGCCTTAGAATTCAGCCTCTTCGAGGGGGCAACCTCCTTTACATTACATAAATGAACAATTCTTGGATGATACAAATGAAAAGACCTCCTTTCTATATATAGGAGTCTAAGGGGTCATAACATAATCAGAGCCGACATAACAATAATAATGTAAGGGCACAACAATAACAATAGTGGGCTTCTATGGGGCACAATAGTAACAATATGGGCACTACATGGGTACACCAATATAATAAGTGGGTTATACTAATAACAATAAGGGGTTACACTAGTAGTGTAGGGGCTTAACATGCCCCTCTCCTTCAAAAAGCGTTGTCCTCAACGCTTGAGTAGTTCTTGATGCTTCTGTATAAAATTCTTGTCCTCCCATGAGGAATATTCAGCGGGTAAGTTCTTCCACTTGATGAGATACTCTGAAATTGATCGATTTCGTAGCTGCAGGTTCTTGTTTCTGTGACTGCTCCACGTTCCAATATGATTTTTCCTTCCTCTTCAATTTCTGGCAATATTATTTTAATTGGGATCTTTTGCAACTTTTGAATAAGTGGCCATACTTCTTCGTCCTTCTTCCATTCATCCCTTGCTTCGTTTATCCAATCTGGTTGGATAATATAAATAGCACAAAACAATGCTTCCACATCCTTATCCTTGAAGAGTCTTCTCATTCGGTAAGGTCGCCATTTTTTAAGTGCATGTAGTATTGCCAACATTTCCTTCTCATAAATAGCTTGCTTGAGATGTAGCAGTAAAAATACCCAATCACCTACATCAAAACATTTTTCACTATGATCTTGATCTACCTGTTGTTTCGTTTGATTTTGCACCAAAGTGGCGTTATCCTTTAAAAGTTGGAGAACTTGTTGTTGATGCCCGATGTGATCTTTCACTGCTTGGACCTTTTTCTTCTTGATATGTCCTTCTATCTCTAGAGTTTGAGGAGTGGTAATTTCTTCCAATCCTTTACAAGATATGGTCGGATTCATTTCTTGATGCTCGATGTGATCTTTCACTTCTTGAACATTTTTCTTCTTGATACGTCCTTCTATCTTGATAGTTTGAGGAGTGGTAATTTTGAACAATGAATTACAAGATATGGTTGGATTCATTTCTTCTTTCCCGATGTGATGTTTCACTTCTTGCACCTTTTTCTTCTTGATATGTCCTTCTATCTTGAGATTTTGAGGAGTGGTAATTCTTGCCAATGCTTTACAAGATATGGTCTGATTCATTTCTTCTTTCTCTGGGGTGGGGTCCTGGCGTATATCTTCTTCTATTGATGTTTCTTGATCCTTTTCTTCCTCCTCTTCATATTCTATGTAAAATAATTTCTTCTCAGCACACTTGTGACCTTTAGTGCATTTGATATCACATTTGTAACAAAGCCCTTTTTCTCTTTTTTCTTCCAATTGTTGTGGTGTAACCCTTGTAGGTTGTGGAAGGCTAGGAGAAACAACACGTCCATCTTTAAAGTTGTGAGGGGTAGACTTCCTTGTTGCCATGATTTTACTTTCAAATATGTCACAAAGCCCTTTTACTCTTTCCAATTGTTGTGGTGTTGCTCTAAAGAAGGTGTTGCTCTTTGTATCCTCATAATGTGCTATCATTTCCTCCGTGAGAATTGACCACGTAACAAGTTTTTTACGAGAACAAAGCCCTTTATACCATAAAAATTGATCCAGTTCTAAATATGAAGATGCAATACATACCTTTTGTAACAGTGGTACACCATGTAGATCAAAATATTGCTCCATTTGAAGTATCCAATTTACCGGATCCTTGCCATCAAACTTCCTCATCTTGCTTTTTCTTGATTTTAGGACCTCGATCTTGAAACGATTGTAACTCTGTACTTATA
The DNA here is from genome assembly GCA_031772625.1 of Pinus tabuliformis. Classification (NCBI taxonomy): domain Eukaryota; kingdom Viridiplantae; phylum Streptophyta; class Pinopsida; order Pinales; family Pinaceae; genus Pinus; species Pinus tabuliformis. Next base: position 1,666,958,486 of record CM062819.1, on the reverse strand, counting down.
GATATTTAAGTTCTCAAATTGGTACCTGTAGTAGCCCTCTGCGTCCTCTTTCTAATGCCACTAGTCTGATCCAAATTGGATTCTCCAAAAAAGAGTTATGCACAATCTCCCAAGATGACCTGATTATAGACTAGTTCAGTAGAGCGAACCTGTATGTAGTGCCGAGTGTCACTGTTTCAACCTTTGACTCTAAAACATATATAAACGAAAACTACATTCCGTCCTCTTTCTGTACCTTCTTACGAAATTTCAATCCGATGCTCAGAAAGAAAGTTATGACAATTTTTCCCAGGTCACCTGTTTTGACTGTAATTCAGGAGTCTGCAAAAAGACCAACTTCCTCAGATCATATCTCCAAAAATATCGCGCAAAAAGCTTTGAAATTCGGAACCAAGGTTTAGCGTGATTTCTTCTCAAATGGGTTTTTTTTACGACTTCTGAAATGTCACAGAAAAAAAGTTATAGCGAACATTCCACGATGACCTGTTTGGAGCAGCGAAACCCTAGAATCCAAAGCTCTGATACCAAATGTTATGAAACCAGCTCAAGAAAAGATAGAAAAGATAGATCAACGCCTTAGAATTCAGCCTCTTCGAGGGGGAAACCTCCTTGACATTACATAAATGAACAATTCTTGGATGATACAAATGAAAAGACCTCCTTTCTATATATAGGAGTCTAAGGGGTCATAACATAATCAGAGCCGACATAACAATAATAATGTAAGGGCACAATAGTAACAATATGGGCACTACATGGGTACACCAATATAATAAGTGGGTTATACTAATAACAATAAGGGGTTACACTAGTAGTGTAGGGGCTTAACAATGCCATTCATATTAGCTTCCATGACATCCATCTTAGCTTCTACGCCTTTTTTTAAGCAATCCATCTTAGCTTCTACACCTTTCTTTAAACCATCCATCTTAGCTTCTACATCTTTCCTTAAACCATCCATCTTATATTCTGTTGCTTTTTGTGCAAGTGACACTTGTTGCACTTGGTCTCGTAATTTTTATATATCATGTTGCATTTCTTCCTCTTCTTCATGAGTCATGCTAGAGCTTTTAGGTTGCTTGACAGGTGTTTGCATTTTCTTTCCTTGGGGCATCAGTTACCGATTCAAAATAATTTTTTAAACCAAGCTTATGCAAAAATTTCAAAAAAACTACACACCTTTTTTCACTTTGTAGAAGCTTGATATTGAATCTGATGTATCTCTGCAATTTCGGATCATCCAGTTCTGAAATTGAAACCTGTAGTAGCCCTCTGTGTCCTCTTTCTAGTTCCTCCAGTCTGATCCAAATTGGATTCTCCAAGGAAGAGTTAGGCACAATCTCCCAAGATGACCTGATTATAGACTAGTTCAGTAGAGTGAACTTCTATGACGTGCTACAAGTCACTGTTTCGACCTCTGGCTCTGAAAAATATATACAAGAAACTACAGTCCATCCTCTTTCTGTCCCTTCTTATGAAATCTCAATCTGATGCTCAGAGAGAATGTTATGACCATTTTCCCTAGGTCACCTGTTTGGAATGTAATTCAGGAGTCCACAAAAAGACCAACTTCCTCAGATCATATCTCCGCAAATATAGCGCGAAAAGATCTGAAATTCGAACCCAAGATTCAATGTGATTTCTTCTCCAATGCGTTTTCTTTTTAGCTTTTTAAACATCGCAAAAAAAAGTTATACCGAAAATGCCACGATGACCTGTTTAGAGTAGTGAAACCCTAGAATGCAAAGCTTTGATACCAAATGTTATGAAACCAGCTCATAGAAAGATATAAAAGAGAGATCAACGCCTTAGAATTCAACCTATTTGAGGGGGAAACCTCCTTCACATTACACAAATGAACAGTTCTTGGATGATTCAAATTACAAAACCTCATTTCTATGTATAGGAGTCTAATGAGTCACAATATAACCTAGCCGACCTAACAATAATAATATAAAGCCACAAAATTAAAAATAGAAGGATTCTATGGGGCACAGCAATAACAATATGGGGACAATAGAGACACAACAATATTAATAAGGGATACAACTACAATAGTAATAGGGTAATCACTAGTATTATAGGCACCCAGCATAGCAGCTCAACCTAGTCAGTTGTAGAGGGCCCCTGCACTGAAGAAGGTTTTCTTTTCATTCGCTTTCTGTTCAGTTTTAATTTCATCATTTTCTTATAGTAGTGTTTCTAACTTAGGTTGATTTCTTGTAGTTTGATTTCTTTCAAGTTTTGATCAATAGCATAATGTTAGAATTCAATTGTGTAGTCTTGTTTCTCCAATCAATTTCGTAAAGGAAACAACTTTGTTTCTAAACAGAGTAAGGTTGAAAATAATGAGAATGCATTGATGATTAGTTTACTCACTGTTTTTGTTATTTATTTTCTAGTTCAGGTTGTCAATGCACTGTGTTAACGAATGTTTTTTATCACCATTTCAAGATGATACCAGTCCTAAACTAAATGGTTAACATTCAATTTACACAATTGTTGAAACCAATCAGTTACCTTATGCATGTTTTTATTTACTTCTCTAGATCATGAATTACACAAAGTTGTTTGTATTCCATCTCAAGAAGGTTATCTTTAAAAATTGGAGGATAGAATAACTAGAAGTACTTCAATTAATTTCATTCCGTGTATTTATTTCAAAATGCCTCACAACTTTACCTCTTAATTCTAATAATTACATTCATGTCTTAGGATTAATGGCAATATAGGAAAATTGCTCCGTTTTCCTTCTTTTAACTTAGATTTTGACTAGTTTTAAGCTCTTGGTTCACCTTTAGGAAGTTTAGGTTCAGTTTCTCATAATTCAGTTTCTGCATCATTAGGAATCAAAGAATAGAAACCCCCAAAACAATATAAAAATACAAAACAACGAAGTAGGAAGGGTTAACTAAGCACATATAGTGCACTACACTTCATCACCTTACAAACCTTAGTTCATAATTCATGCAAGCAATTTAGGGCACTAAATTGACTAAACATTTTGGTGTTGTTGCTGAGGAAGTGTAATTAGGTGACCTTATCTCAACATTCAAAAAAAAATGATATGCATAGAGAAAGAGACTCTAGGGGTAGATTTATAGCTAGAGGTAGGAGTTCAATTCCTACAACACCACCAACTCCACGAAGAACAAGAAGAGATACACCTCCATTTAAAGCTCATACTCCTAGCAATAGAACTCCTGAAGTTCTAAGGTCAGAAATCCAATCAAAAGGATCTCGTATTTCATCTACTGAGGCAGTCCTAAAGGAGAAAAATCTTGGGTCTCCAACAGAAGGAATAGCCCTTTTCACCTCCACAAGGGAGCACATTTTAGTTGAATAGTTAGGAATACATAGTGAGAAACAAGAAGTAGAACCTCTCTCCCACATACCATTAATAGAGGAACTAGAGGAAGAGAAAGTAACCTTGCAGGTTGAACCTTATACTGACTCTGAAGAAACTATAATGGCAGAAGAAGGAGAGGATGGAGAATTGACACTATTTGGAGGAGGGTGTAGAGGAAGAGGTAGAGGAAATAATGAAGGAGGTAGAGGAAATAATGGAGGAGGCAGATGAAATAGGGAAATAGATAATTCTTTTGGATTCCCTATAGTGGAAGAAGAAACAAATGCCACAATTAAAAATATCTCACCTTCTATCCTCCCAAATTTCCATGGGTTAAAAGGTGAGGATCCTGAAACATTTTTATTTGAGTTTGAAGTCTTGTGCAGAACTTAGATTCCTTAGAAGACTCTCAAAATCTTAAGTTGTTTCCTTCAACATTGAAAGGAGCTTCTTTGAAGTGGTTCATGGGGTTAGTCATTCAGTCCATTAGAACATTGAATGACATGAAGAAATCATTTTTGGATAGGTATTTGGATTACTGCATGCCTACCAATCACAAGGATGAAGTGTTCAAAATGATACAAAGAGAGGATGAAAATTTGGAGGATTTAATTGAGAGATTCAACTATAACTTGAAAAGAGCATAGATTGACAATTTAGATGAAGATACCTTAAAATATCTTTTATTAAAAGCCATTAGAGATGAGTGGATAGATATCCTTAACATGATGGGGAAGAGATATATCTCTCAACTCCCATTAAGTGACAGAGGAGAATTATGTGTTCATCTATCAAGAGGGAAATACAAAACTGGGAAAGGTCCAAGAGAACCTTCTCTTGTTAGAGTGAATAAGTTTGCAACTAGATCAGTGAGTAGGGTATAAATTGGGAATATGCTTGATGAATTCAAAATAGATATTCTAGGGAGCCTTAGTGAGCAAATAGACACCCTTAAGTTGCAAAACAAGTAGAAAACTGACGCTGATGCTTTAGCTATTTTCCGTCCCAAATGTAGAAAAAAGCACGCTTTAAGAGAATGTCATTTGGATGCAAAAATCATAGAGACTTGTATGATTTGTTCAAAAAACCATTAGACCAAGGGTTGTCCTTCAATTCTAGGTCTTAAGGCTGTTTTTCAAGAAGAAACAGTTCCAAATTTAGCAAAATCTCTTTGCTTTGTCTCTATAAGACCTTGGCAGGGGCCACAAAATCAGGGATTTAACAATCAAATGTATCTTTAGCACCCACCAAATTGGAATTCTTGGCAACAACCTTGGCCTCAACCTCAATCTCAATCTCAACCTTGGGCTCAAGCAGTACAAAATCCTTATGGAAGATTTTCTCAATATTATGAATATCCTCAATCATACCAGAATTATCCTTCCCCACACATTCCAAAACAAAGTCAGCATCCACAACTTCAAAATCAAAACCCTCAACTTTCATTAGCATTTCCACAACAAAACCAAAATCCTCAACTCCTACTACCATTTCAGCAGAGACCAAATCAGCGACCTACCCAACCATTACCAAACCCTAACAATAGAAATCCTTAGAATACTTACATGGTGGAAGGACAACAATTTCCAACTTATATGATCACTCCTCTAGATCTCAGTGATGTTCAACTAAGATCTTGTAGGATATTAGAAAAGGAAAGGCCTTCTGTAGTTATTCAAGAACAAGACAATTCTAAGGAAGATTCTCTACAACCCAATAAAAGTTTTGAAGAAACATCTCTCCAAAACCAAAATACTGAAAATGAAAAACAAAAAGAACCAGTGAACTCAACTTCTATCATTGGGCAACCAGTATCTACTTCTGCACCTCATTTTCTTGAAACATTACAAGTTGATAGAGGAGTAGAAAAGTAGATTATGTTGCCTAATTATGATTTTCTAGATGAATTGAAAAATGTATGTATCAAAATCCCTTTGTTACAAAACATTAAGGAGATTCCAATCCTAGCTAAAACAATAAAGGAGTTGAGCATAAAGAAACCAAGAAGAAAAGAAAAAGAAACAAAAAGAATTCACCTAGTAGGAAAAATACCAGATATAATGATGGGAAAATTTTCTATACAAAAATATGTAGATCCAAGAAGTCCAATTGTGAAAACACATATCAATGGAGTTGAAATTCCAAATACTTTGATTGGTTTAGGAGCAGAAATAAACATCATGAGAAAACAAACCATGGAATAGCTCAAGCTTCCTAATCTTCTTTACACACCTACATTACTGCAATTAGCAGACAGGTCTGTAATCAAACCAAATGGTGTGTTAGAAGATATTTTAGTATCCTTATATTCTTGTGAATATCCTATTGATTTTATGATCGTAACCACCAAGAACGATCTAGGAGGACATCAACTCATATTAGGAAGACCTTGGCTAGCCATAACTGATTCTTTCATTAGCTGTAGATCTGATGACACATATATTTCTGATGGGAATTCAACAAAGAACTTCACTCTATATCCTCTAGCAAGAACAATCACAAAAATAGATGACAAAGAATGGATTGATGATGAAAATGACATTCAGACTCTCTTTACTATTTCAGGAATTAGTGAAGATAGTCAAATCTTGAATACAAAAGAAAATTTTTAATCATCTCCAGAATATGAACATGATCAATTCCAAGAAAAATGCAATATTGAATATTTGTCATCTAGGAAAATGTATCTTTATTCTATGGAAGAATTTGGTATCTCTATAATTGAGATATTTCTAAGGAGAACATTGAACATAAACAATAACTTGGAGAAATTACAAAAAGAAAAGATAATCAAAACATTACAACAACATTTAGTTGCATATGAATGGGAATATACTGACATGAAAGCAATTAGTCCTAAGCCTTGTATACATCACATCTACATTGAGGAAAATTGTAGACCTATCAGACAACCTCAAAGAAGGATGAATCCAAATCTTAGGGAAATTGTGAAAGAAGAGCTGCAAAAACTACTGAATGTAAACTTCATTTACCCAATTTCAGACAACCAATGGGTTTCCCCTTTAGTGATTGTGCCTAAAAAGAATGGTAAATGGACAGTGTGCATTGATTATCAGGAATTCAATAAAGCTACCCTTAAAAATCATTTTCCTTTACCCTTTATATATCAAGTGTTAGATATATTAGCAGGTAAGAAGTATTTCTCATTTTTGGATGGTTTTACTGGTTATAATCAGATTCAAGTGGCACCTGAAGATCAAGATAAAACCACATTTACTTGTCCATGGGGAATGTATGCCTATTGAGTACTTCCTTTTGGATTATGTAATGCACCTGCAACATTCCAAAGAGCAGTACTAAGAATTTTTTATGATCTAATACATGATTGTGTAGAGGTATATATGGATGACTTTACAGTTTATGGGAATACATTTGAAGAAGCTTTGGAAAATTTTGAAAAAGTTCTTAAAAGATGTAAGGAAGCAAAACTTTCACTAAGCCATGAAAAATGTTTTATGATGTTTACAGAAGGGATTGTTTTAGGACATCACATTTCAGGAGATAGAATGAAAGTTGATAAATCTAAAGTTGAAGTCATCTCTAAATTATCAATTCCAAATTGCCAAAAGGATGTAAAAAGTTTTATAGGATTTACATGATACTATAGACGATTTATAGAAAATTTCACTAAAATAACATCCCCACTCTTCAAATTACTCACCAAGGATTGTGAATTCAATTGGAATCCTGATTGCCAGTTAGCATTTGAGACTTTAAAAGAAAAATTTTCTAAAGCACCCATGTTGAGAGGTCCAAATTGGAAACTGCCTTTTCACATTTCAACAGATGCTTTAGATACATCTCTGGGAGCTGTATTGGGACAAGAAGATTTGATTCCCTATGACATCTACTATACAAGTAAGAATTTTACTCCCACTGAGTTAAATTATACTGTAACTGAAAAGGAATTTTTAGTTTTTTTTCATCCAATCAATAAGTTCATACATTATTAACAGACTATGAAACCTTTGTTCATATAGATTAGTCTGCAATTAGATACTTAATTAATAAACCTGTTACTAATGGCAGAGTTACAAGATGGCTATTACTCTTGCAAGAATTCAATATTACTGTGCTAGATAGACCTGGAAAACAAAATACAGTTGTTGATTTCTTGTCCAGAATTCAAAATATCAAAGATGAAACTCCAGTTGAAGATAAGTTTCCTCATGAATACCTTTTTGCAGTGACTACTCAGACCCCTTGGTTTGCAGATATTGCTAATTACTTAGTCATAAGGAAATTGCCTTCACATTTGTTTCCTAGAGAGAAAAGAAAAATCGTTCAAATAAGTGCAAGATACTCATGGGTCACTAATGAATTGCATAAAATAGGTCTAGATCTCATGATCAGAAGATGTGTGAGGGAAAATGAAATGCCTGAGATTCTTAAGGCATGTCATGATGAACCGTGTGGTGGACACTTTGATGACAAGAGGATAACCTGTAAAATTCTTTCTTTAGGATATTATTGGCCATCCATCTTCAAAGATGCCAAATAATATGTTAGGAGGTGTGACAACTGCCAAAGGGTAGGGAAACCTGCTCCTTCAAATGAAATTCCACTACAAATTCAGGTACTCATTGAACCTTTTGAAAAATGGGCCTTGGATTTTGTTGGACCAATTAATCCCCCATCTAAGAAAAAGAAGTAAATATTGGTATGCACTGATTATGTCACTAAATGGGTAGAGGCTAAAGCATTAACTTTTGCTAATGAAAAATCTGTAGTTAATTTTCTTTTTGAGGACATCTTCACTCATTTTGGTGTTCCAAGAGAAATTGTGACAGATCAGGGATCTCAATTTACATATAAAATGGTGAAGGGTCTTATGGAAGACTACAAGATCAAACATATGAAATCTACTCCCTATCATCCACAAGAAAATGGTCAAGTTAAATCTACAAATAAGGTGATTGAAGAAATTCTCACTAAGACTATGCATATACATAGAAGAGATTCGGAAGAAATGCTTCCTGAAGCCTTATGGGCTTATAGAACTACATGGAGGAACACAACGGGACATACGCCCTATGAACTTGTTTATGGGAAACAAGTCCTGTTCCCTACGGAGTTTCAAATCAAAACCTTCAAGATGGTAGTGCAATTGGGACTGGATTTATCAGAGGCATAGAAACATAGATTGGAGCAACTCAATGAGCTTGATGAAATTAGGCAAGATGCAGTTCAAACAACCAGTATAGTCCAACAGTAGAGGGCTAAATGGCATGATAAACATATCAAGGAGAAGAAGTTTCAAGCAGGAGATTGGGCACTGTTGTTTGATTCAAAGTTCAAAGATTTTCAAGGGAAGTTTCAAACTCATTGGCTTGGGCCATATGAGATTGAAGAAATATTTAATAATGGAGTAGTAAGGATAAGGACAATAGATGGAAGAAAAATACCTCTTCTTGTGAATGGTCATTGGTTGAAGATATATTTGAAACCAATTTCAAGAGAGGAGTTCATTAACATTTTCTAGAACAACTCTGAAATGAAGCTAGTGAAGAAGAATTCTTCTTCTCCACTAACTTATTCTTTATTCTTCCTAAAAGAAAAATAATAATAATAATAATAATAATAATAATAATTGTATGAGTTTGAAAACTAATCATTGATTGGCATATTTATACAAAAGATACAGGGTGAAAATCAAAGATTTATAACATCCTATATTTTCCATTTCCTTTCTGTAATAAGTAGTGACAAAAAGCTACATTTATTTGCAGTTTAGAGTCTGTAAATTCATAGTCTCATTCCATCTCATTTTGTTTTCATTTCATTTTAAATCTCATTTCATCTCACTGTCATAACCCATTTCCATTTCATTTTCACACTCATATTCCATAGCCATACTTCACTTTTCCTTCTTTTCATATTCTGCAGTGGATTCCATTCTGCAGCTAATCTGATTCTACAACTACAACTTACTTATTAGCTCTGGCACAATTGTACAACTCACAAATAGATCATGAATGCAGGAAATTGAAGAATCATGTTTTGCAGACCAGCCATGCTAAAAGTACCTTCAAATCAACACCAAAGGAGTTATCAAGCAAAAGGTTAAGTTCTAAAGGTAAAATGCAAAATTTATTTCAAATAGAAAGTTAAAAACATAAGTCATATATGATATGAATAATCATATGTCTCCTTAACAAGTCATCATTTGATTTGGTTGCCACTTCATTATACCACATCTCTGCTACACTCTCCATACTCTATACCTAAACGGTCCCTAATAACTCCATATGTTTACAGTTAACACTACGATGTGACCAACGTATACACGCCTATCCAAACCCTCACCATCTACTTATTCCAAACAAACCCATCGTTATTTTTCACCATAACTGCAGTCAGTCCATTTCATAAACCAGGAGAGTAATTCTGAAGGTTAAGAAAAAAAAGTTCTACGAAACAGAAGCCATGGGACTCATTGTTAGGATAGATCCAGTAGGAGCAAAATATATGGAGGGATTCCCACAACTCAAGAAGATGCTGCAGAAGGTTGGATGGCTCAATTTCAATGAAAAATTTGATGGTTTCCACAAAGAGATCACAAAATCTTTTGCTAGATCATTCAGTGGTACAGAAGTGGAAATTGGAGACATCAAGTTTGCAGTAACATAACCCTACATAGCAGAGGCTGCAGAACTTCCAAGACATGGTGAGAGATGGTTCAAAAACAAGGAATTCCACAGTGAATCATGGAAAGTGATCCTTAGGAAACCAGGTATGGATGTCTCTATGTTTAGGAATGGAATTCCTATTTCAACACTTAAAAATAAATGGAGAATCATGCTTTTGATATTATAGAAATTCATTGCCTGTGAGGGGAGATTCAGGTGCATGTATGTCTATCATATACGTTTATTGATGAACTTTCTAGAAAATTGAGACATCAACCTCCCTTTCTTCCTAATAAAGAGTTTAAGAAGGATGGCTCCAAATGTAGAAAATAAAATAAAATTCCTAAACACAACCATGTACCATCATGGGTTGGTAAAAATATTGGTTCAGTTTCATTTGAAAAGAATAGGAGATACTTGGGAAAATGTCCTGATAAGAAACTATTTCCAAGAGGAAGTAGAATCACCTAAAGAGGGTAATGTCAGAAGGAGTAGGAGGAAGAAGATCGGTATAACCATTCAAAGAAAACACAAGTCCTCCACACAGAAAAATGATGAAGAGCTAGTCTTTGAGAAATTGACAGAGATCAAGGAGCAGATCAAGCAAAAAGGGAAGATGAAAAAGAAAGCTTGTGGAATTACTAGAAACAAACCTGAATCTTCATTATAACAAGATGATGAACAATTAATCTTTGAAAAATTGATATAGATTAGGAAACAAATCAAGAGAAAAGAAAGGATATGAAAGGAGAAAGAGGGTAGAAAGGAGGAGAACATAAGCTCTCTACAACATAGAAGGAGCTCTAGACTCTGAAGTATGGTAAAGAAGGTATCATCAAAGGGAACAAAGTTCATAAATCTGGAAGAAGAAACCCCAGTGCCATCTCCTGATAATGTTCCATTTACACACATTCCTCAAAATTATCCTAATTAGTATTTCAAAGGCAACCCCAATAGAGGATCTCCAGTCACAGACCCAGTGTAACAACAAATTTATGATTATATAGAATAATTGGAGAAGAAAAGTGCCTCAATGGATCCAAAATCCTCAGCTAATCCAGAACTCTCTATCAATCCACAAGAACCTCTAATTGACTCTCTCAAACAAGAAATCTATGAGTTAGAGATATTGAACAAACACATCAAGAAAGAAAATGAAACCCTGAGGGAACAAAGTAAATTGGATAAAGATATTCATGATAATACAATACTGCACCTAGGGCTATGGTACAAGAAGAATAGGAAGTTGAAGAGGAAGAATAGAAGCTTGAACAAAACAATCATCAACCTCAAATATAGGCTTCTTATGAAGAAACCCAGGATGGAAGTCACTTCAAAGAGGAGCAAAAGAAGAAAACTAGATGTATTAGCAGAAATGTTTGAACAAATGCAATATGAAAGAAGAATTCACATTTTTGGCAAGTTGCATGGGGACATGCAATGATTTTGTAGTGGGGGTATTTTGAACCTCAAAATTACCCTCTCCCTGACAACTTTTCTCACTTCTTTTCCTTTCTTTTCCATAATATTACAGATCCCCTTCAATGATAAACGATAGATTTTGTCTTAAGGAGCATTAAATGATTGGCATGTTATATTTTTATGTTTTTTCTATTTGAATAAGTTTTTGCAAATTAGCTACAGAAAGTAGCCTACTTTGTAGCTAACTGTGTATTCCATAGCTATTTCCATGGTCTGGTAGGTTCTAGGTGTCAAATGAAGAAACCAGCCACATGGGCATCTCTAGAATCGACTCCACATGAATCCTATCCTAGTCACTCAGCCCAAATCAATACAAAAGCTAGCTCAAGACCACAATCAAAGGTGGAGTCAAACATATGAAACCCAGAAGAAATAGGACTCTTTGTCTACTCTTTCATGGTTAATTAATAAATCCAACAGTTCTGTTGCAGCGCTAAATCAGATCAACCACCTATGTTAACGATTCTGTGCAACCATCTTGCTCGAATTCAAGTCACCTGTAGCTCATCAAACATTTATGTAGTCCTGTTGTGATATGTGTAGACTACCTGTAGCTAATTCTCCTCAAATAAAGTTATGAATATTTTCTTTTACATACCAGTTGTACAGAACCGAGAAGGTTCGAAGTCTTTGATGTATTAAACTCAGACTTGCAGCTCTGTAATTTTTGAACTTTTTTTTTTTTTTTCTATTTATAATATAAAGTTGTGTGTTGACCAGTGATCATTTGAAAGAGTATTTTCAACTAGTTAGCAACTCAACCCAGTCAGTTGCAGAGGGCCCCTACACTGAAGGACATTTTCTTTTCATTTGTTTTCTTTTCAGTTTTGATTTCATCATTTGTCTATAGCAGTGTTTCTAACTTAGGTTGATTTATCATAGTTTGATTTCTTTTAAGTTTTGATCAATAGGATAATGTTAGAATTCAATTGTGCAGTCTTGTTTCTCAAATCCATTTCATAAAGGAAACAACTTTGTTTCTAAACAAAGTAAGGTTGAAAGTAATGAGAATGCATTGTTGACTAGTTTACTCATTGTTTTTGCTATTTATTTTCTAGTTCAGATTGTCAATGCACTGTGTTAACGAATGTTTTTTATCACCATTTCAAGCTAATACCAATCCTAAACTAAATGGTTAACATTCACTTTACACAATGGTTGAAACTGATCAGTTACCTTCTGCATGTTTTTATTTAGTTCTCTAGATCATGAAGTACATAAAGTTGTTTGTATTCCATCTCAAGAAGGTTATCTTTAAAAATTGAAGGATAGAATAACTAGAAGTACTTCAGTTAACTTCATTCTATGTATTTATTTCAGCATGCCTCACAACTTTACCTCTTAATTCTAAGAATTAGATTTATGACTTATGATTAATGACAAGATAGGAGAGATGCTCTGCTTTCCTTCTTTTAACTTAGATTTTGACTAGTTTTAAGCTCTTGGTTCACCTTTAGGAAGTTTAGATTTAGTTTCTCATAATTCAGTTTGTACATCATTAGGAATCAAAGAACAGAAACCCCCAAAACAATATAAAAATAAAAAACAATGAAGTAGGAATGGTTAACTAAGCACATATAGTGCACTACACTTCATCAGCTTACAAACCTCGGTTGATAATTCATGCAAGCAATTTAGAACACTAAATTGACTAAACAGTTGGTTCACCTTCCTTCCAGCTTGTGATGCATCTTTTCTTGTGTGTTCCTTTTCAAGCCGCGTGTTTACACAGGCTTCCAAGGATGCACTCATTCCTCCCACAGTGTGATATAACTATTCATACACCTTCCTTGGCTTGATACGCATGTCACAACCTTGCTACCAATATGGAAATATTACTTGCCTTTGCATGCAACCGCGTTCAAGGTGATACCATACGATCCACTACTGGGTCTCCTACACTAAACAGTGTGAGGTCTAGTTGGGACTTCTTACCGAGGAGATCCCATGACATGTTGGCAGGTCCAACACCATTAGTATTTCTACTGCTAGAAGGAGGTCTAGATGACAATCTGTGTTCTCTCATCTGTTTTGAACCTTTGTACATCTATCATGGATTCTATCAGACTCATCCCTCCGCCATGTCTTTCATACGCAGAACCTCTCAACATCATGCAGGAGTTTTTTGATCTCTTGTCTATATTCCCAATGATGGTTAAGGTGAAGTAGCTTGGCCTGAGTACTTAGAATACTTCTATGTATTCCTTGAGAATGCAGACAAGTTCTATGCGAAAGAGGTCAATCTGCTTCTTCCATAGACACTACATGAATCCCCACAACGGTGGTGCCAGAGTCTGCCTCCCAGTAGCGTGCACTCACTCGAGCAGTGCTATGATCTAATTGAATCTACTTTCCATCATTTTGATCCAGAACCTCTTTGAAAAAAATTGTTACAATAATGGAAGGCCCCCATGAATTTCCTATGGAATTTTGGGACCGCTTGCGTGTGTTGCAGTTTCAAGCTCCGAAAGGTCAGATTAAAATACAGTATCTCATGGACAGATTTGAGTAGTGTCTTACCAAATCTATTAATCCTAAAAGAAATTTCAAGCCCATGCCCCGTTCACCATACTTCTGTGATGGAGCTGTGAAATCATTGACGAACACGGTTGCTATCACAAGTGGCTATCCGCCATCCCCTCATCAAACAGCTCCACCACCACAGAGTGATGTGGGAGAACATGCACATACATTCGTTCAACTGTCACATCCTCCCAACATCACTTCACTCATTTTCTGCACAGATTTGGTTGTGAACCTTGTGAGTTGTCACATGTTTATTTTACCTCAACTTTTATCTTCATGTTATGTTGATCCTCCGAATTGCACTGTCTTGTGTTCCTCCATTCAAAACTCTACACCTGTTGTGAATGAGGATTAGTCTATTGATGGAGTTGGTGTTGCACAACCAACTTGTGCTATCATTGATGAAGAGTATGATTGTGAGCTTGAGCATCAACCCTTAGCGAAGGATGGCTCCTTCTATCCAAGCTTCCTCCATTCTTTCTTGACATATTTGGTAATCCTACCATCCATGATTTCACATTTGTATCTTTGTCTAGAGATGCACCCATAGTTGATCATTCGAAGAATAGATTGGATATCAGTCCATTATCTGAGAATGGAGAGGACAAATTATTCATTAAAAATCCACTTTATTTTTCATCTTTTTTTTTCGGAAACATAGAGGATGAATTTGTTCGCTTCTCATCTAACCCTCTATTTGATTCATCAAATCTTGAGGATTCCAATGAAATCATTGATTTTTCTTATCGTTGTTATCGTGATCTATTTGCTCTCGTATTCGATCACGATGATGATTCTATCACAGTTGATTTTTCCAAGCCACTTGTTTATGATGATCTATCTATCAACAAAGTCGAGAACCCAAAGACTATCGAGGAACTTCAGCCCGAGATGATGGTTGTGTTAGGCCGTCATTGTCCTGAGGTTGGCTTCACATCCGATCAGGAAATTGTTGGAACACCCGATGCTCCTCATCACTCATTATATGCATTGAAGATAAATCTCACACATAGATTATGCTTCCTCCAGTCATACTACATGATCCCATCGCTCATGCATTGGAGGAATCTTACAAAGAAAGCACACGTGCACGACGCAAGCTATATTTGTTTCTTTCATTTGCTTGCGTGTCACAGTTAAGGGTATGCATATGCTTAAAATATGCACACAGTGTCACAGAACATCATGGCAAGTCCACAGATTGCATGTCACACACAATAACTCATGTATGTTCTATGGACACATTTAAACTTGGAGTGTGTTTTTCTTCATTATTATATCTTTCATGTTTGTTGGTTTAGATAGCTGTGTTGTTTGTGAACTCTGCCTTCACCAACATGGATCAACCAATGCGCTGGTGGCTACATTGGAAGTATCACTTCACGTGAGTAAACCCATGCACCATTAGCTTAGGAGTAGGAGGAGTTGTTGCTTTCAGTTTGTTTTCTTGCATGCATGTTTTCTTCTTACTTTCCATGTTTGTTTTCTTGCTTTCTTTTTCTCTTATTCACTTTCTCACGCATTTAATTCTGCTCTTTCTTGGTTTTGTTGTGTTTTGCTTGTTTTACGTTCGTAGGTTAGTTTCACATGAAACCGTGCATGACTCTTGAAACAAGTTGGGTAAAGTACAAGAGGACTTCTGCAGTTATCAATATTTCATTATCTATCATCTTGGTTCTGTATGAAGAACTTTTTATGTTCAGTCCATGATACCTTGATGGAAAATACGTAATGTTCGAAGTGAACCTTGAAGAAGACACAACACTTGCATACTAACGAGTGTCACCTACTCTAGTCGATTGTTTTTGGTTTCATCCTTGTCAGGTCGTTCAAGTAGAGTAAGTGTTATACTCCTATACCAATAGGTGTCATATTTCATGATTGACTTGTTGAGCTCTGTAATATGTTCATCCCTTCCCTTGTTGCAAAGGTTTTCCATATTATCAAAAAATAAAAAAATGTAAAAAATGTAAAGAGGGTATGCCCTAAAAGAAAAATCAAAGGGTAAAAAGAATAAAATGGTCAAAAAAAAAGTGAAAGAAATGAACCCCAAACAAAAATAGACCAGGAAAGTGTGCAAGTCCAAAATGCCACTAGTTTATCATTTTCTGTAAGTAAGCATTGTGAACAGCTTGTTGAAACTTTATGCCACAATTGATGAATGGCCAAACAGCTCAATCTTGGCTAGTTCATGTTTGAATTTCTTGTTTTAGAGATAGAGAATAAAAATATGACCAAACTATTTAATCTTGGCAGATAAGTAGATAGGTAGAGAAGAAAAGGAGCTCAACAGTTTAATCTGAGCCCTTGGAAGTAATAAGGGTAGACTTAGGTAGGCTTGCTATGAAAAGAAAAGAAAAGTTGATTCGGGTATGCTAGTCTAAATGCACCCAAAGGAAGAAGAAAAAATGCTAGGAAAAGTAGGCAGGGTAGATAGATTGGTGTTGCAGAATGATACTTGTGATAGATTTTGTCTCTAAATATGTCAATCTTTATCTCTGTCACAAGTGCAGGCGGACATTATACTTGGAGCAGCTCAAGCGAGGCAAGATTTCATAACTAACTTCCCTCCATATTTTTACTTAATTATTTACTAATTCCCCCCCTAAAATATTAATAATTTGTTCTTGATATCACTAAAAACCATTCATTTCATTTCATAAACTCATTTCCTTAAGTAAATCCCTACTTTACTTGGGAAAATATATAAGGTCACCTCAAAACCCCTTTTGTTATCCTAAGCCTAAGTTTAACTACAAAAGCCAATTATTTTTAACTAAGCGCTTATTCCCAATTCATTTTTTCATATTAACAATTAACATGTATTATATATAACTCCCTTATAAACATTTTTTCCCTATCCCGTATTATATAAATATATTAAAAATCCCGAATAAATACATATCCCCTCCCCGGTCGAAATACGACCATATCAATGATTTATTCGAAACCTATTAATAACCTTCCCGCGCATGATAAATGGAGTTAATTAACCATTTGGGTTAATTAACAACCAACCCTGACCAATGAAATTGTGCCCGAAAACCATTAAAACATTGGTTTATTGTGTCGGGCCTACGAGTTAACCTCTCGCCATCTCCATGCATCGTCCGTCATCTGATTATCGCCTGTTCATCCAACGGTTGTTAACCATTTCATGCCACCCTTCATCGCTGCTGTTTAACTTGCGAGGAACTAGCGGTTTTGGCACCTGTACTAAGACACCTGTCGTGCTCCCGCTGTGATCACTCACCCTCTGCCTGAAACTGCCCAGCCCCAAAAATGGTGCAGGCGAAACCACTTACCACTGCCCTCCGCTGATGTCATCTATCCTTTGCTGATGTCACCTACCATGTCGCCATCTGTACTGCCACGTCATCTTCCCTTCAAATCAAATTGCCGCCAAAATTTCACTTTGTCGAATAAAAAGGGTAAAATGTCATTTTTGCTATATTTTCGCTACAAATGGTGCTTCAGGCATTCAATCGACCGAGTTTACAAATAATTCTAAACCAGCCCCGAACCAGAAGGGCTACATCGACAAGATCACAGCCGTTCAAACTACAGTATGCAGTTTTCCTCTTTAAAGACAGGTACGTTTTTTAGCTATCTCCAACAATCGGCTATCGGTACATCAATTGTGAGAACTTCTCAGTAATGTCCCCAGAAAGATCTGAAGGCTATGAATTTGAAGGTGCAGGGCAACCTCCAGCGTCCCACCAATAGGTGTTTATCCATAGCTATGCTGTTATCCTTGGGAAAGGGAAATTTTGGGCTAAATATCAGACAGCGATGAGCAGGGGAAAGTGCATTAAAGAGCATCAAAACAAGTCAAAGAGTATCGGAAAAACATTAAAGTGTGTCAGAGCAGAATTAAATGAAGTAGATCAGAATTAAATGAAGAAGATCAGAATTGAAGACTATCAGTTAAGACAGACAGTCGGAGCAGAGTTACTACATAAGACAACTGCACGCCGAACCCTAAAGGGCTGCCTCCAGCACAACATTAGTTAGTTGTTTCTATTTTACTTGTAAATCTCTTATTAGTTAAACCTAGATATTATCTCACAGCTGTTATGAGATATAGGTTGTACATATTTTTTTGTATAAATACCACCTCCATTAGAGGATTGGGGTGGTGTGTGGATTTCCTAGACTGTGCTGTAATACTGAAATTTTGGAATAAAAAGCTGTTTGGAACCAACTGTTTTCTAGCCTACTGGATGAATAATTGAAGCAGAGGACTTGTCACAGATTTCTTGAATCAACCTCTGAACCAATAAGTCCCCTATATCTTGTGTTTTACAGTTTTCTTGTTTATTATATCATTTGTGTTTCATAAACTAAATGATGAAGAAAATGGTTAATTTCAAAATATGCTTGACTGCATTCCGTTTTCAGTCTTTATTATTCTCTGTGTTTTCTTCAGAATTAGTATAAACAATGAAATCTTAATTGCTTCTGTTTCCTGATTCTTTCATGTTGATTATTTGCAAAAGAATTCTTAACTGCTCCTTATCAGTAATCATCCATTCTCCCTCTTTCAATAGGTTGAAGGATTCTTAACTACCCTTCACCATTTGAGCCCATTCCATCTGCTTCAAGTCCTTTATTTGTTCCCTATTTGACTACCTTGCTCTGTGAAACCATCCTCTGTTAAGAAACTAAATCCAGAAATCCATCTTCTTTGACTCCATCATGCCCAATGGACTGAACTATTCTGTCTTACCTCCCAGTTCTATCAAATCTCAGCACCCAAACTTAAACAAAACCCTTGAACTTGATAACTAACCTAAATACCTTTAAAAAGCAAAGCTAGATCATAAAGAGAGAGCCCTCTCCAGATACAGATTGGCTAGATTCTATATCTAAAATATTGGTCCGTGGTTACCTCGGCATCCTTCCCTTTTCTTACAACTTTGGGGAAAACCTGAGTGATAACAGTAAGCTGAGGGGGGAAACCTTAAAAAGCATGTCAGAGGTATATATAAACTACTTCTCTAAACAAACAACCTCTTCTACTCTCAATAAGTTGGGATCCATCTTCCGCCTCTAAAATGAATAAGTGCTATGCACATTTATGAAAAATGAGAAAATGAAAAAGTGAAAAATTTCAAAAAGAATGAAAAAGGAAAAAGAAGAGAAAGGTTTCCTGTGCAAAGAGGTGATGCAAGTAACTCCATTGGGGTAATGAATAGGCTCGCTAATAGAGAAGTGATGCTTGTGTTCCTATGTGACTTCCCGGGGGTACTATCAAGGCTTGCTGGGAGCGGAGCAACACCAAAGATGAAACTAAAACTATGATGACCATACCGTTTATGCACCAATATACGCCTCATCCCCAATCAAAATAACTATGCTGGCTTGTCTTAGAATGTGTATTAGCTGACCAATGTCTTGGAAAATTCTACATCTTACAATCAATCAACTGTGAAAACCAAGATGAATAGAGAACTGACCAATACTTCCGGAGGTGTTAGACTTGATTTTCATGAACAAGTTCCATTCAAAGAGTTGGAGTTCTACCAGTGTGTCACCAAGTGTTGTATTGGCTACAACCACCCTCCAAAATTTTGCCTTAAATTCTTGGATCCTCCCTACCAACCATCCTCAACAACATGTCTTGCACTAACAAGTACATGAGCTTCTTTGGTTTTTCAGCAGGTTCCCAGCCTTTTCATGATAGCTTTCTTCACTCCCCTCACATGCTACCACTTCAGATTTGGGCCTGCTACTGTCTGAGCACCTCCCTCAAGAAAATGAACAATGTTGAAGGGGAACCAATTTTCCCTCTAGAAATTGCGCAAATTTGACTGGCAACCTATTCCCAGAAACTACGCAATCCTGTCAAACAATCTTCCCAGTGAAAGCTACACAATCTAGCCATGCAGTGAATCTTAGCACAGAAATTTCGCAGTTCTGGGCAGCAGTCAGCTACTCCTCCAAGAAATTGCGTAATCCCTCTGGACAGCCAACCTAGCTTCCTCCCAAAAATTGCGCAAAAATCCCTCTTAGTCAAGAAGGATGTTTTTAATATGCCTTTAGGTTGACTGGTTCCCTCCAAGACCAAAAAAAATTCACTTGCATGCATAGGCACTTTTTTCACGAAATAGAGAAAAGCATCCCTAGATTTTATGAAGCTATTTTTAGCAACTGGAGGTTACATGCAAAGATCATTTTAGAAACTCTCCTCCAAGTGTCGCTTTTTCCTAGATTTGTGGCATGCACATCATCAACCTCAAACTTATTTATTCGACGCTTTTGAGCTCATTCTTCACATCAATCTTGGAGCTCTCACATCGAACAGTACATCGAGGTGTTTTCAGCACATCCAACTCAGTTATTTCCAGCTAAGTCTGCTTTACTTGTCTTTTGCAGCATTTATGTCTCTTTTTGTGTTTTGGCTTGTGTGATTGTTGTTTGCTTTATTTTTGTGAATGCTTGTTGTCATTTGCATGCATGGTAGCTTGTACGAGCATCATTCATTTTTCTGTTATCGTTTCATTGTTCTCCGATGCATGACATTATTTTACACGAACGGTCACCGATTCAATGACTCATTTCACACACGTGCATGTTGTTCCATTTTCTGAATCTTGCATTCATTGTTTTCATGCATGATCATTCACTCCTACTTACACTTAGAGTCACCATGCATTCACATCTTCATATGCTTTCAGTTGCCCGTTGGCAAGTCTGGGAAAACTTGGCTAGGACTCTACCTCATCTTGACAACATTGTGCAATTATGAGAGGGAAGGCTCTGCCTTCCTCCCAAAAAATGTGCAAATCTAGCCAGTCAGTCTCCTCCAATATTTCCTTGTGAAATTTTGAGAGGCAGTGACTGTTGGCCTAGAAAATTGTGCAATGGAGTCCCTGGGCCTACATCCCTTGCCAGCTAAAATTGCGTATTGCACAATCTCATCACCCAACAGACCATTTTGGATTGCACATTATTTAATTTGAGTAGACAACCAACATCTCGACAGTCTTGAATGCCTCTTGCACTATTCTGGAAGTCAGTATCCTAATCTCCCGGTGAAAATTGCACAATCCTTTCTAGTAGTTCCCTGGGTATGTTGCATGTCATCCCTCAAGTTGCTTTGGTTTTAGCTGACAGATTTCTTGCCATGCATGTCGCCATGTCTCAAAATATAGTAGGTGTTCCTCTATCTCGCAACAATTCATAATCAAGGGATTCAAGGGAGCAGGGTCAAAGGACACCGATGCAAGTGCATCTGGAGCATTAGCTGAGCAAGTGTTTATGAGTTTGCTGATATACGAAGACACCAAGATGATTGTAGAAAAAGACGTCAAGAAGAAATGGCAAGAGGTCAATGATGCATTCAGAGGCACTTTTGGGGAAAATCTTGAAGACTGCCAAGTCTATGTGAACATTCAGAAGTCCAGCTTGTACCTGATTGCATGAATATACCTCGTGTTCGCATGCAAGAACTGGATACATTGGATCGTCTCGCACACTGATCCCAAGACGATGACATTGAGCAGTGTTAGTAGGATGAAGATTTCTACCTTTAGGGCATAGGATTATCAAGAGATGTACCACTTACTGAAGCCATTGATCACCATGGAGACACCCTTCAGCATACCAAGCAACAGTACCAACTCCAGGGATAACTTGAAAAAATTGGAGAAGGAGCTAGCCAAATTTAGGATGACACACAACCAGATTTACATGATGAAGATACTATGGAAGGCATATCAGTACTTTGTCATCTTTGCATGCTGCTTTTATGGCCAAGAGAGAAAGAAGACCTGACCACAAAGTTGGGTGATCATCTTGGACCAACTGGCTAGTGAAGGAAAAGCATGCAACCGGTCTGACATGTTGGTTCACAGGCTGAAGGAACAGGTAATAGGAGCTCGATAGCTGCCCAAAAGTCAACAAGAAGAAATCTACATGTCCACATACATCTTGGATGCAATATGTGGCCGTCAGGAGTTCCCGGGCTTGAAGTGGGCATGGACACTAGCGAAAACCTCTATGAATACTTATTGTAAACTGTTTTTGAATGCAACTTCCAAGGGGTCATCACATAGCTGTCAGAACATTTTGTCACCTCAGTGTACAAGATGATATTTGAGCAAGATCTACCTTGCATGTTGCAAGAAGCAATGGAGAAACTGATTGACCTATCCGATTGGTATGCCTCATAGTATGGCACATTCATACAGATTTATAGTGTGGAGAAGCCTCCACATGTTTTGCCGAAGTTTGCCATGGACAAGCTCGTCATGCAAGAAGTATCATACCACTGCATATATGGTTGTACAAGATACAAAATCTCAAGCATGTGGATGTCGAAATAGAAGGGTGCAAGAAATATCCTTTCGACACCTGAACCTACAATCCGTATGACCCACATTGTTTTGTGAAGGATCATTGTGTGAGAGTACATTTTCCATGGATCCACGGGTGTGTCATTGGGATGAGGAAGACCCATGGAGATATCGTCACAACTTCTCCAGCTCTAATGAATTGGTCAACATCACTGTGGAATGGTTAGCAAAGCAGTGTGAAGCAGCATCCAGGAGAGCACCAGTAGCAACAACAGAGGTAAACATATTGGCATGCGACAAAGGTAAGAGAAGGATTGTCGACGTCATAGAGGTAGAGCAAAGATACAAGTTTAGAGAAAACCCACTTGGGGAGAAGGCAGGTTTGGCAATAGAGGTGAAGAGGCAACAGTTTGAAAGGAGGAATGCGCAAAGGAAGAGAGAAAAAGAGAGGATGGAGGAAACAGGGAAGGAGTTGGAAGAGTTAAAGGAGAAACTTTTGAAAGAACAGGAGCTGCGTAGATAGGAGAAGAAAGCATAGATAGGATAGGTACATCAAAGGGAAAAACATGTATAAATAGATGAAACTGTGACCATATAGGTGGTAGACTCATCCGAGCAGCTGGCACAAAGTAGACTGGGTGAGTAGTCACAGGAGAAGGAATTCGCTCAAGAGATTGAATGAGCACTTCAGCAGATAGATATGGAGATGGAGCAACTAGAGTTAGAGAAAGACATTGACCTCATTCCTTACCACCAAGAGGTCAACCCACCAGCCTCACCGGGTCCAGAAGTAGAACAAGTCCCAAGCGATGAAGGAGACACTGAGATCCTTGTAGACAATCTGGTAGAAGAGATGCACGTCATATCATTTGACGAGTCGCAACATAGACTTGTGCAATCATGCAGAGTGTCTACTCTAGATGACCACACATATCCTGCACACCTGGAGGAATGAGTAATCATGTCTGACGTGCGCAAGCATCTAGCAGGATTGTCCGATGCTACTAGAGCATATGCCAAAGCCACTAGCTTGAGTTTCTGCTTCTTGATAGAAGAGAACAAGCGAATGGCTAAGGACCTAGAAATGGCCAAGCAGGGAGGAGAACGGGTTACACAATTCACCCGAGCAGAGTTGAAGAAGGGGATACTAGATGAAGTATCATCCCTTGAGATAATCATGTGGGCATTGTATTACAGATTTTGTACTATGCATAAGGTGGTTGCACATCTCAATGGCTCGCAACAACAATGTGCTAGGAGAGAATGTATCTTGTCAACTTGCATACTACCATTAACCACATGCGAACATGGACAATGAGATACAAGTGAGCCCCATTACACTTGCCCAAGATGATGAAACCCAGAGCGGTCGAGCTGAAGGCACATATCCGGAGTCATATATGGAACTATGAAGAAATCCCGTAGCTCATTACTAGTTTGCAGGTTTTCCATGCACGAGTGTTGAGAAGCATGGGTGTTGTTGTGTGCGCACATGCAATCCCATCTATCGAGAAACTCACCAAGGAAAAGACAAAGGAAAAAATATTATTGGATCTTGACTCGTACTTTGATGAGCTCATGCCCATAGCCACTAACACAGACTTGGTGATCAGTGTAGACACCATGCATCAATATGTCACTGGTCCAACCACACTCAAGACAATGATGCACATTTTATTAGACGAGTTGGATAGAGGAGCTAGAGCAATGTACCTAGATGCAAGAGAGGCAAGAGTCCATTTCTAGAAGAATGTCACCATAGAGTACACGCACACCATTGTAGACTACAGAGCTTGGCATCAGTTCACTACTGTCGACCATCGTGAGGATGTCGAAGAGCTCGTTTTCCCATAGTTGTCTGAGTCATAGTGATGTCTTGCATGACTTGCTCAATCCTATTTTGTCTCACATGGGTACATATGCAGATTGTATGTAATTTCTTGTCAAGTGGAAGTTCAAGTGTCAATAGATGAATGTAACAATCATAGAGTAGTTAAAGAGTCATGACGGTAGATGAATAGTCACAAAGCGAAATGTCAAGGGTTACCCCACCGTTTTCTATATATAGTCCCTCATAACTCATCGTATAGACTTGTTTTTAGCCAAGCTTCCGATAGAGTCTTAGAGAAAGCTTGGAGAGTAT
This sequence comes from Pinus tabuliformis, assembly GCA_031772625.1. Taxonomy (NCBI): domain Eukaryota; kingdom Viridiplantae; phylum Streptophyta; class Pinopsida; order Pinales; family Pinaceae; genus Pinus; species Pinus tabuliformis. Next base: position 1,666,934,036 of record CM062819.1, on the reverse strand, counting down.
TGTAACGAGCCTTGGCTTCTCCACAGTGTAGAGCTAGTACATCTCTTTGGAGGAGCAGGCGGTAGTGACTGTAATGTTCCGTTATCGGGACTAGTGGTTAGTCATGGTTGTACTATATTATTGGAACTTTCACTTCTTAATATAACAGAGCTAACACGTTTCATGCATATGTTGTTATTGTATTTTAGTTAACTTGTTTACTCTAATGCTATATGTATTTGTTTCCTTACACATGTATCTATGGACTCTTTCTGTTTATGTATGTGTGAATCTTATTGAAATGTTATGTTGGTTTAACCATCACTTTGGATTGTTGGTTCACCTTCCTTCAAACTTGTAATGCATCTTTTCTCATGTGTTCCCTTTCAAGTTGGGTGTTTACACAGGTTTCAAAGGGGACCACTCATTCTTCCCTTAGTGTGATAAAACTATTCATACACCTTCCTCGTGATGCAGCCTAAGCCGCAAATACCCACAATATCCAAATAAAATTGCATGTCACACTATGTGTCCCAGGAATTTTATAATTCTTGTCCAGTAAAACCTTCTTAAACCAAAGTTTTAACCAGTGGAAATATAACATGTAATCAAAACCCACTTTATCAACGTTTAATTTCTTAAGCGAAAATATTTCATCTAACTATCCCATGTTTAGACTTTAATAAACCTTTGAGCAGAACCTTATAAACCCTTCCATAATATTTGGACATTGGCTAAAACTCAAGCTTAAAGCATGATCCATTGATTCCGCTTATTTCTATTATAATTCACATATAATAGAAATATTTCATAACCGCACTTAAACCTTAAATTTCTGCCATTCCAAAAACCTTTGCACATATATTGATGCTCTCTTTAGCACATTCAACCTCTACCATCGATCTCATTCCTTAATCCGACGATTATCGCATCACCTGATCGTCAACTAGCCTAGACAATCTCCACTGTCGATGTGACCCATCTAATCAAACGGATATCGTGCAATCTTGCACAGATAATTGCATGACCTATATCAGGTTGGGAGCGCATGAGAAAAGTTGTTTTCATTTTCCATCATGTGCTACGTGTCACCCACTTAGGCTAATCGTGTGAATTTTCGAAATACCATTTACGACCTTTTTAGTGCGCGAGATACTGCTAACCCCTTACGAATACTACCTCATGTCCATTAACACGTGGCTTCATCTAATCTCTTCATTTCTTGACATTACTTTGCATGACCTAATCCTAGCCCTCTGTCTCCCTCACTCTCATTCATTGATCTGATTGATCCAACGACTGTGCTTCGTTGCTACATTCTTCTGTATCTCAACGTGTAATAGCCTTCTCGCTTCTCTATCTATTTATTCATTCTTGCCTTATGGTCTTCAATTTTTCTTCAACTTGACTCCTTCCCGAGATTTGTTATGTGTATTATTTAAACACTACCACTCCTGAGCTTTGATTTGGTTATTCAATTAGATTCCAGCTTGTCCCATCATTGCAATACGCCTCTGTGCGCTGTCCTCTCTCAGGGATTCTTTTCGAATTTCCTGCACACTTGTGCTATGCAAATACTCTGATACTATGCATAATTTATAACTCGATTATACAATACAATCCACACAAACTCAAAAATTACACTTTCTGTATTAATAGGTCAATATTTACACAATGAATTCCTTCTTAGCCTGACCTTCTATATCAGTGGCCCTTTGAGACTACTTCGCTCTATCTACCTGTAGGCTACAATAAAACCCTATCTAACTCTCGAACTAACTAACTAACTGTCTGCCTTTTAGGCTTACATTTATACAAAAGGTTCTGTAACCCATTTCTGGTTCAGATCCTTAATATGCTCATCAAGTCCCAAAATCTCTCAATGATCCCTTGGAGATCTCAACAACTCAACTAAATCCTAAGGATTCTCTTTAATCCCCAAAAATAATGAAACCAATTCCTCATCTAAGATTTACAATATTTCAAAATCTCTCAATCCTCACTAATGACTCATCATCACTCATGTTCTCCTACATTCAAGAACATTTACAAATATCCTCACAATATTTAATTAATTCATATTCTAAATATCTCTCACAAACTTCCTTCAAAACCCTTAATTATTACATTAATTTAATACTCAGGAAACAAACTCCCTTAAAACACAAGCCCCCTTATGTCTACTAAAATACAATGAAATTTCTGAGCTGGATGCTTCTGCATCAGACTCACAAGTTTGAAAACATTCATGATCTCTTGATCATGTGTTCTCATATGTCGATAGAAAACCTCCAGGGTCCCAAAATTTACTTTGTAGTTGTCTGAATGCTCTATACCATTGTTGTTGTTATATGTTTGTTGTCTTTTGTTTCATGTAAATCCCCTTATCAATCAGGTTCAAATTCTAACTGATCACTCTTCCTACTGTTGTCAATCTCCTCCATCTGGATTGCTTCATCATTAACTGCCATAATTCTTCAATCTGTATCTCTAGCACATCCTTGAGTTGGTACATACTCTTCCATTTGTTGTTGCACTCTATCCACTCATCTTCAAACTATTGTTCATTATCTTCTGTTTGAAGCTGTCAGATTGTTACTACCGCCCTTTCATCCTTACCCTCTTGAGACTTTCCAAACAACCTCTGTTCAATATCTGTAAATTTACTTTCAAAAAATAAATTGTCCTCCAATTCCCCTTGTACTTTATTCCTCTCAAATACATCACTATGATGTTCATCAATTCCAGCATATTTTCCTTCCTCTTCCATCTTTACTTGGCTGCTCATATGTGCCAATTTTTCTCCAGCATCTGCAACAAAACCTACACTCACAAAACAATTATTAAAATGAAAAACATAAGGCCTCAATGCCTCCTCCTCCTTTTGAAACATTTCAGTATGTTTCTCTGACTTTTCCTTCCCTATCAGCACATCAGTAGGCCGATTCAACCTCTCTAAAGAATTCTCTAAAGGACTCTCAATACTGTCAGCAAATCTCTCTTCCATAGCATCTACTTCAATGATGCTTTCTGCTCTTGTCCACTGTAGTGAACTCCTTTTTATGCAATCACACTGTCGTACTGTGATTTTTCTAGCAAATACTCCAATAATTCAAGTTCTTTGTGACACTTCATAAGTATTTCATCATCACTTATAATTCCTACATTTATACACAATTTAGCAGTTTGAGAATTACAAGGTTCAACAGTCTCAATTGTTGCTTCACATATTAGTTCTTCAAATTGAATGTCATCTCCTTCTTTCACAAGAAATTGTTCCTATGTTGTAACAGTTTCAAACATCAACGTATTACTAAATTCTTTTCGCTGTAATAATTGACTACTTTCCCATTTAAAGACATTCTCCATCATTATTTACCTCAGAATATTTATATTCTGAAAGATACTCTTCCATACTTTTGACAGCTTCAAAAGACTACTCATCCTCTGCAAAACCTGTAATCACATCAAAATTATTAGATTCAAATATATAAGGCTTTATAGCCTCTTCTGCTACCTTTGTCCACATTTGTTCATGCTTCTTTGAACTATCACATCGTTCATGAGATCTTTAACTAATCTCCATTCTTCATCTTTACCCCAAACTTCACCCTATTCTTCTTCACAAATGGAAACTTCTATTTCCAACTCAGCTTCTCTAAGTTTTTCCACCAACCACTTCACTTGCCTCTGTTGTAGCCTTCTCTATAACTTAGACCACTTCACTACCTTTTTTCTCAAGACCCAACATGTCTTTGGTTTTCCTCTAGTAGCATCCTTAATACATTGAGTTGTTCTTTTAACTCGGCAATCTCCTTGTCAAGCTCCTCTTGAATCATTCTCTTGCCATTTACCTTTGCATCCTCCTTCTTCACTTTTCTTCTGTTGTGGTCTTCCCCAGAACCTCTGTTATCTATGTTATGACTATCAGAAGTCATCTTCTTCTCTATCTTCATGAGTTCCTCACTCACTTACTATGAGCTGCATTAAATCCTCTGCAACATCAAGTCCCCCCTACTGCCACTTACCTCACCAAGCTTTCCTCTATACTTGGTCTTTTGTCAAGCACTTGGTTTGCTATTCTCTTGAACCTCTTTGAGCACTTCTCTCTGCTCCTTCTAGGCTTCAACTCATCTGCACTTTTTAAGAACACAACTGCCCTCGTGCATTTCAATCACAAATGAAATGCTACGTTCTGGCCACCTCTTCTTTCACTCAGAAATTCTTACCAGCTTTCTTCATCCCTTAGCAATTCTACCCACATCCTCTATGGAATTTCCTTTATAATCTTTCTGTGAGCTACAAAAAAACCTCTGCAGTAACAATTTCTCCTTGCTACATGATACCTCACTAAGCTTCTCTCCTCTGAGCTTAGTCTTTTGCATCTTTTTGGTTCTCTCCTATGGAACCAATTGAGCACTCCTGGCTCTAGCTTGTTGCAATCTTCTCACCTTCTTCTGCCACTACTTATGTGACAATATAAAGACCACAAACTCACCAATCTTCAAACCAAATTAAAACAAGAACATATCATCTCACCTTCAAGATCTCTACATGATCTTGTTCTACCATTCACCTGCACTTTGAATGGATTATTCTTTGTTTCTCTGCATCTACAAATTATGCTACACTTTATCTCTGTGTCCCTACTGTTTGTCATATTTAAAATCTGATCTCCTCTTGCCTGTGTACACACCTTCAAAAAATAACTCTATTTTGAGTTTTCTCAAACAATTCTTACACGCAGAATTTCTTTGTTTTGCTCTGATACCAATTGATGCATCCTAAGCTGCACATACCCACAGTATGCAAATGAAATTGCATGTCACACTATGTGTCCTAGGAATTTTATAATTCCTATCCAGTAAAACCTTCTTAAACCAAAGTTTTAACCAACAGAAATATAACATCTGATGAAAACCCACTTCATCAATGTTCAATTCCTTAAGCGGATATATTTCATCTAACTATCCCAACTTTAGACTTTAGTAAACCTTTGAGCAGAACCTTATAAACCCTTTCATAATCTTTGGACCTTGGCTAAATCTCAAACTTAAACCATAATCCATTGATTCCACTTATTTCTATTATAATTCCCATATAATAGAAATATTTCACAAACCACACTTAAACCTTACCATTCTTCCATTCCACAAACATTTGCACATATATTGATGCTCACTTTAGCGCATTCAACCTTCGCTGTCAATCTGATTCCTTAATCTGATGGTTATCATGTCACCCGATTGTCAACTAGCTAGGACAATCTCCACCATCGATGTGACCCATCCAATCGAATAGCTATCATGCAATCTCACGTAGATACTTGCATGACCAATATCAAGTCGAGAACACATGAGGAATGTGGATTTCCTTTTCCATCATGTGCTAAGTTTCACCCACTTAGGCTAATCGCGTGAATTTTCGAAATACCATTTACGACCTTTTGAGTACATGAGATACCGCTTACCCCTTGTGAATACTACCCTGTGTCCATCAACACATGGCTTCATCTGATCTCTTCATTTCTTGACTTTACTTTGCGTGACTTAATCCTAGCTGTCTATCTCCCTCACTCTCGTTTGTTTATCTAATTGATCCAACAACTGTGCTTCACTGCTACATTCTTTTGCATCTCACTGTGTAATAGTCTTCTCGCTTCTCTGTTTGTGTATTTATTCTCGCCTTACGGTCTTCAATTGTTCTTCAGCATGACTCCTTCCTTATCTTTGTTCTGTGTATTATTTAAACACTACCACTCCTGAGGTTTGATTTGGTTATTCAATCAGATTCCAACTTGTCCGATCATCGCAATACTCCTCCGTGCATTGTCCTCTTTCTCATATTCTTTTCAAATTTCCTGCATGCTTGTGCTATGCAAATACTCTCATACTATGCATATTTTATAATTCGATTATACAATAAAATCCACACAAACTCAGAAATTTGATTCCTGTATTAATAGGTAAATATTTACACATTGAATTCCTTCTCGGCCTGATCTTCTGTATCAGTGGCCTTTTGACACTACTTCACTATATCTACCTATAGGCTACAATCAAACACTATCTAACTCTCGAACTAACTAACTAACTCTCTGCCTTTTAGGCTTACATTTATACAAAAGGTTTTGTAACCCATTTCTAGTTCAGATCCTTAATATGCTCATCAAGTCCTGAAACCTCTCAATGATCCCTTGGGGATCTCAACAACTCAACTAAATCCTAAGAATTCTCTTTAGTCCCCAAAATCATGAAACCAATTCCTAATCTAAGATTTACAATATTTCAAAATCTCTCAATCCTCACTAATCGCTCATCATCACTCATGTTCTCCTACATTCAAGAACATTTACAAACATCCTCACAATATATAATTAATTCCTATCCTAAATATCTCTCACAAACTTACTTGAAAAACCTTAATTATTACCTTAGTTTAATGCTCAGGAAACCAACTCCCTTAAAACACAGGACCCCTTATGTCTACTAAAATACAATGAAATTTCTGAGCTGGATGTTCTTGCATCACCTTGGCTTTCTACACATGTCATGCCCTTGGTACCAACAGGGACATTTTACTTGCCTCTACGATCAACCGTGGTCAAGGCGATACCATATGACCCACTGCTGGGACTCCTACACCAAATAGTCTAAGGTCTAGTTGGGACTTGTTACCGGTGAGATCCCATGACATGTTGCCATGTCTAGTGCCATGAATAGAAGGTCAAACCTGTGAAGGAAAAATAAAAAAATGAGAATGAAATTCAGAACATAAAAAAAGAATATTTAATCGAAAGTGGCATTTTCCGTGGATAAAAAGGGGCATGATCTCAAGTATTTACAAATGTTCCATTCCCCTATTTTATTTGAGGTAATTTTTCATAGTACACCTCCTCACACCTCACAAACCATCATTTTGCTCTACAATAGAGCTTACTAGTTTTTGTCTTGAATACAAACTACCTGAAGTAATTTTGGAGGGAAATGTGTTGATGTTTTAGCTGTCAACTTCCTTTTTTTATTTGTTGTTGTTACGCCTTCACAATATGCTCCATTTAAGGCACTTGACATTGATTCTAGTCTCAAATACATTATTCTTATTACTGGAAGTGATCACGTTAGTTGTATCGATTTCACTGCTAATAAAATTCTTGTTGTTGTTCACTATGCCTCCAAATTTGTTGATTGTAAGCCACTACCTAAGAATTCTTTCAATCCCAATTCTGAGGAGTCTACCCCTGATCCTAAGCATCATGATTCCATTCACATTTATAAAATTACATCCATCGAGGGAACATATAAGGAAAATAAATTTTGGTCTAGTGAAAATCTTGTAGAATCACCCACACAGTAACCAGTAATTTCCATTGAAAAGTTTGTTTTGAAACAACTGATAATACAACTATTTTCTCTTATAGATTATGACTTATTATGTTGTTGATACATTTTTTTTATTGTTATATGGTTTTTATCGTAACTTTTTGGTCATTTATTGGGTCATGTCAAATGGACATTTACTATGCACTTCTTTTATGGACATTATAGATGTATATGGAAACTATTTGATGAAATCCAATTTTGCTAATTCATTGTTGTGCAATGCATTCCTATGTGGAAAGAATAAGAGATTATCATGCATGTCTTGAAGTTTCTTAAGTGACCCCTCCCTCTTAAGTCCCCAGATTTTTCCTACTTTTTAGGAGTACAATATTAAGATTGTTTTCCTCATATATTTGAGCCATATTTTATAATTAGGCCAACTTAAGTAAAATAAAATAGTTTCATAACCATCTCAAGAAATATTGGATACAAATAATTACTTGGAGAAGGAAAACATTACTGAATTTTCCAAAGAGCATGATATGATCTAGTTTGATTTCTTTAGTTTCGGGATAATTTAATTTGTTGTTTAGATATTTAGATCTCACAAAATCTTGTTATAGGGCTCCTTTTAAATAGTAGAAATCAATGGAGGTGTTGAAGTCTCACTTTCCAAGGAATTATTTTCTTTATTAATTGATGATTTTATAGTTGTTGTATATTTGTCAGTACTGATAATTGGCATTCTATGCAGTAGGACGCTAATGTACAAAAGTTCTCACTAAGCTAGTTATAGCAAGGCCAATGCTTAACTATTGTTCTTTGTCAATTGCATTTGAATTATATGGTTCATAAACATATTCATTTGTTAATGAGATCCTTGTCACGCATTACTTTAATTTTCCAAGTTTTAGTTTATTTTATCTGAGCAATATTTTCAAGAATACTTAATGAAGGATGCATTTGTTATCTTACCACCATGTGTGCTATTTCTATTGTTTCTTTTATTTACATTTTTTTATAGAAGTATCTTTTGTATTATATATAGAATCTCTTTTTTTCATAAATTTATATTTTAAACATAAAGATTGAACTTTCTATTGAAGTTTATTTTTTATGACTGTAATTATATGTTTGATTACTTCTGAGACAAGTTCTACGTTTGAAAATTGTGAATTCACCTTCTATTAATCACTTTAATTTTGTTAAATTATTTTCAAATATGATGTAGTTTATCTATATATATATATATATGCAAAATGATATTAGTTGAATGTAGCTACTAGGTAGTTTCTTCGAAGTTGTAACAGAAGAATGCTATAAACTTCTAGTAAGATTCACATATTTCTTCGTTTAGCCCCCCAAGGATTCGATAAATGTTGAGTGATCATCATTTCTATTTCATCCATCAACATTTCTTTGGTGACCATATTGGGAATGTAAAATCATCATTATGTTTTCTTTTGATTTATTTTCGTTAGGTTTCTTTTCTTTCTTTTTGTGACTTTTCTTTGTTAGCTTTTTGGCTTCTTGTTTCTTTCTCATTTTGTCTTATTTTTTCCCTTGACTTATCTTAGAGGTTATGACTAGAATTTCTCCATTTCAAAAAAGTATTAAGCAATAGGACATTGGTGCATCATTATTAGTGCTTGCTAAATAATTTTGAAGCGAGAGCTTTAACGAAGATGAGTTATTCAATTTCTCAATTCTACTTGCTAGAAATATTTACGATTTATTGCCTCCATTAGAAAAAGTTGATTAATTTCCACATTCTCTTAAATGAATGGAATTACCAATCCTTTTCAACCTAACGTTTTCCCAAAATTTAATGATCCAAATAGTATTTCAGCAGGCTTGTTTAATGTCATGTTAGATACGGCTAAAAAGAGGGAATAAATTGAAATATATTATGCCAAAATATCAGGAGATATTGGAATTGATGATGCAGGATTTAGAGATTGGTTGTGTAGAATACAACCTAATTCAATCAAAATTTTCCAATTAAATGCATACAACCTCTCACCAATTTTGTTCTCTTCTCATCATGCATTTGACAACCCTCGCTAGTCACAAAGACTTAGACAGAAATCTCGTAGATTTGTCAACTATCAAGAGTAGAAAGGATAATCTTAAGAACCTTAAAAGTATTCTTAAGCGATCCCTTTCTAAGTCTAGTTCTATGCTCTTACAACATATACTAGAGTTAATATAACACCTTTCAAGATATTCACCTCCTGTCGGTAGTGTATATAGCAATTACATAACATCCGTCTCAAATACCGACCCTAATAAAGTCATTAAAAGAGATGGTTTGTTTGACATTGAAAATGATTTGAATGCAACTCCATGGAATCCACCCTCTCTCTTGGATTTACCTCCAACCACTACCCCTTTACCTAAGTTTAAGGATTACTTACCTAAATTTTCAGGTAATGGCATTATACCGTCGAAGACCATTTAAACTCCTTTTCCAATGACTGTAATAAAATAAGAGATAATTCCAATGACGTTTGGATGAGGATGTTTATAAATACTTTGGAAGAGAAGGATGCATATGATTTATTTAATTCCCCCAAAATAATTTTCCACTTGGGTAGAACTTTGTTATTGATTTAAATCTACATATGAGAAACAATATAGGTTTTTCCACTTGGGTAGACCTTTGTTATTGATTTAAATCTACATATGAGAAACAACTCGGAAAATAATATAATAACATTTTATTTCAACCTGGTAAAATGATTATGGATTTCAATTTAACATTTACCAAATTATACATTCAAATTCCTAATAGGATTAGAATTTAGATTCAGGCTGCTATGATTCATTATTACAATTGTATACTTCCTTCATACAAAAATCGGTTTGAGGAAAGAGCAATTAATAATCTAGCATCATCCTTACAAACCATCTTAGAATTCGATTATCAAAACTTAAGAACAAGAATTCGTTTGAATGAATCAAATAAATGTATGGATATGTCTACGATTTTGAAGTTGATGCAAGCAATGAATAACAACATGATATCATGTGAATTGAAATTCTCTCCTTTTCCAATTAACTCCGCTCTTCCTTCATTGTCTTAATTTATTCCTATGGCATCCTCATATGGTAAGTTTCTTGTAAATTTGTCATGGTGTAATTCATATGAGGATTATCACAATGAAAACACATGTGAAGTTATGAAAGCGAGAAAGGAAAGGATTTTTAGAAACAAACCTAATCCTCGTGTAAACATTTATTTGTAAATAGTTTATATTAGTTAGAAGAAGATGCTCACATTCCAAATAATATTGGACATAACTATAATAAAAAATTCGAAATAATTCTCACAATCATGATTTTACTTTTAAGCAGTCTCCCCCTAAAAACCCTACTAAAGATGGAGTTAACACTAATCCAAAATAAAATTACAAGGTTAGTGGTAAATAAAATATAATTGATGATCTAGCTAAAATAAAATAGAATGCTACATTATTACATTTAAATGGAACTCCCTAGAAGATTGTGATCTCAAAAAATTTCTTGAAAAAAAACCTAAAAACCCAACTTCCTGAGTAACTATTACTGAAATAGAATATTAATTTGAACCCTCTTCAAATGAAGTGGTTAAAATTTTAAATAAGAACCCACCCTTTTATGTTTCTATGAAAACATTTGACAAATTTTCTCATATTTGTCTAAATGATGAGGGATGAGGCCCAAATTTTATTTCAAACACTGTAATGGAAGCATTAGGACTATTTTGTACCAATGAGGTGTCTAGGAACATGCTATCTTTTAATAAATAAAATAAATCAACCATTGGGGAGGTCAAGGATGTAACATTGGTTATGTGTTCCCATCCCAAAATCCATACCATTTGAAATATACAAGTTATTGATATGGTTTTTAGAAATTATTCTACCATCCTGGGTAGAGATTGGCAATCTATAATAGGGGGATATTACTCAATGGATGGAACTCATATAATTATTCTTAGAGGATCTAAAAATATCATCCTATATAGGGAGGAAAGAATAGTTGCGTACATTGAAAATATCCCTCAACCTTTAGTTAAATATGTAAAAGATGATATAGTAATTTATTCCATTTTCAGTGAAGAGGAAGTTGAAAGACAAAATAATTTCAATGATCTGGTTTCCTAATTATTTTTCATGGAGCATCATCCGAAGAAGGAAATGGTGTTAGTATTGTTTTACAAAACCATTTAGGTAAGATACATCCATTTTATTCTAGATTAAATTTTTCATGTACTAGCAATATAGTATAGTTTGAAGCTCTCCTACATGGTTTAAAAAATGATCTTAATCTTGGCTTCCAAAATCTAACCATTTTTTGGAGATTTAGAAATCATCATGAATTTTATTAAAATGGTTTGAACACCTTCAAATAATCTTACGAGATGCTAATAGTTTAGCGCTTGACATCACTTTTAAATTTGATAGTTTTAATAGCAATCATATTATCAAACCATGAATACGACTGCATATGGCCTAGCCACTTATACTCGAAGACCTAAAATATTTAACATGTATAATACAGTTGATTGTATTATAGAATCCTTATATAGGCCACACATGCTTGATAATGAAGATTCATAGAAAATTTTTGAAGATGATAAGACTGTAGGTTTTAACCCCATTTATAAATTACCTGCATATGAATTCTAAAAACAAAAAATAAATAACACATAAAACAAATATACAAAGAGATTTTCCGTTGGATCCCAAAATCAGGACTACTAGATTGATTTTTCTTTATGTTCCTTTCAATGTTACAATACATATATAGACATGCCGAAGCATTCAATACCATGGATCGAAATCCATCGCGCTTAAAAGCATGTGTGAAAACCATGCACAAAACCGTAGGTAGGTTCGCCCACCTAATATAGGGTCCAAAAAAAAAAATTCCTGGGGCACTTCCCCACACCCCGTAGATGAGGGCTATCACCCTCCTCAAACCCCACATAGATGGGGGTTGCCTCCCCCCTGTGACCCCCACTACACATCAACGCAACCTATTGATCCACTACTAACGCTAGTCGTGGAAAGAATATTACACAACCCATCAAAGACTCCATGATTTTCTTGTTAATGAAATTCAAGAATCTTCCAAGATTATTAATCGAGGGATAAAAAAATACGGCAAGGGTGTTGTTACCTTACAAGATACCTTCTCACCTAATAATGAAAAAAATATTAAAATCCAAAATAAAACTTTGACTGAAATAATTGATAAAGTTATTAAAATTAATATCGTCACTGAAGAACCTACGATGTCATATATTTCAGAAAGTGGCTCTGCTGAAGAAACTAAAAATCCATCTTTGGAGTCAAATTTGGGAAGTGGCTTCAACATACAATCTCCAATTATGGAATCAATATATTTCCTAAAAGAGTAGAAGCCATCCAAGCCCTATCTTCTCGTAAATCTAAAAAGGATACCCAATCTTTCAATGGGAATGATTAATTTTGTAAGGAATTTTGTATATGATTTCACAAGGATTGTCAAACTTATTCATCATGCGTTGAAAATGGTAAAAAAATTACTAGAATTCATCAACTGAGAAAGCTTTATCAATAAATTGAAGATTTTATTTCATCAACCCTTTTTTTCACCTACCCACCGCACCCCACCCCAGTCTTTACCAAAGTCTTCATTATAACACCAATTCAACCCAAGAAGATGTCTCTACTATTTTAATGCTAAAAAATATTAAAGGGCGTGAACAACCTGTAGCATTCATGAGACAGAGCGTTCTAGATGAAGCTATGAAGTATTATTTAATAGAAAAAAATGCTTATTCTTTGGTAAAAGATATTGAAAAATCCAAGCATTTAATTATTGGTAAACATAAAATAGTCAGAACTGCTTTACCAACTATTAAATTTGTGTTATCTCAAAATCGTGTGTTTAGAAAATGAGCTCATTGGTTGATGAAAACTTAAGAACATGATTTATCGATCAATACCATGCCTACAATCAAAGGATGTGACATGTATTTACATTTGGCATAAAGTCTGAATAATAATGAAGAGGTTGAATTGCAAAATGAATGTTTTGCTAAATTATTCTTCACTCACGGTGAAGAATCTGAGTTGCATTAACACACTTGGAATCATGATATCTTTTCTTATTTAATTCATAAAAATAGCCTCATAACTTATACAATACATAGAGAATATTAGTATTAGATAGTTCAAATTATGTATCCAGAAGAAATATTTTATATAGAAAATTGCATGAAGCTATATTGTCGAGATGTGTAGTTTTGAAAACATTGCATGATTCATGTTAACAATATCATCATGTAGGAGATCATATTTCTACAAGAGCCATTGCTTACAATATTTTAAGGATCAAATACTCTTGTCGTCATATCTTTTGTGAAACTTTTAAATTTGTGAAATCTTGCGATGATTTTCAACGTGTAGTAGGAAGATTGAAATATTCAATTATGACTCTAAAAACTATTATCTATACTTTGCCTTCTATTAAGTGGGGATTATATTTTATCAAACCTATGAATCCATTATTCTCAGTTGGACATATCCATTATCCTCAGTTGGACATATTTTCATTCTCACTGCAATGGAGTACTTTATTAATTTGTATGAAGCAGTTCCCCTTGAAAGGGAAACTGAGGAAGTAGTTATTAAATTCTTTGAAGATACTTTTCTCCCTGGAGTTGTAACACCCATTCACATTGTATTTAATAATAAACCTATATTTGTTTCTAAGAAATTATTTTCTCTTCTCTATAGCAGATTTGATATTAAGCACTCCTTTCACTCATATTATTATCCTCAAGGAATGGACTTCAAACGTCTACAAATAACAACTTAATTAAAATACTTAAGAATATCATAAATAATACTCTGATACAATGACATCATTTGCTTCCTTATGCCCTATGAGAAGATAGAACCAAAACAAAAGTTTAGACCAGTGTTGCTCCTTTTCAACTACTTTATTTCTAAGAAGTCATTATGCCAATTGAATCATATTTAGCTTCCTTGTGCTCAATGTTTCAAACTGAAGAATCTAACAAATGTGATCTGATTAATAGATATCATTCCTTCTTGGGCCTTGATAAAAAGAGGAATTCAGCTCTTAATCAAATTGAAAAGAGAAAAAGTAATATGAAAAGGTATTTTGACAAGAAAGGTAAAGTTACTACTTTTTAAGTTAGTCAAAATGTATTATTTTGGGATTCTGCACATGTAAATAAAGGGAAGCATACAAAGTTTCAGAAGCTATGTATTGGCCTTTATGAAATAGCAATCCTAATGGGAAATAAGTCGTATTTACTAAAGGATGACGATGACATGATCCTGTCATATGCTACAAGTAGAGCTCATATCAAACATTATGTAGATCCTTCTTCCGTATCAATTCAACCTTGATCAATGCTGTAATCGTGTTTCTTTGTTTTCTTTCACTTTTCTTTTTTGTTGTTTCTTTCTTTTATTTTCCTTATTTACTTTTATTTTTAATGTTATTGTCATTGTTTTTTTTTTAATCATTTTGAGTGTTATATTTGAGACGTTACATATACATCTTTCTAAGATATTTGTATAGAACAAAAATACAACTGGTCTGGCTGCAGTTTGCATAGAAGATGAGGAAAAGTAATGTTAAGGCTAAATATCCATTATCTTAATGACTTTTAGACATGGTATTGGCTTATTTTATTCCATCAATGTGTAAAAATGATGACTCTTGTATTTCTTTGGGAAAACATTGCCCCTGAATACTTTTTTCCTTATGAAGATTTCAAATAAATAGGTGAGTAAATATTTGTTCTCTTTGTGAGCTCCGTTTTTTGGTTGGTTTTATAAAGTTTGTCATCTATTGTGAAACCAAAAACCCTAAGATCAATGTATTCACCTATGTTTCCTTTTGGAGTTGCCCATTGTTATCCCAATTTCACTAAAATATAATTTTGTATAAATTTAGAAAATTATCCTACTATCATTGTTATGTCAATTTTTAACCGACCCTAATTTTGTTCTCTTTTAACATATTTCACGGCCAAAGAAGGTACAAAACCATATAGGAAATTCAATATTTCATTAGTGCATGTTATGTCAATTTTTAACCGACCCTAATTTTGTTCTCTTTTAACATATTTCACGGCCAAAGAAGGTACAAAACCATATAGGAAATTCAATATTTCATTAGTGCATGTTATGTGAGATATGTCCTATGTCAAAAATATTTTATGTGAATGAGAATGATGGCTAATGTTGACAGACTTATTATATTGTTTAACTTATGTATGTCATACTAGAGAAATACATGAATATAAGGTAATCATAATGAATTTTTTGAAAAAGTACACAAAGTTCAAAAAAATAAAGGAAATATGTGTTTATGTCTTTCTCTTTCATTAAAAGTATGGGACATTGGTTTTATAAAAGATATGATAAGGAACAATTTTATTTGTTATGGCAATGGTTTAGATTTAATGGGGTTGAATCTTTTTTATGATACATGTGATATGATTTTGAGTTTGCATTATGCATATAGTATGATAGAATTTTTAAATTCTTAGGTGAATTATGATTTTTCTAGTGGCTTAGACTATGGTATATGATTATTATAAGGGTTTTGTGTCATTTATTTTGTATTTTTATGATGCGTTTCTATAAGCATATCATGAAGGTTTCAATATACTCTGCCCTCGTATTTGATCCAAACAGTAGATGCATGCTGCATGTTGAGTCATTTGGATCGTCAAAGTGTTATTATTTATGCAAGTCAAGGATGAATTAGGTATTAAGTCATATTTGATCATGGTTAGGTTTTATCATTTAGCCTGATTCATCTATTGTTTGTATATGATTTCTGAATCTACCAATTATGAGCTGGCTTCGCACCAATCTGAGTCTTAAATGTAGGGCATTGAAATGGTGAATTCTAGTTCAGGTATTGAAGGCACCTATCGATAATGATAGTCAATGGTTGAAATTGTTTTGGTTGAGAAATGGATGACCCTTCACAATAAGGGTTTCCTACATGGAATTTATTCATTTCTAAATTAGGAATCCAAGTTCATTTGGGAAGTTGTATCTTCTATTAGTCAGGTTATTACTCCACCTATTACTATAGCAAGCTAAATTCTTTTAGGGTAAATAGCAATTTGATAGTATGATGACTATTGTACCTTCCTTGCAAGATGTGCACTCACTGGTTCAAAGGAATTATTAAGCGAGTCAATGTTTTAATAGTTAATTATGCAATGAGATGTATTTTCTAAATTTATTGATGATTTTTAGTTCCTTTTAATTTTTCCCTACATATGTCCATACTACTAGTCATTATTGGGTGTTTACTCATTTCTTCTCATGTGAATAACATTCTCTTTGCATAATATTTTAAGTTGCAATTGGGCATTATCACAATTCTATAAAATTATTTGTTGAGCCCTTTGTAGCTCAAAACACTTTTTTGACCTATGCTTTTATTAAAATTTCTAGTTATAACCATTATATAGAGCCATTTCATGTAATACTCTTGGTTCAAGGAAAATTATGAAAATCCCTGATTCAAATCATTACTTAATTTCTCTTCGAGCCTTCATTTCAACTATAAATTAATCTTCCACATGAATTTTTCTTGTGTTCATTGATTTCTTTGATTCATAATCTTAAATCATCATAGCTCATAAAAACACTAGCCCTGGAAATTCATGCATTGCGTTATTTTCTACTACACTAATCTATTATGGCTATATTTGGAAATTATATATTAAATCCCTATCAATTTCATAATGTCCCACAAGATAAGATCGAACCTATGAAGAAAAAGGAAAATAATGAGAATGAAATTTAGAACAGAATGAGGAAAATTCACTTCAAAATGACATTTTCCCAAGATAGAAAAGGGGCATGCTCTCAAGAATCTACGAGGATTTGTTTTCCACAATTCAATTTTACATCATTATTCATCGTATCTATCCTCTCACCACAAATTCCCTCATTTTCCCTCTACATGAGACTTTATTGGTCTTTTTCTTGAATGCAAACTCACTATATTGATTCTAAAGGAAAATCTGCTAATGTTTTAAGTATCAACTTGATTTGTTATTTCTTGTTGTTAATATTCTTATTCACTTGTAGATATGAGTTTTAATCCATGAAGACCACGTAGGATTGGATGAGGATGAGGAAATAGACTTTGTGGAATTTCGGACACTGCGAAGAACAAGAAAATATGTTTCTATGTGCATTTCAATTATGGCTCTAAATAATTTCACTAGTTGGCCACACCAAATCACTTGCTTTTAGTATCTTCTAATGCCACCTTTCAATCTCCTATCTTTCAGAGAAGCACGTCTTCCCCTTGGAGGCCTCATTTGAATATTCATGAGATTCCTTGCACAAGAACTTGTCAATAATTCCTATAGAAATGATAATGGTCATAACCCATCACCAACCTTCCCATGCAGAAGATAAAGGTTGGGAACAAATCCTCATAAGTCCCTCTTGTCATGCATCTACTCATTCTCATTCCTCTTCAACCCATTCACAATTTTCTCCATCTGAGGCATTCAACCCTAATTCTAGTTAGTCATAGTTAATGTTAGTCCTACCAATTTCCCTACTAGCAAAATTATTGTTTTTGTTCACTTTTCTTACAAATTTGTTGATTTTGAGACAGTTCTTGGGAATTATGCTAGTCCAAGTTATAATAAGTCTTTCCGTAACGCTAAGTGTCCTCATTTTAGTCTTGTTTTGACAGCTACATTCATGAAGGAAACATAAAAGGGAAATAAGTTTGTGTCTAGTGAAAATATTGTAGAATCACCCACATAATAGGCAATACTTTCTATGGAAAGTATTTTATCTAAAACAACTCATAGTATAATCATTTTTTGTTATAGATTCTAGCTTATTATGTTGTTGATCCAATTTTTGGACTGTTATATGGTTTTCATGGCAGTTTTGTGGTGATTTTTGGTGATCAGATGACATGGACATTTATGATGCACTTATTTTATTAACGTTATATATCTATATGGTAGCTATTTGACAAAAGACAATTTTGACAATTGACTATTATGAAATGCTTGCCTATGTGTAAAGCATAAGAGTTGATAATGCATTTTTTGAATTTTATTTATAAGGATTTTATGAAATATTGTAGTGTAATATGGACATGAATGTGGGTCCTCTCTCCCTCCTTAGTCACCATATGTTTCCTATTTTTTAGGAGTCCAATATCAAAATTGTTTTCCTCTTTACCTTTTCAAGTATTTTTTTATAATTAACTTGAATTATGTAAAATAAAACTGTTGCATAATCATCTCAAGTGAGCTTGTATTCAAGTACTTACTGGAAGAAGGAAAATAAGACAAATTTTTGCACAGAGTATGGTACGATCTATTTTTATTAAACAATTATGGGATAGTTTGTTGTTTTTTTAAGATATTTCAATCTCATAAACACTTGTTACAAGGCTACTTTTAAATTGTAGCAATGAATGGAGGCTTGAAACTCTCACTTGCTAAGAAAGGTATTATTTAATTTGGTCATTGAATATTCTATAATTGTTGTATATTTGTCAATAATGATAATTGACATTATGTGTGGTAGCATACCGTCATTTGAAAGTTCTCACTAAGCTAGGTGAAAAAATGCCAAGGCTTATCTATTGTTCTTTGTCACTTGCATTTGACTTATACACTTCGTAGAAATAGTCATTGGAAAAGGAGATTCTTGGCACATATTACTTTAATATATTGAGTTTGAGTTTATTATATCTGAATAATATTTGCAAGTATACTCAATGAAGGATATATTTCTTATCTTACCATCATGTGTCCTATTTCTGTTATCAATTTTTTTTACTTTCTTCATTTCAATATCTTTTGCATTAGATATAATATCTCTTTTGTTGATAAATTTATATTTTAAACATAAACAATTAACTTTCTGTTGAATTTTATTCTCTGTGACATTGATTATATGTTTGATTACTTCTCATACAAGCTTTTTGTTTGAAAATTGTATATTTACCTTCCATTAATCACTTTAATTTTATTAACTTCTTTTCAATTTTGAAGTATATATATATATATAGATGCACCCTAGGTATTAGTTATATTTAGCTACTAAGTAGTTACTTCAATGTTGTAATATATATACAACTCGCTGGTATTAGTTCTATTTAGCTAATAAGTAGTTACTTCAATGTTGTAACATAACCCGGCTATCAAGACATCCCCATCTTCCTTTACATAGCCCACCAAATATTCAAAAAAATGTTGAGAAATTATCCTTTCTATTTTTTTCCATCAACATAACATTATCATAAATAGAAACTCCGTGTCATTCAAGTGAAACTTAATGAAATAGAACGTGATCTAATAGGAGATGATAATTTTTTGTCCAACATAGGTATTATGGATGAGGTAGCCTCTTGTCTATTTGATATGTGTTATATTTGCATATGAGGATCATATTGGGATGACTATTGTTTGATAGGAACAAAGCTAAAGAAGATATTCTTCTAATGCTCTATGAACTCCATCATTACTTGAATAACTTGGATAACTACAAGTAGATAATTTAGGATCGTTTGGGTCTCCTGCAATATCTAAGAATCTCCTATCAAAATGGCAAGGAGACAATTGAGGTGGTGCCTTGAGGCTCATCTTATTCCACGTGCTCTAATAATATACTTTTATGTTTATCAGTTTGTTATGGTCATGTAGATATGTATAATGCATATCTTAATAATAAATTTTGTGACTTTTTTCTTACATTTTGGTTATAAAACTCAAACCCTTAAATATTTTAAGTGTCTGACACTAGTTTGGTTTCTTAAGTGGTAGAACACGGAAAACCACGACTCTGAAGATTGTATTCTTTTTATTGATGAATGTAATCTTAAATATACACACAAGAAAAAACAAAATCATTATTTTAAATGTTTTAAGGTCTACTCAATTTTGGAATTTTTTAAGAGTTATACTCGTACAAGGATTAGTAAGACGCCGAACTTAGGGCTTCATGAGAAAATGTTATCTCCAACACTCAAGCCCTGGATTCATTTTAAATCGTTTCAAGTGCTTATTCTTAACGTTTGGAAGTTATTAGAACCATGGAAATGGTTACAATTTTATTTACCTTGATTCGGGAATTTTCTCGTTTTTACCCTAGGAGAATTGGCGTTGCCTTCTATTCAAGTTTGTTTCAGATTTCTATAATACTTTATTGTTTAGATATTTTTTACTCGGTAGGAAATACTTTTACTCATAATTCATTGCCCAAGTAAAAACACCTCAGGAATTTTCATCCTATTATGTTTTCACACTTCAAGTTTGCTTGCAATCTGCTTGGACTTGGGGACATATTGTGTTTTCCCATGTTTTAGATTTGGAAGTGTAGGAAAGCATCAAAATTTCCCGATACAAAATAATAAAATAAAGTGGTAATAAAAAAAATAAAAATCACTTCTTGTATGTATCTTTCTATCATTATCTTATAAATAGCAATCGATCTATGATATATTATACAAAAATTGGGCTTTCATGTGACTATGATACTATGAAACATTGAGGTAATAAGGTACTGAAATTATTATATATTAATGCATAGTTTTATGAGATTGATTCATGTACCATGTTTTGTATGTTATAATATATGTTTCCACAATTGAATATACCAAATATTATCTCCCCATTTATTCAAATTCTTAATTCTTAAATCATACACATGCACTGTGAATTGTTCAAATGTACATATAGAAATATTTTTTGTTTTGGAAAACCAAAAAAAATTACAATATAAGAAAATTATAATTTGAAAATCTCCCTATTAATGTCTATAATCTTTTACAAATTGTAGATAACTGATAACATTTTTTATAGTCCTTCCCCATATAGAGTGAGATTAGTCACATTTCGAAATATATATATATATATGATTTTAGGCTTTAGATTAGACCCAATGTTAATTTTTATTTAGTGATGTTTTATTTTATTTTACAAATAGAAAGATGTCAATTATAGGTTGAGCATAGGACTTACATGCCTTCCCCATATTATTCTCTAAAAAATATCAGTGTTCCACAAGGATGAATCATGATGGTGGGGCTCACACGCCTCATGTTTCCTACACATCTAGGATGAGGGGATGCCCTGGGAAACATTCCCCCATTTCCCCTTCTTGGGGAGGCATGGGGAGATGGAAGGGCGAAACATTTCCATAATGTGGGGCATTTGTTTCCGAAAAAGGGGTGCTTATGGGCACACACCCTTAATTTTTCTTGAAAACAATAATTTATGAGTCGGGAAGCTTAATGTTCAACCCTACGGCCTTACTAATGCTATGTAATTAATGAAAATGATAAATTCTTAAAGTAAAAGTGGCATTCTCCTTTGTATTTCATTTTAATCCTTTTATTTAATTTTTCACATTACCATTAATTGAATTAGGATGTATGAGAGTGGTTTTGAACTCATTGGATTTCATATAGAGAATGTAGAATTTAAATCCCACTCAAAATCCATCAAACATTACAATTTTTACGATTTCAGGATTGGGGGGATTTCAATGATTTCATTGGATTCTATCATGTATAAGGGTATGAAACTATCATTTAGTAAAGAGAATCATGACTAGAAGAACCCATTTTGTGAGGGGACATGTCCCCCTTAATTTTTTCTAATAGCCCTTGATATTAAAAAAAAAAAAAACTAAAAAGAAAAACACATAAAAAATATATTAACCTAAACTAATTTTCAACCCCTAAATCATTTGACTTTACAAGATTACCTCTACTTGTATTACCTAGAAAGACTATCTACCTTACCAGTTAATTTCTTCCTCTCCTCTCTTGTAGTGCTCTTTCAATGCTCATTGTCCATTTTTAATTTTTATTTTTAAATGTCGAGTCTTAACCCTAGATATCGATCACCTTAGACTAAATACTAAGTCATTAGTATTTACTATTTTTTAGTTTGAGTTATTCCAATTTACTATTCCAGTCTTCAAACTTTAGTATCAACTATAGTCTATTTTTCTTACCACTAATTAGATTCTAGAATAATGAATGAAAAATATAAATTTTAAATCAATGTAGATTATAGAATGATGAATATTGATCAATGTATTTTTATGCTTTCAATATTGAATATGAATTTGAAATATATATATATTAAAAAAAATTATATGCGTTGACATGCCTTTGTTCCCACTTAATTTCCCTAAAATTTTAGGGTAGTACTATTAAAATTTGTAACTAGGTTCATTCTTAATAATGACATATGTAAACACGATTTTATTTATTTTATGTAATGAGAAAATAAATTTATCAGTTTTATTCTTGAGGCATGGGTTTCATTCTCAAGGAAATTTATTTTATTGGTCAAGTGCCTAGTGAGAGCTTATAAGGCTTGTCATTGAGTCTAAATGTCAAAGAAATTCATTGCCATGTATGAAAGACCCTTATTGGGAATGTTATGTATTCTAAAGAAAAATATTTCAGTTAAAGTTAGAGTCAAAATACCCTCCAAGATCTCATCATAATGCTATTATGAAGTTGGCCTAAAAGAAGCAACTTGACCTTATGAAAGACCTATATATAAGGGAGACTTTGATCTCACTTCGTGCATTTAACTCACTCACGTAAGTTTGATCACAAGAGAGAGAAAGGAGAAAACGGAAAAGAAGGACGAAGGAAGAAGAAAATTAAGAACAAAATCCTTGGATTTCTTTTTTGTCTTCCTCTCTCACCATGTGCGAAAGCATTAGGGTATTTATTGCAGAAAAAGAGGTTGAGTTGTAGAATTCCAATTAGGGCATCATTAAGGTCACTTTTGTAAGACGAGATCTCTAGGAGAGAGAATCATCTCAAGTGAAGAGGAAAGGAGGAATAAATTACCATTATTTTCCACAAGATTAAAGGCTAGGGTTTCAGCATAAGAATTTTTTGCGGAGGTTGAAGTTGCAGAAGAATTTGTTGGGCACGTCAAAGTTGCAACAAAATGTGCTAGGAGGTTGAAGTTATAGAAGAACCTACTGGGGATTGAAATTTTAAAACTTGCTGGAAAGGATTGACATAGTCTTGGAGGGGCTGGGTGAAGGGTCATAGGTATTGGAATTATTCAATTTAAGGTCTATAATGAGATAAGAATTCTTGTGGGTTTTCCTCTCAGTTGGAGAGGTTTTGGCCCTCGATGATTTCCTATATTTTGTGTTCTCTTTTGTTGTTGTTCTCTATGGTTTGGTAGTTTTTTGATGAAGAGAACAATAATAATAAACACGTGAAAGAAAAATCTATTCAATTTTAGTAAGAATATATAACAAGTAGTTATCAACAAAAGAGAAATAACCTAATCTAGCTACCCCTAGATTTCTCAACGTGGCATGAGAGCTAAGGTGACAATTGAAGGAAAGGAAGCTTGATGAATTAAAATGAAAAGGAATATCAAGATAGTTAAAAACGTCAAATACGACATCAATTAGGAAGTAGGACTACGCAAGGACTACACCATCTATAAGAAACAATAAGGAGAAGACCTCA
This sequence comes from Pinus tabuliformis, assembly GCA_031772625.1. Lineage (NCBI taxonomy): Eukaryota > Viridiplantae > Streptophyta > Pinopsida > Pinales > Pinaceae > Pinus > Pinus tabuliformis. Next base: position 1,666,910,193 of record CM062819.1, on the reverse strand, counting down.
AAAACCCTAGCTCATTTGAAGGAAGGTTCTACACTTGAAGAATTCTTGAGGAGCTCACATACATAAGATCTCAAGGGCCCTACCTCCTCTCAAAGAAGGACTACACATTGAAGCATATTGAAGTCTCTACATCCAAGGCAGGTAAGAATAGGTGTTGTCATCATCATCAAGGAATCAAGGTGATCTCCCTCTCTTTGAAGGATCACTTTTGAAGAAAGACATATTCAAGAAAGGATAAAGTTGAAGATCTGATCAATAGGAAGCATCTTCACTTGACAAGTAAGTATCTCTATACTTATTTCTAACTTTCCTATCAAAATGAATTCATTTTGCAAGGAAAACAACAAATTGGGTGGGTCATCAAATTTTCTTCCACGGAAGAAGAGGAAAGATTTGATCCTAATAGAAAATGAAATCATTGAACATGTTAATGGTTTAATCACTAAGCCTCCAAAATAAGAAGGTCAAGCTCTAGAAAAATATATGAAATGGGAAAGAAGGGCTCAAAGGATTCTTATAGAACCCATAAAATATCCCCCAATTCTGTAACTAGAAAAGTTAGAGACATCAAAAGAAATATATGGGATGCTAGTAGAATTGTTCTCTGTAAGTATTGCTAGAGAAGTGATATCTTTTAGAAACTAACTATACCAAATAGATATATCAAAGAAATAGGGAATAACCTTATAATTTATGAGGGTATCAAAAATAAGAAACGAACTACAAGATTTGGGAGAAATAATGTCTTATAAAGAAATGGCCAACTTGGTGCTCAATGCACTTCCAAAGGAATGGGGCGACTTTGTATCAATCATATATGGAAAGAAGAAATATACCCAAATCAATGAACTTTGGTCATTGGGTAAGGTTGTAGGAACTTGGTTGAAGGAAAAAATTGATGTACGATCAAATGATCAAGTTCAAGAATTTGCTACCATGGATAGGAGGAAAGGAAAATTTGGAAAATGATGCTTAGAAAAAGAACAAGAAGGATATGCCAAATATATAATGCTATGGCTATCATTAATATGGGGACTATGAAATAATTGTCCTAAATTCAGGAAGGGAGACAACAAAATAGGAAGCGAAGAATCTCATATCACCGATGAAGTGGAAGAACCTGAGAAGAAAAAATCAAAGTAGGAGGAATTGAGAGATCTCTACTATGACTAATATAATCTCCTTGACTATGCTTTTTTCAGTTTTGTAAATAATAGTTATGATTGTAGAAATAATAATAAGTATGATAGAATGCATCATATTTGGATATGGCATCATAGAAGCATACAATTGAGGCAATATTATAAAATCTTGAAAGGATAGATGAAGTAGAAGTATACATGAATGTAGTAGTCATCATAGAAAGAAACTAGCTCTTGGTTACCTCATGGAAAGCATAAGTAGTAGAAGAAAGTCATCTAGCATGATGAAGGATAAAAATAATTCAGCATACATCATCACCATTTCGAAGGAGCATTTACAGGATGATGATAATCAAGATCCTCCATTGGAATTTTCATTAGAAGGTTCACCTTTCCTTGGAAGAATAAAGTGTCGCACTCATCATTACACCCTCTATGGAATACATTGTTTAGTAGGATGTTGATATGGTGACAAAGGACTATAGCAGGTCAAGAGGATTCAAATACCCTCAATCAAGGATAGGAATGTATCAAAGGAAGTCTAGATGGGTAAGATAATGGAAATGTATCCATACATAGATAAGGTAATTTCATGTCATCGTATAGTTATAGACATCATAAGCAAATTATCTACCTTGTAAGTATGATCAAGGATATCTTCCTTTGAAAAGATGCATGAAGGCATGGTTCACATATTGAAAATATGAAATCAATATAATGTCCTGATATGGAATATGAGGTAGTTTACAAAGATGAAGGAACTATGAGTTCCTCAGAAGTGATATGTGAAGAAAGAAAGAAGATTTTGTGAAAAATGCAACTATGATCACATAAGAGGAGGGAAGTGAACATATGATGACTAGTATAATAGGTCACGACATATCCATAGAGAGGAATACCATGATAATGTGTGTAAATAAATGATACCCTTGACTTATTAAGTCTTGGAGATGTATTTGTGAATGTGCATGATGTTCTAGGAAAGCAAGATGTCATGATGAAAGGCCATTACAAAAGGCAACTGTGATTTGATATTCATTTTTTTTTTAGCAACATCTCGATGGGTTGATATAGTGCTACCAAAATATGGTTGTAGATGTCACTGACAACTAGTAATCATGTGGTTTCATAGAAGATCCTAAAGGATACATGTCTTGGAAGAGGTAGTCGTATGAAGAAAATCTAGATGTGGACTAGAAGATCACTTTCCGATGAAGAGAAGGATGACATGAATGATATGGCTTCTGAAGGAAAGTGATGGATGGAAGATGTCCTATGACTAATGAAGGTTCAATAATAAAAAGGATGAACTTCATGACATAGAAATAAGGAGACCCAAAAGTTGATTATACCATGATCTCCACCAAAGAGAAAAAAGTTACTGGAAGCAAGTCCCTGGCGGTTAAGAGGGAGTTTGGGCAAGTCCTTTAATAAGAGAGAGCTTGGGTACATTCCTTGATAGGAATGGGTATATCTTCCGTAGTTAAGAGGGAGAGGTAGACACATCATTCTTATCTTCATCTTATGAAAAACAAAATGGAGGATTGGGTAAGCATCTGGCATTGAATACTCTTTTAGGATGTGTTAGGGAATCTAAGATAAGAGTAGTCAAAGAGGACCGATATTAGTTGAGGTCTAGGGATCCAAGATAAGAATAGTACTTGAAGGACATAACCTATGAAGACCTGGGTGGCATATGTGCCTTGGGAGATAATGATGATGGTTTCTATTAGCCATTGGTCTCACCAAAATTATGTTATGATATTTTGGAGAGATAGAGCTATTAGTCAAGGCCTTGGTATGTAAGAATGCTGGTTGATATGATGCAAATAGATTTCTTACCAATCCGACTTTTCTTATGATAATTCTTCATATTACAAATCTCTAAGTACCTAGTATGGATTATGAGGAACTCCCTAGTTAAGGGGGAGTGTTGAAATATGTGACTAGGTTTGGTCTTCATAGTGAGATATGTAATCATGATTTTATATATTTGATGTAATTATAAAATAAAATTTATAATTTTTATTCTTGAGGCATTTGTTTCTTTGTCAAATAAATTTATTTTATAGGTTAAACTGACATCGAGAACTTCTAGGGCTTGCCATTGAGTCTACAAGTCAAAGAAAGTCATTTTCATGTATGAAAGACCCTTCTTGGGCATGTTACATATTGTAAAGAAAATTATTTGAGTAAAATTTAGAGTCAAAAGACCCCCCAATACCTCATCATAATACAATGATCAAGTCAATCTACACATAAGATCAAGTTGACCTAAAAGGATAATTTCGACGTAATGAAAAACCTTTATATAAGGGAGGATTCAACCTCACTTGGAGCATTCAACTCACTCACATAAGTTTGATCAAAAGAGAGAGAAAAGATAAAAGGAAAAAGAAGGATGAAGGAAGAATAAGAAGAACAAGATTCTTGGATTGTTTTTGGACTATTTCCACACATGCAAAAGTATTATGGATTTATTGCAGTAGAAAACGTAGGTTGTGGAAGTCGAATTAGGGCATCATCAAGGTAACTTTATAAGTTGAGTTCTCTAGGAGAGGGAATCAACCCAAGTGAACAGGAAAGTAAGAATAACTTACCATTATTTTCCACACGTGAAGAGTATAGCTTTTCTGTGGAAGAATTTGATAGGTAGATTGAAGTTGCAAAAGAATTTGCTAGGCAGGCCAAAGGTATAGAAGAATTTTGCTAGGAGGTCAAAATTGTAGAAGAATCTATTGGGAATCGAAATTGCAGAAGTCGCTGGAATGAATTGACATGGTCTTGGAGGGTATTGGTCAAGGGTCATAGGTATTGGAATTTTTTAATTGAAGGTCTATAAGGATAGTTACACATGGAGAAGGGTTTCGTGCATGCATTTTGTTGGAGGTAAGTTGATGATATTCACAATATCTTCCTTCATTAACTTAACAAGAAAACCATAGGCCTTTTTCTAATATTTTCAATACCACATTTTGGGTGAAGGACATACAATTTCATGGTGGTCTCTTTTCGCCCCACAAATTCAATAATCAGAGATCTGTTATCACCAAATATAACTTGTAAATTAGTGTAGTTATAATAGTGTGGAAATAAATCTAAATTTCATAAAATAAAATCTATGAATATTTAAACTTTCATACTTGAAATATTTACTGATGTTGAGGAAAACAAACTTCCACTTACTCTGTCCAAAAGATAAAACTTGGATGAAGTTTCATCCAATTTTGCTAATAGTGGCTTGACACAATCATAACAATCCAACATTTATTATTTATCTATGTTAGCAACATAAGAAATTGATGGTGTGTTCTTCTCAACCTTGCATTTAAAAGGTTAAAAACAAGTAGGATAAAATCATCGCATCAAGATTGTCATTAAAAAGGAAATTATTACACACAAATTATTCTACACACTTTATTATAATCATAATACTACATACTTATACAATAAATTAAGATTAAGATAAATTGACTATTCAGTGAGTTGATAAAGTTATTTAAGATAATATCTAAACCATACCTAAAACTAGGAGCTAACTCACAATATCCTAACAAGAGAACTCACATAGATATTACAATAACCAATAAATTTTATGTTGATCAATATCACACAATAAGCACAAAACAGGTAGGAGTTAATATCCCTAACACCCTCCCATAACATGTACTTGTCTTGAACTTTGATCTTTACCTGGAAAATTATTCATCCCCAACCTTATGCATCGCGAAATCTCAGAGATTGAGCTCCATCATAACCATTAATATTAAATTATACTTCCATTTGATGTCTTGATTATATAGTTCCTTCAAATGATCAGTTAACCTAAAAACTCATGTAAATACTAGAATAACCAATACATACTATGGTAATGAATATCACACAATAAGAAAAAATAATAGGAGTTAATATCTCCAACGTCCTTCCTTAATGAATACTTCTTTTTTATCTTTGATCTTTGTCTCAAATGGTATTCATCAACACCTTTATCCATTTTGTAATTTCAAAAACTGATCTCAAGCAAAACCATCCATATTGAGCTATACTTGCACTTCATGCCTTGAAACTATAATTTATTTAGACTCTTGATTCTCTATTTGATATTACTGAACTACTAGTCATTCATTTAATGTACTTCCATTTGTTTAAAAACACGGTTCACCATTGTAGGTGCTAGTTATCTAGGAAAGTAATCTAACTACTGTATGTATCTAGAGTTATTATTACAACATGACCTTAGTCTATGTTCATTATCATTTATTTATTCTATTTACTAATATAGATGTTGGTGAACATGTTGATGAATCCATCCATATTTTCTAGTGTATATGTGATCATTGATATCATAGAAGACAAATATGCTTATGAAATTGAGGTTATGGAATCCATCTTCTAGAAAAATCTATAATGATTACATCATTATAGTCTATATATAAGCTCATAAATTCCTTTTCCAAAATGATAACTAATATAAGAAGGAAAAGAGGAGAAAAATTTATGTTTCTTTCATTCTTGTCAAGCTATTTAGCAACCTTATAATGATAACTAATATAAGAAGGAAAAGAGGACAAAAAAAATTATGTGTCTTTCATTCTTGTCCAGCTATTTAGCAACCTTCATTTATAGGCACAAAAATCTAGAATACATCATGTAATGACACTGGTGACAATCTTAAAAAACTACCCATAGCTTCCAAATCCTCCTCCAAAAGCCTTTCATAATACACAAATCAATGACAAAAGGAAAAGCACAAAATCGCTAAAACCAAACGCCTTTCATAATACACAAATCAATGCCCAAAGGAAAAGCACAAAATCGCTAAAACCTCTGATGGCCAACAATATAATAGTACTGATAGATATAACCATAGATACCAAATTTGGCGTTGACAGATTGACGAATTCAAAAAATTTCTAGTTATTTGGCCATCACTATGTTAAATTTGATTTGATACATTTTAAATATTTTAACTGGTCATACTCCATTTGCCTAAGCGGTCAAAGGGCCCCTTTCCGGTACATCAATTATATATAGGAAGATCCAGTTATAGTGGAATCAATTGACGATTTGAAATGGCAATGGACTAATTTGAAATGGTAGAAGAATGAATGAAATTGTAGGAGCGAGTGAGGGTAATTTAACTGGTATTGGAGGGAGTGAGGGTAATTTAACTGGTATTAATGGCAATGAGGATAACTATATTACAGATGCGAAAATCATTTGCAGCATGTCATAATCCCTAACGCTAGACACGCTGTAATCGTCCATAATGCGATTGGGGATGAAAAGCATTGATATATATTTAGCAAGATCCTTTCCTTCAATGCTACTGGGCTTTTAGATTTTTACTGTTTTCAATTTTATTGAGCCTTCGTGACACCCTCATTAATGTATATGGGCATATGAAATGTATATTTTTTATTTTTTAAATTTAATTTTCATGAAAGAACTTATCAATGCATGTGAAGACATCTCTATCAAACTATTGAAATAAAAAAACAAAATAATTTATATTTTATAAAATAAAATAAAAATATATTTCTATATTTTAATTTAATAAAAATAGTGATGTGTTTTGAACTAATATGTCGGTTTGATTTGAGGTAGAGATTGGTCATTTACTTAAAAAAAAACACAACTTTGTGTATTTTCTTTTTTAGAGATGGAATTAGACAATATTAAATACAAATAACAGTTATGCCCACTTAACAGTAGCAGATGTTTCAAAATCAAGAGAGAATGTACTCTATCTAGGAGCAACGAGCTTAAAACATAGCCATATTTTCTAATACTTTGAAGAAATATCATATTTTAGTAATTACAAAGTATATACTCCGTTGTTTGTTAGAAATGAAGTGGAATTCAAACATGGTAACTATGGATATATGGCACAATGTGTTTAGTCCATAACTTATGGTTGATCGGCCATTGGTTCCAAAATTGTTGGAGAATAAAGAAAACCATTTAATTGGACAACAATCTCTCTATTCCCCTCGCAACTATACTCAATCTGTGCATCCCAAGTTATATTGCCATTAATACCCTGATCCTTCGGTAATGAATAGTTTGGAAATGAAAAAATATTACTGACACCGATCCCAACCCGATTACTCTTAAATTAAATTGCCATTTTCTATGAAAGAATTATACTACTGGTGAAAGTATTGAAAATACCATTGTACATGGTGGACAATAAAATTCCCCGGTGCTGGCTCCGAGCTAATTGTTGCAACAAAGAACGCTAGTATGGTCTTTTAGGAAATTCGTAAACTAAAAGTGAGATTGAAATCTTTCAAGAAGCTCGAAAATATTTTCTCATTGCTAATATATATCTTTAAAGCCGTGCATGTGTGGAAACAAAAAATTTACTTCCTATTCTAACATATTTTTACAACACATCTGCACATATTTTGAGGCCTTCCTTGCGGGCTACTTATACGCTGAGTTACTAGTTGTGATACTTTCTTAGAAATATTACACGCATAAAATTATTTTATGTATTTTATTATAATCATAATATTACATATTTATAGAACAACCTATGTTTCAGGTAGATTGATTATCTTAATTAATCAATCTATTTAGTTAGGATAACATCTCAACCATAAGTAAAACTAAAAATTAGTTAACAACTTTATAACCAAACAGCTCACATAAAAAGTACAAAAACTAACACCTGCTATAATAAGAAATATCGCATAATAAACACAAGCATAATTTCGTAATTTTAACATAAAAACATGAATTAAATATTAAAATCGAAAACATATTTGAATACAGTGGAAGGTGCTACACTTACAAATAGGTTGTTTACGGAAACAAAGGGAATTTCAATACAATTTCAAAAATTATAGTTTACCGAATGTTTAATGACCATATTGATGAAATCTGTACGATATAGTTCTAAAGGGATCACATCCAATTTGATCCATGGAAACATTTCTTCTAGCATAATCCAGTGATTTGTGATAATTATAAACTAGTTTTATTGTCACAAATTAGTTTTACAACAAAATGACTATTTATTTCTTCACCAAAACAGATTTAATAGTATTTTTTATGATTGGTGATTGAGGAGAGAGATTTATTTTACAACCTAGTATGAGGACGATGTGTAATTTTGTTTTTTCTCAACATGGAGTTGACACAAAATAAAAAACTCAAAATGAAAATTCTATACATATTTAATTTAATTAATTGTCCATATGATGTAATATGATGTCATTTCAACTTTAAAAGAAAGTAAACCGATTAGAAGTAAAAAAAATGTGTTAGTTAAATGTTTAAATCTTGTACTTTTCAAAAATATTTTAACAAAGGATTTAAAAAAGACTATTTAAATTTTTTTACTCAATACAATTAAAACAATGAAAAATTACAAATCGTAGATATATAGAGAGAACTACTACAGATTTATTGGAACCTACTCTAGGACGAGAAAGATGCAAATTGTTTTTCAAATGTTGCACTCTAAAAGAGATTTTCATTTGAAAATTTTTAATCTGCTAAATTCATAGATCCATACTCAATATTAATCTATATTAATATTTTTTCACCCTATCTTAACTCATATTAAATTTGTACTTAAAATAAATCTATATTCAACATCCACGTCGTCTGGAACTCCACTCCTAAGGTTACGTGCATCGTTGCACTCTCGATTTCCCCACATGGTGAAAAAGATGAGCGAGAGTCAATTAATCCAACTTGTATCCACATTGTCTAGAACTCCACTCCTAAGGTTACGTGCATCGCACTCTCGATTTCCCCACATGGTGAAAAAGATGAGCGAGAGTCAATTAATGCAACTTGTATCATATGAAGTAAATCCAACTTGAATGATATGAAATTGCGAGTTACACGTCAGCCACTGGGCCGATTCAATCATGTCTTTCAGTTCATTTAGCACAATCTATCAGCATTCCGTCATGGAGTTTTAATTATCACCGCAGTTTCAATATTTTTTTTGCACGTGTCTTCATCGTTTGATCTCCCTGCGTTGATCAAACAACTATATCCTGGTCAGATTTCATTAATCTCCATGTATTTAATGTGATCGAGAGATCTTACCCCCCACCTGAAGTCTCTATGACACATTGGCTTCGTCAGCCATATACTCATTTATACATGGTTCTTTTGGTATTTCCTTACTTTTTAAAATTTTTAAATCATTTCTTTTTAAATTAATTTGCACTTTCAAAAATAATGTTGATTCACCGTATCCCTTTTCATCATTATTGAATAAGTTAAAAAAATGAAATTTTAAAAATAAGATTTGTATTCATTAATAATTTTGGAATCATAAGATTTATATTAATCAATAAATTTAGTTGTAATTTTTTTATTTATTTTTAAGTATTACGTTGTAATGTGTCTTTTTGGGAAGAACTCCTGCCACTATCTACCTTCTTGCATCCTTGATCTCATGTGTTAGATGATTAAAAAAGTTTTTGTTGTTTGATCATCATAGGTGGTGGAGAATGTTGTGGTGGAAGTTGGTTACAATTTGATGTATGATTTACTTTGATGTGAAATCCATTCACACCTTCTGTAAAAATATCAATCATATGGTTGATGGTCAAACATAGATTCTGTTGGCATACAAGGTTCATTACTGGACCACTGAATGCTTCAAGGATCTTCTCGAGGAAGGCTTTAGGTGGAACAAGGTCCCACAGGAGGAGCTTCATCCTTGATCGCGGAGTGAGGATATTGGTATTTTCAGAGTCTTTAAACAAAATTGGGGGTTTTTATTTTAATCCCGATTCTACTATTTGTGTGCAAGGGCTATTTCAAGATGAGTGTTATAGGGGAAAGGCGTATCCATTCTACAATTACAACACCTTTTGTTAAATTTGTGGCTAAGTATTTTTCTTCACATTCTGTTGTGGAAACCCTAACAAATAATTTATACTTTCTGTGTAGGGGTTGTTGGCTGTGGCACTATTCTTCCAACACCAAACGCTCTTGTCTAAAGCTTATTCCTACTCCACTAGCTAGGTTCTAACTTACTCAATTTTTACCTTGCATTCAATTTTTTTCCTCTCAACAGTCCATTGTGAGATTATGCTATTATACGTCATTAATGGCACCATCCTTCTCTTAGACAGTATGCATAGTTATAGAACCTGACTTTTACCCCTATATTTTGATTTTAATTGTTTTCATTACTAGACTGAGAAAATGGCTATGACCTCTAGTTTGTAATGAAAATGTAGTATTAATTATTTTTTTTCAAAGGCTTCTCCCTTTGTTGTTATCTTAAAATTATGGCCATTCTTGGCTTGACAGACCTTCACTAGAAGAATTTTGAGGTCGTAAATTTGCCTCAAAACAAAAATTTACAACCAAAATAAACTATATAAGAACCAATAGGATTCAAAATTATGATGTCAACCATGGGGAATGATTCATCATTTTTAGAGTAAAAAGGTAGGAATATTAAAAAATAAAAAATATATATATAAATCTACTTTCTTAACTCGTATTTTCAACTTATCTCTCTATATTTTTACTCAAATTTGGAGTGAGAACACTCATTGGATGCAAAATTTAATTCGACATCCAAGGAGTGTCGATGTTTCATAATTTTGATGGACCTTGCTACACGAAAAAAATGAGAAATACATGAAAAATGTCATTTCAATCACGTTTTTCCATGTATTTCTCATTTTCCGTGTAGCAAGGTGACTTGTAAGTGTCCCACATGGGTACTCCTTGGATCATGACTCAAATTCCACATCCAACAAGTTCGCCCACATGAAATTTGAGTAAAAAGGTAGGGAGATAAGTTGAAAATACAAGTTGAAAAAGTTTTGAAATTTGAGTAGAACAGTAAGGAGATAAGTTGAAAATACGAGTTGAAAAAGTTTATTTTTTCTTTTTTTTTTTCCATCTAAAATTTAATGATGTAATCTAATCTTATTTTATTATTTCCACTATTATCTTATAATATTCTTTTAGAGGACCATTTTAGGCCTAAAAATTTCTCTATTGGGTTTAATATGAAGATATTTGTTATCGATATTTCTAATTGTGAAAGGATTCTCAGAATGCATTTATCGTTTACTTGTAGCCATGCTCGTCGTCTATAAAACTATGAACTAACTCGTTGATGGCTAAACATAGATTCTGCTAGCTTATGAGGTTTGTTAGGAGACCACTGAATGCTTCAAGGATCTTCTATAGGATGGGTTCAGGTGGATGAAGGTCCCAAAGGAGGAGTTTCATCCTCATTGGGAAAATGAGGATATTAGTCTTTAGGAAAAATTGTGGGATTTTATGTTAACCCTCGCTCTACTATTTCTGTGCTATGGTAATTTCAACATGAGCATTACAGGAGAAAATGTGTACCCATTTTGTAGGTACATTGACCTTTGTTAAATTTGTGGCTAATTATTTTTCTTCACATTTTCTCATTCAAACCCTAAGATACAATTTATACTTTTTATGCAGGGACATTATTCTAGCTACAATATATGGCACTATTTGTTAGGTACCTATTATACTAGTGTATCCCCCTTATTATTATTATTCATTTAACCCTCTTATTATTATTGTTGTGCCAATGTATCGCCTGTATTGTTATTTTTGTGCTCCATAGAATCCCATTAATGTTATTATTGTACCCTTACATTATTATTGTTATGTAGGCTCTGATTATATTGTGACCCCTTATACTCCTATACATACCAAGGAGGTATTTTCATTTGTAACATCCAATAACTGTTCATTTATGTAATGTAAAGGAGGTTTCCCCTCAAATAGGCTAATTTTCAAGTCATTGATCTCCTTTTTCTTTTGTTTTATGATTTGGTTGCATAACACTATTCTTCCAACCCTCAATGCTCTTGTGTAGAGATTCTTCTAGCTCCACTTGCGAGGTTCTAACTTACTCAATTTTTACCTTGCATTCAAGTTTTTTTCCTCTAGACAATCGAGTGTGAAAGTATGGTATTATATGCCATCAATGGCATCAACGTTCTCCAAATCTGTTTGCATAGTTATAGAACCAGGTTTCTATAACTAGATTTTGATTTTAATTGTTCTCATTATTAGAACGAGAAAAAGGATATGTCCTCTCTTCTATAGAGAAAATATACTAAATCATTTTATTAACGCCTTCCAACTTTGTTGTTACATCAAAATTATGGCCATCCTGATCGAACCGACCTTGGCATAATGTGACAATATTTGTTATAAAAATTTCTAAGTGTAAAGGGATTCAATAAATGCGACACTCATTTACTTGTTATAATTGAATTATTTTCTCTAATTCAACTCTCCAAGATGGGATCAACCAACTCTTTAGCCTTATCATCAACACTTTTTAGAGAAACAAAGAAATTATTCCTAGAGATTTGTTGTAACTGCTACAACCAATGTCCAAAATTTTCCCATTCTTTGATTTTTGAGCCTCCCTTCTGTCGACAAGAGCTTATATTTCACCGTCATCAAGTATTCATGCTATGATATATAATTATATTTTCATGCTTTTCTTATGATGCATTGATCCCAGATTGATATCTTTCACACCTAATTTATCTCTTTACTTGACCTTGTAGCATTATTGGGCTTGCCTCCTGGTGGTCTAGTTGCAGGTGTAAGGGATAATCGTTCAAATCCAGAAATGATTTCCTCAAGCACAGGAGGAAGTCCTTCTTCTATTTCCCTTGGATTTTCAGTCATCCGCCTCCAAACTTAGATATTCTACTAAAACAACAAAATTCTTAACATTACTCGAAAATTAGCAAAACTTCACTTACCATGGATCCGAAAAGAAATAACATCATTGTTCATTAACTCATCGCATCCACCTTTTTCCCAAACTTTATTGCGTTAATTCTCCACTGTTCATCCTCTTTCTTCAATCCAACCCTCGGCGCTTTCCCCACTCGCAACCTAGCCGGTTGATCCTCCACCGTTGATCAAGCTCACTTGATCCAACGGTCGAGGCTTAATATCACGTGGAATTCTTGCCAATGTTTATCTAGCCGAGAGCACGCGAGCAAAGCACTTTCTCCATGCTAAGTGTCGGCTGATAAATGAAATACCACTTACCTTCTTGAGCCCGCACGAAAACAACTTTTGCCTATGAAGACTGCTTACTCCTTTGTTTAACTACGGTGCTTGTTTGCACGCGAGTACCATAGATCTAATGTTTCTGTCGATCAGACAATTCTATGCTTCATCGGGTTTCTTCGCAATTTTATCATACTTTTCTCCCATCGCTATGATTTTAGTGCTTCCACCAGACTTAGCTCTTCTCTAAGGAATTCAGAGATTAGCTAACTAAAGCTCTGTGGCTCGAAACACATTCAATTTAACTTAACATAAAGTGAACGAGGAACTAAACATGATAACACCAGGTCATATAGAACTCTAATTTTAGAAGCAAAACTGGAATTCAACCATACACAGAGGTATTTTGAAGGAATTCAACCTCTATAATTTAACCATTAATGCGTAGGATACACAAACATACAGAGATATTTCAATTGTTTTATAGTCTAATTCTCCATAGACAAATCCAGCCAAATCCTCTTACAACAATTCAAAACTTACATAAATACTTTACGTCCAACAATCTGATCCTTAATCAATGGATAAAGTCTATCTAATCTTAGATAAATACCTAAACTACTTGATATTCTCCTCGAGAATCTCAACTAAGTCTGAACTACTTGGATTAATTACAAAATCATTCGAATGCCTATACTCTAGCTCAAATCCTATCTAGAAAACTTTGTAAATTGACAGTTAAAGGATACCACTCCTTTGCTTGTAAACTTTTTTGGTGTTTTGGAATAAAATGAAGTCTTTTGCCTTCAAGCCTCATGCTCCTGCATCAGACTCCTGAGGACAAAATTCTTCATGGGCTCCTCTCCATGAGCTCTTCTACAGAACTTCCCAACTTCTATAACATTGTATCCGTCACCCAGGTAGTATCAACAATTGGTTGATCTTTCCACTTGACCAAGTACTGAAAATACTCATGTCCCCTCGTCTTCTTAAACACTCTTTTATCCAATATCTTTTCTAGTTGCAATGCCTTTGTTGTAGGTAACTGTTTTACCGAATACAACTCTTGTTCTTCCTTGTCTTCTGTTGTGTCATCTGCCTATCCCTTTTCATACCTGTACAAATCAGCAACATTGAAAATTGGAGATATTCCAATACTAGGGGGTAATTCAATTTCATATGAATTTGCAGAAAAATTCCTTAAAACTATGCACGGTCCAATCTTCTTGAATTTTAACTTGTTATACTCCCCTTTTGGAAATCTTTCCTTCCTTAGGTGCGCTAAAGCCAAATCTCCAACTTCAAAATTAACTTCTCTCTTCTTCAAATCTACTCTATTCTTATACTTTATGTTGTTGTCTTGTAACTGTTGTTTTACCTCTTCAAGTACTGCTTGAATCTCTAGAGAAAATTCTTTTCCTTGAGAACTCCTCATTTCAGCTTTAGCCAAATCTCTTAATTTAGACACTCCTCTTGGTTGCATTCCATAAACTATATGGAATGGACTCTGCCCTGTACTCCTGTCAGGAGAACCATTATAAGCATTTCATCCTATGCCAATACTTGATCCCACTATTTTGGATGTTCACCTGCAAGACTTCTCAGAAGATTACCCAAGCTTCTATTTAGAACATCAGTCTGCCCATCAGTCTGAGGATGATAAGCAGAACTGAAACTCAGTTTGGTACAAAGTTTCTTCCACAAGGTCCTCCAGAAATGACCAACAAATCTAGTGTCTCTATCTAAAACAATGCTCTTAGGTAATGCATGCAACCTTACAGTTTCCTTGAAGAACAAGTTAGAAACATGAGTAGCATCACTGGTTTTACAACATGGAATAAAATGTTCCATTTTTGAAAATATGTCAACTACTACATAAATTGAATCATGTCCCCTTTGAGTTTTTGGTAAACCTAAAACAAAATCCATACTTACCATATCCAAAGGTCTACCCAGAATAGGTATTGGAACATACAAACTTATGCTTTGGCCCCTTCCCTTTTCATACTGACAAACTTTACAATTCCTCACATACTTTTCCACTTCATATCTCATCTTCAGCCTAAAATAAAACTGGTTCAACTACTCATAAGTCTTGTCTGCACCAAAATGTCCTCCAAGTCCACCACTATGTTTCTCCTTGATCAAATTTTCTCTCATAGAATAATTTGATATGCACAGTTGATTTCTTTTAAACAACAGTCCTTCTTACAAGAAATAATCCAACCACTTACTTCTGTCTAACAAGACAGGATTCCTACAAGCTTCAAATGCCTCTATAAAATCTAAATCTTTCTCATATAATTCCTTAAGAAAATCAAAACCCAGCACTTGTAGTTGACTTTCTTGAACTAAAATGATTTTTCTACTTAAGGAATCTTCTACTTTGTTTGATTGGCCAGTAATATGTTTCAAGACAAAATTAGAACTTTGAAGATATTCTACCCACTTTTCATGCTTCTGATTAAGCTTTGGCTATTGCATAATGTACTGCAATGCATGGTTGTCTGAATAAACTATAAACTCCTTAGACATGAGGTAATGTATCCACTTCTTCAAAGACTGCACCATTGCATAAAAGTCCTTGTCATAAGAAGAATATTTCTTCTTTGTTTCATTCATTTTTTCACTATAATAAGCTACAGATCTGTCCTCCTAACTTAAAACAGCTTCAATGGCTTCTCCACTAGCATCACAATTCACTTGAATAGTTTTATTAAAATCAAGCAAAATCAAAATAGGTTTCTCAGTAATCTTTCTCTTCAACAGTTGGAAGTTCCTTTCTATTTCAACAATCAATTTAAATGATTGTCTATCCTTTTTTATAGTGTCAATAATAGAAGCATTGATCTTACTAGAATTCCTTATGAATTTCCTATAGAAACTAGCAAGACCGTGAAAACTTCTTACCTCAAAGTCATTTTTTGGTGAAGGCCAATCCAGGATTGCCTTGATCTTCTCTAGATCCATCTTTAACCCATTAGTAGAAACAAAAAGACCTAAATATACTAATTCTTCCTTCATGAATGAACATTTATTTAAATTTAACAATAGCTTCTCTTGTTGTAGCCTCTGTAAGACATAATTCAGATGTCTCACATGTTCCTCCATAGATCTACTAAAACTTCATTCATGAGCCTCATAAATGTACTAGGAGCATTTGATAACCCAAAAGGAATCACCATACATTCATACAACCCTTCATTTGTCTTAAAATCAATTTTCCACTCATTCCCTTCTCTAATTCTGATTTGATGATAACCACTTTTTAAATATAACTTTGTAAAATATTTTACTCCACTCAAACAAAAATCTTCAATTCTAGGTAAAGGAAATCTATACCTGATTGTTATCTTACTGATTTCTCTTGAATCAGTGCACATTCTCTAGCCTTCATCTTTCTTTGCACTCAACACTGTTGGCATTGCACAAGGACTCAAACTCTCTCTAATCAGTCCCTTATCTAACAGTTCCTAAACTTGTTTCCCGATTTCCTCATTCTCTGTGGGAGTCATCTTGTAAGCTACTTTATTAGGTAGATTTGCTCCTGGAATCAAATCTATATGATGACTGATTTTTCTAATGGGTGGTAACTCATCAGACAGATATTCTACAATGATATCACAATAACTATCTAGCATTTCTTGAATTTCCATTGGGAAATCATAAATTTTGTTGGAAGTAATTATTACCTTGGGTTTGCAAATCAATGAAAAATTTACCTCATCCTCTTCAATATGTTGCAACTACTCCTTTCCAAACAATAGGGTCTTTGGACCAAGTTTCCTTGATGCATCCTCTTCTTCCATAGACAGCAATGTGCGGTTGACACCATCTTTACTAAATTTTTATGTATTTTTCTTTCCATCATGCATAGCTCCTCTATCGTACTGCTAGGGTCTTCCCAACAATATGTGACACACATCCATGGGAAGAACATCACACAGAATTTTGTCTTTGTATTTTCCCAACTGCAACTCCACTTCACACTGTTCATTCACTATCAACTAATATCCCTTTTGAAGCCATGACACCTTGTAAGGTGTTGGTTGTTTCTTTGTCTTCAATGTCAACTTCTCTGCCAATTCTATGGAGACCAAATTATCTATACTACTGTTATTAGGAAATATAGTGTCTATGCAGAGCTGCTAGTCCCACTAAGACTGGTAGCTATCTTAGAAACAAACAAACTAAAACTACTTACGTTTTCCTTTATGAGAAGTAGATGAGAGGGGAACAAAGGAGACCAACCTCTTTCTTGCTCTTGGTTCCTTGCTTGATTCCTCTCTCTTCTGATAGGTCTTTGCCACTCGCTTCCTCGTCTACCTAGCTTCAAAAAACACCTGTGGAATCAAAACAGCATAACACTATCCAAGAACAGAGATCTACTGTCACAAACAATATAGGACCAGATATATATTGACCACACAAATGCATATATCATCAATCATACAAGAATGTGGAGGAAAAATTAAATAGCTTTATTAATGTCAAGAATAGTAAAGAGGATTACAACCAATTTTTCTAACCTAGTGTCATCCTCTCAGCAGGAAAGTCCTTCTTCACCTCATGAAAAGCTTAGATCACCCAACACTATGATGTTACACCAAGAAACTAGCAGCACTTCCTTACAAGATACAAAATTCCAACCCCCAGATCTCTAGGATGAGGAATCCATATATAGATGATTGCAGGGAGGTGAGTCAGCTTTTGAGATTTGATTAGTGTCCTCTCTTTGATAGTTCTTGATTCCACTTGGAGATTGATGATCTCTTACTCATCCCTGGGCAAATTCAGAGAGGCAAGTGTCACAGGAGAAGTTTGTGGAAGATTCCATGATCATCCACCTCACAAATTGACTCTACCATTTGTCCACTCTCTCCCATCGCACCCCATAGAAGGGATTTTTAGTATGCATCGCACCTCCTGTGTGCATTAGGTGGGATTCACCGCACTTTGACCATGGAGCAGGTGATATGGTCCAGTTTTGACTAGTTCTAAGTAGTTTTTCATGGAGAACTTCTGGGAGATGATGTAATCAGCTGACCTTGTTCTTTTAGGGGTTGGAACAACGCTTTTAGGGACTTAGGAGCCCTTGGTTTATGGACATATATGATTGGGGTTGCAGTGCCCAAAAATGTCTATAACAGTTGCCCCCTAAAGCATGAGGTCGTTAATCTTTTGATGTCGGGTGAAATGCTTTATCATGAGGATCCGAAGTTTTTTTGAGCTGGAAGGTGACCTGTAATAAGATACATCTAGCTAAGGCGGGCATTCCCATGCTCAGCTTTATAAATTCATTTTCATGTACATAAGACAGACAATCGTCTATGTGTAGACTGATGACTCTGGTAGAGCCATCATCCCTTAGATTGGATGATTATCTGTGTAGCAATGATGTACATTTGATGTCTTTATTTTCCTGAATATATATCGTAGCCCGGATGGATGAAACTAGATCCGGGGTCTTCAATCTCATTCGATCTTCACTCAATGTACAAGTCGATCCATGTGAGAGATGTTCTGGAGTCGAACATGGAAAGACATCGCATGATTACCAGCCAATGATGTAAGATGTTAACAGGCGCGAGAGGAATCACCGATAATGATGATGACCCTCAAGGTACTATAGTACAATTCACGTGGTGTGAATAAGGGACTTGGCCTCGAACACCATGCAAAATCTTTCGGTCGAAGGCCATTGATGTAAACCTATTGCTGGAAGTGAGAAACTTACCATTGAGGCATGCAAGCTTCAAAGTACTGAAAGGGTTGTCCCTAAGTCGACTTCTTGGATAATGAGTTGATGTCGACAAGAAGCGACCCACTGTAGGAAGGTCTTAATGAATTCCACATCTACGGCATGGAACGGAGTAAATGATTTTGTAGGTGAAAATGGTCTGATGATATAGGGTTCAAGGTGGCGGTCATGAAAGAATGGAGCGTGAATGTATTGCAGTGGATGAGACAGGTGAATTCTCTGAGCGACTTCTCTTGAACATACCAGAAACACTGACATGATGGATTGGTAGTGTTAACCCCAAATATGGATGGTGTGATGGACCAATGGTGATATGACCAGTGAACGGAACAACCCAACCCGACTCGGATGTGGAGTGAAAGTGTCATGTTCAAGAGCGACTTGCTACCAATAAAGTTTCTTCAAGTTTTCTTCCCAATTTTTCCCCAGTCATTGCTCACCAGTACCTCTTTATTTTTTTCAAGCTTGAGGAGGATAAAATATGCTTTCCCTATAATTTTCCCTTCGGGCAAACCCATCACTATGTTTTAATGAGCCTAGCGATAGTGAAACTTGTTCTTGTCTGTATGGACAAGTTTGTCGCTATTCGGTTTTAACGAGTTTAACGACAAAGATAACTTGGTCCTTTTCAATTTTAGAGAGTCTGAAAGGGACATAAAGAAAACTACAACAATCCTTTTTCATCATATAATCCCTTAAGTCCGAAAAAGTATAAAATAATACAAAAGGAATGAATTTTCGGTAATTTTAATGATGTGAACAAAACGAGCGCTCGATCTTTTTGTGTAATAATCACTCAGGCCCAAAAAGATTAAAATCTAAAGGAGGGATAGCACTTCCGATCACTTTAACGAGCTGGAGAGGCCAATTACTCGGCAATCTTTTCATATTCTACGAGTTAGATGAAAAGAGCTTAAAGGAGACTCATTTTTCAAGGAACGAGTGATAAATTCGGGTAGCAACTAATTCCAGGTAAGGTTTGGAATTTTCCAATCACGGCAGTGTCACAAGGATGGCTAATAGGATCACTCTTTGCAGCTGTTCCTCAAAAAGGCTAAACAATCAAATGGAGGTGAATGATCGGCCAAAACAGAGTGGAGGTGATGATGAGAACATGACCAAGGCTCAAAGTTTGATGATAATGAATTCATGATGGTTATTTACCGGAAATTTGTTCATTTTTTAACGAATGAGCTTAAACTCTGGTGGAAACATTTGCTCATTTCTTATGTTTAATTTTTAACGAGCTTGAACTCCACATAAAAACTACTCGATCTAGTTGTATAATAAGGATATCTCATCTAAGATGCCATTTTTTATGGAGCTTGCACCTTACAAAGCTTTGCCTTGGCGCTTCTCACATGCAAGCTAGGAATGACCAACTACGCCTCTCTACTTAACTACCAAGATCACTACCAAGGTTAGGTAGGAAACTTTTTCCTATACTTTGCTGGTGCCATGGTGGACCCTGCGAAGATGAATGGTCGATTTGACCACTCACCTGACCTAGGCGGTTGAAGTCAGCGGAATCATAGAGTTAACGTTAGTTGGTAATTTCTCGCTTGCTCAAAAGAGGTTTGCATGCCCCCAGGTATAGCGAAGTAGAGTTCCTAGGTTACCCCTCAATTTGCAGATAAAATATTTGTTCTATCAGGAAAGGCCTACCTTTTAACGAAGGTATCTTATCCAGTCTAATCCCCATTTTCCTAAATGGACGGGTGTGTCAACTAGTCATATATCCTTTGAGTAAACCTACTCTATTCCCAAGGTTTTCCTGCCGAAACAAACCAGGGTGCATGCCCCCTGGGTTTCAGTCATGTCCTCTCGAATCACTCGCACTCATCAAGTGGATGGACTGGGGATTGATGAGACATTCCTTGTGTGAAAAGACCATTCAGGAATGGTATTTGACTATTTGCTATGTGCGAGCCGGGGAATGAAAGCTGGTCTACGAGCTTGACCACTCTTCCTTCATGCGGAAAACACATTACTCTAAAGAGAGAGGAGACAATGGCTCCCATGCAATAAATATAGTCGCGTCTAAGGAGTATATTATAATCTAGGGGTCCTTGGACTACCATTACGTTCATGTGAACGGTTTTCCTTCTCAATGTTATCAGCACATTGGGAAGGATCCCTAACGGTCGACTGGTTCCTTTGTCAAAGCTTGTTAGATTTCTCATCTCAGGCAAAAGCGGTGGCGAACCAAGCGCTTTCAAAGTAGTTGAGGAAAGGATAGTCATAGAATCCCCTTCATTTATGATGGTACTGGCCATGACCATTCTATATATTTGTGCAATGATTCGAAATGGTACACTAGCCGGTAAACGGGGTCTGCCTAGTAGATTCCAATCGAAGGAAACAGCTAGGTTGCTTGGAGGTGGGACCGAGTAGACGGCCAGATATGACTCTGATGAACTTCCTTCCTGCAGTAAAGGAACAGGTAGACTGCCCCATGTTCATCGGGGTCTGTGTTTATGAAGAGAATTTGAAGAGTGTCGCTCTTGTTCTCTCCGGTGACTGTATCATCTGAAGATAGATCCTCTGAAGGCAAGACCGGGTCAACTGCCACCTCGACCTTTTGACTTTCATCTGGTGTGGATTCAGATGGTTTATCTTCAATGGTAGATGCTTCGACCGACCGCAATGGTGTGTCAGTTAAATTTTCAACTAGTGATGGACTCGGCAAAAGTTTATTATATCCAGGAGGAAGTCGTAACGGTGAAATCAGACGATCGTCCAAAACTCTTTTAGCCTCATCTAGGAAGGGAAAATGATGGATGGCGTGATCACCTTCACACAGTTTACAAGGGGATTTACTTTTCCTTTTCTGTCCTAACACTTCGCTTTCACTAGTTGATGGTGCACTTTCAACATGATCATCAGAGGTTATTAACACCGGATTGTGCAAACGAGGAGACCAGTCCCTTAAGATCTGAGGGATGCAAGGACAATATCGATGATAGTGATCTCCTTTGGAAATGGCACATGGAGATTTAGGCTTCGACAGTGTAGTGTGTGGATTTTCACTAGATGATGCCTGGTTGCCCCTTTTCACCTTTAGCTCCTTCTTCTTCTTCTCTTTCTTCTCCTTCCCCTTCTTCACCTTCTTAGTTACTTGATTTTTGGCTTTACCAGCTTCATCAAGAGAAGAGGAAGGAGGAGAGGGAGAATCGGATGAAGTAAAAGGTTGGGGGTAGCTTTGGTATCATCTAGTTTCTTACTTGATTGCTCAGGAATCACGGTGTTCTGAACGACAAAGGTTGAGAAGAGCCATACAGGCAGGCCGATTGTCAATCCTGGTAGAGACAATGTGGCCATATGGGGTGCACCAACATCTCCCCAAGAGGAGAAAGGACTAGGATTTCCTCCAAGGGGAAATCCTTGGTTGGTGGACTCCATTTTCCTCAACCTAAGACCAACGTAGGAAAGGTGATGTTTATTACGATTAAAATAAATTTTAGACACTTTGACACAACTTGTTTTTTCAATTTTTAAGAGTCGAGAAAAAACAAAAGATGACTCTAGTCGCCTTCAATTTTTAATAAGCTTGAAGTGACAAGCGCTCAGATTGACCTTTTCCTTTAAGGAGTCTGAAAAGGAATGAAAGAGACTACTCTAGAAATATAGACAGAGGGATTACCAAACCAATCGCAAAACTACAGAATAATTTTTACGGTACGGCAGTCAATCTTCCCGAATGCTGTGTTCAGTGCATTACGATTGATAGTGCGGCAGACACGGCTTCCTATGGATAAAGGATATAGTCTATTGTGGTCTCCCAATATACACTTGACAGTACGTGGGAGCACAAGTCCGTACTGGCACTTGTCATCTCAAAGTGGAGGAATCACCCAACCAGCAATGAAAACAAGAGTTACCAGGCTTTACGATGCTACAATACCTCTCTAGCCTAGACTTCTAAATGTTGTGTGTTAGGTTCCAAAGCGTTTTTAGATTCATTAAATTTATTTTACAGTTGATCTTGTTTAAGAAATTTTCCTTTTAGGTTCACCGTGTGATGTAGATATGCAATTCATAAAATGCAATCTAAGATGATAAACAATTGTTTCGTACTCTTTTTGCAATGAAAATCCTAGCTACTAAAGAAAGAGAGATGATATTCTTTCAACATAGAGCAAAGAGGACACACAATATGCACTGTCCTAAATCAAACCAACAAACAGTCTAGATGCAAATGCACAAGCATGTCTTTGTTTTTAGCCTTCTTAATGTGTGAATGATAAAAAGAAAGCTAAGCACAAATCTGAATTATTTTTCAAAGCGATATTACTAACAAGCTTCTTTTGAAGACAAAATGAAGACAATGATGACACTTTGTGATTTGGAATTGAAAACTTGCTTTCGACACTTGAAAAACTACTAATTCAAATCAAATACAAGAGTAACAGTGTAATCGACTATCAAGAACAATCGGATTCTCTTCTATGACTAAAAACGACACTTGCGACACTTCCAAATCAAGAAACAATAGTTCAATTACGCTACTTCTTTGTAAAAGAGAACTGAAAATGGCTCACAATATATAAAAGAATTTACAGTTCTTTGCATAATGGAGGTAGAATAATGGCAAGGAAGGGGGTTTCCACGGAGGTATACTGATTACAGACAGCAAAAGTCCTTAATAGCACTGAAAAGAGTGAAGAAAAACCAAAGTCTAGAGGCAAAATTAGCCTTCTCTGACCATCGCACCTATTACACAGGGATTCGAGTATGAATCCCACCTACAACACTTGGGAAGTGCGATGCATACTGATATCATTGAAGAGAGGGTGCGATGGTACAGTGCGAGACTTTTGATCAAGTTCTTGATCATAGTTTGTAGCACAGTTCAGGGATTTAGGCCGAGCAACTGATAATCAGTAAATAAATCACAGGGGTAGATCTAAGGAGGTTACTAGAGCCACCACAAGGGCAATTAGGATCTTTACAAATCAATTGTTTAGTTTATAAACAAAACCCAGAGATAGACTGAAGAAATGTTGATCTACTTTGCACTTGCATAATAAATGCAGTTCGAAGGCTAGCTGGCTTGACTTCAGGCTCCATCTGTAAGTTTAAAAAACAAACAAGTATAGAAAAGAAAACAAGCTATTCGCTCCCCAGCGGAGTCACCATTTTTTTATTGGGAAGTCTATTGTCTATGCAGAGCTACAAGTCCCACTAAGACTGGTAGCTATCTTAGAAACAAACAAACTAAAACTACTTTCATTTTCCTTTATGAGAAGTAGATGAGAGGGGAACAAAGGAGACCAACCTCTGTCTTGCACTTGGTTCCTTGCTTGATTCCTCTCTCTTCTGATAGATCTTTGCCACTCGCTTCCTCATCTACCCAGCTTCAAAGAGCACATGTGCAATCAAAGCAGCATAACACTATCCAAGAACAGGGATCTACTATCACAAACAATATAGGACCAGATATATATTGACCACACGAATGCATATATCATCAATCATACAAGAATGTGGAGGAAAACATGAATAGCTTTATTAATATCAAGAATAGCAAAGAGGATTACAACCAATTGTTCTGACCCAACGTCATCCTCTCAGCAAGAAAGCCCTTCTTCAACTCATGAAAAGCTTAGATCACCCAACATTATGATGTTACACCAAGAAACCAGCAGCACTTCCTTACAAGATACAAAATTCCATCCCCCGGATCTCTGGGATGAGGGATCCATATATAGATGATTGCAGGGAGGTGAGTCAGCTTCTGAGATTTGATTAGTGTCCCCTCTCTGATAGTTCTTGATTCCACTTGGAGATTGATGATCTCTTACTCATCCATGGGCGAATTCAGAGAGGCAAGTGTCACAGGAGAAGTTTCTGGAAGATTCCATGATCATCCACCTCACAAATTGACTCTGCCATTTGTCCACTCTCGCCCATCGCACCCCATAGAAGGGATTTTTAGTATGCATCGCACCTCCCATGTGCATTAGGTGGGATGCATCACACTTTGACCATGGAGCAAGTGAGATGGTCCAGTTTTGACCAGTTCTGAGTAGTTTTTCATGGAGAACTTCTGGGAGATGATGTAATCAGCTGACCTTGTTCTTTTAGGGGCTGGAACAACACTTTTAGGGACTTAGGAGCCCTTGGTTTATGGACATATATGATTGGGGTTACAGTGCCCAGAAATGTCTATAACAACTACCATTATCAATTATCATCTGACAACATTTCCCCTGAACCTTGCACACAGTCTTGAACAAGGTTTTTCTGTGTTGGTTCAACAATTTCCTTAGTTGGCTTTAAGAAAACTTTGTTAACTACAAAAGATTCCCCTTTCTCTGGTACATTTTCTTCTTCTATTACCTTTGCTTCTTCCTCTTCAGTATTAGCAAAAATTGCATTTCTCTTATTTATTCCTATATTTTTTGGGCACTCATAGGATCTGTGTCCCAACTTGTTGCATCTGTAACATCTAACTTCTCCTCCTCTGCCTCTGCCTCCTCTTCCTCTGGAAAAACTCCCTCTGCCACTTGCATCACCTCATGTGGGTGCATGTTGACTTGAGCTGCTACTAGATCCATCTCTAGGTGCTATAGATCTTCCTCTACCACCTTGACTTCCTCTTCCTTGGAAAGTACCTATATTTCTACCAGATTGCTTCCTCATGAGTTTTTCTTCAGCCTTCAATACCATCTCATAAGCCTCTTCTACTGTTTTAGGAGACAATAAACTTATCTCATCTTAGATCTCCATTCTGATACCATTTACATATCTTGCAACCTTCTCATCTATATCTTGGATTTTTCCTGCTCTTATGCTCAGTTTGTAAAATTCCTCTATATATTCCTTTACTGTCATAGACCTATGTCTAAGATTATGCATCTGCCTAAATAATTTCTGTTGATAATCACTTGGAAAAAACTTACCTTTCAACTTTTCCACCATCCTGTTCCAATTTTTAATTGGTTGTTTACCAAGTCTTTATCTTTCTACCTACACTCCATCCCACCAAAGTGCTGCATGTCCTTTCAATTTTGTGATAGCAAACTTCACTTTCCTTCTTATGTTTCTTTATAATAAAAGAATTTGTCGATGTCATTAATCAAGTCTATCAATTCATTAGGGCTTAAACTTCTTGTATAAATTGAAACTTCAAGTCTGTGTTTAGATGTGGATCTCAATATTGACTTAAAGAATCTCATTTTAGGAGTTACATCTATAGGTTCCTCTTCTTCTGCAGCTCCAACTTCAAGCTCATTGACATCTTCAGCATCTTCATCTCTTGCCATTTCCATTGCTTCTAGTCTAGCTTGCATTTGTTGCATAGCTTCCAACAATTCAACATTTGCAGCTGGTCTTCCTCTCCTTCGACCGCCACCTCTTCCTCCAACTTTGAAAGCCATGTTGGATTTCTCTTTCTAATCCTTGAGATCCTATTCAGTGTCAGTAGGCTGCTTTGATACCACAAATGGTGGTCTGGTTGCAGGTGTAAGGGATAATCGTTCAAATCAAGAAACAATTTCCTCAAGCGCAGGAGGAAGTTCTTCTTCTATTTCCCTTGGAGTTTTAGTCATCTGCCTCCAAACTTTGATATTCTACTAAAACAGCAGAATTGCTAAGATTACCTGAAAATTAGCAGAACTTCACTTACCATGGATCCGAAAAGAAATAACACCTTCGTTCATAAACTCCTTGCATTCGACTTTTTCCTAACCTTTATCACGTTAATTCTCCATTGTCGATCCACTTTCTTCAATTTGATGGTTGGTGCTTTCCCCACTCCCAACCTAACTGGTTGATTGTCCACCGTTGATCAAGCCCGCTTGATCCAACAGTTGACACTTAATATTGCTTGGAATTCTTGCCGATGTTTATCCAGCTGAGAGCATGCGAGAAAATTAGTTTCTCCGTGGTACACGTTGGATGCTAAATGTAATTGCACGAGTATTCCAAAATACCACTTACCTCCTTAAGCCCGCGTGAAAACAACTTTCACCTATGAAGACCGCTTACTCCTCTCTTTAACTCTGGCACTTGTTTGCATGTGAATACTGTACATCTAATGGTTCTATCAATCAGACAGTTCTATGCTTCATCAGGTTTCCTTGAGATTTTATCATACTTTTCTCCCACCACTATTATTTTAGCGCTTCCCCCAGACTTAGCTCTTCTCTAGGGAATTCGGAGATTAGCTATCTAAAGATCTGTGGTTTGAAACACATTTGATTTAACTTAATATATAATGAACAAGGAACTAAACACGATAACACCAGGTCATACAAAACTCTAATTTTAAAAGAAAAACTAGAATTCAACTATACATAGAGGTATTTCGAAGGAATTCAACCTCCGGGATTTAGCCATTCATGTGAAGGATACATAGAGAGACAATTATATTTCAATTCTTTTACAGTCTAATTCTCCATAGCCAAATGCAACCAAATCCTCTTACAATAGTTCAAAAATTAGATAAATATTTTACATCCAACAATACGATCCTCAATCAATGGATAGAATCTATCTAATCCTAGATAAATACCTAAACTGCTTGATATTATCCTCAAGAATCTCAACGAAGTCTGCACTAATTGGATTAATTACAAAATCATTCAAATACCTATATTCTAGCTCAAATCCTATCTAGAAAACTTTGTAAATTTACAACTAAAGGATCCCACTCCATTGCCTGTAAACTTTTTTTGGAGTTTTGGAATAAAATGAAGTCTTTTGCCTTCAAGCCTCATGCTCCTCCATCATTTCCAGAGACTATCCAATCTTGGAAGGCAGACCAATCATGATGACCTGAACTACACAATCTATAATGTTAGGTCTACCTTTAACTCATAAATTGCAAAATGTTGGATGGTAGCCTCACCTTGATCTCAAAAATTGCGTAAAGCTTCCCTTGAGCTCAAAAACTACGTAATTCATTGAGTCAAGAAGTTTCTGAGTGGTTGGTAACTGTGCAATCTTCCTTTCAAGTGTGAATAGTTAGTTTTCCTTAAAATAAAAGAGAGAAAAAACAAAATAAAAAACCATCCCTATAAAATACGGAATGGATAATTAGTTTCTCGAAGGATGACATAACTTGTTATTTTTGGAATTCCATCAAGTTTCGCTTTTCCTTGATTTTAGACATGCACGTCATAAACCCTAACTAGTCTATATCTATATAATGGATACTTTTATGGATCATTTGTACATTCAATCTTGGAATTCTAGCATTCCCTAGGATATCAAGGAGCCTTTAGTGGAGTTTGTGGTGCTTTTCTGGGTGAGTTTTTCTTTTGTCATATCTTTTCGTTTTTTCTATCGCTTTTTGTTGTTTCACTTTTTTGAGTATTTTTTTACTTGTTTCTATTCACTGTTGATTCTTTTAACATATATTAGGTTTTACAAGTGTTGGTTCGGTCCATCACTCACCTTTTACAAGTGTCACGTCACCTTTCTTGTTTTTTGCCATTAGTGGTCAGCATTTTGGTGACTCTCCATGCATGTTTATTTTTCCTTTTGAATATTAATCTTCTGCATTTGATTTGCACTAATCCATCTATCCTTAGTCATATATACATTCTAACTTGAACCATCACTCATAACTTCCAATTTCCCATACTCTTTCTGTGCATATCTACCCTTCCCTTGGCCAATAGTTGCCTTGTCCAGCCGGGCATTTTGCAAGTCCAAGGCTCAAGATTTATGATTTTCCTCTAGGAATGCATAATTCATAATACCTAGCTATCACAAGTATGCATTATGTAGTTTCAGGGCTCAATCCTATCCCTTGGCCACTGAGAATATGTAATGTGTAGTCTCTCCCTCAGTTTTCCCAGGGTGAAACTGCGCAATCTCTAGCCTCAAAATTCTCTCTTGGCTACTAAGACTGTGTAATGCACAGTTCATGTAGCTAGTCCCTCTCCCTTCACCTAAATAATTGTGCAATCCTTCCCTTCAGTCATCTTTCTTTGTGAGTCATTTTGCAGAAGCTAATTCATCTTTCCCATGAGTGCATTTTCCTCTTATAGGTATTGCATTTTTTTAGCGCTTCTATTCATCAATTACTCACATTAGGGCACCATACATATTTACTTCAAATGAAACCATAGAAATCACCATCGAGGAGGAAGTCGGGAGTACGCTAGTGAACTTGCAAGTTTACTAAGATACTTAATTGTTCATAGAGAAAGAATCAAACATCACATGGTGGAAAGAGAATGAAGTATTCTCAGCAATAAGCTTCAAAGAAGACCTTGAAGATCGAAAGTTGTATATCAATGTATGAAGATCAGGGTAACACTAGATTGCATGATGGTACCTGAATTTCCCATGTGCATACATTCTTAGATGTATATTGTCTCATACAGATCCAAAGACTATGACTCTAAACAATGCCAGCAAAGAAAGGCTTGCTTCATTTATGGCACCAGATTATCATCTGATATACCACTTGTCGGAGCTAAAATCACTCATGGATTTTTAATTTTATGTGACCATCAACTATTTGAGGATAAAGGATATTGTTGAAGGCTGGGTGAGAGAGCCAACAAAGTTTCATGAGACACCCATCAATACCTATGATAAAAAATCTCTCAGGAGGTCCTATCAACCCTTGATAGTTCTATGTAGCAGAATCTATAGTCAAGAGAGCGCTGAGACCTTCCCTAAAGGGTGGGAATTCTTACTGAACCATGTTGTGAACAAAGGAAGACAATTCAACTAGTCTGAATTATGGGCCCAACAGCTAAGGATCCATGTAGTTAATTCCCTCAATCCTCCCAAGGGAAATCAAGCTATATTTTACATGTCCGCCTACCTATTCAATGTAATCTGTGCTCACGATTCATTCCCTAGCATGAATTGCACTTGGACACCACAATAACATGATGTTGCTGGTGGGAAAGGTTACCGAAGGTAAGGGTTGAAATCCTCAACATAGTAGTGTAAGATAATTGACAATCAGCACTCAAATAAGCATGCTAAACATACAAATTACCAAACATGGGTTGGAAGACATACTAGAAGGTCCTATGTTTGACAATGTTCCCGTATGGTCCAAAACCTTTTCTTCCTCCAAGATGTGGAGACCCACAAATAAATCTCAGAAGCATATACATAATAAATAATTCAATGTACATAGATATAAATACATTATATAATCATATATAAACATATAAACGATCATTCATAAGATGACAACATATATCAGGAACAAGAAATGAGCTTCTTTTTTAGTTAATAGCAGTAAGTACATGAAAGATACAACTTGATCTAGGCAAAAGGAAATTATGAATCCTTCCTCCGTATGCATCCAACCCGAGCTGTGAAGAAAACATCTCTAATAACTACAAGTAGATGCTAGATAATGATGTTGAGCATCTATACAGAGGAAACCAGGGTTTCCTAGAGATTGGGAGTGCAAGAAGCAGAAATTGAATGAAGTATTCTCAGCAAGAAGCTTCAAAGAAGATCTTGAAGACCGAAAGGTGTATATCAATGTCCGAAGATCAAGGTTACATTAGATTGCATGATGGTACTTGACTATCCCATGTGCATATATTTTTAGATGTATATTGTCTCACAGAGTTCCAAAGACTATGACTCTGAACAATGCCATAAGAGAAAGCCTTGCTTCTTTTATGGCACTAGATTATCATCTGATATACCACTTGTAGGAGCTGAAATCACTCATGGATTCTTAATTTTATGTGAGAATCAACTATTTGAGCATAAAGGATATTGTCAAAAGTTGGGTGAGAGAGCCAACAAAGTTTCGTGAGACACCCATCAACATCTATGATAAAAAATCTCTCAGGAGGTCCTATCAGCCCTTGATAGTTCTATGTAGTAGAATCTATAGTCAACAGAGCACTGAGACCTTCACTAAATGGTGGGAATTCTTATTGAACAATGTTGTAAACAAAGGAAGACTATTCAACTACTCTAAATTGTGGTCTCAATAGATAAGGATCCATGTAGTTAATTCCCTCAATCCTCCCAAGGGAAATCAAGCTATATTTTACATGTCTGCCTACCTATTGGATGTAATCTGTGCTCACGATTCATTCCCTAGCATGAATTGGACTTGGACACCACAGTAACATGATGTTGTTGGCGGGAAAAGTTCCCTGAGGGAAGGGTTGAAATCATCAACAGAGTAGTGTAAGATAATTAACAATGCACACTCAAATAAGCATGCTAAACATGCAAATTATCTAACATGGATTGGAAGACATACTCGAAGGTACTATGTTTGATAATGTTCCAGTAGGGTCCAAACCCTGTGCTTCCTCCAAGATGTGGAAACCCACAAATCAATCTCAAAAGCATATACATAATAGATAATTCAATGTACATATATAAAATACATTATATAATCATATATAAACATATAAACGATCATTCATAAGATGACAACATATATCAAGAACAAGACATGAGCTTCTTTATTAGTTAATAGTAGTAAGTACGGGAAAGTTACAACTTAATTCAAGCCAAACGAAAGGACGAATCCTTCCTCCGTACGCATCCAGCCCGAACCATGAAGAAAACCTCTCCAATAACTATAAGTAGATGCTATATAGTGATGTTGAGCATCTATACAAAGGAAACCATGGTTTCCTAGAGATTGGTAGTGCAAGAGGCATGGTAAAAGTAGACTTGATATGGGAAGAATCTAAAATAATGTTCAACTGCTTCTTCTTGTATCAATTAGGACTACCTAAGTGGTGTATATATACCAACTCAAATTGATTATTTTACTTAGGCCACAGGATCCTGTAGGTGTTTTTTAGTAAAACCCATAAACCCTGCCTGAAAATAGCATTTGATTTTATTTTTTTCATATTTTAGAAGGTATAGATGGGTAGAGTGTTATGGGATCCATGTAAGTATGTGATTTAGTATGGGAAGAGTCGTGTATGGAATTTAGATATTATATTTTATTATAACATCATGTTTTCACAGGAAAGGGAACTTTCGAGGGCCATACAAGAGCATCAGGCCTATAGGAGTGTTGAATGATGCTATAACAACCATGCACATCTCCTACAAGAAACTTTCACAGTGCAGCCATAGAGGAGTAATGGAAAATCTGAGTGATCACTTCCTTATTTTATTGTATAATTTGATCTTTGAGGATGAGCCACCTTGCATGTCATGTGGCACAGTGGAAGCAATGTCATAGATAGTAGATTGGTTTGCCTCATGGGATACCACTTTCCTTAAAGTGTTTTTCACATAGCAGCCTCTGCATCTTTTACCACGGTTTGCCACTGATAAGTTAGTCAGGAAAGAAGTTATGTACCAACTCTCCATAGGTTTATCAATATTTTTGCACAAGAACAAAAAAGTGCCTTGGCCCACTCTTCTTATGCAAATCAGATTGTATGAAATAAAGAACTTGCAAGGCACTAACACCAAAGGAAAGCCAGTAGAGAATTTCACATTTTGCCATTTGGAATTCAATTCGTACGATCCAAGGAATGTTTACAAAGACTATTGTGCAAGGATTGGTTTTCAGTGGCCAAGCGCGACCCCTAGTAGGCCTGAGGAGGAAGCATGGAAGAATTATTATAATGTCTTGTACCCCCGCGAATGAGTCGAATTTGTTGTAAAATCATAGGTTACTTCGCAAAAATAAGTCACTCCAGGGGTAGTTTTTGGTCAATTTAATGTTATTAAATTTCAAGAATAAATTATCGACTGAAGTTAGTAAACTTATGATTTGAAGGTGCACTATATATGCTAGAAGTGTAACCTTTAGTTTGTAAGATGATGGTTATGTTTGTGTTGAGTTTTTCATTGTTATCTAGATTTCTATTAGAGTTATATTTATATAAATTAATAGATGGAAGTTAAACTATTTTTAGATTAATCTACCAGGTCATATCTATTTGAGTATTATCCTTATGTTATTCATTCTAAAATTATGAACCTATATAAACACCTTGCTACTATGAAACAAAGTATTGAAATTCAAATTATTCTAATGGTCCTTGAAAAGCTTGTCTACAAAACATATATACAAATTTTAATTTTGAGGAATATGACAGAAATATCTAAGTGTATACTGCACAGTAGATACAAATTCTAATTCTAAAAATTTGTGAAAATACTAACTGTAATGAAGCCAAAAAAGTTGAAGAACTAAACTATTGAACAAATATAAGCATAAATGAAATAATGAAATGATAAATGAAATAACTGAGCTATAACAAAATAATGAAAACAACGAATTAAAGAAACTAAACTAGAATGCAGTGATAACCAAAAGCAATTAAATGAAAACGATCATAAAGAAATGAAATGAAATAAACTAGAACCTTGACTTCCTGGAATGGCCCTCCACATTCAGTAGGTGTAATTCAAACTCCCATATGCATCGAATCACAGAAAGGTAACTTCAAATTAATACGAGAACAAAGGTCTGTTTCACAATTCTTTAGCAATTAACTATTACTTCCTCCCCGATATCGTTTACAGAGGATACATATTTATATAAAATGTGTGCTCAACAGTTTGAGACTTCTATGCCTACAGGTCTGTTGTTCAATCCTTATTCAAATTTGAAACTAAAAAGAAAATGCATTATTTCGTTGATTTTCTATTTGGAAAGCATATCAAAGAAACATGATGCACTCAGACTTTTGTTGCTACATGTTTGACCCATGCCTTTGACTGCGCTACTGTGTGATTCCTTTGGTGAATTTTCTCATGTGAATAGGAGGATATCCATGAGGGGATAGATCCTCAACTACCCATGTGCTCAGCTGCTTCATTGGCGCACCAGATTCCCTCAAACCATGGAGGTAGCTGCAGATTTATAAAATAGCTACAGAATCATGCTAATTTTGTAGCTAATGCAATATTTAACGCAACAATAAGGAAAATTAATGAATATAAAAAATAATACATGTAAGAGTTTTTACCTTATCAAAATCTACGATTTAGTGCCTTTATTGAGTTGATAGTGATAATGAAAAAGAGGAAAATGGAAGAAAAATGATGTAAAAAAAAACTAGTTATGCAACTCTACATTCCCCCACAATGAATATTTTGTATGTCCTCATACAAAATGGAAAATTGATATAATGAACTACTACATTTTCTTGGACACTTCTACCAGAACATATAACTTCATCCTTTTCTCTTTCCTTCTAGTCATTGCCATCCTTGGTTTCCTCATGAGGATGTTGTATTTCAAGCATATAACATGTCTTTGTAAAACCTTCTTTTTCTTCTTCAGTTTCTTGTTCTTATTAAAACACAGAGTTAGAATTAAGAGGAGGTTGTCAAACTGGGCTATTTGGATTTCATTTTTTTTCTTTCAAGGCTTGATTTTCATTTTTGATTTACTTGTTTAATGTCTCTAGTTGGAAGATTCCTTCTTACAATATATTGATTACTGGAGGTTCTTGTGTTTCATTAAACTGCACTTCTTCTTTCTCTTGAATTGGACTGGATATTCTTGTTGCATCCATTTTCTCCAGGGATTCAATATAGTCATAGATCTCTTGCTGCATTGGAACAATCTCTGGCATTCTTCATCTTGGACTCTGAGGAGGCGAGGTGATAGTTGGTGATGAAACCCTCGGTGATGAAACCCTTGGTGATGAGACCCTTGGAGGAGTTCGTGAGTCTCCTTTTGCCTCTGAGTTTCCTTCTATTTATATATTAACGTGCTTTGTGCTCTTTGAGGGTAGTTCTTTTGCTGAGTTGAGTCTAGTACCCATTCTTAAACCTATGATAGGGGTTGTTTGAGCTTACTTCCTTTCTATTTTAGACATCTTTGCTTGTGGTGAAATCTTTGTTTCTTTACAGGCTTTCTTTCTTCTAACATTTCTTTTGTCTATTTTATTTAAAACTTCTGCAAGAGAGATGTCATCTTCTGACAGTTTCTATGGTTGTTGTGGTTCTTATTCCTATGTCCTATCAATTCTTCTTTTCTTTCCCCTCTTAGGTATGTTTCTACTTGACTTCCCATGAGTTTATTCTTGAAAGTGATTTCTTACTAAAAATCTTTCCCAATTATCACCTATGTTTTGGAGATGAAATTAAAAAATTATTTTGACTATACTGTGGTGATACATTGTATTTTCTATAAACTGAAGTATGCTCTGAACATTTCCTGACATGTTTCTAAGACTATTCAGTGATAAATACAAAAGGTTTATCTCATTTTCTTCAAGAAAATTTATTAGCAGTCGAATATGATAGAAAAATATACATCCAAACCTTCCTTCACATGTAACAATTTTTTGGATTATTAGGAGTAGGTTCCTCCACTTACTTCTCAATGCCATGCTTGGTATGCCCTTCTTGAAAATGGTGGTTTCCATGCTTGGTTTCTTCAGAAAAACATTTGAGTCTTGCTTTTCAATACCTTTGTTCTTGAAACATTTCTCTCCAATCTGTGGCAGTCCAGTGGCTTCAGCTACAAATGACTTTGTCACTGTGAATTTGGTGTCCCCTATCTCCACTTCGACTCCATCAAAATCCCTAGCAAAGGATTTGGTCACTTCTTTATGGAAGCCATCAAATTTCTCTACAAATAGCCACTATGATTTCTGCAATAATTCTTTTGTCTGTGGATACCCCAACAAAAATGTCTTCCCTGTTGGCTATGTTCTGACTATCATTCCCATGTCCAAGAATCTTTGTTTCAAAACTCTTTTGTTTGACAGGGTAGGATTGCTTGGTAGGGATTTTAGACTGGAAAGGCCGAGACTGTTAAGATCATTCATTCCTATGCTTCACTTGGTAGATTCAATGGATCAGGATATGAGTTATGATGACTGGGAGTGAATGGTGAATTATGCAAGATTTGACATCACATGATCAACCCTTTGCAATAATGATTTTGTTTTTTTTTTTTTTTTGTGGTAGTACTATGTCTTATAATTCATATATGTAATGATTTTATCCCTATTATTAAATTAAATAAGTGCATACCTTTTAATTATTTGATTTCTAACCTTTGGTTGCCTTTTATGATGTCTTCAAGTACTTTGCAGTGGAGGGAGTCAATCATTCCTTTAATTGTATGATCAGAGGTGTCTGTCAAATTGGATGCAGAAAGTCATTAGAGCTACAAAAAATCAATGATTTTGTAGCTATTTATTATTTTTGAAAAGAAAGGGATAAAAGAAAATGGCATTCTAGAAAATAGGATACAAAGACAATTTAAGATGCCAAGAATTCTTCATTTTCATTATATCTATATATCTATATCTATATCTATATATATATATATATATATATATATATATATATATATATATAGAGAGAGAGAGAGAGAGAGAGAGAGAATTTTAAGGTGGAGAAGAAGAAGAATTCTTAACCAACTTAAAATCAGAGTTGTCCTAGAAAATCTTTACAAATTCCTCCTTTGTCAACGGCATATGATAGATTTTGAGCCGATGTTCATTTAATAAGAGATGAACTTTTTCTTCATCAATAGTCCTAATTATGTTTTCTCCATTATCAAAAAAAATTTCAATATCATAAGGCCCAAGCCAGTGAATTTGAAACTTTCCTTCGAAACTCTTGAACTTTGAATCAAGGAGTAATGCCTAGTCTCCTAGCCAAAATTTTCTTTCTTTGATGTATTTATCATGTCATCTCGATCTCTGTTGCTAGAGTAAACTAGTCTTCTGGATAGTAGCTTGCCTTATTTCATTAAGCTCATTGAGTGTTCCCATTCTTTGCTTTTGCGCTTCTGATAAGTCAAGTCCCAACCTGACTGTTATCTTGTAGGTATGAATATGGAACTCAATTGGAAATAGGACCTGCTTCCCATAAACAAGTTCCTAGGTATTATATCATATAGTGTGTCTCCTTGTAGTACGGTAGGCCCATAAAGCTTTTGGAAGCTTTTCTGCCCAGTCCCTTATGTGTAAGTGATCTATCTTGGTGAGGATTGCTTCAATCACTTTGTTTGTAGATGCTACTTGTCCATTTTCTTGTGGATGGTATGGAGTAGATTTCCAATGCTTGATTTTATATTCTTCCACTATCTTTTATATTACTCTGGATGTAAATTACTTTCATTGATGTGTTACAATTTCTCTTGGGACACCAAAACGAGTAAAATTATCCTAAAAAATAAATGGAGCTATAACATTTTTAGTAGCAAAAGAAAGTTCTTTAGCTTATACTCATTTAGTAACATAATCAGTGCATACAAGAATATATTTTTTTTGTTTGGAAGATGGATTAATTGGTCCAACAAAATCCAAAGCCCATTTTTCAAAAGACTCGATGAGTACTTGAGGCTATAGTGGCATTTCTTCTGAAGGGAAATGTTTCCCCATTCTTTGACAACTATCACAACTCTTAACATATTCCTTGGCATCCTTAAAAATTGAAGGCCAATAATATCCTAAGAGGAATTTATAAGTAGTTGTTTTGTCAGCAAAATGAACCCACGTGGTTCATCATGGCATGCTTTAAGTATTTTAGGTATTTCATCTTCTCTTACACACCTTCGAATGATGAGATTTGGTCCTGTCTTGTATAATTCTTCATTTATCCATGAATAAGATGCACTTATTTGGATTATTCTTCTCTTTTCTCTAGGAAAAAAATAG
This sequence comes from Pinus tabuliformis, assembly GCA_031772625.1. Lineage (NCBI taxonomy): Eukaryota > Viridiplantae > Streptophyta > Pinopsida > Pinales > Pinaceae > Pinus > Pinus tabuliformis. The sequence continues at coordinate 1,666,872,706 of CM062819.1, read as the reverse complement.
GAGGGTAAGTTTCCTGAAACTAAATAATTGGCAATATCTGCAAACCTAGGTGATTTAGTAGACACTACAAAAAAACATTCATTACGAAACTTATCTTCCACAGGTGTATCATTGTTATCATTTAGAATTCTAGATAAAAAGTCAACAGTTGTGTTTTATTTTCCATGTTTGTCCAGAATGGTATATTGAACTCTTGTAATAGTAATAACCATCTTGTTACTCTGCCATTAGTAACTGGTTTATTCATTAAATATCTAATGGCAAAATGGTCTATATGAACGAAAGTTTCATATCCAGTAATGTAATGTCTAAATTTATTAATGGCATGAATGATAACTAAAAACTCCTTTTCAGTTACAGTATAATTTAGCTCTGCAAGAGTTAAATTTTTACTGGTATCATAAATGGCATAAGGAGCGAGGTCCTTTTGTCCTAACATAGCTCCTAGAGTTGTATCTGAAGCATCAATTGATATATGACAAGGAAATTTCCAATTAGGCCCTTTTAAGATGGGTGCTTCAGAGATATTCTTTTTCAAATATTCAAAAGCCTTCTGACAATCAAAGTTCCAACTAAATTCACAATCTTTGGTGAGTAATTTGAAGAGCGGAGATGTAATCTTGTGAAGTTTTCTATGAATCTTCTATAATATCCAGTAAAACCAAGAAAAATCCTAACATCTCATTGACAACCTGGGATTGATAATTTGGAAATAATTTCTACCTTAGATGATTCTACCTTAATTCCATTTCTTGAAATATGGTGACCTAAAAACATTCCTTCATTAAACATCATCAAACATTTGTCATGACTTAATGAAAGATTTTCTTCTTTGCATCTTATGCGAACATTTTCTAAATTTTTTGAAGTGCTTCTTCAAAAGAATTTCCATAAATTGTAAAAACATCCATATGTATCACTTCCACACAATCATGAATAAGATCAGAGAAAATTCCTAATACTCCTCTTTGGAATCTTGGTGGAGCATTGCATAATCCAAAAGGAAGTACTCGGTAAGAATATGTCCCCCGTGGAGAGGTGAATGTGGTTTTGTCTTGATCTTTAGGTGCTACTTGAATCTTATTATACCCACTAAAACCATCCAAAAATGAGAAATAATTTATCCCTGCTAATGTATCTAAAACTTGATCTATGAAAGGGAGTGGAAAGCGATCTTTCAAAATTGCTTTATCCAATTCCCTGTAATTAATGCATACTCTCAATTTTCCATTTTTCTTAGGAATGATTACTAGGGGTGAAACCCATTAACCATCTGGTATTGGATAGATGAAATTTACATTTAACAGTTTCTGCAATTCCTATTTAACAATTTATTTTAAGTTTGGATTCATTCATCTTTGTGGTTGCAAACTAGTCTATCATTTTATTCAATACAAATATGATGCATGCAAGTATTCCTTTCATATCAGTGTATTCCCATGCATATGAAGAACAACGTTTGTGCAATATTTATACCAGTTTCGTTTTCTGTAATTCGTTAAGGTTTTCCTTGATGTTCAAGATTTTTCATGGAAAAAAATTCCATCCAAGAGTTTCCAAAATTTCCATAGAATGTAAAGACATTTGTCTATATGATAAATATTGAATCTTACATTTTTCTTGCAAATTATAACTATCGTCACAATATAACAAGGGTTCAATATTTTCTATTGAATTTAAAATTTGTTCCTCCTCGTTTATTTGTGAAATAGTGAAAAATGGTTGTATATCATTATCTTCATTTATCCATTCTTGATTTTCTACTTCTATCATTATTTTTGGAGGTGGGTATAATGTAAATTTGTTTTTTGAGCTTCAATATGAGATAAACATGTCTCCTAATCTACAACTGATAAAAGAATTGGTTGTAGCTAACCATGACCTCCCTAAAATTAATGGTTGTCCTCCTAAATTATTCCTAGGTGTTAGAATCGTGAAAGCAACAGGATATTCCCAAGAATATAAGGATACATATATATCTTCTAACACACCAACAGGTTTAATTACAGATCTATCTGCTAACTGTAACAATGTTGGTGTGTATTGAAGATTTGGAAGCTTCAATTTATCCATACTTTGTTTGCTCATTATGTTTATGGATTCTCCTAGATCAATCAGTGTTTTTGGTATTTAGTTCCATTCATGTGTGTTTTCACAACGAGGCTTCCTGGATCTAAATATTTCTAAATTATTGTTTTCCCCATCACGATATTTTCAATTTTCCCAACTAGTTGATTGTTTTTATTTCTTTTCTTTTTCTTCCCAATCCTTTAGTACTCAATTCCTTAATTGTTTTTACAAAAATAGGTATTTCTTTTATTTCTTGTAGTAAAGGAACTTTTATACAAACATTTTTTAATTCATCTAGCATATCATAATCAGGTAATATGATTTGTTTTTTTACTCCTTTATCGATTTTGAACCTTTTAGGAAAAGGTGGTCTTAAGATAAATACTGAAGGTTTTTCTATAATAGGAGTATTATTAGAATGTGTGGGAATTTTTTTTGTTTCAATATTTTATTTCTGAGGAAGGGAAATCTCATATTCAGAGTCATTATTATCTATTTGAGAATTCTTTTCTGTTTCTTGAATAACAACATATGGTTTCTTCCTTTCTAATACTGTACAACCCTTAATTGAACATTATCATATCTAATGGAATTATCATATAAGTTTGAGAATTTTGTCCTTCTAAGTTGTAAACAAGTTGTCAAGTTTTATTTTTTGGGTTTGGGAGTGGTTCAATGGGTAATTAATTTGGTCTTTGTGAAAATGGCAAAAAAAGTTGTGTATTTTCATTTTGAGCTCGAGCTTCAGGTAACTAGTTGGTTTGAGGGAAGTATTGTGGTGGAAAATTTGGATAAGGTGGTAGATATTGTCGATATTTAGAATATCTCCCATTAGGATTTTTCATCCTTGATTCCAATATTGTGGTAGTTGAGCCCAAGGCTAACATGGCATAGGTGGATTCCAATTATTTTGTCAAGATTGGGCAAATTGTTGAGGATTGAAACCTTGAGTTTGATTTGTTTGAGGATTTTTCCGTGGTCTTTTGGTAATAAAGTAAAGAGGGTCTACTTGATTTGGCATTCCTTCTTCACTAAACAAAGCCTTAAGGCCTAGCATATAGGTACATTCTTTTGTATCGTCATTTTTCCTCACATATAACACATGTTTCTATGCTTTTTAAATCAAAAGGACATTCTCTCAGAGAATGTTTCTTTCTACACCTATGACAAAATATGGATAATGAAACATTTTTGGATTTCTGCATGTTTTATATTTTAAGGGTGTCAATTTTCTAATTGAGACTCCATAAAATATGTGTTTTAAAATTATCAAGAAAACTACCTATTTCTAGGGTACTTATTGTCTCAACTGTAGATTTATTTCTTCTTGATAAAAGAGGATCCATTTAACTTTTCCCTGTTCTTGCTTTACCTTTTGAAATATATACACATAGATCACAAATATATGAAAATGGTAATTGAGAAATATCTCATTTTCCCATTAGATTGAGAAGATCAATCCACTCATCCTTAATGGATTTGAGTAGGAGAGCTTTCAAAGTTTTGTCATCCAGATTTTTCATTTTTTCTCGTTTGATATTATAAACAAATATTTCAACAAAGTCTTCAGGATTCTAATATTATTTTTGTACCATTTTGAAGATTACATCTTTTATGATATGAGGCATACAATAATCTTTCTATTTCTGTAAAAATTCATCTTTCATTTGTGCCCATGTCCTTATAGAATTCGTTTCTAAACTCATAAACCATCTTAATGCTGCATCCTTTAAGGTGGTAGGGAATAACTTTAGTTTTTGAGCATCATGCACATAATCATATGATCTACATAATACTTCAAATTCATGTAGAAATTTCTTTGGGTGTTCACTTCTTATTCGATGAAAATTGGGGAGAATAGAAGGCGTGATGTTTTTCATTGTTAATGTTGTATCTTCATCAAGGATATGGAAGAACAAAGGTTATGTATTTCCTCTTCCTCTACCTCTACCACCTCCTCTGTTTCCTCCCCCTCCTCCTCCAATTCTATGTTTTTCACCATTGAAACTGTGTACATATCCTTCTCCTTCTTCAGCCATGATGGATTCCTCAGAATAGATATCTGGTTCTTCAACAGGATTATCTAGTTTTTCTTCTAGTTCTTTTGGTTCTTCTATGAATGGTTTGAAGTAAGTTTCTTTCTCTTCCACTTTAGAAGAAACTTCCAAATCTTGAGCTAGAAGTTTTTCTCCAGTTGAAGAGAGAAAAATTATTGCAGTTGTTGGAGATGTGGTATCTACTTCTATCACAACCACTATTGATGAAGTTGGTGAACCGTTATATGGAATTTCGGATCTTAAGACTTCAGGAAGTCTATATTGGCCTACTATGGATGGAATTCGAGTTTGTTTGGGTGGTGTGGCACTATGAGGTCGTGGTGGAGTGAGTGATGATGTAGGAATTAAACTTCTTCCTCAACTTACTAACCTACCTCTAGAGTCTCTTTCCCTATGCATGTCATGGTTTTATTTGATGATTTTCTCTAAGGCTTCTATTTACACTTCCTCGACAATGATGCCAAAATATTTGGTCAATTTAATGTTCTTAAATCGCAAGAATAACTTATCGACTGGAGTTGGTAAAATTATGAAGTTCAGGTGCACTCTATATGCCAGAAGCCTAACCTTTAATTCATAAGATTATGGTTATGTTTGTTTTGATTTTTTCATTGTTATCTAGATTTCTATTAGAGTTGGATTTATATAAATTAATACATGGAAGTTAAAATACTGTTAGATTAAGTGGGAGTTAAACTACTTTTATATTAATTTACCAGGTCATATAGGTTTGAGTATTATCCTTATGTTATTCATCCTAAAATTATGAACATATCTAAACACCTTGTTGCTATGGAATAGAGTATTGAAATTCAAATTATTCTAATGCTCCTTCAAAATATTGTCTACAAAACATATATACAAATTATGATTTTAAAGAATATGAAAGAAATCTCTAATTTCAAACTATATAGTAGATTAAAATCCTATTTCTAAAAAAACGTGAAAATACTAACTATAATGAAGCGAAAAACATTGAAGAACTAAACTATTGAATGAATATAAGAATAAATGAAATAACAAAATGAAAAATGAAATAACTGAGTTATAACAAAATATTGAAGACAACGAATTAAAGAAACTAAACTAGAATGCAGTGATAACAGAAAGCGATTAAATGAAAACAATCATAAAGAAATGAAATGAAATAAACTAAAACCTTGACTATCTGCAAGGGCCTTATTCATCCAGTAGGTGTAGTTCACACTCACATACGCATCGAATCATAGAAATGTAACTTCAAATTAATATGAGAACAAAGTTCTATTTCACAATTCTTCAGCAATTGACTATTACTTCCTCCCCGATATCATTTATAGAGGATACAGATTTATATAAAATGTGTGCTCAATAGTTTGAGACTTCTACGCCTACAAGTTTGTTGTTCAATCCTTATTCCAATTTTACACTAAATAGAAAAAACGTTATTTCATCAATTTGCTATTTGGAAATAAAATTGAAGAAGTGTGGTGCACTCGGACTTTTGCTGTTGTGTTTGACCAATGCCTTTGACTGTGCCACTATGTGATTCCTTTGGTGAATTGGCTCAATTGAATAGGAGGATATCCATGAGGGGTTAGATCCTCAACCGCCTATGTGGTTAATTGCTTCATTGGCACACCGGAACCTCATAAACCATTGATGTAGCTACAAATTTATAAAATAGCTACAAAATCATGTTAATTCCGTAGCTAATACAATATTTAACATAAAAATAAGGAAAATTAATGAATATGAAAAATAAGACATGTAATATTTTTTACCTTATCAAAACCTATGATTTATTGTCCTTATTGAGTTTATAGTAATGATGAGAAAGAGGAAAATTGAGGAAAAAGGGTGTCAAAACAAAAGAGTTATGGAACTCTACAGGTAGTACTAGTAGAAAGGTGAAACCTAGTGTGTGAAAAGGGTAAGGGGAAGGTTTCAAAATAGCCAAGGGGAAGAGAAAAGCCACAAGAAGAAAGAGGATCCAATCATTTCAGTAGTAGAAAATGATGAAATTAGTGACTAGGTGACCAAAAAAGGTTGTCACTGCAATTATTTCAAGTAAATTACTAGTAAATTTGAGCACTTTTAAGTGATCGAACTAAAAATGACTAACTTAAAAAAGTAGTTTAGTTTAGGGATAAAATATATGACTAGATAATAAGTGACCAAACTAAAAGTGACTAACTAAAATTACTAATTTAGTCTAGGACTCAAATATATGACTAGATAATAAGGGGAAAAATTAATAATGATTAACGTAAATGACTATTATAGTCCAAGAATAGAAGTATGACCAAATATTAAGTATAACAAGTATATGAATTAGCCATTTATGTTAGTAATTTTTAATTGTGTCACTCTGGAAATGGAAAATTGCAAATTTGATACTAAAGCATTTCATTTCACTACAGGGGTCTTTGCATCCACTTGCAGTGTTAAAATTTTGAGGCAAAGGGGTCTTTGAATCCATCTACAGTGTTAAAATTCTAAATACCCTTTTGTCTCTAAATTTTAAAATGGATTCAGATTTTCTCAACATTAGTTTTACCTTCTTTCGTCATTGGTGAAAGGATATCATTCACCAATTCATCCAAGGAGGGCAAGTCTAGTGGCACTTGAGATGAAGGACAAGAGAAAAAAGAAACTGGAGAAATTCGTAACTTCTGAAACTTCCAAAAACCCTAAGAAAGTCGTAATACATTGCATGTCTTACTCTAATCTCTAGGATGAAAGGGAAACCGAACTCAAAGCTAGACAACCCCAAGATGAGTTTTTCATCCCTTCATAATTGGCCTCGAGCCCTGGGTTGGTTAAAACTAAAGGACCTGAACAGTGAAAAATTGGAGCAGGGGTTAGGGCCTCTAAATCTCTAGATGGCTTCCCTATCAAATTACTAACTTTTCTTTCTAAATACCTATTAGGCTCAAAATTTGAGGCATGGTGACCTTTCAATCTAACTTCCAAATGAGAATGGATAAAATCCTTGCGCTAGCCCAAATTTGTTGAAAACCCCCTCCTCCAATGCATAATACACCAAATCCTCCTCCTCGATGTGGGTCTGATAGTAAGAGACCAACATCTCATTTGAAAAAACATATTTGATGAGTAGTTGCGTGTCTTCAAAGGGTTTATCATGACGATGATCTTTGTACTTAAAAAATATACATCATGTGAATAAAAATATCATGGTTATCATTTAATCTTATTTTGCATTTTGACAAGGATATCAGAGCCTAACATTCTCTAGAGCCCATTCACTCTTCGTCAAAACTACACCTCGCTCTAGTCAGAAACTCCACACCCCTTTCTTTGCCTGCAATTTTTCCATGGGCCTATAGGGTTTCTCCATAATTATTTAATTCCTCTCCCATGGTAGAGATGTTGTGATGTCCTCTTTAACATTTTGACTCCATAAACAAAAATAAAAAATTATAACTATAATTAATAATTAAACCAATCTAGATCCATTTTAACTTTGGATCTACCAAGTGCCAAGACGAAGGAATCAAATATTTCATAAGGTGCAGACATCAAAAAATAAAAAAAAAATGAGAAAACAAAATAGCTTGCAAATTCAACTACCTTTTTTTTAAAAAAATATTAAAACATTTATAACATTGGATAACTTTTTTAAAAATTAAAATATTTATTATATTTGAATAATATTTTTTTTACACTATGGTAACAGAAGTTGTGGGGCCTTTTGATCTCGAATCTCATTTTCCCACTCATCAAGTAAATTTAAGAGGGTATGGCAAAGGAGGATTGGCAGTGGTATGGCCAAGTAAGATTGGCAGACAAACAAGGTTGATAGAATTCGGGCAACAATAGAATAGAGGGTATGGCCAAGGAGGATTGCCAAAGTAGTGGGAGTTTCCACTGATACATCGGCTTTGCAACAAGAATATGAAGAGTTTAAAAGGGATATGGAAGATACCTAGAAAAATGAAGCAGAGGCTTTGCAAATGGAACAAATCATTGGATTGGTTCGTCATGAAAATGTGGCATCCTTCGCCAAAGAGAGGGATAAGATATATTACGAGAAAAGGCTCTTTTTTGGAAGTCATTCTTTGCCTCCCTTACAATCATAATTTTACTGTCCAATTTCTTGAGAGGTAATGGAAGATCCTGTTGAGATTTCTTCTTGTCAAACTTGATAGAAGTTCTATTGAAAGATGGTTTGCAGAGGGGCACACTACTTGTCTCGTGACTAATCAGGTGCTAATCAGTAAAGAGTTCAGACCGAATATCATACTCCAAAGGTCTATAGAAGAGTGGAAGGATAGAAATACAATGGTCACAATAAATTCATTGAAACCTAATCTGGATTCTGATGAGGAGCAGACTGTGTTGTATGCTCTTAATGAATTACTAAGGTTAAGCGAGGAGAAAGAAATGCATAAACAATGGATAGGAGCAGAAGGTTACATTTGTATTTTAGTTGGCCTTCTGGGATAGAATAAGCCATTGATTAGGAACAAAATGGTAGCATTACTTTGTAGCTTGATAAAGGACAATAGTCATAATAAGGTGAACATAGCTGAGGTGGATCATGCTATTGATTTTATTATTCATTCACTTACACATGATATTGGAAAGGGTATGAAAGTCATGGAATTTCTCTTAGAGCTTTCAAAGGATATGCTTGCGTGTGAACAGATTGGCAATGTACAAGGTTGTATCCTCCTCCTTGTTACAATGTCAAATAAATAGTTCAAATTAGGAAAATATGGTGAGGCGATGATATTTGGTTGGGGTAAATGAACAAGAGAGGTGATGTGAGCAACTCAAGAAGACTTGAGTTAGACCTTCTAAGAATGTTATCAAGTCATGGGGTATGCATGTCCTCAAGAAGAAAATGGCAATGGGGTTATCAAGAAGGGAAGACACAATGCCTAGGGTGAAGAAGGAAGAAAGTACTTACCATTCCAATTACAACTCCTCTAGCAATTCCGAGAAATGCCTAGGATGTGTGGATTTTACTCCTCACTACAACAGTCATGTTCATCATCATCTAGGTTTTTATACTTACCCATTACTTAATTCTCTATCCTACAGATGTTGAACAAATTTTGAATTTACAAATCACAAAACATTAGATCCAATGATCTCAGAAAATGTTTATTTTAGATTGAATTTTGGCCAAATGTTGTTAAAGGTCTAACTTAGGGAAATTTTATGATTCACAAAATAAGGTTTCTTTTGCATTAATTCAAAAAATAAGGCTGAAGCCTATTTCTCAACATTTAAGTATTTCCTCCATGTCACTTGTATACCTATGTCTATATGTATATTAAGCTCATATCAGTTATAAAGGCATCAATTAATCTACTAAAATCACTCAAATATGCCTTTCAAAGTCCACTTCTGGTAGCATCTGTGTTGAGCTAAGTTTTGACAGCTTGGAATCACATGAAGTACATTTTCCAAGGGTTTTATGTTTGTTATTGAAAAAGTGAATCGTTTTTTGTCCTTTCCCCTTTAGTTAATTTAGTTTGGAAAGAAATATCACAGTTGACTAGTCATGAAAAAATCAATGGGATAAGGATTTCTTAGGGAAGTGTTTTGAACATTGGTGTCATGACAATTCTATTGTGAGTCACAAGGCTTGGCCTTGCTTTGTTTTGTGGGGGATTTGGCTAGCAAGGGACAAAGCACTATTCTAGGGAATAGATACACATCCAAGCAAGTGGCCCATCAAATCAGGAGTGCTTATGGGGAAACAAGAAAATTTCAATGCTCAAAGCTACAAGGGTTTTAATTGAACCTATGGTTGACTATTTAATGGCTTGGGGCTATTTTAATGGTGTTTGGCAAGGGACTGTGTATCATTTTTGTTCTGGCTACATTTTATTCACATCACTTTCCCATTAAGTTAATACATAATATTTGGTTGGACATGGAACTAAGAATTGAGTTGAGCTATATGCCTTATTTCTTTTGATGAACTATACTACAGATAGGGAAATTCCCAAACTTCAAGTATTGTGAGATTTTAAATTATTAATAGATTGGGCTAATGGGAAAAATATGATAGCAAACTTGGTTTTGAGCTCAGTCATGAGCATAGTTGTGGAGATTAAAAGAATTTTTGAGTCTAGCTTTCTTCTTCACATATATTGGGAGTGTAATGTAAAGGTAGAACAATTCTCAAAGGATTCCTTGTCTTTGCAGGAAGGAATCATCAAAGTTAAATAATTTAGAGATGGGCCCTTGGTTTCAATGAGCTCCCTTTTTAAATAGTTTGGAAGATGATGTTTCTCTATTTTTCTTATAAAAATAGATTAGTAGTGCTATTAACGTCTTAAGAGGACTAAGTATTCGAGGTAGGTTTTGGGATGCTCTGATGTTTATCTAAATGACTCTATTGGAGAACTACAATAAGAAATATTTGGGACATGCTATTGACATCAATAACATATTTTATGGGCTGAAAGGCCAAGGATAATTTATATTTTTTATTTCCTCCTAAAAATATCAAATATAAAGTTTCTTCCCATGAAAAAGAACTATATTTTTCCAAGATAATATCCATTCATGACATAACAACACCAAATAAAGGGAATAAGAATCCTAGCTTGAGAATTTGTAGGCTAGCCTAAGATGAATTTTTTTGTAACTTCATATTTTATTAGTTTTGTAACTTTGTATTTTATTGATATTTTAGCATTGGGCATTTATGTGAACGAGATTGGATTGCAATGAAATCGTTTTGTATCCACATTTCATATATGGGGATTTGCAATTCGGAGGTATCTTCATGTGGTGGATGGATTCGAAGGAGCGAAGTGATATATGATGCAGCAACAGTGGGAAATTTGAAGCTACATAGTCGAGCAACCCTTGCAATCTCAGATTTTGCAGGGTCCTATTTTTTCTCCGCAGGGGTTTTTGATCGGTCAAGAGTATGCTCTCGGTGCAAAACAATTACGCCATCAGTGACAAGACGGCTAGGGTTCGATTCCTATTGGCTTCAATAGGGAGTCTTTTAAGGTAGAGGGTTTGATTCTGGTTGGCTACAGTAGGGAGTATTTTCAGATATATTATGGAGAACATTTTCTTTGGTAGCAGGACTCAGGTTTGACCAATCAGAAGAAGCAGTTGTTAAGTTATGGTATGTTCTATGCTTATAACAGTTTACTTCTTTTTCTTATTATATTCCACCGATTATCAATCACATGTACATAAACTAAAGTGTAGATAGAACATTAAACGATCGACAGAAAGCAAGCCAAGATAAGAGACACAAGATGTGGTGGCTAGCGAGGGATAAACCCCATAATGTGTGGGGAAACCCTTTGATCAAATCTTCTTTTATCTTCAATAATTCAGCAGAGAGAAATATTACAATAAATCTGATTCATATCAGCAGTAGCAAACCCTAGATCAATAGCATCAGCATTAGCAGCTTCATCATCAAACTAGGGCAGACGATATCTTGCAAACCATTCATTGGATTGACTTCATTCCACCACCAAAAGTTGCGGCTTTCAGAGGAGGTTTAGATGAACTTACAGTGCAGTTCCAAAGAGGAAATCTTCTAGGCCACGCAAGTCAATCTTTACTTCTGCAGTTGCAGCTTCAGTTTCAGCAGTTTCCGGCTTCAAACTAGGGAAGTCGATATCTTGCAAACCGTTCATCGGATTGACTTCATCCACCACCAAAAGTTGCGGCTTTCAGAGGAGGTTCAGATGAACCTACAATGCAGTTCCAAAGAGGAGATCTTCTAGGCCACGTAAGTCAATCTTTACTTCTGTAGTTGCCGATTCAAATTCAACAGCTTCCGGCTTCACATGTGTGAGAGAGAGACCCATTTCAGCGCAGTAGAGAAGAGACTCATTTCTGTGTAGTAGAGAGAGAGATGTGATGAGATGAGTGAGTCCAAATGAGGAAAAGTCCTTTTATATTTATACACAACGTTGGTGCGTGAATAGATGCGACTGATGGGCTTCTGAGCCTACATGAGTTGTAGGTCGACTTGATAATAATTCCATAATCAAAATAAATTCATATTTCCATGAATACTTATCCGAATCGGATGATCTTTATATCAATCCTACACCTCTTGATGAGAGGAAACTAATAAAAATATTATCAGCCATGAATAAGATGACCCTCATGAAGTTTTTCCTTGGTTGCCAATTTTAACACTCCATCTCAACCATGGAGAACTTCATCTGCAATCTGTCTATCGGTCGTTACTATTCATCCATCAAATGCACTGCCCTGTACAGCCTGACCCTTGCCCTACTCTGCTCTATTCTGCCTGTTCTGCTTTGTCTTGTTCTGCCCTGCACTGATCTGTACTGTTTTGCTCTATTCTACTATTCTCTTGCATTGTTCTGTTCTGCTCTGCTTTTGTCTGAATTATGAAGAAGAAGAAATGATCGAGGATGTATCATACTGACTGAAAGTCAGTCTCACAGTATGTACCACTGGTCCCAGACCAGTCTCAACCAACCTGAAGTCAGCGTCATAGTGAGTACAACTCCACTGGTCCTAGACCAGTATCATCCTCCACTGACTCAAAGTCAGTCTCAGAGTGCGTACCACTGGTCCCAGACCAGTCTCAATCGACCCGAAGTCAGCTTCATAGTAAGTACCACTCCTACCACTGGTCCCAGACCAGTATCGCAGTCTCAGAGAGTGCACCACTGGTCCTAGACCAGCCTCAACCGACCTGAAGTCAGCATCATAGTATGTACCACTCTCACTGGTCCCAGACCAGTACTGCACTGATACGAAGTTAGTCTCAGAGTATGTACCACTGGTCCCAGACTAGTCTCAACTGACCCGAAGTCAGTGTCATAGTATGGTACAACTACTACCACTGGTCCCAAACCAGTATCCTAGTCTCAGAGAGTGTACCACTAGTCACAGACCAGTCTCAACCGACCCAAAGTCAGCGTCATAGTATGTACCACTCTCACTAGTCCCATACCAGTACTGCACTGACACGAAGTCAATCTTGGAGTATGTACCACTAGTCCCAGACCAGTCTCAACTAACCCAAAGTCAACGTCATAGTATGGTACAACTCCTACCACTGGTCCCAGACCAGTATCATTGATCCCAAATCAATGGAGGTCATCCTAGTGTAGGGAGTACGGTAGATACAACGATGCGTCCATCGGTACTACTATGGTCCCTAACTTCATTTCCCTGCTCATTGATCAGATGAGAGGTACTTCCCATGAGTCCCAGACTGCATTGGTAGGATGCCTCGACAAGAGAACTAATTAATCCTGTCCTCACAGGAGAACACATCAATCCTTCTACAACCGCCGTGGAGAACACATCAATCCAGGCTGCCATGGAGAACACATCAATCCAGGCCTCACAGGAGAACTAATCATCCTGCTACACAGGACAGCGAATCATCCTGTTCCACAAGAGAGCGAATAATCTTGTCCCACAAAAGAGCGAATCATCTTGTTCCAGTGTGCACCACCAGGGGAGGGTGAGTCACGCTGTGGTCATATGTTGCTCCAGTAGGAACCACAAGCCCTCAGAGCTCCCAGAGCTCAATGTATGCAACATGGAGGACCCTTGTACAAGGGTTTGTTGCCGACTCCAAGTCGTTTGGGAAAATCATAGATTAGATCTTTCCTCGGGGCTTTGACAAGGTGTATCAACCTGTACATCATCTTAATGTGATGGAGCTTCCTTGCTCATCGACTACCATATCCCAGATGATGTCTATCTGCTGGAGCAATTGACGAGTACGGGATTCCTCAATAATCGAATCCCATCTCTGGTTGTTACAGAGAATCACAGTGGTATCCAATGTAAATCGAAACAGCTCACTGAAGAGCTTTCGCAACCAGACTGCCTCACACGAGGTTATGCTAGCAACAATATATCCTGCTTCGGCGGTGCTCAAAGCCACCGCCTTCTGCTTCCTGCTCATCCAGGATATTGAAGCAGATCCCAAGGTGAAACAGTACCTGGAAGTGCTCTTACGGTCCATCACACTGCCCGCCCAATCAACATTAGTATATCCAAGTGGTCTCACATCTCCAGCAATGTATCTTAATCCATGAGTGATTGTCTCCTAAAGACATCCTAGAATATTCCTGGCATCAATCTAGTGAGGCTCAACCAAATATGAGCTCACAATGCTAACTGCAAAACATATGTTCAGATGGAGGTTCACCAAGAACATCAATGCGAATGAGTTTTTTTTTTTGAAACTCAGAGGCATTTCCCAAGTCTCCTCCGACATCACTACCATATAACTTCTAAAAGTTAAGATCCTCGAGGTAGTCACAGGCTTGCAGTCCATCATACCGAATCTTTCCAATATATCTACCACATATTTTCCTTGAGATAGGAAAATTTCCCTTGGCTTCTGCCATACTTCAAGTCCTTGGTCCTCTATTTCAAATTCAGAAGCCAGCTCCCTCTTACATTTGTGAATGAGAGGGTCTGCACCTGTTAGAAAAAGGTCATCCACATACAACACCAGTATGAGAGGCTTGTCATCTTCAACCTTAAAGTAAAGGTTAGGATCGGCTTCACTCCTAGTGAATTCCAACTTCATCAAGTAGCTATCGATCCTCTCATACCATCCTCGGGGTGCTTGCTTCAGCCCATAGAGAGCCTTCTTCAACCTGCATACATGAGATTTTCAATCATAAATCTCAAATCCTTCAGGTTGCTCCATATAGACCTCTTCTTTGATAGAACCGTGCAAGAATGCAGTCTTGACATCCATCTAATGTAGGTTTCATCCTTGTGAAGCCACAAGGGCTATGATCAAGTGGATGGTCGTATATCTGGCAACAGGTGCAAATATCATAGTCTATACCTTCCTTCTGGGATAAACCACGAGCAACAAAATGAACCTTATACTTTTCCATACTTCCATTTGCTGCATGCTTTATCTTGTAAAGCCATTTTGAAGTAACAATTGTCTTGTCCAGGGTCTGGGAACTACTTCTCAGACATCATTCTCCATAATAGACTCATATTCTATGGTCATAGCACCCTTCCATAGTTCATGCTTGACGACATCTGAGAATGATGAAGGCTCATTTTGTATGATTGTGCTCATGATGGTCAGGTATCCCTGATACTTGTTAAGTTTCTTACATTGACGAAAGGTTCCTCAGGGTGCAGCATGTCCTTCAGCATCATCAAGTATCCCCCTAAGCCATGAAGGCCTCTTCCTAGAAGAGGAAGGCTCATGTGGATGAGAATTAATCAGATCCATGGGTTCTTCTACATCAAGCATTGATTGATCATCCTTTTCTTTCAGTTCCCTGGGGTCGACTTCTTGAGAGCTCCTCAAAGTCGGAAGATTGTTCACCTTGCGGTCAACTTTTCTTCAGGAGTCTTGGAACCCAATGCTTGATGTGGGCATCGATTTTGTACATATACGGTGGTGATTGTAGTTTCAGCCCATAGAAACTTCGGAAGTCTTTGATCATGTAGCATGGCCCGGACAGCTTCCATCATCGTGCGGTTCTTCCTTCCCACCACACCATTTTGCTCAGGAGTATGTGGTGTAGTAGTCTCCCTCTTAATGCCAACTTCAGGTATGCCTGAGTAAACCAATTGTAATATATCGGAGGTCTTTCTTTGGCTTGATGGGAATGGTCCCCTTTTGAGCTTTCCTTTGGCACATCCCGGACATACACTTTCTCTCTACTTGGAATTCGGGCATCCCCGTTACCATCTGTCCTACATCGGGTAGAGCTTTGTAATGAAGGTGGGCAAACCTTCGATTCCAAAGTTCAGAGTAAAGAGTTGTGTCACAAGACATGACACCTAGCGGACTTCCATGGACCTGATATAATGAATCAACACTAAACCCAAGAGTAAATGCATATTTAATATTATTTTTCCATATACATACCTTGCCATTGCTGAAGGTTACCTTGTAGCCTCTGTCTTCCATTGCCAAGATGGAAACTAGGTTCCTTTTGAGGTGAGGTGCATTTAATACATCCTAGAATTTCTAGCCTTCTTGAATGCTTGTCCTCTTCCTTGATTCCCATCTCTCCTCTTACCTTTTCTGTTGAATTTGTCATTCCTTTGATTGCCATTAGAGGGATTTCGAGTTGCACCACTGCATACTGTACCATGCTTCTCCAATCATGATTATCATCATGCTACCCATGTCCATGATTTTATCCATCACAATGCTGCTCAAACTAGTGTGCATCATCATCATGCTATCCTATATGTCCATGATCTCATGTTTCCCTTTATGTCCATGATCTCATTCATCATGATGCTCATGATCTCATACATAGTGACTTGCTTTATCGCAAATGTAACATCGTCATTTTCTTCTAGCCTTAGGTCCAACCTTTCCTTTTGATTTAGTCCCAGAATTATTTCTTTTCTTTGCATGAGAAGAAAAGGCAGCAGGAGGACCTTTAGGCATGCGCATTTCTTGCACTTCTTCCCTTGTTTCTTCTTGAATGCATCTATCCATTAATTCCTCAAAACCAAGAATTACATTATAGTTCAAAAGAGTAGTCCAGAACACATACCATTCAAATGGCAATCCTCCAAGAGTTTTGAGTGCCATTTCTCTGTCAGTAATAGTTTCCCCAATAGATAGGAGATCGTTCTTGATCTCGGTGATTCTTAAGAAGTATTCTTGCATACTTTCATCTTTACCCTTCTTGATTTCCCTCAGCTTATTTCTAAGAAACAAAACTTGATTTGCATCATTAACTTTAAATAAACTCACCAGTCTATCGTATATTTCCTTGGAGGTGTCCAGTTCAGAGATGTAGGCCTCCAAGTGCTTGTCGATAGAGTCCAGGATGATCTTCTATTGTTTTGACTTCTCCATTTTTTCATTTGTTCCAGGAAGCAGCAGATGCATTTGATGGAGGCTCAACAATATTGCCTCTCACATGATCCAACACTCCTTGATTCTCAAGGGTTAGATCGATAGACATCTTCCATCCCTGATAGTCAGCCTTCACACGGAGCTTGTCTTCAGTAGGAAAGAGTGTTGAGGACCCCATAGTTCTTTTAGGATAGCCTTGACAATATTCTCTTCGATGATTGCTCTTGCTCTTGCTCAGGCTTTGTCTTCACCTCAGCTCTGATACCATGTTAAGTTATGGTATGTTCTATGCTTATAACAGTTTACTTATTTTTCTTATTATATTCCACCGATTAGCAATCACATGTACATAAAGTAAAGTGCAGATAGAACATTAAACGATCGACAGAAAACAAGCCAAGACAAGAGACACAAGATGTGGCGGCTAGCTAGGGACAAACCCCACAATGTGTCGGGAAACCCTTTGATCAAATCTTCTTTTATCCTCAATAATTCAGCAGAGAGAAATAGTACAATAAATCTGATTCATATCAGCAGTAGCAAACCCTAGATCAATAGCATCAACATTAGCGGCTTCATTATCAAACTAGGGCAGACGATATCTTGCAAACCGTTCGTCGGATTGACTTCATTCCACCACCAAAAGTTGCGGCTTTCAGAGGAGGTTCAGATGAGCCTATAGTGTGGTTCCAAAGAGAAGATATTCTAGGCCACGCAAGTCAATCTTTACTTCTGTAGTTGCAGCTTCAGTTTCAGCAGTTTCCAGCTTCAAACTAGGGCAGACGATATCTTGCAAACCATTCATCGGATTGACTTCATTCCACCACCAAAAGTTGCGGCTTTCAGAGGAGGTTCAGATGAACCTATAGCATATTTCCAAAGAGGAGATATTCTAGGCCACGCAATTCAATCTTTACTTCTGCAGTTGCAACTTCAAATTCAACAGCTTCCGGCTTCACATGTGTGAGAGAGAGACCCATTTCAGTGCAGTAGAGAAGAGACTCATTTCTGCGTAGTAGAGAGAGAGAGAGATGTGATGAGATGAGTGGTCCAAATGAGGAAAAGTCATCTTATATTTATACACAACGTTGGTGGGTGAATAGATGCGACTGATCGGCTTCTGAGCCTACATGAGTTGTAGGTCGGCTTGATAATAATTCCATAATGAAAATAAATTCATATTTCCATGAATACTTATCGGAATCGGATGATCTTTATATCAATCCTACACCTCTCGACGAGAGAAATCTAATAAAAATATTATCAGCCATGAATAAGATGACCCACATGAAGTTTTTCCCTGGTTGCCAATTTTAACAGCAGTCCATGGAAACATGCTTTTCCTAGCTGTCGAATTTTTAAGGAATTCCTCTCTTCTTTTATTTCATTCTCTCTATCACTCCTCGTGTATTTTCCGTCGTTCATTTCTCTGTTGGTGGGCATCCTCATCTCAACAATTCTTGTGATTAATTAACTCTGGTTGGATTCCTTTCTGCCATCACATATGATCCACACCAATCATTGCACACTTCTTGGAAACCACACATTTCATTCTGTGAGTGGAAGGGCATCAAATGCAGTCAGTGCAGACAGATAGTTGTTTCACTAAATGTTTCAAGCATGGAATTTCAAGGTATAATTTCTCCTTTGCTCGGCAATATCTCCTTTCTTAGGATTCTCTACCTTAGCAAGAACAACTTCCATGGTCACATTCCATATCAATTCAGAAATTTGTATTGCTTAAACAAGTTTGCCATTTCTTGGAGTGAACTCCAATTTCTTTTCCGCCCACTCTTAGTATGTGCCACAGTTTACATAACTTCCTTATGTACACTAAAAATCTCACATGTACAATCCTGACATGGTTGGGAAACATATCCTCTTTGGAACACATCGAACTGGGTAGCAACAACCTTCACAGGGGTATTCCATCTGAATTGGGCATACTAACCCAAGTGAGATTTATAAATATGCATATGAACAATCTCACAAGGCAAATTCCATTGCCCTTGTCTAACTACTCCAGTCTTGAAGTATTCATTATTGAGGCTAACCATTTTATTGATAACATTCCTACCGAGTTGTGTACTAAGCACACTCATATGGGTGGTAATCAGTTGAGTGGTAGCATTCCTGCTTACCTCTTCAACTGCATGATCCTTCAACATTTTGATGTAGCGTACAACTAGCTCAGCAGATTAGTGCCCATGGAGTTCGGTAAGCTGACGCAACTCAAGTGGCTTAACTTAGGTAGTAATAACCTGGTTAGCAGCAGCACTACTAGCCTGCCTATTCTTACTACCCTTACTAATTGTTCCAACTCACAAAATCTATATTTTTTTGTAACCATTTTAAGGGACGTTTTCCCTCTTCCATGGGTCATCTCCCTACTAAATTATACTACATAAACTTGGGAGTGAATGAATTAATAGGAGATATACCTCCACAGATTGGAAACTTGACTAGTTTAACCGAGCTTCATTTATACATCAATAATTTTATAGGGCCTATCCCTTTTACACTTAATACCCTTCAAAACTTGCAACAATTAATTATCAGAGAAAACTATTTACAAGGAAACATCCCTTCAAATATTGGGAAACTCAAATGCTTAGGGCTTTTAGGTCTCTTTAAAAATAATTTTGATGGAAGAATCCTTGATTCTATTGCAAACCTCCAACAGCTAAGATATCTAGATCTTTCTTATAAGCAATAATCAGGTAATATACCTGAAAATATCAGGAAATGTGTGAATTTACTAAAGCTAGACCTATAATACAACAGGCTCATTGGGAAAATACCTCCAAAATTTGTAGTGCTTGAAAATTTAGCTTTGCATTTCAACCTTTCAAACAACTTATTACATGTACCTATGCCTTTAGGATTAAGCAAGATGGATATGCTTCAAGCTATAGATACTTCTGTGAATCAATTGACGACAGCATTCCAAGCACACTCCAAAGTTGTAGAGAACTAGAGTACCTCAATCTTTCCCACAGTTCCCTTGAAGGTCCAATTCCAATCACAGTCAATGAACTTCAAAGCCTTGAGGACATGGATTTATCGTACAATAATTTATCAGGTGGAATACCCTTATCATTAGAAAAGATCAAAATGCTTAAGAATTGTAATTTTTCTTTCCACAAATTGTCAGGAAAGGTCCCTAAAGGAGGAATTTTCAAAAACCTTAGTGCCATGGCATTCATGGGAAATCCTAATCTCTGTGGATCCCGTGTATGTCTTCCATCATGCCATGCTCACAAACATTAAAATGTTTGGAATACAAAATTAGTTATCATACCTATGGTTATTGGTGTCATGGTTGTTGTATTGTGTTTGTTTTTGGGAATCTTGTGGATTCAAAATAGAAATAAACATATTCATAGAGAGGACAAGACATGCTTCACTATAGGGCATTGAAGAATTTCATATGGAGAGATCATGACTACAACAAATGAATTTACTGATGCCAACTTGTTAGGAGTTGGTAGTTTTGGAAAAGTGTACAAAGGGGTTCTAAATGATGGCACAATTGTTGCTATCAAGCTTCTCAATTTGGAAAATGAGGGGGCTGACAAGGGTTTTTACAAGGAATGTAATGTTTTGGGTAAAGTTAAGAACCGAAATTTTATTAGAATAATAACATGCTATTCAGACCTCCAAATTAAAGCTTTGAAAATGGAATCTTAGAGAAGTGTTTATATCCTAATGACCAAGAAGAAAGTAATTTGAGCTTGTTTCAAAGGTTGAATATAGCAATAGATATCGCACAGGAATGGCATATCTCCATCACCATTGTTTCATGCAAGTACTCCATTGTGATTTGAAACATAGTAATGTGATTCTGGATGAAGATATGACAACATATTAAACAGAAGTTGGCGTTGGTAGTATACGTTTTGCAAATTTGAAGGATTCAAAGATCACTTCAACACATGCACTCAAAGGTTCAACAGGCTACATTCCTCCAGGTATTATGTGAACTAAATAGCATATCAAAAAAATGTTAGATATTAGAGGAACTAGATATCATACTAATCAATGTTGTCAATGTCTTGTTTTTATTAAAATCTCTATATTATAAACCTTACAATGAGAATGTTTCAATGTAGAATATGGATTTGGTGGATGTGCCACAATAAAAGGTGATGTTTATAGCTACAGAATAGTGTTATTGGAGATTTTGACTAGAAATAAGCCCACACACAACATCTTTGTGGAAGAAATGAACTTGTTGAAATGGGAGGGTAGTGATTTTCTAAGTCGAGTAAAAGTTGTGGTCGATGGGAGTCTATTGAGGAGGACAAGTATGGGCACTATAGAAGATAAGGAGTTGAATTGCCTCAGTCAACTCATAAGTGTGGGTTTTATCTGCACAAAAGAATCTCTTGAAGCACGACCTACTATGATGGACATTGTTAGTACATTGGAAATCATCGAAGAAACTTTTTTGGGAGCTCCAGTGATTGAAACAATTCAATAAATAATATCACATTTACTAGGCAGTACAAGTACTACTCATAACAACATTGGCAAAGGCCAAAGTTCTTCTATGTTATTATAAGGGAGTAGTGGTTGAATGATTGAACCATGAAGTAGTTTGATCCATTGTCAGTTGTTAACTAAACCATGAATTAATTTAAGTTATTTGTCATTAGTTCCATCTAGTTCAAGGCTTATTCTTCTCTCCTCTATGCAGCTAATTTTTATTTCTATTCCACTCTCCTTTATTGTAACTTGTTGGGTCCATGAGCATGAACAATAAAGTGAAATATGCCATAAGTGGTGTCTTGTAAATGTTTCTACAATATAAAATCCCCTGTCCTTATTTTAGAGAAACTTTATGTATATCAATATTAATGTTCAATATTCTTCTACAACTATAGTAAAATGAAAATGTTCTAGATATAGATAGACCAAAGGTTTTGTATTTGTTTTAGAGGATGAAAGAACATGTCAGCGATTTTGTTTCCACAAGCATTCATGAAACATGAACATGTTGACAAAAATGAAGCTTAGATTATTTTTTATATGTTCGTCCTTTACACCAGCACTATGAATCCACAGTTGTATCAGAAGATCAATTTGTACCAGACACAGTTCTACCTTATTCCCAAAATAGTTAAGAACTAGTTTGGACACCTAATTTCCATAGGAGGTAGTTGTAGGTTTAAATCTGTAGCACAATTATTATATTATTAGTTCAAGATTTGGACTTGAGCTATGTTTTAAAATATTATCGTGTCATCGATTTTAAATAGGCCTGTTATCTCTGATATGCCATTAAGGTAACTCTTCTGCTTTTCAACACAAGATATGATTTACAACATGATAAATATGGATTATAGATGGATTTGGGGGTTTTGTTTGTTTATCAGCATGAACTCTTTTAGGCATGAACACTATGAATAATCCGTTTCAGAAATATTCATTTATTAATATGGAACAAAAGTGTTGAGAATATGCACAAGTGAATCAGATTTTTGTTTATATCCATAGATTGGGGAATTAAATTTCTATTTATATCCATAGATTGGACCCTAGTAATGTGTTATTCATCAAGAGTATTGTATTTGACAAATGGGAGTCTATATGGTCATGATATGAGAAGCATGAACTTCCAGTTTTTCACTAAGGCTAATATTGTGTCTACTGTGACAAACACTTGGACTCACTAGTCTCCACACAATATCCCTGTACCCAGAAAAACATAGTTCAAATACTTTTGAGACGTGATTTTAGCATGATTGGTGACTACTGTTGGAAAGTTTGCAGGAAACTTTGATGTCCAGTCTATGGTACTACGTAAATTGGCTACTGAGTTTGGATATATTTTCCTATTACAACAAGAGTGTTATGTTGAGAGAGAATTTCTATAGGACTTTCTAGTAATGCTTTAGAGTAAGTGTTCTAGTTTTGAATTTCCAGATGTAGAGTCAGGGTCTATAAGGAAGCAACACATAGGCTTGCATGATAAATCTATTGCTATCAATAAGACGTGGTTGTAACATTCCCATATATTTAATGATCCAATAGATAAGACACTTGGAGCGACTGCTGGGATCAAAAGAAATCTGATCTGTGCTTATTGAGGTGTTGAGCACATGATTTTGTTTGCCATTTGTTCAAGTGCAATGAGGAAAGTACCTTTAGCAAGGATAAATGGGTATGGAATCAGATGTTTGAAGAGAAATAAACCAACAATGAATTTAGTCTTTATAAGAGAAAAGTTCATCCATGCGTGAAGGTCTTATAATCTTGCTCTTAAGATACACCATAACACAAGAAATTCTGGAGATTCATATTTTCTTATCTAAATCACAGGAAACATTAGGGCTTAGTTATCTTTTTTTATTGGAAGAACACATATATAAACCTTATGTGCCTTATTTCTTATCTATGAAGAACTAAGGCTTTTAATATGACTAAAGCTAGTAGTGAGGGAAACTATAGAAGCAACAACAAAGCATACTTCTTCGCAGTATTTCTCCATACAGAGGATACTTACAATTTTTTTCCATGCATACTCTTGTGCCTCATTTGTAAATAAATATGTCCTTATGTGGCATGAAAAGAATCTAATTCTAGATATATATATGACAACAAGAGCATGAACTGGTTGGAAGTCAGAATTGAGGTGTCCTTTATCCTTTTCCTGACAGCAAAACTCAATTACATAAAGAGAATAAATAGCATTTTGTGACAATATAAAATCATTTAGAAAGATAAGGCACGGGATATAGAATTAGAATTACTTCCTTTATATTTTCACCTATAATGCATAGGCTACAGATATTAAAAGACAAATTTTTTGCTAAAGTATCAATTTCTATACAAGCTCTTGTTTGCTCAGGAAAGAATATAACCAAAAGCCCTATCTAGTTTTCTCAGCTACACTTTGCAATGTTGTTGAATGACTATAGTATTTTTGTCACCTAGTTCAATTAATAGTAGTGTAATTAAGGAAGGCAAAGTCAAGAGGTCCATCACAATCTAGTCTAAAATATTAGTTAGATAGAAAACTTCTACATGAGAGAAGATTTGAAATGTGTACCCGAGGTTCATAAATATTTCCGCTCAAATGGGTTTTAGTTTTAGCTTGTGAAACATTGTCAAATACAAGTTATAGCAACAATTCCATGATGACCTGTTTGAAGTAGCGAAACACTAGAATCCAAAGCTCCAATACCAAATGTTATGCAACCAGCTCACAAAATATAAAAAAGATAGTTCAATGAGTTAAAAATGAGCCTCTTCGAGGAGTAAACCTCCTTTCCATTACAGAAATGAAAAATGCTTGGAGATATAAATGGCAAGACCTCTTTTCTATATATAGGAGCCAAAGGGGTCACAATATAATCAAATCCGACATAACAATAACAATGTAAGGGCACAACAATACCAGTAGTGGGCTTCTATGGGGTACAATAATAAAAATATGGGGACAACTTGGGCACAACAATAAGAATAAGGGGATACATTGACAATAATAATAAGGAAATACACTAGTATTATAGGGACCCAACACTAAGCTTCCAATCATGGAAATATATGGATTGATTTACCTCTGGTGATTCATCGTGTTTACTCAATTTGTAGCCAGTTACCATAGGATTGAACACTGGTTTGCAGTCTTCCATGCCAAACTATTTTAATTTTTCTCTAAGAAACTTTAATTGAGAAATGAACATTCCTTTACTATCTTGAATAACTTGAAAACCAAGGAAGAAACTAACGTCACCCAACATTGAGAACTCAAATTATTTTTTCATTTCTTGTGAATTTTTTTCCCATCTCCTCCAAATCACTCCCAAAAATAATATCATCTACATACACAAAAATAATTAGAAAATGATCACCTTCAAATTTGATATATAAATTTCTTTCCGTGGATCCCTTTTTGAAGCATTGGTGTTGTATATGTTTGTCTAAATTTTCATACCATGCCCTTGAAGCTCGTTTTAAGGCATAAAGGGAATTTTTCAACCTGAAAACTTCATTCTCATCATCACCTAATAAAAAATCTTCAGGCTATTCTATATAAAATTCTGCTTCTAGATCACCATTCAAGATAGCCGCGTTGACATCCATTTGATAAACTTTAATTTTCTTGGATCATGCAAAAGCCAAAAACATTCTTATTGCATCGAATCTAGTATAGGTGAAAAAGTTTCATCAAAGTCAATACCTTCTTCTTGAGTATACCCTTTGCACACAACTCTTGACTTGGTCCTTACCACCTTGTTGTCCTCATTTAACTTGTTCTTGAACACCCACTTGGTTCTAATGATGTTTTTGCCCTCTAGCCTCGGCAAAATCTCCCATGGATTGTTCTTATTAGTCTGACCTAACTCTTCACTCATTTCCTTCACCCAATTTTGATGTTCTCTAGACTCATTGAAGTTTTTGGGCTCGATTTGAGACAACAATGCATAATGTGCTTTATTGACGCTATCTAATAATTTTCTCTTTGTTTTAACTCCAAGCTCTTTGTTCCTAATAATTTGACGTTTCAAGTGATTCTTTGGAATATGAATTTGTGGAGATTTCCTTGAAGTGGAGGTATTCCTTCCTTCTTCCTCTTCTTCATCCTTTCAAAATTTCTTGATCCTCATATTCCATGAAATCATGATCAGCTACAACATCTTTGGAATCATTATATTTAGGCAAATTTTCATCACTAATAATATCAATACCTTCAACTATGCTTTTGGTTTTCCTTTTGTAGGATGTGTATCCCTTACTCTTGAAGGAAGAGCCAAGGAATTTTCCTTCATCAGCTCTCTGTTTGAACTTGCCAAGTTTTTCTTTTGTCCTCTTGATGTAGCATTTTTTCCAAAATATTCTTAAGTGGCGATTTTTTTTTTTTTCCTTTCCACGACTTTTATAGAGTTTTGTCACTATTCGGCATAAGAAGAACTCTATTGGAAAAATATACTACTTTTCGAGCTGCTTCTCCCCAAAACTTATCTGACACACCAAATTCATATAAGGTAGCTCGTGCCATATCATAGACCAACCTATTTTTCCTCTCTAATACAAAATTTTGTTGTGGTGTTATAACTATGGAGTATTGCCTCTTGATCCCATGTTCCTCATAAAAATAATGAAATTCATTGGACATGAACTCACCTCCTATATCATCTCTAAAACATTTTATCTTCAAATAAACTTCATTGTCAACAGGTGCCTTAAAATACTCGAATTTGGTGAAAGCTTCATATTTTTATTTCATGAGCATAATCAAGATGGCTCTAGTGAAGTCATCAACAAATAATATCAAATATATCTCACCTCCTAGAATTTGATTTCTTGTATGACCACATACATCTGTATGCACTAGCTCCAATGGTCTGCTTGTAGTGAAGTCCTTGGATTTGAAATTCACACTTGTTTGTCTCCAAAATTCGTATGACTTGCATATTGTGTTATATGGTTTAGCCAACCTCAGTAATCCTATAACTACTCATATCTTGATAACTTTGATTAGATTCTCAAAATTAACATGAACCAATCTCCTGTGCCATATCCAACATTCTTCTATTTTCCTCATGTGATAACTCTCTCTAGTGTCATAAAAAATATACCTGTTGGTGTTACTTCTAATGAAATTTCCCACCAAATTTCCTAATTCTTCATTTTTGATCTCACATTCTTTGGATATGAAAGTAACCTCATGCCCATTATCACACATCAAACTCACATTAAGGATATTTTCCTTCAAACCATCAACATATAGCAAATTTCGAGCTTTGGTCTTCTTGTCCAATCTAACTATTCCATTGCCTTTGATGGGAATTGTTACATCATTTCCAAAACTAAAATTACCTTTTTCAAACTCTTTTAACTGTAGGATTTTTCTCTTATCACCAATCATATGGTTCAAGCATCCACTATCGTTCAACCACTTATCATGTTGATCATGAGCTATCAAAGCAATCTCACAATGTTTAAAATTTTGAGCCTTCATCTTCCATGTTCTCACAACTTTTTATTGATTAGATTTCTCTTGTGTGTGGTACATGAAGGATTTTGGAAAGCTATATCTACACTCACTAGATTTGCGATAAAATTTATTGCATCTGAAAAACTCGATCTCATTCCTCAGTGGAGAAAAATAATTATTTCCATTAGCATGCAAAATATTTGGTCCTTGAGAAACTTTTGATCTATCAAGATTTCTTATTGGAAACATATTCAGCCTAAAATTTATCACCTTGTGTCCAAGATTATTACATGCAAAAAAATAACCATAAAATATGTAGAATACTTGAATTTTTGTTGCCATGATGGAGGAGTGAAATTTGAGGCCCTTGGTTGCTTCACATGTTGATTTTCTGTTGATTTGATTTCAGCTCCATTATTTTGCAAACTCTTATTAGTTGTTGCAACATTTTCTTGAATTTCTTTTCCTTTCAAATAATCTACATAACTTTTACTTGGTTTATCTTTGACATTTTCTAGAGAAGGATTGAAGCCCAAACCGATTTTTTCCTTTGGTGACCTTTAGTTCCATCTTTTGATCGTTTGGATGTTAATCCAATAATTTTCCTCAAGTTTGTGGCAATTTTCTCTCCATTACTATACCTAATTGGTGATCACATTTTCTTTCATTTTTACCTCTTCCCATTCTCCCTTTAAGAAGATGATATCCTCCTCATGGGTGCATGGAATTGGAGTTCTATTGGTATTCTTCTTCCAAGGCTCCTTTTCTCTTTCCAACTCAGACAAATTATTTTTTTGAACCACAATTTTTTGCAACAAATTTTCTTTGAATTTATCAACTTCATCCAACTATGTCTTTAGAGAACTATCATCCAAAGGAGGTTGATTCTCCTTTAGTTTCCATATTTCTTCCTTAAGCAACTTGTTTTGTTTCTAGCCTTGTTTAGCTCATCAAGTGAAATAAGGAGCTCAAATTCATAATCAATCTCTCCATCCTCAAGTTTTGATTTATCTTGGGACTCAAATGCCATACGAACACATTCATTTTGCACTTCTTCTTTGGATGAATAATTTTCACTACATTGTTCTTAAGTATTAATTTCATCTTTTGAGTACTAGATCCTTCTATTTTGGGCTTTACCTTTTCGAAATTTATCAATTTCATCTTTAATCCTCATCTAAATCTTCTTCTGCTCCTTTTCACCTATTTTATGTCGATGCTTTGTAGCAAAATGTCGAACTTCTCCACTTGTGAAGCACTTGAAAGGAAGATCACTTTTATCCTTTTTGGAAACTATCTATAACCTATTTGAAAACTAAGCAAATTCTTCATCACATTCACTACTAAAATAATCTTCCTCTTCCTTCATTTTCTTTGGAATTTTCTTGAGATTTTTTGTAAGAGCCTTGAAATTCTTCGAGGCCTCGAAAGTTCCTTCACTAGACTCATATTTCTCTTCTACAATGAGCACATCATAAACTATAAGAATTCCAAGCAATTTATCCATAGTGAGAGTGCTCAAGTCATACATCTCCTCAATAGTAAAAAAAATTGGCTTAAATCTTGCTACTAAATACCTCATGATTTTCTAAATAATGACCTCATCTCCAAATTTTTCATCTATGCTCTTTATCAAATCTATCACTGTTTCAACCCTTTTATAAATACTCTCCAAGAGATTCATATTCTTTGATTTTCAAGCTCTCAAACCTCATGCTATAGGTTTGGATCTTCGCATTCTTCACCTAATTATCACCTTCATAGTTCTTCTCACTTTTGTCCCAAAGATATTTTGTTGATTTATAATGCATGACTTTTATCAGCTCATTCTAACTAAGCCTTGCCAAAATAACATTTTTGGCCTTATCATTGTTTTTAAAAAATTTCTTTCCATCTAGGTATCAAGGAAGAACATCAAAAAAAACATATCGAGTCACTACAGTATATTAAACATCAACCTGTAAACTCATGAGATTCCTTTATATTCTCATCTTCCATAAATTGTAGTTCTCACCGTAAAAAATGAGAAGCGTCACACAATGGCTGGCCATTGTCCCTTCTTAATCTCTCTTTTTAGCGGTCAAGTTTTAGTAAAGGAGCCTACGCTAATACCAATTGTTACACATAAGTAATGTTGATATGGGTGGGGGGGGAGTGAATGAGTATTATGAAAATATTATAAAAAAAAATCAACTAAAACTTACTCATAAATTCCCTTAAAAAGATGTAACAAGATCATTCAGATGAGAAAAAAAAACAATTATTACATGTAGACACTGGGATTTTAGGTGGAAAAACCCCCCTCCAGGGAGAAAAACCACAGAAGTATTTGTTTCTTATTACTCTTATCTATTGCTTCAAAATATTATCATTTACATTACATCAATTGGTCACCACTAGAAATGGAGCACCCACCCCTTGACTGAAATGAGAAATGTTGGCCACCATAAACTTGGAGCACCCACTCCTATAATAGACAATCAACATGCACTTAACTTGAAGCGCGTACTCCAAGTACAAAAAATTTCCGCAGCAAGATAATATAATTCAGAACTGAAAATATTGTTGCATAATCAAAATTGGGATCAAATTAGTGCACTCATGCAACCACAATTTCACACTCCAAATGAGAGAAGAAATCTCCACATGCACTCTCCATACTATCTTCAATCTCTTCACACAAGTCTGAAACACTATTGATGAATAATTTCTAGAGCACACTCCAATATTGAATCTTTGAACTCTTTGCTACAATCACTAGTTTGTGCACTTTCTCTTCATGCACACTCACTCACACACACTTCTAGAGAACCAAAAAATGTGAAAATTTTCTTTTGATATTTCTAAATTATGGAGATGGTTAAGTCAATAAATTCTTCAGATGGTAGAGCTAACCCAATACCATTTCACATGGTTAATGTTTGATTAGGATAGGATTCTTGAAAAAATCCAGCCACCTACTCCACTATACTTTTGATATTTTCAAATTTTATCAACATCTAGAGGCCCCATAACTTATCCTGACCTTTTTCTTGAAAATTTTGATCATAAGCTTCACCAAATACAAAATAATTTCAATTGTGCGCACAAATTCAGAGTAAGCTTTGTGTTTCATTTTAGTTGCACCCATATAACTCTAAATTTCTGATTGAGGTTGCATGAATAGGCCTGTCCGTTAGTGAATGGATCCCTTCAGCCTCATGCACAGGGTTATCTCCATGAAATAGAGGCAGAGCATGATGTAAAATAAAAATGTCTCCATAAAACTTACAATAGAGTTTCAAGGGGTTGATATGAATTATAAAACATCCTTCCAACCCCATATTGACATCATGAAACCATATACATGACTCAACAAAACTCAATATACAACATGAAATTGACCTTTAGCAAGGTTGTAACCCAGCTTCAGATGAGGCTTCCTTGGATCATCACACCTCTTCTACAGACCTTCTTATACTATGAATACATTTTACATCATCATGACACCCTTCAAGTATACAACAAACATAAGATAATACATAGTGACTCATGAGTACATGACTTACAATAGGTGACATCAATTGAAACACAAACATGCCAAAACATAATTGGTGTCCCTATGTGTTGATGTGCTGCATTCATATGATTTACATGTGCTTATGTTTAATTTTGATCATGGTTTAATAAATATGCCTAAATATATTATATAATGTGCTACTAATTAAATGATATTTCAAATACCTTTTAAAGTGAAAGCATAAACTAAGCAAAAATTGAATTGGCATGAAATATTGATTCACACCCCCCTCTTTGTATTTCTTACACACACACACACACACACACACACACACACACATATATATATATCTGTTGCTAGGTTATGTGAGCCGTAAGATGTCTGGAATGCTTACTTTGTGGCTTCAGTAGCCTTGACCCAATGTAATGTAAGATGCCAAAATCACCCATGAATTGCACTTGACCTAGGCCACACC
Source organism: Pinus tabuliformis (assembly GCA_031772625.1). NCBI lineage: Eukaryota > Viridiplantae > Streptophyta > Pinopsida > Pinales > Pinaceae > Pinus > Pinus tabuliformis. Next base: position 1,666,841,857 of record CM062819.1, on the reverse strand, counting down.
AACTATTATCATGGTTAGGTTTTTTACTATGGCATTTTGAATCAGTGTGTTGACGGTGCTGGAACCGCCAACATGTAAGGAGATCTCCCCGGTAAGAAGTCCCAATTAGAACACAGACTATTTGGTGTAGGAATCCCAGCAGTGGGTCCTATAGCAATGTTGTGACCGCCGTTTCACACAGAAGAAGGTAAGATAACTCTGTTGGTAGCAAGGGCGTGACTGATGCAATGAGTCAAGAAAGATGCATGAGAGGTTCTAAAACATGGGGGTTTAGATGAGTGCACCCCTTGGCAACTTGTAATAGTACTCGGGTGGGAATAGAACACACGAGCAAAGATGCCTCACAAGTTGGAAAGAAAGTTAGCTGACAATCCAAAGTGATGGTTAAACCAATCAACACATTTCAGAAATATTCATACATGATCATCCAAAACAGTCCATACATGTGTGCATAAGAAAGAAAATACATATGCCATTTAAAGTAAAGAGGATAGCTGGAATACAATAAAACATATGCATCAAATGTGCTGGCTCCTATTATATAAATAAGCGTAATTTCCAGACATAAAATACATCCATGTAAACTTGCTAGCCCTAATAATGGAATGTTATAGCCACATCCGCCTGCTCCTCCAAAGAGATGAAGTACCTCCGTGCAGTGGAGAACCCAAGGCATGTTACAATACTCTCCAAGCTCTCTCCAAGGTAGTCTTATCAGAAGCTTCGCTAACCAAAACCCTATACAATGAATTATGAGGGTCTATTTATAGCAAAGTTTGGGGTGACCCTTGACATTCCCCTTTGTGACAGTTCAACTACACTCATGACTCTTCATCTACTCTATGACTGTTACATCCAACTATAGAAACTTGACTTACACTTGACATGAAGTTACATTACAATGCACATGTACTCATGTGAGACAACATGGCTTGAGAAAGACATGAAATACATCACTGGAACTTAGTTCATTGTGATGAGACCAACTCTTTGACATGATTGCGATGGTGAAGCTGGCGAGCTGATTTCAAGCTTGGGTGTCTATGATGGTGTGCATGCATCCCATGGTGACATCTTGCTGAAGTAAACTCTTCCCTTTGTTGGAATCGACGCATTGGTATGGCTCCTTCATCCAACTCGTTTGATAGCATGCGCATGGTATTCTTGGGTATGGTTGAACCAGAAACACACAAATGCATAGTGTTTGTGTTGATATTCAAGTGTTTGCTGGTGGTCATGCACATCAACTTACTGAAGTACATGTTCAACTCCTGTTGGACTTGCTTATTTTCTTCACCTTGGTGAGTGTGATGAATGGGTTGGATCACATGCATGCACAAAATGACATGCATGCTACTAAATCCTTGCATGCGATCAACAACACTACTCAGCATGTATTCTCCATGCTAGCTACTGGGATGGATCTTTAACATATACGACCATAATTTCATTCGTGAGTGCATGTTGTGCCCACTATTGGTCTTGTTCATGTTGCAATTAATTTGTTTGTTTGTGAAGCTTCATGTCATTCCTTATGTTGTTGTTTTGGCACACAAAACTCCTTCTTTGTTCCATTAGTTGTCTTCGAGCAATCTTCATGTTGTGCCTGTCACCTCATAGCTTGAGTCTCCAAAGCTCCTTCCATCATCAATGGATTTGCTTGAGCTTTCAACTTTGTTCCACCTTTTTGTTGTCAAAAGCCTTCCTCTTGTATTCATTGCATTCATTTCATTCGATATGTTGTTGTTCATGATGCTTCTCGTTGTGATGTTTTTGTTGTCATATCTTGATGTCCTTATCTACAAGAAACTTGATATCTTCGTGAGTAGGAAAGCTCATAGATATTTGATCGACTGCATCTCCAGGTCTGCTCTGAACAGTGTCTTTGACCCTGCTCTCTTGGAAGCCATTGTACTTGCACTGCTGAAAGACAGATGAACATATGCAATACCTGGAGACATGGAAAGACTCATGGCAAGCTATCTATTAGTCGAAAACCAAAATGAACTTGAGAACTGACTTGCAACTTACCTATGTGACTGATCATGAAGGTTTCAAAATTTCGGCCCGGAGGTCAAAAGACTGACTACAAGACTACGCAAGGCACAATCTAGGCTGTTGGGAGACTGACTGACTATTGGAACTACATAGTGCACAGTCCAATCTAGTTGTTGACTACTAGAATTACACAATGTGTAATCTCAACTGGAAATGGTTGTCGGCTCAGTGACTGCATTACGTAATTTTTTGGGCCAACAATTATTGTTGCCCAAAAATGTGCAAAAAAGAACTGGAGGATAGTGCTTAGGTAGAAATGGGCAATTCTGTAGAGGAAGGAAGAACCTTCCTTCCCCGGACTGTGCAATGTTGTCTGAGTGAAGGTAAAGTGCAAGCCAAGGTTTCCCATACTTGTGGATGAGAAACTAAACGGGAATGTGAGTGTGAATGCATGGTGATACTGAGTGTAAGCATAAGTGAATGATCATGCATGCAAATGGTGAATGATGGATTCAGAAAACAGAACAACATGCATGTGGGTGAGGCGAGTTGCCGAATCAATGACTGTTCATGAAAACAAATTTCGCGCATGCGACAACAATGAGATAGCAACAAAAACTAAAACGGTGCTAGTACAAGATAATATGTATTAAAATGACAACAAACACTCACTGAAATCAGGAAGACAACATTTGCATGAAGTAAAACACAAAAAGCGCCAGAAATTCAAAACAAGTCATGGAAAGCGGGCTTACTCCAAAACAGTTGAGCTGAGTTTGTCGACAACTCCTAGATGTGATGTTGGATGTCAGAGCTACAAGGTTGATGTGAGGAATGAGATCTGGAGCATCTGGTTGATGAGTTTTGATAAAATCAAGGTTGTGACGTGCATGCCACAAATGTAGGCAAAGCGACATGTGGTGGGAGGTTTCTGAATTGATCCTTGCATGTAACCTCCAACTACTGCAAAATAGATCCCTAACACAAGGGATGCCTTTGCAGGTTTCCATCAGAGAAGCATCTCATGCATGCAATTGTGTTTTGCTCATTCCTGGAGGGAACCAGTCAACTCAGTTGCAGATGCAAGAGGTTGTTTGACTGCTAGGAGAAAATGTGCATTTCTAGCTGGGAGATGGGCTTGGCTTCCCAAAAGATTTGCGAAATTTCAGGGTAGAGCAACTGACTGCTACCCAGATTTGTACAAATTCTGGGCTAAGCATCCCTGTTGGGGAAAATTGTGTAGTTTTCACTGTGAGTGTTGAGTGGCAGAATTGCACAATTCTAGAGGCTAGCAGGCTACCAATCAGGATTGCACAATTTGTGGAGGGAATGCTGGTTTCCCTATAGAATTTCGTAATTTCTTGGGGGAGCTACTCAGCCTGTAGTTGGACCAAGTATGAGTTATCACTCTATGAGGTGAATGCATTGAGTTATGATCAACAGGCTCCCTTTATGCAAGCAAAACACTGTAGCTTGTGAACTTAACAAAGCAAGATAAGCTGTTGTGAAAAGGTGGTAGGGAGGCTCCAAAACGAAGCTAAGGAAAAATTTTGGAGGGTGGTTGTAGCCTCTACAACACTTGACAACACATTGGTAGAACACTCTCTGAATGGACCTTTCTCATGAAAAGCAAGTCTAACGCCTCTAGAAGTATTCTTTAGTTCTCAGCTCCTCTTGGTTTTCACACTAGCTTGATTATAAGATGTAGCATATGCAAAGCTCTTGGTCGATTGACACACATTCCAATCAAAGGAAACACAGTTGTTTCAATTTGGGTTGAGGGGTATATTTGTGCACAAGCAATATAGTCTTCATAGTCTTAGTGTCATCTCCAGTGTTGCTCCACTACTAGCAAGCCTGGATAGTACCCCGATGGAGTCACATAGGAACACAAGCATGGCTCCATTGCCAGAAAGCATAGGAAGTACCCTGACTGAGTTAATTGCATCACCTCTTTGGCCAGGAAGCCTTTCTCTTCTTTCACATTATTCATTTTTCATTTTTTCAAACTTTTTCACTTTTTCATTTTTGTAACTATAAATAGCACTTATTAATTTCAAAGGCGGAAGAGTGATCCCAAATTATTGAGAGTAGAAGAGGTTGTTCCAGTCGAGAAGTAGTTTATTATACCTCTAACGTGCCTACTAAGGTCCTCCCCTCACCTTACTCTACTTGATTCAACTGAGAAGGGTTAACCCAAGAACGATCGAGTAGAGTAGGTGACACTAGTTAGCGTGCAATCGTTGTGTTTTCACCAAGGTTCACTTCGAACAGTACATATTTTCCTTTGATGTCTCATGGACTAAGAGAAACAAGTTCTTCATATAGAGGCAGCATGACATATAACCAATTAGTGATAGAAACACAAGGCCTCTTGTACTTTATCCAGCATCCTTCCAGATCCAGAGATGGTTTCATGCAAAACTATCATGTTGGGTCTTGAAATTGTCATTCATTTCCATTACACTTTCACTATTATGTCCATTATATCGCCTCCATTTCACCTCCATTTCACTACCATGTCACTACATTCATCTCACTTTCATTATCATTGGGTCACATTTATGTTTTTCCAATCTTTATTAATTCTTAGCGTTTTTAAGTGAATTTGTGGTTAAAAATTAGGAAATAATGTGCATATGCTTATACCTAACAAGTGGGTTGAGATTGTTGACATGTGTAGGTAAAAAGGAGGCTTCTAGAAGACCTTTATGTGGCACCCTAAGACCGAATTCGAATTTGGGTCGAGAGAATCATGGGATCATGAGGATATGTGTCATATTTCCTATTTGTATTGAAACTCTAAGAAGACATGTGTGTTATCATTTCCTATTTTGATTAGGGCTCTAGAGGTAGAGGGACAGATTCATGGACTCTCATTAATGAGATGACTTCTCATATTTTTGTATAAATAGGAGATCTCTCTCCTCCATTTTTTAGATTGTAGATTTTCTTGATATCTTTGGAAAGCTTTGGAGAGCTTTGTTGTACTTTTTAATTTTGAAGAATTTAAATAAAGCTTTGATATTCTCAACATGGAAGGAGATGTGAAGTAGATGTCATGGAGCATATTAGAATGTAAGCTAGAGTAGATTTTGTTTTGTAGTTTTGCTTTGATTTCATTCAAGTATGTTATTTTATTGTTTTCAAGTTTAATAGTTTAGATTTTCCATTGATGCAAGTTTAATTCATGCAAGTGTGTTCAACCGGTTGATTGTAGATTTATCTAACTGTGTAATATATAGTTAGCAAAGCAGTCCAAGAAAGCATTTTCCAATTGATGATTGGAGCATTAGAGAACACAGTAAATTGGATTTTATTATATGTTTTTTATTTGCTTTCCATTTCAATTTTATTAGAATAGTCACTCATTACATAAACAAATATTTCCAGAGCCTTTCATTGATGGTTTATCCTCAAACTAAATTGCGAAATGTTGAGTTTATGAATGAGATTTCTTGTTTTTTAATGCCTTTTTCTTCTTAGTGTAGTTACTCATGATATAAACAAATATTTGGAGAGCCTTTTGTCGATGATAAATTCTCAAATTAAATGGCGAAATGTTCTATTGTGAATGAGATTTCTTGTTGTTCATTAGTTTAGAGTTAGATAGCTAACTCATGTTGTAAGTGAATATTTCCAAAAGCCCTTGGTTCACTAAGAGGTGAAGTATTTCATTTATGAATGAGTCTTTCTCTACATTTTTATGTTTACTTTTTCTTAGAACAATGAAGTATTGAATCTCTCAAAAGAATTCTATCACAAGGAGGTAGTTCTCCCAAAATTGTATAGCAAAGTGATAAAACACTTCATTTAGTTTTTATAGTAGATTAGTTGCAATTTCACTTTCAGTCTTAGTCTTTCATTTAAATTTCATTTTTAGTTTTAGAACAATGAAGTATGGAGTCTGTCAAACAATGCTATCACAAGGAGGTAGTTCTTCCAAAATTGTATAGCAGAGTGATGAAACACTTCGTTTAGTTGTTATCATTTTGCTTTTATTTCATAGATATTTTGTTGGCTTAGATTAATCTAACTGTTTAAGTTTGGATTTGTTTCTATCTAATGTTCATTTCCTTTTCTCTCTTCTTTAGAAATTAGATTCTAACATTAAAAGTCATTAGATTTGATTTTCCATTAACATTTAGAGATTTCACTTAGAAGCATATATTTTCCTTCTTAGATTAATTTCCTTAAACATAAGAAACAAAACCCCCAAAACAACATAAACTATAAAACAATGAAGTAAGAAAAAGGGTTAACTAACCAGATATAATGAACCACACTTCATCAGTTTACGATACCCAGATTGATATTTTATGTAGAGCAATTTAGGACACTAAATTGACTAGACATTTTGGCGCCATTGCCAGGGAAGTGTAATTAGGAGACCTTATTTCTTACATCTAAAAAAAAACAATAATTTCTTGAGTATGCTCTCCTCCTGCACTTTGTGTGATCTGGAGGATCAGAAAAAGAGTTGTTATGTTAAAAAAAAATAAAAAATTAAAAACAAAAACAAAAAATTTCATTTCCTTTGATTCAATGGAAAAAAAAATAAAAAAATCCAACTGCTTTGATAGGTTTAGTTGTCCAAGATTGACTAGTTATGGTTTGTAGTGACCCTCAAAACATTGTGTCTTGTTTTCATAATATTTTGCAAATTAGTTGTGGAATGTAGCGCTATTCTATAGCTAATTGTGAATTCCACAAATATTTCCAAGGTTTAGCAGGTTACAGGCATCCAATGAAGAAACCGACCACATGGGTATACATGGATCCTATCCTAGTCACCCAACTCAGATCGATAAAAAAACCAGTGTAAGTCCTCAGTCAAAGTCTTGTTTTTAACATGTTTACCTTGAAGTCTTTGCTGCTTGAAATTGAAAACCATTAATCATTTTTATAAAAATTTCACAATTTCAGAGAAAAAAAGAGAGGAAACAACAAATGGCTATCTCCAATCTAAGTTTCCACTGTGGCCTCAATAGAAAATCTGCATTCCTGTTCAAGCTTTGGCCTTGAAACAAACCTGCAAAAAAATTTAAAAAATAATAATAAATAATAAATAAATTAAAACCTACAATATAAATAATCTGAACATGGGACAATGCTGGTATTTGGAATGGTCAAAAACTAATTCCTCCTCAGAATTCTCTTCTTGCAACATACTCCCCTTCCTCAGCATCAAAATTCTCAGCCCTTATCTCGGATGTTCCATGACCATGTGGATCTACTATGCTCTTTCTGCCCTCTGCAACTCAATGGCATGACTCATGTGGTCTTTATTGATGATATCTTCACCCTGTAATGCACTCCATGATAGTTTCACGTCCACTTTGTATGGATCCCTTATGCTGCCAATAAGTCGACCCAATGCATCATTGCAAATGGCCACATGACCTTGCAACATGATTACCATGGATTCAACATGTAAACTGCTCCTGATCCAATGACTTCAATTCAATATTATGACCCCCATGCATAGTCTCTCAGTCGTGGCTTTGTTCAGAAACTCCCCACTCTTCTTGATGCAATGGCTTTGTGACTCTTCAAATAGTGCACTCTTCATTAGTGATGTAATGGTGCTTTTCTTGTTGTTAGGATTGGAAATTTCTTGTCTCGCACATGGACATCCAATGAGGATCAACATTGTGCATACTACCACTAGCAAAAAAGAGGTGTATCGTCCTACCTCTGATTCAAAATTCATTTTACAGCCGAATGCAGCAATTTAGAAAACGTAAAATAGTAAGAAAATGTCAAATTTCAACTACACGATCCGGCCAAATGATGACGAATTAGAAAAAAATAAAACATGGGTTTTTTCAGGGACGGGATCAACTAGACAACCCCAAAATTGTTTTAATAGATTTTTAGCGGTTTGGGAGAATTTATCGGTTCTCTAAAGCCCATTTTTGCATGTCACGAGAGAGAAAAATGGAAATTGAATTAATGAACAGACTGTGATTTAATTCAGCAAAGGAATTCTGATTTGGGAATTACTCCACCACGTCTCCCACCATGCCTCACGGCTTAATGCCTTCCGTCTTTAACTCATACTTCGTTATGCCACTCCACCACATCTCCTGCCATGCCTCACGACTTTATGCCTTCCTTCTTTAACTCACACTTCAACTACACTTGTTTAACGGCTATTCATATGTTCTTTTCATAGGATGCTCAACATTTTACTCGGATGGTTTGCATTATTTTCATAGTCACACGCCTTGCACAATGCATAAAGATTTGAATTACATCAACATTCTCGTGAGTGGCAATATTGGCATTCTTAAGATTGGGGATTTAATTCATGGCACTGGAATTGTATAAAGAGAATTATAATGAGCTGGTCAATGTTTATTCCTTTGACATGTGCTTGTTGGAGATGGTTACTCTGGAAATTGCTTTCAGTGAGTGTGGTAGCATTGTTCAAATTTATAAGAAGATGAATTCAAATATATATGATGACAAATGCTAAAAAAAATAAAATATGAGCACCACGAGAGTTGGTACCCAAATATTCCATTTCCTTCACTGAAACTGTTTTGCTTCATATGCCACTACTATTTTCAGAGTTCCTACACGTAGATAATGAAGAAAATAACTTAAATCAAAAAATGGATGGTTTACTGTCTTTTAGCTATGGAATGCAACCCTGTTCCACAGCTAACCGGTAATTTCACAACCATTTTCATACTTTTGTAGGTTACAGGTGTTGAGAGACGAAACGAGCACATGGGTAGCTGGGAAAATGTCAGTACATGGATGGTGTCATATCCATTCGATCCAAGTCGATGAAAAGGAACCCAGTCAAAGGGAATTCAAGGTGTGCGTTATCACTAATTTGCCGAACTAAGTCACCACACTAAGTTACTGCATGTCAAGAAAAAAACAATTTAGAATCAATGAAATGAGTAGGTTATTTACTCACTTTTCTGAAGGTATTGATTAATTTCTGATTGATGATAAAAATGAATGGCTAAATTTTTATTCAAGATTTTTAACTACAGAAACTGTGAACGTTCCATAGCTAAAGTCACTCCATAGCTAAAGCCATTCCGTAGCTTAAAAACCTCACTGTTCAAATCAGGCAAACTTTTTCATACGAAATCAGATTTTGATGAATTAAGTGTCATTGGAAAGATCTCGACAAGATATAAACTATGATAAATCCATCATCAGAGTTTGAAACAACAAATAATGAAATAAATTGTTGAAAAGAAGCAACATCCAACTTGAGGCACTAATTCCAAAGCAGGTATAATTCTTTTGATTTTCCTTTGAGAACTTGTTTGATTAATAGAAATTCTTAGTTTTGTGTGTAAATATCATAACTAGAGAGATTGGACATCTCACTCCTTTGATAATCTTACATTCTGTTGCGGAAGAAGTATTAAGTTTTTCACAGGTTCCAGGAGGAAGGACAGATGACTACAAGTGAATGGTGTCTCTCTAAGAGACAAATTTGTTTCATAAGAGGATGATCAGAAACAAAGAGGAAATATGCTAATGAAAAGTGAGATCCAAACATTTGCAAAAATTTCAGATACTATTGTTTCCATTACATCCATACTTCATAATAAACCAGTCACCCCATTTCCCTTCATATTTTCCATTTACATTCACATACACTTTCCATTACCTTTTCTCCACTCATAATCCACAAATAAAAGCAAGAGGCTCATTTACATGCTTATTGACCATTGACATTTCTACTCTCCATCGCCATCTTCCATTTCCATCTTCCCTTTCCTATCATTTTCATTTCGCAAATAAGCCCTGCTTCAATGAAAATTATTGAGTCCATAGTCCTTTGAGTTTAAATTCCTTGCAAAAACACCTTGAGGCTTGCATGCCTTAATGGTAAGTCATCATACCGACAAACAATGGGAATACATTAATGTCCCTTGTTCATAGGATCTTCTAGGTGACTCGACATTAGCAAAATTATTCGTACCTAGCAAGATGTGTTTGGGCATCTTGACTCTCATTATCATCAATGGTGAGAGTTCTCGTCTTGACTAGTGGCATCCATTAATGCCCACTAAGTCAACAATCTCCTACTATGTTCAACATCAGAACATCTCTTTACATGGTAGGAATTGTGCCAATGAGTTTTGAAGACATGAAGACTATTATTTTCATCCTTTTGGAGTAGATATAAAACAGATCAGCACTATTTAGCAGTAGATTCAGCAAGTTCTAGTAGAAGCAATAAAAATTCATCTTAACTCTTTTGTCCATGACTCTTTTTGTCCAGCCACTTGAAGAAGAATATGATCAGAATTTTGTAGCCACCACACATACATCCCATCCATTTCAAAGGGTAAGTTAAGGTACGTCATTTTCTATCTTTTGACCATAGAATTTTGTAAAAATCTACAATAATAATTGTTGGAAAAAAATTTCTCTTCCTCATCTCATAAAATTACCAATACCATCAGTTTGGGGGCGAATAAATTCATATTCATATGTTCCATGTTCATATCATATTCAGAAGCCTACATACTTCCAAAATATATTAACTATTACATTATTATTATGAGCATATAATGGCTTTTCAAAAGTGCTTAAAGGATAATTGAATACAAACACAATCATGGTTGTCACACAAGAACCAACCATCATGAAATCCAATAAAGATATACATTGCAACAAAAATCAAATTATCATTATGCAAAGTGCAGAGATCAAAATAAAATGCAACAAAAAAAATTGTTGTAACACAAGAACCAACCATGTTGCAATTCAAGTAAAACACTTTGTGTAAGTACGAAGTTATCAAATGATATCATGTAAAGTTAAGACAGCTCAAGGATCAAAAGAATTTAATGTAATATATATTGTATGAGGACATGCAATAGCTTCAGTTGTGGGGTATGTTGGGTCTTGAAATTGTCATTTATTTCCATTACACTTTCACTATTATGTCGATTATATGACCTCCATTTCACCTCCATTTCACTACCATGTCACTACATTCATCTCACTTTCAATATCATTGGGTCACATTTATGTTTTTCCAAACATTATTAATTATTAGCATTTTTAAGTGAATTTGTGGTTTAAAATTAGGAAATAATGTGCATATTCTTATACCTAACAAGTGGGTTGAGATTGTTAACATGTGTAGGACAAAAGGACGCTTCTAGAAGACCTTTATGTGGCACCCTAAGGCCAAATTCGAATTTGAGTGGAGAGGATCATGGGATCATGAGGATATGTGTCACATTTCCTACTGGTATTGAAACTCTAAGAAGACATGTGTCTTATCATTTCCTATTTTGATTAGGACTCTAGAGTTAGAGCGAGAGATTCATGGACTCTCATTAATGAGATGACTTCTCATCTTTTTGTATAAATAGGAGATCTCTCTCCTTCATTTGTTAGCTTGTAGTTTTTTTTTTATAGCTTTGGAAAGCTTTGGAGAGATTTTTGTACTTTATAGTTTTGAGGAATTTGAATAAAGCATTGATGTTCTCAACATGGAAGGAGATGTGAGGTAGATGTCATGGAGCATATTAGAATGTAAGGTAGAGTAGATTTTGTTTTGTAGTTTTCGCTTTGATTTCATTCAAGTATGTCATTTTATTGTTTTCAAGTTTAATAGTTTAGATTTTCCATTGATGCAAGTCTAATTCATGCAAGTGTGTTCAACTGGTTGATTGTAGATTTATCTAAGTGTAATCTATGCTTAGCGAAATAGTTCAAGAAAGTACTTTCCAATTGCTGATTGGAGCATTAGCGCACACAGTAGATTAGTTTTCTTTTACATTTTTTGTATTTTCTTTCCGTTTCAATTTCATTAGAATAGTCACTCGTTACATAAACAAATATTTCTAGAGCCTTTCATTGATGGTTTATCCTCAAACTAAATGGCGAAATTTTGAGTTTATGAATGAGATTTCTTGTTGTTTAATGCCTTTTTCTTCTTACTGTGGTTATTCATGATATAAATAAATATTTGCAGAGCCTTTCATTGATGATTAATTCTCAAATTAAATGGCGAAATGTTGTGTTTATGAATGAGATTTCTTGTTGTTCATTATTTCAGAGTTAGACAACTAACTCATGTTGTAAGTGAATATTTTTGAAAGCCCTTGGTTCACTAAGAGGTGAAGTATTTAATTTATGAATGAGTCTTTCTCTGCATTTTTATGTTTACTTTTTCTTATAACAATGAAGTATTTAATCTCTCAAAAGAATGCAATCACAAGGAGGTAGTTCTCCCAAAATTGTATAGCAGAGTGATAAAACACTTCATTTAGTTGTTACAGTAGATTAGTTGCAATTTCACTTTCAGTCTTAGTCTTTCATTTAAATTTCATTTTTAGTTTTATAACAATGATGTATGATGTCTCTCAAACAATGCTAATACAAGGAGGTAGTTCTCCCAAAATTGTAAAGCAGAGTGATAAAACACTTCGTTTAGTTGTTATCATTCTTGCTTTCATTTCATAGATATTTTTCCGGCTTAGATAATCTAACTATTCAAATTTTGATTTGTTTTGATCTAATGTTCATTACCTTTTCTCCCTTCTTTAGAAATTAGATTCTAACATTAAAAGTTATTAGATTTAATTTTCCATTAACATTTAGAGATTTCACTTAGAAGCATAGCTTTTCTTTCTTAGATTAATTTCCTTAAGCATAAGAAACAAAACCCCCAAAAACAACATAAACTATAAAACAATGAAGTAAGAGAAATGGTTAACTAAGCACATATAGTGCACCACACTTCATCATTTTATGATACTCGAATTGATAATTTATGTAGATCAATTTAGGACACTAAATTGACTAGACATATCCTACGAACAAAAGAAGTGAACTAACAAACAACAAAGTAAAGCAGGAGTGTTATCAAAAGCCAAAGAAAAGAAAGTAAGTGAACAAGCAAGTAGACAAACATCCAAACCAAGAAAGTAAGAAAACAAGCATGAAAACAAACAACTCAAAAGCAAACACTATTCCTACTCCTAAGCTAACAGTGCATGGGTCATCTGACATGAAGTGTTACTTCCAATGTAGCCACTGACACATTGGTTGACCCATGTTGGTGAAGGCTCAGTCCATGAGCAACCCAGTTGTGCAAACCAACAAGCAACAAAGATGTAACAGTGAAGAAAAACACACTCCGATCTTACAGGCGACAACAAAAAAATATGGAGCTACCATGATATTGTGCTATACTACATGTAGATGTCAAGTGTGTGAATTATCTTGACTGTGACATGAAAGCAAATGTGAGAAAGACAGAAGATTTATGTTGTGCATGTGTGCTTACTGCGTAACATTCCTCTAACGTATGAATGATGGTATTGTGTAGCTCAAGTGGAGGAAGTGAAATATGGGTGTTTGGTTGATCTTCTATGCAAAGTAGAGAGCAATAAGGAGCCTTGAGTGTTTCAACAATTTCTTGACCGGTAGTGAAACCAACCTCAGGATAGCGGGGGCCTGACATAACCATCACCTCGGGCCAAAGTGCCTCAATAGTCTCGGGCATTCTCACTTCGTTTAAAGATAGATCACCATAGATGAGTGTCATGGATAGATTAATAGAGATTGAATCAACATCGTGATTGGATGAGGAAGTGAATAGATCATGACAACCAAGATTAGAAAATTCAGGATGTTTGTCGACATCCTCATGATCTGATGAATCAGGCATATGGGTAGATGAGAAGAAAATATGTTCACCCTCTATTTTTTTAAGGAGGATAAATGACAAATTCAACAGCTTTTCTGAGGAAGGTGTGCCCTCTTCGCATTTTAAACACAGGCTGAAATTTGAGGTTTCCTATGAATGATCAGAAGTAGAAACATCCAGAAATGGGTTTTCACAAGGGAAATTAGTAGTGGCAGAATCAAAATGGATGCCAGGATAAAGCGGATGAGGCACGATTGGAATGAGTCATCCTTCACCGTCGGTTCTTCTTTACATTCCGGCACACACTCATCAAGAATGATGGTGTAGGTTGGATGCATAACACCAACTCCATTAACAACTTGATCCTCATTCACAATAGGTGACGAGTCCAAAATGGAAGAACACAAGACAGTACAATCTAGAGGAAAAACATAACACGAGCATGGAGTTCGAGGGAATGAATCCACGTGACAACCAACATGCTTGCAAGCCAAATATGCATAGATACCAAGAGCAAGTGGGGTGGGAGGATGTGACAGTTTAACAGAGTTATGTGCATGATCTCCCACATCACTTTGTGGTGGTGGAGTTGTTTGATGAGGTGAAGGTAGATAGTCACTTGTGACAACAACTGTGCCTGCCTTTGATTATGTAGCTCCATGTCTGAAGTGTGTTCAGCAGGATTTGGATACATGAAGAGGATACTCAAATCTTCCACAAATAAATTCCCAGTCAATTTCATCTTCAAGAAATTGGTATGCAAGGTTACAAAAGCGTGTGTAAAACTAATCAACGGATTCATCGGGTGCTTTTCATAATTTCATAATTTCTTCATCAACTGCTTCATGGTTAAAGTGATTGAAAGCACTATCTATCTTTGTGACCAAATGGACAAGAGAATGAATATATTTTTCAAGCAGTGTGGCACACCAGCGTATTAGCTACCCTTGAAGCATGTACATGAACAATGCACAACTCACGTATTCCACAAAGAATCGATGTCTTTCACATGAGCCTATAATGCCGAATGTGAGCCTTACCAAGGTCGTGTAGCCTCCACCCACATATGGCTCATGAGACATGTTATTTGAGAGCTCTACTGATATAATGAAATGATTTCCATAACACATACATTCTGGAAGACCAACTCGGTAGTTAGTCATGCCAGATGTGTAGAGATTCAAAATAGATGTGAGGACTTAGATTCTCATCCAACCCTCCTTCTAGCACCAAAATGTTCATGGTGTTGGACCCACCAACATGTAAGGGGATCTCCTCGGTGAGAAGTCCCAATTAGACCTCAGACCGTTTGGTGTAGGATTCCCAGCAATGATTCGTATAACAACTCCTTGACCGTGATTTTTCACAGAGGCAAGTAAGATAACTCTATTGGTAGTAACGGTGTGACCATTGTAGTGAGTTGAGGAAGGTGCATGAGAGGTTCTAACACATGGCGGTTGAGATGAGTGCGCCCCCTGGCAACCTGTAACATTACTCACATGGGAAGGGAACACATGAGCGAAGATACAGCACAAGCTAGAAAGCAAGTGAGCTGGAAATCCAAAGTGATGGTTAGACCAATAAACAAATTCCATAAAGATTCATACATGCTCATACAAAACAGTCCATACATGTGTGTGTAGGAAAGCAAATACATATGCCATTTAGAGTAAAAACGATAGCTAGAATACAATACAACATATGCATGAAACACACTGGCTCTTATTATATAAAGAAGTGTAAGTTCCAGTCATATAATACATCCATGTAAACCTGCTAGCCCCAATAGTGGAACATTATAGCGATGTCCCCATACTCTTCCAAACAGATGAACTAGCTCAATGCAGTGGAGAAGCCAAGGCACGTTACAATACTGTCCAAGCTCTCTCCATGATAGCCTTCTCGGAAGCTTGGTTGACAAAAAGCCTATATAATAAGTTATGAGGGAGTATTTATAGCAAAGAGTGGGTGGTGAGTGCCAGTATTGTAGCAAGAATGCTACAACTCCTGGGCTTCCAACTTTACTTTTATCAACCCGGTAGTTCATAACAAACTTGGAAGCGACGGTGCTATATGCACAAGTTCTAGTTCTCGCTGCAGGTTGTCACTTGGTCAGCCGACGCAAGATCACTAGGAGCTCAAGAAAACTTCTATAGATCTTAGAAGAAGCTCTATGTGTGATGAAAGGAAAGAAAGATTACTATATAGATGCTATTCTAACTACAAAAAGGAGAAAGACTGGAATGTAAAGCAAAACCTAGCAAACCCTAATTAACAAGCTAACTCTACTTTTACAAAAAACAATATGAAAACTATGAAATAAATGCCATTACCTACTCAAGGAAGTAAAAAACATCTGACCATTCTATTTCTAGAAGTAAATAAATAAAAAACATATTTTTGGATTTGTATGTGTTTTTATGTGAATTCAACATACATCTAATTTATTGTGTGTGAGTGTGGCAACGAATAGGTGGCATTAGAGGGCAGTTTTGGAGCTTGGGAGGCTATAGGATGTTATGGATGGGTCCTAGGAGGTCTTAGGTGGCCTTCTGGAGGCTTTTCCCACACTCTTCCTTTAAAAGAAATCCTACAGGAAAAACTACAGGAGGACACAGGAAAATTACAGGAGGAAAACAGGGAAACTACAGGAGGCCTACAAGAAGAGGCAGACAGAAATTTTCACTATTTTGATGGTGTGAGAGTGGATGGAAAAGGTGGATGAATGTTTGAATGAGGTGCTAGGGTGCCTAAGGTCTACCATGAGTCACCAGCAAAGGGAAAGATGATTGGGTTTTCTCAAGGAGAGACGAAGAAGTTCTATGAAAAATGAAGGAAACTAGGGCAGAATGGAGGTGAGGTTTGGGAGACCTATAGGGAATGGATCAGATGGAGGGTGTGATTGCTGGTAAGCTAGTATACTTTTGGAAGAGATATGCTGCATATAAACTAACAGTCAACCAAGAAAATCAAACAACCAATGAAATAAGTGCATCCTAGGAAAAATAGAGTTTTGCATTAAAATGGCCTAAACTACGATGTATAGAAGGAAATGCTGGGAAATGTTGTAAGAAAGGAAAGCATGCAAAAGTAATATTGTAAATTAGGAAGTGAACATGATAAAGAAGATCTAAAGTAAAGAAAAACTGGACTATCAACCTACTAGAGAGTTGCAAACACTAGAAGTGCTATGAACAAGGAAAATTTGTGTTTTTGGGGCAGCAAGAGAGTCTTTGCCTCAAATCATGGTCCGAAAGGGAGGAAGAGAGGCCAAGGAACTACTGCTAGCATTTTGAATCTTTTCTAATCATTGCTTAACCTACTACATAAAGTGAAAATGGAAGCAAGCTACTAAATCATCAAAAGAAACCTATTCTTAACCATAAAAGAAATACATCTAACAGAAAACCTATCTACAAACTAAAGTAAAGCATAAAAATACAAGTAAATAGAATATTGGCTACTTGGATTGGGCCCTAATCCAAGAGATTCAGCCCTCTGAGGTAGCTTAGTGCTAGCTCAAAAAGGATTCCATCTTCATTATAAAAAAATACCAAGATTATATAAAACTGTGACAAGATAGTAAGCTTGAAATTTTAGCACAATTTACATAAGCAAAACAAATCTGACCCTCGTGAGGCCCTAGGCCTCTTTACTTATACATTTGAAGCTACCAACAACTTCCTTAAAATCAGGGAGTCTTGGCTCCCAAAACTCGAGATAACTCTCAATCATATTCCACTTGCTTGGTAGCCTTCTAGTGCATGATTCAGTTGCTTGTACTCCATGCTGGATGAAGGGGAATTTGAGTGAGGAGAAATAAATGATGGGGATTGCCTCCTATAAGTCCTCTCCTTTGTATACTTCAAGTGATTGCTACATTTTTTCCATTAAATCCTTAACTTTGACGTTGAAATCCATTAATAATATGCATTAAATACATGTTAGACCACATGGCATAATAACTAACTCAACTCTTCCTATAAGCATAAATATAATCAGAAAATCATACAATGAGATAAGAGAATGGTTGATTTGACTAGGATAGGAGGTAAAATGAACCCATATAATTACCCATTTATGAAGCTCATCGTCACCCCCTACTGAAGGTGTTGCTCATCCTCTGAGAAACCTAGTAAATCTCTTCATCTTTTATGGCCCTGGTGGCCTCCCTAGCATTCCAAGATTCTGATGTGGTCTGCTCATGTTCTCCATAAAATCTTGCATTCTTGTCTATGTCCTTCCACTGCTCCTCCTCTTCTTCTTCTCTTCTACCTTCTAGCATGCCTAATATGAGTGGAGAACTTAGTTCGAGGCCAATCTAGTTGACCTTCAGCCTTTGCATGGAGCACTTGTACATTGGCACTTTTTTTAATGCCTCCTTCAGCCTCATGCGGGAATGGTATTCCCTGATCTGCAAACTGTGGAGAAGGGTGCTCCATCTTCTCATGCATGCATGCACACAGTCCTACCCAAGTAGCCTAAACATATCTTCAAAGTGTGCAATGGCTTGTTCTTGATTGGCTAGATATTTAGGGGCAATCTGAGGGTCATTGGCAAGCAGCTTGTGTGTGCTGATGAGTGCCATAGGATCTGATGGCTTAGCTCTTACTATCAATGGTTCATTCTTCTCTTTATTAACAATCTTTTCATTTCTGTTTCCTACAATTCTTCACGGTTCATCCATGAGGCCATGGCCATTAATTGCAGATCCCCTAGCTTGGCATTGGGGTCACACACATTCATTTCTATGAGGGCCATGTTGTGTAGGTAGAACTCGACCATCTTTTCTTTATCCTCTCAGGTGATTTGGTCACAAAAATCCATGAACTGCCTGTAATCTTGGAAAGGCATTGTGCTTCTTTGTGCCAAAGTTTTTATTTGGAATTGAAGCCATTGATCCTTCAGATAGAGGCCACAAGTTTTGGCTGGTGTTTTGCACTGTAATGCTTCCATGGATAAGCTGGCCATGTATGCTAAATGAGTCTCTTTCTAGTGCAACTGCCTCCTTAGTAATTCATTCTCATTTTCAAGGTGGCTTCTTGTAATGGCTTCTCTGTTTCTGAGAGCACTTAATTGTCTGTCCATTTCCCTGAGTTTGTTTTCCATATGGACAACATCCTCAACCCCTTTGGAATTGTCTATTTGCATCCACCTATGTGTTCTCACTCTCTCTTTCTCCAATTCGAAAAATTGTGCTATTGCAAATTTCTGTGGGATTATCCTGCCTCCCTCATGTAGATTGTAATAGGAGACAAGATTAGGGTGGGGGTTAGGTTTTTGTTGCTCTTGTGATTCCTCCTTCACCTCTAGCTATCGTCCTATATTTTTCTCAAGCTTTTGTGTCTCATGTAGTTTGGATAGTGTCTCCTATAGGACTATTTTAGGCTCTTGTAGGCCTGGTTTGGGGTCTTAGAGAACTACCTTTCCCTTCCATGTAGAAGATCTTGGATTCCCCCTTTCATAGGTTATAGGTGTCTTGGAAGGAGATTCTTGCACATTGGTTGATGTTGAATCTTCAATGGTGATGGGAATGTTTGAGGAGTGTTGAGGTTTTCTTGTTTTAATTCTTATGCTCTTCCTTGCCCTCAAATACATGGAAGTTTTTCTTTTCCTCTTATACCTTGGCTTGACTGGTGTACTGAGGGTAGTGAGGGCAGCTGTTGCTTCTCTTTCCCAAGTTTCAAGGGACTCTTCTCTTTGCTCTTCCCTCCATACCTCCTTTTCTCCCTCTTCTGTCTCTTTTTCTATCTTTTCAACTTTTCCCTCCTCTGTTTCTTTTCTTTCCTCCTTCCTTTCTTGCTTGGTTATGTCACCTCTAGCTTCATCTTCTCCTCCTTTCTGTTCTTCCTCCTCACTGATAGCAGGACTGACATCATAGGTTAATGCCTTTATGTCATCCTCAGCTATCATATTTCGGAAAACTTCCCATGCTATACAGAGTGTAAAGGTATGGAGGGCTTCCTCTACTAGGATTTTGATTAAGCCATGGTGAGCTAGCTGATCTGAATTTCCTACTTGTACCTTGGTGCTTGAGTCAATGAGGGACTGAAGGAGAAAGTAAGGGATACTGAGCTTTTGAGGTGCTGGGGTATCCATTCCATATCTGAAGTCATGGAGGATTCTGAAATGATATCCATAGACAATGTTGTGCCTCCCCTCACAATAAATGTATTTGATTACTTGGTAGCTAACCTCATCTCAGGGATATGGTATACTAGCCCTCCTAATTCCATTTTTGTGTTCAACAAGGGTTTCATAATCTTGGAAAAATTTCTTCTTGGTAACCTTGCCAGTTGGTTTCTCATATTTACTCCAAGGTAGTCCAAGAGGAAGGGTAGTGACCCTACTGATGAATTCAAGGGTTATTTCAATGGAGAGGCCTCTAATGGTTACAGTAGCATGAGTTCTTGTGTGAGGGACTAGAGAGAGAAAATTCTTGGGAAATTTCATCATCAAACCCTCTAAACATCTCAAAGAAATTCATCCAGTTTGCCCTTGTAAATATGTCCACCACTTGAGGATGTGCTTGGAGCCTAGTGGAGTTAGTGGGATCTTTTCTCATAAACCCCCCTATCATACTACTTGTACTTCTTTTGAAAAACCAAATATGGAGGTGGAGACAAAGAATTTTGAGAAAAATAGAGAAGTAGAGGAGACTGTCTATTTTTTTTAAACAAATAGAAATTGTTTATGTATTTTCTACCCTCTTAAAGACTCGTTTTATCTTCAATTTGAGACCACTCTTTCACATTTTGATATATAATCAGAGGGAATTAATGAACCCTACCTCCTGCGACTGCAATTCGTGCCAAAAATCATTTTTTCTCCCTTCAAAATGACTTACTACCCCTCTTTTAGAAGCCCATTGTCCCTCCTGTAGATTTCCTGTAGGTGTTCCTAGAGATTTTCTGTAGGTGCTCCTGTAGAAAACACCAACA
The DNA here is from genome assembly GCA_031772625.1 of Pinus tabuliformis. NCBI lineage: Eukaryota > Viridiplantae > Streptophyta > Pinopsida > Pinales > Pinaceae > Pinus > Pinus tabuliformis. The sequence goes on along the minus strand of CM062819.1, from coordinate 1,666,821,265 downwards.
ACAAGAATATAGAGGAAATCGATGGATGATGGTGGTTGTGAGGTTGTGGGGGCACAAGAGGATTGCTTTGTGGCTAATTTATGAGGAGGAAATGAAGAAAAGGTGGCGAGAATGTGCGGGGAGGAGTGCTCACTACCCTTTATGGATATTTTCAGTTATGAGTGCTGAGCTGGCAAGGTGTACATTGCCCGCATTAGGACCGTTGGTCCCCACCTACTTGGTCATCATGGCTCCTCCTTGTAATCATCCCTCATTATTGCATCGTAGTTAACTCTTCCTCCCACTACCTATCCTTGGCATATTTTGTTGGAGTTGGTTGTGCGCATGTGTGGGTGACATTTCTGTTAACCATCTCGTTGCCTTCATATGTTTTCTAATTACACTGATGAAAATAGAGGAGTGACTTTGTTACTTACATGTGACCCGAGTGTATTTTCTACCATCGACTGTGAGGTGCTGCTGCATGCTTTCATTTTCCTTCATTCATGCTATCACTATTTGTTGAGGTGTTGTTGTGTGGTTTTGCAGGTCCTTCCTTTGTTGGAGCTGAGTTGCATGTGCCTTTTCAATCTGTAGATGTGCACTCTTTTGCTGTTGGTGCTGGACTTTTATGGGATCATCTGCCACAGGAATTCCTATAGGATCTCTTGTAGCTGCTTCTCCATTTGAATCTTCATCTATTTCCCTATGCTTGGAGATCTAGAATGATGCTATAGGTGTAGATAAAGATGGAGGGATAGTAGGTAAGCTTCAGGTGAAGTTAATGGTGCCTTTTCTCCTTTTATTTTTTTATTTTACTTTCAAATCTGAAAATTTGTTTTTCTGTGTTTTTCTGTGTTTTTCTTAGAAAGGAAAAAACATAATAATGATGCTTGGAGTGTGATGCAGGCTTGGAAATGGTGGCGAGGAGGTTTGGAGACAGTAATAGGGATTATAGGTTCCTCATGAAGCTTTCCTTGTCCCTCAAACTACATCCTATAGACACTTTTAGCTCTCTGTAATTCCTATAGGAGCCTCCAATAGAAAACACAGTTTTGGAAAAAGAGGTAGAGTGGGGTGAAAGAGATGCAAAAGATGATGGATGAAGGTGTCAAGAAGATGAGATGGATGCTGGTATGAATGTCAGGGTCCCCTTACCACCTTCTTCTGCTCCTTGTAGTCCTCCTGCAAACCTGTAATGTAATAAAAATTCATTTTTTTCTTTCTCATTTTCTTTTTTTAAACAACTAGGGTGCCTTAGAGAGGTTTTCACCTTAATTTCCCACCCTGGGTGCCTCCAAGGGATGTTTTCAGCCAAGGATCTTATTCTTTTCCTTTATTTTTTATTTTTTTTTGACATCACTGGGCCACCTCATAGGAGGTTGTCAACCCAATGATGGGACTCAAGTGCCTCATGGAGGTTTTCACTTGAGTCCTTATTTTTTCTTTTTTATTTTAGTGAGTGGGTGAAGTGGAAGCTAAGACATGATCCACTACCGTCACTGTTTTATTCAAATCTTCAATAAACTCTCACTTGGAGAGGGGTTTCTTGTAAATGTTCAACCGATGTCCATTGACAAGCATGGGGATGGCTTCATCATCAATGGTTCTGATCAAAACTGAACCATTGTCATTGCATTTATCCACAGTGTAGGGTCCCACCCATCTTGTCCTCAGCTTGCCTTTGAAATCCTTGTATCTTGAATCATAGAGTAGTGCCCAATCTCCCTTTTGGAATTTCTTCTCCCTGATATTTTTGTTATGCCATATCTTTCTCTGAAGTTGAAATACATCTGTATGGAGAAGGGCTTGCAACCTATATTCATCCAATCCTATTGAGCTGGAGTAATCTATTTTTTTGTGTATGGCTGAGGTCTAGGTCCAACTGAGCTGCCATCCTTAAGGTATTGAATTCAAACTCTATTAACAGCAAAGCCTTCTTCACATAGGCCAATTCATAGGGTGTGAACCTGGTGGTGGTCTTCCATGTTGTGTTCTAGTCCCAAGTGGCCTCAACTAATCTGTCCGCCTAGTCTTTTCTACTGCTGCTCACTACCTTGGTTAGGATCCCTTCCAATGATCTGTTAGTGACCCCCACTTGCCCATTGGCTTGTGGATGGTAAGGGTTGGATGTCATATGCTTGATTTTATGATGTGTGATTAGGTCTTCAATTAGGCTGGAAGTGAACTGACTTCCTTAGTCTCTAACCAACTCTCTCAGATACCCAAACTTGTAGAATATGTTTTCTCTCAAAAACTCAGCTACTTTTTCCTCTATCACTACTTTGATTGCTTTTGTCTCTGCCCACATTATCAGGAAGTCGGTGCACATAATGATGTACTACTTCTGCTTTGAAGGGGGGTTGATAGGCCTCACAAGGTCCATGCCCCACTTCTCAAATAGCTCAAAGATCACCTGAGGTTGCATGGCCATTTCATCCTTTGGAGAGGGTTTCCCAATACTCTGACACCGATCACACTAGCTCTTGTATCTCCTCACATCCTAATGAATAGTGGGCCAGTAGTAGCCCGCTTGCAATATCTTGAAGGCGGTTCTTTTTTATGCAAAAATGACCTCCACAAGGCTGTTCACGACAGGTCAAGAGGATGTCAAAGACTTCCTCCTCCCTGACACATCTTCTCAAGATCTGATCCAGGCCATGTTTGAAGAGATTGCCTCCAATCCAGGTGAAAGGGGCACTTTTCCTTACTATCTTGCTCTTCTCTTTTTAGGATAGGTGTGTGGGAACTATGCTGAAACCGAGTAGTTTGCTATATCAAAAAACCATGGAGAAAGTAATGACATAGAAAATAGGTGTTCATCTGGGATTTGGTCATCCACCATTCCTTCTTCACCTACAGGAAAATTTACTCTAGACAAAAAGTTAGCAACAACATTCTCTTTGCCAAGCTTATCAATAATGGTTAGATCAAACTGCTGTAGTAAAAGCAACCATCTAATAATGTCAGCATTTACATCTAGTTTGTTCATTAAATATCTAATTGTAGCATGATCAATGTGCACAAAGGTTTGATAGCCTATGATATAATGTCTGACTTTGTTTAAGGAATGCATGACAACTAGGAGTTCCTTCTCATTCACTGTATAGTTTAGCTCTGCCTTCGACAATCTTTTTCTTATAAAGTATATGGCATAAGGTAAATTTTCATAAAATTTTCCTAAGGCTACTCATATTTCTTTGTTTGAGGCATATGTGTGAATGTAAAAGGGTAGGGCTGAGTTTTGGCCTCTGAGAATTGGGGCAGTCACTAGCTTTCTCTTCAAGGTATCTAGGGCTTCTTGATAGTTTTACGACCATATGAACCAACATCTTTGCCTAGGAGGCCAAAAAAAGGAGAGGCTATCTTGCTGAAGTCTTTAATGAATCTCCTGTAATATCCAGCTAAGCCTAGGAGACTTCTGACATCTCTCACATTTTGAAGAGGTCAAACCCTTTGGATGATGGAAATTTTGTTGGGGTCCACCTGCAGTCCTTGTTGAGATATTGCATGACCTAGCACGGTCCCTTCAGTCATAAAAAATTCACATTTTTCCAGACTGAGGGATAGGTTCATCTCAATACGCTTATCTGTAACTTTTCCTAGGTTAGATAAAGCTTCCTGAAAGTTAGAGCCATAAGGACTAAAATCATTCATGTATATTTCTACTACATCATGACCTAGTTCAGAAAATATACTTAATACTGCTCTTTGGAAAGTGGCTGGAGTGTTGCAAAAACCAAAAAGAAAGACCCAATATGCAAAGGTACCCCAAGGACAAGTGAAAGTGGTCTTATCTTGGTCTTCCGGTCTTACTTGAATCTGATTGTACCCGCTAAACTCATCTAGCAAGGAAAAAACTTTTTCCCTCCCAGACCATCTAACACTTGGAAAGTGGTCCATTTTAGTGGCTTTGTTCAATTCCCGATAGTCGACACAGATTCTCCACTTACCATTTTTCTTTGGCAGTAGCACAAAAGGAGAGACCCATTCACAGTCAGAGATGGGATAGATGAATCCTACATCAAGCAATTTCTACAATTCTTCCTTAATAATATCTTTAAGTGCTGGATTCATTCTCCTTTGAGGCTACCTGACTAGATTTTAGTCTTCCTTGATGTATATATGATGAATACATACTGAAGGGTGCACTCCCTTCATCTCCTTATAACTCCAGGTGAAGGCATCTAGATGTTTTCTCAGTATGCTGCATAGCTCCTTCTCATGGGAAGTAGATAGGGATGGATTGATTTTCAATGTTTTTCCTGGGCCAAACTCTAAATTTTTAGCATGGAGAGGAGTGGTGTCGGCCACATAGAGATGAGTTGAGGGGTTGTTTTTGGTTTCTCTTACTATGTCTTCTAATGGTGATGCATTGGGAGGTGGATCCTGAATCAAATTTTCAATCATATCATCCTCATCTTGCGGTTTCCCCCCCATGGAAATTTCTAATGAAAAAAGTGGTGCAGAATAAACTTCATCCTCTTCCTCCTCCAACCAGAGAGGTAGATCATTTTATAGAAAGGGTTGGGCAATAGCATACAAGGTTAACTGCTTAGACATGTGCCCGTTCTTTATGTTCATGTTCCCAACTGGACAACTAATGCAGGCATCGGCTGTAGGCAACAAGGGTCTTCCCAGAATGAGAGGATACCGAGTGAGCTTTGCCTTTAGCTAGAGAACTAAGAAATCAGCATGGTACTCCCAAGAATCAATGGAGACAATCACATCTTCCACAATCCCCTCAGGGGACACTATGGAGCGGTCAGCTAGCTGTACCACTGTTGTGGTCTTCCTCATGGAGCCTTGGAGGTTAAGTTTGAGCATTTTTTCCTTTGTCATCACATTAATGGCAGCGCCTAGATCAATCAAGGTATGTGGGACCATGCTGCCATTGGTGTGGACATCAACTACTAGGCTTCTAGGATCCAGATATTTTGGATAGATCATCTGCCCCAACATCAGGTCAGACAGTTGTCTTATGACATTGATGGTTGGGGAATCTCTCTTGCGCCTTCCTGGATGCCTAAAGCATTTCTCTTTTAACAACCTATTGTAGATATGCACATCTTTTATGGCTGGAGAAGTGGTATCTTCACACGTAAGTGTTTATATTCTCCCAGGAGTTTAGTTTCTTCTGGGGTAGGCTGGATTGTCATGGATAGTTTCTTAGGAAAGGGTGGATTTTCTTTAGGTTCACTTTCCTCTTTATCTTCCTCAACCTACAGGGTGGAGGCTGGCTATTTGGGAGAATTTTCTCGGATCGCAAGATAATTTCTTGAATCTCCACAGCATAAGTTGGGCATGATGGTTCCCCACTATATACTTGATGAGCCTGTCTATTGTTCGGGTTTGGATTTGGCTAGGTAGACATTTGGGGTTGCCTTGGTGGAGCAGAAGGTAATGGTTATGGTTGGGCAGGTGGTGGAGGCCAAAGAGTGGGAAGAGAGTTGTATTGGGGCCTCCACCCCTGATGAGATGCATTCCACTGATGTTGTGGTTGAGCATAGGATTGAAATGAATGGGTGGCTGGTTGGGCATGATATTGAGATGTGAAGGACCAAGGAGGAGGCGTGGACTAGGAAGGATGAGCAAGGGGCCCCAAGAAGGTATGGAGGTGACTTGGCTTGGGTTGTAGTATGTTTGAGATGTCCCTTGCATCCCCTGCTGGTATGGTCTAGGTCCAGGTAGCCTCCTTTGGTTTATGTAATAGGTATGTTCAGTGACTCCTTCAGCCCCTTGGTATACAACTTTAAGTCTGAGCAAGGAATGGCACTTATCTGTAGAATTATTTTCTTCACAGACTAAACAAACCTCTATAGAGTTCAATGGGTTTCCATTCCTAGGATGCCTCCTGCTGCATTTAGGGAAAAAAATGGCCAAAGCCCTCCCTACCTTTTGTTGTTCTCTTTTGATACGTAAGGTATCCATTTGCATGGCAAGAGTTTGCAACATCTCACTCTTGAAGTCTTCCAGCATGTTTCCAATTTCACTTTTAATGGAGGAATTGGAAGAAGAGGTACTGGCCATGGGTTGACACCCCTACCATTCTTTCTAGCTGCTCTAGAATGGTTTCTAAAAATAGTCTTTATGTCCTCATAGGATAGTTGGTAGATGTCTCCCCCGGCTAGTAGATGGAGGGTGTCTAAGAGGTCTTCTCGAATTCCCTTGAGCAGGATCAACTTCATATACTTAGGGTCAAGTGTACACCTGACCCTTTTGTAACTTAGCTAGAACCTCTCTTCATAGTCTTCCGGGGACTCATCACTTCCTATGGTCATTCAAAAGATTCCTTCTTTAGTATTTTTTGACCTAAAATAGTCTCGATACTTGTTGTTAAAGGCTTGCTACATCTGAGGCAAAGTTGTGATGCTATTGCCAGGTAATCCCATGAACCAGCACAATGCTGCATCCTTGAGAGTAGAAGGGAACAATTTCAACTTTTGCTCATCCTTTGCATAGTCATAAGATTGACAGATGACAACAAACTCAAACAAGAAGGTGTCAGGATCTTTTGTAGTGTGGCCATGGAAGTGAGGTAGGGCTAAAGGACTTATATTCTTCATTTTGGTGTCCTCATTGGTCTCCCGAATGGGGAAGGTACCCTCTATTCTCTCTCCATTCCCTATAGCATTTCTGTTTTCAGCCATTGGCTCCAGAGGAATGGTTTCTTCTTCTTCTTCCACTATATGTTCTACAAATACATCTGGCTATTGACCGAAGGGTTCTTCTTGATTGCAGCCATTGAAGAAGAGAGAAGGTTGGCTGTGAGATGCAGTGGGGGTGTTGGGCAAAATTTTTCCTGAGTTATCTCTATTCCTATGAGGCATGAAAGGGAATCTTTTTGGTTGGTTTTTGTTTCTTTTTCCCCACAATGAAAGTACCTGTAGAAACTGAAATTGTGATTGAACAAAACAAATTGCAACTCGCTGAAATGAACTTGCTGAATGGAAATTTGTAGAATTGAATAGGAAAGTAAGGAAATGCAGAACTGAAAGATCAGAAATGACTAGTCTACTTTTGCTGAAATAAACTATTAGCAGAATGTTGCAATAGGAAATAGAAGAAAGCAGTAATCATAGAATACTCTGACGCTTCCCCAAAAACGGTGCCAAAAAGTGGTGAGCACCAGTATTGCAGCAAGAATACTACAACTCATGGGCTACCAACTTCACTTTTATCAACCCGTTAGTTCGTAACAAACTTGGAAGCGTCGGTGCTATATTCACAAGTACTAGTTCTCTCTACGGGTTTTCACTTGTTGAGTCGGTGCAAGATCACTAGGAGCTCAAGCCAACTTCTATGGATTTCAGAAGACCCTAGTGCTCAAGCAAACCCTAATTAACAAGCTAATTCTACTTTTGCAAAAAACACTATGAAAACCATGAAAGAAATGCCATTAACTACTCAAGGAAGCAAACAACATCTAACCATGCTATTTCAAGAAGTAAATAAGGAAAAAACATATTTTTGGATTTTTATGTGTTTTTATGTGAATTCAACATACATTTAATTTATTGTGTGTGAGTGTGGCAGCGAACAGGTGGCATTAGAGGGCGGTTTTGGAGCTTGAGAGGATATAGGATGGTGTGGATGGGTCCTAGGAGGTCTTAGGTGGCCTTTTGGAGGCTTTTCCAACACTCAACCTCAAAAGGAAGCCTACAGGAAAAACTACGGGAGGACACAGGAAAACAACAGGAGGAAAACAGGGAAACTACAGGAGGCCTACAAGAGGAGGCTGAGAGAAATTTTCACTATTTTGAGGGTGTGAGAGCAGGTTGAAAAGGTGGATGAAGGTTGGAATGAGGTGTTAGGGCACCTATGGTCTACCATGAGTCACTAAGAGAGGGAAAGATGATTGGGTTTGCTCGAGGAGAGAAGAAGAAGTTCTATGAAAAATGAAGGAAACTAGGGTAGAATTTAGGTGAGGTTTAGGAGACCCATAGGGCATGGATCAGATGGAGGGTGTGATTTTTGGTAAGTTGGTGTACTGCTGGAAGAGATCTGCTACATAGAAACTTATAGTCAACCAAGAAAATCAAGCAACCAATGAAATGAGTGCATCCTAGGAAAAACAGAGTTTTGCATTAAAATGGCCTAAACTATGATGTATAAAAGGAAATGCTGGGGAATTTTGTAAGAAAGGAAATCATGCAAAAGGAATATTGTAAATCATGAAGTGAACATGATAAAGAAGATCAAAAGCAAAGCAAAACTGGACTATCAACCTATTAGAGAGCTGCAAACACTAGAAGTCCTATGAATGAGGAAAATTTGTGTTTTTGGGGCAGCAACAGAGTCTTTGCCTCAAATCATGGTCCTAGAGGGAGGAAGAGAGACCAAGGAACTATTGCTAGCCTTTTTAATCTTTTTTTATCATTCCTTAACCTGCTACAAAAAGTACAAATGGAAGTAAGCTACTAAATCATCAAAAGCAACCTATTCTTAACCATAAAAGAAATACATCTAATAGCAAACTAATCTACAAACTGATGTAAAGAATACAAATACAGGTAAAGAGAATATTGGTTGCATGGATTGGACCCTAATCCAAGAGCTTCAGCCCTCTCAGGTAACTCAGTGCTAGCTCAAACAATATCATTGATACTATGCAAACATTTTGTAATAATGAAAATGTTGTTATTTCATTTTAATATTTTGTGAGAAGCAACTTATTATTATCTTTGTCTTGTATAGAATATTCACTTTGATTGTATGTCATGTTAGAAAATGGGAGGATTCATGTTAAAAAAAATTACGGTTGATGAACTACAACTATCCAATATAGTCATTGAACATTTTTAGTTAGATATTTTCAAGTTTGTTGTATTAAATAGTGAATTAAATTACTAGTTGATTTATATTTTGTATCTATGGAAATGGTTAGGTTGTTTCTCTATATTTTGTATGGATGGAAATGGTTAGGTTGCACAATAATTGTAAAAATTGACTGTTTAACAAGTATAGGAGTATAAATGAGTTTAACATTTTGAACAACTACTTTATAAAATTCCCACAACTATTCTATTTTATATTTTAAACATTTTTGAAATCATCTTTTTGCTTGATCATTATGTAGGTTAAAATTTAGTAATGTTAAATCGCAACAAATTTGGTAGATTTTCATGATAAGAAATTCTTTGTGTTTTGAGCCTATTGAGAAAATTGTTTTTATATTTTGAGTCTAAATTAAAAATCGATCTTATGGCTAGAATCTAATATGACTGTTGATGTATTATGTGTTTTGAATTTAAATGGAAAAATTATCTTGTGCATTTTCTATTTTAACCAACATTAATTCATGGGAAATTAATTTTAGGTACTTGATAATAGGATTAGGTGCAAAAAATATGCTTTTTTACCACTAATGTAGAACAACTTACATTTTTAACGTAATCATTCTCATGTGCTAGAAAATTGTTAAAAATGTTTTCTTTTGCATATTTCATTTCTTAGTACTTCTATTTTTTTATACTTACTTCATGTGGCATATCCTATATCTTAATGATTGTGTCTTCTATAGATATTCAAGTATGTGATACATGATTCCTAATTTCATCTTTTATGAATAGAAATCCAATTTATAATTTTTAGGTTAAAAGTTATATCTAGTAGAATATTTCATGGTCTCATTTGTATCCAATAGTCATCATTTATGTGCAATGGATATATTTTGTGCCTTTTGATGATTTCTACAATTACCTTTGAATTTATCGGCAAATAAATGAGAAACTATATATTTAATTCTGCAACTGATGTTTGTTTGGAACTTGTGAACTATTGTGCAATGCATATGCTAATATAATTTTGTAAGTGCTAATGAAGCAATTAATTATATAATTTTGGAGTGAATTATATTTATTAAGTCACCAAGTAAATCAAAATACTCACCCACTTGGAAGGTACTAAAAGATAGACAAAATTACTGCAACTAAAATACTAACTACTACTGCAAGATTAAAACGCACTTGCAAGAGAAAGTGGTGGATTTAGTTAGTCTCTTACTCTTAGCCACCTATGGAGATCATTCATAAACACATTATAAAGAGATATATAGGGATGAAAATTAGCATTTTGTGTTGGTTCCCTCCTCTTAACCACCTATAGATATCATTCAAAAACATACCGTAGATAGGAGATATAAACTAAATTACATAAAAGGAAAGAAATTAGGAAGTAAAAACACTTGTAGGAAATTAGAAATTAAACACACTTGCAGGAAATTAAGAAATATAGTGGCTCAATAAAAAATTTCTCCCAACCCTTCAGTTTCTAATTCGAACATACATACTACAAATAACTGAAAATATTGAAATATTTAGGAATTAGAAATAATAAATCTTCAAACCAATAGATTATCAAATGATGGAAATACAACGAATAAACAATTGTTATGAAACATAATGACTAGCTTACTAATTTAAATTTTGAAATATTGAGTAATTAGAAATAATAAATCTTCAAAGAAATAAATGATCAAACTATGAAAATGCAACCAATAATTAAATGTTATGAAACATAATTACTAGCTTATCAATTTAAACAATTTAAACAAAATTTAATGAAAGGAAACTAAACCTATACAATAATATGGGTGGCAGTTGACTAACGAAGGGAAACTACCTCTTTAAATAAGGAAATGGTTAAAATTGTAGTAGTCAAGTGAAATTATGATATTGGGACGTCACATAGATAGGTTGATTCAAACAAGAATGACAATTTTGTATTAAGAACAAGATATCAAATGTCATTATAATTATCCACAAAATCTCCCCTCTTTTCCAACATAGAATATTATTTATAAATTACTTATGATTAGCATGGAGGTCAAATATATCGATGAAAATATTTCATTCTTATACTATCTCCCCTCATTGCAATGGTATGCGTAAAATATAGGTGATGGAAGCATTGGTAAATCACTAGCCACCTCGACTAATGAAATATAGTCCAAATTGTTGTTGTCAAACCTCTTCTATTAAACATCCCTTTGTCACTTTTCCCTTTTGAATGATGCCAAGTTTTTGACTCCACTTTTTATCAACTAATAATGATACGTATGCATTAGTGGTTAACTGGTACCGCTACACTCTTGTTTCCAAATCCATTGGAGCATGAATTTGTTGACTCAATGTACAAGGAGCCTTTTGTTAGAGTCCTATAGAGATAGGATTCATAATTTTGAATTGTCTGAGGTTAAGTCTTGTAATATTGTACATACCTTTTCTTTCTGCAAATGTTTTCCATATTAAAATTAAAAAATGTAAAGACGGCATTTCCTAAAAGAAATATCAAGGGACAAGAAAAATAAGAAAAGATAAAAAAATGAAAAAATATGAGCCCCAAACAAAAAATAGATCATGAAAGTGCGCAAGTGCAAGTGCCACTACTTTTTACTTTACTCTCTTAAATAATGGTTTTGTGCAGCTTGTCATATATGCCACAACCCATGATATTCAAAGTACTTAAACTTGACTACTTCACACTTTGAATTTCATGTTTATATTTAGAGAATAAAATCTGACCAAACAGTTTAATCTTGGCAAATCATTAGATAGGTAGAGAAATAAAGGATCTCATCAGTTTAATCTAAGCCCTTGGAAGATATAAGGTTAGAAGTAAATATTTTTTTTTATAAAAGAAAATGAAAGAAAATGGTTTGCTAGCTTAAGTTCACCCACCAAAGTGAAAAAAAATGTTAGGGCAGGTAAAAGGGTAAGTAAAGAAAGGTTGTAGAAATACGAGTCATTTGGAGCATAAGCACTACTATCATAATTAACTATGTGTTTCAAGTGTGCAAGAGCACTTATCAATGAAAAAATAATGGTCATAAGTTGATTTGCCTAAGTCCCCCTTCATTACATTTCACCCCCACTATATACTCACTAATTTCCCTTTTACCCCTTCATGGCTTATGAAAACCCCTTCCCCCTCATTTTTACTCCTACCCTTTAGTTTCGCACATTTCCCTAGTCATTTACTCCTAAAATCCATTCCCCTAAGTGTGAAATCCATTTCCCCCCTTTTTAAAATCATGTTTCCCTTTAATAATTACCCAAAACCCCTCTAAACCCTTTATCCTAACTCTAAAAACCCCCCGCTTCACTAACTCTGTGACTTAACCATTTTTTGTACTAAGCTTGAGTTTAACTGACCACCCTCGTTAGGTAAATTAACCCTGCTACCCCTAAAATCTCAAAGTTTCATTAATCTGCAACTAAACATGGGATAATTACTTTAAACCGCAATTAAAACCCATGGGTCCCTCTAAAATTCCTCCCCATCACCCAACCACACAACTTTCCCTTATGATGGTCATCTCATCATCCACCCACTGATCCAATGACCATCGCCCATATCCAGCTCATGCGATGTTCGACCTTTAACAACCTGAGAGCACACGATATGGGTGATTTTTCTCGGGGTCCATTTGCCTATGTGTCAGCCTCTAGCATAGATCATGTTCCCCCAGAAAAATACTGCGCGACCCCCATAAGCGATGCAATGGCCTCCAAAACCACTTCCCTGCCAAAATCAAAACCAACATTGTTCATAAAACATTTCCCCCTGCCATTTTCCAATCGGTCGTGTGTTACACTAAAAAAATGTCACCATGACTACTTACAGTTAGTATGGCTCAAATCAACAGTCATACTACCCTTTTTAGGCAAGTCTTATGCCTCTGCTATCCATCTCAAACTCAAAGAAGAGAGAAAGTCTTGTAAAAAATATGTTTATCTCTGGGGTCGCAGGTTCTCTCAAGCCTCACCTGCGGGGACGCTGATCATGTTCACAAAGTCTGTATCTTTGGACGCTCTGTATGTCAAAGGACAGGTGCGTCCTTCTGTAAAAGGCAAAATGCGCAAGTTTCATCTTAAAAAAGTTACTTGTGGTTACTTCTAGAACTTTCTAGAGGTCGGTTTGGTGAAATGGATGCGCCTCCAGTTGGTTCATGCATCTCTATTAAGGGGGAACTTATCCCATCAATAAGGGAGCTATCCCACCCAAAGAGGGGGATTATCCCATTGATGGTGGACCTGAATAACCTCTTTACAGCACTATAAATAAAGGCATTGAGCCAAAGGGAGGGGAGGTTGAAGCTATACATTTTCTTTGGGTAAATGCTGCAGGAATTAGGACTCCCATTTAGAACCTTGTGAGGAGAGATTGTCTTTGCTTGATTCTACTTGGAAGTGGGTGAGCTTTGTCAAAGTAGAGGAAAACCCTTGATGGACCCTGGGAGGAACTTGCACAACACCAAGGCCAGGTTGTAAGAGTTTCTTTGTTTCGTTATTAATACAAACTGGTTTATTTTTCTCAATAGCTTGTGTTAATGAGTTATTTCATGTGTTCCTTGGTCTGCATGTTGAATATATGTTTTATTATATGAAATGCAAGTGCTTGGTAATTGTTTGATTGTTTGTGGTTGCAGGAATTGATGTGAAGGAGGAGCTCATCCGGATCGGCAAGGACGGACTACAACAACAGCGTTTTGGAATAAGGTAAGCCTAAACACATGTAGTTTTCATGTTTTAAAAGGTATATTTAGAGAAAGATCACTCCATTTTGTCTTGTTTGTCGCTAGAGAGTTTAGACTCCTAGGGAGGTCAGTTGTGCCCGCACAAACGACTTTTTCCGCCACGACAAATTGGCGACTCCGCTGGGGATCCATTAATGAGAAAGTCTTTTCCTTTGTGTGAACTTTGCTCTGAGAAAATCATTTTTATTTTCTGGTTTTTGATTGTGAGAATTAGTATTTGGGTGGCTTAGCTTTAGATTTAGTTAGATTTGGTTTTTCTTAACTTTTCCAGAGAGACGCACCCTCTGAGTTATGCACAGTGCGTCTTTGGACGCGCTGTTGCCGTTTGCACAGAGCGGGCCCGCGCCTGTTATAACGGGTTGCCTGCGTCTTCCTGTAGAATTTAGGAAAATTCCATTTTTTGCTTTACTTGCTTTTAGATTTTGATTTTTCTTATTGTTTTCTGCCCAGATCCTTTAGTACCCTATCAAAAATTTTCACCTGAACTTGTTTTGTGAGCTTTGAGTGTTTTAGTGGATTTCAACGAAGTTTAGGCCTAGGGTTTGATTTTTCAATAGGTCCTGTAGTGACTTTGACGGTAGAAAGTTGTCCAACCTTAGATTTCTCTGGTTTGTCAGCCTTCTTAGAAGTCGGGCCTGTCGTAAAGTCTCCTTGTGTGAGCAGCTTGCCATTTAAGTTGTCTTTTGGGTCAAATTTCGAATTACTTGTTTATAAAGTGTTGATTTCCATTTTACAAAAGAACAAAAAGATTAGAGTTTTGTTTTGACTAGTTTTTGGTTCTGCAATAAGCTAGTCCTTGATTTGATTGTGATCAAGTAAAACACCTTAGAATAATCATTGTTGGTTTTGACCTCGTTAGGATTAATTAGAGTAAATTTACCTTTTAGTTTGCTTATGAGTGAATTTTCATAGATTTCATAGTTTGCAATTGATTTTTATTAAAATAGATTTATGTTTTTCGTTAAATAGGAAAATACAAAAACATCTTCTTTAAAAGTCTTGTTTCAAGTAGCTTTTTGTTTTTGAAAGAGAAAAAGAGTTTTTTCGTGCAAGTAAAGAGTGGTCATGTTTTTATGCTTGGAAAAGACAAACGAATTGTTTCTTTGATTGTCCTTAATTAAGAAGTTGCTTTTATAAAAAGTGCATTCTCTCAACTTTTTAGTTAAACAATTCATCGAAAAAGTAAAGTAGTGGGTAAATCATCCTAGGTGCATTTTGTAGTGGTTTCGAGTCGAGTCAACACACCACTGGTTTCACTTCCATCACCTTTTGACTTAAGAAACAACCTTAAAAGTAACGCTTAAATTAAAATCAATCTAGTAATTTTTATTTTTCTAGGGCTCTGAAACACCAACATAGCTTTGGCTAGGGTCTTGGAGTAGGTGAGTACTTAACTCTCCAAGACTACAAAACCAAACAGATAGTTTATCTTGAGTAGATTAAATCCAATTGTTTCAGTTATACTCTGGGAAAGCTCCTCTTAAAGGAGAAGCACGAGCTCGTGTCCGAACCAGTGAGGGGATCATTCCCCCCTCGTTGGGAACGACGCCAGACAGTACGTATTACAAACGGTAAACCTTGGATTAACCATTGTCGAGGAGCCAGGGGTCACTTATCGGTAAACCTTGGATTGTTGTCAAGGAACCGGTAAGGGGATTGGAGCTTGTTACTCTGCCCTTGCGTGCTGTCGGAGTTTAGACTGTTCCCCCAGGTGTAATTGTTGTGATTGGTAACTTTAATGACCATAATCTTTAGGGCTCTACCGAGGTGACGGTGGAGGGAAGGTCCCACTGTACCTGGAGCAGACGTCGGTTATACTCACTTGGATTTTCCGGGGGGTTCACTTCACTTCGAGACGGTTAAAGTGGAGGAACTTGTGCCGGTCTATTCATTAAGCAGGTTGCCGGGGTAACTGTTCCACCCGCCATTTCTGTACTGAATCCAGCGAGGTTGGATTTCATCACCAACTAGCGCTTTTGGTCCGGAAGACTACTGTTTGTGTGTGGTTTGACGCTCTAGATTATTTAGGCGTGTGCTTCAAATTTGTTTGCTTCTTTAGAAGACTTTAGGTGGTTTGATTTGAAATTTTTACTTTGTTTTCGTGTGTTGTAGTTAAAAATCTTTAATTGTGGCGGAATTACCGAGACAGTCCCGTAGACTTCGGGGCAAGTCTCCTGAGATTGTTACCGGAATAGATTTGTTAAGAAAACTCCGTAAATCGCGGGGTGAATCTCCTGAAGACATTCCGGGTAATTTAGAAGGTTTAAAGGTCCTTGTAACTCCTCCTAGTGACAGTAGAGTAGGTTCACCTGAAGAAGGAGAATCTTCCTTGGTAGTCCATCCAGATTACCAAAGTTTAGAGACAGGTTATAATCCCGAAGCTGTTACAGTTTCCGAGCTTGCTGGTAGTTTTTCATCTGCCAGTGAAACAGGCGAAGAACCTGAAATTTCCGAACCTGTTACTCCAACTTCTAGTGTCCCTGATTCACCAAGAATAGAAAGAATTATCACCGAAAATCTTCCTACTGGTTTGATTGCTATAGAAGAACTTGCTCCAGAGGAGGATATAGGTGTCTCTAACCTTGAAGGTCAACTTACTATTGATCTAAGGGAGCGTGAATCCATATTTTACAGTCCTCCTAGAAGTACTACCTGGTACCTTTCGTTAACCAATTATTTGGACAACTCAGGGGTAGGTTTTTCTCCACCTCGTACTCCTTTTCCACCTAGAGGTATTTACACTCCTGTAAATATGACTGGTCAGTCGTCCGTGTTTACTCAAAGTCCTGAATCTTTTTTACACGGCGGTCCTTCTGTTCCCACTGGGTATCAATCTCTTTCTGGTACCTTTGCGGGGGCATCTCCTCAACCCGTTGATCGTGGGTTATTAATTGGAAACAGTGGTAATGTACCATTGAGTGTAGGAGACATTTACATGATGTCAGGTTCAGTTCCCGTTTCTCAACCTCAAGGTGGCCAATTACCGCCTGGGGGGCAACCACATTTAACGCCTGGGGGACAACCTCAAGGTACACAAATCGTGTCTGGGGGGCAACCTCAAAGTCAGTATGCACCTATGGTACAATACGCGCCTCAAGGTCAACCCCAGCCCCAGTATGTACCCCAGGGTCAACCTCAGTATCAATATCAACCTCAAGGATGGCAACCTCAAGGATGGCAACCTCAAGGGTATCAACCCCAAAGTTATCAACCTCAAGGGTACCAACCTCAAGGTCAAGGTCAACCCCAGTATCAGTATTTACCTCAAGGTTATCAACCTCAAGGTCAATACTCGAGTCAAGGTTATCAACCGCCTCAAGGTCAGTCATATGTTCCAAGTATGGGCACTGCACCTTACAATTATCAATCCTACCCTCAATCTGGTTATGGATCTCAGTACCCTCAACCTGTTACGGGTCAGTACCCTGGAATGTTAGTGTGGGATCCCTCACAGGGTCAACAGGTGTTGCAGCCAAGTGTACAGATGGTTCCTCAAGCTGGACAACCCGTAGTTTCTGGTCCAATCCAGCAACCGCAACCTGTCCAACCAAATGTTCAAACTTCTGTAGCTTCGGTAGTTACTCAGCCGCCAATTGCACCTAGTACTCCATCTCAAACGGCTGCCGCAACTACCGCTACATCTACCATACTTACTTCTGGAGTATCGACGGCTCCAGTTTCTACTGTCCCTGTTACCACACCTCAGACATCTTTACCGTTGTCTGGATCTACGATTCAAACCACGGTCCAGATGCCTATAGGTCAGCCTGGTATAAGTACGGTTGTGACTACTCAACCTCAATTTGTTCAACCTCCGTACCAGGGACAGTACCAACCTGGGCAAGCTGTCCAACAACCGGTTTACCAGTATCAACCGTATCCTGGGTACACTTATCAACAACCTCAACAACCCCAGTACGGTCCGGTTAATCCTGGTTTTCCAGGAGGATATAATATCCCAAATGCGACTCCTGTTCCTAGTTATCCTGGATATCCTCCTCCTGGGGCTGGTATTGTGACCCAGAGTTTTAGAGATCCTAACCGGCAGTTACCATTTATCGCAACTTTAGATTTACCAGACTTGACGCGCCTAACGAACGATCCAATTCAATATCTTCCGTTCTGGCCGCCAATGCCAAATAAGTTGCCCAGTGATATACCCAAGTTCGAAGGTAAGTCTGGAGAGGATCCGTCCAATCATGTGATGACTTACCACCTCTGGTGTGCTTCGAATTCTATCTCTGATGATTCCATCCGCTTACGTCTTTTCCAGCGTACACTCATTGGTCTCGCGGCCAAGTGGTACATTGAGTTACCACGGGCCTCTTTTTACAACTTTAGTCAGTTAGCTACCTCGTTCTTAACTCACTTTCAGTTGCCGGTCAGATACGATAACGGCACGGAGTTATTAACTTCACTAAAACAATCGACGTCCACGTATATTTCTGATCACATTCATGAGTGGAGACGTCGTAGGAGATTAGTGAAAGTTTTTATCCCGGACCAAATCTTAGCTGAATGGTTTGTCAAATCATTATTACCGAAGATTACTGAAGATGTAGCTAAGGCCGGAGTAGTTACTGAGGAGCAAGTCATTGCTCAGGCACAATACCTTGACTTAGTTTACACTCAGTCGGGTACATTACACGAGAAGATTCCGGATCTTCCAAAGTCGAATCAAATCGCTGCCGCTCCTTCGGGATCTCATGCCGCTGATGGTATGATTGGTATCGTGACTACGAAGAGCAAGAAGAAGTCTTCCAAGGCTTCGAATACTCCAATTATCACTTTGCCTGATTCTCCGACAGGAGAGTCTTCTCCCCCTGAACTTACCGCCGATATTCACGCTGTAGAGTCATCTACGGCCAAATCAAAAAACGGTGGGAAAAAGAAAGGAAAGAAGAAGGCTAAAGCAGACAAGGCTCCGAAGGAGAAAACAGAAAAGTCGGAAACCAATGACGAAAAGCGCAAACCTCGATATCCTTGTCTTATTTGTGAAGAGGATCATTTTACGAGAGATTGCCCTCATCGGGCCGAGGTTGTGAAAATAGTCAAAGGTTCTCCCACTCCTGCTGTGTTAAAAAATCCATTTCCGGAGCAGGAGAATAAGATGATAGGTTCTTCTTCGAATGCCAGTGAAGAACCCATTTTGATGATGTCTCATGTGAGGATTGCGACTCGATCGCAAGATTATGGTAGTAAGGCTCCTGTTGATGGCAAAGAAGCAGAATCTTCTCACTCTAACCCATCAACCTCAGCTCCTGGTTCCGATCCACTACAGATCGAAAAACCTAACCCAGACTTAGTGATTAAGCCGCCCGCCAAGGGTGTACTTCGAAGGTCTGCTTTCAATCCACATGCGAGAGCAGCCCAGAATTACAACATTGTTGAGGACTTAGCTGTTTCACCCTCCGCAATGTCGGCGTTAGAAGTGCTGCAATCATGCCCAGCACAACGAAAATTGCTTTTGTCGGCTATCGGAGCTGTCGATGTTCAGGACCCGAACCTAATGATCTTTGATCTAGAAAATAGTACACCACGTCTCCCCCATCAAATGGCTTTCCAAATTCCAGTGATAGTCAAAAACAGACCTATTCATCGGACTGTGATTGATGAGGGAGCTTCTACGTGTATTATGTCGATTCAATGTTGGAGATCGCTTGGTTCTCCTTCGTTGAACCAATCCCCCACCATCCTTAAGGCCTTTGATGGCCGTGGGTTCCGTCCGTTTGGTATTCTACAAGAATTGCCTATAGGGGTAGAAGGTAAAACCGTTAGTCTGGATGTGGAAGTGGTTGATGCCCCTCTAGACTACAACCTTCTTTTGGGTCGAAGTTGGTCATATGCTATGACAGCGGTTGTTTCATCGGTCTTTAGAATAATCAAGTTTCCACATAACGGTAAGATCGTGACTATTGATCAGCTGACATACTTTTCATCCGACCCAGCCTCTTCAGAGAGTATCCAGCATGTCGGTAAGACGACAATCCCTTATAGGGACGTTGGTGTAGGTTTAGTTAAGGATTCCGGTTTACTGGGAACTTTTCCTCTCCCTCCACTCAACGTAGACCCTTCATTTGCAACAATTCATATGATTACATCAGAAAACATTATTTATGATGATCCTTGGATTGTCCCATCTGACTCTGAGATAGACTCATTCGGTGATGCTATGCCTTTGAGTCCATATGAAATTGCTTATGAAGCTGTCATGTCTTTTACCGACTCGCATTCAACCGAAATCGACCAAATGAATGTGGTCAGTGAAGAATCACTTTTCACCTCAACCTTAGAACGGATAGCATTTCCCGAAGTCGTGTCATCTGACGAACAACTTCGCGAAATCCTAAGTGTAGATGATCTACCATGGGAGGATCTCCATCACAGATCTTCGTTTTTACCTAAGGATGATGCATTTGAAAATGATTTTTCATCTATCTTTACCGCTGAATATGTCAAAGACGCTCAGGATCCAACGAAACATTCTGATTCAGAGCTGAATTTAGGGAATATTTCTCGTACTATTCCCATTGATATTTCAGTGAAGCCCGGAATCGAGGAGAACATTCATATAGGTGCCGCATGTACTGAAGAAGAAATCCAAATTTACAAGGCCCTATTCCAAGAATTCCGCGATGTGTTTGCCTGGTCTTACGAGGAAATGCCAGGAATCGATCCTGCCATTGTTGTTCATGAAATAAAGACCTACCCGGATGCTAAACCCGTCCGGCAACGGTTGCGTCAGATTCACCCTCGAAAAGCGGCTGCGATTAAAGCAGAAGTCGAAAAGCTGTTGAAAGCAGGTTTCATTTATCCGATCCCGTTAACGGATTGGGTATCGAATATTGTTCCGGTCAACAAGAAACAAGGAACAATAAGAATCTGTATCGACTATAGGGATATAAATCGAGCTTGTCCAAAAGACAACTATCCTACGCCTTATATCGATCAAATTATTGATGATTGTGCCGGAAGTGAAATGTTTTCCTTTATGGATGGTTTTTCGGGCTATAATCAAATCAATATTCTACCTGCCGACCAACCAAAAACGGCATTCATTTGTCCATGGGGGACATTTGCTTATTGCAAATTACCTTTTGGGCTTAAGAATGCCGGGGCTACTTTTCAACGGGCGATGTCTTATGCATTTCATGACATCAAGCACATTGTGCAACCCTATCTCGATGATTTGCCTGCTCATTCTTTACATCGAGCTGATCACCTTGTCCACCTACGAGCAATCTTTATGAGGTGTAGGCATTATCGAATTCGGTTGAATCCCCACAAGTGTGTTTTCTGTATAGAAACAGGTCGATTGCTGGGATTTGTTGTTTCAAAAGCCGGCATTCGCGTCGATCCCTCGAAAGTCGAGGCTATCATCAAATTGCCTCCTCCTTCGAGTTTGCGCCAACTCCAAAGTTTGCAAGGGAAAGCGAACTTTTTACGCCGATTCATCCCAAACTACGCCGAGGTCACTAAAGGTTTTACACGGTTGTTGAAACAGAACGCACAATTCTTTTGGGACGAGATTGCCCAACAATCTTTTGATGCACTTAAACACGCGTTGACCCATGCACCGTTGTTGCATCCTCCCAACTACAACCAAGACTACTTCTTATACCTCGCGGCTTCGCATTCCACCATTGGAATGGTGTTAGTTCAAGAAGATGAATTCGGAGCGGAGCATGTGATATATTATCTTAGTAGGACCTTGAATCCCACTGAGCTAAAATATTCACATGTGGAGAAGTTGGCCCTGGCAGCCGTTCAAGCTGTCCAGCGATTTCGTCACTACATTCTTCTCCGTAAAACTACAGTTATTTCGGATTGCAACCCTATGATTTATATCTTGACAAAACAACTGCTAGGGGGCAAGTACTCTAAATGGATTGTTATCCTGCAAGAGTTCGACTTGGAGTTCGAGAAGTCCAAGTCTAAGAAATCCTTAGTTTTTGCGGAATTGATGTGTGATTTCCCTAGTGCTGACACAGAGACTGTGGCAGAAGAGTCCATTGCGGACGAATCTTTGTTTCTTATCAGTACTGTAGATCCGTGGTACGGGGATATAATCATCTATCTCCAAACCCAAACCTTTCGGCCTGAAGCTTCCAAAGCGGAACGTCGAAAAATTCGGTTTCAATCCCAGCCATACAGAATTATTGGAGATACACTTTATCGCCGGGGGGCAGACTTAGTTTTTCGACGTTGTTTAACTCACGAAGAGGCTGAGAGAGTTTTGAATGATTGTCACTCTGGAGCATGTGGCGGTCATATGTCTGGGTATGCCACAGCTCAGAAGGTGTTGCGCGCTGGCTATTTCTGGCCGTCTATGTTTAAAGATTGTATCATTGCCGTCAGGAAATGCCACAACTGTCAAGTGTTTGATCGCAAGATGCGCGCTCCACCTGCTCCTCTCCACCCTATAATTGCCGCTGGTCCATTCGCCAAATGGGGTATCGACTTTATTACTTGTAACCCTCACTCGGCCGGGGGGCATGCGTATATCATCCTTGCGGTTGATTATTTTACTAAGTGGGCCGAGGCGATGCCTACATTCGACGCAAGCGGCAAAACAGCTGCAGTTTTCGTATTCAATCATATCATAACTAGGTTTGGTGTCCCACAAGCAATCATTACTGACCATGGGAGCCATTTTCGAAATGTCATGATGACTGAGCTTACAAGCCAGCTTGGTTTGCGCCACGATAGCTCTACTCCTTATTATCCGCAAGCCAACGGTTTGGTTGAGTCTATCAACAAAGTTCTGGTTATCATGATCCGACGAACCATTGGTGTTCATCGGTCGAATTGGCACAACATGTTATTTTCAGCGCTATGGGCATACCGAACCTCAGTGAAAAATTCAACAGGGTTCACTCCTTTCCAGCTAGTTTATGGCTTGGAAGCTGTGTTACCCATTGAATGCGAAATCCCATCACTTCAAATGGCTGTCGAATTACTTCCAGCTACTTCCGAAGAGGAGAAACGTTTATTATACTTGGCTAAATTAGATGAGACTCGACGTGACGCTACATTGGCAATCGAGACTCACGCGAAACGAATGAAAGCTCAGTATGATAGAAATGTAACCCCTCGAAGTTTTTCGGAAGGAGACCTAGTGCTATTATATGATCAAGCTAACGATAAGCTAGGTGCTGGAAAATTCGTTCCCATGTGGCATGGACCCTACATTGTAAAGCGAAAGCTAGCAAAAGGGGCTTATGAGCTGGTTGATTTTGATGGGGACTCTTTGGGTAAACCCAGAAATGGACTTTACTTAAAGAGGTATTATGCTTAAATGGTGGATGGAGAAATTTTTTAGATAGGTTAGATTTTCTTTCTAGCTAGCGTGTTTGTTAGTTTAGTCAGTGTGCTTAGCTTAGAGAGTGTGTTTTTTCGTCATTATTCTGGCTTATCTTGGTTTTACTCTTGATATTGCAGATGTCGACGCCTCTCCAAACATACATTGGATTTGCTGATGGTGCTTGTCGTAGTACACGGAATATCTCTTCCGCAGCTTGGGTTATCTATTCGCCCTCTGACGAGTTAGTTTCTATGCATGGGGTAAGCCTCGGTCAAACAACGAATAACATTGCAGAATACAGTGCAGTGGTTGAATTATTATCCGAATCTATTTCATTTGGAATTCGACGTTTGATAGTGAGGTTAGATTCTGAACTTGTTGTATTACAGCTTAATAGAGTTTATGCCATTAGAAATCCTGTGTTATTAAGGTTGTTTTTGAGAGTGCGTCTCTTGGAACGTGAATTTGATTACATTGAATATCAGCATATTCCAAGGTCTTTAAATACATTAGCAGATGCAATTGCTTCTCGAATGTTGGACAGACATTTACGATAATCATGCAAGTAAATTTAAAAACATTTCATCACATGTGTTAAACAAGATAAGCCGGTAATAGTGATATATATAGATAGGAGTGTGTCAAAAAATATATACATCGTCTTCGATCATAGGTTGAAAAACACCTTATGATCGGCAAAATGATAAGTACAAAAAGTCAAAATGTCACATGTGACTACAAAAGTGACTAGTCAATCACTGGTGGTGCTCTCTGTATGACACCACTGCACGGGCTACCTTACGCAAAAATCTCCTAAACGGTCCAGGGACCGCGACTACAAAACGCTGAAGTCTGATAGGAATGTCATCCATAGTAGTCTCAGGTATGTCTACCGTGAGACGCTCTAGATCATGCTCCAACTCAGCTAGTACGTCTGCAGCCGCGTCCTGTGGGGCCGGTACCGGTGCAGCTGGATGTAGTCTATCAAAAGGCCGGAGGTTGGCTGGACGCTGTGGACCAACATCTGCATTTTGAAAATTTTTACTGTTAGTTTGAGACGATATATATGAAAAATAAAAAAAATACATAATTAGAAAACTTGTGAAAATAAAAATACCTCTGTCGTCCCATTGTTCTCCCTGTGGAAGAACCATGTCCGGATCACCTCTGAAATCCATTCCGGCATACGGAAAGTCCTGTATCGAAAAAACCTGGTCCTCTAACCAGTGAAAGTAACTATCTGAGAATCGAACTACCGCCGCCCCTCGTCAGGATGCCGGGCCATCACCGCAACCCATCGTATCAGCTTTGGCTCCCGAGGACCCAAGATATCAACAGTGAGTTGCTGAGGGATCAGCATTGGAACTCTCTCCAAGGCAAAGCTCACGACTAGAGGCCCATATCCAAAAGTTTTTAGTCGTCCGTTCTTTGCCTTGGTCAGTTGGCTCTTCATATGAGCCGACACAGCTTCACACCAGTTGAAAATGGTGCCTTGGTAACAGTCAATTGCCATCCGCATTTGGGATCCGGAAGCAATGTGTAAAGCGGCCGCGCCGCAAATTCTGGTAACCGTGAACGCTATGACTTTGAGTTCACGCAGAGTGATGTGTTTTATCTCTATGCCTTTCGAATGGTGAGCCCCAGGTGTGCACCACTCGTCACGGAGACTATCAAGGGATTGGCCACCCGGCCTAGTCCCCGCAAGACTAAGTTGCTCACCTCTGTTCGGCAAGCCAGTGAGAAAGTATACATCCGAGGGCTCTATCTCGAGCTGGTGCCCTCCTATGTAAAAGCATTGTTCTTGGACGTTCCATCGCTCAACCAGCCATTCCAAGAATCTTACTTGGCCCCTCATGCCCGGTATGGTCCAATATTTGTATAAACCGCATGCTCTTAGGGCATCCAGGGAAGGTTGATGATTTATTGCAACTTCATCATCCTCTACATGCTCTCGTTCTCTCCAATCTAACATGGTTAAAACCCTGCACATCAAAAATAGCAATTAGAAATTAATTTGGGAATTTTTGGTAGTTTTTTGAGAGAGTTGGGGTTTTGAAATGCGCACTTCTCGGAAGACGCACCCCGGCTTTGTAGCACAGGGCGCCCGGACGCGGCTGGCCTGAAGGTGGGCTGCGTCTCCCGACCATTTTCCCGTATGAGAAAAAGTCGGGGGACGCGGGTCATCCGAAGGGCACCCGCGTCCGCCGAGAGGCGCATTCCAAAACCAAAACCCCCCCAAAAAATGAAACTAAGACCTAAAAATTAATTCTAAACGGATAGAAATGCAGAGTAGGATGTGTAAAATACCTTGATGAGACGGCGTTCGATTCCGACGGTCAGATTTTCCGCAGCAACCACGGGAAGTTTCTTGTCAAAAGCTCCTTTTTCAACCTCCAAAGTCAAACGGTAAAAATGATATGGTAAAAGGTCTTTTTATAGGTTTTTTGGATGAATTAGTTCATTTTTTACCATGAAAAGATGTTTTTCGATGTATTTTTGCCTATTTTAAACAGGTATGAGTAATGTGTCGCTTTTGTGCAGGACAAAGGGATTTCAAGGGAAATTGTAATTTTTTCACAAACAAAAATATCAGAGTCATCTTTAAGCCCTTTTCTGACTCCTAAAACATGAAAAGATCGCCGAGCGTTTCTTTTACACTCGTTAAAACGGAATTAAAAGACGGTCCTCTTTTAGCTCTTTTCTGACCGTAAAATCAAGAAAAGATTGCCGGGTTTTTGTCGTTTCAAACTCGATAAGGAAATAAAACGACGTGTCCTTGATCGCTTTTTACTTTTCAGGTCAACGACACTATTATGAAAGTACTCCTTGGTCGCAAGATCAAGCGGTTCCCCCAGGTATTATTTTATACTTTTTCGGGCTTGAGGGACACAAATATACGAAAAAGTTCAACGTGGAGTCTCCTTTAGTTTTTTCAGACTCTCTAAAATTGAAAAACGCCGAGTTTCTCCTATACTGGGCTCGTTAAACTTTTACAGTAGAGGACCTGTTCAATTACAAACAGGAACGAACCACTCCTTCCTAGGGTTCGAATTTAAACTAGGTTGGACTCGTCCGAAGGATGAGCTTATAAACAAGCATATGTTATCCTCCTCAAGCTTGTTAAAAATAAAGAGGTACTTGCCAGAAATGGTGGGGGAAAAGAGAGGAAAATGAACCTGTTTGTTACCTTTTGTCTCGAAAGAAACTTTATCACCGCTCTTGAACACGACACTGTCTCGTTCACCTGGGTTGGGAAATCTTTTACCTCATCAGTTGATCAAACCACTTTGAAAGTCTTTAACCGGGTTCGGGGATTAACTTTGAGTTATTCGTCACCAAGCCATCTGTTGTGTCATTATGTGTTCAAGAGGTCTGCAAGCAAAAACTTTCATCTGCAAAATATTTGTCATCCATTTGACCATCCCTGAGTCAGTCCTTACAGCAACATTTCTTCAACTTGAACAATGATTTCGTGTTGCGGGCTTGCCTGCAACGGGTCGCTTTCTATCGACATCGACACATTATCTAGAAAGATGACCTAGGAATCGACAGTACCTTGAAGTCTGCATGCATCAATGGCAGGTTTCTCGCCTTTGACGTCAGTTTACATCATTGACTTTCGATCAAAGGATTCCATGAAGTGTTCGACATCAAAACATCTATTCACATTTCACGGGTTGTGCTTGGTATTTTGAGAACCATTGACATTACTGGTGGTTTCTCTCATGCTTGTTAACAGTTTACATCATCGATTGGTAATCAAGTGGTTTCTAACATGTTCGACATCAAATCATTTAATCACATGGCTAGAATCGTACCAATTCGGGAAGTAGAAGTGAAGACCCTGGATCTAGTTTCCACCATCCAGGCTGCGAGGAGTTTTGTATTCATTATCTATGTAGACTAATCATAAACAGATGGCTGCGTCCATACTGTGTCTACAAAAGTCTATAAAAATGATGTACTGCAAGATCATTCCTGTATCAGAATAGTTAGTCCCTTAGTTAAAGTTTTGAATCTGAGTATGGGAATGCCTACCTCAGTGATGATATAATCTTATCCATGTATTTTGTGTTGAAAATTGCAGGTTCCAACCAGGCCATCCACAAGACAATCCTTGAAATGATAAAGCGCTTCACCCTTCCTAGATATTACAAAACCCTAAATCTATTCCAGGCTTCGCACTTTAGGGGGCAATCTGTTACACTAAAAGAATGTCACCATGACTACTTACAGTTAGTATGGCTCAAATCAACAGTCATACTACCCTTTTTAGGCAAGTCTTATGCCTCTGCTATCCATCTCAAACTCAAAGAAGAGAGAAAGTCTTGTAAAAAATATGTTTATCTCTGGGGTCGCAGGTTCTCTCAAGCCTCACCTGCGGGGACGCTGATCATGTTCACAAAGTCTGCGTCTTTGGACGCTCTGTATGTCAAAGGACAGGTGCGTCCTTCTGTAAAAGGCAAAATGCGCAAGTTTCATCTTAAAAAAGTTACTTGTGGTTACTTCTAGAACTTTCTAGAGGTCGGTTTGGTGAAATGGATGCGCCTCCAGTTGGTTCATGCATCTCTATTAAGGGGGAACTTATCCCATCAATAAGGGAGCTATCCCACCCAAAGAGGGGGATTATCCCATTGATGGTGGACCTGAATAACCTCTTTACAACACTATAAATAAAGGCATTGAGCCAAAGGGAGGGGAGGTTGAAGCTATACATTTTCTTTGGGTAAATGCTGCAGGAATTAGGACTCCCATTTAGAACCTTGTGAGGAGAGATTGTCTTTGCTTGATTCTACTTGGAAGTGGGTGAGCTTTGTCAAAGTAGAGGAAAACCCTTGATGGACCCTGGGAGGAACTTGCACAACACCAAGGCCAGGTTGTAAGAGTTTCTTTGTTTCGTTATTAATACAAACTGGTTTATTTTTCTCAATAGCTTGTGTTAATGAGTTATTTCATGTGTTCCTTGGTCTGCATGTTGAATATATGTTTTATTATATGAAATGCAAGTGCTTGGTAATTGTTTGATTGTTTGTGGTTGCAGGAATTGATGTGAAGGAGGAGCTCATCCGGATCGGCAAGGACGGACTACAACAACAGCGTTTTGGAATAAGGTAAGCCTAAACACTTGTAGTTTTCATGTTTTAAAAGGTATATTTAGAGAAAGATCACTCCATTTTGTCTTGTTTGTCGCTAGAGAGTTTAGACTCCTAGGGAGGTCAGTTGTGCCCGCACAAACGACTTTTTCTGCCACGACATCGTGGTTAAAAGCCTTTCCACCCCCATTTTCACCCTTTTTTGCTTGAATTGCATTGTTGAACCTCTGAAGCACCTATGCCTTCCAAATTCCTTCGACCAGCTGTCAACCATCAGAGCCTTTCGATGCCACCACTGCACACCATCCTAGTTGCCAAAGCCCTCTGCAAACCCCAATCGAAAACCAGTTGTAGCCCCGACTGTGAATTCCAGCTATTTAAGCAAAAAACCAAGATTGTACCCTCTTTAATGAAAACATATTAAATTCTTAAAATAACTAAAAGAATTTAATTAATTTCAATTTAAATTTAGACTCTACCGTTCCCAAAATACCATAACCCCAACCTGCAACCTACTCGTACCCTACGCTAGTTTTTCAAATACTTAAATTTCATTCCCAAAGCCATATGAAGCCCAATTTTCCACATTTTATCACAAAAATGACTGCCTCAACCTCTCTGGATGTGAGACCAGTGACAACGCCTCACTTAGACATTGACCACCTAGTCCTGGGAGATAGGGATTTTCAAATCAAAGACACAGTCACCCAAGATAGCCTTTTAAGAATCCATTGCTGGGCCAAAAGCCCATCCATTTCCATAAATTGTACATTTATGCCATGTATGTTAAATACCTATCCAGAGCACTACAATCGCCTCAAACTAGGACTTCTCGTTTTCAATTATTGCTAAGTCTATCAACCAGATGCTTCAAATTCAGCCCAACCACAATTTGAAATCTTTGTCCATTGCACATCTATTGGACCTGTACACCACATTAGACATAGCTAAGATCAAGCAGATTTTTCAAAATTTCATCATTTAGGAGCGCCATACTCCTAAGGAAATTCCATCCTATGCCTTTGCTATCTTTTGAGATACTGGAAGGAGAATAATCTCCATGATCTCATGCATCCGAGGATTCACATTAGATAATTTTGTGGATGAAATAATCATGTCCTTCTTGTGCATTTTCACTCCAGGCTAGCCTGCGACCATTATATGTGATTATGCCCAATTCATTGCAGACAGAATGCATGAACAATTTACTAGATTTCCCACCTAAAGAGACTTCAAATACTCTTTAGTAATGTTTCATATGTTCTTGTATTATCAAACAAATAAGTTTCGAATGAAGATTCAGAAAACAGATACCAGGGGAACGGAAAGGTCAGTCATCTACTGGACACCCTTTGTCTAGAGGTATAACACAACATTCACATATGAAGATTTCATAGATTTTTTTGTTCACCCTGTCATGAACATGTTGACTTCTAGCACTGAACCTAGAATCAATACTGAGATCAAGAGAATATTGCAAATGGCAAAGAAAAACAGAGTAGGAGACTGGTACCTCTACCAGAATCATACTGAAATTAGGATCTATGGTTGTTTATTACCCCTGTACAAATTTCCTAAGTATATTCCAATGAGATTATTTTCCCTGGAATACATTAGGAAAATGATAGGTGTGGATGAGGTCCACTTCCTAGCTACTAGGAAGAAAACACAGTTTAATATGAAAAACCAAATGGGCCCTTTCATTTGCCACACCACAGAGGCTAGGCCTGAAGTTGATAAGATACCTCAACATTAAAATTCTAGAATAGTTTCATCTAGCATTATGACCCTCATGGGGCTATAAGAAAACTCAAAGAAAACGTCAAGCTGGGACCTTACATCCACTATCCCATGCCTGACATTGAACAGTATGCTAATCAATCAGAATGGGTAGAAGACACATTGATTGATAAGGATAGTACAATGGTGGATGTGCAGAACACCATGACCGACTGGGAGAAATAATTTGACCAAAGATCTTTCTTGCAGGTCTTAGGGTTAGAAGAGCCAATGGATATCCCTCCTATCATTTAGATTCTTGCTAATGAGGACCATCAAAGGTGATTTAGCCAAGTAAATCCTAGTACTACTAGCCCTTTTGGCAACCGTTTGTGGAGCACAGACTGAGGTCTCATCCAAAGTTGTATGGGAGGGTGCTAGAACTAGGTTTCTGCACCCTAGGGATGTTTGATGAGCTTCTGGAGGTCTGTGGTCTAAACTATCACTATGCACACTTCCTATCCCTTCGCAACCTGTGATGCTACTTTCGCACAACCCTACTCATGGTGCAACCTGTATAGTACCCAAGTCCCTTGCTATTTAATATGTTATTATCCAATTACTCAACTTGTTTATGTAAGATTAATGATTATTATAGCATATTCAGCAATCATATCAGTGTGCATGATAAATAAAACAATATAAGCATAAACAAGGCAATGCACAGTAGATACACGAAAAAAGGAATCAACTTCTCTTTATTAATCTTCAATCCGGATTATAGACTTGACACCGCCCTGCGCACTCAGCTGTAGGGGTGCACCCACTCAGCTGCAGACTCTACTAGGCCTTTGTGCATTTAGCTGCAGAGCCTCTTCCTACTACTACGACCCAATACACTTGGAATACTACTCTAAGCTTGAACCATTCGTCTTCTTCCCTCTTCTTCCTTAGCTACTAACTATCTTTAAAACTTAGAGCCTCTATTTATTGATACAATCCCATGGTCTGTAGACCATGGGTAGGCCGACATGACTTTACACTACATTACATTACTTTAGGGCAGACAGCCCTATGACTTAACCTATACTTCATGCACTGCGCTTGCGATTTGTAGAGTCTTACAAAACCTTTGACCAAAACTTGGGCTTTGAACCCCAAAACATGCTGTGGGGGGATTCCATGCCCAACACAACCTTTGACATCAAAGAAGGTAAAATGTAGGTGTCTTTCATATAGCTAACTGTACAACAGCCTAAAACCACTACAGACTACAAAAAGACCAACTTTGAGGTCTTAGCCAGGGATGTGCATCCTATAGATCAAATATAATTTCACAAGCAAGCTGGAGAGATGATCTACTCCAACCTTACATCAAAAACAATGGTAGCATTCAAGCTCAAGGACTCATTGGATAATGTGACAACCCAGTACAAAGTGGTAAAAGCATCTTCCAATGCCAAAGTCACAAGGATCAAATCCTTGGAGGACCTGATCATTGAGCTGGGCCATGACCCAAAGGGAGCCATGACCCAAAGGGCATCAAATTTGTTGAACAGTTAATTAAGAACAAAAATGAAGACACTAAAACCCTTAAGAAGCAGCTCAAGATGCCTCAGTCACAACATCCTCAAACAAAATAAGTCCTAGAAATATAAAAAAATCATGAAGAGATCTTGGACTTCGTGCTACAACTTAATGACCAGTTGAAGGAAATGGAAAATGAAATAGATGGCTTGATCCAACTCAAACAAGCTACTCTAGGCAGTGCTCCTCCAACTCTCATTCCTACAATGACCATAGTTGTGCCTTCCACATTGGCAACAACATTATCTCCCACTGGTCCAATCACCACTACATTGATGACAACAACAACAACTACATCAGCAACGACATCAACAGCAATAGGTACAACAGGTGATGAAGCACGCAGGATGGTTAAGGAAATGGAAGAAATGTTCATTCCAACTAGTAAGATGAACAAGTTAAAAGAAAAACTTACCAGCGTGGAGACAAATTGCAGGTTAACCCAGATCATGTATAAGGAAGAGCAACAAAAGGCTACTGGAATGAATGAAAGAGTGAAAAGTGTGGGGAAAGAGTTGACAATGAGTGACCCTTTGGGAAATGCCAAGCAATTATTACGGGCCAATATCATTGACTCTGTCAGTAATATTTGGCCATCTATCCAGGTCATTTTTGAGCAGACAGAATTTATCAAACAGGCTACAGAAGCCATCCAGAATGTTAAAGAAGAGCTTGGGGAAATGCTAGAGGAAGCAGTGAGAATTATTCAATTCCTCAACTCCAAGAACAAATATGAGCTACAAGAACTTGACATACCTATCAAGATAGGTACGATTTTGCAAATCAAGAGGGTCCTAGCCAAGAGAAATCTAATGTTAAATTTAGAGGATAAGTGTTAAACCTTGCACTTGGTCATTGACAGGTTTATGACCAAGTTTGGGATTTTGAGAGAAAAGGGACTACCTAGTCCCTTAGTCATAAATGATAAACTAATGACGCAGAAGGACTAGAACAAGAAAATTGGGGAAGTGGCCAAAGAACAGGAAAATACCTCATCAATGAGTGGTATACCAACTACCAGAGTATTATACCAGACTTTTGAAAATCTATTTTACCTCCAGCATGAGGTGAAACACTTATTTATCAATAAGCCTACTTTTGCAAAATATACAGAGGTTGATGAGATATATAGGAAAATTCTCAACATCCAGTTACTAGATGAGGAAACATGGCAAAAACTGAATGATTTATTGTAGTAAAAACACAATAAATTATAAATAGTAAATTATAAGTGTACAGTAAAAGTAAATGAGCATGGTAAAGGGATGAAGAACAGGCTACCACAGTCAAAGTGTATCAGGTAAAAGAGTATCAGATGAAAGATGAAAGTCAAAGAGACTATCTAGCATGAAAGCCAAATAGCCTACCAACATAAAGGTCTAAAATTCAAAGCATAACACCCAACAGAACCAAAATAATAGGGACAACACAAAGCAGTTCAATATTTGTCTCTATCTTCTTGCAATAATATATTTTCCTTTCCTAGATTAATTCTCAAATTAGTTTGAGATATTTTGAAATAAACTTTTTTTATAAATACTTAAAAATTGGAAGTATTAGGGTGGATTACTTTACATTTGTAGAGTTATTGTGATCTTGAGCCTAAGGGTGGTTGTACTATTCTCAAGTCAATAGACTAGAGAAAATAATAAAGGAATTTCTCTACAGGATTCATGAGATGAGCCATTTGCAATGAAGTACTTCTTTGTGTTATTGTGTTACCTTTCATTTGTGTTTTCATAATCTTAAATGTGTTCTAAAATCTAAATAAATTAACTGGAAATATCATATAGAACTTGTTTAATTACACTCTGTTTTTCACAGTAATGTATTTACATGTTTTGTTCTAATACTCGGATCTGAGAATCCTTGATTGCTCTCCTATCCCGGTTAACCTCTTTAGATTCTTCCAAAGTCCGACGTAGGGAACCCTTAATTACTCTGTGGGTCCGATTTGAAGCCATTCACCATTTAGCCTTTGAGATCTGTAGTAACTTATCTACCTTGCCCTGTAGAAACTGTTTTTAGAGCCCAATCCAGTCTTGTTTGTCAGACATCCAACTTCATAGCCCAATGGAATAAGCCAAAACTCTTTCCATCTAAGTAAAGTGATCCCACCACCAAATTTTCAAAACAAAACAAAAGTGTGAGAAATAATTAGCCTAAAATCATCTTAACTTAAACAAAGTTAAATCTCAAAGAGAGAGCCCTCTCTAAGCATCTGGAAGGCTAGGTCTTGATCTCCAAAAGTGGTTTGTGGTTACCTTTGGTTTTTCTTTCTTATTACTTCAAAATAATTATCACAGTGATAACACATTCTGGCTATTTTCATCAGAAACGTTTTAGCCATCATTGCCATAGGTTCTATAGAAACTACCGTTTATGGTGTTCAAACCACAAAGAGGAAGTATTGTGGTAGCTACTTTTAAGAGGAAATGTTGTGGTAGCTACTTTTGATGGCTTCATGTGTTGTAGCCACATGGAGTTGTTGGATCAACTAAGACATGCTGGAGTGTTTAAACTTCCTCGATAGGCTAGGGTGATACCTCTATAAATACCTATAGAATATTCCCTAGAGAATTCCTCATGATTTCTCGTTGGTAAGCACAAAAATTGTAAACTTCTTCCTTAACATATTCATATGAGCATAAAAAATGGCATAAATAAAGGAACATTGTACCTTAGAAAACTTGCAACATTATATGTAAAAGAGGTTCTAATATGATGTGAAGATAGAAAAAAGGGTTGTCAAAACGTGGTGAATGGGTGTAGAAAAGATACCATTTTGGACCCATCACATTACAGTTCTAAGTCCTAATCCATTTACAACATTTATTGCAAACTTATGTGTTTTGTAAAATTTTATAAGCCAACAAAAATATAATAGATAAAAATGATTGTTTTTTATTATAAAGGGATCATTTTGGAGGTAAAAATGGATTATTAGAGAGGAATTCATGGGTGGAATCTGATAATCAATATTCTTATACATTTGGAGATAGTGATGAATATAATATGTTCCTTCTTATTAAGGAATGTCCTATTATGAACTTGTTTGAAGATTACTTTTCATAATAGAAAAATCAGTAATAAATAATCCATAATACGAATGGCGGAGAATAGGTTAATATCTGTTGAGGTTGATACAAGTGTCAACGAGAGAATTTTATTGTGAAAAATTTTAAAAGTGATAGAGGGACGTGCAAGAATGTATAATAAGATATTTGACAAAAATAACCCGGGATGTTTGCGGCATTGATTGGAAGAGGGATAAATTATTTTTCTTTTCGCTAATAATAAAAATAGGTATATTATAGTTTAATGAATATATTTTCTTATTATTACGCATGCCTTTATAAAAATAAATGCTAATACTTCCCATTTTATAATTTTATTAATCAATATTTTATAATTCACATTTTATAATTTTATTAACCAATATTTTATAATTTGATGAAATATTTGTCAATTTTTACAAAATCTTATAATTTAATGAATAATTTGCCAATAATTTATAGAATTCTATATCTATGTTAAATATATCTCAAAAAATTCTATATAAATATTATATTATTGATTAAATAGCATTCAAGTTTCTTATATATCATGTGGATTCATCCATTTGTCATACATATAAATTTAGGTGGGGTTCCCAAAATTATCCTTGAAGAGCTTGGATATCTCCTTGTCTTCATAATGATGAAGGATACTCAAATTCACCTCATATTGAATTGAGGTAAAAATAATATTCTCATTAACATTATATTTTATTACCACCCAATTGCTCAAATATGTGATGATAGGTTTTTTTTCTTTCCCATCATCCTTTTAGTTCTTCAAGGTCATGTCTCGATGCAATTTCTCCTTTATGTGGCAATGAATGTTTTCTTGATTATAATGGTTTCTATGATCCTTTCAAGGATGTTCAGTATTTTTTTTCTTCTTGTCCATTCTCCCTTTTAACTTCTTCTACCCTTCCTTGGAAGCTTCCTAGTACACTTTTTATTTTGAACGACTTAACTTCCCATTTGTTTTATTTATCTCTGCCTTCCATTATTTTGTCCTACATTTTATAGGCATTGTGCTCATACCTAATCCTAATTAACTATTCCTAGTTTTAACAACATCATCCACTTTGACAAATGGTTGTTTAGACCCATCACATACTTCAGGTGTAAATATAGGTTCGTAGAAGAGATACCGAGTGTAATGGTCATATTAATGAATTTGATGGTGTACTCATTTATGCCCTACCTCTACATTAATCTAAAATAGTCTAATTGGATCCATTGGCCCTTTATATACATAATAGGGTAGAAGTGTGACTTTATGAGGCTTTTAAGCTCCTACAACTTAGTTACTAGGGGATCACCATCAACCTAGGTGTGCCTATATGGATTTGTCACAAATTTAGTGCAGGGATTTCCAAAAGCTATCTAGAAAATTATATTTTTATTTCTTATCTATTTGGTCAATGCTAAAATAAGCTTATAATTATTGGAACCAATGATTTAAATTAAAGAATATATATCAACTTCATAGGGCCTAATGTAAACATTTTCTTTCATCTTGAAGAGGGACTATCAATGCTTCATGACACTTGAACCCAACTTCTTTTTCTCAAGTTCTTTCTGAGAATCCTTCTCTGTATCGGGTGATAGTATGGAGTTGGGTTACACTTTCTAGCAAAATGAGGGTGTATTTCGGTGAACAAAGGATGCTCAATTAAGCAATTTTAAGTTCTTGATCAGGCAACTTTTAACCACTCGATCGAGAAATTTTAAAGTAGTCAGTTGAGTTGTTGGGGAACTTAAAAATATCTTGATCGAGCATTTAATGAAACCCTCAATCGATCCACTTTATTTCCTAAGTTAAAGGATCAATCGAGAGTTATGGTTCAATGGAGATATATTTTTTCTACAATCGAATTTAGAGACTAATTTTGTTTTTTATAGCAGACGCCCGATTGAGCTATGGTCTCGATCGATCCATTGAGCCACAACATTTTCCATTAATACCATTAATATAATTTCATAGGAGGTTGGTAGGTTAGGCTTTTAATGGCTCGATTGATCCCTACGACTTGTCTGAGCCATTCATTAATCACATACATGGTTCGATTGAGGGCTTCTTTAGTGCTCAATCGAGCAATTTGAATTTTAAATTTAAGTGCTCCATCAAGTGGTTGAAGTGCTCTATTAATCTCATAACGTCCTAAAAATCACAGTTTTAGAACCCTTTCTGTAGATTTTTGTGCAACCCCATTTTGTACCCTAGCGGAATTAGGGCATAATTTTTCATTAAGTGGATGATTTCATCATGTTGAATTCCTCAAAGAATCCTCTATCCAATGGCATATGAATTTGTCACTTTCAAGTTCATATGATATTTTTCATCTAATTTATTTGAAACATAACACTTGAAATGTTTTTGGATAGTTTCAAAGGGGATGAATAAAAAATCAATTACATAAAATATACACAGGAAAAAAAATTCAAAAAATACATTATCTTTGTTTACGAGTCCTATTCAAAAGGGTACTCTTAGCCTTTCAATTCATTTAAAGAGTTGAAAAAAATATTATGTGAACATGTGTGCCTGGAAAATGCAATTGAAATATTACATCGCCAACTTTTTTCCCGTAGAAAAAGTCGTAATTTATATTCATGTTGAATTAAATTACATTTTGTAGATGCTTAGCGCATATGCAGATAGCTGTCCATAGTTGGACAAAAAACTATATAAAAAAATAAAAAATTTACAAAAACATCGAGCCTATACTTTTCTGCCCTTCTTCTTTTCCACCCTACGCCAACCCTGTGGGTCAGGAGAGGGGACAATGATGGCCTGCGGGTGCTCTTGTATGTTCACTGGAGGTTCTTTGTCGGATTCTGATCCTTCAG
Source organism: Pinus tabuliformis (assembly GCA_031772625.1). NCBI lineage: Eukaryota > Viridiplantae > Streptophyta > Pinopsida > Pinales > Pinaceae > Pinus > Pinus tabuliformis. The sequence goes on along the minus strand of CM062819.1, from coordinate 1,666,784,140 downwards.
ACCCATGTGCTCTTTTATTGCCACTGAATTCCAGCTGTGGAGTTTCCTGCTGCTGAATATGGTCCTCCATTTGTGGGTCTGTTGATTTTTCTTCCTGTGTGCCATTCTGTTCCATATTTGCATCAGGTTCCTCTTGGTTCATTGTGTGTTCTTGCGCCTGCATATCCTCTTTTTCCCTCCAATCGGTGTGCTGCCATCCATTCGGTTTTTTTTGCTGTTTCTTGTTCACTTTGGGGTCCCTCTTACCCAGAGGGCAGGTATTTTGAAGATGTCATGTTTGCATACATCTAAGGCACCTAAATGCTGTATTTTCATAATCAAGCGGTTGTATCCTCTGCGTATTATTATAGTTCAATGTGATATGATCCGGTAGCCCCAGGCTCAGATCCACTTCTACACATATTCTAGCATAGGTGAAGATTCCTTGGTTAATTCGTTCTCCATCTGTTTTAAGGTATTTCCCCAAGGAATTTCCAATGGCTAGTAAAACTGTGTGGTGCCAGAAATGTATCGGTAGATTATGCAATCTCACCCAAACAGGCACTGTTGTTACTTTCATAGTATTTGCGTCAAATTCAGGAAACCAGGGGATGGTGAAGAGGCCAGCCTTTCCCCAGAACCATGGTCCCTGATTGATAATGTTGTCACGTTCTTGTTCTGTTTTAAAGCGAACTATAAAGAAACCTTTGGAGCATAGATGGATTTCACAGTCAGGTGACCATGTTGTAAGGATCCAGTGATGCAGGGCGTCTGATTTTGGCCAGAAACCATTAAATCTACATATAACAGCATGAGTGGCTAGATCAATGTGTATTTGATTTACCTCCGATGCAGTTACTTGGATCGTTGGAGATTCGATTGTTTGTTCCACAATATAGGGACCTGGTAGCTCTGGTGCTGGTGCTGGTTTGTGTTGATAGTTTTCCCCTTTACCATTTATCGCGTCCTTGAAGGAGCCTGTATTCTTTGATCTGGGCCTATTGACTGCATCACGAAAAGAACCAGGGAGCTGTGATCCGCTGGCTGCTGCTCCTCCTCGTAGTCTCATGTTGACTATTATGTTAGATCCTGGCTTAATGTTGTAGTGGCCTATTGTCCAGTGATCTTGTAACGTTCTGCCTTCAGAGAGCAGATGTTGGAATCCTTCCGGAAGGCCAATGTGACCGGCAATGATTTCCTTCAGTTTTGAGACCTTGTCTGTGGTTTGGACCCAAATTGGGGTTGATTTCCCAGAGGGGGGCTTTATAAATATTTGAAACCATAGATCTGATGAGATTACCTTCAGATCCACTGTATCTGCCTTAACCAGGTCCGATTTTGTATGTTTGGTTTTTAGATCTGGCGAGTTCCCACATGTCCTCTGCTTGGATCTGGACAGAAGAAATAGATCCATTCCAGATCTGCCCTCTTTGGCCCGTTCTATTGTGGGAGAATGTAGATTTGCTGCATGCTGGCCTCTTTCTTTTTTTTCCGCTTCCGGGTCTCTGTGAACCTTGTCGGATTTAGCCCGATCTGTTGTGAAAAGGGCCGGATCTGCCCAAACTGTCCATTGCCCCTGTTGTTGCCCATTTGTCCTGCAGCTCCGCTGAAACAAAATTTGATAATTATCCTCAGCTTTCTGTCGTCGTTCACATTCGGCAGAGTTAGGATGAATGATGTCCATTGGGGGGCCCCATTGGTTCTTATTCAGCTGGTTCGGTGGGCCGAGTGCGGCTGCCCTGTCCAGGCGATCCGTCTTGGGGTCTTGTGCACATTCCGCAGCGGGTACCTTCCAGGCTTTGCCTTGCTGTGACGAGATCTGCGCATAGACATGAAAGCTGTGTGGCTCTTTCGTTTCCTGTCGATTCTGGGGAGATCCAGCCCCTGCAAGAAAACCTGTATTGTAAACCCTAGCGCTGGGAGCCATGTTCGCCGATCTCTCCTCACCTGTGATTGTTCATATGATTACATCGCCAACTTAAAAAGATAATAGTAAATATAATCTTGCATAAAGGAATAGGTTTTCCATAGAAAAAACTTATTTTTCTGTGTTTATATCATGCTCACACACACACACACACATTAAATTAGGCATTTTATACTAAGTTATGTTACGTGAACACAGACATACCTCTTAAGTTTTGTGAAGATTTGCAAGGCGATATATTTCATTTAATAGAAAATTGAGATATTATAGGGGAGTAATTGTTTTTGCAAAAAAATTCATTAGGACAACAACATAATTCTCCACATATTATTTTTTTACTGTGAATCAAAATTCACAATTCTTATATGAATTTTGAGGGACGTAATTTGATAAAAGAGGAAAAACTTGAAATTTCATTGCTACATTTGGCCCAACAGTGTAACACATCTTCATTTATTCACCCTATCTTTTTAATAGCTATAGTTCCCATTTCATCTATCCTCTAAGTTGGAACCTCTATCTTCTTTTATTCCAAGCTTGTTTTTTAGTGTCACCATAAATAGTTTCATATTGTAGCTAATATATTTGACCTATGATCCTAGACTTCATAGCCTCTCCTTTGCTCTATATTAATATTATTATGGATAGGTTCATTATCCATGTTTTGGGTTTTATGATTTAATGCAAAAAATAATTTATATATCCCATACAATTTCCCACTAAATTACCAAAGAATCTTGCTATAATACCAATATGGTCCATAAATTATCACATATTTCCAGTAGATAGTTCATTACAATATCTTTGAAAAAAATAGAGTGATATTTATATTACAAGGGTTATTTTTTAATATTCAAATTTTATTAATCATTTTTTTACTATGCATGTAATCGATAAAATTTAGAAAAAAAGAACAATAACAATATATTGAATGCAAACCACAATAATGTAATACCCCTATCTGATAGTTTTATTTTACATTGTGTGAATAACCTACTAGTTGAATGATTGTTCTTTGTGCTTGATTTTGATATGTATTATTTGTATATGTACAAGGTATTTGTATGCTACCTACATACCCACACCTCACTTGAATACACTAGTAGTATGTAGCCTATTATTCTAGGAAATTTATTAATGGTTAAATATGATAAATGAATAATATTTGATTAAGCTCGAGCTTAATTAGTGACCAAGATTATGATTAGCATTAAGATTTATTAATAGTTATGCTTGATTAGTGGTTATTTAACCTTTAATCTTAACTTATAATTAAAATATTATTATTTATCTTTCAATTGATTAGATTCTTGTAAATCCATCACATTGACTCACATGATAAAATATTAATATTTAGTATTATTATTATTGTTTTACTATATATTCTTCCTTATAACTCACAAGGTTGTTCCCTCAAATTAAATCGAGGGTAAGGGAGACTAGGAAAGGTTTTAGTAGAGGCATAAGGGGAGAGGGAATGACATAATTTAAGTTGGTGAAATTTATTCCGGATGGTCAACATTCGTTTTGAGGGAAGGCATAAGTGCATGGAAGTGCGTAGATCAAAGTGATGATGATTTGGTTTTGGGTGATGCACAGAGAAGAGGGAGACCAAGAGCTAAGATAAGGGAAGAAACTAGGAGAGGGAGAACTTGGACTTAGACTGTGGAGTTTGTCATTAGGAGGCTATTGGATTGGTTTCTGACACATTATGACTAAATTTCAACATGGTTTGGAGGGCTATGGAATCTATCGAGGTTCCCTGGGATACGAAGTCAAACAGACTACCTAGTTGGTAGGTTGGCATATTCCATTAGGTGGTTTGAGTAGGATCATGAAAACTGAGCCACCATAATCATGTATTCTTCTTGTTATTCTTTAAATTATTTAAATTAATGTAAAATAATTTTATTACAATTTTTTTATATGTTATTGAAAATATATATATGTACGTTGTGTTGAAATATGCTATTTCTTTACACTATGAAATTAAATATGTGGAAATAATGGTTAAGGACCCCAAGATGTGTCTTCATACATGGTATTAGAGCCCAAATTGAAAATAATTGAAAATATAGGCCCTAAAACACAGCTAAACACGCCAACACACATATTCTAGCCTTAGTTTGACTATAGGAGATCCTTACCTTCATGCCAAAAAGAAATCGATAACAAGCCAAAAAAACTATAAACAAACTATAAAACTAGTGAGTAATTAAATTAAATTAAATTAAATATGTGAAAAAAAAATAGTTATCAGACACACACATATCATAATTATTTAATAATTATAACATAAATCAAAATTAATATATGATTAAATAGAATAATAATGACAGTTATACATTTTAATCTTTAAAAAAAAATTGTGAGAAAATTCTTGATCTTATTCGAAATTGTGAATGATAAAAGATGTATTCAGGCACAACAAGGACTTGAAATTATGTAATATTTATGGAAAAAAGTGTGAAGAATATGCCATGATCATTTACTCTAAAACCACATATAATTCTAAGTATGATGTGAATAGAGCATATTCAATTTCACTGGATGAATAGTGAACAGGTAGAATAGATCCCCTTGAGCAGCACATCATTCATTTGGGAGTTGGGTAGTGAGAGAACATAGTTTCATGGGAAACAGGTATAGACCCATTCGCATAATAGAATCTATGCCCATTTGCATCAAAGAGTCACCTTGTTTGTTAACTGGGTGATGAGAGAACAGATAGCTCCCCATTCGCAGATACAGATGAGCATAACAGACTACTCCCCATTCGCAGAGAAAAGCTCCCCATGAGCATAACATAGTAACCCTGTTAACAGCGTTCAGAGAAGTGATGTGGTCCTTCTCTCTCGGGTATGTGGTTAAGGTGACTCGGGTATCCCATGATGTTTCCTTCTCTCGGCCATTGATGGGGACGGACCTTCTCCTCTCGGCCATTGCTGGGGAACATCTCTCTATCTATGCTGGGTCACTTCTCTTCTCTCCCGGATATGGCTGCTATGACTGGCTATCGGCTGTGACTGGCTATGACCGGCTACTGGTATGATATCTGGCTATGATCGGCTATGTATTACTATATTCTAAATTGTCTTTTGTTAGACAAGGACCTAACCACATAAAATATTATAGGTTGTTAGATTTATGCTACACCAAGTGAAAAACTTACGCCTCCCCTATGGTAATTCCTATAAGATCCCTTGCAGTAGGAAGCTAAGGTATTTGATTATTAAAAATAGTGTATTTTAAAAAGGAGTGACAAGAGACTAAAAATAAGATAGATAATACTACAAAAAGGTTTCTTTTCAACCTTATTTTGTACTTATTGTCATCAATTGCTAGATAAATATGGAAAAGTTAGATGAAAAAATAATAGGAGGTTCCCAAAATGAATGAGTAGACGAACTAAAATTAGTGTTTGACATGTAGTGGAAAAAAATATCAAGACAAACATTTCATATATATATATATATATATATATATATATATATATATATATATATAGGTAGATAGATAGATAGATAGATAGATATATACACACACACACACACACAAATAAAATTTAACTAAAACAAATTAGAGAAAAATGAATAAGAATGACCACAAACCTAGGATGTGATGTAAGACCATGTGCCAAGAGGAACTCTAGAAGATGGTGATGTTCCTAGGAGTTGAATTCGAAGAGGTTTAAGGGGATAATGACTAACTCCATCATGTGAAACATTTTGGGTAATATATGAACTTGAAGGAAACGCATAGTGAGAAATTCCACCTCCAAAACTGCTACATGAGTGTCTCCCATATCTAAAGTATGCATAATGACCAGGTATGTAATGACCTAAAGCTAGTGACGTTCAACCAATAGTCGTACCTTGGAGAATAATTTAACAACCCAACTGTAATTCCAACTATACAGAGGAGTTCAATGAACTATAAGGGAGGCTGGTTGTAGTGGGGTCTCTAGACACACTTAGTAGTGTTACATCATTTAACACATATGGATTTATACTTGTAACTAGAAATGATGATGGGTTCATGGTATTATGATATGTCATAATTACCAGGCTGATTGGCTCATGACCCAATGCACTATAGTTTAAAGATGATTTACATAATCTTTATACATGAATCAGGAACAAGTTACTCCAAGTTTGTTGTCACTTTCTTCTTTTGTCCTTTAGCAACTAACTTACAAAAAATTTGATGCCCAAGTATTAATTTAACATAATACTATAGGGTTCAATTTCTACCACAATTGTTTTATTAAGAATAATGGAGTATCCATTTGACTTACTAGTTCTTCATTGAAACCTAGTATGTCCACGTTCAATGTCTCGATAACGAGAGAAAATGTTGGCTAGTCTAGTAGGGTGCATGTCATGGTGGAAAGATCCTCCTTAAGCTCACATTTTTTGTAGGTTGTTGAAAGGGATAAACAAGTTGTATGGTTTTTATAAGTACAATATTTGTAAGGAGGTGTTATTGGAGCTATGGATGTTACATTAGTTGAAGGAGTTCGGTCTCTCATTAGTGCTGCCCAACTACATCCAAATTAAGGACAAGTGCTCTAACGTCAATCATCTTGTTGGGTTATTCCAACACACTCAAGGCATAATTAACATCTTTATATGTGATAAATCCATATCACCTTTTATTACATGTGACTTTTTCATTGAAAACAATTGCATCTATGACTAATCCATGCTCAAGATGGTGTGATTTGAATGAATCTATGGTAGTATCAAACCATAATCCTCTTACAAAGATCTTCCTTAAATACATATCCATATCTATAATTTTCCTTAACTAATCATGAATATAATAGTGGTTATTAATGGTTAGTTTTAGGATATCAACTAGTTTGTCTTCAGTGAAATGTCCTAACAACTTGGAAGTAATTTCTTCTGTGACTTCTGGAGTGTTTGAATCATCTATTTTTTACATCTTCCCTTCCTTTCCATCCTTTCATTCCATTTCTCACACAATAAATTAATGGGGCCCCATAATAGAGAAAGAAATTTTCCAAATGACGAAGTGAATTCGCTGCCTAAAATTACTAAATCACAAGAGTCATTACTCACCAAAGTATTAAGCCATATGCGAAATCACCCACTTAAAATTTTACAGCGAATAAAATTGTGAAAAAGACGAGTATACTATTGATATTTATGATAAGATTTAAATAAACCCTAAATATTTCTTTTACGGGGATATAAATCCCAAATAAATCATTTTCATATAACTCTACATGGTGGGGCCTCACATGGTAGGGTTAATCTTCATGTTCACATTAAAGTGCCATGAATATTAATTCAAACTATTCATAGCAAAATCCTCCTTCAATATTCTAGCTTTCACTTACTACTATTTGGCATCACCACTCCCTTTGTTTTCCCATGTATGCAAAGTGCTCAATCTGAATGGATGAAATGAGATGGGAGTGTAGGTGTTGGATGTCTAGATTTTGGGGCTAAGTTTTTGATATGGATATTTGGGGGTTGAGATCTGCGAGTCTTGAACATCGACAGAGGAAATAAACCACACAATATTCAAAATACATACTAAATATGTAAATAAGATAATAATTTAGGAAAACCATTTATTAAAATAGAAAAATATTTGACCATTATGTTAACACTGATAAATCGTACACACATTTGTAAAATTCATATGGCACCCAAAGTCGTCCAACAAAACATACACGTGAATATTTGTGAGTTGAAGATGTGATGAATATTCAAAAATTTAAATTCTCCAAAGGTATCATATGTAAAATTGAGTTGTACGACGTATCTAGAGGACAAAATTGACAATTTCCCTGTTTTCCCTTGAATAGCCACCCATTCGAACAAAAATACGAATCATAGATTCAGGACCACTTCGCACACATGGAAGATCATATTCCCTGACATGTTACAATCAAGGACAACCGAATTCAAGTTTCCCTAGAGATATGCAATCCCCAAGGGTCATGGGTTATTTTCTCATAAATCGATCAACAGAGGGATGAAGGATTCAAAATTCTTTATAAAGAGTCCATTGGAGGACCAAAGAGAAGGCAATGTTATGCTCCAAAAATTTTTCTCAAACAATCATGCATTTCATTACTAAGAAGAATTAAAACACTATTATGTTGGCAAAGTTGCTTCTTAGCGATCCATCATCCTAGTCTAGAGAGGATTTCACCATTGAGAGATCCTTAATTTTTTGAGAGACATGAGAATCTTACAAAGAGAGTGGAGAAAGGAACCTCCTTGTTGAGAATTTTTTAGCACCATTTCTCAAATAATTTTGTCCAAGTGTTTAGTATTGATCTATTGTATTCATCTTCTACCTTCAATAGTCAATAAAGGGAGCCCTTTTCCATTATATTATTGACTTGTTTGCTTCATCAATAACTATTTATGCATTTTATTTTTTGTTTTTATTTTATGTTATGTATAAATTTCTCTCACCATTTGTAATGATTTATTTCTCATGTTGATCCACTAACAACAACCAATTTGATCTGTGATTTGTTTGTAGGAAACAACCAACTAGTAAGGTGTGTTTTGGCACCCCATTGCAAGAAAAGCATCACCATAGATTTATCGACTCCACTAGTTTCTTTTTACTCTAATGATTGTTTTGCAAGATCTCCTCTATGCATTATCATTGTTTGGTGCATTTAACATCTCTCTGGAATTTTGGCAGGTCCTTCTGGGCCTATTCTCGATAGGAATGCTTGACTATTCAAACATGATTTTTGTTTGTGTGTGTTTTCTTTAGACAGACACATAGACATATTTATGAAGAGGAAAACTTACATGGTTTACAGAGAGGACAAGAAACCATTGTAATTTTCCTTTCCTCGGTGATTGGCATCCTTTAGTGAATTTCCTTCACCTTTACATTTTTTTTTCTTTTTTTCAGTTAGATTAGATTGTTTGGTTGCCTTACTTATCACTATTAGTAGTGTAATTAGATTAGATTTGTTTTTGTTTGAATTTTTCAAATAGCTTAATTAGAGTAAAAGTAAGTGGTCCATCATCCACACATATTGTTACTAACCAACGAATTTTTATTTTCATTAGTTTTTACGACTAGCACCAACTGTTACTATAGAAAGTAAGTAATTTCTTCTTCCCTTGCATATTGTTAGCGCTTGAAATTTCACCTCAGGCTGAGAAAAGAAAACTCCAAGGCAACATCAAACCACTTAGCCTCGTAGCTAGCCCTACGGGGCAAGAGAGGGCTCTCTCCGGGCTATCTCGGCAAAGATCTTCAACGGGCAGAGATAACCATTAAACAACACTGATTTTAGGCTAGTAAACTGATAAAAAGGTTTGATTTGTGATTTTTAGGGTTTCGGTGGAAAGTTGGGGAAAGGCAATTTTGGGTGCGGGGATTGGACACAGTTTTTGTAGGGGGTTCTTTGGGGCAAGGTAGGAGACTGTATTGATGCCTTTGAAAGAGTCAGATGGGCAAGAATGACTGGTGAGGAGCTAAGGAGAGCAAGTAAACACCTTGAATTCTCCTTAAACAGATGAAAACATTGATATTAAGCAAACTTAAAGGCAGAGCATAGCAACCATGAATTCTACCTTAACACTTCATTTGCCTAATTTGCAGAAGGAAAAGTAAGAAGATGATTCACATAACAAACTTACAAGTACAAAGAGAAACACACCATCAATACATGTAACCACAGGAATCCCAAAAAGGACTGCAAAACCCTGGTCTTTCTTACTTTGCCAAAATTGCAGAGATACAATGAGTAATAAAATAAAAGCTTTCTCCCTCAAGAGTCCAACCATGAAAATGACTAAGAAAATACATAATATAGGCAAGCTAACACCTTTCCTTGCCTCTAGGGGTCGAGCTCATCATCCTAGGAGCTGTTTCAACCAATTCTAAACTGAGCACTACAATCTAGGCAATCAAAACAACTTGCCTCTATAAGCTAGGAAACCAATTCATTCATTAAATTTTTGACTTTTTATGAATGAATCTTCTAGAAGAGATAAATAAGTGTCAAAGTATCATAAAATTACATCATTTACATCAAGGAGGATCAAAATCCATGCCAAAAAGTCAAACCTAGTCAAAACTGCGTTTTGCTGAGCTGTAGGTGCATTTCTGTGAAAATAGCCTGATGCGTAGCGCCTTGAATCTCAACGCGTAGCGCGCCTTTGAGCCCACTTTTGGGGCACTTCCTGGCATCCAAATGAGGCAAACGTAGGCTTGTTGGAAAGTTCTGGATGTCTACTTTCCAACCCAAGTGGAATTTCGCAATTTGGTGTCAATTTGCCCCTCCAAAATTGCAATCGCCCAAGACTGCTTCCTGTGTGTCAAAAAAGTGGCAGAAAGTCATTTTTTGCTTGTTTTTTGATCTTCTGGAGGCTCAAAACTTGATGGAATCTCTTGGAAATTGCTGAGAAAGTGTATTTTTGCATGAAAAATCAAAAAATGCTGAGTTTTCATGAAATGAAGTTGCCCATCTTCAGGGTAGCACGCGGCGCGCTACGCGTTGAGGGCCAAAACCTGTTTTTAGAAAAAAAAATCAAAATTGACAAAAACTTCTCCAAATTTTTTGGAATTTGATCTGGGGGTGTCTCATCAAGTACCATGCTCCTTCAAAGATGCTTTGGCCAAAATTTGGAGTGGATCGGGCCTTTTTCTCCGTTTTAGTGCTTTGCTCAACCTCCTTGGATCTGGCGATTGTATTTTTGACATTTCTCTAAAACCATGACACCTGTGTAAAACGTAAAGGAGGTTTTTCTTCTTCGGCATGTTGTAGACAAAAACCTCTCTCAGTTTTCCAAAATTCATCTTTGATTTCTCTGAAACATCTTTTGAGTGAAACTTGTTCCGATGTGTGAAACAAGGAATTTTGTCGAAATGAAGCGAAATGAAGGGGATAAGAGGCTTCTAAATTCTTGGGGAAATTTTAGGGAGTAGGGAGGGATGTTAGGAAGTAGGGGAAAGTGGAATCTCAGAGATTGAGCAAGGGGAAGGGGTCCAAAAGGGCAAAACACTGGCCTAGCCTAGAAAATTGCCAAGTTGTGGCAAGAAACTAGGGTTTGTGCAAAAATAAGGAATTTGGGGAATCTCAGTGATGGGAAGCATTTGATAAGGTACTTTAAGGATAGGGGAAGGTGTATGAACATCAGGATACAAGTTTTGCTGATGATTTGACCGTCCAAGAGAAATTGCCTTCAAAACCCTAGGAGATGGAAATGACCTTACCTAAGCGTCACTGAAGCATGAACAAGGTGTAAAATGACTCATTAGACACTGACATGATAATGAAAACCCTATGAATGATGATAGACTCATCTGAATAGTGACATAGATTGGCATTTGGACAAACTTAGAAGGACTGAAAGCAAACCCTAGACCTAATGTCTAGTGACCAAATTTTGCTTGAAAACTCTTTGAAATGACAAAATTTGACCTGGACACTCTGAGACCACTTTGTAAGAACATATTTGATCACTGGAGGAAGGCTGGAAAGACTGACACTAACACATATTTTCGGTGAACCTAGGCTTGCATATGAAAGCTTTGTTAAACAACTTGAGTTTCCATCTCCCTTTAGGAACACATAGTGTAATAGGAAAAAGCATAAGTGACCCATTATCCACACATTATTTCTTTTTCATGCAAGGAAGAATCCACACATATTTTAATTAGAGGATACTATAACGGATCATTGAATATCAACATCTTATTGCACTCTATATGTTCACTATGCCACTTGCACACAAATTACACATCGTACACTAAGATTCTATAAGATTTGTATAAGAGGGAATCTGGTTTCTGGAGATTTTTGTACTTAGCATGTTTTTTCTTACATCTCACACCCCAAGAAAAGAAAGACACTCAAAATAAATCATAACCTGAACGAACCAAATTTCCCCGTAGGGGGCACAAAAGAATTTATATTTCAATTTAGGACCATTGGGGGTAGCCATCCCATAAGCCACCATGGTCATGTTACATCTTTTAAACATAGAAATTAACTTTTACGGTGATTAAAATCCTTCATCATCCCATGACAAATGCTACCTGATCATGTTAGAGACTTGATTCAAAGGGGGTTCATCTTAGGTCCAGTACATGCGATATTATTTAGTTCTACCTCACTCTTCTAGTGCTCACTACTCATAACTGACTGCAAAGAAGTTGATGATTCCACTACTCTAGTGGGGTGAATGTATCTCATCGGCCAAAATTAGGGCATCCATCCCTATGGTTAGAGGTGCAAGAAGCAGTATACCCTCATTTGTGGTTGATTCTTCAGCTGCTAGAAAGCGTCGCATGTTCTCTTGAGACAATGCCTGAGTACCCACCAGAATATATCTCTACAAGGCACATTTACTTTGAGAGTGGCAAAGATGAATAAACATTTATAGGAGATTTTATGATACAGAAAATCAAACGAAAACCATTTTTTTGTTTGATTGATCACATAACATAAGTTAATGAGAAAGTAATCATTTTATTTTATCTTTGTTTTATTTATGCCATTTATTTTCTCTCATAATTATCTCATTCCCTCTTCACACCAAGTAACACACACTGTACTTGACACTATAAGGTACCCCATGGCTCCTCTTCGTTATAGAAATTTTCAAAACCTATCTCCACTACGAGGAGGTGTGCCAGGTCTTTCGCCATTTAGGCATCAAAGACACCACACAACCACTATTCTAGGATATTCATTTATTGGTGAAACTTTGATTAGGACCCTTCCTAATCAAAGCACTCCATTCACTACCCCTCACATCACTCCACACAATACCCCTCATGCTACCCCTCAGGGGAGCCCACATAACGCCCCTCTCGAGAGTACACATGTTTCTCACTAGGGTAACCATCATCATCTAAGAACCCATTTGCATATAGTTGTTCAAAAGCATTTGATTATGGTAGACAACTTGCAAGTCACATTTTTATCTTCCTTAAATCTTCTTGATTTAAGCAGGTTAACTAGTGAACTTATTGCACATGGCCATAATTAGCCACCCATGACCACCAAGTTCCCTTTAGATGTTCCAAAATTTGAAAGGAAAGAAGGAGAAGACCCGGGAAACCATGTCATGACCTTTCACCTTTGGTGTTCATCCAATAGTATTACAAACGATGCTATTCACTTGCAACTATTTCAACACATCCTCATAGGGCCTGCAAAAAAATGGAACATAGACCAACATTATGGGTCACATGGGAAATTTAGTTCCCTAGACACAAGATTCGTTACATTCTTCCAACTCTCAAACCACCAAGACTTGAGACTCAAAATCCTAACCTATTTCAAGCAAACCTCCTCTACACACATATCACACCATATCCATCAGTTGTTAAAACTTTGTAGTTTGTACAAAGCTCATATGGAGGCCAAAATCCTCCAAGACCTATTTTTGAGATCTCATACATCAAAAATATAAAAATATGTAACAAATTCCTCCCCACAAAATGATGAATAATCTATTGCCAAATCGCATCAATTAAGGTTCATATACAAAAAATTTGGATACATCTAGCATGTGCTTTTAGATGCACCTCACCTGCAGACCTTTAAACCTGAGTTACTAGGTGCATATAGTGCTGCAAATAGATTGATTGGGACCATAACCCAAAATAAACCAGGAAACAGCATCAAGTAATCTATAAATTTATATAGTGGCTAACCATATGGTTCTACACATGCAACCCCTCCACCTCAAAACATAGATATTACCCCATTCTACCTACCCCCTGTAGAACCTTGCTCTGCAGGTAGGCCCATACCCTCCCACATAGGGCAGCCAATATCCCCCCACACATGGTATCCAATATCCTCCCCCACAAGGAAACACATATCCCCTATGATTGCGGGAGCGATTTACACTTCCCAAAGCACATATACTAACCAAGGATGAGGGAACTAATATTTCCCTTATCCACCACCTTAATAGAATAACCCACATGTACAAAATAATGCAGGGTTAAATTTTCAGAAGCCTTCTACCTCTCAACACCAGTAATCATTTAAAAATTGAAACACTAATCCCCCAATGCAACTAAGAATAAGGGAAATAAAAATCCCAAGATAGAGTTTATGTGGGGGGGGTGGGGGGGGGGGGGCACCAATCAACAACAACACATGCGAGCACTAGCTAGGGGAAAAAACCCTAACGAAGGATAGACCAATAACAACCCACAAAGGAAGAACAAGAACTTTAGTCTACAAAATAATCACATTTGTGCCATTTGTGGGGTATGCAGTCATTACACCCATAATTTCCAACAACTCTCCAAGTTGAAGAGGATAAAAGACAGTGGAGGGTAAGGGGGTTAAAATAAGAAAACAACTATAATGCAACATCACTTCCCACATCAAGGACTGGTAAATAGATAGCAGGAACCCTCCCAACAACACTATCAAAATCCTCCTTGGGGAAGCTGTGAAGGTAACTCAAGTCATGACATTTTCGTGGTAGGGGAAGAAGTTCTTCTACAGACGCACAACTGAGAATACAAAACTCCATGAGAAACCAACCCTTCCACCTCAACTACTACAACACCTACACACTTTTTACAATCTGTCGATATGCCATAGAATCCATCTCAAATATACTTAGAGGATCTTTACCACACACTATAAAAAACTAAAAGGCTGCTCACGGTTATAACATAGTGGATGGCTTAGCTCAAACTCCTTTAGTTATGTTAGTATTATAATTTTTTCAATCATGCCCAACCCAATAGAAAGCCTTACTTTCCTCATTATGAGCAATCAAGACTAACAATTTTCATTTAATGGTATTTGATTTGGATAAACCTACCCCACGACTTCCATTAGTTGTCACTTTTAAAATCTGAGTCTCAATCAAAGATGCAAACAAAAGTGAAAAGAAACAAAAACAAAGTGATACCAGACATCAAGATTGATTATGGAGTTCATCTCTGATGGACTACATCCTTGAGTCCTTTTTCAATATGAGCATCCACTTTATTAGGATTGAATTCCAAGGAGGTCAATTACGCAAAAAATTAACCAGATTAATTGTGCACACAGGCACTTTTGGTCATTGTCACAAGAAAGCTCTCTGAAATAGCTTCCCAATTCCTGTCAACGTTCCCAATTCCAACTCTTGATGCTCCTGTTACATTGAAAACAAAAACTGCCTATAACCTTCAGAATCTACATAAAAAACTCTAAAAACACTCCTTATTCCTATAATGCACCAATCTACCTTTATAACCCTCCAGATGCATTTGAACTCATTCTTGTAGAGTTTAGGAATGAATCAACTACTCCTTATGGTTCATTTAGGGTTTATTGGTTAGCAGTTAATGTAAAATGTGACATTCACTACTTGATTTAATTGATTTGATCAAAAACTGCAACTAAAATGCACTTTTAGACCTTAGTTATTCCACGGACTATTAGAAGTTAGCTAACCACGCAGAGATGCTAGAAACTCATGTGAGTAGGTGAATATGACCCATGGCTAGTGTGTCGATGGTTCACTACCTGCTGACGATTGACTATGCGGTGAGCTTCATTATGCTCACATATCGAGCTTTACTCCGTCGTCTCTGATGCGGTGAACTACAACCCTGAGAGTCTACCACGGTAATTTCTACTACTCACTAGTGAGCTCCAGTATTGCAGCAATGATGCTACAACTCCTAGGACTCCCTACTTCACTTTTATCAACCCGGTAGTTCGTAACAAACTTGGAAGCGACGGTGCTATATGCACAAGTACTAGCTCTTATTGCAGGCTATCACTTCATTAGCTGGCACAAGTTCGCTAGGAGCTTAAGCCAACTTCTATCAATTTTTAGAAGAAGCTTTTAATTGATTGGATGAAAACTAACTCAAAAGAAGCTAGTCTACTTGCAGAAAGAAGATGGAAGCTGAAAGGAAACACAAACCCTAGAAAACCCTAGTTCTACCATCTAACCCTACTTGTGCAAGAAAAGAGATGTACAACTACTAAAATGGATGAAATGGACTATTTCAGAGGAAACATACATGTGTTTAAGCTACTTCTGAAGGAAAATATGGAAAAATCATCTTTTTGTATTTTTGAGCAATTTTATGCAAAATTATTATGCATGTGTTTTAACTATTTTTGACTGTGTAGAGGTTTATTGGCGAAAGAAAATGGAGTGGGTGTTTGTAGGGGGTTAGGAAGGTATGGAGAGGACCTAAGGGGTCCCTAACACCCTTTTGGAGATTTCCACCATGCTCAGGTCTTGAAAAGCTGCTCGTGTTATCTTCTACAGGAGGCTGCAGGGGATCTACGAGAAATTCTACAGGAACAGGCCGAAAGTGACTTTTAGAAGATTGATGGAGGAAAAATGGTGTGGAAGTGGAAAATAAGGATGGATAAGGATGTTAAGAGGTGTGGGACCTGGTGAATGAAGCTAAGGAGTGATGAAGATGGTTGGATTTGTTCAAGGATGTAGAAAGCAATGTTGCACAAAAATATAGAAATTAGGGTTAGTTGGGAAAGTGTGGCAAATGAAGGGAATAAATCTTGAGTGATGGGTTGGAATAGGTTGTATGATGGAGGAAGGGTAGGTAGGAATGTATTACAGGTGTTTTGCACATTACTTTCCAAAAACTGATCCAAACAAAGACAAAAAAACAGAGATCTATCTACTTTGACCTAATCTACTCTTAAAAACCAGAAATATGATGAACAATAGTGTATAAATAGAAAATCATGCAAGAGAGCTATGGAAACTAAGCAAGAATAGATCTAAACATGAAGATACAACTGATATCAAATTTTCCAATTCAAAATCTAACACTAGCAATTGCATTATAAGGCAAAAACAATGTTTTTGTGGCACCCAGTGTACCATGGTCTCAATTCATGATCCCAAGGAGGGAGAAATGAGATCAAGGGCTGCTTGGTAGCCTTTTTATGGATCTTTCCCATTACCAAACTATCAAATCAACCTAAAGCATGAACAACTATCTAAATCATCAAAAGCAACCTAAGAAATGAAGCAAGATTTTGACCTAAATAACAAAAATTTGTCTATGAATGCAAGAAAAACACATAAAAGTACACAAAGGAGGTACTGGAACTTCGGTTGGGCCCAACCCCAAGATCTACAGCCTCCTAGGAAAGATTATCACTGGCGCAAAGCATGATTCATCTTCATTGATCATAAAATAATAGTTACATCCCAAAAAGTGTCTACAAGAAGAAGCTCGAAAATGTGCTGATACAGAGCTGCACTAAAGTGTGAAAATGGACTAACAAAATGAATAAACTGCCAAGGCTTGAAGCCTTCCTACTTATGCATGCGAGGACCCCCAACAGTCCTCCTTAACTTGAGGAGGTTGGCTGCCCAAAACTACAGTTAATTAGCCACTTCACTAGACCTGCTCGGCTGCCCTTGAAATCATCTTTGGTGGGTTGTAGAACTCTGAGCTGATAGTGGAGAACTCGAGGAAGGGGTCATTTAGTGTAGTAGACATCCCTCCTACAAATCCTAAACCTTCTTTCCTCACATTTGGCTGCCAAGCTACTCATAAATGCCTAATCTTGGTCCCAAAAATGTCCAAGCATGTGTTAGACCTTGTGGTAAAGTGACTATTCCCATTCACACAACTAACATAAATATATTCAAAAAAATGCATAAAACTATGGAGAATGGTGGATTAAATGAGAATATTAGGCAAAATTAACCCATATAGTTACCCATTTCCGGGGCTCGTCATCACCCCCTGCTAAATGTGTTGTTCATCCTCTCAGCAACTAATCCAATCCATCATCCTTGATGGCTTTGACTACCTCTCTGACATCCTAGGCCTCTAAGGTGATGTCCTCTTCCCTATTATGAAATCCTGCCTTTCTGTCTACCTCCTCCCATTGCCTTTGCTCCTATTCTTCCTTGACCCCTTCCAACAGCCCTAGTAGTAGTGGAGGGCTGAACTTAAGGCCAATCCAATTGGATTTCAGGTTCTGCATTGATTTTTTTTATAGGGGTACTCTTCTCATAGCCTCCCTCATCCTAGTTGGGTAGTGGTACTCTCTTATTTTCAGACAATGGGACAAGGTGTTCCATCTCCTTGTGCAAGCATGAATGCAATTATCACCACAGTCTTTCCATGTCCTCAATGTGAGCAATGACCTGAGCTTGTCTTTCAACATAGTCAGGCACGATGTGAGGTTTTTCTACAAGGTACCAATGGGAATATATAAGGGTTGAAGGACCTTCTAGTTCTGCCCTGATCATAAGTGGTTCATTTAGTTCCCTGGCCATAATCTTCTAAATCTCTACTCCCCTTTTTTCCTCATGGCTTAACCAAGAAGCCATGGCCATTAGTTGTAGATCTCCTAATATAGTGTTTGGGTCCCATATATTCATGCTTGGTAGCGCCAATTTATGAAAAATAGAATTCTGCCATATTGGCCTTATCTTCTGCTGAGCTACTGTCACACAATTGCAAAAATTGATTGTAATTATTAAGTGGAGTAGTGCCCCTTTAGGCTAGTGTGTTAATTTGAAATTGCAACCATCGGTCTTTAAGGTATAATGCATAAGATTTAGCAGGTTGCCCACATTGTAAGGCTTCTATTGCCCAACTGGCCATGTAGGCTAATTGGGCCTGTTTCTCTTGCAATTGTTATTTCAAAACTTGTATTTCTTTTGCTGCCTGAGATTCCTATTCTTGCAATAGTTTTTTTAGCATCTCCACATTAGCTTGTAGCCCTTCCTCTTTCTGTTGTTTCTCAGTTGTGTCCTTGTCTGTTGGAGGTCCTGCCTGCTGTTGTTACCCTCCCAAAATGGACAACCTATCTTCCTTGTGGACTTCCTATAGCTGCAACTGTTTTTTCAGTAGCTCATTCTCCTCTTGCAGCTGGGCTCTTTTGTAGCTTTCTACATGCCTTACCATGGCCAATTCTCCCCTTAATTCTTTTAACTTCTCCTCCATGTGGCCTATGTCCTCAACTCCCTTAGATTTGGTGATTTTCATCCATGTGTGTGTTCTGATCCTCTCTTTCTCTAATTAGAAAACTAACGGTACAGCAAATTTCTGTGGGATGATTTTCCCACCCTCTAACAGATTGTAATATGAGCACAAATTAGGTTGAGGGGTAGGTTCAGGTATTTCTTCAGTTTTTCTCTCCCTTTGTGATTGTTTAGCTGCCTTCTCCTCCAATTTCTCAATCTCTTTTAACATGGTTAGAGTTTCTTGTAGAGATGTTGTAGCTTCCTGTAGAACTGCCTTTGAGTCCATCAACTTAATTTTCTCTTTCCATGTAGAGGTTTTTGGGCTTCCTCTTTCATAGGTGATGGATATCTTGGAAGGAGACTCTTCCTCTTTTTAATGGGTGAGTCCTCAATGACAATCGGTTCCTTGGACGGTGGCTGAGATTCGCCTACTTTGAACCTTGTGCTTTTTTCGGCTTTGAAGTACATGGAGGTCCTTTCTCTTTCTCCTCTTTGTTTTGTAGGTGTGTTTAATGAGACAAGCATAGCTGCTACCTCTCTTGCCAGCATTTCTGGGGATTTATCTTCCTACTGTTCTTTTTCTTCACTTCCTATAGAAATCTTTATGTCGCCTGTTTCTGCTTGTGTCCCTGATATCTCATGGTGTGTCTCTTCTTTCTCTTGCTGGGTACCTGCCTTGGCTGTGGCAGCCTTCTTTTGGGCCTTCTTGGCCTTTTTCTTCCCAAACATTGTCTTCCTTCCTTTCTTTGTTTCTGCTATTTTTTCCTTTGTTGTCTTAGGTTCAGCAGTCTTGTCAATTTCTTCTTTTTCTTTTTGTTCTTCTTCTATTTTACACTCTGCTAGAATGTCCTGTGTTCCCTCATTAATGCTCTTCTCAGTTTCTTCAATTTGCTCCCCCCTCATCACTACTGGCTGGGCTGATGTTCTCAACCAAAGTTTTGATGTTATCATCCCTGGACATATTTCTAAAGATTTCGCAAGCTATGGGGACAATATAGGTGTGTAAAGCATCTTCCACCAACAATTTGATGAGTCCATGGTGGGCTAACTAATCTGTGACCCCTGCATTTAGTTTTGCACCACATTCAATTAATGATTGAAGGAGGATATATGGGATGTTCAGTTTCTTAGCTGTAGGTAAGTCCATCCCATACCTCAATTCATGTAGCAACCTGAAATGATAACCATAAATGATGCTAAACCTCCCTTCACATGTGATATACTTCATGATTTGATAACTGACTTCACTCTAGAGAGGAGGCAAGCTTGTCCTTTTGACCCCGTTTTTGTCTTCTACAAGATACTCCTTAGGTAGAAAAAATGTTTTCTTAGCCACTTGTCCCAATGACTTCTTCTTTTTGCTCCAAGGGAGCCCCAATGGTAAACCGGTAATTCTACTGATGAAATTAGGGTTAAGTTCTGGGGTCAAACCTCTAAAACTAACCGTGGCATGTGGCTTCAAATGTGGTCTTAGGGACATCAAAAACTCTTCAATAACCTCCTCATCATAACCTTGAATTCTGTCAAAGAATGATATCCAATGTGCCCTAGTGAAAAGGTCCACCACCTCAGGGTTTTCGTACAATTTGCTAGAGTTTAAGGGTTCTTTCCTCATGAATCCTCCTAGCATGGTGTTGAGTTTGGTCTTTAACCAGAAAAGAAAATGTTCAGGTGGGGAAAAACACAGTCAATCACTGAGATGGAGGATAGCTGAATTCAGCTTTTTTCTTAGATCAAAGAAGGAATTTCTCGTGTGCTCCTTACAATATCAAATGGCAATAATTCTTCTGTTTGAAAACTGTTGTCACCCATAATTTGGTCTGTCTGTTTATGACACAGATTTTTCTCAGCACATTGATAGATATGTAAATTCGGGTTTTTTCACACACATAGGTTGGCCTCTACTACTGCATGTCTTCCTTCGAGGAGAATTTAAAAAAAAGAAACACTGATGAGGAGATTTCAGATGCAAAAAGAAAAAAACTAGGTAAACTCAGTGAATTATGCAGGCAAACTTCCACTTTTTCTCAATGCACAAACAAACGTTTTACTCTCATTTTTCAATCTAATGCCATGTTCAATTCACCATTTTTCACCAACAAATCATGCACAGAGAAGTTTTCCTGAGCCTACCACATTTTGAGCTTGAAATTCAGTGAAAGTCCCACGTTTTCTTTCTGCAGAGCCGTTCTTTGTTTTTCCTGTAGAACCCTTCCTGTAGAAGTCACCCGGCTCTTATAGAATGAAATGTGCTTCCTGTAGAGTCTGATATGTGGGAGATTTTCGAAAATAAGTAGAAATCTGGCGGAGAATGACTAGTTATATGCTATGGAAGTGGTAGATGTGTACTCCAATCGAAAGTGTCGTGAGTGCAGAATGAAGAAAAGGTGATGAATGGATTAATTGAGCTATGTTTTATCTGCGAGCGTGATTCATGGTGAGGTTATGAGGTGGTTAGACCGGACTGTTGATCCTACATCACGGCCATAATGTTGTTGCATGCTGTCTGACCGCCATCAGCTCCCTTACTACCGTTATCTGCCGCCACCACCATAGAAAATTTTAGGGGCGAATGTTCGCCCTTTGGCGAAATTAAGGGGTTTTAAATTTTTAGTGGGAGAATATTTTGTATCATAGTACATTTTTATAAATCACCTCAAATAGCCCACCTTATTTTAAGGGAGAGGGTAAAAAAGGTAAATTTAACCCTTGAAATTAGGAGTTACAACCTTCCATTCGCCCATTTTCAAGAATAGGTTTTATTTAAGTAATTCCATTCGCCCATTTTCAAGAATGGGTTTTACTTAAGTGAATCCTATGGACCAAATACCATATTTATAAAAGAGGTATGGTAAATTAATAAAAATATAAATAGATGAGAAGTATGGTAAATAAATAAAACATTTTGTTTATTTTTACTCCATAAGTCACCTTATATATATGCAAGGGTGTAAAAAAATAAAAATATAAGTAAAGTGGAGGTATGGTAAATAAATAAAACGTCTTTTTATACTTACTCAAAAGGTATGGTAAATAAATAAAAATATAAATAAACTAGACGTATGGTAAATAAATAAAACCTCTTTTTATATTTAGTCCATAACCCTCGTTCTATTTATGAAGGCTCAAGAAAGAGGTTTTATTTAAGTGAATCCCATGGGCCAAATACCATATTTGTAAAAGAGGTATGGTAAATTAACAAATATATAAATAAACGAGAGGTATGGTAAACAAATAAAACATTTTTTATATTTACTCCATAAGTCACCTTATATTTACGAACACTCAAAAAATGCATTATATTTAGGTGAAACCTATGGGCAAAATACTATGGGACAAATACGATGGACTAGATTGTTATTAATACCATGCAAAAAAACATTATTAACCCTAATATTGGTATTAAAAAAAATAAAAATGGCACATGGTATTGACCCATGGTATTCACCAAAATGGCACATGGTATTGACCCATGGTATTCACCTATTTAAATGGGGGAATTAAACTAGCATAGATCCATCTTTACTCTGGATCTACTAACCCCTAAGAGGTATCAAATATCATGATATGCAAACTAGCATAGAGTGATGGATCAAGAGTAAAATTGGATGTTGTAATTTAATGTATGTTAAACATTTCAGCTTGGTTAAAATAAAAAATAAAATAAAAATCAACTATTGATTTTATTAATGTTTATAAATTACTAATAGTAATTTTTAAGCTCCAGGTTTATGATAACCCATGGTAATAGCAAGATCTTACAAGATTTTATAATTAAGTAAAATATTCGCCATGCCTGGTGAGAGATTTGCCGAAAAATTATATATACATATTATATTATTGATAAAATCACCTTCCATTTTTCCTATATACCATGGAGATTCGCCCATTTGTTATACTTATAAATTTAAGGGGGGTTCTTCAAATTTTCCCTAGCCACCACTACCAGTCCTGATTATTTCTTTGTGAATGGACATTCCAGATGTGCTAGTTGCATATATTATCAGTAGTTTTGAATTTAACGAGGCTGAGTTGGATTCCACGAGGACATGTAACTGACCGAGGGTGGCCAGTTAACTAGCCACCAATTCCATTCAAACCGAACCATTCCACCGAGGGTGGCCAGTTAACTAGCCACCAATTCCATTCAAACCGAACCATTCCCACAGTTACGCAGCCTTAAAATATAATTCATGTAATTGCAGAATAGGTTTAGTCACTTACTTGTGCAGTCACAGCCGTGTTATGCACATTTCGGATGCTAGAACCCATTTCTTCATTGCTGTGGCTGCTTGCATTCTGCATGCTCAACCTTAAACTATTGCTGATGTTTACACGTTCAAACAAATCTCATGCATGTTTCATAGGCTATACTCTATTGTCCCTGGCTCTGTAGTATGTGTTTCAAAGGGATTAGCTGCTACAGGAATCCTGTAGGATTTCTTGTAGCTACTTCTCCTTCTGAGATTCAAGCTAAAATGAGTAGGGATATAATTACTGATGAGGGTCTCTGCTGGCAAGGAATCTCGGATGGAGGGTAGTAGGTATGGTGAGTGAAAAGAAAAATTGTTGTTTTGATTTGTCACTAAAATTTGTTTGCAGCATAAAAAACAGGATTTTTGTGTGACTGTGCAGGGACATGAAAATGAGTGGAATGGAGGTGTAAAGAGATGGAAAAGGATGAAATATGGTGAGGGATGGAGGTAGGGAGGTTTATAGACCTTATAGACAGATCTCAAACCCTTGGATCCTCTTCTGAGACCGATTTTGGCTTGTCTATAGTTTCTACAGGATCCTCTTATAGAAGATACAGAGCTTCCTGTAGGATGTGGAATTTCGGTTCGGATGAGACCAGATCTTGGGAAAAGGTAACTATGATGGAGGAATGGATTTTGAGGGATGCATGCATCCTGGTAATGTCCTATGTCTTTGACTTACGCGATTCTCCCAAAACCTGTAATGACCTTCCTGCGACCTGCAATTTATTCAACAGAAATTAAGTTTATTTTTCTTTTTTATTTTTTCTCTTTTTTTTTGAGACAGCTGGGGCACCTCCAGGAGGTCTTCACCCTCATTGTCTACCTTGGGCACTTCCAAGAGGTTTTCACCCAAGTATATTTTATTCTTTTTTCTTTTTTCTGTGTTTTTTCCTATTTTCTTTCTTCTTCTTTTTTTGTGAGTTTTTTTCTTCATGATGTAGGTAGAGTGTGTTGGGTCCCTATAATACTAGTAATTACCCCATTAATATTGTAGTTGCATCCCTTATTAATATTTTTGTGCCCCTATTATACCCATATTGTTATTGTTGTGCCCCATACAATCCCTCTATTGTTATTTTTGTGGCTTTATATTATTATTGTTAGGTCAGCTGGGTTATATTGTGACTCCTTAGACTCCTATATATAGAAAGGAGGTTTTCTCATTTGAATCATCCAACAATTGTTCATTTACGTAATGTAAAGGAGGTTTCCCCCTTGAAGAGGCTAAATTCTAAGGCATTGATCTATCTTTTCTATCTTTCCTTGAGCTGGTTTCATAACATTTGGTATCAGAGCTTTGGATTCTAGGGTTTCGCTGCTCCAAATAGGTCATTGTGGCATTTTCACTATAACTTTTTTTCTCTGATGTTTCAAAAGCTAATCGAAAAACCCATTTGAGAAGACATCGCGCTGAACCTTGGGTCCAAATTTCAAAGCTTCTCACACTATATTTGTGGAGATATGATCTGATGAAGTTCGTCCTTTTGCAGACTCTCGAATTACATTCCAAACAGGTGACCTGGGGAAAATCGTCATAGCTTTCTCTCCGAGCATCAGACTAAAATTTCAAAAGAAGTTACAGAGATATGACGGATGTTAGTTTTTTGTAGATATTGTTTCGAGCCAAAGGTCAAAACAGTGACTCGTGGCACGTCGTACAAATTCGCTCCAGTGAACTAGTCTATAATCAAGTCACTATGGGAGATTTCGCATAACTCTTCCTTCGAGAATCCAATTTGGGTCAGACTGGTGGCATTAGAAAGAGGACACAGAGGGCTACCGCAAGTCACAATTTTAGACCTAGATGATCAGAAACTACAGAGATACATTAGAGGCAATATCAAGTTCCTCCAAAGTGAAAAAACGGTGTGTAGATTTTCTTAAATTTTTGGTTTGAAAACTTATCTTGAAGGAATTCAAAGGGCATAGTAGAGCATTATTATAGGTAACTAATTCCCCGAGGAAATAAAATGAAGACACCTAGTAAGCAACCTGAAAGCTCTAGCATGACTCATGAAGAAGAGGAAGAAATGCTACATGATATATCAAAATTACAAGAACAAGAGCAACAAATGTCACTCTCACAAAAGCTAACAGAAGCTAAGATAAATGGTGTGGAAGCTAAGATGAATGGCATAGAAGCTAAGATGGACAACTTGAAGATATATTTGAACACAAATTTGAAGACAGGCATGGCAGATTTGAAGACAGATTTGACAAATTTTCTACAAGAAATACTTACTAATGGTGAAAAGGTAGTAAAGGAAAGTCATGATGCGAACAAAAGAAATGTTAATCATGATTTCTTAGACTCTAATGTGGGATCGAAGACCCACCATATTCCAAAAATCGATATGAGGAAGTTTGATGGCAAGGATCCCACAACATGGATATTACAAATGGAGCAATTTTTCCATCTCAATAATGTGCAAAACACACAAAAGGTACATATTGAAACTTTATATTCGGAACCAAATTAGTTTGTATGGTATCAATGGGTTTGCTCTTGTAAACAAATTATCACATGGACAATTTTTATGGAAGAATTGATAGCACATTATGAGGATACAAAAAGAAACACTTTTTTTAGCCAATTGATAAGTCTCAAACAAAAGGGTACAACAATGGAGCACATTGAGGACTTCCAAAAATTGAACATAAGGGTAAAAAATATTCTAGAGGACCATAGGATTGATGTGTTCATAGGGACTTTAAAGGATGATATCCAACATGATGTTCACCTTTGGGAACCTGATTCATTATAGAAGGCATTCAGGTTAGCAAAAAAAATGGAAAGCAAAATTATGGGAACTAGGAAGCATACCACTCACAACTATAAATATGGAAGTGTGGTTGCCCCTAGTCTTCCACAACCTATAAGGTTGAAACTACAACAATTGGAAGAAAAAAGAGCAAAAGGGCTTTGTTACAATTGTGATAGCAAATACACTAAAGGTCATAAGTGTGCTGAGAAGAAATTATTCTACATAGATTGCGAAGAGGAAGAAGAAAAGGAGCAAGAAAGGTTAAAAGAAGAGGATATACTCCAGGAACAAAGCCTAGATAAAGAAGAAATGAATCCAACCATATCTTGTAATGCATTGGCGGGAATTACCACTCCTCAAACCATCAAGATAGAAGGACAAATCAAGAAGAAAAAGGTAATAGTGTTGATTGATTCAGGAAGTACCCACAATTTTATTCATTGTAAGGTAGCAAAAGAATTGAATTTCTTCTTATATCCAGCACCAGAGTGTCAAGTGATGGTTGCAAATGGAGGAACAATAAATTTCTTTGGAAAGTTCCATAATATCAAGCTATCAATGGGAGAATATGTATTGACTAGCCCAATGCTTTCCATTCCAATGGGAGGTGTTGATGTTTTACTGGGAGTCCAACGGCTACAATCCTTGGGTACAATAGCTTTTAATTTTCAAGAACTTTTCATGAAATTTACCATGGAAGAAAAGGAAGTTGAATTAAGGGGTATTGCTAGGAAACCAGGAAAGATAATTAGCTCTAATGGTATGACAAAGCTTCTAGAAAAGGAACAAAGGGGTGTAATTGCACAATTATGTTCGCTAGACGTTTCCACATGGAAATCATCTATTTCTCCAGATCTCCTAAAAGTCTTGGACAGTCATTCCAAGGTATTTGAGACTCCCAAAGGTCTCCCACCTATTTGTGATCATGATCATGCTATTCATTTGATTCCAGGAAGTGTTCCTCCAAACATCAGGCCGTACAGATATCCCTATGCCCAAAAGAGTGAAATTGAACGTATGGTTGCAAAAATGCTAGAGGCTAGTATAATTCAACTGAGTCAAAGTTTTTTCTTTGCTCCAATAGTATTACTGCACAATAAGGATGGATCATGGCACATGTGTCTGGATTATAGGGAGCTCAATAAGCTCACTATTAAAGATAAGTTTCCCATTCCTGTCATTGCTGAATTACTGGATGAATTGCATGGATCAATTTACTTCACCAAGTTGGATCTTCGTTCAGGATATCATCAAATCAGAATCAAGACTAAAGACATTCCAAAAACATCATTTACAACTCATGAGGGTCATTATGAATTTTTGGTAATGCCTTTTGGCCTTACCAATGCACCTTCAACATTTCAAGGTTTGATGAATTCCATTTTCAAACCATTCCTTAGAAAATTTGTGTTAGTATTTTTTGATGATATAATAATCTACAACAAGTCTTGGAAGGATCATGTTGAACATGTTGACAGGGTGCTACAACTATTGGAGGAGAAACAATTATATGTAAAAAGATCCAAATGTTTCCTTGGGGTACAAGAGGTGGAATATCTGGGTCATATTGTATCTCATGAAGGAGTTAAGGTAGACCCTAGCAAAATTAAAGCCATTAAGGAATGGAAAATCCCAACATCCATAAAGCATCTGTGAGGATTTCTTAGGTTGACAAGGTATTATCACAAGTTTGTTAAGAATTATGGGAGAATAGCAGCACCTCTAACAACATTATTGAAGAAAGATGCATTTTCATGGACTCCGGATCAACAAAGGCCTTTGAACATCTTAAAGAGGCAGTGTGCCAAGCACTGGTCTTAGCTACACCAAACTTCACAAAAACCTTTATTGTGGAACGTGATGCTTCAGGAAATGGAATTGGTGTTGTTTTAATGCAAGATGAAAGACCCATTGCTTTTGAAAGTCATCCAATCAAGGGAAAGTTTTTACACAAAGCTATTTATGAGAAGGAAATGTTGGCAATACTCCATGCACTTAAGAAATGACGACCCTACCTAATGGGGAGACACTTCAAGGTAAAAATGGATCATGATAGCCTTAAATACTTCTTAGAACAAATATTATCCTCTGAAGAGCAATAAAACTAGGTCAGAAAGATGTTGGGTTATGACTTTGAAATCATCTACGAAAAAGGGAAGAAAAATGTGGTGGTAGATGCACTCTCAAGAAAGGATGAGGATGTGGATCTTTGCAAACCATCTATATCAACAAACCTTGGAGAGAGTACTAAACCAATAGAATGAAACAACAAGCAGATCAACATCGCAGTGAAAGAAGTATTGATGTAGGTGATTGGGTATTCCTACGGTTACAACCATATAAGTAAATGTCCCTCAAGTAAGCTAATAAGGATAATAAATTATGACCAAAGTATTATGGTCCATACAAGGTGTTGCAAAAGATTGGTACTATGGCATGCAAATTGGAGCTTCTTGCAATTTCTCGATTGTATCCAGTTTTCCATGTTTCATGTTTAAAGAAGGTTATAGGCAATAAGCTCCCAGTTCAAACAATATTTCCAAAACTTGACGAGGAAGGAAAAATTATATTGGAATCTGAACCAGTCACAGAAACAAGAACTTGACAACTACAAAATTGATCGATTTCAGAGTATCTTATCAAGTGGAAGAACTTATCCCCTGAAGGTTCCACATGGGAGGATGAGAATTTTATACAAAAGCATCCAGAACTACTCAAGCGTAAAGGACAACACTTTTTTTGAAGGAGAGGGGCATGTTGGGTCCCTATAATACTAGTAATTACCCCACAACTACAAAATTGATCGATTTCAGAGTATCTTATCAAGTGGAAGAACTTATCCCTTGAAGGTTCCACATGGGAGGATGAGAATTTTATACAAAAGCATCCAGAACTACTCAAGCGTTAAGGACAACACTTTTTTTGAAGGAGAGGGGCATGTTGGGTCCCTATAATACTAGTAATTACCCCATTACTATTGTAGCTGCATCCCTTATTAATATTGTTGTGCCCCTATTATCCCCATATTGTTATTACTCTGCCCCATAGAATCCCTTTATTGTTATTTTTGTGGCTTTATATTATTTTTGTTAGGTCGGCTGGGTTATATTGTGACTCCTTAGACTCTTATATATAGAAATGAGGTTTTGTCATTTGAATCATCCAAGAATTGTTCATTTATGTAATGTAGAGGAGGTTTCCCCCTCAAAGAGGCTAAATTCTAAGGCGTTGATCTATCTTTTCTATCTTTTCCTGAGCTAGTTTCATAACAGAGTGGAGACAGGGACTTACTCCATTACCAATACTGATTTTCCAAGAGTCTCAATGAAATCCTGCTTAGAAAGGGGCTTCTTTTAGATTTTCAATCTATGCCCATTAACGAGCATGGGGATGGCTTCTTCATTGATGGTCTGAAAAAGGACTGAACCATTGTCATTGCATGTTTCCACTATATATGGTCCTAGCCATCTTGTCCTTAGCTTGCCCTTGAAATCCTTGTACCTTGAGTCATATAACAATGCCCAATCTCCTGGCTGAAATTGCTTTTCTTTGAGCTGCCAGTCATGCTATATATTTCTTTGAAGCTAAATTACCTCTAAGTGGAGAAGGGCCTGCATTCTTTTTTCATCTAATCCATTCAGCTGAAGTAATCTTTCCTGTTGTATTCAAATTCTATGGACATCAAAGCCTTCTTCCCATAGACCAGCTCATAGGGTGTGAAACCTGTTGTAGTTTTCCAAGTAGTGTTGTAGGCCCACGTGGCCTCAACCAAGTGATCCACCCAATCTTTTCTGCTGCTGCTCACAACCTTAGTCAAAATCCCTTCCAAAGCTCTATTAGTGACTTTCACCTGTCCATTTTCTTGTGGATGATAAAGGGTGGAAGTTCTATGCTTAATCTTGCAATGAGTGAGTAGGTCTTCAATTAGGTTAGAGGTAAACTGACTTCTTTGATCCATGACTAATTCTCTTAGGTAGCCAAACTTGTAAAAGATATTTTCCCGCAAAAAATCAGCTACCTTTTCTTCTGTTGCTCCTTTGATTGATTTTGTTTTTGCCCACTTTGTCAGGTAATTTGTGCACACAATGATGTAGGACCTCTGTTTTGAAGGAGGGTTGATAGGACCCACAAAGTCCATGCCCCACTTCTCAAATGGCTCGAAGGTCACTTGAGGCTGTAAGGGCATTTCATCCTTTGGAGTAGGTTTCC
Source organism: Pinus tabuliformis (assembly GCA_031772625.1). Taxonomy (NCBI): domain Eukaryota; kingdom Viridiplantae; phylum Streptophyta; class Pinopsida; order Pinales; family Pinaceae; genus Pinus; species Pinus tabuliformis. Next base: position 1,666,754,040 of record CM062819.1, on the reverse strand, counting down.
CCATCCTTTGACATATGTCACATTGGCTGATGTATCTCCTGACATCTTGATGAAGAGTGGGCCAATAGTATCTTGCCTGTAAAATTTTGAAGGTAGTTCTCTTTGTTACAAAGTGGCCTCCACAGGGCCCATCATGATAGGTTAGGAGGACGTCAAAAAATTCCTCCTCCTTGACACATTTCCACATAATCTGATCTGGGGAAAGCTTAAAAAGATGGCTTCCAATCCAAGTGAAGTGAAATGGTGCTAAAACCAAATAATTTTCTATATCAGCAAACCATGGAGAGAGTAATGAAATAGCAAACAAGTGTTCGTCTGGCATCTGATCATCCACCATCCCTTCTTCACCTGATGGCAAATCTAGTCTAGACAGAAAATCAACAACAACATTTTCCTTACCTAGCTTATCAACAACAGTCAAATCAAATTGCTACAATAAAAGTAGCCATCTAATGATACGAGTGTTTACATTAGGTTTTTCATCAAATACCTAATTGCAGCATGATCAGTATGCACAAAGGTTTTATAGCCAGTGATGTAGTGTCTAACCTTGTTTAGGGAATGGACTACAACTAGGAACTCTTTCTCAGTTACAGTATAGTTTAACTCTGCCTTGGACAGGTTTTTACTAATAAAATATATGGCATACATTAGCTTCTCCTCAACTTGTCCTAAGGCTACTCCTATGGCATTGTTCGAGGCATCTGTCTGAATGTGGAAAGGTAGGGCCCAGTTTGGACCTCTGAATATTGGGGCAGCTATTAGCTTACCTTTTAAAGCATCAAGAGCCTCCTGACAGTTGTCAGACCATATGAACTCAACATCTTTTCCAAAAAGACCAAAAAATAGATAGGCTAGCTTACTAAAATATTTAATGAATCTTCTATAATATCCTACTAAGCCTAGAATGCTCAAACGTCTGTTACCTTTTGAGGAGGTGGGGCCCTTTGGATGATAGCAATATTGTTGGGATCCACCTGGAAACCTTGCTGAGAAATTGTATGGCCTAGCATGGTCTCTTCAGTCATTAGGAATTTGCATTTATCAGGATTGAGGGATAGGTTCATCTCAATGCACTTGGCTAAAACTTTGTTCAGGTTAGTCAGAGCTTCTCGGAAGTTAGAACCATAAGGGGTAAAGTCATCTATATAAATTTCCATTGAGTCATGAGCCAGCTTAGCGAATATACTCAGTACTACTCTCTGGAAAGTGGCAGGAGTGTTGCATAACCTAAAGGGAAGGACTCAGTAGGCAAAAGGTACCCCGTGGACAAGTGAAAGTGGTCTTATCTTGGTCTTCCGGGCTGATTTGGATCTGATTGTACCCGCTAAACCCATCTAGGAATGAAAAGAAATTCTTCCATACCAGGCCATCTAGCACTTGATCTATGAAAGGCAAAGGGAAATGGTCCTTCTTGGTGGCTTTGTCAAGTTCTCGATAATCTACACAGATTCTCCATTTCCTATTTTTCTTGGGCACAGGTGCTAAGGGAGAAACCCTTCCACTATCAGAGATGGGATAGATGAATCCTACATCCAACAACTTTTTGCAGTTCTTCTTTGACAATATCCTCAAGGGCTGGATTCATCCTCCTTTGAGGGTGCCTCACTGGTTAACAATCCTCTTTAATGTAGATGTGATGGGTACAGATCGAAGGATGGACTCCTCTCATCTCCTTATAGCTCCAAGAAAAAGCATCCAAATTATTGTTCAATAGGCTACACAGCTCTTTCTCCTGAGAGGTGGATAGAGATGAGTTGATATTCAAGGTTCTTTCAAGGGAAAATTCCACATTCTTAACTCAGAGAGAGGTCGAATCAACCACACAGAGGTCAACTAAAGCACTGGCTTGGGTTTCTTCTACCAACTCTTCTAATGGAAGCACACTACGGGGTGGATTTTGAATCAAATTCTCAATAAGATCATCCTCAGTTTGAGGACCTCCCTTGGTGGCTTCCACTGTGCACAAGGGGGTAGAGTAGACTTCACCTTCATATTCCTCCTCCAACTAGAGAGGTAAGTCATGTTCTAGTAGACGTTGGGCAAGAGGATATAAGACTAGTTGTTTGTACATATGCCCATTCTTGATCGTCATGCTCCCGGCTCGACAACTGATGTAAGCATTTGCGGTAGCTAACTAAGGCCTTCCCAAGATGAGGGGATACCCTGTGAGTTTTGCCTTTGTTCAAATGACCAAGAAGTCAGCAGGGTACTCCCAAGAATCAATGGAGACCATGGAATCTTCCACAATCCCTTTAAGAGTCATAGTGGAGCGGTCTTCCAACTACAGTACCATTGAGGTCTTCCTTAGGGAACTCTGAAGGTTGAGTTTGAGCATAGAGTCCCTGGTCATTACATTAATGGCAGCCCCTAGATCAATCAAAGTGTGGGGGATTATGGTGCCATTTATGTGGACATCAACTACAGGACTCCCACGGTCCAGATATTTTGGATAGATTATCTATCCCAACATTAGGTCAGATAGTTGTCCTATGACATTGATAGTTGAGGCATCTCTCTTGTGCCTACCTGGGTGCCTAAAACACTTCTCTTTGATCAAATTATTGTAGATTGGTATATCTTTTATGGCCTGGAAAAGTGGTATTTTCACACATAACTATTTAAGTTCTCCCAAAAGTTCAGTTTCTTCTAGGTTTGGTTGCGTGGTTCTAGTTAGTCTCTCAGGAAAGGGTGGAATGACTTTGGGTTCACTTTCCCGTTTCTCTTCCTTTTCCTCCTTAGGAGAAGGTTGGCTATCTAGGAGGACCTTCCCATATCGTACGTTGATCTCCTGAATCTCCACAACATAGGTAGGGCATGTGGTTTCTCTAGTATATACCTGGTGCGCCTATCGACTATTGGGGTTTGGGTTTGGTTGAGCAGGTATCTAGGGTTGTCTTGGAGGCATAGGAGGTAATGGTTGTGGTTGAGTAGGTGGTGGAGGCAAAAGAGCGGATAGAGAGTTGTATTGGGGCCTCCATCCCTGATGAGGTGCATTCCACTAAGGTTGTGGCTGAGTGTGAGAATGAAATGAGTGAGCAGCTGGTTGAGTATGGTATTGAGGAGGATATGACCAAGGAGGGGGTAGGGACCAAGAAGGATGAGCATGGGGACCCCAAGAAGGCATGGAAGTGGCTTCATTGGGGTTGCAATAAGTCTAGGATGTCCCTTGCATCCCCTGCTAGTAAGATATGGGTCCATGCATTCTCCTTTGTTTCATGAAGTAGAGTGGTTTAGTGGCTCCTTCAGCTCCTTGGTACGTAGCTTTAAATCCGAGCAAAGAAGGGCATTGATTTGTAGGATGGTATTCTTCACAGACAAAGGAAACTTCTATAGAGTGCAATGAACATTCATTCCCAGGATGCTTTCTGGTGCACCTGGGACAAAAGGTGGCCAAAGCCCTCTCAGCTTCCTCTTGCTTCTTTTGGATTCGCAAGGTATCCATTTGCATGGCAATGGTCTGTCTCATCTCACTTTTGAAATCTTCCATTTGATTTCTAAACTCGTTTTTAAGGAATGGACTAGATAAAGGGGTACTGGCTAAGAGTTGACTTCTCCTACCTCTCTTTCGGGCTGCCCTAGAATGGTTTTTAAATACAGTGTTTATGTCATCATAAGGTAGCTTGTAGATGTTTTCCTCGACCAGGAAATGGAGGGTATCTAGAAGGTCTTCAGGGACTCCTCTTAGCAGAACCAACTTCAAAGATTCGGGGTCAAGTGTGCACCTGGCCCTTTTATAACTGAGTTGAAACTTCTCTTCATAGTCTTCTAAATATTGATCACTTCCCATGGTCATTCGAATGATTTCTTCTTTTGTATCCTTTGACCTACAGTACTCCCGATATTTGTTGTTGAAGGCTTTTTGCATTTGAGCCCAAGTTGTGATACTGTTTCTAGGTAGCACCATGAACCAGCAGAGTGCTGCATCCTTGAGGGTAGAAGGAAAGAGTTTCAACTTTTGCTCATCTTCTGCATAGTCATAAATTTGACAAAGGACAACAAACTCAAACAAAAAGGTATCAGGGTCTTCAATAATCAATCCATGGAAGTGAAGTAATGTTGAGGTACTGATGTTTTTCATTTTTGTGTCCCCATTGGTCTCTCAGATGGGAAAGATACCTTCTACTCTCTCCCCATTTCCTCTAACATTTCTGTTTTCAGCCATGGTCTCAGGAGGAATGGTTTCTTGCTCTTCTTCTATTATAGGATCTTCGTATATTTCTAGAGGTTCACCTATAGGTTCTTTAGGATCACTACCACCAAAGAAGAGAGAAGGGTGACTCAGTGATCTGGTGGGGGTGTTCGGTAGGAATTTTCCTGAATTGTCTCTATTCCTATGAGGCATGAAATGAAATTTCTTTTTTGGGTGATTTTTGTTGTTTTTTTTTCTGCTTGTACCTGCAAAAACTAAAATAGATTGAACTACAACTAACTGAATTCTATCTCGCTAAAACAGAAATGCAGAATCGAAATGAAAGTAGGAAAGGACTAATCTATTTTGTTGAAATGAAATTGTGGAATTGAAATGAAATTAGGAAATAGCTAGTCTATGCTTGCTGAATTGGCATTACAGAATTGAAATCAAACGACTATTCTACTTTGCTGAAGTAAACTACTTAGCAGAATGTTTGCAGTAGAAAATAGAAGAAAAGCAGTAATCACAAAATACTCTGACGCTTCCCTGGCAATGGCGCCAAAATATGGTGAGCTACAGTATTGCAGCAATGATGCTACAACTCCTGGGACTCCCTACTTTACTTTTATCAACCAGGTAGTTCGTAACAAACTTGGAAGTGACGATGCTATATGCACAAGTACTAGCTCTTACTGCAGGCTGTCACTTGATCAGCTGGCACAAGTTCGCTAGGAGCTTAAGCCAACTTCTATGAGCTTTTAGAAGAAGCTTTTAACTATGATGGATGAAAGCTAACTCAAAAGAGGTTAGTCTACTTGCAGAAAGAAGATGGAAGCTGAAAGGAAACACAAACCCTAGAAAACCCTAGTTCTACCGACTAACCCTACTTGTGCAAGAAAAGGGATGTAAAACTACTAAAATGGATGCCATGGACTATTGCAGAGGAAAAATACATGTCTTCAAGGTACTTCTAAAGGAAAATATGCAAAAATCATCCTTTTTTATTTTTGAGCAATTTTATGCAAAATTATTATGCATGTGTTTTTACTATTTTTTATTGTGCAGAGATTTATTGGCAAAAGAAAATGGAGTGGGTGTTTGCAGGGGGTTAGGAAGATATGGAGAGGACCTAAGGGGTCCCTAGCACCCTTCTAGATATTTCCACCATGCTCAGGTCTTGAAAAGCTGCTCGCATTATCTTCTACAGGAGGCTGCAAGGGATCTACAGGAAATTCTACAGGAATAGGCCGAAAGTGATTTTTAGAGGATTGATGGAGGAAAAATGGTGGGGAAGTGGAAATGAAGGATGGATAAGGATATTAAGAGGTGTGGGACCTGGTGAATGAAGCTAAGGAGTGATGAAGATGGTTGGATTTGTTCAAGAATGTAGAAAGCAATGTTGTACAAAAATATAGAAATTAGGGTCAGTTGGGAAAGTGTGGAAAACAAAGGGAAGAAATCTTGAGTGAGGGGTTGGAATAGGTTGTATGATGGAGGAAGGGTAGGTAGGAATGTATTACAGGTGTTCTACACATTACTTTCCAAAAATTGATCCAAACAAAGACAAAAAAACAAAGATCTATCTACTTTGACCTAATCTACTCTTAAAAACCAGAAATATGATGAAGAACAATGCATAAACATAAAATAATGCAAGAGAGCTATGGAACTAAGCAAGAACATATATGAACATGAATATACAACTGATATCAACTTTTCCAATTCAAAGTCTAACACTAGCAATTCCATTAGAAGGCAAAAACAATGTTTTTGTGGCCGCAAGTGTACCTTGGTCCCAATTCATGATCCCAAGGAGGGAGAATTGAGATCAAGGACTACTTGGTAGTATTTTTATGGATCTTTCCTATTACCAAACTATCAAGTCAACCTCAAGCATGAACAACTGTCTAAATCATCAAAAGCAACCTAAGAAATGAAGCAAGATTTTAACCTAAATAACATAAATTAGACTGTGAATGCAAGAAAAACACATAAAAGTACACAAAGGAGGTACTGGAACTTGGGTTGTGCCTAGCCCCAAGAGCTACAGCCTCCTAAGAAAGATCAGAGCTAGTGCAAAGCAAGATCCATCTTCATTGTTCATAAAATAATAGTTACATCCCATAAACTATCTACAAGAAGAAGCTCGAAAATGTGCTGATATAGAGCTGCACTAAAGTGAAAAAATGGACTAACAAAATGACTAAACTCCCAAGGCTTGAAGCCTTCCTACTTATGCATATGAGGACCCCCAACAGTCCTCCTTAACTTGAGGAGCTTGGCTGCCTAGAGCTGTAGTTAATCAGCCACTTCACTAGAGCTGCTCGGTTGCCCTTGAAATCATCCTTGGTGGGTTGTAGAACTTTGAGTTGTTGGTGGAGAACTTGAGGAAGGGGTCATTTAGTGCAGTAGACATCCCTCCTACAAATCCTTAGCCTTTTTTCCTTGTATTTGGCTGCCAATCTGCTCATAAATGCCTGATCTTGGTCCCAAAAATGTCCAAAAATCTGCAATAAGCACGTGTTAGTCCTTGTGGTAAAGTGACTATTCCCATTCACACAACTAACATAAATATTTTCAAAAGCATGCATAAAACTATGGAGAATGGTGGATTAAATGAGAATATTAGGCAAAATGAGCCCATATAGTTACCCATTTCTGGGGCTCGTCACTCACATGTTGCAGTTTATCTCCTGATGTGGTTAGTCTCTGCCACAGTAACCTCAACGACTTAAAACTGCATCTGGTCACATGATCTGCCGCGGTGAGACTCCGCTGCAGTTTAGCCAGCAGTTTAGGAGCTACGGTGATATGTATTGTTTATTAGATACGGTTTGTAATATTTTATGGCCCGAATGGGTGTAAACTTTAGGTTAATGCATCACTTTGATTTTGATACAAAAATGCATGTACACCTCTTCATCACAAAGAAACATTTGTCAACATCACATGATGACAAACACATGTCAACAGCCAAACTTCAGTGGAACTGATGACAAAAACATGTCGAAAACTAGGTACAAACCATAAACATCACTATGAAGCTGAAGATATAGGACATTGAATACTGACAATGAATATTAGCGAAGTTGATAAAGCTCAAGACCTCATCGATTATGATCATTTGAAGACCATTTCAACTTTCAACCACTAAAGACTTTGCTCATGCCGTACTGAAAAGATCCTCCTAGATCAATCCTCTCCACTTGAAAGCTTTTGGACCACATAAGTTTTACTAGATAGATAGTAGGTGAAGATAGAGCTCCCTCAATCTTCACCATGTCTTGATGATGTACTAATACATTTGATCAACCACCTAAAAGTGATAACCCTAATGATGTTGATCGTGGCATCCTTTGAATCTATGAACTATTCCATCCATTAGCAGTATGCACAACTTGTGAACATGGTTAAACAACCTGTTATGAACATGGAAATGGACTTCTTTCCATGAAGTACCATGAATTAGTGATTCATACACATCTTTGAAAATAGTCTCTACAGGATATTGTTCAATACTATTGACATGTACCAACAATCTATTTCTTGGAATGACAGAAACATTCAAATACATTATTGATATCATACCAGCTACTTGAATTGATATGCTTTCCTGATTCCTTATTAGTAAGTGAACTGCTGCAATAAACCCATCAAAATATAATGTGAAAACTACTGCAACTTAGTTTGACTTTGAAAGTATTGAAGTGGTTGTTGATTTGTTTGAATCACTATTTCCTCACCCATTAAATGACGTCTCCATTGATTAATACTTTCGCTTAATACATAAGTTTCACTTTTATGTACTGGATACTTTAACACTCCATTTGAAAAGGCTTCGACATGAAAACAAATGGGCTTCCTCTCCACTTAAAAAGAGGCTTCAAAATTGTTTGAGACATGAAATGTTGACACAATACAAGAGAAATGTAACACTGACATTCCCCAAAACTAACTTTCATCCCTGAAATGATACATTCTGACATTAGGAAGAGGATATTTGGACATCAACTGCAACTCACGTTGTATTCCCTACTTATGAGTAATATGTTTGGGTTCTCTCAATAGAACTGGAAAATTTTCTACCTTCTCGACAAATTGTCTTTAAGCTGAGACTCACAACTTGAACAAACATCATGTTGATTCTTATGTTGCTCTTTTACACACATGAGTACAAATATATTATTTGAACTTATTAATTACTTGATCTGATTAACAACGACTGAATTCAAGCGAGTTCTACTTTTATGTGCCCTGACAATAAATTCAACCCCATCTTCCTTAAGGTGAGAGTTATGCTCTCTCCTATAAAACACTGCATTACGATCATAAGGATCACGAATTCATAAGACAACTCCACATATGTCTACTGGAACCACATCTAATTCCACTTCATCAATGTAATTAGTTGTAATGGAAAATTTTAAGCGACACTTCTTTGTGACATTTATCTAAGTTGATTTATTCAGCTAACCTAATGGGTATGGTCTTGGATGATTCCGTGGCTCCAAACTGAAGTTCTTAACTAAATATTCAAATATTAAATTTACCTATGATCCACTATAAAACATTGTATCTATCTTTGTGTGCGTAGAAGTTATCCTTATGTGAAATAGTTCAACCCTTTTATCCTCATTTCAAGGATTTATGTTTGATGAAGATGCAATAGTATTATAACTTGAACCAGTGTCAGAAGTTTTACCTGTCAAAACTATGGGAGTTATCCTCCCTTCATAAGCTGAATTGGAGCCTAGATCTTGGTGGATTGCTTCATTTTCCTTATTTTCGTCCTTCTCCTTAAGGAAATTCTTTGGCTTAAGTTCAGGATGAAGTTTCTAACACCTAGATTCATCATGACCAATTCTCTGGCAATGAGAACAAGTAGGTCTTTCCTTATGAGCTGTCGGTCATCTCTTTCCCTTCAAATTGTTCTTCCTCTTGCTGTCATTGGAATCCTTGATTTCCAACTTTGTGGATGATTGTTTTGAAAACTTGAATGGTCTGCCACCTGATTCAATATGTATGACGTGAACACACAATTCATCAAAATCATCAGGATTAAGCATCGATAACGTATGCTACAAATATGAATGTAAACTACCAATGTATTTTAATAAAGTTTCACATGTATCCAATGAAATATGAAGCGCCAATGATTTCTTTCTGAACTCCTGAGTAAACTCCTCAACACTTTTCCCTTTGCCTTACCTCTAATGCTACCAATCAATAACAGCTTGTTGCATGTATCCTAAAGGATAGAATTGTTTCCTAAGAGCTTTTAAAAACTTAGACCATGAAGTGATGACTTTACATTTCTTCTTTACATATATCTGAGTTTTATTTTCCCACCAGATTAAAGTTGTCCCCCCCATTCTAAGTGTAGCTAACTGAATTTTCGTTCTACCATTAGAAATGTTCTGAATATGACAATACACTTCGAACTGTTTAATCTAGTTATCTAGCATTTCAGGATTCATTTCACCATCATAAATAGGTAACTCAAATTTTACATCAAGTTTCAAAGAGATGTTTTCTTATGTTTCTTTTTTGTTTCATATTCTGAACTGGAAGAAGAAGAAGAAGAAGATGACGATGGAGATGATGGAGGTGAAGGAGCTTTATCAGCGTTACCTTTACCTTTGTCCTTATTCGATGTCTTTGAAGAAGAAGTTGCATCGCTCGCCTTCTTATCTTCATAAAGTTCTCCCAACATCTGTTGCGTACTCAAGAATGCTTGTTGAAACTGTTCCTCTCTCATCTTAGTTTCAGGATTTTCACCTGCATCAAATCCTGTCATGTTCGACTTATGAGCTACTCTTCACTTTCCAATCTCTAGATCCATCTCCTCTAGGATAGCTTCTCCACGTTGCGACCTTGACCTAGTTAACGTTCACTTGAAAAATTCTACAAACACAACCTGCTCTGATACCAAATTATATGATTTGAAATGATCATATGTTAACTGAAGTAGAATTGATTAATATCATTAATGAACTGAATTTTAACTTAAAGTGCTTTCACCGTGGGAACTGATTGAAAAGAAATGAATTGATGACAGAATCAAAACATAAGAAAGACGCAAAATTAAGTGAAAAGCAACAAAAACACAATGATACTAGACAACAAGATTGATTACGGAGTTCATCCCTAATGGACTACATCTCCGGGTCCACTTTTAAGATGGGCATATGCTTTATTAGGATTGAATTCTGAGGAGTTCGATTACAAAACAAATCAACCATATGGATTGTTCATGTAGGCACTTTTGGTCACTAACAAAAGAAATCTCTCTGAAATATCTTTCCAACGCCTATCACAATTCATAATTCTGACTCTTGATGCTCCTGTGACACTGAAAGCACAAACTACCTATAACCTCCATAATTTCTATACAAAACTCTAAAACCACTCCTTATGCCTCCAATGCACCAATATGCCTTTATAACACTCCAAATGCATTCTAAATCTCTCTTATAGAGTTTAGGAATGAATCATCTTCTCATTAGCATTAATTTAAGGTTTATTGGTTAGGAGTTAATGTCAAATGTGACATTCACCACTTTATTTAACTGATTTTATCAAAAACTGCAACTAAAACCCACTTTTAGACCTTAGTTAGCTCGCAGAATGTTAGTAGTCAGCTAAATGGGTGGAGGTACTGAAGGCTCATGTGAGCAGGTGGATATGACCCACAGTTAGTGTGTCGATGGTTCACTTCCTACTAATGGTTGACTGTGTGGTGAGCTGCATTGCGCTCACATGTCGAGGTTTACTCTACAGAATCCGATGCGATGAGCTACAACCCCGATAGTCTACCATGGTAACTGCCACTTCTCACATGCTCCAGTTTATCTCCTGATGTGGTTAGTCTCTACCACGATAACCTTGATGGCTTAAAACTACATCTGGTAACATGATTTGCTACAGTCAGACTCCACTGCGATTTGGCCAACGGTTTAGGAACTGTGGTGATATGTATTGTTTATTACATAGGCTTTGTAATGTTTTATGGCTTGAATGGGTGTAAAATTTAGGTTAATGGACACATATTCATCAGAAAGCAAAATTTGTCAACATCACATGATGACAAACACATGTCAACATCCAAACCTCAGCGGAATTGACAACAAACACATGTCGACAACCAGGTACAAAACCATAAACATCATTGTTGAAGCTGAAGATGCCGAATACTAAATGCTGACGATGAATACTGGTAAAGTTTATAAAGCTCAAGACCTCATAGATTATGATCATTTTTTCCACTTTGAACCACTGAAGGCTCCACTCATGTCGGACAGACAAGATCCTCCTATATCAGTCATCATGAGGGAGTGTTCTCAAGGAGGGCACACTTATTGAGCTCGAAGGAGTGCACTCAACTCAAGTGGTTTTTTTCATCAACTTGAAGTGCTCTTTCTCATTAAAGAGAGTTTTTCTTGGTTTTTTTACTTGTTTGTGCTTTTGGGAACTTTCAAGTGTGTGCATTTCTTGAATGCTACTATCTAATTCAATATAATTCATGAGTTCACCTAACCATGGATTAGATAACCAAAGTGCTTCGAAGGGTTAGGTGACAACACTTAGGAAACATTAACTTAGAAGGATGTAACAATAGGAGAAAACACAAAAATAACAAATCAAATAACATGATGACACTAAGTGGCTTGAGACGACAATTCATATAAGCTCCAAAATTGACTTGGACAAAGCTTTTGGAGGGTCGTTGTTATAGTGAAAACACGGTGACACACTCGGAGAACCCCGACTTCTATGAAATGGTTTCATTATGCATAAAGTCTCCATTCTCTGGGAAGTATTGATTCAATTAGTGAGTTAGCTTAGCTCTCCACTCTTAGCTTTTCAAAGATATATTTTTCTAGTTCCACCGCTCAGTGTAAAAAAACATAAAGAAACCCATATCGTTATCCTATCGACATAGATAAGGGTAATATGGTATGATGAGTTAAAATAATCAAAGTGTAGGTTTTACTTCTCTAGCATTGTTGCATTGCCAACAGTCCTAGACAGTACCTCGATGAAGTCAATTCAGGAACACAAATGTTTCTTCACTACTAGTGAGACTTGACAGTACCTGAGTGAAGTTTCTTGCTTCACCTCCCTATGTAGGAAGCCTTTCTCTTCTTTTTCCCTTTTACTTTTTATTTATTTTTATAGGACTATGCATAGGAACTTGTTATTTTTCAACGGGCAGAAGAAAGATCCCGACTTATTGAGAGAAGAAGGGGTTGTTCATACAAAGATAGGATTTAGACCTATAATTATTTGATTACAATAATTTTCCCCTTATCTTACTCTACTCAGATAGATAAGCAATAAAACACTATCCATAATAGCACCAAGTGAAATAATGAGAATGAAAAATATATATGGGTATCATGGTTTGTGTACAAATTCCCATCTTAAGGATTGTATTTCCCATTAGAAAATCATTGACATGAGAGATGTAAACCAAAAATAATAACAAAGTAACAGATAAGGTGAGCGTTCTGTGTTACCACAACTTGTATTTCACAAAAAATTACCCACTTCATGTTGAAGTTGAAAACCAAATTTATTCAAGAAGTAATACAACTGAAAAACAAAAGGGAAGATGAAAGCACAAAGCCAGAATGAAATGCATCTAACTAAATGCAACCTATCATATTATAAAGTAAATAGTACAATGTCGATTCATGTGAAATGGAACTTCCAATGCATCCATATAAGTTTCTCCCAAATTTTGGGTGGAAGGATGTGATTTTGTAAGACCAAAATAAAACGTAGTGCGGTGACAAGTATAAACCATGCAAGCATATGGATTGACACAAAGAAAGAAGAAGTGAAATGACAATGTTATATCCCACTTGACTGCTCTATCAAATGAAAGAATACACAATAACAGTAATAAACAATCATGTGGACATGCAAGACTAGATGAAGCACATCGAAATATAGACAATGATACATGGGTGCCGACTAATAAGTTTCTAGAGGGAGACATCAATAGGATCATGCAAACAACCTTTAGGGAAACTATGACAGGAAAAAATGATCAAACAAAAATCCACATTATAGGAAACATTAAAAGCATGACCACAATCCATGTTGTCATGTGAGTGTGATTATTTGATGGATGATGCAAGAGAGTCATTAAAACCCTTCTGTGTTTCCACATATTAGATTAAATATTTTCTTAAGGTGGGATGTAGTTGTGGAAGTTCAATAGTCAAATTAAACCTTCTTCCTTGAGGGTTGAAAATTTTTAAATGAAGAAAGTGAGAATCCATCATGAGAGGGTTGACATCCCATGTGATGACATTAGTGATGAAATTATGCAAAAGAATCATGAACTAATCTAAATCACAAATGCCATCAAGGTGATAGGAAATTGACATAACCATTAGTGTATGTTGAAGTGTCCTACTAATGTGACTTAACTTTGAATTCTGACAAGACACAGTCATCTACTTATTTATAAAAGAGTCATTATTCAAATCATGAGATTAAAAATTAAATTGAGGTTGACCAGAAAGATCTTCAATATTAGTACAAAAATCATGAATTATAAGTGTGTCATATTCTTGATCCAAAGGAGTTATACCTGAAATAAAATCTTTGATGATCGGATCAGACTACATTTGGAATTTCTTCAAATTGAAATCTTCTTGTAGAAACAAAGGTTCATCCATGTTACTTGAAAAACCATTCCCATAAAATTTAGAGAAAAGGAAATCATCATGGTCATGGTTGTCTGAGGATTCAATTTGATTAACGAGTAAAAGATCGACTAGCGAGATACCAAGATTTGAACATATTGGATTGATAAGATCATATGAATCACCATCATAGGAAATATGTGAAAGAAAAATTGATTCTTCATAGGAACATTGTTATTATAGTTTAGTGATTGGTTGAGGCTCAAAACACGAAACATCAAAAGGAGTGGGACATGGGACAAAAGGCACATCTACTTCTTTCATAGGTCACTCAATTTTTTTTTGATCTAGAGAACATAACAAATCAGATTCAAAATATTGTCTTAACATCCAGACTAAGAAACAAAACTTTGTATGTGAGGATTTCCCATCCACATACTCATTTGGGAATTCAAAGCAAAGATGAAGGAATCAACCAGGAAAATGCTCAACAAATTCATTCGATTCCTTTCTCAGCTAATCAATTTCATTAAGAACATCTTGATATTCATATTTTCCAAGGAAGTGATGGAGCTTGTTAACCAATTACTTAAAATATGAGATAGAAGTAGTGGGTCGATAATAACACCTTTTATTCACATGACCATCCAATGTAATGGTAAACAACCATGCGAAGATATCTTCCAAATTAACACCATGTGAAAAAAAAAATTGAATGAATTCAGTCATGTAATTAACGATGCTTATCGTACCCTTTCCAGCAAATTTATAATTTCATAAGTCATGTAAAATGTCTGCGAGGACTAAAAGATCTAAAGATTAAGGAAAAGCGTAGCAATTATAATTTGGGATGAAGTTGTTAAAGTTAAGAGATTTAAATAAACTTCACAGGATCAGTTTGTCATCAGGGCCTCCTTCTAACACGAAAAGTATTGATGGTGTTAGATGTTGCCAACATTTTAAGGGCATGTCCCCAATGTCAAGTCCCAATTATATCTCAAAGAGTTTGGTGTAGTAGTCCCATCCGATCACATGCTCCAACCACCATTGGAAAGGTTTCGAAGTTAAGCCTTGGTTACAATTACACACAAGAGAATGTGACACCTCTTTGGGCTAGCAAGTATGTGAGCTTTGTGAGACACCTAATGTAAGGGGCATGAGGGATCATACATGACTGGTAAAAGGAAAATGAGCCACTAGTTAGAAAAGTAGTAGTATTATCCTAAAGGCAGAATTGGGAAGGAATAGAAATACTTATGAGATACCTACAGATTAGTCAACATAATATAAAAAAATCATGAAAGCATAACAACACTCATTCAATAATAACCATATCTAAGAAATGAATTAGTTCTTTGACTTAATATGTAACTAAAGCAACATATATCATAAACATAACAAGAATAGTCCTACTATATGTATGATACATCTATGAAGAATGGTCATCTCATAAAGCTTCTGATTAAGAGTAAAATATTCCACGTACACTATTACATGAATAAAGCACTATATCTAGTAGTGGAACATGAAGCCACAACTTGGTGATCCAAAGAATGATCTATCTCCTATGCGCTACAAGAGAAGCCAAGACAAGGCTCAAAGAATCTAAGCCCTTAGCTTGAGTTATGAGGAGCTATCTACAAAAAATAAAAATGGAATTTGAGCTTCCTCATGACTCTTCAACTCCTATGACTATTCATATTCTACTCATGACTTATTACATTCCATATGCACATATTCACATTCCGCATGTATCCTTTGGACTTAATTCCATAACACTTATTACGTAAGACAGATTACATATCAGAAAGCAGCTATATAAGACAAAATTGATAATGGGAAAAAGAATGATCAAATTGATAAATAATTTGCTTCCTCATGGAGCTCATTTGTAATGTAAGTGTTCCCTACCCTGAACTACGTTGATATGGATTTGATCCAAACTGGAAAGTCCCCTACATACAACATCTTCAACTTCAATTCCTCTGTCAATATGGTTTTCAATTTTTATTGTACATTATTACATAGCCATGAAAGCTTCAAATGAGATTTCATTGCTATAATGGTGTATTACAGAATAATGTCCTTGGTGACATCCAAGCCTTCCTGTTTTGTTTCTTTCTTGATATGTTCAATGTATTTCCTTGTCTCATAGAAGATGATCTCTCTGCCTCTGATTTTTTCAAGTGATCTTATTGTGGGCATTGCATGTTTCTATGTTAGACACTTGAAACCATTTTGTAGTTCATTATAGGTAGCAATAGTACTAATCGACTATTCTCCAAGACACATGTAGTTATGATAGTGGAGTCTCAACTAAACTCTATCTACCTCTGCATAAATCTTGTCTTTCATTTCCAAATGTTGTGAAGCATATGGATAATTGGAAGCCCACTCCTGAAGATGGTCAACTGCTATGTTTTCTACTTTCAGGTGTTTTACCACTTCCTATGCTTTCTTCTAAATGGCAATAAGAGGAGCCACTGCCTATTGTATTACTATTGTTTCATCATAAAACGATGCCATGGCGTCCTCCATTTTTCCCAGTTCCTCCTCCATGGACAACTTCCTTTATGTGGACCATTGGTTCTCCATCATAAGATGTTGTTCCTATTGATTCAATACAACAAGTTATTTCCTCAATCTAGCTTTCTCACTTAGTAGATATTTAGAGTTGTCCTGTGCTACTTTGTGAAATGAAACATTTTGTTATGAAACCAACTCACAAAAATATAGAAAAGATAGATCAATGCCTTAGAATTCAGCCTCTTCGAGGGGGCAACCTCCTTTACATTACACAAATGAATGATTCTTTGATGCTACAAATGACAAGACCTCCTTTCTATATATAGGAGTCTAAGGAGTCATAATATAATCAAAGCCGACATAACAATAATAATGTAAGGGCACAATAATAAAAATAGTGGGCTTCTATGGGGCACAATAGTAACAATATGGGGACTACATGGGTACAACAATATAATAAGGGGGTTGTACTAATAACAATAAGGGGTTACATTAATAGTATAGGGGCCTAACATGCCCCTCTCCTTCAAAAAGTGTTGTCCTCAATGCTTGAGTAGTACTTGATGCTTCTGTAGAATATTCTTGTCCTCCCATGTGGAATCTGCAGTGGTTTCGTTCTTCTACTTGATGAGATACTCTGAAATTGATCAATTTCGTAGCTATCAGGTTCTTGTTTCTGTGACTGCTCCAGGTTCCAATATGATTTTTCCTTCCTCTTCAAGTTCTAGAAATATTGTTTGAATTGGGACCTTTTGCAACTTTTGAATGAGTGGCCACACGTCTTCATCCGTCTTCCATTCATCCCTTGCTTCATTTATTCAATTTGGTTGGATAATAGAAATAACACAAAACAATGCTTCCAAATCCCCATCCTTTCTTGAGAGTGCATCTGCAACAAATTTTTTCTTCCCTTTTGTATAGATGATGTCTGTTATCACTCAGGTTGTCCATTAGCTCCTTAAGGGATACGGCCGAGGTAACCACAAACCAATCTTTGGGCTGCAGGTCCTATCCTACCTGTAGTTAGAGAGGGCTCTCTTTAAAATTTAATTTTTTTTTGGGTTGATTTTAGGCTAGTTATGGTGTACATGGGTTTTGTTTTGATTTTGGTGGGAAGGATGATGTTTTCAAGCAGAGTTAGGATGCATAGAGTGAGAAGTTCAAAGCATTGGGCATGGAGTCATGGATTAGGGCTTTCTGTTGCATTTTCTTGGTCACAAGAGAAATATAGAGCAAGATAGCTACACATAGAACAATATCAGGCTGGAATAAAGATGGAATGAAGGTCAGAGATGAAAGGCAACTAAGAATCTTTCATTAGCTAACAGAGAGGGAAGGTGAATGAAAGTTTGTCTAGGACCAGTCAAGAATTCCTAAATAATAATCATATGTGAAAGAAATAGGGTAAACATGATCATTTAAGTATGCATATTCATAACCATTTCTGAAGAAAACATATAGAAATAACAAGAACTGAGCATAGGGTGTAGTCAAGCAAAACCTAAGCTATTCTTCTTTCTTGCTATTTAGAAGGTAACACAATAGTGCATAAACATATGTAAACTGTAAACAGAGGTAGGAAAACACTTATTGAGCCATGTAGTAGTACAAGAATTCCACAATCACTCTTTGGCCATTAAATAACACAACAGTCAGTTCTTCATCCAAAGCATTCCAGCAATCTTTGATTATAGAGCTCTCAAAATATACAACTCAAGTCTCGAATGCAGATTATCAACCAACCAACCCTTTAAACAATGAATTAGGGTGGTTTATATAGAGAAAATATCCAAAAATATCTATTACAGCAGATCTTTAAACAGATCTGAGGGAAATGAGTTCTTTAACCTAATCTTGTCCTGGAATTAATGCAAGAAGATATTTATTTGAGCTGCGTTGGAGGCAGCTACATCAAAATGAGTTAATATGGTGTCCTTGGTGGCTCGGTGCAGTGTTTCTGCAATAACTGTGCCTTGTCTTTTATCTATACCTCTAAGGCGGTTTATGCTGCTTTTAGGTGGGTTTAATGTGCACTAATCCCGATCTGATAAGCTTTGAATGGCCTTTACTGCTTCTTTGACTTGGATGGAGGCCTTTAATGTTCACCTGCTTTGATATTGCTGATCTGATACTCTTTGCCGCTTCACTGATACTCTTTAATTTAATCTGGGCTTTATCTTTCCTCTGATACTCTTTTATAGTTGAATCAGGCCACTTTCTCTCCCTTGATGTGCTTGAAACTGTCAAATCGCCCCTTTTCTACCCTTTCAAGGCAAAAATAGTTGCTGCAAATGCTTTTCATGGCCTCTAGAATGCTATCGGCGCTGGCCGATTGAATATGAACATATATGAAGAAATCCTGTTGCCTCCCCCGAATTTTTGGGTTTTGCAGGTAGCCAAGCCATGAGAAGCCCTCCATTTTGATCATTTTTTCTTAGTGAAGCGCTAGTCGCGCATCAAAAACTGCCTCAGTTTCTCATTCCGGGCATCCTTTGCTGCGATTTTCGCCCTTTGCGCCTTTTTTGGTGATGATGTCAGCATGACGTCAGCGGTGGGTCTTGGTAAGGCAAGGTGATGTGGTAGTACGGCAGGGTGACATGGCAACTGACTGGTTTGATGACGTGGCACAGGACAGGGTGGCGGGGTAGGGATGGAGGCAGATGCAGTGGCAGTGACGTGGTGCTGACGTCAAGGGTGGAGAGACAAAAGGCAGTTTGTGGTTTCATCGGACCGCCTTTTGTACGAGAGCGGTATTTGTCAGAGCCCGCCTGATACAATCGCATGGAGACATGCGTCTTTTGTATGGTGGAGAAACCGCTAGCCTATCGGAGGCTAACTGTTGAACGTCGAGGCGGCTCTAAAATCGGTGAGAGCCGTCAGATGGGGAGGGCCTGATCCGACGGTGGACGGAACTATGAGCTGCGAGTACGATAATGTATGGGGCCCGCTGAATATTATATCATTTGTTTATATGGCGGGGGTTCAAAACTTTGGGTTTGTGGGTTTTGCGGGTTATTTGCGCCAGAAGTGTTTAATGTTTAAATAAACATTTGAACACCCAATATTAACAAAGAGCACAAAAAGGGTAGAATAGTAAGGTTTAAGGGTAAAGGGGAGTGGTTATTAATTTAACGAGAGGTTAAATTAACTCCGGGTTAGGACGCGGAAGGGTTAATAGTAGTCCCGGATGGACTATTATTCCCCTAAACTATATTTATATGGCTATAATGCCATAGGGTGGGATATTTAATACATTTTTGGGATTTTATATAGTTTTATGTAGAAGTAGGGACGGGGAAGTGGTTTCAAGGAGCTATATAATAGAATTAGGGGTTAATATGAGTTTATGGATTGAAACTGAATGGATGAATGCTATGTCCATAGTCTGAAAACTTAGAGATAGGAAGATGAAAGGAGTATAGAATGATTTTTACACAAGAAATGTGCCTTCTTTTCATTAAAGAAAGTCAAAGTTTGACTTAGTATTTTTACAAAAATGAAGTGATAACAGGACTGGTTGGGCGGATCCCAAGGTCCTTCAGGGGTGTTAGTAAGAAACTTTGAAGGGGGGGGTGCTTCCATCATTCTGCCATCAAACCACTGCTTTGGCATTTCTTTCATTTATGAGACAAGCTGTAACTGACAATACATCAGGTGATCAAAACCTTGCTTTCTGCAACCTCAAACTACCTACCCAGCCTAATACACCTAACATTTTTTTTTCCTTTTGAATGGGTGCACTTAGACTTGCAGACCCTGATTATCCTCTTTTCTTTTGACTTCCCTCCTATCTAAATCTACCCTTATCTCTTCCAAAGACCCAGGTTAAGTAGTTGGGCTCCTTAATTTCTCTACCTAGCTACTCATCTGCCAAGCTTGAACTGTTTGGACAGATATTCATTCTCTAGTCTAGAGCAAGCAATTTAAACCATGGCATGGTCTAGATTGAACTGTTGGGCCATCCATCAAACTAGCAGTGGCATTTGGACTAGCCACTTTCTTGGTCTTTCTTTGGGGTTCATTTTTATCATTTTTTTTGACCAATTTACTCTTTTTGCCCTTTGATAATTCTTTTAGGGCATACCCTCTTCACATTTTTAACTTTCCACTAATGCCTTTATTTACAAAATATGGAACCTTTGCAGCATGAAAATATGAACATATTTGGCACTTCCACTGTCAATCATGAAAATGAAACCTATTGGTATAGGAACCTAACAATGTCAAACTCATAACCAAATATATTTATGACCCATTTTTTCTATTCTTCTATAGATAATATTGGTTCTAAAAAGTATTTAAGACTGTCATGATCCATTTTTACCTTGAAGTGTCTTCCCATTCGGTAAGGTCACCCTTTCTTAAGTGCATGTAGTATTTCCAACATTTCCTTCTCATAAATAGCTTGCTTGAGATGTAGCAGTAGAAATACCCAATCACCTACATAAAAACATTTTTCACTACAATGTTGATCTACTTGTTGTTTCATTCAATTTTGCACCAAAATAGTGTTGTCCTTTAAAAGTTGGAGAACTTTTTGTTGATGGTCGATGTGATCTTTCACTGCTTGAATCTTTTTCTTCTTGATATGTCTTTCTATCTTGAGAGTTTGAGTGGTAATTTCTTCCAATGCTTTACAAGATATGGTCAGATTCGTTTCTTGATGCTTGATGTTATCTTTCACTTCTTGAAAATTTTTCTTCTTGATAGGTCCTTCTATCTTGATAATTTGAGGAGTGGTAATTCTGGCCAATGCATTACAAGATATGGTTGGATTAATTTCTTCTTTCTCGATGTGATATTTCACTTCTTGAAAATTTTTCTTCTTGATATGTCATTCTATCTTTAGATTTTTTGGAGTGGTAATTCTTGCCAATGCTTTACAAGATATGGTCGGATTCATTTCTTCTTTCTCTAAGGTTGGTTCCTGATGTATATACTCTTCTTTTGATGTTTCTTGGTCCTTTTCTTCCTCCTCTTCATAAACTATGTAAAATAATTTCTTCTCAGCACACTTATGACCTTTAGTGCATTTGCTATCACAATTGTAACAAATCCCTTTTTCTCTTTTCTCTTCCAATTGTTGTGGTGTAACCCTTGTAGGCTGTGGAAGGCTAGGAGAAACAACATTTCCATTATTATAGTTGTGAGGGGTAGACTTCCTTGTGCAATAATTTTACATTCCACTATGTAACAAAGCTCCTTTACTCTTTCCAATTGTTGTGGTGTTGCTCTAAAGAAGGTGTTTCTCTTTGTATCCTCATAATGTGCTATCATTTCCTCTATGAAAATTCACCACGTAATAAGTTGTTTACTAGAATAAAACCCTTTATACCATAAAAATTGATACGGTTCTAAATATGAAGATGCAATACATACCTTTTGTAATAGTGGTACACCATGTAGATCAAAATATTGCTCCATTTGAAGTATGCAATTTACCAGATCCTTGCCATCAAACTTCCTCATATCACCTTTCATTGATTTTAGGACCTCGATCTTGAAAAACCTATAACTCTGTAATTACTATTCTTCCAGTTCTGAAATTAGGACCTTCGGTAGCCCTCTGTGTCCTCTTTCTAATGCCACCAGTTTGATCTAAATTGGATTCTCCAAGGAAGAGTTATGTCAAATCTTCTCGGATGACCTGATTATATACCTTTTCAAAAGAGCGAACTTGTATGACGTGCCACATGTCATTGTTTTAACCTTCGGGTCTAAAAAATATATACATGAAACTACAGTCCGTCCTACTTCCGAAACTTCTGACGAAATTTCAATCCGATGCTCAAAGAGGATGTTATGACGATTTTCCCTAGGTCACCTGTTTGGAATGTAATTCAGGAGTCTGCAAAAAGACCAACTTCCTCAGATCATATCTCCGCAAATATAGAGAAAAAAGCTTCGAAATTTGGACCCGAGGTTAAACGCGATTTTGTCTCAAATGGGTTTTTTTGTTCACTTCTAAAACATCACAGAAAAATAGTTACAACAAAAATTCCACGATGACCTATTTGGAGCAGTGAAACCCTAGAATCTAAAGCTTTGATCCCAAATGTTATGAAACCAGCGCACAAAAAGATAGAAAAGATAGATCAACACCTTAGAATTTAGCCTCTGCAAGGGGGAAACCTCCTTTACATTACACAAATTAATTATTCTTTGATGTTACAAATGACAAGACCTCCTTTCTATATATAGGAGTCTAAGGAGTCATAATATAATTAGAGCCGACATAACAATAATAATGTAAGGGCACAATAATAACAATAGTGGGCTTCTATGCGGCACAATAGTAACAATATGGGGACTACATGGGTACAAAAATTTAATAAGGGGGTTGTACTAATAACAATAAGGGGTTACATTAGTAGTATGGGGGCCTAACGCATTTTTCGCTATAATTACCCGAGGATTTCTTCTAGTGTTGGGAGTTATCACCTTCCCTTTAGAAACTGAGATTGGATTCCAAGGATCCTTGAGGAAGTATCTATGCCTCTATTACATGATCCTCTTCTTAAGCTAATCAAATGTGACACTGTATACACCCATGACTCTATTTACTGGAGATGGTGTGATTATTATTTATTTGAATGGAAGATGGCCACATGTGAGAGGAGGTTCCTCTAGACAACCTATTTCATCATCCATAAGTTGGATGGTATCTTCTTCCTCCAACTCTTTCTCTTCTATCTCTTGATTCAATTGCTCTTCTTCCAGTCTCTCTATTGCTTCTTCCTCGTGGGACTACCTTTTTTGTTCTTCTTCCATTATTCTCCTCTCCTCTTCTTCTTCTTGTTTCTTATAAAAAAACTCACCTTAATTCCACTTCTCCACTTCTGCTACTTCTCTCATCTCTTGTTATTCTCGAATAACTCCTATGTTCAAAGGATTATCTTTCCACTTCATGTTGTTCATGCTTGTCGAATTATATATGATCCTCTTCTTAGGAGCTAATTTTCTTACTTGAGGGGTTATTTTTCCTTCCTCTAGGACCTACATATCTTAAGCTAGTGGATCTTGGGGTTAACTAGTCTTCATTGCTGGATGTCTCATTCTACCTACATTATACCGATTCTTCACTTTTTCATCTTTTTATGTGGACATCGATGAGTACTCCATATTGAAAATAGGCATGAAAACAACGGGGGTGAACTTTGAAAGCTTGAAGGAAATTCAAGAGTCATTTGAGGCTTTATAGTGTGATCATGCACTCAAGGAAGAGAATAAAACCATCAAGGTCACACTAGTGCACTCTGAAGGGTTGAAGGGATGAATTGGCATGCCTTCATTCCCTCACAGTGCACACATGCACTCAAGGAGATGGAGACGACACATTGGCACAGTCTGAAGGGACAAAGGAACATTAATTCAAGCCTTCAGTACTTCAAGGTGTTCTCATGCACTCAAAGGCGAGGAAATGACACTCACACATTCCAAAGGGATGAAGGAAAATAATTCAAGTATTCGAGGTGCACTCATGTGCTCAAGGGAGGGCACAATTCTTCGTGATGAGGGAGTGTCCTCAAGAGGGTAACTTGTTCCTTTTGGGTGCATTTTTCAAGGGTGATTGGGCTTTAAGTTATAGAATAGTGCTCTCCCTATGGAAAGATCAAGAACAAGTTTGACATCAATATTTCATCATAAGAATTAGAAGGCGAAGGGTTTACAAAATTATTTGGATCCTATTACAATCATGGTGGAATATGAAAGTTTGAGGATTGTGCATACTTTTCTCCATTCGACAAAAAATAAACGCTTGTAGATTCAAGATTGAATACAAAGGCTAGTGAATAAACTGAAAAGTAATGAATGCCAAGAATAAAATCAAGATTGAAAATGAAATCATGAAATGAAATGAATAGATTCGACATGAAAAACTTACTTGTAATTCAAGTTGATGAAGATTTTCTTGATCCACAATTGTGCACTAAAACTGTATGAGAATGATTATGCAAATGAATGATTAAATAGGTTAATTTAAAGGAATTTACATGAAAAGCTATTTCATGCATTATTTCCACTTTTTAACAACTAAAAAGATTAGTTAAATTAAGTTAAGTGTTCTCCTAGTTTCTTGGAGTGCACCCACATGTAACAAAGAGGTGCTTGCATGCATCCTATGAAGAGTGCATGTCTTCAGCATGAATGAGTGCACTCAAGGAGGGCGAACTTTCTTAGCATGATGGAGTGCACTCAAGGAGGGCACACTTGCTCATCATGAAGGAGTGTGCTCAAGGAGGGTGCACTTCTTTAGCAGCGAAGGAGTGTGCTCAACTCAAGTGCATGTCTTCATTAACTTGAAGTGCATTTCTTCCTTAAATACCACTTTTCATTCCTTTTTTTTCTTTTTTGTTGCTTTTGTGTAATTTTTGAGTGTGTGTATGGCTTAAAGGCTAGTTTCTAAGTCAATATAAGCCTTGATTTCACATAACCATGGACTAGATAACCTAAACGCTTCTAAGCGTTAGGTGATGACACTTATGAAACATTGACTTAAGAGGATGTGACAGTAGGAGAAAACACAGAAATAAAAAATAAACTAACATGAAGACACTATGGGTCTTGAAACAATGGTTCATATAGGCTCCAAAATTGACTTAGGAAAACAAAAATTGGGGGTCATTGTTGCAATGACAACACCTTGTTTTCAAGAAAATCCCTTGTCTAGCTATGCTAGTGTCTTTGCTTTCACAGCTAGACTTAATTTTTTTTTGTTAACCTTGGAAGGACCTTTCATTTTCTATTCATAATAGGAAAATTTACACCACATAGATTGGCTAGGTGGCCTAAAAATTTCCCAGTGGGAAGCCAAGTCTGTTGGTCACCTATCCTCATTGTAAGCCATCCAAAAAAATAAAATTTCAATCTCTCTAGCTGTTATAGACATTTTTGTGCCCTACAGCATTGAGCATGAAATGTCCATAATCTAAGGGATCCAAAGTCCCTAAACATGTTGTTCCTACCCCTAGAGGAACAAGGCTAACTAACCACAGCAATTCACAGAAGTTCTCCACCTGAAACAGCTCAAAAACAAGTCAATTCAGGATCATGTCAACTGCTCCACTGAGCATCTGCGCTGAATGTCAACTGCTCCACTGTCTACCTGCGTTGAATGTCAACTCCAACAAAGGCTACCTGTGCTGAGCGAGTTTGGACAAGTGGCAGGCTCATTCCTCAAGGTGTCAATGCTCAGGAAGCTTCCAAAATGACACTTGCCTCAGGGAATTCGACTGGTGATGAGTAAGAGGTTCCAAATCTCCAAGTGGAAGCAAGAACCTCCAAGTGGACTCAAGAACTAAGAGAGGGAGAGGACACTAGTCAGATCTCAAGCTGAGTCATCCTCTCTCCAAAATAACTATATATATATCTCTTCTCCATGAGATCTAGAGGCTGGAATTTTGTTATTGCAAAGAATTGCTGCTGGTTTGAGACTGGAATCATTGGGTGCTTAATGCTTTGAAGGGAGGTGAAGATAGGAATTCCATTCTGCTGGGAAGGAGATGCTGGATTGGAGCCCTCTGGGTTGTATCTCTTCCTGAACCTTGTTATTTATCAATAAAGCTATCTTGGTTTTCTCCTATATACTGATGTATCTTTGATGTATGATTGCATTAGTGTATTTGATTTATTTCTAATCCTGAATCATTTATGAATATGAATATCTGCCTTTGTGTTGTGTTGTTCTCTTGTCGCAAGTAGCTGTTCTCTTGTGATCTCGCAGGAATCAAGTAGCTGTTCTCTTGGACGAGTGAGGAGGCAAGTAGCTGTGAACATCGGAAGGAGAAGAGGATCTAGATCGAGGGACAAATGGAAGACACCGATAAGTCCATTGATCTCTCTTCTTTCCCATTTCATAAAGGAAGAAACCAGAATAGCTGTCTCTGTTTGTTGCTAAGGCACTGTCACACCTTAGGTGGATAGGATCGTCCTGCATAGGCATTTTTCCCCACAACAAATTGGCGACTCCGCTGGGGAGATTTGTTTTAGTCATTTTATTTGTGTTTGCATCATTGTTTACCTCATAGACTTAACAGCAACAATCGAACTGCTTCTGCAATGTAGACTGTTGCTGCCTTGATCCTTCACTGGATTTTGTCTATGATCTGAACAATGGACTCAAAAATGACTTGATGATCCTTTGTGATAGATCTTAGTACCCTCTCAAAGCATCCCTCTGATTATACCTTGCTTGTGTTTCCGATTTGGCCTGAAACAGTTGATTTTTGAGCATTTTATGACCCAGAACCCAGAGGAAACAAGAGTTTCTTCTTCAGCGCAACTGCTGTGAAGGCAGTCTACATTTCAACGCAGGTCCCATGAAGGCTACCTGTGTTGAATGTCAACTCCACAGTGTTGGACTTGTGTTGAACTAGTTTAGCCTTGTGCAACTGGGGTTCTCTGCTGTCTGTTGCCCTGTTTTGATCTCTGTTTTTTGCAGCCTTTAACCAACATAGGTACCAGTCTGATAACTCCTTTTCTTTGCCTAGATTCCGCCTCCTTTTGTACAAAAGACTGTGAGTGTTTTTATGTGTTTTTACATCATTTACAGTTTTCCTTTGCATGAGTGAAATAATCACCCTGTAGCCCTTGATTCAGATCAGATTGATTGTGATCTTAGGAGAGAGTTCATTGGTTGTTTACAGTTGATTATACATTTACTTTTGCTTATTGGTTTGAGTTTGTCTCTTTTAAGTGTCGAAACAAGCTATTCATTTCGAAAGTCACAAAGTGATTGTAATCTCTTCTACCCTTGTTGATTTCGAAAAAAGTAATCTTGTTTGTATCTGTCATTTAAAAGCAAATTCAAAGTTGTACAAAAAGCTTTCTTTGTAGGCATCAATACTAAGAAAGCAGAAAACAAACACCTGCATTGTGCATTTGCATTTTGATAAGTTTGCATGCTTGATTTAGGAACAGTGCATTAGAGTGTGCTGATTGCTCTTTGAGAAAAGATGGTGTCTTTCTTTTCCCTTAGTAGCTAGGATTTTCAAAGTTGAAAAGATATAAAGCTCGCTTATCATCTTTAGACTGCATTTAGGAATTTGTATCATACATCTCGTGGTGAACCTTGAAAGGCAAACTTCTAAAAAGATCAACTTAAAATAAACTGAATGAACCTAACAACGCTTTGCAACATAACGCACAACATAGAGGTCTAGGCTAGAGACGTGTTCCGGCGTCGTTAAGCCTAGTGACTGTCGATCTCGTGGAAGGTGGGTGATTCCTCCTGAGGGACGATAGCGCTAGTACGGATTGTGCTCCCACGTACCGTCGCGTATATATTGGGAGACCCCTATAGGCATATATCTTTTATCCTTAGGAAGCCATGTCGGCCGCCCTACTGATCGCAATGCAGTGAACACAGCATTCACGAAGATCGACCGCCCGTACCCTAAAAAGTATTCTGCGGTTTTGCGAAAAGTTTGGCACACCCTCTGCCTAGAACTCCAGAGCAGTTTCTTTTGGCCTTTTTCAGACTCAATAATAGAAAAAGTCCATCCGAGCATTTGTCACTTCGGGCTCGTTAAAACATCAAAGGAGACTAGAGTCATCTTTAGCTTTTTCTCGACTCTTTAAAAGTGAAAAAGCAAGTTGTGTTTAAAGCGTCATTAACAATTTATTTTAAACGGAACAATCACCCTTTATTCCCGCGTTGATCTTTGGGTTGAAAAGATGGAGCACACCAACCAAGGAATTCCCCTTGGTGGAAATCCTAGTCCCTTCTCCTCTTGGGGAGATGTTGGTGCGCCCCACATGGCCACTTTGTCACTTCCAGGATTGATAATTGGCCTACCAGTCTGGCTCTTTTCAACCAATGTCGTTCAGAACACCACCATTCCTAAACAGTCGAGTCGACAGTTAGACCAGACCAGAGTTTCCCACTAGCCTTCTACTTCATCTTCCTCTCCTCCTTCCTCTTCGCTTGACAGAACTGGTAAAACAAAAATCCGGGTTCCTAAGGAGAAGAAGGAGAAGAAGAAGAAAGAGAAGAAGAAGAAGGAGCCAAAGGCGACTGGGGGCAAACAAGTGTCGTCTGACAAAAATCCACACACAGCACTGGCAAGGCCTAAATCGCCATGCGTCATATGCAAGGGAGACCACTTCCACAGAGATTGTCCCTGTATCCCTCGGATACTAAGGGACTGGTATCCCCGTTTGCACAATTCGGTAGCGTCGACCTCTGATAGCCATGTTGACTGCTCACCATCAACTAGTGGAAGTGAAGCCACAGGACAAAGAGGGAACGCTAGATTTCCCTACAAACTGTGTGAAGGCGATCATGCCATCCACCGTTGTCCCTTCTTAGACGAGGCAAAAAGAGTTCTGGAAGACCGCCCGATTTTACAAGCACAACTTCCTCCTGGATATCAAAAACTCCTGCCAAGTCCTTCGCTAGTTGAGAACCTGGCCAGCCCGCTGAAGTGGTCAGCCGAAGCGCCAGTCATTGAAGATGAACCGTCTGAATCCATACCTGACGAAAGTCTAAAGTTTGAAACGGCAGTTGACCCGGTTTTGCCTTCAGAGGCTCTATCTTCGAATGACACCATCACAGAGGAGAATAAAGACGACACCGTCCAAATTCTCTTCATCAGCACTAACTCTGATGATCAAGGGGGCAATGCCACCATTCCTTTATCGCAGGAAGGAAGTTCATCAGAGCGATATCCGGCCATCTATTCGGTCCCACCACCAAGCAACCTGGTTGTGTCCTTCGACTGGAACCAACTAGGCAGACCCCGCTTGCCAGCTAGCATACCATTCAGAATTATCGTCCAAATATACAGAATGGTAATGGCTGGCACAGTTATTGATGAAGGGGCATTTGTGAGTATCCTTTCCTCTATTGCTTGGAAAGCACTTGGTTCGCCAGCGCTTTTGCCTGAAATGAGAAATCTATCAGGCTTTGATAAAGGAACCAGTCGACCTTTAGGGATCCTCCCCAATGTGCCCATAACATTGAAAGGGAAGACCGTTCAAATGAACGTGATGGTCATTCAAGGACCCTTGGATTATAACCTACTCCTTGGACGAGACTATATATATTGCATGGGAGCCATCGTCTCCTCACTCTTTAGAGTAATGTGTTTTCTGCACGAAGGAAGAGTGGTCAAGCTCGTAGACCAGCTTTCATTTCCCGGATCACGCATCGCAAATAGTCATATACCATCCCTAAATGGTCTCTTCATGCAAGAAATGTCTCAACCCACAGTCCGTCCTCCTGATGAGCGCGAGTAATCCGGGAGGATATGACTGGAACCCAGGGGGCATGCATCCTGGTCTGCTTCGACAGGAAAACTTTGGGTATAAGGTAGGTTTCCGCGGGAGAATATGACTAGTCTGTACCCTGCCCATGCTGGAAGAGGGTTATTCTAGAATAAGATTCTTTTGTCAAAGTTATGTGTTTGGCGCTCGTTGTCACTCACCTTTGTCTGCTTCGGTAGGCATCACCGAGGAAGTGTTTTGTTTGCTGCACAAATGAGACAATCTTTGGTAACCTGAAAGAGGTAGGCCTCTCCTGGTTAAACAATTGTTTTTCCTGCAAATTGAGGGGTAACCTTGAAACTCTACTTTATACCTGGGGGCATGCAAACCTTTTGGAGTGCAAGCAAACAGCGGTTATTTATCTATTTTTTGGGTTAGTCGTTTCCTAACTTGCATAAAGAAAGGATGCAGAGCAAAGCTTACGTGAGATGAAGCTCCATAAAAAATAGCATCTCCAATGAGACACTCTTATCATATGACTGGTATAAACGAGAAGTTTTAGCATAAAGTTCATGCTCGTTAAAAAATAAACGCAAGATCCGAGCAGTTTTAGCGCATAGTTCATGCTCGTTAAAAAATAAACATATGTTTGAGCAGTGTTTTGGCACATTCAAGCTCGTTAAAAAATGAACCCATCCCGGTAAATAACCATTGGGTATGTAACCTTATCTACCATAAAAGCCTTGGTCGTGTTTGCACCGTCACCTCCACTTTTCATTTGGCCGATCGTTCACCTCCATATGATTGTTTACCCATTTTGAGGAACAGCTGCGAAGAGTGATTTCACCTAGCCATCCTTGTGACACTGCCGTGATTGGAGAATTCCAACCTGTACCTGGAATCAACTGCTAACCCTGTTTATCACTCGTTCCTCAAAAGACGAGTCTTCTTTAAGCTCTTTTCAACTGACTCGTAAAAAATGAAAAGATTGCCGAGTTTTGGCCTTCCAGCTCGTTAAAGTGACCGGAAGAGCTATCCCTCCTCTAGATTTTAATCTTTTTGGACCTGAGGGATTATTGCACAAAAAGATCGAGTGCTTGTTTTGTTAGGCTCGTTAAAACTATCGAAAACTCATCCCTTTTGTATTGTTTTATACTTTTTCGGACTTAAGGGATTAGATGACGAAAAAGGAATTTTGGAGTTAACTTTATGTACCTTTTCAGACTCTCTAAAAATGAAAAGGACCGAGTTATCCTTGTCGTTAGGCTCGTTAAAATTAGTAAATAGCGACAAACTTGTCTTTAGACGAGAATGAGTTTCACTATCGCTAGGCTCGTTAAAACATAGCGATGGGCTTGCCCGAAGGGCAGGTTATAGAACAAGCATATGTTATCCTCCTCAAGCTTGACAAAAATAAAGAGGTACTGGTCAGCAATGACTGGGGAAAAATTGGGAGAAACTAAAGAAAACGTTTATGGTAGCAAGTCGCTCTTGAACATGACACTTTTCCTCCGTACCACAATCGGGTTGGGTTGTTTCATTCACTGGTCACATCACCATGGTCTCGCCATACCATCCATATTTGGGGTAATGCTACCAATCCATTGCATCAGTGTCGCCATATGTTCAAGAGAAGTCGTTCAAAAAGAGTCAACCGGGTCCCATCCACTACCATACATTATCCTTCATCCATTCATGACCGCCACCCTGAATCATATGTCACAGATCGTTTTCACCTCCATCAAAATCATTAGCTCCGTTCCGTGTCACTGATGTGGGATTCATTAAGGCCCTCCTTTGACGGATCGCTTCTTATCGACATCAGCTCATTATCCAAGAAGTTGATCTAGGAACAACCCCTTCAGTACTTTGAAGCTTGCATGCCTCAATGGCAAGTTTCTCACTTCCGTCGACAGGTATACATCAATGACCTTCGACCAGAAGATTTTGCATGGTGTTCGACGCCAAGTCCTGTATTCACACCACGTGAATTGTACTGTAGTACCTTGAGGGTCATTATCATTATCGGTGATTCCTCTGGCGCTTGTTAATTGTTTACATCATTGACCGGTAATCAAGCGATGTCTTTCCATGTTCGACTCCAGAACAATTCTCACATGGATCGACTTGTACTTAGAGTGAAGATCGAACGAGTTTGAAGACCCCGGATCTAGTTTCATCCATCCGGGCTGCGATATATATTCAGGAAAAATAAAGACATTTGACATGTACATCATTGCAGCAGATGATCATCCTACTCAAAGGATGATAATTTCACCAAAATTATCAGTCTACCATCAGACGATTGTCTGTGCTATGTACAAAAATGAATTTATAAAGCTGAGCATGAGAATGCCCGCCTCAGCCAGATCATGAAAGCAGTATGAATCATAATGTATTGTATTGTATCTTATTACAGGTCTCTTCCCAGCAAATGGATGAACTTCGGACCCTCCTGGATAAAGCATTTCACCCGATAAACGGCCTCATACTTTAGGGGGCAACTATTATAGACATTTTTGTGCCTTACAGCATTGAGCATGAAATGTCCATAATCTAAGGGATCCAAAGTCCCTAAACATGTTGTTCCTACCCCTAGAGGAACAAGGCTAACTAACCACAGCAATTCACAGAAGTTCTCCACCTGAAACAGCTCAAAAACAAGTCAATTCAGGATCATGTCAACTGTTCCATTGAGCATCTGCGCTGAATGCCAACTGCTCCACTGTCTACCTGCATTGAATGTCAACTCCAACAAAGGCTACCTGCGCTGAGCGAGTTTGGACAAGTGGCAGGCTCATTCCTCAAGGTGTCAATGCTCAGGAAGCTTCCAAAATGACACTTGCCTCAGGGAATTCGACTGGTGATGAGTAAGAGGTTCCAAATCTCCAAGTGGAAGCAAGAACCTCCAAGTGGACTCAAGAACTAAGAGAGGGAGAGGACACTAGTCAGATCTCAAGCTGAGTCATCCTCTCTCCAAAATAACTATATATAGATCTCTTCTCCATGAGATCTAGAGGCTGGAATTTTGTTATTGCAAAGAATTGCTGCTGGTTTGAGACTGGAATCATTGGGTGCTTAATGCTTTGAAGGGAGGTGAAGATAGGAATTCCATTCTGCTGGGAAGGAGATGCTAGATTGGAGCCCTCTGGGTTGTATCTCTTCCTGAACCTTGTTATTTATCAATAAAGCTATCTTGTTTTTCTCCTATATACTGATGTATCTTTGATGTATGATTGCATTAGTGTATTTGATTTATTTCTAATCCTGAATCATTTATGAATATGAATATCTGCCTTTGTGTTGTGTTGTTCTCTTGTCGCAAGTAGCTGTTCTCTTGTGATCTCGCAGGAATCAAGTAGCTGTTCTCTTGGACGAGCGAGGAGGCAAGTAGCTGTGAACACCCAAAGGAGAAGAGGATCTAGATCTAGGGACAAATGGAAGACACCGGTAAGTCCATTGATCTCTCTTCTTTCCCATTTCATAAAGGAAGAAACCAGAATAGCTGTCTCTGTTTGTTACCAAGGCACTGTCACACCTTAGGTGGATAGGATCGTCCTGCATAGGCATTTTTCCCCACAACACTAGCCAAGCTATATATGTCTCTGTAACATGACTAGACTCTATATTTCTATCTATACATATAATTGCATGACGAAAAATAAATGATAGCCATATATATAACAAAAGTAAACATGAGAAACTGACTAGCCCTTCTACTCCTCCGAGGTCGATTCCAATGGCGCATGGTCCTTAACAGTTGCTCTAGGAATCTTCAACAGTTCCAAGGTGCATGTAATGTGTCTTTCAATTCTATCCAGCCTAATATCCTACTTCATGAGTTAAAACTAAATTTTTTGTAGATATTTTTTGTAGATTGGCATCCGTTGGAGAGAAACGACCATTCCCACCGAGATCTGTTCCATGGCCTTACCCAACACACATTTCATTAGCCAGTAGAGGTACAACATCCTACTTAAATTGTGTTATCCTGCCTCTAGTGTTCCTAGGGTTTGGGAGGAGCGTCCTCCAATTTTCCATATCCTCATCCATCTTACTACACTGCTTAATTTTCTCTTCCCAATCCTCTAACAGATTCCAAATTCCTTGATCTGTGTCCTAGCGATATGCCTCAACAACTTCACTAGTGAGATGCTCTACTGATTTCCTCCCTCTGCAGGGCTCCGATGTGCGTAGGTCCTTATCCTTTCTATGATCCTAACCCTGTCTTCCACATCCATGGTCGCTCGCATGTCAAGCCATGTCAACGATGCCAAAATCTTGTTCACAACAAAGATTTGTTAACCAAAATAAATTTGACGTAATATGGCGTTGGTTACTTCCCTAAAATGAATTGTTGATGTCGTCATCCTCCCAATTTATTTCCTTTTTGCATTTACTATCAGTACTAGATCCAAGATGGGCGGAGAGCCAATCCTTAGGAAGGGCTAGTCTCCAAGTACCTTCTATCGTCTTACCCTTGCACCCCTAGTGCCTCTCATACACCGTAAGGTTGGCAGTCCTTGGGCAAGGCCACGTACGTAAGCCTAGCCTGAGGCTGATAGGTTTCCCTCCATGAATTATAGCCCCTTTCCCCCTTGTCCGGTAAGCTAGAGAAATTCCCCTATCATTTTCACACCTGACACTACACTCAAGCGCCCTAGTAATACTCTTAATGTTGAAATTTCTCATAGTGCCCCAAGAGTTAGAGTGGTTTCAGCAATAGGACCAAGCTCCTATACAACATATTAATTGACCCTCTTTACCCTCAACCTCTTACTCAACACCTCTGCCTACCAAACCCCATCAACCATCCCCACCCAGCCCTCAGTGTGCTACGCCCAGGTTCACATTGCCAAACAATGAAAGGTCGTCACAACCAAAGGCAAGGTCGATACCCGACAAGCTCAGTACATATACGCATAAACAACCCTTTATAATCAATTGCCTACTCCATTTCCCCCAACATTTCTCCCAATTACCCTTCCAAGTGATCCCCCCTATCCCCCTAGTAGAAACCAAACCAAGTCATCATTGCAAAGGAGGTGAACAGCTAAGAAACATACCCCTGACTAATTTCAGGCCATCTCCAATTTCGATGTTGCAAGTGTTGATGCCTTCTCTTTCACCTACTCTAGCTCCTTACTCAGCAAGCAAGCTCACCATCCTTACCCACATGTCTAGACTTTTCTTCCATAAAACATGCCTCTCGAGTGTCGTCTCTGCCACCTTTCCCATCACCCTTGCATGCACTCATTCCAAGGGCCACCGCACCCATCACTTTGAGCGTGTGGGGGGCGATGGTACTTAAATCATATTTATGCCTCATTACTCTCCGCAAGAATTTCCAACTACCAACATGCACCCCAATCATGGTCTTGTGTTTTTGGAAGGTCACTTTCCTTGCTTTTCCCGTGATCCTGATCCACTATTTCCACTAGGGTTTTGAATCTCTCATCCCAGGGTTAGACCAGCCATAATTTTTCCATCGGGGCATTTTGATGATTGCATCCCCATTTAGCAAGAATGTCTGCCCCTTTATTCCATTCTCATCTCACATGTCGGACCATAACATAATCAAATTTCTGAATTAATTCCGTTATCTCTTGGATGAGGCAAGTTGTCCTCCAACTTTGGCTAAGCTTGTCCCATTTCATGCCATTCTTTAGTTTTGTTACAATTTTTATGACCATACTTTACTCTTCTTCTGCCACTACATTTCGATACTCCATTCTGACATCTATTAGAAGTCCGTGTCTTTCTGCAACAAACTCTGCCTTGTTGTTGCTTTCTATCCTGCAGGAGTTATCATATATTAGCCGAGTGTTGGTTTGGGTGTCTAAGAAGAGGCCACCTAGGACTGCCACTCCTAGATTCCCTTTTGATGCCCCGTCGAAATTTATTTTTATAAATCCTTCTCTTGCGATAGTAAAGTGAGTTGGGGATATCTAATTGATCCTATTTTTTCCAAGCAGTGAGAGAAATAATTCTGAGTGATAGATTTAGTTTTCATAAAATTTGAGCTTCTTGGGGGGCCACTTTCCAATCTTCTTGGTGCCACTATTCTACTAAGATTGTTTCTCTGATGTTCTAAACTAGTCCTTTCCACACCTATTCTTGAGATAAGACTTCATTTTTAAAGGCTCTGTGGATCCTCTCTTTCCATATGGCCCATGATTTAATCCTAAGGCCAGTTCCCATGCTCGGTTTACTACCAATCTTGAGAATATGTTTCTTCGTCAAAGGAGGATTTTTTCCTTAATTCTCTGGTGATCGAGATCCATTATTTCAAAAAATCCTTGCAACTTC
The DNA here is from genome assembly GCA_031772625.1 of Pinus tabuliformis. Classification (NCBI taxonomy): domain Eukaryota; kingdom Viridiplantae; phylum Streptophyta; class Pinopsida; order Pinales; family Pinaceae; genus Pinus; species Pinus tabuliformis. The sequence continues at coordinate 1,666,718,205 of CM062819.1, read as the reverse complement.
CTCCATTTCTATTCAACAAATGAGCATGTGTTAAGAATATGCTCGGTATCTTCTCTGTTATGCTAAAAAATCCCATAGAATGATACCCGGTGCAAGCCCCTTTTCTCTAATTGATCCCATGTTACGATATGTACTTTGTAGACTAGCCAAAGGAAGTGAGATACCTTATGCCACCAGCCTCCCTTCGATATTTTTTTTTCCATATGATGCCTTTCCCATCTTGGACTTGTCCTGCTTTGATTTCATATGCTTCTTTTATGGTAAAGGTTCCTTTTGTTGTGCCCCCATCTTAGGATATCATGATCATTTTGGATCATTAATTGTCTCAATCTTAGCTCTTTTTCAAGCTCTGTCCATTGGTCGTTTCTCTCTATCCTAGCACCAACCTTCCTTCTTTTCCCTCTCCTTTAATTTCTGGTTCCTTGGTCCTCTTTCTATAATTGCTCTACCTGGTGTATATTCCTACCTATGGTAAATTGATAAATGTTCTTGATTTCTTGCTTTTATATCATTCATTCTCTTTGTTGCAAAGAGTCCTTCCAAAATCTTGTGTTTTTGCTGTTACAGATTTCCCAAAAGGCATGTTGGTTTATGAGGTTCATGTTTGGGCGTCAAGTTCCACACTTCCGATCCTTTGGTGGGTCTCTATATCATAGAATATCCTCAGTTCTCTCAAGGATATTATATTGTCTTGTCCATATTTTCTACCATAGGCCTCTTCCCCCTCTGAGGCATCTCCACCATAGTTTTGCACCCATTACTTGATTTAATTTATAGTGGTGTCTAAGGCCTAGTCCTCCTTCCATTTTTCTCTTCACCAACCCCTGCTAGGATATCAATGCCCATTTTATGACATGTTGTGCCCTTCCCCATAAAACCTTTTTGAAGATGTCCACTATTTTGGAGCACACCCCTTTAGGGGCTACCATACCTTAAAGTTGATAGATGGGTGTCAATTACAACACTAATTTAAGGCGTATAGTCCTAGCTACCAGGTTGAGGAATCTAAAAGCCGGGCAACATAGTCTTCCCTGCAACTTTTGAGGGACCTGCTTCCAACATGATAATTCTAGGGAGTTGGCTGATATGGACATACCAAGGTATTAAGATGGTAGAAGTACTAAACCCCAATATCATGCCAAGATTGGTCTTGACATTCCCTTGAGTGTTAAAGAAGAAGATACAATTTTTTTCATTATTTATCTTAGTCCCAAATGCCTCCATAAAGTTATTAGGAAACACTTTTATTCTTCGAGCTTCCCTAAGGGAGACCTGGGAGAAGAGCATGATATCATCCACAAACTATTGGTGGGTGATGGATAAATCATTACCCCAAATCCTCAGTTCCCTAATCCAAGATTCTCTGACCTCATTTTTAATAAATCATCCCAACCCTTTTGCTGCAATAATGAACAAAAAAGGAGATAATGGATCTCCCTTTCTTACCCCCCGAGTTGGATTAAATTTCGGGGTAGGAGTCCCATTCAGCAGAATTGAAATTACATGGGAGGATATCATGGTGAGGATCCAATTTATCCATATTTGGGAGAAACCATATGCTTTTAGGATACTACTCAGATCCACCCAACTTAACCAGTCATACGCGTTGGAAAGGTCCACCTTAATCATCATACCTACGAGATTTTTTTTCCTTGAGAGAGTGAACTACTTCTTCAAAAGTTACTACGCCATCCAAGATTTTCCTTCCCTATACAAATCCCCTCTGTGTCAGAGAGATTATATTTGGCAGGACAGGTTTTAGTAGTTTTACGATGAGAGTGGCAATGACTTTATAAATAACATCACATAACGAAATAGGGTGAAATCCTACACAGCTAGACATATTTCTATCTTTAATATTTTATTTCTTTATTTATTTATATTCTCCTACTCTACTTGAAAGTGGAAGCATCCTCTCAAGTGTATGAAAATTTCCAATTAAGCCATGTGTGTAACATAATTACAAATGAACTCACATTCAAATTTGGAAGATATTCTTTGAATACCAAAATATTAGAATCTAGCTAATAAAGCTAATTTGGTGCTAGGAAGTATTTGATGATGGAGGATTTTGGTGTGCTAAAACTCCCATGTAACCAAACTTCAATATAATTTATGTATACTTGGCTCTCTAGTTCACTAATTTATTGGCATGCCCTCATTTATCATGGAAATAATATATCCCAAGGATTGTTAACTTCTCTCTTCAATGCATAATGAATATTATGATAAGCATGAAAGAAATCCCTCAATATGAGATTCTAATATCCTCTCTTCGCTGATGATTTATTCTCCTTCAAATTGGCCAAGATGATCAATGAAAATTCCATATTGTTTCCTTGATATTGTTCATGAACTTCTTGATTTTCCTTTTCTCTTCTCATCATTCCGAAGATGGATATGTTATTATAATTCTAACCATGTTGTCCACGGTGTTTTGAATAGTATTTGTTTCTATCTAGTTGGTCATAGTTTCAACAATTCTAATTGTTTTCATATTTTAGATTTTGTGATAAATGTTTTGTTGTACTGAGGTTTCCGGATTCATCACATCTGTGAAATTTTTATCGACTTTTCGAACCCCCTACTGAGGATCATTATCAATATGTAAAAGGATGAAAATAACTATAACATCAACTGTTACAACATTTTCAATAATTTCAATTATAATAGTGGCATCAATTATTACAGTAGTTCTAACAATTTCAATAGTAAAAAAAATATCAGATATTACAACAGTTTCAATAATTTCTACAATGACATTAGCTACAGCAACAATTTCAACAACAATAGTAATATCAGTCATAACAACAGTTTCAATAGTAACAATAATATCAACTATTAAAATAATTTTAGAATGAGTTCCAATCATATATTATTCCTCTAATGATGCCTTGTTTGGGGATTATTCCCCAGTTGAATGCTCTATATTAATAGGGTAAGTTCCTGAGTTCAATGCTATCCATGATCTCAAATATATGGCATTACTTTCAATGGGTGAGTAAGTAGGAAAGACATGTGTCTCAACTTGTTGTGTAAGCTTATTTTTTGGGTTTGATTTAGGTTGCATAGGTGGTTCGGGTCGTAGAGTAGGATTACTTGGTGCCACCGTTGGATGTGATCCATAAATTTTGTTGTTGTATATCAAGGTTAGTTTACATGAGGAAATAGCTTGGAAGGGATGCTTGAGGTTGTAGGAATATGACTCGAAGGAGAAGTCCACTGCAACTAGAGTGTGGGGTAATGAATCGAGAGAAATAGGAGGTTGCCATAGAATTATAGGATTCTAGATTTATTGGGAGACCTATTGAGTATTATAAATGTTAGTCCAAGTACTAAAAAATGATGAAGGGTCTTAAGATATACTTGGTGGTTGACCTTGGCATCGATTCTTTGTCTTCTCACCTAATTCCTTGAACATTTATTTTAATCCTAACTTCCATGGGAAATGCTTTGCAAATGTGACAAAAAGCATCACTATTATGTAGAAACCTTCTGAGTGATATTGTTTCCCTATGATAGGAGTAGAATATTGGAAATGTTTTTCTAACTTCATCTTATTTCTGTTTTTTCCTGCAAAGCACCCAATTATGTAGACACTGAACTAATGATTTCAGTTTTAAAATTTCCAAACAAAATACTGATTTTCACCCTTTTGACTTGCAATTAGCTAATTTATGCATCTTAGAAGAAGCATATTATGATCCTCTGGACCTATTAATTAAGAGCTTAAAGCAAAACATCTTCATTGCTAAACAAGCTTCTTCAGCTAGTTGATATATTTGTCAGTGCATGGATTAACATATAGGGAAAAAAATTCTACATTTTCATAGAATAAAACCTAATTGCAAGGAATGAAAGCTATGTTTCCAAAGTCCTTATCATGTCGAATCCACTTTAGTCTATCAAAGTGAAACATCAGCTCTTACCTGTCATCTTATCATCCTATCATCTCAGAGCCAAGAACACATCTAACACACTCATGAACAATGTATCTATGGAAAGAAACAATGTCAATTACACTCTTGTTACCCTAATAACCTCCCCAAAAACTATGCAAAAATGTTGGGTGAGTCAATTGTCTTAATAACAAAATTAATTAACTCAAGAATAAATTATCAACCAAGGTAAGTCTTTTATTTCATTATTACTATGCAAAATATATGGAGGAAAAAAAACCAACTGGAATTGGATAATTCATAATTTTAAGCTTTCTTCTACAAGAGATGGCACATAATCAAACCAAAACATGTTTCCACTCTTCACACTTGGAGGAATTGAAATTAATTCATAAAAAACACATTGTTAAACCCTTATTTGGATAAAGATAACACTCTACACAAAATTCTAGAAATTAGATGACACTTTAAAATTATAAATGTGTAATAGAAATTGAACAGTAGAAGCACATAGTAAGTAAGGATCGATCTAGGACTACGTATACTGACACATGAGTAATATACATTAAGTATTGTTCAAGCTAACATCAATATATCAACAAGAATATATGACAATGATGAATTGAAATAATAGGAAGTAAAACTCCTTAAAATCTAATTGAATTAAAATAAATTAACTTCTCTACCTCTAATGACACAGTGAACTCTATTAAAGATGACAACCCTTCCTCTTTAGCAGGGAGTTGTTAAATCACAACTCACAACCTAGCAACTCAAAGATAGACCATGAACTTGCAGATATTGCATTAAATTTAGAAAGGAATTTATGAGATGTATTGTTACAAGAATTATGGTGGTAACCCCTTCCTATTCTAACCTTTTAACACCCCATACATTCTATCTTTCAATACATTTAGATAAGGAAAGAGAAGGGGGTGAATTGGACCCAATTCCCCCAAATCTGTATAGCATCAACTACTGACAAATTATAAAATATTGACTATGTTTGTTTTGGGAGATATTGGTTGTATAACAACTAAATATCACATTACATTTTATTTATTTATCATAGAATCATCTTAGAATAAGCTAGAGTTATTTCAATTTCTTATTGATAACTTTGTTTAGGAAGCAATCTATTAACGAGAATAACAAGAAAGAAACATTAGAAATAACTACATGTATCTTACAATCCACATTTTTTTGAATAATATACTTGTGTTTCACCTAAATTGGGATGTTCTTTCAGAAACACATGTTATGTATTTTCTAGATTCATCTTCATTTTTCCGCAAATTGTATCGAAAGTTTATCCCCTAATTCTTCCTCACATGATTTGTCCAAAGTGTAGATCATGACTAGGAGCCTAATGGAGTTGACTTGAGTATGAATTAGATAACATAAATCCTTTTCAACATCCTTCGGAACAAAGTTGATGCTCTATAATTTATCCTAGATATACATAGATATGCCAACCATGGAGCTTGATTACAATATCTACATATGAAAAAAAAAAAACAATGTTAGGAAAACCATCATCAACAAAACTAACAATAATCCTTTCTAATTAATCAATAATAAATAATAAATAATGATAATTAACTAATTCAACGCATAACATTTATGTGGCATATTCATAAAGAAACACATTGATATGGGTAATAGATATGAAAATAGCTATGGTAAAATGACTGAAAATCAGTGTTTAGAAATGTGATAAAGGTGACAATTTGGTGGCCTAAAAATCTACCTTTTCATGCTTATATACTAAATCATAATGGTGACCTCATCCTACCATGTGTCATGCTACCGAGCTACCACATCATCATATTGGCCATGTCATTTCCACTAGTATACAACCTTATTAGTCTATTGAAAGTGTTGTACTTGCCAACATTTAGGGGATGTCCCTGATATGAAGTACCAACTAGATCTCACATTGTATGGAGTATGAGTCCCAATAGTGGGTGGTAGTGTAATGCCTTGACTATGGTAGCATGAAAAGGTAAGTATGATAAATGTAGGTGAGAGGAAGTGTGTGACTCTACGAAGATTCAATTGTGATGCATGAAGGTTCTAACACATGGAGGTGAAAAGGAAGTGTGCCCCTTGAAATCCTATAATAGTACGCAACCTGAAATGAGAACACAAGAGAAATGACATCACAAGCTAAAATGTAGAATATTCCACAAGTTAAAGTGATGAGTCAATCCAACAACATGCATTCAATAAGATTCAAAAATTCATACAAATTAGTTCATAAGCAAATTCCTAAGTTTAATAACATACATTGCCAATACAAGAAGAGTAGTCCTACTATATTAACAACATATTCATGAAAGTGTGTTGCCTCTGATTTTATTATTATAAGTGAAAGATCCATCCATACATACACCATTGACGACTACTAGCCCCAATAGTGGAACATTATAGTCAAGAACACCCACTCCTCCAAAGAAGTATACTCGCTCTTCACTATGGAGAAGCCAAAGCTCTTCACAATACTCCCAAGCCTTTACTAAGCCTAAGCCTAGAAAAAAATTGGCTCCCAAAAGCCCCTTATATAAGTTTTGAGGTTGTATTTATAACAAAGGGTGGGGTGACCCTTGACATTCCCCTTTGTGACTCTTTGACCTGCTTCATTACTCATCAAATTCTTCACTAAATGACACGTTAAATTACATAATGAATTTTCATATTCCAATATTAACTCTTGGAAGATCACTTACAACATATTTACAAATAATATTACATTTCCCACATGTGTCCATATAAGAAAAAATAGGCTAGAGATGGCCTAACAAGACAAAACACTATGATTATGAAGTTTGGGGGGAATTCCAACTCAGCAACCTCCACTTAGTGCTTCTCAGTCACATATCAATGCCAAGCTTGGTATTGTGTCATGGTGTCCCCAAACTATTTGATGTTGTCTTTCTGGAAGCAGACTCTTTCCTCCATGGCATCTGGGTATATGGTCTTGGAACCTATGTCCAACTCATTCTAAAGCGTGAGTAATATGGTCTTGACCATGACAGGACCACTGATGTAATTTTTCATGTTGTGTGCACTCAACTACAAGTCTTCTCTAGTGGAATCTCCTCTTAGTTTCTCCAAGTGCTCATCGATCTCTAGTTTGACTTGGTTCTTAGGTTTAGCATTAGTGAGGAACCAATAGATGGTATCCTATGCTTTCTCACGATGACATCCAAACTGGTGTACAACCACACATATGAGTTATGTATGTTTCTGATCAATGAGGCAAGTTGCTCATTGTTCCATATCAGCATTCAGAGATTTTCTTCCTCTATGTCTGTCTGTGGATTCATCTTCTTCTCTAAGTCAAGACAAGGACTCTTTGTACCACATTTCCCATTATTGTACATGGGCAATCGAAGAATGTATGTTTTTTAGAGTGTGAAAAAAAAATGTCCACTCCTCTACGCCATGAAAATGGACAACTACTTTATGCATGGTGACAAATCTTTCATAGAGCTTCCTTAGGGTATCACCAATTGTTAATGCTTCAATAAGTATCGATGTCTTCATCTCCCCATAACGTGGAAACTACATTCTGCCTTGTTTCTTGGAGTTATTCTGCCTCTCGCATGGCCACCTGCAAGTTCTTTTCTAGTTTCTCATTCTCGATCGTTAGGTACTTAACATTTGATCTTATTTCTCCTATGTAGCCCAAGCTAGCTTCAACAAGGGAAGCTAGATGCTTGTTTGTTCTTGAAACTATCATCCTTTCTTTGATGAATGCATGTGATGCATGATCATCTAGAAAGTGCTTCCTCCACATCTATATAATATTCTTTTTCAACTCATTAAATGATAGATTGTACGCATCCATGCTCGAATGATAATCAAGGAGAACAACATCTCCTTGCTCGCTCAGGGTTGGTTCTGACATTGGAGGTGGTTGAGATTGAGAGATGACGTGTGGTTCTCTTAGCATCAGATTAATGTCTTTATTATGTGGCTCCTATTCCAACTCCATGTCTTTCACTTCAAACAGTTTCTCAATTTTCTAAGAAAGCTCTCGATCCTACATCTATTCACCCTCTTCCTCAGTTGTTGGCTATTATGACTCATTAAATTTTATCGACGTTGTTTTCTTGGTCATCACGCCTTGCCTTTTCTCTTCTTCATAATTCTCATTCTCTGCTCTTTCTCTCTTCCTTAACTCTTTTTCTTCATTCAACTTCTTCTCTATCTCTTGTAGCCTGAGTTCTGCTTCTTGTAGCCTCTAATTTTCTCTCTTCATTTTCTCTTCTCTCTTCATTAGGTGCTCCCTCTTTTCTTCCACTGCCAAAGATGGATTCTCTACGATACAATCTTCCTTCATCTTGTAACTTTTCTCTCCCTCTTGATTTTCAACAATCCTCATGTTTCCCTTATCCTACACTCGATTGTTCCCTTCTATTGTCATTGTGGTTGTCCAAAGATGTATTTAATCTGTTGTCATGTTAGTGTTGTTGTCTTCTCAATAAAAAATTGAGTATATGAATAAACTAGTAGATAAAATCTTATTCACTCAACTGCTTCCCTAGTACTGCTCTTGACGGTTTCCTTTGATGTAGCTCTCTTGGATTCCATGTTAATTGTGACCACTAGAGAGATGGTCAACAACTATTGTACCTATGGGACAGAGAGGACAGTCATGGTAATCAAATGTTAGCTAAAAATAATAAAAATGCCAAGATAAGATAAAGCAGCAAATTGAGGTCATGATACGAAGGATGGCACAATTTTTACTGACAAAGGTGAGAGAATGACTATGGGAACTGCGCATTGCACAATTTGAGTAGTCGATGTGGGGGCTTGATCACTATAACTGCGAAATGTGCAATTCAGCCTGGGCCACAACTTGGGAGAGACTACTCATTGCAAATTCTCAGTAACCAAGCTAGGAGACTGGCTGCTAAAACTATGCAATGTGTAGTTCCAGCCAGGCTAGGCTAGGCTCTGCACAATTCCATAATCCAATCTAGAGGCTCGAGTCTCCAGATTGTGTGCATAGTGAAATCTAGGCAAGAGGAACCCAGATCTTCCAAAGGGAGTGTGGAAAAAAAGAAGATCTGAATGATGGTGTGAAGATTAGTGTTGACCTAACTATGTGTAGATTCTTTCATGTGAAACAAGTGCAATAATTGATTAAAATTAAGGAAAATGAAGCATGTGAGGAGAGTCACCGCAATGACAATTGTTGGTGCAAAACAAGAAAAGTCATGTGACACCTAGGAAAGGTAATCTATAACTTGAAAAAACACTTATACAAGCTAAAAGAAGTAAAAAGGTTAACAATTATGCAAAGAAACAATTGAAACACACTCACACAAGCTAAACAATAGAAACAAACATAAAAACAAAAAAATACGACAAAAGCAAAAATCACCTGGAAAAGCGACGACAATGCTCTGAAGGTTCCTTGATATCCTCAGGAATGTTATAGCTTAATGATCAAATGTAAAAATCAGATCTATAGGCATCCATTACCTAGAATTGAGAAAATTGGAATTTATGACACGCATGTCTGAGATCAAGGACAAAAGAGACACTTGGTAGAAACTTCTAAAGATACCATTGTGCCACCTTGGAGAAACTAATAATAGATCCCTACTTCCTAGGGATGTTTTTTCCATTAAGTTTTCTTTATTTTCTTGGGGGGGGGGACTTTCAATGCACAGTGCTGGGAGAGACAAGACAGTTTTGGTAACTGGGAAACTTTCTAGCTCAATGCACTACACACTTTCCAAGCTCAGTGACGGTTGCACAATATTTGGGCTCAGTGTTGGTCTAACCCTCAATGAATATGAATTTCCATAGCTGAAGGTGCACTACTAGTCAGGACTACACAATTCCCAATAGTAAGGGAAGTTGACTTCAAGAATCATGCAGTTCCCTGAGGAAAACCTAGAACTATTGTGGGACCAAGTCAGGAGATCAAATTATGGGTTATAAAATGACTTAAGTGAGAAAACATAAGCCAAGGTGAAAAGGATAAGTCTCGATTAAAGCATGGACACTTGGATCAATGCAAGATGACATGTTGTGGTTTAGAAGGAAGGATCCATAATTGAAGCATAGGAAAAATTTTGGAGTGTGGTTGTAGCTGCTACAACACAGTCATGTTTTGAACTATTTGGTATTTGGTTTCTTTTCCATTTTTCTCCTTCCTTTAATTATCAAAGGAGAAAATTCCAAAATACAAAGTTATTATGGAACCATAGTTTTAGGTGAATAGTTAAAGTGGACGTATCATGCCCTCAGATGTGTATATGTTTCACATCCCTAGATATCCTTATCCCACAAATGAGTTTAAATTGATCCGATAGTTGATTCTCTCCAAAACACGCCAAAACATTTATGCCTTAGATGATGTAGATTCCTAAAGAATTCAGACAATCTCAATGACGTAGATAAGTATAAATGAATATGATATCCAACTCTTTTAGCTATGCGGCAACCTATTTGAGCCTTTGATTTCTTGGATGCCCCTATATTCTTTGAATCCTTCTACTTCTTCCAAACTTTCATTTACTTCAAGAGCCTATTTCTCATCAATCTTGGGAAATTTGACTAAGTTTCATAAAACGTTGGAAAGGGCTCTAAGGGGACTATCCAACTAGACCTATGATCTCCTTATTGAATATAATAGAATAACCCAAAAATACCCTTCAATATAATATATGAACACACATCATTGTACTTTCTAGATTTCCTTTGAACTTATGGGGCCTTAACATGAATGACCAGGTTTGTCATCAGTGAAAACCAATCTTGCAATCTCCTCGATAGGGGGAAGTAGGCAGGTCAACTGAAATGATGAATTATTTTTGTGTGATGAACACAAAAGTGGGAATGGGAGCACTAAGAGAAGGGAATAAACCGAGGTAGGGAGAACTTGGACATATAAAGGACATGGATGGTGGATTTTGTAGTTGAGAGGTTGTTGGATAGGTTTAAGACACACTATAGTTATGGTTTAACTTGAGTGCAGAGGGCTAGGGAACTGTGGAGGTTCCCTAGGCCTAGAAGTCAAATAGACTACCTAGTTGGTAGGGTAACATATTCAATCGGGTGGTCCCAGTAGGAGCAACATAACCAAGACACCATAATGTTGTATTATTCTTCTCAATTTTTAAATTATGTAAATTGTTGTAAATTAATTTTGTTACATACTTTTATATGCTATTGAAAAAAATATATGTATATTGTGTTTAAATATGTTATTCTCTTATTCTATGAAACTAAATATGTGAAATAAATGGTTAAGGGTAATAGGTTGGGTCTTCGCAACTGATAACAAGATATGTTGTAGGAAACCTTTATAGGATAATTATCCCAATTAGAGGGTGAGGCCCCTCTACTATTTATTTCTTTGGAATGAAAATAATTCGTGTACAAGTTAGGAAGGCACTCTTTACGGAGCTATTTGAGACCTATGGCTTGATAAATTACTACAGAAAAGAACCTTGTTTTCTATGCTCTCTCATTTCAAATTCCAAGGTGTTCTTGTGTATTATGAAACACAATACATTATAAATGAATGGAACCCCTTTTCCACATAGTGATTTGGATATAACATAGCCCAATAGCCAACTAGGGGCTAAATTTTACTCCTTCAACTCTCACATAGAGTTTCAAAATTTATCCTTTTGGAGAACTAGTCATAATATTCACATGGTTAAGGAATTTTCCATGCAAAACAATGGTTTATGTGGCATCCTCTCAAATTATGATGGTCAATCATGATATGTCAACTTATAGGAGGCATAATATTTGTGTACACACTCCCATTGATGTCTTTCTTGAATCATTAGAAAGGTTTCAAAGTGCAGAATAACATCATATGGTTTGGAAGTTATTTGGGAAATTTCTACCCCTCAAAAACATCATTATGGCCTTCAAATGGTAGTAGAATGTTTAAGATCAAAATTCTCTACGATGAAACACATCGATACAAATTTCTCATGTAAGTTCATTCCTTAAAATTTTCAACTTGGAAAGAACTGATATGGATGAAAAATTATATAATGATCTAATCTATATCATCTAATATTATGTCCTTACATTGAAAGGCTATTATTTTATCCTGTTGTAATAAATTTTATGAATGAGTACACCACCCATCTCTCTCACAATCTTCAAATATAAGTTACCACCATTATAGATAGATTGTGCTCTATAGTATTCTATTATTTTATCCATTAATAGAAGATTGGATTTCACTATATTGTTGTGCTTTCTACTATATCTATTTTTGGGCATTCCATTTTTTTTCTTGGTTATGATTTCATTCCCTATACAACCCATATGAGTGATATCAAAACAATCTAGTACACATTATTTTTCAGTGAATATCGGTAATGATATTAGGGTATAGAGGGTTGGGTCTCAAGTGTAACATTTTTTCTTCCAAAGAAACCTCTCATTTCAAAAGAAATGAGATATGATGAAGTAGGAGATCCTATGAAGTTAATTGTTGAGGAAGAACTTACACTACAAAGAAATAAGATAATAGATAATTTGACCTATATCTTTCAATGACTATCAATGGTAGTTGAGGCACCTTCCACATGTGAAAAATTTAGAGGTGTGACACCCTTGAATGTTCAAGTTAAATTTGATATCCCTTTATTTGAATTCCAAAAATATGGATATGATTTAACAAATGGTTAAATATATCAAAGGGATATAAATATATCCAATAATTTCTTGAAAATCAAAATATTTACTACGTGCTCCTAAAATCCCCTGTCCATGTTAGAAATTGGTGTGATGGTTATTAGGATAGATGAAATGAGGATGAGTCTCCACTAATCAAGGTACAACCCGATTGGATGGAATTTGTTGTTTTTATTAAGGCATAATTCTACCTTGTAGGGAACTATAATGATCAATACACATGATGGACAACTATGCAACATGGGAAAGCCTAGAGAATGCTAGTGTACACCAATATATTCCATATCTTACGATCAAATATAGGATATGATACTTTGAGTGGAATTTTTTTTTGAAATACCATAGTATCATACATAGGTACATCGAAAAAATATGAATTTCTTACAAATATCCTCATTAGGAGACAATTATTGATATGTTGTGAAAATTGAGTAAACATATAAGAAATGGAATCAATAGGAGTTTGGCCATGAAATTCCACCACAATGGGATATTGAAAAATGTGGCCCTAAACTATATAAGAAGGATAAAATAAGTGATATTAACCTTGAGAAATCTATCACAATTCACAAGAAGATAAGGGTAATGGGAGGTTCAATATGGACATTGGAAAAATATATGAGTTCTAAAATATCCCCTAGATCAAAACTAATGAATGTCACTGAAAAAAATCATAGATAGATGAGTTTAGTAAAAAAGAAACAAAATTGTCATATATTCTCATTCAAAGTAGGCTAAAGGAATGAATAGTATTTATTTAAAGTTTAGTGCTACCATCATGAACAAAAATATCCAATCAAAAGGTTCATAGGATCCTAAGGATGGGTAGTGCCTTTTCCATTCACAAATGTGTTTGAAGAGGACCCAACTAAACTTCATTATTGATAGCGGGAGATGAAAACAACCTAGTCTTATATTAGGTCATCAAGAGATAGAATTTTACAATAGAGGAAAACCCCAACCATATAACATCATTATTTTTATCCATGTGTGAGACATCCACATCATCTAGTAATGTTGTGTGATGTAGAACATCAAGCCCTCCAAAGATGAAGTATCATGCAATATTTCATCGCTTGAAGTTCGTGTTGTTATTTTAAGACAACCTTATATGTGGACAAATCATGTTGGTTACAAGTGATCATATTTATAGGGTATTGGTAGTTAATCCAACTACTAAAATTTCATTAATCTTGACAAAATATTACAAAAAGGAAGTCTCTCAAACTACAAAGTTTATAGACGTCATGTTTCAAGAATATTGTGAATGAAAGGTCATTGTGACAAACATAGCCTCAACATGGGACCTCTCTACATAGTATATGTAGGTGGAAAAGATTGTAGATTCATATAGATATGTCCTTGATTCGCCTATAAGGATTCCTCTGGAATGCTAAAAGTAAATACTTTGTCTAATGGACAAATATATATATATATATATCTATATCTATATATATATATATATATATATATATATATATATATATATATATATATATATATATATATATATTCTCTCTTTAAAAAAATGAATAAATAGAATTTTAGATCCATGAGCTCATCTAAAAGGCCAAACTAAACCAAATTTCTTTCCTTGTAGGAGCCCAGTTAGGTTGATGCATAAGAAGGATAGAACATGGAGACTTCGTATTAATTATAGAGCTTGAAAAAATCACTATTAACAATAGGTACCTTATCTCCGATATTGTTGTTGATGAGCTTAAGGTTTCCAAGTTCTTTAGTATGACTGCTTTAAATTAAAACCGCCACAAATTTCTAATTGAACAAACTAATATATGAAAGATAGCCTTCAAATCTAAATAATGCCATTTTGAGTGGATGTTCATACCTATGAACTTGATTTATGCTTTAGAAATATCTATGAGTTTGATGGATGATATCCTAGAGATGTTCATGAACCATTTTATGGTTATGTATTTGGAATACATCATCATATTTAGAAGAATGTAATTAGAACATTTTCAATGCATTGAGAAGGTCTTGAGCACCGTAAAGAAACACAATTTTATGCTAGTATGGATAAGATGGAATGAAAAAAATTAGTATTTCAAAAACATCATAGGTGAACAAGGGTGCACGTGGACCTCGAAAAGATCCAAGTATTAGGATTGGCCATGGCCAATGACTCTAATTTATCTTTGTATGTTCTTTTGAATTTCCAACTTCTATCAAAGGTCCATTTTATATTTCCCTCATGTCACTTGAGCATTAATTCAAATTAGTGTAACATACTCCCTATTATCCCTAGACCTTACTATGGGTAGAAGGAAGAAATTACTCTAATGACCCACACTCCAATGTCTTGTTATGGAAATAAGGTCTTCTTTTTTTTTATCTTTTCCAACTTCCTCAAAAATTAAAACTGGTGACATCATTGCATTCATCTAATCGAGACCCTTCAAATGATATAAAAGTTTCCTTAATCTGGCTCTTGGATCAAAATATATGGTCGATTAAGAACTGGCCTATTAGATAATGTCATATGATCAGGCCTACCATGTGGTACCCACATGTCTAGCTAAGTCATGAACCACATCGCAATTTCTGACTTGTTCATGATCAATGTCACATTATGTTAGTTGCTGACCCATATATATATATATATATATATATATATATATATATATATATATATATATATACATATATCTTATGGGCCAGGATCATGGAAGGTTGAAACACAACATGAATGGGTCAGCAAGTAACATAATGTGACATTGATCATGAACAAGTCAGCAATTGCAATGTGGTGCATGACTTAGCTAGACATGTGGGTACCACATGGTAGGCCTGATCATATGGCATTATCTAATAGGCCAGTTGTTAATCGACCATATATTTTGATCCAAGAGCCAGATTAAGGAAACTTTTATATCATTTGAAGGGTCTTGATGAGATGAATGCAATGATGTCACCAATTTTAATTTTTAAGGAAGTTGGAAAAGATATATATATATATATATATATCTATATACATATATATATATATATATATATATATATATATATATATATATATATATATATATATATATATATATATATATATATATATATATATATATATATATATATATATATATATATATATATATATATATATATATATATATATATATATATATATATTGTTGGACAATTGGCAATGTTTCGATGGTTAGTGGCCCTGACTATGTTGGCATTCATGTCAACTGGACCAAAACTAAATATAGAGGTAGCACTTGGTGGTATTAATGAGAATGTTGTTCAAGGGGTGTCCCATGGTTGTTGCAGTTTTCTATAGAGAATTATCACAATAGAAGGCTTACTAGTGAATCCATAAAAATGTGACTATGATGGTCAAGGAGTCCCAAATGTTAGACTATTTTTTCCCGTGAATTTAGTTCACATGCTATTATTTATCACATAGTCGGATAGTTCTATAGAAGAGATTTCCAATGGTATGCTGGGCTCTAGAAATGTCCTTCTCAATCAACAGTTATAGTCAGTTGAAATTGGCAAACCAGAAGGATCATTCACTCAGGACTTAGGAAGATTTTGAACTAAGGTCGAGACTTAGGTGACTCAATCCTAGTCAGAGATAAGCCCGTGAGACAAAGCCCCGACTCTCGACCCCTAACCTGTGTGGAACCAAATCCAAGTTGGGAGGATGGTCTAGTCATGCTAATCAGATGTTGGGTATTGCAACAAGGTTGAGTACGAAGAATGAATCCTTGTCTCCCAACCCTTGACCTATGTGGGACCTACTATAGGTAATCTGGCAGATAACGTCAACGTGACATGACAGTAAAAAGGACACATGGTAGGAATTTTTTACATTTTCAGATGGCATAGTTGACCAAATTTAGGTGACACAACTCACCATACAGAAGGATCCACATGGCTTGGATGATGTCAACATGACATACACTGATGGTGTAGTAGAACCTTCAATTTTGCGTTGAGGGGTTGTTTTGTGAAGTTTTTCCTATGTATTTAGTTGTTGGTATTGAATGAATAGAACACACCAAAAATAGTGGAAATGATCCATAGTCGGGCCTATAGGAGAGTCAAGGATCTAGGCTAATACAAATGCACAAGTAGGGAGATTAGGTTGACTCATGACCTCTTGACCAAGATTAAAATGTGTGTCCTAGAATTAGTTTTTCATGGTCTTCATTTGTTATTGGTGACTTACTTCATTGTGTTATAGGGTCAAAGATAGTGTCAATATTAATCGAAAATGTAGAGAAAATAGACAAGTCAACAAAGAGCTCGGCTTGTAGAGAAAATTTAATGGGCGTGGCTTAAACGAAAACTAGAGTTCCCTAATATTTGTTACACACCATGAAGAATTAAATGACAAATATGGTTGCATGTAGAAGAGGTTGAATTGAAAAAATAAAGTCATGCTTTAGGTATAGGTTGTTCACTGGGATGAATTTGTAAGCATGGAACATGTCTCTGGAGTGCATGATTTTACTGAGAATCAATTATTTGCATAGAGAATCACTCAAAAGATCATACATTGCATTAAATGAACTATCGTGAGTGAGAACACAAGTTATAGTAGAATGGGGATCCTTGGTGAAGTGTGTAAGAAACCTTATTGAGAAACCACATGCCATACCATTTGGGGGAATGCATAACTGTTGAGTGTTACAAAGTGCAGTTTTGTAGGTGTGTGAATGAGCTAATAATTCATTGAGAGAAGGTGCATCATAAAGTTGAGACTTAAGCTAGTTGAGTAACAAAGAGCATAGTTCAAAGGAGAAATGGGGAGGTTAAGGAAATAAACGGGTATCAGAGAAAACCATTTTTGTATTTATATGCATGTGCATTTAGCTCTATTTTCAGTTTGAAAATTGTATGAAAAGTATAAAAATGTCTAGAGAAATTAGTTTTCTACATTCATAAAAGTTTCATGCCTCTTTGAATGTAGTGCATTTCTATCTTAAGGGGGTTGGTGCCTCTTGTGAGTGTGTGCTCACAAAAGAAATGATGTAAATAAGTAGGTGCCTAGCTTATATCATAACAACAATCAGATTGGTGGTTTTCTCCCCTTGGGTTTGCACATGCGAACATTTTTGTCAAGTGTATGATTATCATGTAATGGATTGTATGTGCATGTGAACGCCTTAACATATTGTTCACTTTTTTTGTGTATCAATGCTTCCGTAAGTAACTGACAATAGTCAAACGAATTAAATACTTATACTTAAAGTTTTAAGAATCTCACAATTACTAATTCAACCCCCTCTAGGTAATTCCTTATTCAAAGAATTGTATATATATATACACTAGAACATGTAAGTTGGGCGGGCCACCCTTTCCACCTCACGCAAGGAATAAAACACAGGGAGTTTTGCACCCAACACCAACATAAATTGTGAATGTAGGGGCATTAAGGTGACATCATTTAATTTTATTGTTGGGGTGATGTCACACCGTCCATGTGGTTTCACTTTGGGAGTGCCACATGTCCGTCATCTACTATCTAGTTAACCCTGCCACAATCCCAAATCCAGGTGACATGTATCTTGCCTCCTATATAACTACGTCACCTTAAATCTACTTACTTGCAACACTAGGGATGGGACCCACTAGTCCTTCATTGACAGGTAAAGTTTAAATTGACATTATAAAAAATATATGGGATCCATCCAATGGTGGGAGTACCATGTCGATTCTATGACGAAGATCAGAAGGGATGCCCCCAAAATGTGATTCATCCTAGTGCTTAAAACTCAATGAGCTCTGCATCAACCTCTACTAGAATTCTCAAGGATAACTACTCTAGGATGAAAATTTTTCCATTGCTTAGTGGCTTTGTCTCTTATCAGTTTTTGAGACCTTGTAGTTCTTGGACATAGCACTTGTTCACCTAGGCATCATGCTTGGGTCTCCTTACTCCTCTAGGAAATGAACTTTCATCCCATGGCATATGATAATATGTAAATGTTTGGGGATATTTCCCCACCCATAGTGCTCTATCACGATTCTATATTATGCATGGTCATTTGTAACTTCAGGGCGAAAGTCCTTAACACCTTGAGGACTCAGCCTGGAAAAATTATATGTTAGGTACCTATACTACTAGTGCAACCTCTTATTGTTATTTGTGCAGCCCCCTTACTATATTGTTGTGCCCATGTAGTCCCCATATTGTTATTATATTACCTTTACATTATTATTGTTATGTCAGCTTTGATTATATTATGACCCCTTAGACTTCTATATATAGAAAGGAGGTCTTGTCACTTGTATCATCCAAGAATTGTTCATTTGTGTAATGTAAAGGAGGATGCCCCCTTGAAGAGGCTTATTTCTAAGGTGTTGATCTATATTTTCTTTCTTTTTGTGAGCTCTTTTCATAACATTTGGTATCAGAGCTTTAGATTTTAGGGTTTTGTTGTTCCAAACAGGTCATCCTGGTATTTTCGCTATAACATTTTTTATGCGACATTCCAGAAGCGAAACGAAAAACCCATTTGATATGAAATTACACTGAACCTTGGGTCTGAATTTTAGATCTTTTGTCACTATATTTTCAGAGTTATGATCTCAGGAAGTTAGGGTTTTTGCAAGCTCCAGAATTTCATCTAAAACAGGCCATCATGGAATTTTCGCTATAACTCTTTTTCTGTGAAGTTTCAAAAGCTAAGAAAAAAACCCATTTGATAACAAATCGGTTGGAACCTCGGGTTTGAAGCTTAGACCTTTTCCCACTATTCTTGTGGATATATGATCTGAGGAAGTTAGGGTTTTTGCATACTCTCGAATTACATCCTAAACAGGTGACCTTGGGAAAATCATCAGAACTTTATCTTTGAGCATAAAATTTAAATTTTGTATGAAGGTACAAAAAGAGGACAGTTCGTGTTTTGTTTGGGTATAATTTTTAGAACCTAAAGTTGAAATATTGACACGCGGCACGTGTTGGCATTATGACACATATGTTGTACTTGATGGCAACCCACTCATCTCAGATGATAAATTATAGTGCAGCAAAGTTCATGCACTTTCATGAAGATAAAAGTTTATTTCATGAAAAAAAAGAAAAGTTTCCTTCATGTAGAGAAACGTTCACGCACTTATATGCAGAGAAAAGTTTATTTCATGTAGAGAAAAGTTCACGCACTTTTATGCAGAGAAAAGTTTATTTCATGTACAGAAAAGTTCACGCACTTTTATGCAGAGAAAAGTTTATTTCATGTAGAGAAAAGTTCACGCACTTTTATGCAGAGAAAAGTTTATTTCATGTAGAGAAACGTTCACGCACTTTTATGCAGAGAAAAGTTTCACGCACTTTCATGCAGAGAAAACTTCCTTTCATGAAGAGAAAATTTCACACACTTTCATGGTTGGCTCATGGTATTAGTCCGACATTTTTTGATCCTATGGTTTTGGTCCGTGCTATTGCATCCAAAAGTGTTGATCTCACGCACTTTCATGGTTGGTTCATGGTATTAGTCCGACATTTTTTGATCCTATGGTTTTGGCTCATGGTATTGCATCCAAAAGTGTTGATGTCATGCACTTTCATGGTATTAGTCCAACCGTTTTTTGATCCTATGGTTTTGGACCGTGGTATTGTGGAAGGCCTAAGACTATAAAAGAGGAAGGAGATCATTTGGCAAAGAATCATCGAATGAATTGAATATCTAATAAGTGCTAGATCTGAAATATTTGTGATTGGGTTATGGTGCAGATCTGGATCTGAATGAAGGAGGAACCTTAGCGCATAAAGGAGGATAAGTTCTTTTGATGGGTCATAATCTTTATGCTTGAATAATAGTATCTTTGCATGATTTTGATCTGTTATATGAGGCGCATGCTTGATCTATAAATCTGACAATCTGGGTTAATTAGTGTCTGAATATTTGAAAGAAGGAATAATCCTTTATAGATCTGCACACAGGTTTCAGGTTGTTGAAGTAGCGTATATCTTTAAATTATGATCTAGCTGCCTTTGTCTATTGTTACAGTATTCTGGGTTCAGAATTTGGTGTGTGGTTACTGTTACTGTGTTCTGGGTACAGCTGTCAGAGAAGTGTTTACTTGATTCAATGCTAGTTGGGAAAGGAGATTGTTTGATGCAAATATACTTGATGATTGATTGATGTTCATGGATCCAGTCTGAAAATTTATGAAACGTGGTCCCTGGAAGAAAGAGAAGGTTGTAGCCTTCAGTAGGCCAGTACCTACGTACTAGTATCTTGGCTAGTACAAGAGCTAAGGGGGTTGTAGCTCCCTTCCAGGAGAAGCTGGAGAACGAGAGAGGGTTGTAGCTCTCTACAGGTTGTAGCCTACGTACTGGTAAAGGACTGCACCAGTACAAAATCATTGTAAAAGGAATTTTCTAATTGAAAGAAGATAGAGACATATTGCAGCAGGTGGTTTTCACCCACATTGGGTTTCCACCTTATATCTAGTGTTCTTTTGTGTGACTATTTGATTTTCTTGTTCCTGCTCATTATTTTATGATACTGACATACAAAGTAATGATCAATATTTGAAGAATTATTCAAAGTATAAATAAGGAAGATATATTGAAAAGAATTTGATAATACTGATTCA
Organism: Pinus tabuliformis; assembly: GCA_031772625.1. Classification (NCBI taxonomy): domain Eukaryota; kingdom Viridiplantae; phylum Streptophyta; class Pinopsida; order Pinales; family Pinaceae; genus Pinus; species Pinus tabuliformis. The sequence continues at coordinate 1,666,697,035 of CM062819.1, read as the reverse complement.
CCCCCCCTCTCAGTATTATTTCCAACAATTAGTATCAGAGCAGGTCCTTCTGAAGAAGCTTGATCGCTTGAAGGAAGATCTAACATCATGAGCAACTACGAGAGGGAAGCATCAATCAGGCCACCGATTTTTGATGGGACAAACTTCGTATATTGGAAGGTAAGAGTTACTACCTATCTTCAATCTTTGGGTATAGAAGTATGGGACATTATAGAAACAGGGTATACTTTTCCATCAGCTACTCCTACAGATTCAGCTGAGAAGAAGAAATATGAAACAAATGCAAAGGCGGTTAATACTCTTCTAGGATGTCTATCTCAATCTGAATTCGTGAAGGTTATCCAATATAAATCCGTAAAAGAAATATGGGACAAGATTGTTTTGAGCTACGAAGGAGATGAACAGGTAAAACGTGCAAAACTTCAAACCCTCAAGATTCAGTATGAGAATCTCAGAATGTATAATGATGGAAGTGTGGCTAACTATTTCGTTCGGGTAGATGAGATTGTTAATTGTATGAAAAACTTGGGTGAAGAAATAAAAGAGACCTTTGTGGTTGAAAAAGCCCTAAGATCATTTTCCCCCAAGTTTGAATCTAAAGTATCTGCAATAGAAGAAAAGGAAAATCTACGAACTCTTACTATGTCTCAGCTACACGGAATTCTAGCTGCTTATGAAATGAGAAAAGGAGGTCCATCAGACAGGAGAGAAGCTGCTTTTAAGGCTTCCGGCAAAGGAGACTACTATGAATTAAGTCACGTGCCAGAAGAAGAAGAATAATCAAATTTTGTTAGAAATCTTCAATGGGGTACTTGAAGGTTCAGAGGTAAGCTACCTTTTAAATGTTTTGCTTGTGGAAGAGCAGGTCATTATGCTACCAAATGTCCTCATAAGGATAAGATTGACAAAGGAAAGGAACCTGCTAGATGGAACAAGAAACAGAATGCAAATAAGAAAAGCTACTACACTCATGAAGACAGTGATGGTCTATCAAATAGTGGTGAAGATGAACGATGTAATGACTATAAACTTTTAATGGCATTTGAAGATGATGATTACATGGATGCTATAGATGTGGATAGTTTTTATGAAGAGATTTCTAGACTTAAGACATGTATAGAAGAAAAGAATATGATCATTGATACTCTACAATTTCAAATTGATGAAAAAGGAAAATATCTTGAAAAGTTAGAAGGTGAAATTGTTGATCTTAGAAAAGAAATTAAGAAAACAAAGGCTATTAATCTTAAGTTTGTCAAAGGATCTGAAACTCTGGATGAGATCATCAATGTACAACGTTCTCGCTAGACAAGACAGGTCTGGGGTATAATGGAGAAACATCTCAAGCATCCACCTCAAAGAGTTATCTTGATGCAGCAAGAAGGAATGAGCAAAAGCACAATGGAGATCACCAGGTAAAGCAGGGATGAATTACATCAAGAACGAACAAAGACTATCAAGTAAACCAGGGGCAATCTGTCTTAAGGATGAACAAAAGCTACAACCAGCCACAGGTAAAATCTTCTCAATAAGGAAAGCATGCAAATATCAGGCAGTTCGTGGTCTTCCAGATATCAAAATTCCAGACAACACCATATGCAAATCATGTCAGTTTGGAAAGCAAACCAGAACTAACTTTCCAGAGAAGGAAGGATCAGCTTGCATGCCTCTTGAGCTAGTCCATACAGATGTATGTGGTCCATTTAGGAAAAGGACACCTCGAGGAGAAGAATACTTGATATTATTCATTGACGATTTCTCCAGGTTTGTTTGGTTAGGACTTATGAAGCACAAAGATGAAGCATTCGAGAAATTCAAATCCTTCAAAGCCTTGGTTGAAAATGAATCAGGTTACAAAATTAAGTGCCTTAGGTCTGACAGAGGTGGGGAGTTTACCTCAAATGAATTTTTCGATTTCTGTGAAGAACATGGGATAAGAAGAGAATTCTCTACAGCTAGAACTCCTCAGCAAAATGGAGTGGTGGAAAGGATGAACAGAACAATCCAACAAATGGCTCGTGCTATGCTGGATGAGTCTGGAACTCCCGCAACTTTCTGGGGTGAAGCCGCATATGATGCGGTTGTTATTCTCAACAAAACAAATGTCCGAGTGAGCAACACTCAAACTCCTCATGAGCTCTGGTATGGTGAGACTCCTTCGGTAAAGCACTTGAAAATCTTTGGGAGCAAATGCTATATTAAGAATACTGATGAGCAACTTGGCAAACTTGAACCTAGAGCAGATGAAGGCATTCTTCTTGGTTATTCTCCACATAGCAAAGCATATAAGTGCTACAATAAAAGACTTGGAAGAATTGTTGACAGCATTGATGTAGTGGTTGATGAAAAGGGATACATTCCTAGGCAAGTAAATCATGAAAATATCGAAGAAGATGAAGACTACCCTCAAAGACAGAATGATGAAGAAGAAGAACCTCAAGGAGCACCAGAGGAACAGATAAGAATAGAAGAGAAGACTCCATCCCGGTACGTTCAGAAGAATCATCCAGAATCTCAGATTTTGGGGTAGAAAGAAGCAGTTGTACAAACAAGAAGAACAATTGCAGAAGCTTCAAGCTATTTGGCATTACTCTCCTCCACTGAACCACAAAATGTAAAAGAGGCATGCAAAGACGAATGTTGGGTCAAAGCAATGGATGAAGAACTTGAGCAGATCGAAAAGAACAACACTTGGGAGTTGGTTCCTAGACCAAAGGATAAGAATGTTATAGGGACAAAATGGGTCTTCAAAAATAAGTTGAATGAAAATGGGGAAGTAATTATAAATAAGGCAAGACTTGTTTGTAAAGGGTATGCGCAATAAGAAGGAATAGATTTTGAGGAAACTTTTTCTCCTGTTGCAAGACTTGAGGCCATCTGAATGTTCCTTGCTCTCTCAAGCTTTCAAAAGTTCAAAGTATTTCAAATGGACGTGAAATCAGCCTTTCTGAATGGAGACTTAGAAGAAGAAGTATACATTGAGCAGCCAGATGGGTTCATTCTTGGAAATGATCCAAATCTTGTATGCAGACTGAAAAAGGCTCTCTATGGTCTTAAACAAGCTCCAAGGGCTTGGTACTATCATTTGGACAAATATCTTCATCAACAAGGTTTTTCAAAAGGATCAGCAGATAGAAATCTTTATATAAAAATTGAAAATGACAAATTGCTAATACTTGTTGTGTATGTAGATGACATTATCTTTGGCAGCAATGAAGAATCTATGAGTCAAAGCTTTGCCTTGGTGATGCAGAAAGAATTCGAAATGTCCTTGCTTGGAGAATTGACATATTTTCTTGGCCTGCAAATCCAACAAAAGGAAGGAGGGATCTTCTTGTCTCAAACCAAGTATCTCAAGCAGATTTTGAAGAAATATGGCATGGAAGACGCAAAACCAGTATGTACACCCATGGTCATAGGATGTAGCCTCAGTGCAAATGATGAATCAGCAACAGTACATCAACCAACCTACAGATCTATGATTGGAAGTCTACTTTATTTGACAGGAACTCGACTAGACATCATGCATGCAGTGGGAATAGTTGGAAGATTTCAGGCAAATCCAAAGGAAACTCATCTTCAGGCAGTAAAGAGAATCTTCAAATATCTTCAAGGGACTCAAAATTATGGCTTATGGTATCCTAGAGATACAGATCTCACACTTCATGCTTATACTGATGCAGATTGGGCCGGAAGCGTGGATGACAGGAACAGCACAAGTGGTGGTGCATTCTTTATGGGTTCCAGATTAGTATATTGGTTCAGCAACAAACAGAGTTCGATTGCCTTGTCTACAGCTAAAGCAGAATATGTTGCTACTACATCTTGCTGCACTCAACTCCTTTGGATGATGCAGACCTTGCAGGATTTTCAAATCACTTGTACACCACCCATCTCCATCTTATGTGATAATACAAGTGCAATCAGCATTTCAAAGAACCCAGTCATACATTCAAAACCCAAGCACATACCAATCAAGTATCACTTTCTCCGGGAACAAGTGCTTGAACAAAAGGTCAAGTTGGAGTATGTTCCTTCTAAGGAACAGGTTGCTGATATACTCACCAAACCATTGCCTAGGGAGACCTTTGAATACCTCAGGAAAAAGCTGGGGGTTGTTGATGCATCATCTTGTTGTTGAATCTCTTCTGATTGTTGGTTGTACGCAAGGTTCATCTGAAGTATATGCGTACATGTGCTGGGTTGCGGATTGGTCAAAGATCGAATGGCACAGGTTCAGGGGGAGCATATCATGCATTGTTGGCATTATGGAGGAAGAACAGAAGGAGATCATGGATGCTGGTCTGAATATTGCTGCAATACGTCTCTATCTCTTTCATGTTCATTTATGGTGTTTGATGGATTATGGTTCTTCTTTGCAGATCTGGTTTATAGTCAGGGGGAGCATGTTCTTAGGGGGAGCATAACCCTTTGCCCTTGATGTCAAAGGGGGAGAATGATTGGTTGTTGTTGCCATCAAGTCCAAAGGGGGAGATTGTTGGCATTATGATACATATGTTGTACTTGATGGCAACCCACTCATCTCAGATGATAAATTATAGTGCAGCAAAGTTCACGCACTTTCATGAAGATAAAAGTTTCTTTCATGAAAAAAAAAAGTTTCCTTCATGTAGAGAAAAGTTCACGCACTTATATGCAAAGAAAAGTTTATTTCATGTAGAGAAAAGTTCACGCACTTTTATGCAGAGAAAAGTTCATTTCATGTAGAGAAAACTTCACGCACTTTTATGGAGAGAAAAGTTTATTTCATGTAGAGAAAAGTTCACGCACTTTTATGCAGAGAAACGTTTATTTCATGTAGAGAAAAGTTCATGCACTTTTATGCAGAGAAAAGTTTATTTCATGTAGAGAAAAAGTTCACGCACTTTCATGCAGAGAAAAGTTCCTTTCATGAAGAGAAAATTTCACGCACTTTCATGGTTGGCTCATGGTATTAGTCTGACAGTTTTTGATCCTATGGTTTTGGTCTGTGGTATTGCATCCAAAAGTGTTGATCTCATGCACTTTCATGGTTGGTTCATGGTATTAGTCCGACAGTTTTTGATCCTATGGTTTTGGCTCGTGGTATTGCATCCAAAAGTGTTGATCTCACGCACTTTCATGGTTGGTTCATGGTATTAGTCCAACAGTTTTTTGATCCTATGGTTTTGGACCGTGGTATTGTGGAAGGCCTAAGACTATAAAAGAAGAAGGAGATCATTTGGCAAATCATCATCGAATGAATTGAATATCTAATAAGTGCTAGATCTGAAATATTTGTGATTGGGTTATGGTGCAGATCTGGATCTGAATGGAGGAACCTTAGCGCATAAAGGAGGATAAGTTCTTTTGATGGGTCATAATCTTTATGCTTGAATAATAGTATCTTTGCATGATTTTGATCTATTATATGAGGCACATGCTTGATCTATAAATCTGACAATCTGGGTTAATTAGTGTCTGAATATTTGAAAGAAGGAATTATCCTTTATAGATCTGCACGCAGGTTTCAGGTTGTTGAAGTAGCGTATATCTTTAAATTATGATCTAGCTGCCTCTTTCTATTGCTGCAGTATTCTGGGTTCAGAATTTGGTGTGTGGTTACTGTTACTGTGCTCTGGGTACAGCTGTCAGAGAAGTGTTTACTTGATTCAGTGCTAGTTGGGAAAGGAGATTGTTTGATGCAGATATACTTGATGATTGATTGATGTTCATGGATCCAGTCTGAAAATTTATGAAACGTGCTCCCTGGAAGAAAGAGAAGGTTGTAGCCTTCAGTAGGCCAGCAGCTACGTACTAGTATCTCGGCTTATACAAGAGCTAAGGGGGTTGTAGCTCCCTTCCAGGAGAAGCTGGAGAACAAGAGAGGGTTGTAGTTCTCTGCAGGTTGTAGCCTGCGTACTGGTAAAGGACTGCACCAGTACAAAATCATTGTAAAAGGAATTTTCTAATTGAAAGAAGATAGAGACATATTGTAGCAGGTGGTTTTCACCCACATTGGGTTTCCACCTTATATCTGGTGTTCTTTTGTGTGACTATTTGCTTTTCTTGTTCCTGCTCATTATTTTATGATACTGACATACAAAGTAATGATCAATATTTGAAGAATTATTCAAAGTATAAATAAGGAAGATATATTGAAAAGAATTTGATAATACTGATTCACCCCCCCTCTCAGTATTATTTCCAACAGCACGTCGTACAAGTTCACTCTATGGAAATAATCTATAATTAGGTCATTGCCAGAGATTGGGAATAAATCTTTCCTCGGGAAACCAATAGTGATCAAACTTGCGGATTTAGAAAGAAGACTTAGAGGGATATTACAAGAAAAAAAAATTGAACTTAAAGATCTGAAATTACAGAGTTATAGTCGTTTCAAGATCGAGCTCCTAAAATCAAGAAAAGGCGATATGAGGAAGTTTGATGGCAAGGATCCGGTAAATTGGATACTACAGATGGAGCAATATTTTGATCAACATGAAGTGCAACTATTACAAAAGGTATGTATTGCATATTCATATTTAGAACTAGATCAAGTTTTATGGTATAAAGGGATTTTTCTCGTAAAGCACTTGTTACGTGGTCAATTTTCACAGAGGAAATGATAGCACATTATGAGGATACAAAGAGAACCACCTTCTTTAGCCAATTGATAAATCTCAAACAAAAGTGTTCAATGGTAGAGAACATTGAGGACTTTCAAAAATTGAATATAAGTGAAAATGATATTCTAGAGAAGCAGAGGATTGAAGTCTCCATAGGGACTCTAAAGGATAACATTCAACATGAGGTTCGTCATTGGGAACCTGATTCATTGGAGAGGGAAAGAAAGGTGGAAAGGAAAATTATGGCAACAAGGAAGTCTACACCTCAAAACTATAAAGATAGAAGTATTGCTTCTCATATCCTTCCACAGCCTACAAGGTTGACACCACAACAATTGGAAGAGAAAAGAGCAAACGGGCTTTGTTACAATTGTGATAAAAAATACGTTAAAGGTCATAAGTGTGCTGAGAAGAAATTATTTTACATTCGTTGTGAAGAGGAGGAAGAAAAGGATCAAGAAATGTCAAAAGAAGAGGATATACACCATGAACCAACCCGAGAGAAAGAAGAAATGAATCCGACCATATATTTTAAAGCATTTGCAAGAATTACCACTCCTCAAACTCTCAAGATAAGAGGACATTTCAAGAAGAATGTTCAAGAAGTAAAAGATCACATCAAGCATCAAGAAATGAATCTGACAATATCTTGTAATGCATTCGAAGAAATTACCATTCCTAAAACTCTCAAGGTAGAAGGATGTATCAAGAATAAAAATGTTCAAGAAGTGAAAGATCACATCGAGCATCAAGAAATGAATCCAACCATATCTTGTAATGCATTAGAGGAAATTACCTCTCCTCAACTCTCAAGATAGAAGGACATATCAATATGAAAAAGATTAAAGCATTGAAATATCACATCAAGCATCAACAAGTAGTTCTCAAACTTTTAATGGATAATGCCACTTTGGTGCAGAATCGAATGAAACAACAGGTAGATCAACATCACTTTGAAAGAAGTTTTGATGTAGGTGATTTTGTATTTTTACGGCTACATCTCAAGAACACAATTTATGAGAAGGAAATGTTGGAAATACTACATGCACTTAAGAAATGGCGACCTTACCTAATGGGAAGACACTTTAAGGTAAGAATGGATCATGATAGTCTTAAATACTTTTTAAAACAAATATTATCTTTAGAGGAATAGAAAAATGGGTCACAAATATGTTGGGTTATGACTTTGAAATCATCTACAAAAAAGGGAAGAAAAATGTTGTTGCAGATGCACTCTCAAGAAAGGATGATGATGTGGAAGCATTGTTTTTGCTATTTCTATTATCCAACCAGATTGGATACATGAAGCAAGGGATGAATGGAATAAGGAAAAAGAAGTGTGGCCACTCATTCACGGAGCTATCCCTCCTTAGCTTACAAAAGATTCAGGCTACCTTGAATATATATATATAAAAATATATGTGTTCAAGTTTCACATATATAGCTGTTATCCTTCTTGAGCTTGCATAGGCTTCGATTAGTCTTCAATTATATAGTTATTTAGACATATATATAAACAAATTGTACGATATCTTTCCTGAGGTTTTAATAGGTATCTATCTATCCCATTCAACATAAACACCCACACACACACACACACATATGAAATATATTATATAGATTAAATAGCAGAACAATGAAATGAAAATATTAGAAACATAGAAAAGTGTAAAACAAGAGAGACATAAACATACATAGTTCACCTAATCTGCGATACATCCATGAAGAAAAAACCACTCCTTCATTTTTTATTATCCTACAATATGAAGAGAAACAACCTACAATACATCCACTTTAACTTCCTCTTCACTCTCACATGGTCTCCTTTATTTTAATCACAAAATGATACACAACCGCAATACAATTCCCTCATATAAGTAAGGGTTTCCTTCTAGAGAAAAAAACTATCAATTAACATAATTTCCCCCATTATATATTCTTCTTAATGAATTCTCCAAATTGACTATGAAATTACATATCTTCCCCTACACCCCCATTCACCAGTAGTGGGAGGGAAATAACCCCCACATCCCCCATCAGTGACTAGGATCCAAACATGGCTGAAACATGACCTTTAAATAAACAAGATAATCAGGCTCCACACCCAATAATATCCAACTTGGAGACTAATTATAACAACTCCACCACTACTGACCTTCTTTAAAATCCTTCCACTTAGACCAGACTCCACTAAAATTTTCAAGGGTAATTCCTCGAGGATGGAAAATTTCCCATTGATTAATAGCTTTGCCTTTTGTTGGTTTTCAAGACACCATAGTGATTGGGCAAAGAATTTGTTGATATGGGCATAAATATTGGGCCTCCTCACTCCTATAGGCCCTAAAGTTTCATCCCATGGCATATGAGAATATGTAACTGTTTTGGGATCCTTCGCCACCCTTAGTGCTCTATCATGGTGCTATATTGCACATGGTCATTTGCATCTTGAGGGCGAAAGTCCTCAACACCTTTAGTACTCAACTTGATATATATATATATATATATATATATATATATGTATGTATGTATGTATGTATGTATGTATGTATGTATGTATGTATGTATGTATGTATGTATGTATGTATGTATGTATGTATGTATGTATGTATGTATGTATGTACATATATGTTTCCAGCTCACAAATATAGTTGTTGTCCTTCCTAAGCTTACATAAGCTTCGACCAATCTGCAATTATATAATTATTTATACATATATCTCGACACATTGTATGATTTATCTCCTAAGATTTTAACAGGTTTAGAGCAGTCTGATTCAGCACAGACACAAAGACACACACATTGTTATAGACATATTTGGGCACTGCAACCCCAATCACATATGTCCATAAAACAAGGGCTTCTAAGCCGCTAAAAGTGTTCTTTCATACCCTAAAGGAGCAAGGTCAGCTGATGAAATCATCTCCCAGAAGCTTTCCATGAAAAATCACTTAGTACTGGTCAAAGCAGGACCATACAGACTGCCCAGTGCAAAGCGTGCGATGCAACTCACCTGCCACATGAAAAAAGTGTGATGCATACTGAAAAGCGCTTCTGTAGGGTGCGATGAGCAAGATCAGATAAATGGCACAAACCGTTTTCTAGGTGGAAACCCAAAGAATCGTCTAAGAACTACTCATTTGACACTTGCCTCTCTGAGTTCACCCAGGGATGAGTAAGAGATCTAAAATCTCCATATGGAACTAAGAACTATCAGAGAGATGACACTAATCAAAATCTCAGAAGATGACTCACCCCCCTGCAAATATCTCTAAATGGATCCCTCATCCAAGAGATCCAAAGGTTGGAATTTGGTAATTTTCAAAGAGGTGTTGTTGGTTTCTCTTTGAAGACGTTGTTGCGTGGTCTCACTTTGTGTGAGGTGAAGAAGGCTTTCAAGATGGGAGGATGGTGTTGGGTCAGACCAAGTGGTTGTAATCCTCTCTTCTATGACTTTTACTAATAAAGCTATTTTAGTTTTCCTCCATATTCTTGTGTATCTCTGAATATTGTGTTGATATATGCATTTGTATGGTCAATATATATCTGATCCTATATTGTTTACAGTGAAAGATCTCTACGCTTTGATGGTATTATGCTACTGTGAATCTATAGGTGCTCTTTGAAGCGGGACAAGTAAGGAAGCAGTGGCGAGATCCTGTCAAAGGGGAAAGGAAATAAGCAAGGAGCCAAGCGGAAGACTGAGGTTGGTACTCTCCGCTTCTTTCTCATCTCTCTCTCGTAAGGGAAAACAATTGAATTTAATCTATTTGTTTCTAAGATAGCTACCCATCTTAGTGGGACTATCAGCTCTAAATAGACACTAGATTTCCCGATAACAAAATGGCGACTCCGCTGGGGAGCGATTAGTTTGATTGCTTGTCTCTATTTGTTTGATTCATGAACCATAGATAGAGCCTGAAGCTAAGCCAACTAGCCTTCGAACTGCATTTGCTATGCAAGTGCAAAGTAGATCAACGCTGCTTCATTCAATCTCTGGGTTTGTTTATGAACTGAAAAATTGACTCGCAAACATCCTAAGTGCCTTAGAGGTAGCTTGAGTAAACTCATTAGATCAGCCCCTATACTTTGTAGTTATTGACTATCATTTGCTCGGCCTAAATCCCTGAACTAAACTGCAAATTGTGACCAAAAATTAAGTTAATGTCTCGTTCCTATACCATCTCACCCTCTCGTTTAGGAAATCTATATGCATCGCACCTCCCATGTGTAGTAGGTGGGATGCATCCCTTTTTCCCTGTGTTACAGGTGCGATGATCAGACAGGACTCGATCTACCACCAGATTTTGGTTTTTTCTTCACTCTCTTCAGTTTTATTCAGGAGTTTTGTTGTCTATCATCAGTAGACCATTGTTGAAACCCCCTTCTTTGCATCATCCAACCTCTATTGTACAAACAGTTGTGAATGTTTTTATGTATTGTGCGCCATTTACAGTTCTCTTTTACAGAATAGTAGCTTAATCGAACTGTCGTCTTTTGATTTGGAAGTGTCGCAAGTGTCATTTTCAGTCAAAGAAAAGAATACTTCTCTTTTTCATAGTCGATTACACTGTTACTCTTGTATTTGATCTGAATTTATAAGTATTTCAAGTGTTGAAAGCAGTTTTCAATTCAAAATCGCAAAGTGTCGTCTTTGCCTTCCTATCTCTTTTTGAAAAGAAAATCGTTAGTACTGTCGCTTTGAAAGGAGAAATAATTTAGATTTGTATTTAGCATTCTTTTTGTCATTGACACATTAAGAAAGCGGAAAAAAATACATGCATGTGCATTTGCATTTAGATTGCTTGTTGATTGCGATTTAGGATAGTGCATCTAGTGTGTGCTCTCTGCTCTATGTTGAAAGGATTTCATTTCTCTTTCCTTAGTAGCTAGGATTTTCATTGCAAAAAGAAAATTAAATGACTATTTATCATCTTAGATTGCATTTTAGGAATTGTATATCTACATCATGCGGTGAACCTTAAAGGTAAATTACTTAAGAAAGATCAACTGTAAAATAAATTTAATGAACATAAAAATGCTTTGGAACCTAACGCACAACATCTAGAAGTCTAGGCTAGAGACGTATTCTGACATCGTAAATCCTGGTAACTGTCGCTTTCATCAAAGGTTGGGTGATTCCTCCTCTTTGAGACGATAAGTGCCAATACAAACTTGTGCTCCCATGTACCATCAAGTATATATTGGGAGACCATAATAGGCTATATCCTTTATACTTAGGAAGCTGTGTCTACTGCCCTATCGATCACAATGCACTAAACAAAGCATTCAAGAAGATTGACTGTCGTACCGTAAAAATTATTATGTAGTTTTGCAATTGGTTTGGTAATCCCTCTATCTAGATTTCTAGAGTAGTCTCTTTTTTTCCTTTTCAGACTCCTTAAAGGAAAAGGTCCATCTGAGCACTTGTCATTTCAGGCTCATTAAAAATCAAATGCGACTAGAGTCATGTTTAGCTTTTTCTCGACTCTTAAAAATTGAAAAAGCAAGTTGTGTCAAAGCATCTAAAATTTATTTTAATCGGAATAACGTCACTCTTCCCTTGTTGGTGTTAGGTTGAGAAAATGGAGTCCAACAACTAGCGATTTGCCCTTGGGGGAAGTCCTAGTCCTTTCTCCTCTTGGGGAGATGTTGGTGCACCTCATATGGCCACATTGTCCCTTCCAGGACTGACAATTGGCCTGCCAATATGGTTTTTCTCGACCTCTGTCATTCAAAGCACCGTGATTCCTGAACAATCGAATCATCGACTAGATGATACCAGAGTTCACCCCAAACCTTATACTTCATTTGTCTCTCCCTCTCCTTCTTTCTCTTCGTTTGGTAAAGATAGTAAAACTAAAAACCAAGTAACTGAGAAGAAGAAGAAGGGAAAGGAGAAGAAGAAGAAGGAGCCAACAACAAAAAGGGGCAACTGTGCATCGTCTAGCGAAAATCTGCACACTACACCGTCCAAACCTAATACTCCATGTGTCATCTGCAAAGGAGACCACTATCACCAAGATTGTCCTTGCATCCCAGGATCCTAAGGGACTGGTCTCCCCGCCTGCACAATCTGCTGTCGTCAACCTCTGACAATCATGTTGAAAGTGCACCGTCAACTAGTGAAAGCGAAGTCACCAAACAAAAAGGAAAATCTAAATTTCCCTATAGATTGTGTGAAGGCGATCATGCCCTCCACCATTGTCCCTTCCTGGATGAAGCTAAAAGAGTCTTGGATAATCGTCTTGTATAACCACAACAACTCCCTCTTCGGTACAAGAAACTCTTTTCAAATCCATTGCTAGTTGAAAATCTGACTGACCCACCTTTGGAGTTGGCCGAAGCATCTATCATTGAAGATAAACCCTCTGAGTCCACATTGGACCAAAGTCAACAAGTTGAGATGGAAGTCGACCCCATCTTGACTTCGAAAGATTTACCTTCAGATGATACAGTTACCGAAGAGAGTGAGAACGACACCATTCAAATTCTTTTCGTAAACAAAGACTCTGATGAACATGGGGGAAATCTTCCCATTCCTTTACCGTAGGAAGGAAATTCGTCAGAGATATATCTGGCCATTTATTCAGTCCCACCTCCAAGAAACCTAGTGGTTTCCTTCGATTGGAATCTACTAGGCAGACCCTAGTTACCATCTAATGTACCATTTCGAATCATAGTGCAAAGTTACAAAATGGTCATGGTTGGTACCATCATAGATGAAGGGGCTTCTGTGAGTATCCTTTCCTCAACTGCTTGGAAAGTGCTTGGTTTTCCATCGCTTTTGCCTGAGATGCAATATCTAATAGGCTTTGATAAAGGAACCAGTCGGCTGTTAGGGACCCTTCCAAGTTTGCCTATAACTTCGAGAAGGAAAACCATTTATATGAACGTAATGGTAGTCCAAGGACCTTTAAATTACAATCTACTCCTTGGGCGCGACTACATTTATAGCATGGGAGCCATCGTCTCCTCACTCTTTCGAGTAATGTGTTTTCTGCATGAAGGCAAAGTGGTCCAGCTTGTAGACCAGCTTTCATTCCCCAGTTCACACATAGCTAATAGTCAAATGCCATCCTTAACAAGTCTTTTTGCTCAAGGAATGTCTCATCAATCTCCAGTCTTTCCACCTGATGAGGGTGAGTGATTCAGTGGTCAAGACTGAAACCCAGGGGGCATGCACCCTGGTCTGCTTCGGCAGGAAAACTTCAGGTATAGGGTAGGTTTCCACAAAGTATATATGACTAGTCTGGCACACCTGTCCATTTAGGAAAATGGGATTAGACTAGAATAAGATACCTCTGTTAGAAGGTAGGACTTTCCTGATAGAACAAATGTTTTGTTTGCAAATTGAAGGGTAACCTGGAAAGGTAGGCCTTTCCCGATAGAACAAGTGTTTTGTCTACAAATTTAGGGGTAACCTGGGAAACCCTACTTCGCTCTACTTGGGGGCATGCAAATTTTTTTCGTGAAAGTGAAAAGAGACCATTTATTTTCTTAGTTTGTAGGTTATTAACCCTTTAAACTCGTAGGATTGTTTGTTCCTAGCTTACATAATAAAAGGAGTCAGAGCATAATTTTGGATGGTGCAAGCTCCCTAAAAAATGAACCTATTGATGAGGCATCCTTATTATATGACTGGAACGAGCAGTTTTACGCGAAGTTCAAGCTCGTTAAAAATTAAACCTAGCATTGAGCATATGTTCCACCAGAGTTTAAGCGCATTAAAAAATAAAATGAACCCACCTCTGGTAAATAACCATTGTGAATGATTCTCATCAGCTTTTCAGCCTTGGTCATGTTCTTACCATCACCTCCACTCTATTTTAGTTGATCATTTGCCTCCATTTGATTGTTTACCCCTTTTGAGGAACAGCTGCGATGAGTGATCCTATTAGCCACCTTCTTTACACTGTCATGATTGAAAAGTTCCAAACCTTACCTGGAACCAACTACTATCTGAAAACATCACTCGTTCCTCAAAAAACAAGTCTCCTTTAAGCTCTTTCCATCTGTCTCATAAAATATGAAAAGATTTCCGATCAATTGGCCTCTCCAGCTCGTTAAAGTGATTGGAAGTGCTATCCCTCCTCTAGATTTCAATCTTTTTGGACTTGAGGGATTATTACACAAAAATATCAAGCATTTGTCATGTTCGACTCGTTAAAACTATCAAAAAGTCATCCCTTTCGCATTTTTTTATACTTTTTCAGACTTAAGGGATTATATTATGAAAAAGGAATATTGGAGTCTTCTTTCCGTCTCTTTTCAAACTCTCTAAAATTGAAAAGAATCGAGTTATCCTTGTCACTAAACTCGTTAAAAAAATAGCGACAAACTTGTCCATTTAGACAAGGGCGAGTTTCACTGTTGCTAGGCTCGTTAAAACATAGCAACAGGTTTGCCTGAAGGGAAAATTGTAGAACAAGCATATGTTATCCTCCTCAAGCTTGACAAAAATAAAGAGGTACTGGTCAAAAATAACTAGGGAAAGTTAGGAAGAAAACTTGAAGAAGCTTTATTGGTAGCAGGTCACTCTTGAACATGACACTTTCACTCCATCACCATGATTGAGTCGGGTTGGGTTATTTCGTTCAGTGGTCATACCACCATTGGTCCACCGTACCATCCATTTTTGGGGTTAATGCTACCAATCCATTTCAGTGTCACTGATATGTTCAAGAGAAGTCGCTCAGAGAATTCACCTACCTAGCTTGTGTCTCATCCGCTACAATCCCTTCATGCTTCATTCTTTCATGACTACCACCCTGAACCTTGTATCATCAGATCTTTTTCACCTCTACAAAATCATTCACTCTGTTCCGTGTCATAGACGTGGGATCCATTAATGCCCTCCTATGGTGGGTCACTTGTTGTTGACATGAACTCATTATCCAAGAAGCCGACCTACGGACACCCCTTTTAGTACTTTTAAGCTTGCATGCCTCAATGGCAAGTTTCTCACTTCTGGCGACAGGTTTACATTAATGGCCTTCGACCGAAAGACTTTGCATGGTGTTTGACATCAACTCATGTATTTACACCACGTGAATTGTACTGCAGTACCTTGAGAGTCATCATCATCATCATCGGTGATTCCTCTCGCGCCTGTTAACAGTTCACATCATTAGCTGGTAATCAGGGGATGTCTTCCCATTTTCGACATCGGAACATCTTTTCACATGGATCGACTTGTACTTCGGGTGAAGATTGAATGAGTTTTGAAGACCCCGAATCTAGTTTCATCCATCCAGGCTGTGATATATTCATGAGAATAAAGGCATCAAATGTACATCATTGCTGCACAGATAATCATCCAAACTAAGGGATGATGGCTCTACCAGAATCATCAATTTGCACACAGACGATTGTCTATCCTATGTACATGAAAATGAATTTATCAAGCTGAGCATGGGAATGCCCGCATCAGCTAGATCATGAAAATATTATGAGGATAATTTATTGTATTATATCTTATTACAGGTCACCTTCCAGTGCGAAAAACCTCAGATCCTCACTATAAAGCATTTCACCCGACATCAAAAGATTTACGACCTCATGCTTTAGGGGGCAACTATTATAGACATATTTGGGCACTGCAACCCCAATCACATATGTCCATAAACCAAGGGCTTCTAAGTCCCTAAAAGTGTTGTTTCATACCCTAAATGAGCAAGGTCAACTGATTACATCATCTCCCAGAAGTTTTCCATGAAAAACCACTTAGAACTGGTCAAAGTAGGACCATACAGACTGCCCAGTGCAAAGGGTGCGATGCATCTCACCTACCACATGAAAAAAGTGCAATGCATACTGAAAATCCCTTCTGTAGGGTGCAATGAGTGAGAGCAGACAAATGGCACACGAAGTTTGCTAGGTGGAAATCCAGAGAATCTTCTAGAAACTGCTCATTTGACACTTGAATCTCTGAGTTCACCCAGGGATGAGTAAGAGATCTAAAATCTCCATGTGGAACTAAGAACTATTAGAGAGATGACACTAATCAAAATCCCAGAAGCTGACTCACCCCCTACAAATATCTATAAATGGATCCCTCATCCAAGAGATCCAAAGCTTGGAATTTGGTAATTTGCAAAGAGGTGTTGTTGGTTTCTCTTTGAAGACATTGTTCGGTGGTCTTGCTTTCTGTGAGGTGAAGAGGGATTTCAAGCTGGGATGATGGCACTGGGTAAGACCAAGTTGTTGTAATCCTCTCTTCTACGACTTCTACTAATAAAGCTATTTGAGTTTTCCTCCATATTCTTGTGTATCTTTGAATATTGTGTTGATATATGCATTTGTATGGTCAATATATATCTGATCCTATATTGTTTACAGTGAAAGATCTCTATGCTTTGATGGTATTATGCTGCTATGAATCTACAGGTGCTCTTTGAAGCGGGACAAGTAAGGAAGCAGTGGCGAGATCCTGTCAAAGGGGAAAGGAAACAAGCAAGGAGCCAAGCGGAAGATTGAGGTTGGTACTCTCTGCTTCTTTCTCATCTCTCTCTCGTAAAGGAAAAACAAGTGACTTTAATCTGTTTGTTTCTAAGATAGCTACCCGTCTTAGTGGGACTAGTAGCTCTGAATAGACACTAGATTTCCTGATAACACACATATGTAATAGATGTTACAAATTAAATAATAGTTCAACGAAACAAGAATATTAGAAACATAGAAAGGTATAAAACAAGAGAGACATAGACATACATGGTTCACCTAATCTGCGGTACATCCCAGAAGAAACAACCATTCCTTCATTTTATATTGTCCAACACTATCAGGAGATACAACCTACAATGCATCCACTTTAACTTCCTCTTCACTGTCACAAGGTCTCCTCTCTTTTTTTCATAGAATGATACACAACCACAATACAATTCCCTCATATAAACTAAGGTTTTCCTTCTCGGGAAAAAAACCATAAATTCACATAATTTATACCATTTGATATTTTGCTTAATGAGTGCTCAAAATTGACTATGAAATTACAGATCTTCCCCTGCACCCCCATGCACCACTAGTGGTGGAGAAATCCCCCCATCAGGGACTAGGATCCAAACACGGCTAAAACAAGACCTCTAAATGTAGAAGATAATTAGGATCCACACCCCATAATATCTAACTTGGAGACTGATTATGGAAACTCCACCACTACTTAACTTGTTGGAAAATTCTTCCACTTGGACCTAATTATTTCTCATATTTTTGATCATTCTTGTTTACCAATTGAAACTGAGCAAAAAAACAATTTCTCCTTGGTTACTACTTTTTTTAACATATCTGTAGGATTTTGGCTAGTGTGTGTATTTTCTAGCTTCAATTGTCCATCATCCAAAACTAACCATATGCAATGGTGCATGAGTTATATATTTTTAGTCTTAGAATGAAAGGTCGAGTTATTTACAAGATGAATGGCACTCTCGCTTCCACTATATAACTTACCAATTTCCTACATCTTTCCGAGATCATTAATAAACTTTTGTAACTAGACCATTTCTTTACCATCCTTTTTAGCAGTAACATACGCTACCTCTATTGTGGAAAGTGAAAAAATTCTTTGCATTTAAGAAACCCAATCGGTTGTTTTTCCACCTATAGTTAACACATACACTATGGTGTCATTCCTATTATCTCTGTCACCCTCCATATTTGAATTAGTATATCCTTTTATAGTAGTGTTTTGACCTCCAAAACATAATGTTTGATTAGTGGAACTTCTGAAATACTTGATAATTCACTTCACTACAATGTAGTGCTCTTTTTCTAGATTGTTCATATACCTTATCACAACTCCCACTATGTTAGGGTTTAGGTAATGGATGGTGACTAGGCGTAGGGGCTAAGAGTCTGTTGGAAATAATACTGAGAGGGGGGGGGTGAATCAGTATTACCAGATCAATCAATCTTTTTCAATGCTCAGAAACATATACGCTACTTCAGTTAAGTGAACCCGCGTGTACACGCTACTATGTCTAAAGAAACTAGCGTATATTCAGAAATCTTATGATTCAGTTAGCTTAGTCTTCAGTAAATACATCAGATCATTATTAAGCATATTAATAGTAAACAGGTGCAGAATAACAGAACAGAACAACACACAAGAGCCACACACATGAACACAAAGATATAAGGTGGAAACCCAATGTGGGTGAAAACCACCTACTGCAAGTCATCTTAATCTTCTTCTTAATAAGAAAATCCTTTTACAATATTTGTACTGGTGCAGTCTTATACCAGTACGGGAGCTACAACCCCCTTTTCTCTTGTACCAGCCGATCCATTTACTAGTACGCAGGCTGCTACCTGCTACAATGCTCCAAAGATCTCCTTTAGCTTTTGTACTAGCTTAGATACTAGTACGTAGGTGCTTGCCTACAATCTTCTCACCTCCAGGTACCACGTTTCATCAATTTTCAGACTTGATACACTGAAGCACAACAGATAATCTGAAAGGCCACTTTTCATCCAATTTTCATACTGGACCCATAACTATCATTGAAGCTCAAAACAATCATCAAACCCTGAATCACTGAAAACAACAGTCACTAGAACACAGAGCAGACACAGAACTCTGTAATAACCATCAGATCCATCTGCAACTTCAAATATCAAGCTTTACAATGTATACGCTACTTCGATGAATCAAACCTGCGTGTACACACGCTTTTTCCAAAGACAACCCACGTACAGATCTAAAAATAATTTCTCATAACTTGCAGCTGTACCAGACATCAGTTATACTCATAACACTTATAGAACAATACATGCGTCAGTATGTAGATCTAGAATAAGCATCATAAAGATAGTTCATTTCAAACCATTTGATCCCGATCTCTCCTTAGATCTTGTTCTCCATCAACCGGTGAGATCTCTCCTTAGCTCAGATCAAGCAATGCATCATCAACCCATAACCCTGCATACTGGATCTAATGCTTCATCAGATATTCAAGACGTTTCAGATGCACTTGCCTAATGATTTCCTTCTCCTTATATAGCCTTAGGCCTTGCTCAATACCAAGGGCCAAAGCATAGAAATCCAATACCATCAACTTAGAAACTAGGGATCAACACGTCCGTCGAGACACCAAGGTCCAAAACCATAGGCACAACTTCCAAGGAATAACCGCCGTGGAGCAAAGATAAGTTTTCCACATACACGCGCTTTTACTGAAGCCAAATTGCGTGTACATGCGACTTGGTATATAGCTAAACTGCGTATACGCGACTTGGTATATAGTGATCCTGCTTGTATACGTGACTTGGTATATAGTGAACCAGCGTGTATATATTTTTCTTCATACTTGTAGACTGATCATCAATTCCTTGCTGCTATCCTTCTGCACTATGATTTGTCATCAGTGTGATTTGCCATCAAGGACAACACTTGTCTCATAATGCCAACAATCTCCCCCTTTGGACTTGATGGCAAAGCTAACTTGTCACACTTAGAACTTGATCTTCTTGTTCCTTTGAGCTATCCTGCATCCCATGCATTTAGTCACATCTGTAGATTGATCTAGTTATATGTAATTGAGATGTTCTTCTATGAGAGGGTTGCCATCAAGTACAACACATGCATCATAATGCCAACAATCTCCCCCTTTGGACTTGATGGCAACAACACCAAATCACTCTCCCCCTTTGACATCAAGGGCAAAGGGTGGACCAAGATATTCTCTTCCTTTGCTGAATCATTCCACTGTCCATACTCCCCCTGAGTACCTGCTGAAATCTCTGAATAATCTCCCCCTTTGTATATGCCAAGGTGTACCAATCTGTCCATGCTCACTCTGAGTACATGCTGAATCTCTGTACTGCTGAAGTGTGCTGTTCATGCTCTTCCTGACTGTAGGCAAGATCTGCAAAAGATGTTCTTCAAGAAGAACATGACTCTATACATCATAAAAGACCTTCCTATCACCAAAGACTCATACATACATCCATCTCTCAACTAAGTGAGGATATACAAAAATTGACTCATCCAACCAAGTGGGGATACATCAAAAGTTTACATATGACAACCAATCATATTGCATCAATCATCCCAGGCATAGTGGGGAAACCAAAATAGGTCGTTACATGACCTTGACACCATGAAAGAGATACCACAAAAGAGATATATGACATAGAAACAACAAATCTAGACCAAGACTTATGAAAGTCACAAATAACTGATATTGCCAGCATCTTGTCAATCACCATTCAGATCAGCAACCAAGAGATCCTTTTATTCTTCCTCTGACTTTGTTTCACCTGAAATCAACAACAACTTGTGAACTAGAACCAAAGGCTTCTAAGATAATGCCAACAATGCATCATTGGCAGATTATATGCTCCCCTGAACCTGTGCCAGATGGTCTCTGTCAGACCCATATCAGAATCTTCTCATTCTGAGTTTGACCCACTGATTTCCTTCAAATTATCATATACGTGACTGTATCTTCATAAATAAGCGTATATACGCGGATAGTCCTTTTCCAACTCGTGTATACCAATTTCCATATCAGCAACCTGTAAATGTCCTGTAGAGAATAAGTCATCAACCTATAACAAGGTATGTCTGCATCAATTCATCCCTTTGAATAGAATTCAGAGTCATTCACATGTGTGAAACCACCATAGCCATTACATCAACGTCAAGATCTACATGATCCAAGTATCATTACTTGGGAACATTTCTTCTTATCCTTATGAAGATCACCATGTAAGCACCATATATGCATCATCAAAGAATCAATCATAAATCTGATCTGATCATTAACTATGTAACCCCAAGAATCATATGAGATTTTATCATGGACAACTCATAACCACATCATTGCAAGATATATCACTTAGCCATATAAACATCATCACCAAGGCTATTAACCTTAATGCCAATCAATGAATTATTAAAGGCATATGCTCCCCCTCAACCTGTGCCATCTGTTAGATCTGATCATGCATATATCAACAATAAGCATCAAGACATCATCATCATCATCAAGTTAGGATCAAAACACTTCTAGACATCTTAAAACATTTCCACATATCCTCATCAGACTGTAACTATTAACCAATAGAGCAAATAATGGACTGAATCATATCAGATCCCTTTTCTGAGCCTGTCCCCACTGCTTTTCCTTAGACTGACATATACGCGACTTTGCAGTGTCTAACTCGCGTATATACGCGAATTCCCTTTAAGGAACTTGCGTATGAGATTCAAAACGCTGAAGTTTTACACTTTTAGCTCCCCCTGAGTCTGATATCTCTGTGCTGTGCTGTGTCTCAGTACATTGTGCTGACTGTACTTCCTTCTTCCTCCATATCTTCAAGTGTGATGAGGTTTTCTCCTTTTGGTGTGATGTCCATCCTTTGTTCCTGCATTCCTTTGCTATATGTCCAAGCTTGTTACATGCATAACATCTTACATGTTTCATATTCCTTCTGTAGCAATCAGCAGCTTTGTGACCAAACATATTGCAAGCAAAGCAATATCCATTAAAGTACCTTGAGTGTGATGATCTTTCTGCATGATGGTCTTGAACCCTTCTTCTTCTACATCTAGCTGCAACATGTCCAAGATTATGACATACATAACATTCAACATTATTCATAGGAGGAGTAAAAGATTTTCTTTGAGGAGTCTCTTTCCTTGATTGTTGATGGGGTTGACCTTTCATCTCCTTGTTGATCATTTTAGTTTTCTCTTTAGAGTTCCTTGCCTCACCTTGTGAACTAGATTCACCTTCAACAGATTCATGAAAACCAAGACCAGTCTTGATAGCAGGAGACCTTTGACTACTAAGAATATCATCCAAGGCTTTAGTACTATCTTGAAATCTCAAAAGTTTATCCTTTTCTTCTAATTTACCTTTCAAGATATTTACCTCAATTTGAAGTTGTTCCTCCTTTTCTAGACATAGCTTCTTCATGTCTTCTTCATCTTTCCTTCATTTTTCCAACTGATGCCTTAGTTTGAGAATCTCCTTTTCTTGTTCTTCATTCAGATCCTGCTGCATTTGACGAATTCTGAAGGCACATTCTAGTTGAGATTTTAGGCTGGTATCTTCATTTACTTGTTTTTCAATAGCTTGGAGTAGATCTTTATTCTGCTTCTTTGATTCTTCAAGATCTTCCTTTAGCGAGCGGTTCGTGGCTTCAAGACTTTCATAGTAACTTGATCTATCTCTGAGTTTCTTGATTGTTATGCTTCTTTCATTTGCTTCGTCTCTTAGTGACATTACTTCACCCTGCAATTTTTGACATTTATTTTCCTTGTCCTTGAGTAACTTTCTTACCTTGTTTCCTTCCTCTAGTTGAGCTCTTAGTTTGGTAACTTCTTCTTTGAAAGCACATTCCCTTTTGTTCAATAGATCTTGTTGATCTTTAATTTTGTCTGCAAGCCTTCTAAATATTGCCTCTATTTGATACTTGTCTTGCTCACCCATGAAAGCATGTTCAGTGGTTTCACTATCACTTCCATCTCTTTCACAAGGAAATATAGCTGGAACATCAGAGGATAACACATTCATACCTGATAATGATTCTGAATCTGATTCTAAATCTGAAGAGCTTCTTATACCTAATCCCCAATCTACTCTCCCGCTATCATATTCCTTCTGAGATGTCTTCTTCTTCTTATGAGCTTTCTTCTTAAGCTTCTTTCCCATAGTTCCACGGATCTCCTTCAAGCGATCAAGCTTATACCAAAGGACCTGCTCTGATACCAATTGTTGGAAATAATACTGAGAGGGGGGGCTGAATCAGTATTATCAGATCAATCAATCTTTTTCAATGCTCAGAAACATATACGCTACTTCAGTTAAGTGAACCCGCGTGTACACGCTACTGTGTCTAAAGAAACTAGCATATATTCATAAATCTTATGATTCAGTTAGCTTAGTCTTCAGTAAATACATCAGATCATTATTAAGCATATTAACAGTAAACAGGTGCAGAATAACAGAACAGAACAACACACAAGAGCCACACACATGAACACAAAGATATAAGGTGGAAACCCAATGTGGGTGAAAACCACCTGCTGCAAGTCATCTCAATCTTCTTCTTAATAAGAAAATCCTTTTACAATATTTGTACTGGTGCAGTCTTATACCAGTACGAGAGCTACAACCCCCTTTGCTCTTGTACTAGCCGATCCATTTACTAGTACGCAGGCTGCTACCTGCTACAATGCTCCAAAGATCTCCTTTAGCTTTTGTACTAGCTTAGATACTAGTACGTAGGCGCTTGCCTACAATCTTCTCACCTCCAGGTACCACGTTTCATCAATTTTCAGACTGGATACACTGAAGCACAACACATAATCTGAAAGACCACTTTTCATCCAATTTTCATACTGGACCCATAACTATCATCGAAGCTCAAAACAATCATCAAACCCTGAATCACTGAAAACAACAGTCACCAGAACACAGAGCAGACACAGAACTCTGTAATAACCATCAGATCCATCTGCAACTTCAAATATCAAGCTTTACAATGTATACGCTACTTCGATGAATCAAACCCGCGTGTATACGTGCTTTTGCCAAAGACAACCCGCGTACAGATCTAAAAATAATTTCTCATAACTTGCAGCTGTACCAGACATCAGTTATACTCATAACACTTATAGAACAATACATGCGTCAGTATGTAGATCTAGAATAAGCATCATAAAGATAGTTCATTTCAAACCATTTGATCCCGATCTCTCCTTAGATCTTGTTCTCCATCAACCGGTGAGATCTCTCCTTAGCTCAGATCAAGCAATGCATCATCAACCCATAACCCTGCATACTGGATCTAATGCTTCATCAGATATTCAAGACGTTTCAGATGCACTTGCCTAATGATTTCCTTCTCCTTATATAGCCTTAGGCCTTGCTCAATACCAAGGGCCAAAGCATAGAAATCCAATACCATCAACTTAGAAACTAGGGATCAACACGTCCGTCGAGACACCAACGTCGAAAACCATAGGCACAACTTCCAAGGAATAACCGCCGTGGACCAAAGATAAGTTTTCCACATACACGCGCTTTTACTGAAGCCAACTTGCGTGTACATGCGACTTGGTATATAGCTAAACTGTGTATACGCGACTTGGTATATAGTGATCCTGCTTGTATACACGACTTGGTATATAGTGAACCAGCGTGTATATATTTTTCTTCATACTTGTAGACTGATCATCAATTCCTTGCTGCTATCCTTCTGCACTATGATTTGTCATTAGTGTGATTTGCCATCAAGGACAACACTTGTCTCATAATGCCAACAATCTCCCCCTTTGGACTTGATGGCAAAGCTAACTTGTCACACTTAGAACTTGATCTTCTTGTTCCTTTGAGCTATCCTGCATCCCGTGCATTTAGTCACATCTGTAGATTGATCTAGTTATATGTAATTGAGATGTTCTTCTATGAGAGGGTTGCCATCAAGTACAACACATGCATCATAATGCCAACAGAGTCATTGCAAGTGGAGGACACAGGACCTAGATCGTGACAGGGGGCTATACAGGAGGTGGATGGTTGGTCGAGGTAGATTCTAGGATGTCAGGAATGGAAGCACAAAAGGGGATAGGTGGAAGTTGAAGGAAAAAAAAATAGGACAAGGAAGCCTGCATTCTCATGAATGCCTTCATGAAATGTCTTCGGGCAGTGAAACGTGGTTATGTTGGAGGGTAAGTTGCACTGCTGCCTCCTCCCCACAGCACATGAACACAGATAATTTTGTGATGGGCGTTTTATCTTCTAAGCAGCTATCAAGGAGCAGACAACTAGAAAATAGTCAAACCAAATGACAGAGTTGATCTAGACCTAGAACCTGGCAACATCCTATCGGTTTGGGGTCTGGAGGTAACATACCAAAAAATTGAAAGGTATATTTGTCCATCTCGATGAACTAGGAGTAAGAAGGGAGGCGAGGAGGCAGTTTGGAAGTAGGGTAAAACCCTAGGTCTACTATAGGAGAGCTTAGGTCTATCATTTCTGGAAAGCCGGGAGGAGCAGCATCAGCACCAGATCAAGTCATCCTTGTCAGAGCACGGAGCAGCAACAAATGAAAATTTCCAATAAAGTCTTGATCCCTCTCATCCTATTAGCCATTTATACTTAGGAGGGTTAGAGGATATTGTGATTAGTTGTGGGCTTAGAAGTAAAGAGGAATGGAGGACTGGCCAAATACTAGGGGTAGTGTTTGCGAAAGATGAGAAAGACCCTCGCTTGACATAGGCCCAGCTAGTAAAAAACCCTCTCACACTCAAACGTAGTAAGGTCCTAATCAAAATCTGGGCACAGAGGCTGGAATAGCAGGGGTTTTGGATACCACTGAGGGTTTGGCCGAGACCTGGAAGGAAACTGGTGGAAGGCTAAAGAAGGGAAGGGGACTAGAGAGGAAAGAGGTGGAGGACACGAGAGGAAGTGGGCAGACAGGACGGGAGGCAGACCAGACATGGGTTGTAGAATAAGAAGGATCCAATCTGGTAGGAGGGTGTTTAGACGGAGGGAGTCAGAAAAAAAGACGAAGTAGGGAGTGCAATAACACTCTTGACAGAAACAACAAATGTGGAAACAATCTCACAGATCAGGGAGGAAGGGCCACGATAAAGGCAGGTAGCGGAGAAGGGGAAAAAACCCAAAATCATTAAAATAAGTGAACCCATTGCAAACCTAGTCCTTGGAATGGATGTTAAAATTGATGAAGCCATGGAAGTAGCCAACCTAACTCTGGTTGGAAGGGCAGGAGGCAAAAAATATTCCACCAATTTCATAGAGGAATGGAGCTCTCAAAATTGGCAGGCTACATCAGATAATGTATTTCAGGTCATGACACTGGCAAAAGGCTGGTTTATGTTAAATTTCCGAAGGAAAAAAATAGTTGAATGGGTTCTGGAAAGGAATTGGGCTTTCGGGAGACATGTGACCTTATTCAGAAAATGGAATCCTATGTTAGATGCACATAGGGAAAGAGTGGATAAGCTTCCAGTTTGGGTCTGAATTCCAAGGCTCCCACCATTTCTATGGGTACAATCTTTATTCAAAGCCATCGAGAACCACCTCGGAAAATTCATAGACGTAGATCTATCAGTTTTTCGAACCAAAGACCAAGGAACGACACATATACTAGTTAGTTTAAACCCATGGGAAGGTTTGGTAGAGGAGATACAACTTCATCAGAAAGATTATAAGTATGTACAACAATTAGACTATGAACACCTGTCGTTTCAATGGCACAGCTGTCATATTTATGGACACCTAGAAAATGAGTGTCCTATGGGGTTCAGATGGTGAAGGAAACACCAGAAGGCAGAAGTAGGGATTGTAGAAGAGGAGGAACCAAAGGAAAGGCAGACAAAGGAAGGTATGGGAGCAAATCAGATGGACATAGATAGACAACATGAGGAACTAGACAAGGATATGTGAATACAGGAATCAATCATTTCTAGAAAATATCTAGTGCAGCAGCAACAAGGACTTGCGCAGGATCAAGAACAAGCTGTAGAAAATACTAGTAGCCTCCTTCTCGTCAAAGAGGGTATAGGCCCGGCCTCAACCCTACCTTCTTTTACTCCTGTAATTTCTTTAATTTCTGTTAAATCTCGGTCTGGTCCTTCCAGGATATTAGTGTCAGTCTTTTCAGCCTTCCTCCAGTTATCAAACATGCTCTTACAAAGTGATTTTAAGGTTTCAAGGTAAAATTTTGTCATTTCAGTGAGTCTTCAAACAAAATTTGGTCACTAGGTATTAGGTCTAGGGTTTGTTTTCACTCCTTTCAAAGTTGTCCAAATGTCAGTCCATGTCACCATTCAGCTGAGTGTACCATCATTTAGATGGTTGTCATCATCATGTCAGGTTCCAGTGGGTCATTTTACACCTTGTTCATGCTTCAGTTGTGCCTAGGTAAGGTTCATTTCCATCTCCTAGGGTTTTGAAGGCAATTTCTCTTGGATGGTCAAATCATCAGCAAAACTTGTATCCTAATGTTCATGCACCTTCCCCTACGTTAATGTACCTTATTAAACACTTCCCATCATTGAGATCCCCAAAATTCCTCATTTTCACACAAACCCTAGATTATTGCTACAAACCCTATTTTCTAGGCTAGGCCTGTGCTTTTTCCTTTTGTATCCCTTCCCCTCACTCAATCTTTGAAATTCCACTTTCCTGTACTTCTTAATATACATCACTACTTCCCAAAATTTTCTCAAGAATTTAGAAGTCCCTTATCCCCTTCATTTCGCTTCATTTTGACAAATCCCCTATTCCACACATCGGGATAGGTTTTACTTCAATGATGTTTTTGAGCAAGAAAAGATGAATTTATGAAACTTGAGAGAGGTTTTTTGTCCAAAATAAGCCAAGGAAGAAAACCCTCTTTCAATTTCTACACAGGCGTCATGGTTTTAGAGAAATGTAAAAAATACAGTTGCCTCAAGAGAATTGATGCACCTCTGAAGTGACCTTCAGAAAATCACGTTTTCTCCTAGATTGGTTGGTTAAATGACATTACTGATGAGTCAAAATGCTAAATAGACACAAATAGCTTTCCAATGAGCTATCATGAGCTCAATTTGGAGTTGAGAAAGACCTTTAAAAGTTGACTACAACAAAACTCGACCTTTAGGCAGCCTCATTTTGCACATTTTGACCAGTCTTGGGAGATTTGATTTTTGACAGGGAAAATGAACCGCAAATTGAAGAATTCCAGTTGGGTTGGAAGGTAGACTCAATAATATTTCCAACAAGCTATCCTGCGTCCAATTTAGACACAAGGAAGGCTTCCAAAAGTCTTTTGCAAAAAGCACTACGCATTGGGTTTGGAGTGCGGTGCATTGAAAGGGCACGACGCATTGGGCAGTGCTCTGCAGTGTAAATTTTGAATGGGCGCGGCGCATAGAGTAGGTTCGATGCATTGGATTTGTGGTATGGTGCATAGAGCTTCCAAGCCTTTTTTGCTCCAAAACTTCATCAAATCACCCAAAACGCTCAACACTTCCACTGTGCAAGTAAGTTAAGCTCACATCACTATTAGTAAAGGAGTTTTCCATTCAATTTATGGTGGTTGTTTAATAGGAAGATCAAACCCTACTCTTTTTCCATTTCTCAAGAAATTGTTGCCTAATGTTTGCTATGTTTATTTTTCTGCCAATTTCATCTTTTAATTTCCTCACCCTTTCACTCCTTCACTCATTTTCTCACCTTATTCCCCCTATTCCCTAAACTCCCATATTCCTAAAAATCATCTATCCCTGTCCCAATTCCCATTTCCCAATTCCCAAATAAAAATTCCAAAACCCTAGCTGTTATCCCTAAAACTCCGATATCACTCCCTAATCCCCTGTTTCCCTAAATAAACCATATCCAAACAGTCCTAAAATCCCTCATTTTTCCCTCCCTCTATAGTCCCTCATATCGCTTTTCCCTTGGTGGCAGAAAATCAATAAACACCATAATTTTCCTATTTTTCATCAAGAAAACTCAAACATTGGCAAACGTGGAGTCTGATCCTTCCTATGACCGGGATGAGGAAACACTCAGTGATTCTCCTAGAGAAATGCATGCACCAAGGAGACCTCACAAGGGTGGTAAACATATATGAAAGGAACCCACTTCACTTGTCGAGTTGCAACAGCAGCAATACAAGTACTATCTCCACCTTGGGTCGAAGGGGTCTTGTTTTCACCATCAGTAGAGCAGGTACAAGAAAAGGGTAAGAAGCCCTTGCATGATGAGGGACCGTCAGGAGTTCAAGAGGCAGATTTCATCCTCATTCAGGATGATGACACAGATTTGGGCTCACGAACCTCAAAGCTCAAAGAAGTCATTTGGGAGTAGCAAGATGGCAGTCATCATTTGTCTCTCAATCTGGAAAGAGCCAAGTTGATAATTAACTATTTGGAGTAGAGGAATAAACAACTAGAAGATCAACAAATCATCATGGAGCTCCAAAACATGAAAGCAAAATGATAAGCTGCCAAGAAGAGGAAAACCAAGTTGACAAGACTTGAACAAGAAATCCAAGCTGATCGTGAATCTTGACTTGAAAGGACATATATCCACTTGTAGAGGATGCTGGAGAAGGCCATCAATGAGAAAAATATGTTGAGAAACATGGCATATCACTACTTGTCAAGAAATATGGTGTGCCAAGCAAGAATCAGGAACTTGAAGGCCAAGTTGAAGAAGGCATCATGGAGGCAAATAGAGGAAGATAGACTTCAGATATTCGCTGAGGCTTCCTTGGCCCAACACAGCACTTGATGGAGAAGACTCAGCCCAAATTTCAAAAAATTTGGGACACTTTTTGCATTTCTGAAAATTTTGGGCTAAAACACAAAATTTTCTGCCTAATGCGCTGCGCCACCTGGAGCTCGCTTTTGATAGGAGTCTCCAAATGACAAAAACTTGGCATTTTTGGATTTGGCATGGAAAAATATGCATGACTACCAATGGCCAAGAAATTTTGACAGGTTTTGAGCCCTCAAAGGAGTCAAAAACAATCAAAAAATGACCTCACTGCCCCTAATTTGAGACATAGGAAGCAGTGTTGGGAGAAATGATTTTTGGAGGGGCAAATTAAGGCCAAATTGAAAAATTCCACTTGGGTTGGAAATTAGACAGGTAGATATTTCCAACAATCACACATGGATTGAATTTGAAAACTAGGAAGGCCTTCAAACGTGGCTCAAAATAGGCACTATGGAGAGAGAAATTAGGCATGGCGCATAGGGAAAATTTTGCTAGTTTGACCAAGTATACTCTGTTTTTCGCGTAGCTTTTGCTAGTTTGACATTTTCACCTTCTTAGTGTCAAATTTGTGATGTAATTTAATGTAAATTAATGGATCATGATGTAAATATGTCAAATTTTCACTTATGGAGGTAGATTCATCCATAAAAAGTTAGTTTGCAACTGAATGAATCAGTTCCCTAGTTTCTAGAGGCAAGCTGTTCCACTACCTAATTTGTAGTTCTTAGTTTAGAATTAGTTGGAACAGCTCCTAAAGTCATGAGCTCGACCCCTAGAGGCTAGGATGAGTTGTTATTTCCCTATATCTTATGTCTTTTCAGTCATTAGCATGGTTGGAATTTTGAGAAAGGCTTGAGCTTCATTATACACTCATATCAACTTTTTGGCTAAGGAATTGAAACCAAGGTTTGCAGCACTCTTTGGGATCCATGTGGAAATTTGTCTGGTACAGTGCTTTCTTTTATAATTGTGAATTTGCTTATGTGTTATGTATGCCATTCTCTATCTTGTTTCTTCTTAACTAAACAAACAAGAGTGTAAGTAGAAACCATTGAAATTGTTGTGCTCTACTTGAGGTTTGCTTTAGTTTTTCGATGTTTTCAGTTGTTTGGAGAGGATACATGACCTTCCTTGCCATCTTCAGCTCCTCACCTTTATAATCCTTCCATCTCATTCAAATTGAAGTGCCAAAAACAATTTCCTACCTTGCCCCATTGAGATATTTGCAAGACTGAGCCTCAATCCCCGCACCCAAAATCTACCTTTCCATTTGAGCCAACAAAAACATCATTTTATTCAAACAAACTCTTTCACACACATACCTAGCCTAATATCAGTATTTCTATCAGTCATCTCAAGCCCCCATCGATCATATTTTGTTGAGATTGACCTGAAGAGAGCCCTCTCCCGACCTGGTAGGGCTAGCTACCAGGTTAAGCGTGGTTTGATGTTGGTCGTGGATCCTACCTTTCTCAGCCTGAGGTAAATCTAGGCACTAACATAGTGGTGACCATACTGGGGAAGAAAAGATTATTTGTTTGTTAGTGTTCTTTCTTTATAATCTATAGAAAGAGCTTGAAGTTATGCTAGGTAGCCTTCGAAACTCTTTTGCTTTGCATCAGTGAAAGTATATAAACACTGCTTCTGTCAATCTCCAGTCTAGTCTTATAATCTAAACATTTGACTTGCAACTTTCCCAGTAACATGTATCAGGTTCATATCTAATTGTTTATGGTGGACAATGATCAGACACCGCAAGGCTGAAATCATTCACCCGGTGACTCTAAATCAGTTTCGAGATCAGATCCAAGGACTCCATTGGAGGATGAACCTGACCAGTGGAAACATGAAAGGACAATATGGAAAGATCAGGTATTCAAGTTGGAATTTCATCCAAGACATTTTGTTCTTTGTTATAAATTATTTCTTCTCTTTTCCCAAGAATGTCAAGAAGGCTTTGCAAAGTATATTGTATTTGAGAGAAGATCCTCGGCCTGCATTTGATTCCTTCCCTTTGAATATTGTGAATGCCAAAGATTTGCATGCATTTGAGCTTGATCAATACCCTTTTTCTGAATCTTGTGATGACTATCTTCAAACTGATGAGCCTAAAGAGACCAAGGGTGATTCTACAGCTTTTGTACATACTCTTATACCTTGTAAAATTCCAAATCGATACAAGCCTCTCATTTTACCTCCTATATTTCATGCTTTCCCTAAAAATCATGACCTATATCTACCGAGATTTGATGGTGAACACGAAAACATCACTACTGAGAGACATGTATTGAATTTTGAGTCCTTTCTCGACCTTTTTGAAGCTGATGAAGAAGATGTCAGTATAAGGCTTTTTGCTCTTTCTTTGCAAGGCAAAGTTAAGAGTTGGTTCAAAACCCTGCCTGATGTGAGCATCTCAGATCTCCAACAGTTTGTCAAAGTTTCCTCGATAGGTGGGTGGTAAGACAAAACCCTTTCTTGATTATATAAGAGTATAACGGGTTGAAAAGACAACCAGGGGAGACAGTACAATAGTTTTCAGCCAGGTTTAACGAAGTATACTTTTCGATGCTGGTTAAGATAAGACCTCCTCTTGGATCCGCTATCTTGAACTAACTGAGTGTTTTTGATCTGGAAATGGAGTTTCAGCTAAGAGAGAGGAATCTTGCAACACTTGAAGAGTGCAGAACAGTGCAGTAGATGTAGAGGCTCATTTGTTGATCCAAAGGGCAAAGTTGAAGGAAGAAGAGATGAAAAATATAGATCTGGAGGAATCAACATCTCTAGAGGTAAAGATTGACATTTTTGTAATTGGAGTGGAAGATATGACGCAAAGGATCACCACAAGGAATGAGTATGATGTTCAAGCCCGTGGCTCACTGATTGAAGAAGAACAAGTTGCTGATCCAAAACATCTTCTTTTTTATCCCAGTTGTCATAGATCTGATAATGATTGTCTTATAGATCATTTTGGAGAGAAGAGATCTGTTGATATGACATGTATGCATGATGATGTGTTTTATACTGATGATTTGCCTTAGATTGATCAGTATGATGATGATTATGTTCTCCAAACAGAAGTTAATCTTGTAGACAAATCAACAGCTAGTTTGTGGGAGGAGGAGGTTCATTTTCAGCAGCTCGAATACAATGTTCAGCCGATGCATATCAGTCATGGAAGTGAGGAGGAAAGTGCAACAAATTTTGAAGTAAGTGAAGGATCTTTTCCTTTTTGTTTTGATTCATTTCAGTTCATCAGAGACAACTTTCATGCAATCAGAAATAAATTGTCGACAAGTTTTGATCTCAATCATCTTGAGGACAATGAAAACCTTGTTCAAGACTTCTCATATCTAGATTTGCAGCCCCCGAATGCCATTGATTTTCAAGTTGCAGATGAAGACTTGGAAGCTGACACATATGATCAGATGATGCAATATGATTCCGTACCTCTCTGTTTTGAATCATTTCAGTTTTTGAAGGGAAAATTGCATAGTATATCTTCAAATGAGTAGCCTGTAGAAAGTCATGCAATCTCATCAAAACTAATAGAAAATGGGTTTCAGAAGTCTTTTCAAGTTTTTCATGCTCCAATAGCTGATGCTTTGGATGAGGTCTACTGTCAAAGTCCTTCTCCATTAACTACATGTGAGCTTGAAACATGTACTGATATAAACTTGATCTGGCAGCCAGTTTCTTTGTCATTTTCAACAGGAGTCTCATCACAAAGCTCAGATGAAAGTTTGTATTCATGGTATGAGGAAAAGAGAAGTAATGCATTGGATGAGCTAAGTCCCAGTGTGCATGAACTTCAAGATCCTTATGAATTGTTTTTGGAGGCGGATAGAGAATCCATATTATTCAATGGATTTGTTCACAAGTTTTCATGGGAGCTGCCTTTCAGTAGTTCTCTCTTGTTGTTCATCAGCAAGCACTTGTGGAGAATTCAAACAACAGCCGAAATGCTTACTTGGTTGCATTGGTTGTTTCATTTCACTTGATCAAGTGATGAATGAAACCGTTAGAGTAGTTTTTGATAAATAAGCTCTACTTTGAGAATCATTTCCAGTTTGTCGGTTGTGTTTAAGTATCAATTCGGTTTGTGTCGTCGAATCGTCAGTTTTCAGTCATGCATTTCAGCTTGAGTTTTTGACTCCATTGCCCAATGGATGAAGGCACTGTTTGCTTTCCAAAGATCTGTAGTTCTTGGCACCTCCAAGGAGCTACCATCCCTGTTGGAGCCAATGTTAGTGTCAATCTTTAAAGTCTTCCTCCAATGATCAAACATGCTCTTACAAAGTGATTTTAAGGTTTCAAGGTCAAACTTTGTCATTTCAGTGAGTCTTCAAACAAAATTTGGTCACTAGGTATTAGGTCTAGGGTTTGTTTTCACTCCTTTCAAAGTTGTCCAAATTTCAATCCATGTCTCCATTCAGCTGAGTGTACCATCGTTCAAAGGGTTTTCATCATCATGTCAGGTTCCAATGGGTCATTTTACACCCTGTTCATGCTTCAGTTGTGCCTAGGTAAGGTTCATTTCCCTCTCCTAGGGTTTTGAAGGAAATTTCTCTTGTATGGTCAAATCATCAACAAAAATTGTATTCTAATGTTCATACACGTTCCCCTATCCTTAATGTACCTTATTAAACACTTCCCATCATAGAGATCCCCCAAATTCGTCCTTTTCGCACAAACCCTAGTTCCTTGCTACAAACCCTATTTTCTAGGCTAGGCTTGTGTTTTGTCCTTTTTGACCCCTTCCCCTCACTTAATATTTCAAATTCCACTTTCCCCTACTTCATAACATCCCTCCCTACTTCCCAAAAGTTTCTCAAGAATTTGGAAGCCACTTATCCCCTTCATTTCACTTCATTTCGAAAAATACCATGTTCCACACATCGGGATAGGTTTTACTTCAATGATGTTTCTGAGCAAGAAAAGATGAATTTTCGAAAATGAGAGAGGTTTTTGTCCACAATATGCCAAGGAAGAAAAATTCCTTCACGTTTTACACATGTGTCATGGTTTTAGAGAAATGCCAAAAATACAGTTCCCTCAGGAGAATTGATGCACCTCTGGATTGACCTTGGGAAAATCAAGTTTTATCCTAGCTTGGTTGTCTGAATAAATTTTTTGATGAATCAAATTCTAACTAGACCCAAAGAGCTTTCCAATGAGCTATCATGAGCTCAATTTGGAGTTGAGGAAGACCTTGAAAAGTTGACTACAATAGCACTCTACCTTTAGGCAACCTCATTTTGTACATTTTGACCAGTCTTGGGAGATTTGACTTTTGATAGGGAAAATGAACCCCAAATTGAAAAATTCTAGTTGGCTTGGAAATTAGACTCAATAATATTTCCAACGAGCTATCCTGCGCTAAATTTTCACACTGGGAAGGCCTCTAAAAGTCTCCTGCAAAAAGTGCTATGCATTGGGTTTGGAGCATGCGCATTGAAAGGGCGTGGCACATTGGGCAGTGCTCTGTAGTGTAAATTTTGAACGGGCACGATGCATAGCACAGTCGCGGCACGTTGGGTTTGTGGCATGGTGCATAGAGCTTCCAAGCCCATTTTTCTCCAAAACTTCATCAAATTGCCCAAAACGTTCAACACTTCCAATGTGCAAGTAAGTCAAGCTCACATCGCTGTTAGTAAAGGAGTTTTCCATTCAATTTATGGTGGTTGTTTAATAGGAAGATCAAACCCTACTTTTTTGCCATTTATCAAGAAATTGTTGCCTAGGGTTTACTGTGGTTATTTTGCTCCCAAGTTCATTTTTCCATTTCCTCACCCTTTCACTCCACTCATTTTCTTACCTTATTCCCCAAATTCCATAAACTCCCATATTCCTAAAAATCATCTATCCCTATCCCAATTCCCATTTCCCAATTCCCAAATAAAAATTCCCATACCCTAGATATTATCCCTAAAACTCCCATATCACTCCCTAATCCCCTGTTTTCCTAAATGAACCCTATCCTAACAGTCCTAAAATCACTCATTTTTCCCTCCCTCTATAGTCCCTCATATCACTTTTCCCTTGGTGGCAGAAAATCAGGAAACACCATAATCTTCCTATTTTTCATCAAGGAAACTCAAACATTGGCAAATGTGGATTTTGATCCTTCCTATGACTAGGATGAGGAAACACTTAGTGATTCTCCAAGAGAAATGCATGCACCAAGGAGACCTCACAAGGGTGGTAAACATATACGAGAGGAACCCACTTCACTTGTCGAGTTGCAGCAACAGCAATATGAGTACTATCTCCACCCGGGGTGGAAGGGGTCTTGTTTTCACCGTCAGTAGAGCAGGTACAAGAGAAGGGTAAGAAGCCCTTGCATGATGAGGGACCATCAGGAGGTCAAGAGGCAGATTTCATCCTCATTCAGGATGATGGCACAGATTTGGGCTCACAAAGCTCAAATCTCAAAGAAGTCATTCGGGAGCAGCAAGATGGCAATCATCATTTGTCTCTCAATCTGGAAAGAGCCAAGTTGATAATTAATTATTTGGAGTAGAGGAATAAACAACTAGAAGATCAAAACATCAGCATGGAGCTCCAAAACATGAAGGCAAAATGGCAAGCTGCCAAGAAGAGGAAAACCAAGTTGATAACACTTGAACAAGAAATCCAAGTAGATCGTGAATCTTGGCTTGAAAGGACATATATCAACTTGTAGAGGATGCTGGAGAAGGCCATCAATGAGAAAAATATGTTGAGAAACATGGCATATCACTACTTGTCAAGAAATATGGTGTGCCAAGCAAGAATCAGGAACTTGAAGGCCAAGTTGAAGAAGGCATCATGCAGGCAAAATGTTATGAAACCAGCTCAAGAAAAGATAGAAAAGATAGATCAATGCCTTAGAATTCAGCCTCTTCGAGGAGTCAGCCTCCTTTACATTACATAAATGAACAATTCTTTGATGATTCAAATGACAAAACCTCCTTTCTATATATAGGAGTCTAAGGAGTCACAATATAATCCAGCCGACCTAACAATAATAATATAAAGCCACAAAAATAACAATAGAGGGATTCTATGGGGCACAGAAATACCAATATGGGGGTAATAGGGGCACAACAATATAAATAAGGGGTATAACTACAATAGTAATGGGGTAATCACTAGTATTATAGGGACCCAACATGCCCCTCTCCTTAAAAAAAGTGTTGTCCTCAACACTTGAGTAGTTCTGGATACTTCTGCATAAAATTCTCATCCTCCCATGTGGAATCTTCAGCGGATAAGTTCTTCCACTTGATAAGATACTCTGAAATTGATCGTTTTCGTAGCTGTTGAGTTCTTGTTTCTGTGACTACTTCCGGTTCCAATATAGTTCTACCTTCCTCGTCAAGTTCTGGAAATATTGTTTGAACTAGGAGCTTGTCGTCTATAACCTTCTTTAAACATGAAACATGGAAAACTTGGTGCAATCAAGAAGCTGCAGGAAGCTCCAATTTGTATGCCAAAGTACCAATCTTTTGCAACACCTTGTACGGACCATAATACTTTGGTGATAATTTATTATCCTTCTTAGCTTGCTTTAGGGACATTTGCTTATATGGTTGTAGCTGTAGGAATACCCAATCACCTACATCAAAACTTCTTTCACTGTGATGTTGATCTGCCTGTTGTTTCATTCTATTTTGTGCCAACACGAGGTTATCCTTTAAGAGTTGGAGGACTTGTTGTTGATGTTCGATGTGATGTTCCACTGCCTGAACCTTAGAATTTTCTCTTAAATATGATGTGATGGATGGTGGTTGATACCCATAAAGTGCCATAAATGGGGTCATTTTTGTTGTTGTATGGAAGGAAGTGTTATACCACCATTCAGCCAGAGGCAACCATTTGACCCATTGTGTCTGTTTATCAGATACAAAGCAACGAAGATATCCTTCCAAACATTTGTTTACTATCTCAGTTTTCCCATCAGATTGAGGATGATAAGATGAGCTATGAGCTAACTGAGTACCAAGACAAGAAAAATAATTTTGTTCAAAAATTTCCAGTGAAAATGGGATCTCTGTCACTTACAATAATCTTTGGGTTTCCATGTAGCTTTTGAATTGTTTCCATAAATGCAGTAGAAACTGTACTGGCTTTAAATGGATGTGATAATGCACAAAAGTGTGCATACTTGGTAAGTCTATCAACTACCACCATGATGACACTTTTCCCTCAGACTTGGGTAAACCTGTGATAAAATTCATTGAAACCTCCTCCCAACGTTGGCTTGGAATGGATAAAGGTTGTAATAGACCCAGTGTCTTAATTGTTTCAACTTTATTTTGTTGGCAAACCAAACATTCTGCCACAAACTTTTGAATATCTGATTTAAGGCCATCCCAAAAAAATTCCTTCTTAACCCTGTGGTAAGTTTTTAAAAATCCTGAGTGCCCTCCTAAGGGAGAAGTGTGCAATTCCATAAGAATCTTTTGTTTTAGCTGGGAATTCTTACAGAGGTATAAGCGATCTTTGTACCATAACGAATCATTTTTCCAGCTAAATGTATCAGACGTACTGGAATCTTGTTGTAGCTTTTGAATAAGTGCCCACACTTCTTCGTCATTCTTCCATTCCTCCCTTGCTTCATTTATCCAATCTGGTTGGATAATAGAAATGGCACACAACAATGCTTCCACATCCTCATCCTTTCTTGAGAGTGCATCTGCCACCACATTTTGCTTCCCTTTTTGTAGATGATTTCAAAGTCATAACCCAACATCTTTGTGACCCACTTTTGTTGCTCTTCAGAGGATAATCTTTGTTCTAAAAAGTATTTAAGGCTATCATGATCTGTTTTTACCTTGAAGTGTCTTCCCATTAGGTAGGGTCGCCATTTCTTAAGTGCATGGAGTATTGCCAACATTTCCTTCTCATAAATAGCTTTGCTTAAAAACTTTCCCTTGATTGGACGACTTTCAAAAGCAATGGGTCTTTCATCTTGCATTAGAACAACACCAATTCCATTTCCTGAAGCATCACATTCCACAATAAAGGTTTTTGTGAAGTCTGGTGTAGCTAAGACCGGTGCTTGGCACATTGCCTCTTTAAGATGTTCAAAGGCCTTTGTTGCTTCTGGAGTCCATGAAAATGCATCTTTCTTCAATAATGTTGTTAGAGGTGCTGCTATTCTCCCATAATTCTTAACAAACTTGCGATAATACCCTGTCAACCCAAGAAATCCTCGCAGATGCTTTATGGATGTGGGGATTTTCCATTCCTTAATGGCTTTAATTTTGCTAGGGTCTACCTTAACTCCTTCATGAGATACAATATGACCCAAATATTCCACCTCCTGGACTCCAAAGAAACATTTGGATCTTTTTGCATATAATTGTTTCTCCTCCAATAGTTGTAGCACCCTGTCAACATGTTCAACATGATCCTTCCAAGACTTGCTGTAGATTAGTATATCATCAAAAAATACTAACACAAATTTTCTAAGGAATGGTTTGAAAATTGAATTCATCAAACCTTGAAATGTTGAAGGTGCATTGTTAAGGCCAAAAGGCATGACCAAAAATTCATAATGACCCTCATGAGTTCTAAATGTTGTTTTCAGAATGTCTTCAATCTTCATTCTGATTTGATGATATCCCGAACGAAGATCCAACTTGGTGAAGTAAATTGATCCATGCAATTCATCCAGTAATTCATCAATGACAGGAATGGGGAACTTATCTTTAATAGTGAGCTTGTTGAGCTCCCTATAATCCGGACACATGCGCCATGATCCATCCTTCTTGTGCACCAATACTACTGGAGCAGAGAAAGAACTTTGACTCGGTTGAATTATACCAGCCTCTAGCATTTCTGCAACCATACGTTCAATTTCACTTTTTTGGACATAGGGATATCTGTACGGCCTGATGTTTGGAGGAAAACTTCCTGGAATCAGATGAATAGCATGATCATGATCACACATAGGTGGGAGACCTTTGGGAGTCTCAAATACCTTGGAATGATTGTCCAGGACTTTTTGGAGATCTGGAGAAATAGATGATTCCGATGTGGAAACATCTAGCGAACATAATTGTGCAATTACACCTCTTTGCTCCTTTTTTAGAAGCTTTGTCATACCATTAGAGCTGATTATCTTTCCTGGTTTCCCTGCAATACCCCTTAATTCAACTTCCTTTCCTTCCGTAGAAAATTTGATGAAAAGTTCTTGAAAATTAAAAGCTATTGTACCCAAGGATTGTAGCCATTGGACTCCTAGTACAACATCAGCACCTCCCATTGGAATGGAAAGCATTGGGCTAGTCAATACATATTCTCCCATGGATAGCTTGATATTATGGCACCTTCCAGAGCAATTTATTGTTCCTCCATTTGCAATCATCACTTGACACTCTGGTGCTGGATATAGGAAGCAATTCAATTCTTTTGCTACCCTACAATGAATAAAATTGTGGGTGCTTCCTGAATCAATCAACACTATTACCTTTTTCTTCTTGATTTGTCCTTCTATCTTGATGGTTTGAGGAGTGGTAATTCCTACCAATGCATTACAAGATATGGTTGGATTTATTTGTTCTTCATCTAGGCTTTGTTCCTGGAGTATATCCTCTTCTTTTGACCTTTCTTGCTCCTTTTCTTCTTCCTCTTCACAATCTATGTAGAATAATTTCTTCTCAGCACACTTATGACCTTTAGTGTATTTTCTATCACAACTGTAACAAAGCCCTTTTTCTCTTTTTTCTTCCAATTGTTGTGGTGTCAACCTTATAGGTTGTGGAAGACTAGGGGCAACAACACTTCCATCTTTATAGTTGTGAGTGGTATGCTTCCTGGTTGCCATAATTTTGCTTTCCATTTTTCTTGCTAACCTGAATGCCTTCTCTAATGAATCAGGTTCCCAAAGGCGAACATCATGTTGGATATTATCCTTTAAAGACCCTATGAACACATCAACCCTATGCTCCTCTGGAATATCTTTTATCCTTATGTTCAATTTTTGGAACTCCTCAATGTGCTCCATTATTGAACCCTTTTGTTTGAGACTTATCAATTGGCTAAAAAAAGTGTTGCTTTTTGTATCCTCATAATGTGCTATCAATTCTTCCATAAAAATTGCCCAAGTGATAAATTGTTTACGAGAGCAAAGCCATTGATACCATACAAACTGATTTGGTTCCAAATATACAGTTGCCATACATACCTTTTGTGTGTTTTGCACATTATTGAGATCGAAGAATTGCTCCATCTGTAATATCCATGTCGCAGGATCCTTGCCATCAAACTTCCTCATATCGATTTTTGGAATATGGTGAGTCTTCGATCCAACATTAGCATCTATGGAATCATGATTAACATTTCTTTTATTCTCATCATGATTTTCCTTTAGTACACTTTCATCCTTAGTGCCCATTTCTTGTAGCAACTTATTCATATTTATCTTCAATTCGTCCATGTCTGTCTTCAAATCTGCCATGTCTCTCTTCAAATCTGTGTTCGAATCATCCATCTTAGCTTCCATTCCCTTTATCTTAGATTCCAAGTCATTTATCTTAGCTTCTGTTAGCTTTTGTGAGCGTGACATTTGTTGCACTTGTTCTTGTAATTCTGATATATCATGTAGCATTTCTTCGTCTTCTTCATGAGTTATGCTAGAGCTTTCAGGTTCCTTACTCGGTGTTTGCATTTTCTTTCCGTGGGGCATCAGTTACCGATAATAATGCTTTACTATTCCCTTTGAATTCCTTCAAACCAAGCTTACGCAAAAATTTAAAAAAAACTACACACCTTTTTTCCCTTTGTAGAAGCCTAATATTGAATCTGATGTATCTCTGTAATTTCATATCATCCAGTTCTGAAATTGCAACCTGTAGTAGCCTTCTGTGTCCTCTTTCCAATGCCACAAGTCTAACCCAAATTGGATTCTCCAAGGAAGAGTTATGCGAAATCTCCCAAAGTGACTAGATTTTAGACTAATTCAGTAGACAAAACTTGTACGACGTGCCACAAGTCACTGTTTCGACCTATGGATCTGAAAATGCATACAAGAAACTACAGTCCGTTCTCTTTCTATACCTTCCTATGAAATTTCAATCCGATCTTCAGAGAGAAAGTTATGACAATTTTCCCCAGGTCACCTGTTTAGAATGTAATTTAGGAGTTTGCAAAAAGACCAACTTCCTTAGATCATATCTCTGAAAATATAGCGTGAAATGATCAGAAATTTAGACCCACGATTCATTGCTATTTCTTCTCAAATGGGTTCTTTTTTGCAAATTCTGAAACGTCACAGAAAAAAAGTTATAGTGAAAATGCCACGATGACCTGTTTGGAGCAGCGAAACCCTAGAATCCAAAGCTTTGATACCAAATGTTATGAAACCAGCTCAAGAAAAGATAGAAAATATAGATCGACGCCTTAGAATTCAGCCTCTTCAAGGGGGCAACCTCCTTTACATTACATAAATGAACAATTCTTTGATGATTCAAATGACAAAACCTCCTTTCTAGATATAGGAGTCTAATGAGTCACAATATAATCCAGCCGACCTAACAATAATAATATAAAGCCACAAAAATAACAATGGAGGGATTCTATGGGGCACAGAAATAACAATATGGGGGTAATAGGGGCACAACAATATAAATAAGGGGTATAACTACAATAGTAATGGGGTAATCACTAGTATTATAGGGACCCAACACAAAAAGAGCAAGATAGACTTCAGATCTTGGTTGAGGCTTCCTCAGCCCAACACAGCACTTCATGGAGAATATTCAGCCCAAATTTCAAAAAATTTGGGACACTTTTCGCATTTGTGAAATTTTTGGGCTAAAACACAAAATTTTCTGCCCAATGCGTGCGCCACTTGGCGCTTGCTTTTGATAGGAGTCTCCAAATGAAAAGAACTCAACATTTTTGAATTTGGCATGGAAAAATATGCATGCCTACCAATGGCCAAGAAATTTTCATAGGTTTTGAGCCCTCAAAGGGTTCAAAAACACTCAAAAAATGACTCTACTG
Organism: Pinus tabuliformis; assembly: GCA_031772625.1. Classification (NCBI taxonomy): domain Eukaryota; kingdom Viridiplantae; phylum Streptophyta; class Pinopsida; order Pinales; family Pinaceae; genus Pinus; species Pinus tabuliformis. The sequence continues at coordinate 1,666,654,188 of CM062819.1, read as the reverse complement.
CCCCTAATTTGACACACAGGAAGCAGTGTTGGGAGAACTGAATTTTGGAGGGGCAAATTGAGGCCAAATTGAAAAATTCCACTTGGGTTGGAAAGTAAACAGGAAGATATTTCCAACAAGCACACGTGGAGTGAATTTTGACACTAGGAAGGCCTTCAAAATTGGCTCAAAATAGGAACTACGCATAGAGAAATCAGGTGCGACACATAGGGAAAATTTTGCTAGTTTGACCAAGTATACTTTGTTTTTCGGGTAGCTTTTCCCAGTTTCACTTTTTCACCTTCTTAGTGTCAAATTTGTGATGTAATTTAATGTACATTAATGGATCGTGATGCAAATATGTCAAATTTTCACTTGTGGAGGTAGATTCATCCAAAAAAAGTTAGTTTGCAATTGAATGAATCAGTTCCCTAGTTTCTAGACGCAAGCTGTTCCACTGCCTAATTTGTAGTTCTCAGTTTAGAATTAGTTGGAATAGCTCCTAGACTCATAAGCGCGACCCCTAGAGGCTAGTATGAGTTTTTATTTGCCTATATCTTATGTTTTTTCAGTCATTGGCATGGTTGGAGTTTTGAGAAAGGCTTGAGCTTCATTGTACACTCATATCAACATTTTGGCTAAGGAATTGAAACCAAGGTTTACAGCACTCTTTGGGATCCATGTGGCAATTTGTCCTGGTACAGTGCTTTCCTTTGTAATTGTGAATTTTCCTATGTGTTATGTATTCCATTCTCTATCTTGTTTCTTGTTAACTAAACAAGCAAGAGTGTAAGTAGAATCCATTGAAATTGCAATGCTCTACTTGAGGTTTGCTTTAGTTTTTTTATGTTTTCAGTTGTTTGGAGAGGATCCATGACCTTCCTTGCCCTCTTCAGCTCCTCCCCTGTCTAATCCTTCCATCTCATTCAAATTGAAGTGCTAAAAACAATTTCCTACCTTGCCCCATTGAGATCTTTGCAAGACTGAGCCTCAATCCCCGCACTCGAAATCTACCTTTCCATCTGAGCCAACAAAAACATCATTTTATTCAATCAAACTCTTTCACACACATACCTAGCCTAAGATCAGTATTTCTATTAGTCATCTCAAGCCCCCATCGATCATATTTTGTTGAGATTGACCCAGAGAGAGCCCTCTCCTGACTTGGTAGGGTTAGCTACCAGGTTAAGCGTGGTTTGATGTTTGTCCTGGGTCCTACCTTTCTTAGCCTGAGGTAAATCTAGGCACTAACACAGGCAACAAAACTTTGTCATTCCTATTTCTAATTCAAAAAACATACAAATGGAGATCATTATCAAAATCAATCTGCTATTTAGATCTAAACCGTGAGCATGCATCAGGTAAGGGTGAGCATTCTCTCGAGGAAACACTATCTTTTACAATCCCTTACAATCTCAGACCTCGCGAGAAAAAGCCCCCTCCGTGGGGGGTAGTGGGCAGAATTGATATGAAAATCCCCCATACACAGGACTGCAAGGTGAGAGGGAGGAAAACCAATTTGTCAAAGTCTCAGCTAAGAGCCAAAATTGATATAGTAGACGAAAAGCAAATTTCCATCTCTAGGGTTCTTAGAGCAGTGAAATCCCCCTCAGATTTAGGTCACTGATCATCCTCTCATTGAATTGCAAAGGTTTAGCTAGTAACCATAAAAAACTCACCCTAAAAGAGGTAATCCAGAAGTATAATCTAGATATTCTACTGCTCCAAGAAACTTTGGGTGCCAGAAAAGAAGTCATAAAGGCTCTTGCAAATATTATGAATGGTTGGAGCATTCAGGCAGTAGATGAAAAAGGCCACTTTTGGGGCATTATTATGGGGATTAAAGAAGGGAAGTTAAAAGTGCTAAATATTTGGGGGATGGACTAGGTCATGGGGATTGAAGTATTCTCCCTAGAGCTATGCACCAATCTAGTGATACTAAACATTTACGAGCCTTCCAAGGGTAGATTCCATTTCTAGAAAGCCCTTTTCTCTAAATATCTATTGAACAACCTGAATTTGGTGATCGGGGGAGATTTAAATTTTTGCATGGCCCCTTGTGAGGGAAGACCCACACTCAGATTTATTCACAAACTTTATCAGAGAAAATAAGTTGCTGGACATAAATTTACTGAAGATAAGACCCCCTTGGAGGAATAAGAGAATAGGGGAAGATTGAGTAGCAAAAATATTGGATCGCTTTCTCCTGAGAGAGGAGGTAGCGGAAAAGGTTCCAGCTTTTCGTCAGTGGATTGGTGAAGGAGGAGTCTCTGATCACATGAAAATCTTGTTAGAATTTACCAAACATCCCAAAAATCTAGTAGTGCCTTTCAAATTTAATTCAACTTGGTTACCAAAGGAGTCCTATAACTCCTTCTTCAAAGAAACATGGAGACCTGTGAGGAACAATGACTCCAAGGACAATCTTTCCTCTTTATGGAAAACCTGAAATGCCTTAAAAAAAAAAACTATGGCCTAGGCAAAGCCCAAGAAGCCCAAAGAATGTGAGAAAGTTACTTAAATAGGGAAGGATTTACAAATACTGGAAAACCCAGAAGTTGACGAATATGAAACAAAAGAAAAAAAGGATAGAATAATGCAGCTGGAATCTCAGAGGAGAAAAATCCTATTAGCAAGAGAAGAACAGTGGCACTTGAAAAGCAGAGCCATCTGGCTAAAGGTAGGGGATGAGAACACAAAATTCTTCCAAAATTATGCCAAAGGAAGGAAGAACTCAAACACTATTTGGTCCTTGAAGGCAGAAGGAGGAAGTCAGGCAAGAACCTTTGAGGAACTCTCACAGATGGGAATTGGACACTTCAAAAGTCTATTCACTGCCTCAGCAGAAGTATCCCTTGCAGAAGTAATCTGAACAGCCCAAACCTTTCCTTGCTATGTGGATGAAGGGGATACCAGTGACCTCATGGAGGAAGTCACGAGGGGAGAGGATGAAGGAATACTAAAATCTATGCAGAGAGATAAGAGCCCTAGACTAGATGGATGGATAGTGGAACTGTTCCAACACTTATTTGAGCAAATTGGAGGTGAAATGATAGAAGTAGTCAAATAATCCATAAGAAAAGGAGCAATCTACCCCCCCTTTCAGCTCAAACTTCTTATCCCTCATCCCTAATAAGCAAGAACCTTCCTCATTCGATGAGCTCAGACTGATCTCTCTTTGTAACTGTATCTAGAAAATTATAACGAAGGTGATCATGGAAAGACTAAAGCCACTACTATCCAAGCATGTATCCAAAGAACAATTTGGATTCCTAGATGGGAGACAGATTCATGAAGCAATTGGTGTAGCCCAGGAAACCATTCATAGCATCAAACAAAAAAAATGCAAAGGCGAGTAGTGAAAATAGATCTTTCCAAAGCATATGACATCATTAGCTGGATGTACCTTCGTGTGCTCCTCACACACCTGGGCTTTCAAATATATTTCATAAATTGGGTTATGGGATTCTTAGCTAGCGTGACATTTGTGGTGCTAATGAATGGAACAGCATCTGCATTCTTCCAATGTCAAATAAGGTTGAGACAAGGATGCCCCCTCTCTCACTTCTCTTCCTACTAGTCACTAAAGGTCTCAATCAGTTGCTCATAGAAGCCAAAAGGAAAGGTGAAATCAAAGCACTAGAAATGGTTTTCAATATGTATATAACCCATCTTTTGTTTGTGGATGACATCCTACTTTTTAGTAATGGAAGAAGGAGTGAAACAAAGGAACTAAAAAGGATTCTGGATCTCTTCCTAAAGGATACCAGATTGCAAGTGAATAAGGAAAAATCTCAATTGCTGTTAGAAGGGTTTAATAGATTGGAAGAACATCAAATAGTAGAAGATTTTCCATTTGAAGAGCGGAAGTTAGAAGACAGCTTTAAATTCCTAGGTTCTCCCCAAAACCTAATTCATACAAGAAATAAGATTGGCTTTGGCTAATAGCAAAAATAGAAGCGAGGATCACCCATTAGAGCTTGAAATGGTTGTCTAGAGCTGCTAGACTGACCCCCATAAAATCAATCCTAATGGCTATACTGGTCTATTAGGTTTCTCTTACCTGGGTTCTGAAAGGAATATCGGAAAAAATTAGAAGGGTATAGGGTAGATTCCTTTGGGCAAGATCAAAGGAGGAGTCAATCTTGCCTTGGGTGGCATGGGAAAAGGTGGCAACGACAAAGGTGTTTGGGGGCTAGGGAATCAAAGACTTAACAACCTTTGCACCATCTTTAGCAGTGAAGTTGGGATGGATATTAATAAGATGGAAAATCTATGGACAATCGTGGTCAAGAGGAAATACATCGACCCCATTCTGAGGGAGGATTGGATTAGGAGTCTAATAAAAAAGGGGAATGCCTTAGTGGTGTGGAAAGCCAATATAAATTCTTTCAAAATTATAGAACAAGGCTTGTCTTGGCAAGTAGGGAATGGAGAACAAGTCAAGATAGGGAAGGACCCATGGGTGGGATGTAGTGAAGAATACACACTTTCCCTAGGCCTCATTCATCAGCTGGACTTAAGAGGAATTCAGAACTTCAGCTAGATTGGGAATCCTGGTAACTCCACCATTTGGTGTCAAGCCTACATATCAAGGACAGATTTAAACCTTAATCTAGAATGGAGTGAGGAATGGTACAACTACACCAAGGAGCTGTCTAGGACAAACGTCAGGCTAAGAGACAGACCAGAATAACTAATATGGGCACATGTGAACACAGGAACTTACACTCCTAAATTCATCTATAAATACCTTATGTAGAAAAGAGACTGGGCGAACCAATACTTCTGGGTTACCTCAATATTAAAGTTGCAATGTCTTGATAAGGCCCAAATTTTCTTTTTATGTATTCTCAGGAAGAAGGTGCCAACCTGGGATGTATTGTAGAGAAGATACAAATCGGGACCAGGGAGATGTGCCTTATGCAAAAATGATATTGAAACCATTCAACATATTTTTCTGGAATGACCATACACAAAGGAGGTATGGTAGGAAGTATGGAGATTGATCGAGAAGAGGATAATATGGTGTTTTGGGAAAATTTACTATTTCGTCAAACGCCTAACCCTATAGACCTAGTAGCTAGTCTAGAAACAACAGACAAAGTAATTTGTTGTTTTTCCTATAATTAACAGATAAGAGAAGGTGGAAAAAGGAACCAACCTGTAACTTTCACTCGATCCTCTCTCCTTTGACTGATTTCACCACTCCTTTTTGTACTTAACTTGTTTGGAAAGTACTTGCACACAATCCCAAAGAGAAACCCATCAAAGCATACAATAATGATCTGTTAACTAAACATATCATAGAATCTAGAATACAATATACATGATATAGACACATGAATGGAAAAAGCTTAGAATTCTTTATTGATAAAAGGAAAGATTACAACCCATGAAGATTCATTCTTGATTCAGTGTCTTCTTTCCAGTTTCAAACCCTTCTCTCCTCATGAAGCAACAATTCGACATCATTACAATACTCTTACTAATCTCATTCAAACAGCATTTCCTTAGCTCCAGAAACTCCAACCTAGACTAGCTTTCAAATTGTTGATCAATTTATAGCTGAATGGAGGAGGTTAAGGCATTAATGGCCCTCATGAATGCTCTACCAAATTTGGGAGGTGGTTCCATGGAGGAAGGGATAATGGATTGAGGTTCATTAATCCTCTTCCTCATTCAAAAATGAGCTCAATCCATCTAGAAACTTCTAGAAGGATCCATTGGATGAGGGATCTAATGGATTCATCTAAAAAATTTGATGAATCTCACTCAGCGCAGGTGAAACAAAGGCCAACTGCACTGCAGTGCACCCAGACAGTGCAATTCCTGCATTTCAATGCAGCCGGATAAAAGGGCACTTGCGCTGATCTCCTTAGCAGAATTTTTTGGATGAATGGTGACATGGAAACTCTTGGGAGGCATGCATGATGTAGGTTTACCTCATTAGGAAATTAAAACAACTAAATTATGGATTGATGGACCCTAATAATACTGATCTAGAAGATGGGGTTGATGTGCCCAAATTGACCTATAACAGTTGCGTCCTAAAGCATGAAGTCAAAAATAAACATGTCGAGTGAGCTGCTTTATGTCTTGGAGAGAAGGTTTCAAAATGGAAGGTGACCTGCATCAGTTACAATACAAATATCATGATAATTTGACTTTTAACACAAACTAGATAAGGGAAGGCATACCCATGCTCAGCTTATAAACGTTCAATACATGTAAAAATATAGTCATCTACAGATATATACCCATGAATGGATGACCATGAATATAAGGTCATTTGTACATTTGATATAGTACTCCTGAAAATATATCACAACCCAGATGGATGAAACTAGATCCGGGGTCTTCGATCTCGTTCAATCTTCACTCAATGTACAAGTCTAACCATGTGAATAGATGATCTGAAGTCAAACATGGAGAGACATCGTCTGATTACTAGCCAATGATGTAAGCCATTAACAAACGTGAGAGGAATCACCGATAATGATAATGACCCTCAAGGTACTATAGTACATTTCGCATGGTGTGAATAAATGATTTGATGTTGAACACGATACGAAGTCTTTTGGTCGAAGGCCAGTGATGTTAACCTATCGCCAAAAGCGAGAAACCTGCCATTGATGTATGAAAACCTCAAGGTACTAAATGTTTGTTTCTAAGTCAACTTCTTGGATGATGTGTTGATGTTGACAAGAAGTGACTCATCGTGGGATGGCCTTGATGTATCCCACATCAACAGCACGGAACAACTTAAATGATTTTGGAGATGAAACATTGACTGACGACACAAGGTTCAGGAATGGCAGGCATGAAAATGAAGGTTTACTGTAATGTAAAGGATGAAGTTTTTAACTGAACGACTTCTCTTGAACATATTGGCGACAATGAGGTGAATTGATAGCATTGACCCAAAACCAAGTGATGGATGGTATGATAGACCAATGGTGTGATAACCATCAAGCTGAATGACCCAACCCACATAGTCACAATGATGAGGTGAAAGTGTCATGTTCAAGAGAAACCTGCTGCCATAAAGTATTCTCGGCTTTTTCTCACTTTCCCTAGTCATTTCTGACTAGTACCACTTTATTTTTATCAAGCTTGAGGAGGATAACATATGATTGTTGTATAATTCCACCCTTTAGGTGAATCGAATGCTATTTGATGTTTTAACAAGTCTAGCGAAGGTGAAACTCGATCTTGAATAGATGGACAAGTTTGTCGGTATTTGATGTTTTTAATGAGTTTAACGACCAAGATAACTCGGTCCTTTTCATGTTTAGAGATTTTGAAAAGGGATGAAAAGGAAACTCCAATAGTTCTTTTGCGTAAAATAATCTATCAAGTCTGAAAAAGCGTAAAATAATACAAGAGAGATATCATTTCCAATCCATTAACGAGCTGGAAAGGACAATCGCTTGGCAATATTTTCACATTTAGAGAGTCTGAAAATAGCTTAAAGAGGACTCTACTTTGAGGAACGAGTGGTGTCTAGGGTAGTAACTGGTTCTAGTGATGTTGGAACTTTCTCAAAACATGTTGATTTATGTGAAGAGGATGGCTAATAAGACTTCTCATTGCAATTGTTCCTCAAAAAAGGTAAAACAACCAAGTGAAAGCGTATGAACAGCCAAAGGGATGGTGGCGATTGGATGAAAACAACAAAGGCTGATCTGAAGAAAGAGGTCGATATAATGTCAATCATGAGGATTAAAATGGAAATGGGTTCATTTTTAGACAATATTCAACCATAAGGAACTATGCTTGGATTCAGTTTCATGTTTACAGAAGCTTGAAATGAAAAACTATGCTTGGATATAGTTTCATTTTTACATAAGCTTGAAACGAATAACTATGCTTGGATTTAGTTTACATGCCCCCAGCATGATGAAAGGGAAAATCTCTGGTACTCAGATGGAAGTCACTACGGTGAAGCAGGACAGTTATCCAACAAGTTTTTGGCTTCGTCCAGTAGGGGCAAAGGTGAATCAGGTGATTCCCTTCACATAACCTACTGATGAGCCCCCAAATTGGGTAACTTATTGGGCTCATTTTGCCTAATTGTCCTTGTTCAGTCCTCCATTTTTCATAGATTATGCATGTTTTCTAGTATGTTTGTGTTATTTGAACGAATAAGGGTGGTCACTCTACCTAGGAGGCTAACACGTGGTTATTTCAGGATTTTTGGACAAATTTTGGAGCAAAACCAAGCAATCATGGGTCAGCTGACAGCCAAGCTTGAGGTGAGGATTCATAGGGAGGTTGTCTCTCGCATTAAATGGCCTTCCTCGAAATCTCCACCCTCAACACCGAGCTCCACAGGCCACCAAAACGAGTTTTAAAGGCAGCCAAGCAGTTTTTGGAGGAGTGACTGTTTACTAGCAGTTGGGACAGCCGAGTCCCTTGAATCTAGGAGGGCTGCTAGCCCCCTCGTATTGTATAAGTAGGAAGGCCTCAGCCTTTGTAGTTTACTTTTGGAACTATTATTATTTTTTCACTATAGTGCTGTCATTTTGCCCAGCCTGTTTTATTGTAGCTACTGGTGTACAACTTTCATATGATGGTTATTTTTGAATAATGAGAAGCAGCTTTACTTGGCATCAGATTTGCGTTCTTTATAAGAGCCTGCAGCTCTTGGGGTTGGGCCCAACCCGAGTGCTAAGGACTCCTCTATGTATTGTTAGTTGTTCTTTATGCATTTGAAAAAACATTTCTGTTAAGTAGATTAAAGTTTGCTGATTAACTAGGTCACTATTAATGGTTAGAAAGACTTTTTGAGTGCTCAGATTTAGTTGATAGGTTGTTAACAGAAAAAGCTTCAAGAAAAAGGCCATCAAACATCTCTGGTTTCACCTCTCCTTCAATAGGATCTAGAGTTGGGATTAGGATAACATTGCTACCCACAAAAACACTAATTTTGCTTTGCCATGCAATCACTAGTGTTTAATTTTCATGTGTAGAAGTTGGTTACAAGTTTAGAATTTCATTTGCTTAGTTGCATGAGTTAATATACACGGTTTCATTGCATGTCACACTTCTGTTCATTCTCTTTACTGGCAGCTAGCAGATTAGGTCATCGTAGTTAAGTTTTCGAATTTACAAGTCTTCGTTGGATCAGTTGGAAAAACGCCTTGTAGAGCACCTGTACCACTCCTTCATCTGTTTATTCTCCATCAACACCATCCACTCCACCCTCTTCTTAGACTCCTTGCCTCTCGTTCGCCATTTGCTCCCATAACCCTAGTTTTGTGTGTAACATTGCTTCAGTCTTCCCTGAACCAAATCTAGCCATCCACACCTGTCCACAACTCCATCCACCGAGTCCTAGACCATCTCCAGCCCTCACCCTACCTCCACACGCAATCCTTCACCTTTCCCTCTCCATTCATCCACCAGAAACCTCATTTCTGAACATCCTGTAGAAAGTTACCTACATCCTGTAGAAAATTGCAAACATCCTGCAGACTTCCTGTAGAGGCTCACGAATGAGGTTTCTTGATAGCAAAACTTGGTGAAACTCTATGTAAGGGTGTTAGGGACCCCTTAGGCCCTCTCTAAACCTTCTTGACCTCCTCCAAGCATTTCCTCTCACCCATCCGCCTCTGCACAGCCCAAAAACAGTCAAATCATATGCATAATAACTCTGGCAACTTATTCAAAAATACAAAAAGATTTATTTTCCAGATGTTACTGTAGAAGTAGCTGAGATGCATGTATCTACCTTTCTAGAAATCAATGGAAACTCCTTCAGTAGCTTACATACTCTTTCTTGCATTGGTAGGGTTCACTTGTAGAATTAGGGTTTGCTAGGGTTTACGTTTCCTCTTAGCTTTCCAGTTTATTTCTGTAAATAGATCAGCCTTCTTTAAGTTAGCTTTCATCCATAGTTAAAAAGATTATTGTCAGAGCTCATAGAAGTTGGCTTAAGCCCCTAGTGGACTTGTGCCAGCTGACCAAGTGACAACTGCGGCAAGAGCTAGTACTTGTGCATACAGCACCGTCACTTCCAAGTTTGTTACGAACTACCGGTTTGATAAAAGTAAAGAAGGGAGTCCCAGGAGTTGTAGCATTATTTTTGCAATACTAGAGCTCACCACCTATAGGGAAACTTAACTTTACCACTAGGTGCATGTCCCCCAAGCTTCATTACATTCACCCAAGTAGACTACTAATGGCTATCAGGTGGATGGAATGAAGGTTCTTTTACGAGATCAAGCGAAAGACTCGACCGGGATTTTACAAGATCTAATCAAAGACTCGACTTGGAACTTTTCTCCAGGGGACCTCGTTCCATTTTTTAATGATCTTGGCACAAGACAAGGAACTTTGCTCCATTTCCTTGTTTCATTTTTAACAAGGTTGACACAAGACCAGGAACTATCCTCATGGACCTGTTTCATTTTTTAACGAGGTTGACACAGTAAAAGAATTGTCCTCATATCCTCTGTTTCATTTTTTAATCAGGTTGACACAAGACAAGGAACTATCCTCATAGACCAAATTGTTGATCTACCCATTCGACGGAATTTACGCGAATGACTCTCTTTAATGGAATATATTATTTCCTGTTATGGGGCTCGTCTTTTTTCACATTTTAACGAGGTTGACACAAGACAATGAACTATCCTCATAGACTTGGTTTCATCTTCTAATGAGGTTGACATAGTAAAAGAACTATCCTCATACCCTTGGTTTCATCTTTTAATGAGGTTGACACAAGACAACACACTATCCTCGGAGACCCTTGTTTCATTTTTTAACGAGGTTGACACAAGACAACGAACTATCCTCGAATTGAATCACAAGTTATAAGAGGTAATGAAGGAGAGATCTAGCTCCAATGCCCCCAATACATGATGTACAACATCACCTAATTGATCTTCAGTTGATGTAGGTATGGAATAGGGTGCCACATAATTAACCCGTGGCAAGGATAATACCATTGGTACAAAAGGACCATTTAGGAAAGATGGTTGACTAGAAGCCATATTTGGACCGAGAAATGAAAGCTAGTCAACTGTGAAAATCCTGCCTTCATGTGGGAAACAAATCACTCGAAAGAGTGTTGAAACAATAGCTCCCATGTCATAAACATTTTCGTGCCTAAGAAGTAAGTTATAATCTAAAGGGCCTAGGACTACCATTACGTTTAGATAAATGATTTTTCCTTCGAAAGTAATGGGTAGCTAAGGGATGATCCCTAATGGTTGACTCATTCCTCTGTTAATAGCCAATAGATTCTGGGTAACTGGCACAAGTGGTAGCAAACCAAGAACTTGCCAAGTAGTTGAGGAAAGGATACCCACTGATGCACCTTCATCTATAATAGTGCCAGATAAAATCATATTACAAACTTGTATTATGATCTGGAAAGGCACATAAGAAGGAAGGCAAAAACCTGCTAGTCGATTCCAATCAAAGGAAGTGACTAGACCACTTGGAGGGGATACCGTAGAAATGGGAGAATTAACCTCTTAAGTTATGAGAGCGGGAGGATTACTTCCCCCAAGCTCATTAGAATCTGAAGAAACAAAAATAACTTGAGTGATCATTTTCGCTCTCTTCGAGAAAGGTACGATTAGCTGAAGGTGAAATCAGGTCAACTGTTACCTCGACCTATTGATTTGGGTCGGATATAGACTCATAGGATTCACTTTCAGAGAGAGTGGGTTCAACCGACTGTTGATTTTGGTAAGTAAATTCATCAACTAGTGAAGGATTAAGGGATAGTTTACTGTAACCAGATGGAAGTCACTGTGGTGAAGTAGGATGATTATCCAACACTCTTTTAGCTTCGTCCAGATACAGACAAAGCTGAATGGGGTGATTACCTTCACATAACCTACAGGGAAACTTAACTTTTCCCATCTTTCCATGAACTTTACTATCACTAGTTGATGGTATGTCACCAACATGATCTCCAGAGGTTGATGACATGGGATGATGTGAATAGGAGGACCATTCTTCTAAGATTTGAGGAATATCAGGACAATTTTGAAGATGTTCCCCTGGACAAAGTTTGCATGGATATCGAACTTTGTGAGGCTTGACGGATGGTTTCTCATCAGATATTGTATTCAAAGCAATGGTTTCTTGGTTGTCCCTTTGTTGAATTTGCTTCTTCTTCTTCCTCTTCCCTTTCTTCTTCTTCTTAGGCATTTGGTTACTAGTACCAATACTTTCACTAGGCAAAAAGGAAGAAGGGGAGGATGAAACAAATGAGGAAGAAGGAAAAGGGTCAACTTTAGGATCAACTGGAGGTTGATTTTTTCCAGTTGGAGGTGTACTCGATTGCGGATAAGTCACGACATTTTGAACCAAGGAGGTTGAAAAAAACCATACTGGCAAGCCAATAGTAAATCCTGGAAGGGACAATGTAACCATATATGGAGCACCAATATTTCCAAATGGAGGAAAAGGACTAGGATTCGCATCAAAAGGAATTCCTTGATCATTGGAATCTAGATTTGTCACCATATGTTTCAACCTAAGATCAACTAAGGAGCGAGTGAGGAGGATATTATCCATGGTCAATTAATTTTTATGACACTAGAACATAACTTTGCTTTTTCATTTTTAAAGAGTTGAGAAAAAAACAAAAGATGACTCTAGTGGCTTTCGATGTTTAATGAGCTTGAAAGGACAAGTGCTCATATGAACATTTTCTTTTAAGGAGTCAAAAAGGAGTGAAAGTGACTGCTCGAAAGATTCTAGACAAGAGGGTTTACCAAACTAATCACAAAACTGCAATATACACATTGGTGGTAAATGAAAGAGAAATTACCAAGGATTTACCATATAGCAGTCAGTCTTCCCAAATGCTATATTCGGTGCATTGTGATCGGTAAGGTGGCAGACTCGGTTTCCTAGTCATAAAGGATTTCAACCTATTGGAGTCTCCCACCATATACTCAATGGTACAGGGAGCACAAGTCCTTACTATTACTTATTGAATCAGAGGGGAGGAATCACCCAACCTGAATGAAAATGACAACCACTAGGTTTTAAGATGCTGGAACACATCTCTAGCCTATACCTCTAGATGTTTTCGTTAAGTTCCAATGTGTTATTAGGTTAGTTGATGTAAATTTTAGGTTGATCTTGCTTAAAATTTTCTTTTGAGAGTTCACCACGAGATTTTTTTTGAAATTCCTAAGAATGTAACTAGAATGAGAAGCACTCTTTCCATTTGTTTTCAACAAAAAAAATCCTAGCTATGAGGGATATAGCATACAAGTGCTTTTCTAACAATCAACAAAGAACACAAACTAATGAAATTCCATAAACTATTCCTTTTGAACACACAAACTCAAACTCTAAAATGCAATTGCATGTATTTCTTTTCTTTTTAGTTCATCTTAATGTGAATGATGCAATAAGAAAAACTAATGCACAAACGATTTAGAAACCCTTTTCACAAAAAAATTCGATTTATGGCAATTTCTCTTAATGGGAAAGGAAGACTGAATGACACTTTCAACTTTAAAGTAACAAAGATTCTCAACACTTTAAACAAAAATATGAATCAAATGCACAAATAGATTAATTGATTATTTATGAAGGATGACTTTACAACACTTTGTTTTTGGCAAAACAATTGATCAAAACTACTTTTCGACAATGGACTACAAATGATAAAACAAAAACATTAAAAAAATTCAACAATCTAGTATAAATCATGTTGAAATAAGGAAACAAAGACTGTCCTCAGAGACAAGACCTCATTTACATCCAACAAGCAATTCAAACTGCTGAAAGTTGACAAAAGTTTTCAGTTCCTAGATGGGAAAACTGATCCTAAAGAGATCAGCGTAGGCCAGAATTAGAGACAGTGCATTGAATCACACTGATTCTATGCAGAAGGTGCACTGCAATGCACTTTGTCAGTCACAGAGGTGCGTTGAATATAGCAAGACAATTTTATGCTCAAAATTGACTCAATTTTCAGTGAATTGGACTTGAATTCAATAAAGGATAGAAGGTACAGTATGTCAAAGTGTTTTAAGATATTGATAAGCTACTACAAGGGATAGGATCGTTCCCCAGTATGGTTGCCATTTTTTTGGGTGAATTTACTGTTTCTTCAAATGCCTAATGCTCTAGACCTAGTAGCTAGTGTAGAAACAACACATAAGTAATTTGTTGCTTTTCCTATAATTAACAGATAAGATTAGGAAAAAGGAATCAAGCTGTAACTTTTTCTCGATCCCTCTCTCCTTTGAGTGATTTCACCACTCCTTTCCATATTAAATTCACTTGGAAATTAATTGCACACAAGCTGAGACAGAAACCCATCAAAGCATACAATAACGATCTGTTAACTAAACATATCATAGAATCCAGAATACGATATACATCATATAGACACGTGAATGGAAAAAGCTTAGAATTATTTATTGATAAAAGGAAAGATTACAACCCATGAAGGTTCATGCTTGATTTAGTGTCTTCCTTCTAGTGTCAAACACTTCTCTCCTCATGAAGCAACATTTCGGTATCATTACAATACTCTTACTAATCTCATTCAAACAGCATTTCCTTAGCTCAATAAATTCAAACCTAGACTAGCTTTTGAATTCTTGATCAATTTATAGCTGAACGAAGGAGGTTAATCCATTAATGGCCCTCATGAATGCACTGCCAAATTTGAGAGGTGGTTCCATGGAGGAAGGGATAATGGATTGAGGTTCATTAATCCTCTTCCTCATCCAAAAGCAAGCTCAATCAATCTATAAACATCCAGAAGGATCCATTGGATGACGAATCCAATTGATTCATTTAAAAAATTTGATGAATCTCGCTCAGAGCAGGTGAAACAAAGGCCAACTGCACTACAGTGCACCCAGATAGTGCAATTCCTGCATTGCAATGGAACCTGATAAAGGGCCACATGCGCTGATCTCCTTAGGGGAATTTTTTGGATGAATGGTGACATGGAAACTCTTGGGAGGCAAGCACGATGTAGGTTGACCTCATTAGGGAATGAAAACAATTGAATTAGGGATTGATGTACCCTAATAGTACTAATCTAGAAGTCGGGGTTGATGTGCCCAAATTGACCTGTAGCATATGCGAAGGAAGGTCACTAGCAGATGTATGGTAGAGCTGGTGGAAGAATTTCCCGAAAGGGAATTTGAGGAACCTACCTCTTATCATTTCTCTGGGTATATGGCTAGCTCAAAACAAATGTATTTTTCAATGTGAAAACCCCTCAGTGGGGAATACAGTAGTGGGATGCATGGAAATTTACATAAGCATACCTGAGATGAGCGGGGAAGAGAACTCTCGCCCTGTAAGAGAGGAGAAAATAAAGGAAGGAGTCCCATGGGCCTATTTCGATGGGGCTTCCAATCAAAACAAAAAATGTCAGGCTAGGTTAGTGATACGCATAAATAAGAAATGAATACTCAAAGCCTTGGTGGGTTTGGGGAATGGAAAAAATAATTTTGCAGAACTGTCTGCCTTAAAACTCCTTCTATGTTGGTTAAGCCACCTGTGAATACTCATGGTTCAGATCTTTGGGGATTCGATGAACATTATAAAATGGTTCAATCAAGTGAGCATATGCTAGAATTACATATTATCTCCATTACTAGAAGAAACAAAACATTTAAAGTATTTTTGTAATGATATCTCTTTATGTCACATATACAGTGAATGTAATGACACATCAAACTAGCTTTATAAAGCGGGTTTACAACAAGATCTGGGCAGTTGGAGGATAGATGAGGCTGATTGAGATGAGATCCATGTATCGAATCAACCACCATATGCTTAATGCTCACTTAATACTCAGTGCTCTCTCATGGGTATCCGCATTCTGCCAGTTTTCTTTTGGTTTTTGTTTTAGCTTACTTATTTTCAGCAGAACTGTCTTACATTACTGTTAATGCTTAAAAATTTTACAAAACACCAAACATATAGCAGAACCATTCCTATTTGGGCTGTTTTTGTCTTTGAGGAGGCCCGGGAATGGCTCAGCCATTTTTTCTCTAAAGAGATTCGGTAAAAAATTATGTTTTTTTGCTTTTGGGACACATGATGAATGCTCATGCACAACTGATCAAATGTGGTTTCTTTCGTCATTGAGGAGGCCCTATTTTAATATGATCAATGATCTTCTGACAAACAAAGTGAGATGGTAGTGTTAAAAGATACTCAAACACCATTTTAGGAAAACTCTATGATAAAAAATCATACAGTTAAATGAATGCTTAAATGCATATACTTTGTAACTTTTTATAAATCGTAATAAAAAGTTTGATTTTTTCCTTGGAAAAAAAAACTCCCACTGTGTGTGCAATATGAAGCCTTTTGCACACCATTGCATATAATAAGCTTCCAATTACTGAACAATATTGAACTTTTTACATATAAGATACTCTTCCTTAATCTTGGGACACACCTCCTTACATAGATTGGAATCGCTAGCCAAAGATATACTAATTGGCTTTGCACTGCATTTTAAATATTTCTAACACTTTTCTATGTACTCAACTTGAGACAACACTAATTTGTGATTTTTCCTTTCTTTAGTTATCCTCATATCAAGGTGTTGACAATGCTAGACCCACCAACATGTCAGGGGATCTCCCCAGTAAGAAGTCCTAGCTAGACCAATGGCTATGTGGAGTAGGAGTCCTAGCAGTGGGTAGTATGGTATCACCTTAACTACGATCACACACACAGCTAAGTGAGATGTCTTCATTGGAAGCAAGTGTGTGACCTTGCAACATGTCAGAGAAGATGTATGGAAAGTCTCTAACACATGAAAGGGGAGAGGAGTGCACCCCTTAGAAGTCTGTAATAGTATACAGGTTGAAAGGGAACACACAAGTTGAAAGACATCACAAGATTGAAAGCAGAATAGTTGACAATCCAAAGTGATCAGTTAAACCAACAACATGCTTGGATAAGATTCATACAAACATATACAAAATAATCCATACATACATGCATAAGTTACAAGTACATACATTGTTAGAGTAACCAGAATAGTTGAACTAGAATAACAATACATGCAAGAAACGTGTTGGCTTTGTTATATTAAAATAGTGAAAGATCGAGTCATACATAAAAGCGTAAAAACCACTATCCCCAGTAGTGGAACGTTACAGTCACTACCCCTTGCTCCTCCAAAGAGATGTACTCACTTTGCACTGTGGAGAAGCTAAGGCTTGTTACAGTACACTCCAAGCTTTCTCTAAGTTATACCTATCGGAAGCTCGGCTCCCAAAAGCCTCACATAATGAGTTATGAGGCTCTACATATATAAAAGGGTGGGGTGACCCTTGACATTTCCCTTTGTGACACTTGGACTACCCTCATGAATGTTCAACTTACACATAACTATTTACATTCTACTATTGACACTTGGTCTTGCACTTTACAACATGTTTACAATACATTCTACACATGTACCCATGTGAGATGAAAATGGGCTTGAGTAAGACATACAAGAAATCAATGAGACTCGGACAACTGTGGGAAGACTAACGCATTGACATCCTTTTGGTGATCATTAGTGGCGAATTGATGCCAAGCTTGGTAGTCTACTATGGTGTCTGTGTACTCCATGGTGACATCCTTATGAAAGATAAATCTTGCCTCCGTAGCATCCAGGTACACTGATCTGACACCTCTATCGAAGTCATCATGTAGCATGCACATCATTGTCTTGAGTGCAGCCATACCAGTGAAATACTGGTGAATAATTTCTGCGCTCATCTGCAAATTTGTGTTGGTGGCTTTTCCCATCAACTGCCCGAAGGACATGTATAGCTCTAGTTAGATTTGGTTCTTTTCTTTTTCCTGGGTGACTATGTCAATGGATGGAATCACATGCATGTGCAAAATGACATACATGCTCCTAAACACTCATGCATGTGAAGCCTATTAGCTGGTGATGAGATGTCGGAGTTCCTCATAGTTCCAGATCTCACTCCAGATGTGTGGTTTCAACTCCATTGCCTTTGGCTTCATCATCTTTGTAAACTACAATGGGGCTCACTTGTACCTCATTGTCCATATCTGCATGTGATAGACAGTAGTGTGTATGTATGTCAAGATGCATGCTCTCCTATCACAACATTTTTACCAACCATTAAGATGGAAAATTGACTTATGCATTTTGATGAACCTGAAGTATAGATTTTGCATGACCATCTCGAGAGATGATACTTCATAAACTATCACTTTCTTCCACTCTGTTGTGGTGGATCTTGTAGCTTTCTCTTCTCTCTACTTGGCTTCTTTCAATTCCTTAGCCATGCGCTCGTTCTCAGCTATCAAGAATCTCATGCATGAGGTGGTGTCATTAGCATATTCCTTTATAGAATTGGAAAATGTAGCTAGATGTATGCACAAATCGGACATGATCACTTGTTCTAGAAATTATGCAAGAGATGCATAGACATTTGGGGTGGACACTCCGCATGAATGCACAACCCTGTGTTTTAACTCGTGAAAGGATATGTTTTTCACATCTGCTTCCAAACTGTCCTCGAGGATTTTAGTGTCTCCTTGATCACTTAGGACTTTCTCTACTCCCAGATTTTGGTGAAGCCTGTGGAGTGACCTCTCGGTCCTTGGGCATGAGATTTGTATCCTAATATTACTCTGGCTAAACCAAATTTGTGTTCGTCTCTTGAAATATTTGTTCAATCTCCTGAGGAAAGTCACACTCCTACGATTGTTCACACTATTTTCTATCTACCAGATGTTCTGATTCGTTAATATGAATCTGCAAAGTGTCCTCAATGTGTGCACACTGCGCTTACTACTATCATTGTTCCCACCGTGCTTCCTTCTCCCTTCTGTGTATCTCTTGTTATTCCCTTATATGTTGCTCTACCTCCTCCAACTTCTTCTCTACCTCCTCTAGTCTTTACTTCTCCCTCCGTCTTTGTGTAATCCTTTTGTTGTGTTGTCTACTCTTTACTTCAGTGTCCAAAGCTTCTCTTTCTTCAAGTGGATCTTCTTCGAACTTGCACTTTGTTCTATCTTTGCGTTGTAAAAAATATTCCTTTTGCCTTTGTCTGGTGTAAGTCTGTTGCTCTTTACTCATGTTGTTATTGTTGCACTCTTAAGTGTTGTTTCATTGTGCTCTGCTAAACATTCTACAACCATTCTAACTAGTTCATCGAGCCTTAAGGAGTTATAGCAGTATCTCCATGGGTCTTCCTTAGGCCAATGACATGCCTCGTGGATCCAAGGATGATACACTCTAGTAGAATGATCCTCCACTACGTAGTGCGGGTCATATGGATTAAAAATTCTGGTGTCAAAGGTGAATCTCTTGAATTCCTTTGTTTTTACCTCACCATGCTTGAGATTTCAGATCTCATACAACCTGATCTGCAAAGGAAGAGTAGGCCAAGGTGCCTTCTTCTTCCAGTGTAGTCTTGCTGACAACCCTGTCGAGATGTTTTATGTGACCTCTTACATGACTAGCTTCTCCATGGAAAACTTCAGTAACACATGTGGAGCCTTCTCCATGTTGTACATCTGGATGAAGGTGCTAAGGGGTGAGGTATACCAATCTGCTATGTTAACTAGTTTCTCCATTGATTCCTATGACATGCAAGGTGGATCCTATTCAAATATCATCCTATACACTGGAGTGATGAAGTGGTTGGATAGTTGTAGTGTTAATCCATAGAAGCTACACCTAGAGAACTACCTACAATAGATGTGCACAGAGGGTTCTGAAGGTGTCCATGCCCAACCCAAGCTAGGGTACTGTTGATGGGAATGGATTGCATCAAGAATGTAGGTGGACATAAAGACCTTTTCATGTTTAACCTTGGGTATATGCCAGGCATTTGTTACTTGCCCGTTCAGCTAGAGAGCCAACATGATGGACTAATTGAAAGGTCATCCTTCATTCACCAGTTGATCCAACAAAATTACCCAACTCTCTGGGAGGATATCTGTACTCTCATAGCCATATAAGAGATATATGAAGATCACCAAGAACTGATAATCCCTCCAAGTGTCTTTGTCTTGTATACCTAGATGGGTGTCATCTTGAACTTAGATGACTCTCTTAATGATCTCTTCAAGATGTCTCTTCAGTTCGCATTACTGTTGGGATTGGTGAAGAGTGCATCCATTCCATTCATCAAATCCAGCGAGTGATACATCTCTTGAAAGTTCTCTACCTTGAAGGTAGAAAGTTTTGTTCCATTGACACTACTCAGCACCATTTTCTCAAGATCAATATGTGAGACAATCTAGTGGATCATGTCCGCGCATGGAAATGTGGGACACCTGATGCAACCTAGTACAAGCCTGAGTTGTGTATGTTGACATAGACTCTATGGTCCTCCATATTCTCTTTGAAGGCACTTGAAAAGATGTCATGGATGTCATGCCATGTGATCCTGATCTCCTTGTCTATGAACAACTTAGTTTCCTCATAAATGGGTGAGCTCATAGACACTTGCTTGACCACATCTCCAGTTGTGCTCTCTATGGTGTCCTTTGACGTGATCTCTTAGAAGCCATTGCAACTATACTGTTGAGATTGATGAACATATGTGATACTTGGATATAGAAAAACATTGATGGCAAGAAAAAATTCAGTTGAAAACCAAAAATAACTTGAGGACTGACATGCAACACACCTAGGTGACTGCTTGAGAAAATTGTGCAGTTTTCTCAAGGAGAGGCTGAGGGACTCATTGCTAGAACTCTGCAGAGAACTATCTAGAATGCGAGTGAGTTGACTGACTACTAAAACTGTGTAGAGCATAGTCAAACTTGGCCTACTGACAACTAGAACTGTGCAATGCACAGTTTAAGTTAGCATAACTGCTACCTGGGAAATTGCACTGTGCAATCTCAGGGGCCAATTGAGGAACTAACTCTCAAAACTATGTAGAGCATAGCCTGGGACGCTAGTATGAGGTAAGGTTTTTGTAATTCCTGGGAACAAGGGAAGGCCTTCGATCCAAAAAATTCATAGTGCAAGTCAAGCTAGGCAAGTTCCCGGTCAAGGCAGCTTAGACCTACCAACGAGTGACTGAAGATTAGTAAGGATTGAAAGCATGTACAAAGCTGGTGCAAACATGTGTAAATGAATGTGCATGTGATTACAGTTACAGTAGGATTCAGTAAAAAGGGAAAAAATGAAGTGTGTGAAGCGAGTCACTGCAATGACGGTCGTTAGTGAAAAAACATTGTTATGCATGCGACAACAAGGAAATGCAA
Organism: Pinus tabuliformis; assembly: GCA_031772625.1. Lineage (NCBI taxonomy): Eukaryota > Viridiplantae > Streptophyta > Pinopsida > Pinales > Pinaceae > Pinus > Pinus tabuliformis. Next base: position 1,666,632,981 of record CM062819.1, on the reverse strand, counting down.
TGTAGGGCTAGAAAAAATGCTTCTACAAGCTAACATGCATTGAAATGATAACAAGCATTCAATAAAACCAATAAAACAACACTCACACAAACCAAAATGTAAAATGCAACAGAAAATCAACAATAGATATGAAAAGTAGACTTAGCAAGGAAAAGCTGTGATGAGTGTGTCGAAGGTTCCTATATGTGTTGCGAGTGCTAGAGCTCCAAGATCGAAAGTGAAGAATGAGGTCTGACACAACAAATAAATATTTTTGGCAAGATCAAGACTTATGACATGCATGCCACAAATCTAGGAAAAAGCAACACTTAGCAGAAGGTTTCTAAAACAGATTTTGCATGTAACCTCCAGCTGCTAAAAATAGATCCCTAAAATCTACGAATGTCTTTTTCCATTTTATTTTTTTTTGTTTTTTGAGAAAAAATTTCCCATGCATGCAAGGCAAGATCAGGTAGTCCTGGAGGCAACCGATTAATTTGTGATACATGCAATAATCGACAAGCCATGGGATGACTTTTGTGCAGTATTAGGTTGAGCTAGTCTGGCTACCCCTCAATGTCTACACAATTTGTTTACTGAAGCTAGGGATGTTGGCCAAAACTGTTCAATTTTTGAGAGAAAGCCTGCTGATGGGCTGCTCTACAGAGTTTTCTTGTGGAGGCAGTGTGCCTGCTTTACGGAAGTTTGGAGAGTAGTGTTGGCTACTAGGATGCGGTACGAAATTTCAGAGAGAAAGGTTGGCTTCCCTCTAGTGCTACGTAGCTTTCTAAGTTAACACAAGAACTGGTTTGAGACCAAGTCATGGGAGGTCAGATTGCGGGTGAAATAAAAACATGTTAGCGAACACAAGTTATTATGCCAAAGAAGCTGAACTGAAATCATAAGTACCTAGGTAGTGTAAGGCATGCTGTTAAGGATGATTTTTAGGGAGGATCCAAAATGAAGCTAAGGAAAAAATTTAGAGGGTTGTTGTAGGCATTACATCAAAAGGATTTTCTTTGCAACACCTAAATCCCTCATTGTAAATTAACTAGCTAGATTTATTTTCATGACATTTATTTCCTCAATGTCATGACCCTGTAACATGCACCTCATCTAGCTACAATAGAAATATAATATAACTGCCATCACCTTTTTTCTTATTATAAACAAAGTGGCTAGAGCGACATCTAGTACAACCTTATTCAGGCATAAACCTACCAAATTTTAGATACCATTTCCTTTGAGCTTGTTTTAAACCATACACGCTCTTATTCAAATTGCACACTAATTTATCCTTCCCTTTGATCTCATACACTTGTGGGTATTGCATATAATTTTTTTCCTCCTAATATGCATGGAAAAATGTTTTGTTTACATCTAACTATTCAATATGAAATTATTTTGTTGCCACTAGACTTAAAATAGTTATGATTGAAATCATTTTAAGAACAAGAGAAAATATATCATCAGATTTGACAACCTCCTTTTGTGAAAGCACATTCACAACTAGTCTAGCCTTATATGTGTTTTTCCTCCATGTTCTTCATTCAACTTGTAAACCCATTTATTTTGTAATGTTATTTTACTTGTAGGAAAACTAAGTAAGTCCCAAGGCTAATTTTTTACCAAGGAGTCCATCTCTTCTTTCATGTCTTGCTCACACTTCCTTCTAGTTGCTAGTTGCATTGCTTCGCCATATCCTTCTGGTTCAGTAGAATGAGTCAATGATAAATAATATAATGAAGGATAGTATCATTCAATGATTCTACTAAACTTGGTATATATTCTAACAACACTTGCAATAGTTTGAAGTGCTCGCTACTATAGTTCACATTGTTGCTTCTAATGATCATTATGATTTTATACCACCTTTGAATTTTATTTTTTTGTGATGTCATCAAGCACTATGTATTATGTGTTTACTTTTCCTCTATCTTGCTCTACAATTTATCTTTGTAAAAGACCCTTTCATGTAATACCACATCTCTAGTAATGATTTTATGGTTTTCATAGTCATATAAGTGATAAAGAAAACAACTAACGTTGCATCCAATAAAGGTACACTTCTTTCATTTTTCCTCAATATTTGTTCTATTTTATTTATTAATGTCGAAAAATTCTTCACAACCAAAAGTGTTTAGAAATGAGTGGTTTCCCTTCATACCTGTCCATGCCTGCTTTGGAATACCACCATCTAAGGAACTTGAAGGCCCCCTATTTATTATGTAAACAACATTATCTACAAAATCTTCCCAAAGTTTTAAGTGAATCCTGCATGAAAACTCATACACCTTGCATGCTCCATGATTATCCTATTCATCATTTCTGACACACCATTTTCTTGTCGTGTTCCTAGAATTGCCTTCTCTCTACGAATTCCATGGTCTGAAAAATAATTATCAAACCCTTTTCTAGATTATTCACCTCCATTATCTAAACTGAGACACTTGAGCTTCTTTCATGTCTCATTCTCAACCAAATATTTCCATTTCTTAAAATTATCAAATATTTCCAATTTATTTCAAATACAATAAACCTATCTTTTTCTAGTTGCATCATCAATAAAAGTAACATAATAATGAAAGCCACCAAGAGGTGATACCTGTTCGAGTACCCACAGATATGTATGAAGAAGATCTATTTTTCACTCTTAGTTTTTCTCCCAACTTTGAGAAATGTAACACTCTTTTACTTACCATAAACATAATTCTATCATAAACCAAACCAATATGATTCAAACCCGAATACAAAGTTCTTGAGTGAAGAATATGCATCCCCTTCTCACTCATGCACCAAAGCATATGATGGAAAAGTGTCATATCTTATCCTGTGGATGTTAAAGAATTATTCTAATCATAAATACCATTTCATAAATAAAATGTACTAATCTCTCTCATTTTTCTATTACCATGGATCCTTTAGTGACATTACAAGTTTTTTCTATAAATTTTGTTACACAAACATCAGTCCCCAACTACCCTACTAAAATTAGATTTTACTTTACATCTAGAGCATGCCTTACCTCCTTTATAAGCCACTTCTTTCCACTCTATTGTTTATAAGTACCTTACCCATTCTAATAAATTTATAGTTGATCATCACTCAAATGAACCTGTACAAAATCTCCTTGAACATAGTAATGAAAATGTTTCATATAGGGTGTGGAATGGAACAAAGCCCATGAATCTACCACCCAGGCATCAATAACATTTTATAATTATATAATCAAAGCATCTTGCAAAACATCACCTATTACATTCAATTTCTAATCATTCTCTTGTTGTCCATGTCCTTCTTTTCCCTTGCAAGAATTGCAGTCTTTCACCAAGTGTCCTTTCTTCCAACATTTATAGCACACTATCCCTAATCTAGATTTGGATCACCCCTTCCTTGACTTATTGTGATTTCCTAAGATATTTTCTCTAACTATTTTTGTTCCCGTAGTCTTCAAAATCAAAGCATTATCTAATGTATCACCTAAGCTTTCCAATTGCATTTCCCTACTAAGGATTGCACTAACAACATCATAAAACTTTAATGTACTAGAAATAAATGCACAATTACTTATAGCCACGATCGAGTGATTCCATCTTTTGGGAAATATGCACAGAAACAATAGAGCCCTAACTTCATCATCAAAATTTACTCTTACAACTCTTAACTCACTGGTAATCATGTTAAATACATTTAAATGATCAACAATAGATCCACCGTATCACATCTTCATATTAAATAACTGCGTCATCAAGAATAACTTTTTTGAGGTAAATGGATTTTCATATAGTTTTGTCAATGCCTTCATTCAACCTTCCTTTGTCATTTCCTTCGAAATTTTAAAGGCCACTGATGCTGCTAGGAATAGCCATATTTTTCCTAGTGCCTTTATGTTGATGATATCCCATTCTTCATCCATCATGCTCATTGACTTATTTGCTTTTCCACTCAATTTGAGGTAAATATGTTTTTGATACAAATAGTTCCTCCATTTTCATATTCTATAGTTGGATGTAGTTTCTTCTTTTGCATTTCTCAACCCAAAACCTACCATCTTCTGACATTGCTCCCACTCAAACTAGGAACCCTTCTTTCCTGTGGATTTATCAACCAAATAGACATTCAACTCTAATACCAACTATTAGAAGTTAATAAATATAGTAATGAAATGAAAATAATGGAAACACCGGAAAGCATAAAACACAAGAGACAAAAATATACATGGTTTGCCTCATTTGGGCTACATCCATGAAGAAACAACTAGTCCTTCCTTTCATATTATCCAACAAATTGAACGGATACAACCTACAACACATTTGTTGCAACATCCTCTTTACTCTCATTGTTTCTTCTCCTTTTTTTTCAAATAATAATACATAGCTACAATACAACTCCCTCATACAATTTGTTATTCATTTGTAGACAATTCTAGGATCGATAACCATGCCAAAGCATCTAAATGAGGATTTATCTAAGTGGATGATCAATCACTGAAATTATTCACATGTATATTATCCAAAAGTTCCAAATATTTCTCAAATAGTTGTTTCCAGTATTAACATCAAACAATCTTTAAGTGCTTGTGATAGATAAAAAAAAAAGATATTTGATAACTAAATATCCTTCCTAAATATTTTCAATCTCAAATAAAGGAGAGGTGTATAGAAATATTTCTACAACTAACACTTATATATTTGAGACATGACAAAAGGAAATAATTTTAAGATGCAAAGGTACTAATTTAAACGGTTTGTTTAATTAACTAATCTCAGTAATGATAATAGCTTTGTAGGGGTTGTGAGGGAGATCAAAACTTGAAGCAGGCTTACCCAATATTCTATATGACCTCAAACATATGAAGAGTAATAAAAATTATTACACAATGGAGACTCACATGAACATAAATGCTGCTAAGAACTAAAGCCAAAAGCCTTTGATTAACTTAAAATATTCAAAAAGTACAATAATTTATCTAATTCTATCAAAGTATCAAACCTTCTTACTTTGAATTACAAATTATTTATAGAGTCTTCTCAAAAATATCTAATATTACAATATTTTACATAAAAAGAAAGTTTTATCCAAAATGATTTGGATAACTCTAATTAATACAACTCAAAATAGAAATTATGTAACTAATTCACCAGAATCAACACACAATTCGAGGACATAGGTTCCAACTGCTTCCTTTAAATATGATTATGTTGATTCTTCTATTGTTGCTTTTCTCAAATCCTACCTCCAAACATTCTTTATGTTTAATCGATAAGCTCGTGGGACTTATCCCACTTATCATCATCTCTACATGAAACAATAATCACTTTTATGTATGTTTCATCTACCTCAGTGTATTTTTCAATTGTGGGTTTGGTTACAAAAAGATGGTGACTTTCATAAGAAATGAATAAATGATTTTCTAAATCTTGGAGAAAATTTATACCACCAACATTTCCTTTTACTTTAGCAACTTTTGAGTTGTTGTATATTATATCATGTAACTTCTTCTCAATGATGGGAGTCCTTTTGGTTGAAGAACATGTTTTTTTATGAAACCTCTTGATCTAAAGTTATAGGTTTTGGCATTCATTCTATAGCTGTAGCATCAAATTTCTCTTTGACAATGCATTTCTCACTTCAAAGACTACATTTTTCTGGTCTTCAACACCCATTTCTTTAAGTTCCTCTTTATTTTTTTAATACAAAACATTGATAATCTGTGTTGATTCTCTAGGTTTATTGTTCATTTCCTCTTTGATCCAAGTAATAGATGTTTTTTCTATGTGCACCATGTATTCCTATTCAAAATAACTTTTTATTGATCTCCAAACATTAGAAGTGGTAAAATTTATGTGTATCAAAATCTTTTCTTTAGATTATTCCAAATTCCTTGCATTAACATATTCATCCATATATTTTTCAAGTTGTCTAGTGAGCTTGAAATTATTTTTTACTTCTCCAAGATATGCATTATCTTCCTTGATTTTACTATATTCTTCCTTTTATAATGATGCCTTTGGTTTCTCAATTTCAGTGTTCTTCTATGATAGATCTCCCATGGATTTAGATAATTGTTCAGTTGAATCGTGGCTGGCTGACCTTGTTTCTGTTTTAGAAGTTGTTGTATTGAATTTATTTTGTTTCTCCTTTAACCTTTCTTCCACTTCTGCCTCCATTTTTTGTATTCAGATGTTCTTCTCGATAATCATGTGTAGCATATTCTCTTTTTCTTTCTCTAATTGTCCTACGTATTGAGCTCGAGGATGTTCTATTGTTAGAAATTTTAACTATTTTCAGAGTTCTTTAATGTCTAAATTTCTGTTTCGGATAGTTTCTGCAGTAGCATCAATATCATTACGGTGCAATCCTAATTTGATTAAAATGTCTTCAAAACACTTTATCCTTGTGTATTTTTCAAATGACGACATCTTGTTATGAAACCAACTCAAGAAAAGATAAAAAAGATAGATCAACACCTTAGAATTTAGCCTCTTCGAGGGGGAAACCTCCTTTACATTGCATAAATGAACAATTCTTCGATGATACAAATGAAAAGACCTCCTTTCTATATATAGGAGTCTAAGGGGTCATAACATAATCAGAGCCGACATAATAATAATAATGTAGGGGCACAATAATAACAATAATGGGTTTCTATGGGGCACAATAGTAACAATATGGGCACTACATGGGTACATCAATATACTAAGTGGGTTGTACTAATAAAAATAAGGCGTTAGACTAGTAGTATAGGGGCCTACCATGCCCCTCTTCTTCAAAAAGCATTTTCGTCAACGCTTGAGTAGTTCTTTATGCTTCTGTATAAAATTCTTGTCCTCCCATGTGGAATCTTCAGCAGGTAAGTTCTTCCACCTGATGAGATACTCTGAAATTGATTGATTTCATAGCTGTCGGGTTCTTTTTTGTGTGACTGCTCCAGGTTCCAATATGATTTTTCCTTCCTCTTCAATTTCTGGCAATATTTTTTGAATTGGGATCTTCTACAACTTTTGGATAAGTGGCCATACTTCTTCATCCTTCTTCCATTCATCCCTTGCTTCGTTTATCCAATCTAGTTGGATAATAGAAATAGCACAAAATAATGCTTCCACATCCTCATCCTTGAAGAGTCTTCCCAATCGGTAAGGTCGCCATCTTTTAAGTGCATGTAGTATTGCCAACATTTCCTTCTCATAAATAGCTTGCTTGAGATGTAGTAGTAAAAATACCCAATCACCTACATCAAAAAAATTTTCACTATGATGTTGATCTACCTGTTGTTTCGTTTGATTTTGCACCGAAGTGACGTTATCCTTTAAAAGTTGGAGAACTTGTTGTTGATGCTCGATGTGATATTTCACTACTTGAACCTTTTTCTTCTTGATATGTCCTTCTATCTCTAGAGTTTGAGGAGTGGTAATTTCTTCGAATCCTTTAAAATATATGGTTAGATTCATTTCTTGATGCTCAATGTGATCTTTCACTTCTTGAACATTTTTCTTCTTGATATGTCCTTCTATCTTGATAGTTTGAGGAGTGGTACTTTCGACCAATGAATTACAAGATATGGTTGGATTCATTTCTTCTTTCTCGATGTGATCTTTCACTTCTTGCACCTTTTTCTTCTTGATATGTCCTTCTATCTTGAGAGTTTGAGGAGTGGTAATTCTTGCCAATGCTTTACAAGATATGATCTGATTCATTTCTTCTTTCTCTCGGGTGAGGTCTTGCCGTATATCTTATTCTTTTGATGTTTCTTCATCCTTTTCTTCCTCCTCTTCATATTCTATGTAAAATAATTTCTTCTCAACACACTTATGACCTTTAGTGAATTTGCTATCACAATTGTAAGAAAGCCTTTTTTCTCTTTTTTCTTCCAATTGTTGTGGTATAACCCTTGTAGGTTGTGGAAGGCTAGGAGAAACAACACTTCCATATTTATAATTCTGAGGGGTATGCTTCCTGGTTTCCATAATTTTTCTTTCCACTATCTCACAAAGCCCTTTTACTCTTTTCAATTGTTGTGGTGTTCCTCTTAAGAAGGTGTTGCTATTTGTATCCTCATAATGTGCTATCATTTCCTCCATGAAAATTGACCACATAACAAGTTGTTTACGAGAACAAAGCCCTTCATACCATAAAAATTGATCCGGTTCTAAATATGAAGATGCAATACATACCTTTTGTAATGGTGGTACACCATGTAGATCAAAATATTGCTCCATCTAAAGTATCAAATTTACCGGATCCTTGCCATCAAACTCCCTCATCTTGCTTTTTCTTGATTTTAGGAGCTCGATCTTGAAACGACTGTAACTTTGTACTTTCAGATATTTAAGTTCATAAATTTCAACTTGTAGTAGCCCTCTGTGTCTTATTTCCAATGCCACCAGTCTGATCCAAATTGGATTCTCCAAGAAAGAGTTATACACAATCTCCCAAGATGACCTGATTATAAACCTTTCCAGAAGAGCGAACTTGTATGAAGTGCCACGTGTCATTGTTTCAACCTTTGGCTCTGAAAATTATATATAAGAAACTGCCATCCATCCTCTTTCTGTACCTTCTTATGAAATTTCAATCCAATGCTCAGAGAGAAAGTTATGACGATTTTCCCCAAGTCACCTGTTTGGAATGTAATTCAAGAGTCTGAAAAAAGACCAACTTCCTCAGATCATATCTCCGCAAATATACCGTGAAAAGCTATGAAATTTGGACCCAAAGTTCAACGCAATGTCTTCTCAAAAAACATCGTAGGAAAAAATTTATAGCGAAAATTCCACGATGACTTATTTGGAGCAGCAAAACCCTAGAATCCAAAGCTCTGATACCAAATGTTATGAAACCGGCTCAAGAAAAGATAGAAAAGATAGATCAACGCCTTAGAATTCAGCCTCTTCGAGGGGGCAACCTCCTTTACATTACATAAATGAACAATTCTTCGATGATACAAATGAAAAGACCTCCTTTCTATATATAGGAGTCTAAGGGGTCATAACATAATCAGAGCCGACATAACAATAATAATGTAGGGGCACAATAATAACAATAGTGGGTTTCTATGGGGCACAATAGTAACAATATGGGCACTACATGAGTACATAAATATAATAAGTGGGTTGTACTAATAACAATAAGGGTTTACACTAGTAGTTTAGGGGCATAACACATCTTCTCTAATTTACGCTGAGAATGGATATTATTCAAAGAAGCTTGTAACATTGAAGAAACCATTGCTAAACTTCTTAGAGAAGAATATATCATCTCACCATATTTTTTGTATTGATGAATTTGATCTATGGGATGAGTCTCTTTTGTATCAAAATAAAATAATGAAGCATTGTAATCCTCTCTTACTTTTAAGACCAGGTCTTTTGTTTTAAGAAATGTTAATTGAAATTGTCCTATGTCATGGTCTAATGTATACAACAATCTAGTTTGGGTAGTAGAAGTTTGTTTCCATAACTCAATATAGGTCGTATTATTGAGGAATTCATTCTTCATCATTTCTTTGAATCTATAAAAAATACTTTGATCACCAGAAGAAGGGGAAGCACAAGCATTATTAATTGTTTCTTCAGTGAGTTGCAAAGTGAACACAATCTCACTTGATAACATGATTATAGTAGACACCTATGTATTTCTAACATATCATAATTATTCCTATGTATTATTTGCCTTTATCCTATTAAAAAATATGAATTCTGTTGATTTACAATGAACAAGTAGGGGACATACTTTCACTTGGTCTCTTTAATTCTAGGAGTTTCAAAATCTGTCTGACTAGAAACTTGTTCTTCCACCTCCTGCAAAGTGTTCTCCTCCCATACTTCCTGATTAGAATATTGTTCAATTCCCAGTTTTGAGATATGAGTATATGGAGCAGATTTTTTTTCGACTCTAATGGATAAAATTACTCTGAAGGGGTCATAAGTCCAGCTGAAACATAATCTAAACTTCATTTGACTTAATAAAATTTTCACCTCCTTCTTGATTCTATAATATTTACTACGAATGGAAAAATTTGAGCTTTTAGTTTTGAATTGATATTTTTTCTTTGTAGATACAAAATTAATTTCATCCATATTCATTTTTTATCTTATGAATTGAAGCGTAAAAATCCTCATGGGAACAAAAACTAGAAGTTTGTATGGTGGAAACTTGCAACCCTAAATTTTGGTCTATGTGAAATTCTAATATAAGTAACAATCCGCTACCTTTGTGTTATAGAAATATTTGGGCATTGCAACCCAAATCACATATGTCCATAAACCAAGGGCTTTTAAACCCCTAAAAGTGTTGTTTAACACCCTAAAGGAACAAGGTCAGCTGATTACATCATCTCCCAGAAGTTCTCCATGAAAAACTACTCAGAACCGGTCAAAACTGGACCATACACACTGCTCCAAGCATAGGGTGTGATGCATCTCACCTATTACACACGGGGGGTGTGATGCATACTGGAAAGCCCTTCTGTAAGGTGCGATGAGTGAGAGCAAACAAATGGAAGAAGCATTTTGCTAGGTGGAAACCCAGAGAATCCTCTAGAAACTACTCAAATGACACTTGCCTCTCTCAATTCACCCAGGGATGAGTAAGAGATCTAAAATCTCCAAGTGTAACCAAGAACTATCAGTGAAATTACACTAATCAAAATCCTAGAAGCTGACTCACTCCCCTGTAAACATCTATATATGGATCCCTCATCCTAGAGATCCAGAGGCTAGAATTTTGTTATTTTCAAGGAAGTGTCGTTGGTTTCTCTTTGAAGACCTTGTTGGGTGATCCTGCTTTGTATGAGGTGAAGAGGGCTTTCATGCTAGGAGGATGATGCTGGATCAGACAATCTGATTGTAATCCTCTCTTCTACTACTTCTATCAATAAAGCTATTTGATTTTTACTCCATATTATTATATATCTCTGAATCTTGTATTTGTATATGCATCTATATGGTTAAAGTATATCTGATCCTACATTATTTATGGTTATAGATCTATATGATTTAATGGTATTTTGCTGCCTTGACTCTACAGGTGTTCTTTGAAGCAGGACAAGTGAGAAAGGAGTGGCAAAAGCTCTATCAAAGGAGAGAGGAAACGAGCAAGGAGACTAGCGAAAGATTGAGGTTGGTACTCTCTGCTTCTCTCTCATATTTCTCTCATAAAGGAAAACACAAGTGACTTTAGTTTGTTTGTTTCTAAGATAGCTACCCATCTTAGTGAGACTAGCAGCTCTGAATGGACACTAATTTTCCCGATAACAATAAAGCCGCCAAAGGGATTAGTACACAAATTGACATTTAATCCTCGTGCCCGAGCAGCATAGAATTATAATATAGTAGTGGATATGGCCCAATCGCTATCCGCTATGTTGACACTTGAAGTACTGCAAAATTGCCCCTCCCAAAAGCAGGTGCTATTATCACCAATAGGTGGGATTGACCCAATGGATTCCAATCTTGTGGCCTCTAATCATAAAGGATTTGAACCTCAGTTACCAGCTCCACTCGTTTTCCTCATCCAAGTCAAAGCCCTCAACAAAACTGTTCATCCAAAAATTATTTATGAGGGGGAATCTACCTGCATTATGTCAATGAGTTGCTGGAAAAATTAAGATCACCACCCTTGTCAAGATGATCAACAAGATTAAAATCATTCGATGGATGAACATACACCCCATACGGGATTTTAAGTACGTTACAAGTTGAACTGGGGGGCAAGATAGTAGAAATTGACGTCGAAGTTATCGATGGAAACCTCAATTACAATATCTTACTAGGAAGGCCCTGGATTTATGCCATGGCTACTGTTGTATAAACTTACTTTAGAAAGATCACATTTCCTTTCCAAGGAGGAATTACAACCATTGATCAACAAACCTTTCTCTCCAATAGTTCACAAGCTACAGGAAGCATTCCAATGATCCATGGAAGCTCTCATTCACTTCAAAATGTCGGAGTAGGTCTACTAAAAGACCCTACCTTGATGGGTACCTTTCCCCTACCGCCTTCGAGTAATCTGGTGGAAGTGGCAACCGTAGGAACCTACAATATAACATCTTCCATTCAGAAGATTTCTGAAAATTTTGTTAGCATGGATCATCAATAGGTTTTCCCTCCAAGCCCAATAGAGATTTCGTAGCAATCAATTTTCTCAGCCTGGGCAGCAAACCCAAATCAACACTCATCGGATGTTTGGGTAGATAGGTCAAAGGAATATGGCACCTCTTCAAATCCCTCGTCACGTGTACATTCTACAGACGAAGGAATTATTCAGTCGATGATGATAGGAGAGGCACCATGGGAAGATTACCACCATCATTCACATCTTCCGAATTACAACGAAGATTATTCCAACGACCTTGATCATCCTTCAGTTTTTGATTTTCTATCAAATACTATAAATACGGTGTATTCCGAATGAAATCTGTCCAATATTGAAGAAACTATCGCCATAAATATCTCGATCAAGCCTAATGTTGTAGAGAATATTCATGTTGGAAAATCTTGTTCTTCTTCAGAACTGGAAATATATTGCGCTCTCTTTCACGAATTCAGAGATGTCTTTGCATGGTCATACGAAGAAATGCCAGGCATTGACTCGAGTATAGTTGAACACAAAATCAAGATGTATCCAGATGTCAAACTGGTACGACAACGGCTTCGGTAGGTGCACCAGAAGAAAGCCACTACCATTAAGGTAGAAGTTGAAAAACATTTACATGCTGGTTTCATTTACCCAGTTCCTCTAACTGATTGGGTATCGAATGTTGTTCCTGTGATGAAAAATCAAGGAACGATTAGAGTGTGCATTGATTACAGGGATGTAAATCAAGCTTGTCCAAAGGATAACTACCCTACACTCTTCATCGACCAGATAATTGATGAGTGCACCGAATGCGAAATATTTTCATTTATGGATGGATTTTCCAGGTATAATAAAATAAATATCCGCCCATAGGACCAGTCGAAGACTGCATTTATATGTCCATGGGGCACATTCAAGTACCGCAAATTACCTTTAGGTTTAAATAACACATGGGCAACCTTTCAAAGGGCTATGAATTATGCCTTCCATGACATTAGGAACATCGTTCAACCATATCTTGAAAATCTTTCGGCTCATTCGCTAAAGTGAATTGATCATCTACGACATTTGAGAGCTATATTTCTACGTTTCCGAAACTACAAGATACGACTCACTCCACACAAGTGTGTTTTCTGTGTCGGTTCTGGTCATTTACTTGGCTTCATGGTTTCTAAGGATGGAATTCAACTCAACCCATGTAAGGTTCAGGCAATCATCGATATTCCTCCACCTTCAAAATTTGCTTAAGATTCAGAAACTCCAAGGGAAAGTGAAATTTCTGAGGAGGTTCATTCCAAATTATGCCGAACTTGCTAAAGGTTATACACGTCTTTTGAAAAAAGAAGTACCCTTCAACTGGGATCAAGTTGCGCAAGCTTCCTTTGATGCTCTAAAGGAATCCCTAATAAAAGCATCATTAATGTACGCTCCTGATTATCAAAAAGACTTTAACCTGTATCTAGCTGCAGCAAATACAACCATTGCAATGGTTTTAGTTCAAGAAGAAAATGGAATCGAACATCCTATCTATTATTTAAGCCGAAACTTAAATGATACAAAAAGCAAATACTCCTATGTTGAAAAGCTGGCTCTTGCAACTATTCAAGTAGTACAGAGATTTCGACACTATATCCTCTTTCGCAAAACTACCATTTTATTAGATTGCAACCCAATGACTTACATTCTGTCACGTCAGTTACTTGGGGGAAAATATTCAAAATGGATAGCTATTTTGCAAGAGTTTGATCTGGAATTCGTAAAGTCCAAATCAAAGAAATCTCTAGTTTTCGTGGAGTTATTATGTGATTTCCCATCGTCGTCCAACGATTCAACATCCAAAGCAACAATCGTGGATGAATATTTGTTTCTGATATCATCAAGTGATCCATGGTATGGAGATATAATCATCTATCTCCAAACCCAAACATACACTTCTGCGAAGGTGCCTCACCCATGAGGAGGCCGAAAATGTCCTGAATGATTGTCATTCAGGTGCGTGTGGGGGGCATCAATCTAGTTACGCTATGGCACAAAAGATTTTATGAACAGGTTACTTCTGGCCAACAATGTTCAAAGATTGCATAACCACAGTCAAAAGTTTCCATGCTTGTCAAATCTTGGACTGCAAAACCAGAATACCACCCGCACCTTTGCAACCAGTAGTTACTATTGGACCATTTGTGAAATGGGGCATAGATTTCATGACATATAACCCCACCTCGACTGGGGGGCATGGGTATATCATAGTCGCGGTTAACTATTTTACGAAATGGGTCGAGGCGATGCCTACATTAAACAATAGCGGTGAAACGATTACTCTTTTCTTTTTCAATCATGTAGTCTCTAGGTTCGGTGTTCCACAAGATATAGTCACAAATCATGGATCGCATTTTCACAATCACATGATGGTCGAATTGGCTGCCAAACTAGGATTGTCCCATAATAGTTCAACTTCGTATTATCGGCAAGCTAATGGACAAGTTGAGGCCATCAAAAAAGTCCTGAAGCGCATGCTGCAAAGGATGATTGGAGTCCAAAAACGGAGTTGGCACCTAATCTTGTACTCAGCCTTGTGGGCATACAGAACCTTGGTAAGAAATGCAACCGGGTTTACACCCTTTCAGCTGGTGTATGGCCTAGAAGCCATCTTACCAATTCAATGTGAGATTTCATCTTTCAAGATCGCAATCGACCTTCTCCCCGAAACTTCAAAGGAAGAGGCTCGTTTCTTGGAACTAATCTAATTGGATGAAACCTATTGTGATGCCGCCTTGGCTAATAAAGCCCATGAGAAATGAGTTAAGGCGTAGTTTGACAAAAATGTCAAACCCCGTGTCTTCTCAAAAGGTGACCTGGTATTGCTTTACGATTAGGAATCCGATAAATTGGGAGCAGGTAAGTTCCAATATTTGTGGATAGGTCCCTACATTGTTAAACGAGTGTTAGCAAAAGGAGCCTACGAGCTAGTAGATTATGATGGAATTCCACTGGCACAACCCTGAAACGGGTTGTACCTTAAGTGTTACTATGCTTGAATAAGTATAGTAACCTCTTTATATGCTTTTGTTACATTTTTGTTTTCATCATGAGTGATCATTTTGGTTGGGTAATCCATTTTTACATTTGTTGCAGATGTGAAACCTATCATAACCATTTGTTGGATATGCCGACGAAGCTAATCGTAGTAAGCAGAACCTATCTTCTGCGGCCTGGGCCATTTTTGATCCAAGCGGCGAATTAGTGAGTTTTAGACGATTATGTATTGGTCGATCAACAAATAACATCGCTGAGTATAGCACGTTGATAGAAATTTTCTCTGATGCCATCGCACATGTCATATGCTGACTTTTTGTCATGCTAGACTCACAACTTGTCATCCTACAGCTTACTGGCATATGCTCTATTCAGAATCCAGCTATCTATCGTATGTTCCTAAGGGTTAAGATTTTGGAAAGGCAGTTTGATTCTATTCGATATCAACAGATTTCCAAAAATTTAAACACATTAACTGATTCATTAGCAAATTATGTGTTAGATAGACATTTGCAACATTTATAAAAGGCATTTCAATCAACATTTGCATCAGGATCATATAATTTAACCAAAATAAAGCTCCAAAAATAAAAAATATATATAACTGTTTATAGTTTATCAAAGATGTTCTGTGTCCAAAAAAAAATCAGTCACATGACCCAAAAACTCAAAAATACAGAAAAGTACCCTAGATTAATGGTGCTGGTGATAAAAAGTCACCACCTACGCGATCATATGTAAAAGCCTAGTCCATCGACTCAGCACACCAATAGTATGGCACTGTAATCTCAGAGGTAACTCATAGGTCCTCACATCCTGGATAACAATGGTGAGACCCTCAATATGATCCTGCAATACTGCAAGGATCTCAGCTACATCCAGATCGCGAAGGACAGCCCTCCATACAACCTCTCCTGTTGGAACGGCAGCTGCTACCCTCAGGCACACTACTGGTCGCAATGGTCCAATATTTGCACGAATACATGAGTTTGATTAGTCTTGATAGCATTTAAAAGACTAAGAACATTATAAAAACAATAAACAGAGATATCGTTAGATCTTTCACCTATAACACCGCACTACTTGCCAGCCAGCAACACCAAATCTGGATCACACTGGAAATCCATCCCAGCATATGGATACTCAGCAAAGACCATCTCCTGATGGTCGAACCACTCAAAAAACGCATCAGAAAATGAAATCTGCGACTGACTAGCATGTCTGGCCAATAAGAATGACCCATCTCTGCATCCGTGGTTCCGTCGGTACTGGCAGTCCGAGTGAAATGTATTATGGCTGCATCAGTGGGATCTTCTCCAAGGTGAAGGCGGTCAAAATAGAACCATAACCAAAGATTTTAGATCTTTCGTTCTTCACGTTGGTGAGCTGTTCTTTTATAACAAGAAGTACTGCATCACACCAGTTGAATACCTTTGGCTCAAGGCATTCCAGATCATACTGCATATAGGACTTGTTGGCCAAATGAAGAGCCACGCTACTAGCCAATCTAGCAAATGTAAATAAGATAGTCCTTAAGGACCGGTCAGTGACATCTCAAATATTGATCTTACCGTCCCTGCTCAGCTGAGGTCCATCTCTACAAAATCAGCGAATATAATCCCTCACGGATTCACCTCCATGGGTAGATCTTGATAGTGAGAGAGGGGCACCATGCCTCAATAAACTGGTCAAGAAGTAGATATCCTCAACTGTTAAAGGGATGGATTTACCTCGAATCTGGAATACTTGGTCGGTAGGATCCGATGCATCGAGAAAATATTGCAACAAATTTATTTGTTGCCTCATGGTGGATATGTGGAAGAATTTGAGCAAACCACAGTTCCACAAAGCAGTCACCATACCCGGATCATGTAAAGCAACCATTTCCTCTTCTTCATGCTCGTGTTCATGCCATGTAATGACCATATTGATCCAATGAATCTATGAAAAACAAACAAGAGAAGAATTAGGATCTTGATTCAGGTAAAAACAGGCAAAATTTCAATGAAACAAATAGTGCATAAACTTTCCCTTTTGTGCCCATCACACCCTAGCTGTGTACTGGGTGAGATGCATCCTGACTAGCCAATGGCTAGCTCATTATGCATTGCACCTTTCGATGTACATTGGGTGTGATGGGGAGAGAATGAATTGTTCAAACCCCAGAGGACCAGAAGAACAGGAAAACATGCTCAAAATCAAAAAAGGAAAGAATGCAATTAAAGAGCTCAGGGTTAGCTCCTACCTAGTCCAGACGGTGCTGAAAATAGTCCATAGAATCTCCTGGAATCAGCTGGTTAAAATCAAAGGGGAAAACACCTTCAGAGCTCCAAAAATCTCAAATTTGAATGTAATTGTAAAAATGAGAGGTAAAAACTATTTTTATCTTACTATTCACGTAGTTCAAGTAAAACAAGGTTATTTAACTCATTTTTCAAGCATGTATTTACATTTCTAATCAATTTGATGGAGTAATTGAATAGGTAGCACAACCATCAAAAGAACATAGTGTTAATGGTGAAATCAACATCTCTAACTATTATCACGAGCAGTTTTACGCGAAGTCCAAGCTTGTTAAGAAATAAACCTAGCCACGAGCAGTTTTATATGAAATTCAAGCTCGTTAAAAAATAAACCTAGCAATGAGCAAGTGTTCCCATAGAGTTTAAGCTCATTAAAAAATGAACCCCACCTTCAGTAAATAATCTTTGTGATCACATAATTATCAGCTTTTGAAACTTGGTCGTGTTCTTACCATCACCTCCACTCTTTTTTAGCCGAACATATGCCTCCATTTGATTGTTTACCCTTTTGAGGAACAACTACGACAAGTGATTCTATTAGCTACCTTCTTTACACTACCATGATTGAGAAGTTCCAAACCTTACCTGGAACTAGTTGCTATCCAAAAACATCACTTGTTCCTCAAAAAACAAGTCTCCTTTAAGCTCTTTTCATCTGAATCGTAAAATATGAAAATATTGTTGAACAATTGGCCTCTCCAGCTCGTTAAAGCAACCGAAAGTGCCATCCCTCCTCTAGATTTTAATCTTTTTGGACATGAGGGATTATTGCACAAAAAGATCGAGCACTTGTCTTGTTCAGCTCGTTAAAACTATCGAAAAAGTCATCCCTTTCGTATTATTTTACACTTTTTGGGACTTAAGGGATTACATTATGAAAAAGGACCACTGGAGTTTCCTTTCCGTCCCTTTTTAGACTCTCTAAAATTGAAAAGGACCGAGTTATCTTTATCGTTAAACTCATTAAAACAATAGAGACAAACTTGTCCATGCAGACAAGAGCGAGTTTCACTGTCACTAGGCTCGTTAAAACATAGCGACAGGTTTGCCCAAAAGGAAAATTATAGAACGAGCATATGTTATCCTCCTCAAGCTTGACAAAAATAAAGAGGTACTGGTCAGCAATGGCTGGGGAAAAAGGGAAGAAAACTTGAATAGCTTCATTGGTAGCAGGTCACTATTGAGCATGACAATTTCACTCCGTCACCATGGTTGAGTCAGGTTGGGTTATTCCGTTCACCGGTCATATCACCATTGGTCAACCATACCATCGACCTTAGGGTTAATGCTACCAATCCATTTCAGTGTCACCGATATGTTCAAGAGAAGTTGCTAAGAGAATTCACCAACCTAGCTAACGCCTCATTTGCTGCAATACCTTCACTCTCCATTCTTCATGACCGCCACCCTGAACCTTATATCATCAGATCGTTTTGACCTCCACAAAAGCATTTGCTCCGTTCCGTGTCGTAGATGTGGGATTCACTAAGGCCCTCCTACGATGGGTCACTTATTGTCGACACCAGCTCATTATCCAAGAATTTGACTTAGGAACAACCCTTTCAGTACTTTGAAGCTTGCATCGATGACAAGTTTCTCACTTCCGGTGACTGGTTTACATAAATGTCCTTCGACCGAAATATTTTACATGGTGTTAAACATCAACTCATGTATTCACACCACGTGAATTGTACTACAGTACCTTGAGGGTCATCATCATTATCAGTGATTTCTCTCTCGCTTGTTAACATCTTACATCATTGACTGGTAATCAGGCGATGTCTTTCTATGTTCGACATCAGAACATCTTTTCACATGGAAGGACTTGTACCTCGAGTGAAGATTGAACGAGTTTGAAGACCCTGGATCTAGTTTCATCCATCCAGGCTACAATATATTTAGGAAAAGAAAGACATCAAATGTACATCACAGCTACACTGATAATCATCCAAACTAAAGGATGATGGCTCTACCAAAATCATCAGTCTGCCACACAGATGATTGTCTGTCTTATGTACATGAGTATGAATTTATAAAGTTGAGCATGGGAATTCCCGTCTTAGCTAGATCATGAAAATATTATGAAGATAATATTGTATCTTATTACAAGTCACCTTCCAATTCGAAAAACCTCGGATCCTCATTATAAAGCCTTTCACCCGACATCAAAAGATTTACGACCTCATGCTTCAGGGTGCAACTGTTATAGACATATTTGGGCACTGCAACCCCAATCACATATGTCCATAAACCAAGGGTTTCTAAACCCCTAAAAGTGTTGTTTCTTACCCTAAAGGAACAAGGTCAGTTGATTACATCATTTCCCATAATTTCTCCATGAAAAAATACTCAGAACTGGTCAAAACTAGACCATACAGATTGCTCCAAACATAGGGTGTGATGCTTCTCACCTATTACACACAGGGGGTGCGATGCATACCAGAAAGCCCTTCTGTAGGGTATGATGAGTGAGAGCAGAAAAATGGCAGAAGCAGTTTTCTAGGTGGAAACCCAGAGAATCTTCTAGAAACTGCTCATATGACACTTGCCTCTTTGAATTCACCGAGGGATGAGTAAGAGATCTAAAATCTCCAAGTGAAACCAGGAACTATCATTGAAATGACACTAATCGAAATCTCAGAAGCTGACTCACTCCCCTGTAAACATCCATATATGGATCCCTCATCCTAGAGATCCAGAGGCTGGAATTTTGTAATTTGCAAGGAAGTGCATTGGTTTCTCTTTGAAGACATTGTTGGGTGATCTTACTTTGTATGTGGTGAAGAGGGCTTTCATGCTGGGAGGATGATGCTGGATCAGACAGCTTGGTTGTAATCCTCTCTTCTACTACTTCTATCAATAAAGCTATTTGATTTTTCCTCCATATGCTTGTATATCTCTGAATCTTGTATTTGTATATTCATCTATATGGTTAATGTATATCTGATCCTACATTATTTATGGTTATAGATCTCTATGCTTTGATGGTATTTTGCTGCCTTGACTCTACACGTGTTCTTTGAAGTGGGACAAGTGAGAAAAAGGTGGTGAAAGCTCTATCAAAGGAGAGAGGAAGAAAGCAAGGAGACTAGCAAAAGACTGAGGTTGGTACTCTCTGCTTCTCTCTCATCTATCTCTCATAAAGGAAAACACAAGTGACTTTAGCTTGTTTGTTTCTAAGATAGCTACCAGTCTTAGTGGGACTAGTAGCTCTGGATGGACACTAGTTTTCCTGATAACTCTTTGACTGTTCACTTAGATGCAAAACTATTTTACTTTTTTTATATATCCTTGGGACTACATCATTGCTAAGGAGACACACTGAGAAATATAGAAATTCATCTACAAAATCACAAAGAGTAATCATCTAAATTATTTATGACTAATGAAGTCCAATGAATTACAGACTTTGGCCTTCCCTGTGAGTCAATGTTTTGGAATCGCATTTTGAATTTTTCATACTTATGATATAAAAATAAATACACCAATACAAATTTATGCTTAAATACATCTTTGCACTCAATTTCAAGGATTGTTCATGGATGACGTCTGAAATAAGTTGGCCAAAGTTGAAAAGAGAAATGGATTTTTCTATATGAAAAGGCTAACAAAAACCGTAACATGACTTCATCAACGTATTCCTCACTCTGGTAGCCTAACATATAATAAACCATTGAAATCACTTCTTTTCACATTTCTAAAATGTTGTTGAAGAATATGATGGATTATGACGAGGTAGTTCAGATCCTTTGGGCATAAAAGACTTGGAGTTACTAGATTGCTACTGAAAGGTAAATTTCTGGTATATTTCCATCAATGAATTGACTGAAAATGGGTGAAGGGAACTCAAAGGATTAATCTACAAATCCTAAAAAATATATTTATGGGTTATGGAGAACAAAGATTCACCATTTCTCGCAACTATCACTCTTTGGCTTGGTAGATAATTATTTTCACACCAAGAACTAAATTCACAGAAATGATGAGTTTGGGGGGAAATAAATTAAGGTAACATGGATTCTAAAAAATTGAATTCATCACTAGCATCTTAAAATTTATGAAGTACCCAATTGTGTAAGTCATTTGTGTGAAATTCACATTTGGTTCTATGATTTTAAAATCAACATCTACTTGAGGAAATTCATGAGGATTAGGGACAAGGGGAATTATAGGTTTTTCAACCAAATCATGGCGTTTCCCTTCTCATTATCCATTTTGAATGAAGAAGAAAACATGGAATTGTGTATACCTAGTGATTTGCTAGATGATTGATGTGGTCGACTGCAAGGTTCAAATGTCTTCTATCACTAAGAATCTCTGTAAACAATGGAGATATGAAGGAAAATGATACAGTCAATGGAGGGTAATTAGATTTTGCAAACAATTTTGGCTATCCATTAGTAAAATTAATGTCTTGTGCATCCATAAATAGCTATCGAAATGTTGGTAGGCATAATTTAATGATTTAATGGTTAAGACATTAAATTATCATAGGAACTGGTGGGGGTTAATTTGGTGGTCATTTGGAAGAATGGATAAAGTGGCAAAAGTGGTGGTGGAGGGATAAAGTAAGCGTAAATTAGTTTTCATGGTGGGGTGCGGGGGAGTGGTGGGTGTGTGTGGTAGTAAGTGGAATTTGTGAGGGGAGCCTGAAATAATTAATAATTCGACACGTAATGATAAATGGATTTGCAAAAATAGGGTTGAAACCCCCCACCCTTTGTTAAATACCAAGAATGCGGGGGCGGGGGGGGGGGGAGGGATCGCGTAATGGATTCTTGACCATCGATTGTGGTGGAGGCAATGAGATCCATTGAAACTTGAATGATAAATAATTGTTGGTGAATTTATTAAAATAATCCACTATTTTTTTTATTAGAAATAAAATTTTAACTAATGTGATGTTTATAAAGATATGCTCAACTTTATTACAAAGTGCCAATAGTCTAAATATCTTTATTTTTGTTCTGAAAAAAATACAATTTATAAATTTAATTGTATGGGTAACAAATAGTTACAACATCAGCTCGATATTCCAACTTCTTCCCCCTACAGGATGTAGAGAACATGCAGATCCATGTGCCTTCTCCTCGGGCTATGGAGTCATTTCTTTGAAAATCACACTTTGGCTAAAAATATAAATCACGTTGATCATTTACAATGATGATGATAGACAACTACTCAGTACTAAATATAATGTTTCAAATATTTCCCATTAACTGCCAATGATAAATATTGTCCTTGTGAATTCTGAAGAATGAATATGTTATTCCCTTTAATTTCTTTAATTTTAAAATGTCCTAGCCAAAGGTTATCAAGTTTTCCATCCTTTATTTTTATTCTCTTCTTGCATCCCATCTTAGGACTAGGTCTCCCTGTCTGAAATCTCTCTATCACCTTCCTATCAAACAAAATTTTCATCTTATCCTGATATTGTATGATTTTGTCTTGGACTTCTTCTCTGTCCTGATTAAGTTTAATGATTTGATTGATTACTTTTTAGATACCATCAGTTTCCTCGTAAGAAGCCTGCAATATATTCATGACTAGAAATTCCAATTGGGTAGTGAAAATGGCTTTAATACCATAAACAAGTTGCAAAGGATATTTACTAGTAGATATGTTGGGTGAAACTCTATTTTCGTAGACTATATACATCAAGTGGTTGTCCTAATTTATTTTATGATTTGCTAACACATTCATAATAACCTTAATCAATCTTTTGTTCGATGACTCTGCAAGTCCATTAGGCTTGTGGATAGTACAATTTAGAGTGATGTAAATAAATTTAGTACTTTTGAAAAAACTCAATCATTTTAATGGAAATAAGATCTTGGGAATTATTTGTAACTATTCATCTTGGACAACTGAACCTCGACAAAATGTTTCCTTCAATGAATTTCATGACAATAGAATCGATTACATTTTTCACAATGATGTCTTCTACCCATTTTGTGAAATAATATGTTGTTGTTACGATCCATCTATGTCAAATATTAGATGAAGGAATTATTTCACCAATATAATATAAACCCCATTATAATAAAGGAGCTTCTACCAACACTAGAACAAGAGGAAGAGAAACAATTGTTTGTTTACCTACAAATATTTGGCAAGGAATACAACTTCATACTTTCAAACCAATTTGGGAAAACGGTTTAGGCCAACAGAATCTTACCCTCAATATATAGTGTGCGATTTCTTTCCATGCATAGTGGTCTCCACATACTCCTTCATCAAACTACTCAATTACACCCTATGTTTCACTTTCACCTAAACATTGTAAAGGAATATTCAATGGATCCTTCAAATACATATTTGCATTAAGTATACAATATTTAATTTTCTAAGCTTAAGGGACCTGAATTGATTTTTTCTGAACTCAAGAGGATATTTAAAATCCCTCAAAGAATGTACTATCTCTTTATACCAATCTGATAATAAAAATTTCTCATCAATATGTAAAGGGAGAGGAGATGGAACTAAAATAGGAGAAGGTTCATGTGAGTTCTTATCCTCTAGAACATGAGAAGGTTCTTGTGGATTCTTCTCCTCTGTAACTCCTAGCGTTTGCATAATTGAATTTGTTCCCAAAACATTACAATTTGACTTTGGTGGAAGTTTAACCAATCCTTGTCCTTTTATTAGCTTTGTTGGTTTGATATCCAAATAAAACTCGAAGATTCTGGCTATCCACCTTCCCCTCTTCCCATCTGTATCATCTTGGGTGAGTATTGTGTTTACTACATTATTAGGTACAAAAGTTATTACTAGAGAATGCAACATATAGATTCTAAATATTTTAAGCCATGTACTAAAACATAGCCCTGCTTTTCAATTAAATCATAATTCATTTCAACATCCCTTATAACTTTGTTGACGAAATAAATTGGGTATTCATAATGATCTTCATTTTTCTTGGATAAAACTACTTCTATTGTATTGTTTTATGAAAAAGAGAAAATAATGAAGGGCTTTGTATAATCTGGTTTAGCTAGTATTGGTGCTTCTAAAATTTCCTTTTTATTTGAGAAAAGGAAGATTTAGATTGTGCATTCCACTCAACCTCATGATTCTTTTTAAGAATATCAATGAAATTCTTCATAATTTATGCATAATTAGGTACAAAACTTGTCAATAAATTGATTATACCTAAAAATGCTTGAATATGACTCTCTGTTCCTCGAAAAATGATTGACTAAATAACAAAGACTATTTGAGGATCTATTATGACTGCTTCCTTTGAAATAATATGACAATGCAGTTTTCATCGATTTAAAGAAAATATTGATTTCTTGGGATTAAGAGAAATCCCATATTTTTTGCATCTCTCAAAATCCTTCTTCAATTTTTTTATACGTTTTGCATCAAACTGAAAATACAGTGAAATCATCAAGGTAAATTACTATGAATTTATTTACCTATCAAACAAATGTCAAGTCCATGGACCTTTGAAAGGTGTGATTCCAGAAGGAATATAAGCATACATGAATGTATATCATGGTGGTTTAAAAGGTAATTTTTCTCTATCTTCTTCACCGACCAATATGTGATTGTATCCAGAAAAACCATCCAACATTGAAACTATGTTAGAGCCAGTTACTCTTTGAAGCATGTGTTCTATCTTTCGCAGTGGATAATTATCCTTCAATGATAATTTATTAAGATCCCTAAAGTCAACACGCATTCTTATTTCCCCATTCATTTTCCTAACACGAACGAGATTGGCTAACTAATTAGGATATCTTAAAGGAACTATGATTTTTTCATCAAGTAGTTTCTTTACATCCTTTTCTATTATAAGAAATATAATTGGACTTATCTTCCTCAATTTCTGCTAAAATGATTTAGCTCCTAGTTTTAAGGGAATCTTATGTTCAATGATAGATGTGTCATAAGTCTTCAAATATTCATATATCCATGAAAACACAACATTATATTATCTGAATAAATGAACATGTTTATCCTTAATTTCTTGTGGTATCTTTGTTGAAAGTTTAATGTTTCTAATCTATTACCTTGTACCAATATTACAATCTTGTACATCATCTTGTTGTGAATTCAACATTGAAGGTTTTATAACATCATTTTGGTCAAACAATCTCTCAAGGGGAACTAATCCTTTAGGAATATGATTGTTGGACAACGAAATAATCTCATGATTAGCTATGTTATGTTTGAAACTTGTTTCTAAATCAAAAATACTTTTTGTGACTGTTTCATTATTTTCTTCATCAATATGTAGGCAAACAAATTCCTCGATAGGCTACATAAAAGTTTTCAATTTTGCATCATCTTCAAATACTTGCCATTGCTTTAAATTATGTGGGATTGAAGGTCTATACCAAACCTTAATTTGGTAATGAAATTGAAAATATTTTGGAACTTTAAAAGTACTTTCAAAAACTGCGAAAAAGTTTACTTACATGTTATCCTCTCTTGGTATGGCTTCAATGTTAAAATATTGAAAATAGTTATCTATGCAATCCCATGACTCATCTCTATAAGATTTTAATCTGCTATGTTTTGTTTCACAAATATTTATAACTTATCTCGCAAGTAATTTTCAATCACCAAATATTGACAATCTCTGAACTTCAATTTTGTTAGCCAACTCTAATCCTAGTATCAAAGACTCATAGTTCTGCTACATTGTTTGTGACCTCAAAGTCTAGTTTAAAAGATTGAGTAATAATTTTCTTTTCTGGTGAAACCAACAGAATCCCAACTCCATATCCTTCTTTTGAAAGGGCCCCATCAAAATACATCTTCCATGCATCGTTTTGTGAAGATTGAGAAATATTTACAATGTCTTTAATTCTATTATGTACATTACATTCATCATTTACAGCAAAAATGAAACATCCTAAATCTTGGTCCATGACATATATACAATGATTTAGAACATGACTAGAATTACACATAGTATTTATGAATCTCAATTTTCTATATAGCCTTAGATCTCCCCTGCCCGTAAATCAGGATGGTAGGATATGACATATCCATTGGAAATTTCCTCCTAATTTAGCACACCAAGAACTTGATAACAACATACCAAATCTTGGGGAAATATCTGTAACCATTATATCCATCACAACACTTTTAACAGGAATATATGCTAAAATTACTACAATATCTTTGATTAGCCGTATTGCGGGGGGAAACACCCTAGGGTCTTGGTTTGAAAACCCCAATAGACCGGAGGGAATACAACATAAAGAAATACACAGACAAACAAACTAAATGCTTAAGATACTGAAGTAGGAAGAAGTGGTATTACTCGGAGCTCTTACGTTCGAGGTCGATACCACAGGGTTCAAACCCTCTACTCCTTCCTATGTTTTTATAACCTGTAATTTATGAAGCAAATCATACAAAACATCAGTAATAGAAAGCATTTTCATGATATAGGTGTTAAATCATATAAGAAAGTGAGAAAATCAAAATTAACATAAGATTCATAAGCAAGTCATAACATATATTAATGTATAAACATAACAAATATTAGGATCATAACAAAATGTAGTTATTTATGTAAGGTAAATCAAATATGGAAAACTACAACCTAAGTCTTCCTCTAGATCAAAGTGGAACCGTCCTACAGGTCTGTCCTTCCTATGCCTCAACAATCGTCATCCATCAATACACACAAGGATGTCATAAAAGGGATGAAGGACATCCCAAATAAGGAAAAAAAGGTTTCCTATAACTTGGGAGTGTAGGAGGCACGCAGATTTCTTCAGACTTGATCAGGGATTTAATCAACTATAATATCAATATCTCATCTCTTCTCCCCTTAGGCCTTCACATTGAGTTTTATTTATAGTTCTCCAAATTACATTTTTCAGTTGGGAAATAGTTGGGCCATGGGATACAGTAAGTGAGTAACAGGTAAAACCCATAAACTCCACTAAATTTTAAGGATATTATTTATTTTTTAGTGTTTTAACACATATATGTAGGTTGGGTACAGGCTGAGCCATGTGTACACACGTTCTATTTAGGGAAAAATAGCATATGGGAGGTAAAACACTTTTTTTTAGAATTTGGACCAAGTCTGGAAAGGAAGGGTTGCCCTAGGCCATAACCAGAGCATAAAACCTACCAAGAGTGGTAAATGGTGCTATAACAGATGCGCCTTAATATGTGAGGTGAAAAGGGGTACCTGATGGAAGAAATGTGTTAAGTGTATAGAAGGAATCATGCCGACAACTAAGAGGAGTTCACCAGAACTCAACCTACCAAGCCAGTGAAAGAGATCAGAAAGAAAGATATTGTCTGAGGCAGGCATACCCATGCTTAGAGATAATAAAGCATGTCTACATGTCAAGCACAAAAGTGGATCCAATATGCATACAATTATAAAGGAACTGAAAATGCATAGTGGATCATCTGATCATATCCATATAAGTGCATGTATCAATATCACATATAAAGAACTGATCAATGATGCTGAAGTATAAAGTTGGTCACTGAAGTCATAAAGTTGATCTAAAAATTACCAAGTCAAATGGTGGAACAAATGCTACTACATGCAAGTCAGGTGCCAACATATAGGATGTTGCTACAATGAACTAAAACATATAAGGTGGATGGTGTCAACTAGCAGAGATAGGAGCATCTAACAAGTGAACCAAGAAATGTTGATGCAAACCCAAGGTCTTCACCAACCATCGTCATACATTTCTACACCATGGGAATAAATGATCTGATGTCGACCATGTGAGAAATCATTTGATTATCGGCCATTAATGTATACCATTAACAAACGTGAGACTACTCACTAATAATGAAGATGAGAGTCAAGGTACCCATTACAATCTAACAAGCATGCATAAATGAGTTGTAGCCGAACATTTGGAAGAATCTATCAATCAGGAGACAACGATGTTTTTCCACTATTGATAGTGAAGGAGTCTGCCACTGATGACTGCAAAACTTAAGGTACTGCCAAATGGACTCTAGATCGTGTTCCTAGAGGAATGAGTTGATGACAATGGGAAAATATCCGTTGGAAAGAAGGCATTAAGGCATCCTTCATCAATCCAACATGAGTGTAACTTGTAGGACAATAATGTGGAAGGAATCAAATGAACAAAGATGTAATAACTCAACCATAGCATGCTTCTGGTGTACACAAGATGTAACTAGCACACGACAGAAACCCTGTGAACCAACCAATAATGAAAGCTGACACAGAGGTAAGAAATCCACAAATACGGTCAAATGGAAACCAAGGTACTGCACAAATCCCAGTGTGTGATAATGAAAGTTGACATCGAACACAAGGGAAACCAGTCAGTCAAAGACCCACGATACTGATCGATGTCGAGCAGAAGGTGACCTATCAATAATGAAAATATGGCTAGGGTGCATCTCTAGATCTGCTCTTAGAGAAATATGTCATATTCAATAAGAGCAAGACCCACCAGCAAGAAGTCAATAGACACCTTCTCAAACCAGCATGAGCAAAGGACAAAATAGCTTATGTGATAATGAACATGACTCTGAAAAATAGGGATGGTCAACTGAAAAATAGTTCAAGAGACACTGCAGAAAGGCCGACTTAGGCTTACTTCCCTTGAACAAGAGCACAACTCGAATGTGACTACATGGTAGTGTATGATAACTTTGTATAAGTTTGTCATGTAGGAGGCATAAGCAAACACTTCATATTATTGGAAGAGATAACCAATCAGAGGAGTATTGATTTTATAACAAGCTTAAGGCTCTCCTAAGTCAAACTAAATCCCATCGCAATGGAGGAAAGACTTATTTTTGAGTGCTCTTTTCAAGGGTGACATAACCAACTCAAGCTGCCATCAATTATGGAAATAATGTCTTGTTCCTGCTATTTTTTGGAATACATAATTTTTTTTGTCTTTTTCATATTTGTGAAGCCTGAAAAGGAACAACATAATGTTATCACACAATGGAAAGAAAAAGTGTCCAAATACAGATGCGTTAGTTCCTGGGAGGGGAACATTCCTATGCTCAATGCAAGGTGACAAAACTAGTTAATGACACTCAAAGGAATGTTCTTCCCAAGGGTAACAGGGTGTCAAGTTGTAGAGGATAATTGATTACAAGGTTTATTTCACAAAAGACATGGTCAAAAGGTGGCTTAAACATGAGTCCAAGTGAAGTCAGCTCAAGGCCAAAGGGTGCAAATGGTCAACATGCAATGTAGCAATACAAATAAAAAAAAAGGAGCCTATAGGGTATAAAGAGAGAAAAATAGTGAAGAAGTAGAGGAATAAAGCTTCATCACAAAATCATGGTGGGGCTAAAGAGGACTCCTGAGCCTAAGAACAAATGTTCAGCATGGGTTCTAGGTGATAACAAGGTACTATCTAGGGCACCCATGATAAGGTAGGCTCTACCACACAAGGCATGACACTTCTAAGAAATGAGAAGGTTCTACATCATATCTTGGTGGGGTCCATCCTAAGGCCAAAATGGAAAACGAAACTGATAAATCCATAATGCAGGTGAAACACTTAACCTATAGTTTCGAGAACCAAAACCTGTCAGAGTGGATAAACCATAAAAAATGTCCAAAGGTCAATTCTTAAAAGTTCTGTAGACATAATTAGGAACACTAGACAAGAAGTTAGTACATCCCATATATAAACTTCAGATAAAAGGTTGTGTTATAGAATAGAAAACTTGAAAATGCATACTTTATATGTGCAATATGGTACAGGGAACTGGGCAACAATGCGACTTACGCATAATACTTCTTAAGGACAAGCCCCTTGTGGGGCTCAGGCCAAGGACTCCTTTGGTAGTTAGAATTCATGGCTTCAAAAAGTTCCTCCTATGAAGGAAAGTCAAACTCCAAGAAATCATCAGAACTATAAGGATCAAAAGAGGGAATTAAGGTGTCAAAGGATCCTTCTCAGAGGAAATTGAACATTGAGGATTTAATGCCACATAGTTCACCCATGGCCAAGTAGAGTCTATCTGAACACTTGGAACAAACCAAGGGGTATTATGTAGTAAATTAGAATTAGGGTGGTGATTATCATATGCAAGTTGATCAATAGTGACAATATTTCCCTTATGAGTAAAACACAACACTCGAAAGAGTGAAGACACCACAACATTCATAGCATAGACAAAATCATGCCCAAGTAGCATATTAAAGTCTAAAGGTAAATCAACCACCATTATATTGATAAAAAAAGTCTTCCCACCTAAAGTAATATGAAATTGACGAAGAACACCCATAGATTTACCAGGTCTTCTATGATAGGCTAAAAACTGACTATCAGCTGTTAACAACTTTGGAGAACCCAAAGATTTCCAAGTCAAGGAGGATATAATACTTGCAGATGATCCTCCATCCATAATACATTGATAGATGTTTGTGGAATTAACTATAACCTTTACTTAGAAAGGTGAAATGGAAGGAAGACAAGGCTCAAAAATATTATCCCAATCGAAGTAGACGCTCCTAGAACTTGGAGAGGGTACATTCAGAGAGATCGGAATGCCCCCTAGACCGCAAGACTCTGTAATAGAAATCAAGATGACTCTGTTGTTAGGCACTTCACCCCCTTAAAGAGGAGTGCGACTAGCTAGAGATTGCACTAGCTCGACCACATTATCAACCAATGGTTGATGAGACTGTTGAGGAACCGTAACATATTCAAGAGTAGAAGAACCTTGAGACTCAGACCATTTCCTTTGTACCTCTCAAATACTAGGGCACAAATGAGTAAGATGGTCTCCCTTATATATATTCCAAGGGAACTTAGGTTTAAAACATCTACACCTAGGTTTCTTCTCAACATGCATTCCTCCAACATGACTAGTAGTGGTTGGTGGAAAGTCCCTAAAATGACTCGCAGAGTTCAATGACTCTTTACCAAGAGAGATAGGACTTATGCCCCTATTCCTACTCATAGAAGTAGGTGAGTCAACAGAAATATGACTCAAAGACGTAGGTGACCCATTTCTAGTATGACTCGTAGTGACTAGACTTATGCCCCCAACATGACTTGTAGCGGATGAGAGCTCATCTCTAACATGACTAGCAGAGGTTGGTGATGATTCATTGCTAGTATGACTCACAGTGACTATATTTATGCCCCTAGCATGACTTGTAGCACTGAAAGCTCATCTCCAACGTTACTAGCATAGGTTGGTGATGATTGGATAAAACTATTCTTCTTCTTCGTCTTCCTCTTTCTCTTCCTTTCATCTCTCTTAATACAAGAGGGAGGAGAAAGAAGAATCCCAGATTTCTCTTTTAAAGAAGGTGAACAATTAACACCGATTTGATGCCCTTGAAATAAAGCATTCATCTGAGAAGCTTCAAGAAAATTTGGAATATTCGGAGTGGACTACAGCCAAACTTGTACTCCAACATTCAATCCAAGAATATTCAAAGTGGCCATCAAGGGGGTTCCAACATTTCTAAAGAAAGGAAAAGCACAAGGATCCCCTTTTGGAAGGGTGCCTTGGTTGGTCTCCACAGGAATATTAGCCATATATAACTTATTTGCAGATCCTTCCCTAACGGGAATGTGCAAATGAATTTCCAAGGAAGAGAGATGCACAATCAAAACCTTTGCCCCTACGGAGGAAACTCCACAACTTTCAACAAAAAGATCAAAAGCATTTCAAGATCGACGGAGTGGTAAGTCAGTCACTCAGAATCTAAGGGCCAAAAGTGACAAGACCAATCCACCTAAAGCCAACTAGATACAAAGAGGAAAGATCACTCGATTATAAAGTCCCTAAGGATGCAACCAATCAAGCAACTTCCAAGTATGTCCGCTCCGGGTGATGAGGACCAAACACAAAAAATACAAGTGATGTAACGAAACTTTCAAAGATTTTCTAGGATAATGATGGCCCAAGCCTACCAGCGAAGGTGATAGAAATAGTTACACTGACCTCTAGATAAAAGTATTTTCCGGTGCAAACACCAAAGCTTCACAAGGGTACCCTCCAGAAGTACTAATGAATGTGATGCAACGTCTACCTTAGGTGCCACGGGATTGCCCTCTGCAACCACCTATGTGATCCCTAGGAATAAAAACTATTGGCACCAGTTCATATCAAAAGTAGGGCGGAACAGTCTTGGTGTGGGATCCAACAAGTAGGAGAGGGGGTATCTCTCTTCCTTGTCTTAACTCTCCCTTGTGCTTGACTCCCAGTCACGAAGCTTTCCTGGTCTTTGTAATGACAGCAGATTTCACTCATTATTCAACTTCTATGTTTGATAGTTTCAGTGTCCTTGGAGAGTTAACTCTCCACTCACCTATTCCAAGGCCCTAAAGATCTAGACTTGTTGGTGTAATTAATGACAAATCCAAAAAATGTTCTAGGTCTTTTTAATTAAGAGCTTGATTTTAAAGGGTTGTTACTTAGGTCATAGGGACAATGAGAGTGAAACTTATGGTGTTTTGACACAAAAGAGAACACTAGAAACTTAGTTATATGCACATGCAGCTATTTTTCTTCGATTAAAAGGGATTTCTATAAAGTTCTATGAATAGAATTGTACAAGCAAATTTTACCCTTTTTCAAAAACACACTTCGTACACTTAAAATTTAACAAAAGGACAAAAATGCATGCAATGTAAACTATCTTAATGAAAACTATAATGATGGTGCATGAATGGTAATACAAGAAGCAAAATTGTTCCTTCACAAGATAAATAGGCCAGCTTGACTACAAAGTGGGCACACATTCAAAACAAATTTCACTTAAAACCAAGCAAAACTAGTTGAAAAGATTCACAATTGCTCAAAACAAAACAAAAGAAACCAAAAAAAAAAACTTTAAAAGAGAAAGAAAGGAAAAAGCTATGTTTTTGTCTTTTTCTTTTAAAAACAAAAGAATTTTTTTTGAGCTCACAAAATGTTGGGTTGTGTTATATTATTTCCATGACTAGCCCACATAGTTAACCAGGGGGTTAGTAAGGGGCAAAGCCCCCACTTTGTTGCGCCGATTATGTAGTGGGCGGAAGTCACAAAGGGTTTGAGTGGTGCAGGTAACCCCTATAGGTAGGTTTTGGACCCTATATTAGGTTGGGAAAACCTACCTATGGTTTTTTGCATGTTTTTCACATATGATTTTGGATGCGATGGTTATCGGTTCATGGTATTGGATGCTTTAGCATGTATAAATATGTACTGTAACATTGAAAGGAACATAATGAAGAATCAAGTTGGTAGTTCTAGTTTTGGGATCCAGGGAAAAAATTCTGTGTATATGTGTTTTATGTGTTATGCTCTCACATTATTTATTTTCTATGTTTTAGAATTCGTATGCAGGTAATTTCTATACAGGGTTAAACCTACATTTGGTATTAGAGTTGTTTTGGCTTCAAGGGGATGCATTTACTACTGAGAGGTTTCGTTCGGGCCTATTTTAGACCCTGTTTAGTGGGAGATCTGTGGGATCGATTCTGGTGGTGAATGAAGATGGCGAGTAGTGGAAAGATAGAGATCGAGAAATTTAATGGTCAGATTTTTGAGTTATAGAAACTTAAGATGGAGGATCTGTTGGTGGATAAAGATCAGTGGATCATGGTAGATCTAGGTACTAAACGAACGAGAGTGTTTGATGAAGAATGGAAAAGTTGGATTGGAAGGCAAAGAGCACAATACGATTGTTTGTCTCAGATTCAGTATTGTTGAATGTAACAGGGGAAGCTACAGCAAAGGTTTTGTGGGACAAGTTAGGGACTTTATACCAATCTAAGTCTCTGGTGAATAAATTGTTCCTATGAAAAAAGTTGTATAACCTGAGATGAAAGATGGAGACTCGATGACAGAGCATATGAACACATTTAATACTGTGGTAAGCCAGTTATCATCTATTGATATTAAAATTTCAGATGAAGACAAGTGCATCAGTTTGTTGTGTTCTCTACAAAATTTGTGGGATAGTCTAGTTATTGTAATAGGTAGTAATGCAACTGCCTTGCAGTTTGATGAAATAGTCTCATCCTTGTTAACGGAGGAAATGAGATGGAAAGGTATGGAGAGCCAGAATGGTGATGCCTTATTTGTACAAGGACAGTTGCAGAATAGAAACAAAAATAAGTCATCAAGTGGGAGGTCTAAATCTAGAGGGAGATCTAAATCTCCAAGAAAACCTGTAAAGGTGGTGTTTTGGAAATGCGAAAAGGAAGGGCACTACAAAAGGGACTATAAATCTAAATCTCCTGGTAAAGGAAAGGAATCTAATGATGCTCCTTCTGTAGAGGCAAAAACCACCTCAAATGAAGGTGGGGATGTGTACTTGGCTTCTTAAAATACACATGTAGATCACGAGGCATGGTTGATTGACTCCGGTGCATCCTTTCACTTCACTCCCCATAGAGAGTGGTTCTGCGAGTATGAGAAATATGATGATGGTGATGTCTTCTTGGGGGATGACAGGAAGGCTAGAGTCATTGGTCACAGAAAATTAAAGTTTAAGTTGCAAGGTGGAAGTGTTAGAACACTTTCGGGTGTTGTACATATTCCTGCATTAGCCAGAAATCTGATTTCTGTAAGCAAGATGGATGATGTAGGTGTAAAAACAATGTTCGAGAAGGATGCTTGCCAGATGGTTTAGGGGTCACTGGTACTGATGTGGGGAGTTTGAATTGAAACTATGTACAAGCTGCAAGGTAGCACTATTGTTGATGGGTGGAACAGTTCTGTGGTTTCTAAAAGTGCGGCCAAAAATATAGTGGTCTTTGGAGAGAAGACCATGTTGTGGCATTAAATGCTTGGACATATTGGAGAGAAGGGCCTTCGAATACTTAATGGTAAAGGTATGGTAGAAGGTATGAGTAAGAACTCTCTGGATTTTGATTTCTATGAAAATTGTGTATATGGGAAGTAGAATTGGGTGAGTTTCCCCTCTTATGATAAGAGGCTGAAACAGATATTAGAGCTTGTGCACAGTGATGTGTTTGGACCTATGAAGGTTCCATGACTGGGTAAGTCTGTGTCCTATGTATCCTTTATAGATGACTTCTCAAGGAATACATGAATATATTTACTTAAGAAGAAATTTAAACTCTTTGATAGGTTTAAAGAATTTAAGGCTCTAGTGGAAAACCAAACAAAGAAGAAGATAAAGGTGTTGAGGACAGATAATGGTGGAGAGTTTTGCAGTAAGGAATATGAATAATCCTGTAAGAAGTGTGGTATAACATGGCAAAAGACTACTCCATACACAGCTAAGAAAAATGGAGTTGTAGAAATAATTCACAAGACGTTGATGGAAAGGGC
This sequence comes from Pinus tabuliformis, assembly GCA_031772625.1. Lineage (NCBI taxonomy): Eukaryota > Viridiplantae > Streptophyta > Pinopsida > Pinales > Pinaceae > Pinus > Pinus tabuliformis. The sequence continues at coordinate 1,666,597,336 of CM062819.1, read as the reverse complement.
AAGAAGCATGCTGAGTATTGCAAGGTTAGGATAGGAATTCTAGGTAGAGGCGGTGGAGACAGCATGTTACCTGGTCAACAGATCACCTTCATCACCGTTGGAGGATAAGACTCCACAAGAGCTATGGACTGGTAAGAAACCCTCTCTTTCACATCTGAGGGTATTTGGATGTGATGCATATGTACATGTTCCAAAGGAGAAACGAACCAAGTTGGACAGTAAATATGAAAAGTGCATATTTACTGGGTATAAGGATGGTTTAAATGGTTATAAGCTTTGGAACCTTGTAACAAGGAAGGTTGTGTAGAGTCAGGATGTCGTGTTCAGAGAGGTAAAATATTTTATTACACATGAAGTCCAACCAAGGGAACCTGAGAAGATAAAGTTTGAGATAAAGGAAGAAGAATCAGCCTCTACAGCAGAGCAGGAATTAGAAGATGAAGAGCCACAAACTCTGGGTGTGAGAGGATTAGTTTGAGAAATAAGGCAACCAAAAAGGTATAGTCCATTTCATTTCTATTCAAATTTTACTTTATTTATTACTGGTGATGATCCCAACACTGTGAAGGAAGCAGTAGATCCAAAGAATGGAAAACTCTGGAAAGAGGCCATGGTTAATGAAATGGAATCTTTGCACAAAAATGAGGCTTGGGATCTGGTGAAGTTTCCATCTTGAAAGAAACCCATTGGCAGCAAATGGGTGTTCAAGAAGAAGACAAATGCATAAGGAAAGGTGGAGAAATACAAAGATCGGTTGGTAGAAAAAGGTTATTTCCAGGTGCCGAGAATTGATTTTGGTGATATCTTTTCTTTTGTTTCCAAGGTAACTTCTATTAGATTACTTTTATCTATTGCTACTGCTTTTAATATTGAGGTAGAAAAAATGGATGTGCAGACAACATTTCTTCATAGGGATCTAGAAGAGGAGATCTACATGAAGCAACCTGAAGGCTTTGCAGTGAAGGGTAAGAAAGAACTGGTATGGAAGTTAAAGAAGTCTTTGTATGGGTTAAAACGCTCACTAAGGATGAGGTATCAGAAATTTGATACATTTATACGGGGACTTAGCTTCACCAAAAGAAAAGTAGATCACTGTGTGTATTTTAAATTAATTGGTGACTACGTTATTTATCTGGTCTTGTATGTGGACAATATGTTGTTGGTTGGAAATGGCAAAGAAGTTATCTAGGAATTGAAGACTCATTTGTCCTCCAAATTTGACATGAAAGATCTTGGTGCTGCAAAATATATTTCGGGCATGGAAATTAAAAGATATCGGACAAAGAGGAAGCTCTAGTTAAACCAGAGGAAGTATGTTGAGACAATATTACAAAGGTTTAATATACAAGACAGTAAACTGATGAAGGTTCCTATTCCTTTAGCTGTAAAGTTATTTGTTGAACAATGTCCCAAGACACAAGGAGAGGAAGAGGAAATGTCCCATGTTCCATATGCAAGTGCAGTCAGTAGCCTAATGTATGTGATGGTATGTACTAGACCAGATATTGCACATGCAGTGGGAGTATTGATCAGGTTTATATCAAAACTAGGGAAGGAGAACTGGACAGTAGTGAAGCAGGTTTTCAGGTATTTGCATGACACTAATGATTATGGTTTGTGCTACCAAGGAAGATTGAGATTGGACAGAATGTTGGATATTCATGGCTTTGTTGATGTAGATCTGGCTGGAGATCTGAGTTAGAGAAGATATACAAGTGGGTATGTGTTTAACCTATTTGGAGGTGCAGCCAGTTGGATGAGTAAGAAACAATCTGTAGTGGCACTATAAACTACAAAGACATTATACATGGTAGCCACTCATGTAAGCAAGGAAGCAATTTGCTTGTAGAGATTGTGTTCAAGTATGGGGTTAGTACAGGGAGTTATAAGAATAGACTGTGGGAGCCAAAGTGCAATTTTCTTGGCAAAGAACCCTACATATCATTCAAAGACAAATCACATTGATGTTTAGTATCACTTTGTGAGGGATATAATAGAATACAAAATGGTGTTGCTGGTAAAGGTGGACACTTTAAAGAATACTGCAAATCCATTAACAAAATTTGTGAGCTCTGAGAAGTTCTCTTGGTGTAGAGAAACAATGGGCATTGTAGGGATGGATAAAGGACTAAGCTCTCTTGTGGCCCCTTGTGGAAAGGAAACAAAAAGTGGGACAATGTAGGGTTGTGTTATATTCTTTCCACGACTATCCCACGTAGTTAACCAGGGGGTTAGAAGGGGGGCAGGGCCCCCACTTCGTTGCACCGATTGCATAGTAGGGGGAGTCACACGGGGTTTGGCGGGTGCAGGTAACCCCACTTTATGGTGTCCGGGGTAGCGCCCCATAAAATTTTGGTTTTGGACCTTATATTAGGTTGGGCAGACCTACCTATAGTTTTGTGGATGTTTTTCGCACATGCTTTCGGACGTGATGGTTTTTGGTTCATGGTTTTCGATGCGATGATTTTCAGTCCATGGTATTGGATGCTTCAGCATGCATAAATACGTATTTTAACATTGAAAGGAACATAATGAAGAATCAAGCTGGTAGTCCCAGTGGGATCTAGGGGAAATCTCTATGTATATGTGTTTTATGTGTTATGCTTTCGCATTGTTTATTTTCTGTGTTTTAGAATTTGTATGCAGGTAATTTCTATATGAGGTTAAAACCTACACAAAAGACTACTAAACTTCAATGACCAAGAGACAAGCATAAAGAGTCCCTAAACATCATAAGTTATGCAACTCATCAATAAAATGAAACTTGAAACGAGAAAGGACTACAAACTTGCATTAACTGATCTGAATAGCAGTATAAAAGGCTTTAGCAAAAAAACAGAATGTCAAGAAAGACTCTGACGAATGCCAAACAGACACTCAAAAACCATGAAAAACAAAATAGGTCAACCAAAAAGGAAAGGAAAGAAAACCAATCTGAAATTTGGGTTATAAATTAAACTAAAACCAATTCCTTGTTGTGGAAAGCGAGAAAAACCAAGAATTTCTAACAGAAGTCTTGGGCCCAAAACACAAACTAAAACCTTACTCGAAAAGAAATCCTAGTTCAACTAGGTTTTTCACCGAGAATAAGATTCAAAATTGAAAACTTACAAGAGAAAAAAGTTCTACTTGTTAGTGTCAGTCTTTCCAGCCTTCCTCCAGTGATCAAATATGCTCTTTCAAAGTGATTTTAAAGTGTCAAGGTCAAATTTTGTCATTTCAAAGAGTTTTCAAGCAAAATTTGGTCACTAGGCATTAGGTCTAGGGTTTGCCCAAATGTCAGTCCATGTCATCATTCATCTGATCCTATCATCATTCAGAGGGTTGTCATTATCATGTCAGTGTCTAATGAGTCATTTCACACCTTTTTCATGCTTCAGTTGCACCTAGGCAAGGTCATTTCCCTCTCCTAGGGTTTTGAAGGCAATTTCACTTGGATGGTCAAATCACCGGCAAAACTTGTTTCCTGATGTTCATACACCTTTCCCTATCCTTAAAGTACCTTATCAAACACTTCCCATCCCTTAGATTCGCCAAATTGCTCATTTTTCCACAAACCCTAGTTTCTAGCTACAACCCGGCAATTTTCTAGGTTTGACCTGTGTTTTGTCCTTTTCGACCTCTTCCCCTCACTCAATCTCTGAGATTCCACTTTCCCCTGCTTCCTAACATCCCTCCCCACTCCCAAAAATTTCCCCAAGAATTTAGAAGCCCTCTATCCCCTTCATTTCCCTCCATTTCGACAAAATCCCTTGTTTCACACATCGGGACAAGTTTCACTCAAAAGCTGTTTCTGATCAATAAAAGATGAATTTTGCAAAACGGAGAGAGGTTTTTGTCCACAACATGCCAAGGAAGAAAAACCTCTTTCACTTTTTACACAGGTGTCATGGTTTGAGAGAAATGTCAAAAATACCGGCGAGAACGAAGGTGCTCCAAGGACGGTTGGCCAAAGCACAAAAACGAAGGAAAACGCCCGATCCACTCCAAATTTTGGCCAAAGCCTCTTTGACTGAGCATGGTACTTGATTGGGGACTCCCAGCCCAAATTTCAAGAAATTTGGAGAAAATTTTGTCATTTGTGAATTTTTTGTGCCAATTACAGGTTTTTCCCAAGAACTGGTCTCACCCCGGGTGAGACCAGTTTGAAGGGCTGCTCAGAATTTTGCAAACTTGGCATTTTTGGAAAGGGCATTCAAAAATAAAAAATACCAATACTTGGGAGAAGCCTGATTTTGAGTTTTGAGCCTCCAAAGGCTCAAAATACACCTAAAAAATGACTTTCTGCCCACTTTTTGAGTTGCACACAGTGACCTTGGGAGAAATGGATTTTGAGGGGTCAAATCAACACCAAATTCAGAAATTCCACTTGGGATGGAAAGTATACAGGCCAAGATTTCCAATGAGCCATCGTGCACCTGATTTGGATCAGTGGAACCCACTCAAAAACAGCTGTGAAGGGGCGCGACCAGAACTTCCAGGGGCGCGACCAGAACTTCCAGATTTGCCAGAATTGCCATTTTCGGTCAAAAAACACTGTTTTGACTATGGTTGACCATTTTTACTTGTAGATGATGGATGAATGTAATATTTTCATGGCACTTTGATAGGTTTTATCTTTCTTTTCTCTTCTAGAAGCTTCTTTGATGTAAATAGTGAAAAATTAATGCATGGATGAGTTAGCTAAGTAATAGAGGCAAGTTGTTGGGCTGCCTATTTTCTAGTTCTTAGTTTAGAATTAGTTCAAACTGCTCCTAAGAAGCTGAGCTCGACCCCTAGAGGTGGGGAAAGGAGTTAGATGGTCTAGGAGGTCTATATTATGCTCTCTCCTTCTCATTTTCATGGTTGGACTCTTGTGGGAGAAAGCATTATTGTGTATTGTACATCTACTTCTGCAATTTAAGGAAAGGAAGGCCAGGGTTTTGCAGACTTCATTGTGGATTCTTGTGGATCATTGTGTTGGTGGTGTGTCTTCTAATTGTTACTGTAAGTTTGTTTATGTGTTACATCTCTCTTTCTTTGCTGCTAATTGAACAAGATGAAGTGATAAAGTTTGAATTCATGCATGCCATGCTCAGCTTTTAATTCTGTTCAATATATATGTTTTCCACTGTTTAAAGAGGATTCAAAGTCCTTGTTTGCCCTCTTTAACCTCCTCTCTTTCTTCCCTGATCACTCATCCAAGTCAAAGGCATCAGCACAAGTTCCTACCTTGCCCCAAAGAACCCCCTGCAAAAACTGTGCTCCATCCCCACACCCTAAATTGCACTCCCTCCAATTGCCACCAAAAAACCCAAAAATCTTAAAATCAACCCCCCTTTATCAATTTACTAGCCTAATATCTTTGATCCTAATTGGTCAGCCTAATTATATTATAAGATCTATCAAGTCTGACCCGAGAGAGCCTTCTCATACCCCGTAGGGCTAGCTACGAGGTGAAATGGTTTGATGTAGCCTTGAGAGTTTGTCTATCTCAGCCTAGGTGAATTCCAAGTGCTAACACTACTCACAGGGAATGATTAGAAAATACCAAAAGTCACCTGACAACATACTTAACTGTGCAAAATATTTTGAAAAATCAATTTAAAATTCGGTATACGTGACTGTGTAAAAGCATAGAGGCATGCACATGAATTTGAAACACGGGAAACTCACATATACGCGAGTCTATTTGAGGAAACAAGCGTGTATACACTATTGTATCAATAAAAAATTACGTATAAAAAGCTCAATTATGAAAAATAAATAATCAAGGCCTAATCCAAAAGATTAGATTTGATGCCTTGGAAGCCAATAAGTCACTGACATTGTAAAAACAAGAAATCAATAAAACAAACTGTTACAGGGAAAAGTGTCTACATAGAACTGCTTATCCCACTAAGGTGTGGTAGCTACCTTAGAAACAAACAAAGTAAAGCTACTTTCGTTTTTCCTTTATGAAATATAGATGAGAGAAGAACAAAGAAGACCAACCTCTGTCTTGCGCTAATCTCCTAGTGCGATTCCTCTCTCTCTTGATAGTCTTTCGCTACTTGCTCCCTTGTACGCCCAGCTTCACAGAGTACCTGTAAGATCACAGTAGCATAGCACTATACAAGAACATGGATCTATAATCATAAACAATCTAGGATCAGATGTAAATTGACCATACAAATGCATAAAACATAAATGACACAAGAGTATGGAGGAAAACTTGAATAGCTTTTATTGATAAACAAGAAAGAGCCAAGGGAGTTACAACCAGTTGTTCTAACCCAACATCATCCTCTCAGCAAGGAAGCCCCTCTTCACCTCATACAAAGCTTAGATCACCCAACAATCTGATGTTGTCTCAAGAAACCAACAACAATTCCTTACAATATGCAAAATTCCAGCCTCTGGATCTCTGGGATGAGGGATCCATATATAGATATCTGTAAGGGAGATGAGTCAGCTTGTGATTTGATTAGTGTCTTCCCTCTGATAGTTCTTGCTTCCACTTGGAGATTGATGATCTCTTACTCATCCTTGGTCGAATTCAGAGAGGAAAGTGTCACAGGAGAAGTTTCTAGAAGTTTCCATGCCTCTCCACCTCGTGGAATGGCATTGCCATTTGTCCCTTTTCGCCCATCGTACCCCATAGAAGGGCTTTTTGAAATGCAACGCACCCACACAGTGTATTTAGGTGAGATGCAATGCACTTTACCTATGGAGCAGCTGAAATGATCCTGTTTTGACCAGTTCTGAGCAGTTTTTCATGGAGAACTTCTGGGAGAAGCTATAATTAGTTGACCTTATTCCTTTAGGGGTTAGAAAAACACTTTTAGGGACTTAGGAGCCCTTAGTTTATGGACATTTCATGCTTGGGGTTGTAGTGTCCAAAAATGTCTATAACAATTGCCCCCTAAAGCATGAGGTCATTAATATTTTGATGTCGGGTGAAATGCTTTATTATGAAGATCCGAAGTTCTTTCAAGCTAGGAGGAGACCTGTAATAAGATACAATACAATACATTATCTTCATAATATTTTCATGATCTAGCTGAGGCGGGCATTCCCATGCTCAGCTTTATAAATTCATTTTCATGTACATAGGATAGACAATTGTCTGAGTGTAGACTGATGATTCTGGTAGAGTCATCATCCCTTTGATTGGATGATTATCTGTGCAGCAATAATGTACATTTGATGTCTTTATTTCCCTGAATGTACATCGCAGCCCAGATGGATGAAACGAGATCCGGGGTCTTCAATCTCGTTCGATCTTCACTCGAAGTACAAGTCTATCCATGTGAGAGATGTTCTGGAGTCGAACACGGAAAGACATCGCCTGATTACCAGCCAATGATGTAAATTGTTAATAGGCACGAGAGGAATCACCGATAATGATAATGACCCTCAAGGTACTGTAGTACAATTCACGTGGTGTGAATAAATGACTTGGCGTCAAACACCACGTAAAATCTTTCGATCGAAGGTCATTGATGTAAACCTGTCGCCAGAAGTGAGAAACTTGCCATTAAGGCATGCAAGCTTCAAAGTACTGAATGGGGCGTTCCTAGATCAGCTTCTTGGATAATGAGCTGATGTCGACAAGAAGCGATCCGTCACAGGAGGGCCTTAATGAATCCCGCATGAATGACACGGAACAGAGCAAATGATTTTAATGGAGGTGAAAACAATCTGATGACATAAGGTTCAGGGTGGCGGTCATGACAGAATGGAGTGTAAATGTATTGTAGCAGGTGAGACATAGGTGAATTCTCTTGAACATATCGGTGACACTAACGTGATAGACTGGTAGCATTAACCCCAAACTTGGATGGTGTGATTGGACCATGGTGATGTGACCGGTGAATGAAACAACCCAACCCGACTTAGATGCGGAGTGAAAGTGTCATGTTCAAGAGCGACTTGCTACCAACAAAGTTTCTTCAAGTTTTCTTCCCAATTTTTCCCCAGTCATTGTTGACCAGTACCTCTTTATTTTTTTCAAGCTTGAGGAGGATAACATATGCTTGTTCTATAATTTTCCGTTCGGGCAAACCCATCGCTATGTTTTAACGAGCCTAGCGATAGTGAAACTCGTTCTTGTCTGCTATGGACAAGTTTGTCGCTATTAAGTTTTAACGAGTTTAACGACAAAGATAACTCGGTCCTTTTCAATGTTAGAGAGTCTGAAAAGGAACGTAAAGGAAACTCCAAAATTCCTTTTCTTTCATCTAATCCCTTAAGTCCGAAAAAGTATAAAACAATACAGATGGGATGAATTTTCGATACTTTTAACGAGCCAAACAAAACAAGCGCTCGACCTTTTTGTGTAATAATCCCTCAGGTCCAAAAAGATTAAAATCTAAAGGAGGGATAGCACTTCTAGTCCCTTTAACGAGCTAGAGAGGCCAATGGCTCGAAAATCGTTTCATATTTTACGAGTCAGTTGAAAAGTGCTTAAAGGAGACTCGTCTTTTGAGGAACGAGTGATAAAATTGGGTAGCAGCTGATTCCAGGTAAGGTTTGGAATTTTCCAATCACGGCAGTGTTACAAGGATGGCTAGTGAGATCACTCTTCACAGCTGTTCCTCAAAAGGGGTAAACAATCAAATGGAGGTGAATGATCGGCCAATACAGAGTGGAGGTGATGATGAGAAAACGACCAAGGCTTTTAAAGGCTAATGTACTACATTCACGATGGTTATTTACAGGAAATAGTTCATTTTTTAATGAGCTTAAATGCATGGGGAAACATTTGCTTATGGCTTGTGTTTATTTTTTAACGAGCTTGAACTATGCGCTAAAACTGCTCGATTAATCCAGTCGTATAATAGGAATGCCCCATTTAAAAATGGCAATTTTTAGAGTTTTGCCCCACATGCTTTCTTTATGCAAGTTAGGAAACGACCAATCCTACGAGTTTAAAGGGTTAGAGGACCTACAAATTAAAAAAAAAAAAATAGTCGCTCTTCGCTTGCATGCCAAAAGGTTTGCATGCCCCTAGGTATAAAACAGAGTTTCAAGGTCACCTTTCAAATCTCCAACAAAACATTTGTTTTATTAGGAAAGGTCTACCTCTTTCAGGTTACCAAAGATTGTTCTATTCACAGTGTAAACAAAAGACTTCTTCGGCGATGTCTACCGAAATAGACAAAGGTGAGACAATCCACTCACATAACTTTGACAAGAGAATCTTATTCCAATCTAACCCCCTCTTCCAATCACGGACGGGAGTACAGTCTGGTCATATGTCTCTCGCAGAAACCTACCCTATACCCGAAGTTTTCCTACCGAAGCAGACCAGGGTGCATGCCCCCTGGGTTTCAGTCATGTTCCCCGAATCACTCGTGCTCATCGGGTGGACGGACTGGAGATTGATGAGACATTCCTTGTGTGAAAAGACCATTCAGGGATGGCATATGACTATTTTCTCTGTGCGATCTGAGAAATGAAAGCTGGTCTACGAGCTTGACCACTCTTCCTTCGTGCAGAAAACACATCACTCTAAAGAGTGATGAGATCAATGGCTCCCATGCAATAAATATAGTCTCGTCCAAGGAGTAGATTATAATCCAGGGGTACTTCAACTACCACTACGTTCATGTGAACGGTTTTCCCTCTTAATGTTATGGGCACATTGGGAAGGATCCCTAACGGTCAACTGGTTCCTTTGTCAAAGCCTGTTAGATTTCTCATCTCAGGCAAAAGCGATGGCGAACCAAGCGCTTTCCAAGCAGTCGAGGAAAGGATACTCACAGAAGCCCCTTCATCTATGATGGTAGCGGCCATAACCATTCTATATATTTGAGCAATAATTTGGAATGGTATACTAGCTGGTAAATGGGGTTTGCCTAGTTGATTCCAGTCGAAAGAGACAACTAGGTTGCTTGGAGGTGGGACCGAATAGACGGTTGGGTACGACTCTGACGAACTTCTTTCCTGCGGTAAAGGAACGGGTAAATTTCCCCCATGTTCATCGGAGTCTGTGCTTATGAAAAGAATTTGGATGGTGTCATCCTTATTCTCTTCTGTGACTGTATCATCTGAAGATGGAACCTCTGAAGGCAAGACAGGGTCAACTGCCACCTCGACCTTTTGACTTTCGTCTGGCATGGGTTCAGATGGTTTGTCTTCAATGATAGATGCTTCAGCTGACCACCTGAGCAGGTCAGACGGCTTTTCAACTAGTGACGGACTCGACAAGAGTTTTTTATATCTAGGAGGAAGTCGTAACAGTGAGATTGGACGATCGTGCAAAACTCTTTTAGCCTTGTCTAAGAAGGGACAACGGTGGACGGCATGGTCGCCTTTGCACAATTTACAAGGAAATTTATATTTTCCTTTTTGTCCTGGGGCTTCACTTTCACTAGTCGACGGTGTGCTTTCAACATGATCATCAGAGGTCGACGACACCAGGTTGTGCAAACAAGGAGACCAGTCCCTTAAGATCTGAGGGATGCAAGGACAATCTCTATGATAGTGGTCTCCTTTGCAAATGACACATGGCGATTTAGGCCTGGTCAGTGCAGTGTGTGGATTTTCACTAGACGACACTTGGTTGCCCCCTTTCGCTTTTGGCTCCTTCTTCTTCTTCTCTTTCTTCTTCTTTTCCTTCTTCTTCTCAGGTACTTGATTTTTGGCTTTACCAACCCCATCAAGCGAAGAAGGAGGAGAGGAAGAGTTGGAGGAAGTAGAAGGTCGGTGGGTAACTCTGGATTCGTCTAGTTGCTGACTCGATTGTTCAGGAATTGTGGTGTTCTGAACGACAGAGGTTGAGAAGAGCCATACGGGCAAGCCGATTGTCAATCCTGGAAGCAAAAATGTGACCATATGGGGTGCACCAACATCTCCCCAAGAGGAGAAGGGACTAGGATTTCCTCCAAGGGGAATTCCTTGGTTGGTGGGTTCCATTTTCTCAACCTAAGATCAACGTAGGAAAAGGTGATGATTATTCCATTTAAAATAAATTTTAGACGCTTTAACACAACTCGTTTTTTCAATTTTTAAGAGTCGAGAAAAAACAAAAGATGACTCTAGTCGCCTTTGATTTTTAATGAGCCTGAAGTGACAAGTGCTCAGATGGACCTTTTCCGTTAAGGAGTCTGAAAAGGAACGAAAGGGATTGCTCTGGAGATCTAGGTAGAGGGATTACCAAACCAATCGAAAAACTGCAGAATACTTTTTACGGTACGGCAGTCAATCTTCCCGAATGCTGTGTTCAGTGCATTGCGATTGATAGGGCAGCAGACATGACTTCCTATGGATAAAGGATTAAGCCTATTTTGGTCTCCCAAAATATACTCGACGGTACGTGGGAGCACAAGTCCGTACTGGCACTTATCATCTCAAAGTGTAGGAATCACCCAACCATCAGTGAGAACAACAGTTACCAGGCTTTACGACGCCGGAATACATCTCTAGCCTAGACTTCTAGATGTTGTGCATTAGGTTCCAAAGTGTTGTTAGATTCATTGAATTTATTTTATAGTTAATCTTGTTTAAGAAATTTTCCTTTTAGGTTCATCGCGAGATGTAGATGTATAATTCCTAAAATGAAATCTATGATGATAAACAGTCTTTTATCTTCTTTGTGCAATGAAAATCCTAGCTACTAAAGAAAGAGAGACAGTATTCTTTCACAAAGAGCAAAGAGAAAACACTAAATGCACAGTCCTAAATCAAACCAATCAAACAGTCTAAATGCAAATGCAAATGCATGTATTTGTTTTCGGCTTTCTTAGCATGTGAATGGTAAAAAGAAAGCTAATGCACAAATCTGAATTACTTTTCAAGCGACAATTACTAACAAGTTTCTTTTCAAAATAAAAAATGGAGACAATCACAACATTTTACAATTTGGAAATGAATACTTGTTTTTGACACCAGAAAAACTATGAATTTAGACCAAATACAATAGTAACAGGATAATCGACTATCTACAGCAACCAAACTCTTTCCTATGACTGAAATGACACTTCCAACACTTTCAAATCAAAGGAAGACAGTACGATTACGTTAATTTTTGCAAAGGAGAACTGAAAATGACTCGACAAATACACAAAAACATTTACAGTTCTTTTGTACAATGAAGGCGGAATAACAACAAGGAAAAGGGGTTTCAAATAGAGATATACCGATTATAGGCAGCAAAATTCATGAATAGAACTGGGAAGAATGAATCACAGAAACCAAAACTGAACAATGACTAGTCTGATCAGCGCACCTGTAACACAGGGAATTTGAAATGCAGCGCACCTATTACACTCAGGAAGTGTGCTGAATTTCAGCTTCACAGAACAGTACCTGTGCTGGACCAGAGACGAGACTTTTCTTGGGTTTCGAGTCACAGTTTGCAGTTCAGTTCATGGGTTTTGGTCGGGAAAATGGTAATCAGTAATGCAACAATCAGGGGTAGATCTAAGGAGGTTCTGAGAGCTACCACAAGGGGCAATCAGAGAGTTTGGGAATCAATTGTTTAGGTTATAAACAAATCCCAGAGATTGACTGAAGCGGCATTTATCTACTTTACATTTGCATAGAAAATGCAGTTCGAAAGCTGCCTTGCTCGACTTCAGGCTTCATCTGTAAGTTTATAAAATAGACAACAAGTAAGATAAACAAACAAACTAATTCGTCCCCAGCGGAGTCGCCATTTTGTTACAGGGAAAAGTGTCTACATAGAACTGCTTATGCCACTAAGGTGTCGTAGCTACCTTAGAAACAAACAAAGTAAAGCTACTTTCATTTTTCATTTATGAAATATAGATGAGAGAAGAACAAAGAAGACCAACCTCTGTCTTGCGCTAATCTCCTAGTGCGATTCCTCTCTCTCTTGATATTCTTTCGCTACTTGCTCCCTTGTATGCCCAGCTTCACAGAGTACCTGTAAGATCATAATAGCATAGCACTATACAAGAACATGGATCTATAATCATAAACAATCTAGGATCAGATGTAAATTGACCATACAAATGCATAAAACGTAAATGACACAAGACTATGGAGGAAAACTTGAATAGCTTTTATTGATAAACAAGAAAGAGCCAAGGGAGTTACAACCAGTTGTTCTAACCCAGCATCATCCTCTCAGCAAGGAAGCCCCTCTTCACCTCATACAAAGCTTAGATCACCCAACAATCTGATGTTGTCTCAAGAAACCAACAACAATTCCTTACAATATGCGAAATTCCAGCCTCTGGATCTCTGGGATGAGGGATCCACATATAGATATCTGTAAGGGAGACGAGTTAGCTTGTGATTTGATTAGTGTCTTCCCTCTGATAGTTCTTGCTTCCACTTGGAGATTGATGATCTCTTACTCATCCTTGGTCGAATTCAGAGAGGCAAGTGTCACAGGAGAAGTTTCTGGAAGTTTCCATGCCTCTCCACCTCGTGGAATGACATTTCCATTTGTCACTTCTTGCCCATCGCACCCCATAGAAGGGCTTTTAGAAATGCAACGCACCCACACAGTGTATTTAGGTGAGATGCAATGCACATTGCCTATGGAGCAGCTGAAATGATCCTGTTTTGACCAGTTCTGAGCAGTTTTTCATGGAGAACTTCTGGGAGAAGCTGTAATCAGTTGACCTTGTTCCTTTAGGGGTTAGAACAACACTTTTAGGGACTTAGGAGCCCTTGGTTTATGGACATTTCATGCTTGGGGTTGTAGTTTCCAAAAATGTCTATAACACAAACCTTGATCAAGAACAATCAACCCAAACTAGGAAAAAAAAGAATGTTTTCCCCAGTGCAGTCACCAATTCCGTTAGGGGTGGAAACAATCGAGGGTCATGGGTTGAAAACACCAATAGAGTGGAGGGGATATAGCATAAATAAATACACATACAAACAATGTAAATTCTTAAACTACTAAAGTAGGAAGAAGTGGTATTACCTGGAGGTCCAATGTTCGAGGTCGATCCCACAGGGTGCAAAACCTCTGCTCCTACCAATGCCTTTAGAACTTGTAACTTACCCAAGAAAAGCATACAAAACAACAATAATAGAAGGAATTTTCATGATTTAGGTGTTAAATCATATTAGCAAGTGAGAAAATTAGAATTAACATAAGATTCTTAAGCAGACCGTAACATAGACTAATGTATAACCACAATAAATATCAGGAATAGAACAACATTTATGTATTGGTGTAAGCTAAATGAAACATGGAAAACTACAACCTGAGTCTTCCTCCAGCTCCAGGCGGAACTATCCTCTGGATTTGTCTTTCCCAGGCCTCAACAATCTTCCTCCATCAATGCACACAAGGATGTCCTAAAAGGGATGAAGGACATGTCAAAGAAGGAAACGGACATTTCCCATGACTTGGGAGTGTAGGAGGAAAAGGGATTTCATCAGACTTGATCGGGGATGTAGTCAACTATATTATCAATATCTCATCTCTTCTCCTCTGAAGCCTTCCCATGGAGGTTTATTTATACTTCTCCAAATTACTTTTCTCAGTTGGGAAATAGTTGGGCCATGGCTACAATAGGTGAGTAACATGTAAAACCTATAAACATCATCTAAGTTTAAGGATATTATTTATTTTTTAGTGTTTTAACACATATACACGTGTTGGGTGTAGACTGACCCATGTGTTCATGCTTTTTATATAGGAAAAAATACCGTATGGGAAGTAAAACACTATTTTTTAGAATTTGGACCAAGTCTCAAAATGAAAGGTTTCCCTAGGCCATAACGAGAGCATTAAATCTAGGAAGAGTGGTAAATGGTTCTATAACAAGCCCCAAACATTGCAACTTTTTTTAATCAAATGTATATAAATCATGGTAGGGTTTTGTCACTTGTAGTTGAAGTTGATCCATAATAATTTTTGGCATTATATTATGAGATGCTCTAGAATATAACATGCAATTATACAGTTAACCTAAAAATAACAAAGGGTTTTTCATCTTGTAAAAAAATTACATCTCCTTCAACGTACACTCTTGAAGACTGAATCTATTTTGACAGTTGTTCCTTATAACTAAGATTTCTCTTGAGTTTTGATAAAGGAAATGAATTTTTTTAACTTTCTAGGTCCTTTTCTACATTTAACACAGGTGGAACAGATTTTTCTATTATACATTGATCTAATGGTTGATTTTGAGACTGTGAAGATAAGGTTTCAGAAGTTTCATATTGTGAAAGATAAAGAAAACTTTCTTTACAAGTCTACCTTGGCCTTGTCTTGGTCTTAGATCATATCTTTTGTTCAACTTAGCAATTAAGGAGTCGGAAAAGGCTTGATATTTAGAAACTTCAGAAGATTCTATATTCTGAGTTACAGGTTGAACTTGGTCCATAGTAACAATAGAATTTTCTTGATTTTGATCACCAAAATAATTTATGTCAACTACGAAAGGTTTTATTTCTTCCACATCCTAATCATATATCATCAATGGAGGCTAAAAATGTTGCTCATTATTTTGTCTTTCCTTCTTTAAAATTTGTGGCTGAAAATTTATTTTTTAGTTTCTTGATGGTTTATTCACATTTTATTGTACTTGTCTAGGTTGTGTTTCCATCCTTGAAATTTTATTAGAGAGTTTCCTCAACATTAAAGTGGTTTCATCAATTTTATGTTCCTCTTCCTTAATTTTGGATTATCAACTGACTTCTATTTTAGATTTCAATTTTCTTTCTACTTTTTATTCCTTTTCTCTCAATTTACTTGACTTTGATCTATTAGCCTAAATCTCAATTGCATTAGTTTGCATGTCCACCACAGTTCTAGATTTTCTTTGCCTCAACATTAAATAAAAATCATCACCAAATTCCTTAGAAAATCTAACATTTTCCGCAGAGAGTAGAGGTTTATAATTTGCAGGTATCTTATTTTAAAATTTATTAAACATCTTGATGAAGTCTCACGTGGGTTCATTAGGATTCATTTTGAGATCTTCAAATTCAGTGAAACACTAAACAATAACTTTCTTTATTCCCCAATGATTTATGAAGACATCATTTGATTTTTCCCATGTACAAATATAATTTGGTTGTAATTGTTTAAACCAAATCTTAACATTTAATTCTAATGATTGAACAAACAACCTCATATAAAGATCCTCATGTTTTAAGTTCATATTATATGCAAGATATAAAAATGCATATAAATGGTCTTCTACATTTGGCCTTATTTCCAATTATATGTAGGAATATGTTTCATATAACCCTCGAGAAAATCGTGAATCTGAGTTGGTGGTGGTAGTACTAATGTTGCATACCTAGCTACCACAGTTGGTCCTATGCTAGCAATTTTTTGTTGTTGTGAAATGGATCTTCTAGGAGACAATTGTTTCTTAGGATATGGTCACCCTAAAATTATGGGCTTCTTTGAAAATTGAGGGTGAATGAATAGCTTTTCAGTTGCAGGCACAATTTTCACCTTCTCTTCAAAAGCCTAAGGGTTTGTATAAATATTAAGCTCATCTTTAGGTTGATCTGAAGTAGAAGGATACGTATGGATGATTGATTCAAATTTTCCAGGCTATGAAAATACATCTAGTTGAAGGGAAGTAGAAATAGAGGCTCCAATTCTATGTCAGAGAGAATAAATTCATAAAAATCTCTGTAGAACTGATAATGGACTGTATAGCTCATGACCAAAATGAGATCAATATTTTCTACATGAAGCCAAATTTAATTTATGAAGTTTTCAAGTGAAATATTTTAGCCTACTAGCCCCTTATTCACCATTGAGAGGTAAGTCTTATCGTTTTCCTAGGGAAATAGAATTCAAAACTTATTTCATTGGTAATGGCAACGATATGATGTTGTTTCTTTGTAGATAGTTCTAGGATCAAGAACTATGCCAAAGTATATAAATGAGGATTTATCTAAATGGATGATCAATGAATCAAATCATTCATATGTGTATGATCTAGAAATTCCAAAGATTTCTCAAAGTGTTGCCTCCAGTATTAAGAACATACAATCCTTAAATTCTTCTGATAGATGAAAAATAAGTTATCTCATAACTAAATATCCTTCCTGAATATTTACATTATAAAATAAATCAGAGGCATATAGAGACATTTCTATAGCTAATGCTTATATATTTGAGAGATGACAAAAGGAAATAATTTTAAGATGCGGAGATCCTAATTTAAATAGAGTGTTCAATTAGCTAATCTCAGTAATGATAATAAATTTTCAAGGGATGTCAGGGAGATCAAAAATAACTTAGCCTTACCCAGTTCTTTTATATTACCTCAAACATATGAAGAATAACATAAATTATTACACAAGGGAGACTCACATGAACACAAATGTTGCTCAGAACTGAAGCGATAAACCTTTTATTATCTTCAAAATTTCCAAAATACAATAATGTCTCTGGTTCTATCAAAGTATCAACCCTTCTTACTTTGAATTACAAATTTTTTATAGAGTCTTCTAAACAATATCTAATCTATTACAATCTTTTACATAAAAATAAATTTTTATCCAAAATAATTTGGATGACTATAATCAATACAATTCCAAATAGATATTTTATGCCTCATTTAGTAAAATTAGCACAGTGTTCAAGGAATTAATTTCCATTTACTACCTTTAAATATGATTCTGTTGATTCTACACTTGTTGCTTTGCGTAAATCCTGCCTCTAAACCTGATTTATGTTTACTCAATAAGTTTTTGGATCTTATCCAACTTATTGTCATGTATATATGAAAATTTTGTCAATTTCCTATATGTTTCATCTACCTCAGTGTATTTTTCAAATGTGGGTTTGGTTAGAAAAAAATTGTTAGTTTCATATGAAATGAATAAATAATTTTCTAAACCTTGGAGAAACATTCTAGCACCAAAATTTCCTTTTCGTTTAGCAAATTTTTAGTTGTTTGTTGCCATATCATGTAAATTCTTCTAGTAATATTTTTTCTCAACCAATTAGACACAAGAATCCCTTAATCATGGGAGTAATTTTTGCTAAAGAACAAAAAAACGTTTTATGAAACCTCTTCATCTCAACTTCTAGGTTTTGGAATATATTATGTAGTTGTAGCATCAAATTTCTCTTTGTCAATACTTTTCTCACTTCAAGGACTACATCCATCCTATCTTCAACACCCATTTCTTCAAGTTCCTCTTTACTTTTTGAATACAAAACTTTGATAATTGTGTTTCTTTTATAAGTTTATTTTTCAGTTCCTCTTTGATCTCAACAATAGTTTCTTTTTCATTGTGAATCATCTCTTCCTATTCAAAAATAATTTCTATTGATGTCCAAACATCTAATTTGGCTGAATTTATGTCTATACATATCTTATTTTTATCTTATTCCAAAGTCTTTGCACTAACTGATTCATCCATATAGTTTCTAGTTGTGTAGTAAGGTTGAAATTTTCTTTTACTTCTCCAAGATATGCATTATTTGCCTTCATTTTACTAGCTTATTCCTTTTGAAATAATGCCTTTAATTTATCAAATTCAATGTTCCTTAGCGATAGATCTCCCATGCATTTAGATAACTATTCAGTTCAATCTTGGCTGGTTGGCCCTGTTTCTATTATAGAAGTCCCTGTATTGACTTGTTGCTCTTTCTCCTTTAACTTTTTTCCATATATACGCCCATTTTCTATATTTGGACGTTCTTCTCAACATATATGTGTAGAATATTCTATTTTTCTTTCTCTAATTGTCCTACTTCTTGAGCTTGAGGGGGTTCTGTTGTTGGAAATTTTAACAGTTTTCAGGGTGCTTGAATGTCTACATTTCTATTTTCAATCATTTCTTTAGCAACAACAATACCATTAGGATCTAATCCTAATTTAATTACAATGTATTCTAAACCCTTTATCCTTGTATCTTTTTCTAATGATGATATCTTTTCTAATTTAAGCTAAGAATGAATATTATTCAAAGAATCTTGTAGCTTTGAAGCAACCATTGTTGAACTTGTTAGAGAACAATATATCATCTCACTTGCTTGTTTGTGTCGATAAACTTGATCTATGTGGTGAATTTTTTTTGTATCAGAAGAAAATATTGAAGCTTTATAATACTTTGTTCTTTTTAGAAATGAGACTTTTGGCTAAAGAAATGCCAATTGAAAATATACTTTGTCAAGGTCTAATGCAGACAACAATCTATTTTGGGTAGTAGTATTATGTTTCCAAAACTCAGTATAGGTGGCAGTCTTTAGTAATTAATTATTCTTCTCCACTTCTCTAAATCTATAAAAAACACTTTGTTCACCACAAGAAGGTGAAGCAGGTGCATCAGGAATTGTTTCTTCATCTTGTTACAAAGCGAACACGGGCTCACTTAATAATATGGCTCTAGTAGAAACTTTTGTATTTTTTAACTCTTATGATTCGTCCTTTCCATTCTTCATCGTTTGCCTCTAAACAAATATGAATTCTGTTTATTTGGAACCTGAACAAATAAGGGACATACATTTTCTTGGTCTCTCTAACTCTTTCTCTTTAATTCTTGGAATTTCCAAAGCTGTCTCACTGGAAGCATGCTCTTTCACCTCATGTAAATTGTTATCCTCTCGTACTTCCTGACTAGCATATTTTTAAATTTCTAGTTTTGAGATATGAGTATAAAGAGAATATTTTTTTCTCGGCCCTAAGGGATGAAATTACTCCAAAGGGTCATAAGTCTAGCCGAAACTTATTCTAAACTTCATTTGACTTAATAGGTTTTCCACCTCCTTATTAATAGCTTTTGAATTTTCTACGAATGAACCGATTTGAGCTTTTTGTTTGAATTGAGCATTTTCCTTTCTAGATACAAGATGAATTTCATCCATATTCATTTTTTGCCTTATGAATTTGAGAAAACAATTCATCATGGGAACAAAAATTGACAGTTTGTATGGTGGCAACCCACAACCATAAATTATGATCTTTGTGAAATTTTGATATAAGTACATATCTGCCACCTTTGACAATTCAATCACATAATTTTTTTTTTTTAATTTATGTTGATATCCTTGGGACTCCACTATGGACGAGACACAATGACAAATATATAAATTGATCTACAAAATCATTGAACAAGTAATATTTTTAATTCTTTCTAACTAATGAAGTCCAATGAATGACATATTTTTGCCTTCCCTGTTAGTCAAGATTTTGGAGTGTCACTTTGAATCTTTGATACCAATGATATAAAAATAAATACACCAATACATATTGATGCTTAAAAGATCTCTCTCCACTAAATTTCAAGAACTATTCAAGGATAATGTCTGAAATAAACTGGCCAAATTTGAAAGGAATAAATGGATTTTTTTCTCAAATGAAAAGAGTAACAGAAACCCTAATATGACTTCATCGACTCATTCATCACTCTCATAGCCTAAAAGACAAACCATATAAGTCACTTGTCTCGAAAAGTATTGAAAGATTGCTGAAGAATGTGGTGGATTTGATGATTTAATTTGGATCCTTTATGCGTAAAAGACTCAACGATAGTAGCTCACTACAGAAAGTTAAGTTTCTGGTACATTTCCATCAGTAAATCAACTGAAAGCGGGTGAAGGGTACTCAGAGGATTAGTTTGTAGAGCCTGGAAAATTTATTATGGGGTTATGGAGAACTATTGGATACTATCACTCTTTGGATAGGTATATAAACATTTTCACACCAAGAAACAAATTTAAGCAAATCATGAGTTTAGGGGGTAATAAATTGAGGTAACATGGATTCCCAATAGTTGAATTCCTCACTATCATTTTCAAATTTTAGAAGTGCCCAATTGTGTAACTCATATAAGTCAAATTCACATTTATTTTCACTGATTTTGACATCAGCATCTACCAAAGGAAATTCATCAAGATTAGGGACTGGGGGATGCATATGGTTTTCAAAAAAAGTCGTGGATTTTCCCTTATGAATAGCCATTTTGAATTAAGAGGAAAATAAGGAATTATGAATACCCAGTGATCTAATGGCTAATCGACATGGTCAAATACAAGATTCAGAAGTATTCTATCACTGATCGCCTCTACAAACACTATCGAGATGAAGGAAAATGATACGGTTGATGGAGGGTAATTTGATTTTGCATATCATTTCAAATAGTCGTTGGTAAAATTAATGTTTGTTGCATCCACAAAAAACTATCACAACATTGGTGAGAGTAATTTAATGGTTTTACAGTTAAATCATTGAATTATCAAAGGAAGTGGCAGGGGTTAATTTGGTGGTCATTTCACAAAATGGATAAACTGCCATAAGTGGTGGGTGAGTGATAACGTAAGCAGAAACTAGTTTGCGGCACGGGGGTGGGGGCGGGGCGGCGGGATGTGTTGTAGTAAGTGGTATTTGTGAGGGGGGTTACTACAATAATTGAGCGCTTGACATGTAATGATAAATGGTTTTGGTAAAATAGGTTTTTGTACCCCCCTTTCGTTCAATGTCGAGAGTGCAAGGTTGTCCCACAATGGATTCTTGATCATCAATTGCAGTGGAGGCAATGAAAGTCATTGGAACTTGCACGATAAATAATTGTTGTTTGATTTATTAAAATAATACACTAAACAACATTTATTACCATCAAAACATTAACTAAAGTGACATTTATAAATATATGCACAACTTTATTGCAAATTGAAAACAAATAATTTTTTTTTTTCAATATACAATTAAGAAAATATATTCTATAGGTAAAAAGTATTTAGAACACAATATGAGGGTTTTTCTAGGGAAAGAAATGATAAATTAACATAAATTCAATCATAATATTTTCCACTTAATGAGTAGTCCATATTGAATGTGAAAGTACAATACTTTGCAAGGAAAGTTTCTCTAAATTTTTTCTTTTAAGGCACTTCCCTTGAACCCCCACTAGGGGGGGCTCTAAATATTGTTTCTTCCTCCATTGGGCCCCCTTGTAGTAATAGTGGGGATGGAATCCCCCCCAAACCCCCTCTTCAAGGACTGGGATCCAAACAATACTTAAACAAGAACTCTAAATCATGTATATAATTAGGCTCCATGCCCATCAATATACATATATGCAACACTATATTTCCATAGCCTAGTAACTAATAGTAAGACCTAATGGTCAAATCCATTAGTTACATATAAATAAAAAATATATGTATAAATTCATTATACTTAGCCTTACTATACCATATTCATGCCCATAATAGTTCATAGATTGACAAGCGTCTTACACTTATAATATATAAAAACCTAGATCATGCACACGTCTAAGGATTCATTCATTCACCCAATAACCATACAGGAATTCAACAACCCTTAAGCATGTAGTAAATAAAATTCCACATTATGTCATGAGAATTAGACCAGTTCATGGAATTCAATACAAAAAAAGCTTCAAGCCAACACATGAAATGTATTCTTCATAGTCAATGTACAAAGGCTTGAGTATACACATATTTGGTAAAATATGCTCAAGAACTAAGCTTGGGAATTCAACTCTCCATGCAAATTTAGACACACTATAGCTAAGCCTGTCTTATGGTAGTCACCCCTAAGCCGGATTCCAGATCTTCAGAATGAGAGCTTAAGGGATTAGACTAATTCAACTGGCTGAGAAAAATAATGTAAAGAATCATCCACCCCTACAGTTTAACTACTTCATGAGGAATTTTTTCTTTACTATTAAATATTGAAGCAAGTAATCCCTAGTCTCACCACCACCCAAAATTGATTGAGGGACTCCAAATTATTTTCACTTCCTCCCTCAACAATTCTTTCCCACAGTGCTTCCACCAAATCACAAGAATCCAGAACCCGCTGTAAAATCTAGAAAGCAAGAAAAGGGGGATATGGAACTCTCCTTACTAGTAATCCACAAAGAAATAGACCTCCACCCAAGATATCAAGGGAACCCATAGAAAAATATCTACAACCTCTAGTATTACAAGGAATCAAAAGATTATTTTCCTTTCCTGAAATACATTCTTACCACCTCCCAATGCTCAAATGAATGTTTTCTTTGCTCCCTGATTTTTGGTAGTACCCTATATCTTTCTACTCTCTTCCTCCTACACTATGGGGTTTTCTTCTCTATAGAAATGTCATTTAATTCTCTATCTTCTTCCATAGAGTTTCTCCTCTTGTTATTATTCAAAAATTATCTCCTACATTATTTGTTTTGCTTCCCCTATCTGTTGAATTCTCCCCAACGGTGGGTGAATTATGATGGGGTGAGAATGGTGTCCACACTACTTACTTTCTCCCATGCCTCTCACTCCAGTTCATTCTTCATCAGTCTTCCCACTAAAGTGTCACAACATTTTTGGTTACATTAGCAGACACTCTTATCACCCATCCTTGAGCTCGACCATAATGGTTCTATTATTTTTTAGTGGCGGTCGGAATTTTGTTATGTCAACACATCCCAAAACTTCTTGTTGGTTGACTTCAAATTTCCCAGCTTCTAATGTATCCCATCACCCTTTAACTTTTGTCATTTATGGCTTGTTAATTTATCCAGGGCAGTCACAATTCCTCTCTCCTCTTTCCTAGATCCATTAATCGATGTGATCAATCCAATTTAAAGGATACCTTCCATGCATTCATGGCTATCATTAAAAATTTCAGGCTTCCTCCAAATCCGAAGAGACCTCCTTACTCAAACTCTGGAATTTGTGTCCCATTTCTAAGGTATTGTTTATTATAATCAAAGTATATTAAATATTTGAAATGAAGGGGAATTATTCTGGGGGTATCAGAGACCCCTACTCCTTGGATGAACACCATCATTGGTGATCTAATCTTGAACATAGTAAAAAAAATGCTTAGTACCAACATAAATCACTGTGAGATTTAAAATGGAACACACTTACAATTACATTTTATACATATACAATTTGCTTGATCAGTAATTAAATATACATAAAGTTTTCCTTGTATTAAGCATTTTCTATGGCTACATTGCATTTTTTCTGGTGTTGTTGCCACACCTAATTTCAACCTTCTATCTTTCCTTTTTGTGGAGTGTTGTTGGACTCCATATTCTACCATTTCTTTCCTTAGTGATCCATTTTCCTCTAGCGAACAATTCATGGCCCATTGCTTCATGAAACATGAATAATGTGCTTATGATTCAAATCATCCATGCTCCTGACCCTTTTCATAATCAAAATATTTTCCAGAATCCCCTTTTCTACTTCCCAAGCCCTCACGTGATCTATTTCCCCTTTCATGTAGTCACTCACCTTCCAAGTTAAGACATACCCTTATCGACTTCTTACTCCCTCAAGTGATCCATTCCTTTGCAAGGCTTACTTGCATCAGAAGGATTTCATAACTAAGGCATGTCCCTATCTCAACACTTTTATACTATTGATAACATGCTTCAAGGTAATCAGTGGGCATCATGGAATGCTAATGTCCAATAATGTATTGTCCCTAAAATATCTTACAAACGTATTGTTAAATGCTTTAATTCATTTGTTTATACTATTACCAATCTTGTAGCAAACTCCAACCACCGAAACTGGGAAATTGCATGCTTTCCAACATCATAACACATAAATCTCCATGAGTTTCATAATAAAGAAATTGCAATCATTTAAATATTTCTTGATTAGCAACTTATCCATGAGGTTACATTTGCAATTTTATTTTAGTCCTTATCTCAACAAGTGAACTTAGCTCATTGATCAAATCACCATAAATTAAAATATCAAATCATGTTCCTATTTTACAAATTTCATGAAAAAATGGAATATTGATACTTATCCTTGGATTGCTCTTTTCTTCTCTCTTTAGACACACTAGATTTGTATCCCAACCTGAAAATCATCCAATGGTGTTTTCTCTTCACATATACACACGGGATCCATTTCCAAACTTGGAAAGCACCAAATTCCTTCTCTTCTCTTCTCTTCATCTTTCACAAAAGGGTATAGTTTCAAAACTCGGAAATATATATATATATATATATATATTAGTCGTTACCCCGTGAATATGAGCACTACCAATCCTGCCAATCTTCCTTCTACAGGATATTATCATCGAGAATATAGAGGCTATATTTGCTCCCCTAAGAAATAATAGGCAATAAATTAACCCAAAAAATCCCATATATACCTGTCCTAACAAATAGCATAACACTTGGGCCCAAAAAATCCCATACATGCATGTCCCAAACACATAACATAACACACAGGCCCATACAATCTCATATATTCTTGACTTGAATACATAACATAGAAAAAATGTACAATACAACCTACATGTGGCACAATAAAACATATACACATATACAACATGACATGTACACATCACACCAGACAACATGTACACAACATTGTAATTGACTACAATCTAGTTGTCTTATATCATTGGGAATACAAAGACTATACCATCTCCACTTGAACAAAATCAAGTCAAGAAATCCAGAGCACTTATAGCTTCACCCCAACCACATGAATATAGATTCCTAATAATCTCCACCAACATTGCAAATCAAGAATATATAACTCAATTCTTCACGTTTCTCCTGCAGGAATCCACAATACAATATCTATCCCACCTGATGGCATCAATGGGATTATAGAGAGTTGACCTCCACCTATTCACAAAAGAATTAGGAATACATAACTTTTTTCAATATCCATGTGATACACAACATGATTCTAGAGAACTTTCTCCACCTACATTCCTTTTCCTTCTTGTGCCACATTCACCCACTAATAAAATCCCAATTTTGTGGTTCCCTCAATTTTCCATGCTTGTCCAAACATGTTGCAAACTACATTACTTTCATTATGATGATATATCCTTCAAAATTCCATGTTCATAATGAAAACATGGGCAGAATATAATAATCATATGCATATGATATTAAAATCATAATCAATAGGAATTATGACCTACTCAATGGATTCCTCATTCATTAAGAATCTTGTTAGATAACTTCATCATGTTATCACAAAAATACATTCACATTTTCATTAACTAAATTTTAAACCATCAATCCTCCACAAGAATAATCCCTTGCAAAACATATCAATCATAATGGCACTCATATATTTATATAAACATTGGCATCATCATGAAGATATCATAGATTTACATATGTATATTGATTTAAGGTCAATATAGCCTCCTTTGTCATATTTCCATGGCTTACATATCACTTTTCATTGTTTGGTGGACTAAACTCTTCGACCTGGTTGTCATATTTAGGAGCAATGCTCCAACATACACCAACAATTGTCTTTCCCAAACCATCTCCTAAGCCCAAACTATCTTGTGTTTGTTCATACTCTTTAACTACTCACATGGTCTATTTCAGGTCATATTTTCTATTGGTCCTCACCCACTCTCTGACCAAATCCACAAGGCTTTCCTTCCATGCCCAAAACATTTTCCCTAGTTCCACAAGCATGAGAGTCGAAAGGAAAAATTGAAAAAATAAAATGATGACAACCAATACAAAATGAGTAATCAAAACAAAAATTATAAAAAAATATTCAATATAATGGCATGGCCATGCACGAATATGTAATCAAAATTACATTCATCCATGAAGTCAACAAATTAAAATCACAACACAAAAGCATTGATATAAGGGAGTCTCCAAAAATTCACTCAATTCATAGTATTCCAATGTTCATAGCACTCACATCCATCACAAAAGAAGACATATGTATATATATATATATATATATATATATATATATATATATATATATATATATATATATATATATATATATATATATATATATATATATATATATATATATATATATATATATATATACATACATATACATACACACACACACACACACACACATATATATATATATAGATATGGGGATGCCATAGTCATCTTCCAAGGCTCACAACAACCTTCAAGTCTTACTTTCCCCGAGATAATATAAAAGGAAGTATTTTCCAATGTATATTTGCATATTTTATGGAGCTTGAAGGAATTGTCCATACTCTTTCTCAACATTAGGCATTACAGTTTCATGTCCCTATGTTAGGTCCCTATAATACTAGTGATGCCTCCATTATTATTGTAGTTGTATCCTTTATTAATATTTTTTTGCCCTTATTGTCCCCATATTGTTATTACTGTGCCGCATAGAATCCCTCTATTGTTATTTTTGTGACTTTATATTATTATTGTTAGGTCAGCTTGGTTATATTGTGACCCCTTAGACTTCTATATATAGAAAGGAGGTTTTGTCATTTGAATCATCCAAGAATTGTTCATTTGTGTAATGTAAAGGAGGTTGTCCCCTCAAAGAGGCTGAATTCTAAGGCATTCAACTATCTTTTCTATCTTTTTGTGAGTTGGTTTGATAACATTTGGTATCAAAGCTTTGAATTCTAGGGTTTCACAGCTCCAAACAGGTCATCGTGGCAGTTGTGCTATAACTTTTTTTTGTGACATTTTAGACGCTAAAAGAAAAAACCTCATTTGTGATGAAATTGTTATGAACCTCAGGTTTGAATTTTAGAGCATTTCGGGCTATATTTGTGGAGATATGATCTGAGCAAGTTGGCCCTTTTGCAAACTCCCGAATTTCATTCTAAACAGGTGACCTAGGGAAAATCGTCATAAATTTTGTTGAGCATCAGATTGAAATTTCGTAAGAAATTATAGAAAGAGGATGGATTGTAGTTTCCAATGTATATTTTTCAGATAGTATGGTCAAAGCAGTGATACATGGCACTTCATACAAGTTCACTCTTATGGATAGGTTTATAATCAGGTCATCTTGGGAGATTGTCCATAACTCCACCTTGGAGAATCTAAATTCAATCAGACTAGTGGCATTGGAAAGAGGACATAGAAGGCTACTGCAGGTCACAATTTCATAACTGGATGATCCAAAATTACAGGGATACATCATATTCAATATTGAGCTCCTACAAAGTGAAAAAAGGTTTGTAGTCTTTTTTTTTTAATTTTGCATCAGCTTGGTTTGAAAAATTAGTTTGAAGGAATTCAAAGGGCATAGTAAAGCATTATTATCAGTAATTGATGCCCCAAGGAAAGAAAATGCAAACACCTAGTAAGCAACCTGAAAGCTCTAGCATGATTGATGAAGAGGAGGAAGAAATGCAACATGATGTATCAAAATTACGAGACAAAGTGCAACAAATGTCACTCGCACAAAAAGTAACAAAATCTAAGATGGATGCTTTAAAGAAAGATGTAGAGGCTAAGATGTATGGCGTGGAAGCTAAGATGGATGGTTTAAAGAATGGCATGGAAGCTAAGATGACTGGCATGGACGCTAAGATGGATGGCATGGATGATAAGATGGAAGAATTGAAGACAAATTTGAATAAGTTGCTACAAGATATGGTCACTAATGGTGAAAGGGTAGTAAAGGAAACTCATGATGAGAACAAAAGAAATGTTAATCATGATTTCATAGACTCTAATGTTAGATCGAAGACCCACCATATTCCAAAAATTGATATGAGGAAGTTTGATGGCAAGGATCCCACAACATGGATACTACAGATGGAGAAATTTTTCGATCCCAATAATGTGAAAAACACACAAAAGGTATGTATTGCAACGTTATATTTGAAACCAAATCAGTTTGTATGGTATCAATGGCTTTGCTCTCATAAACAAATTGTCACTTGGGCAATGTTTACGGAAGAAATGACAACACATTATGAGGATACAAAAAGCAACCCTTTTTTAAGCCAATTGCTAAGTCTCAAACAAAAGGATTCAATGATGGAGCGCATTAAGGAGTTCCAAAAATTGAACATAAGGGTAAATAATATTCCAGACGAGCATAGGAAAGATGTGTTCATAGGGATATTAAAGGAGAATATCCAACATGATGTTCGCCTTTGGGAACCTGATTCAATGGAGAAGGCATTCAGGTTAGCAAGAAAAATGGAAAGAAAAATTATGGCAACCAGGAAGCGTACCACTCACAAATATAAAGATAGAAGTGTTGTTGCCCCTAGCCTTCCAAAACCTATAGGGTTGACACCACAACAATTGGAAGAAAAAGGAAAAAAAGGACTTTTTTACAGTTGTGATAGCAAATACACTAAAGGTCATAAGTGTGTTGAGAAGAAATTATTCTACATAGAGTGTGAAGAGCAAGAAGAAAAGGAACAAGAAAGGTCAAAAGAAGAGGATATACTCCAAGAACAAAGCCTACATAAAGAAGAAATGAATCCGACCATATCTTCTAATGCATTGGCTGGAATTACCACTCCTCAAACCATAAAGATAGAAGGACATATCAAGAAGAAAAAGATAATAGTGTTGATTGATTCAGGAAGTACCCACAATTTATTCATTGTAAGGCAGCAAAAGAATTGAATTGCTTCCTATATCCAGCACCCGTGTGTCAAGTGATGGTTGCAAGTGGAGGAATGATAAATTGCTCTAGAAAGTGCCATAATATCAAGCTATCCATGGGAGAATATGTATTGAATAGCCCAATGCTTTCCATTCCAATGGGAGGTGTTGATGTTGTACTAGGAGTTTAATGGCTACAATCCTCCAGTACAATATCTTTTAACTTTCAAGAAATTTTCATGAAATTTTACATGGAAGGAAACGAAGTTGAATTAAGGGGTATTGCAGGGAAACCAGGAAAGATAATCAACTCTAACGGTATGATGATGCTTCTAAAAAGGGAACAATGAGGTGTAATTGCACAATTATGTTCGCTAGATGTTTCCACATCGAAATAATCTATTTCTCTAGATCTCCAAAAGGCCTTGGACAATCATTCCAAGCTATTTGAGACTCCCAAAGGTCTCCCACCTATTCGTGATCGTGATCATTCAATTCATTTGATTCCAGGAAGTGTTCCTCCAAACATCAGGCCATACAGATGTCCCTATTCCCAAAAGAGTGAAATTGAATGTATGGTTGCAGAAATGCTAGAGGCTGGTATAATTCAACCTAGCCAAAGTTCTTTCTCTGCTCCAGTAGTATTGGTGCACAAGAAGTATTGATCATGGCGCATGTGTCCAGGTTATAGGGAGCTCAACAAGTTCACTATTAAAGATAAGTTTCCCATTCCTGTCATTGACGAATTATTGGATGAATTGCATGGATCAATTTATTTCACCAAGTTGGGTCTTCATTCAGGATATCATCAAATAAGAATGAAGACTGAAGAAATTCTGAAAACAACATTTAGAACTTATGAGGGTTACTATGAATTTTTGGTCATGCCTTTTGGCCTTACTGATGCACCTTCTACATTTCAAGGTTTGATGAATTCCATTTTCAAACCCTTCCATAGAAAATTTGTTAGTATCTTTTGATGATATACTAATCTACAACAAGTCTTTGAAGGATCATGTTGAACATGTTGACAGGGTGCTACAACTATTGGAGGAGAAACAATTATATGAAAAAAGGTCCAAATGTTTCTTTGGAGTACAAGAGGTGGAATATCTAGGTCATATTGTATCTCATGAAGGAGTTAAGGTAGACCCTAGCAAAATTAAAGCCATTAAGGAATGGGAAATCCTCACATCCATAAAGCATTTGCGAGGATTTCTCAGGTTCACAGGGTATTATCGCAAGCATGCTAAGAATTATAGGAAAATAGCAGCACCTCTATCAACATTATTGAATAAAGATGCATTTTCATGGACTTCAGAATCAACAAAGCCCTTCGAACATCTTAAAGAGGAAATGTTCCAAGCACCAGTCTTAGCTACACCAAACTTCACAAAAACCTTTATTGTGGAATGTGATGCTTTAGGAAATGGAATTGGTGTTGTTTTAATGCAATATGGAAGACCCATTTCTTTCAAAAGTTGTCCAATCAAGGGAAAGTATTTGCACAAAGCTATTTATGAGAAGGAAATGTTGGAAATACTACATGCACTTAAGAAATGGTGACCCTACCTAATGGGAAGACACTTCAAGGTAAAAGCGGATCATGATAGCCTGAAATTATTTTTAGAACAAATATCATCCTCTGAAGAACAACAAAAATGGGTCACAAATATTCTAGCTTATGACTTTGAAATCATATACAAAAAAAGGAAGCAAAATGTTGTGGTAGATGCACTCTCAAGAAAGGATGAGGATGTGGAAGCATTGTTGTGTGCCATTTCTATTATCCAACCATACTGGATAAATGAAGCAAGGGAGGAATGGAAGGATGACGAAGAAGTGTGGGCACTTATTCGAAAGTTACAACAAGATTATAGTGCATCTGATACATTTAGCTGGAAAAATGATCCGTTATGGTACAAAGATCACTTATAACTCTAAGAATTCCCAACTCAAACAAAAGATTCTTCTGGAATTGCACGCTTCTCCCTTAGGAGGGCACTCAAGATTTTTAAAAACTTACCACAGGGTTAAGAAGGAATTTTTTTGGGATGGCCTTAAATCAGATATTCAAAAGTTTGTCGCGGAATGTTTGGTTTGACAACAAAATAAAGCTAAAACAATTAAGACACCAGGTCTATTACAACCTTTATCCATTCCAAGCCAATGTTGGGAGGAGGTTTCAATGGATTTTGTCACAGGTTTACCCAAGTCTGAGGCAACGAGTGTCATCATGGTGGTAGTTGATAGACTTACCAAGTATGCACACTTTTGTGTATGATCACATCCATTTAAATCCAGTACAATTTCTACTGCATTTATGGAAACAATTCAAAAGCTACATGGAAATCCAAAGATTATTGTAAGTGACAGAGATTCCATTTTTACTGGAAACTTTTGGACAGAATTATTTTCTTGTCTTGGTACTTAGTTAGCTCATAGCTCCTATTATCATCCTCCATATGATGGGAAAACTGAGATAGTAAACAACTGTTTGGAAGTATATCTTCATTGCTTTGTATATGATAATAGACACAATGGGTCAAATGGTTACCTCTAGCTGAATGATGGTATAACACTTCCTTCCATACTGCAAAAAGAGTGACCCCACTTATGCCACTTTATGGATATCAGCCACCATCCATCACATCATATTTAAGAGAAAATTCTAAGGTTCAAGCAGTGGAACATCGCAGTGAAAGAAGTTTTGATGTAGGTGACTGGGTATTCCTACGGCTACAACCATATAAAAAAATGTCCCTCAAGCAAGCTAAGAAGGATAATAATTTATCACCAAAGTATTATGGTTCATACAAGATGTTGCAAAATATTGCTACTATGGCATACAAATTGGAGCTTCCTGCAGTTTCTCGAGTGCACCCATTTTTCTATGATTCATGTTTAAAGAAAGTTATAGGTGACAAGCTCCCAGTTCAAACAATATTGCTAGAACTTGACGAGGAAGGAAAAATTATATTCGAACCGGAAGCAGTCATAGAAACAAGAACTCGATAGCTACAAAATCGATCCATTTCAGAGTATCTCATCAAGTGGAAGAACTTATCCACTGAAGATTCCACATGGAAGGATGAGAATTTTATATAGAAGCATCTAGAACTACTCAAGTGTTGAGGACAACACTTTTTTGAAGGAGATGGGCATGTTAGGTCCCTATAATGCTAGTGATGCCCCCATTACTATTATAGTTGTATCCCTTATTAATATTGTTGTGCCCCTATTGTCCCCATATTGTTATTACTGTGCCCCATAGAATCCTTCTATTGTTATTTTTGTGCCTTTATATTATTATTGTTAGGTTAGCTTGGTTATATTTTGACCCCTTAGACTCCTATATATAGAAAGGAGGTTTTGTCATTTAAATCATCCAAGAATTTTTCATTTGTGTAATGTAGGGGAGGTTTTCCCCTCGAAGAGGCTAAATTCTAAGGCATCCAACTATCTTTTCTATCTTTTAGTGAGCTGGTTTCATAACACCCTATGGTTTGGAAGGGATATCTTCCTTATTTTTCTTCCTGTGAGGAAAATCCTGTCTTAAATGTGTCTCCCCATAAAACCAACATAAGATGGGTTTCTTTCCTTTTCAAACTCATGGGGCCTCTTCTTCCCCTTTCAAGTAGGAATTTTTTTGACATCTCAGAGGATGGGAGTGTGCTACAACAACCCTTGGAGGTAGGGCAAGTTCTACCTCAGTATGGAATTCAACTCTACTTGATCCATTTACGTTTTGACATGCATCTGATTCTCTGCCTTGCAAGTTTTAGGCTTATACTTCAAATCCTTGAGATCAACCTCCAAATTCCTGAGGGTTCTTTTGTATTTACCTGTCTCTTGGTCTTGATGAAGTTGGTCCATATCCTGATCCCACATGCCACAATACATGCTTCCTTTTACTACAACTAAGTCTTGTTATGTGTCATCGAATACACTTAATTATTAGTGTTTTAATGAAATAAAAACCCATATTCAAGTGACTATCTTACCAATTTAAGTCAAACATGTTACCCTATAGTTTTTCACACATCCTTAAAATTGTTATAAGCCATAGTTACCATCATGCTACTGCAAATGTTTAAATTTGATTCTTGATCTAAACTAAAAACATAATTAAAATTAGGCCCCTTAGCAAGACCAACATTACAATATTAGATCAACTTTTAAACAATTTAGAATTATTTGGCATTCTTCTTAAGGCCATTAGTCATGGCATATGCAACCTTCAGGGGGTTAGTTATGAAACCATTAGGAAACCACATATATCCATCATACTTATAACGTTTTTTTGGGCACATTCATAAATGCAACATAGGACCTACATGCAATCCTAATTTAACATATACCCATTCCATTAAAATGATACACCCAACATTCACTTGCACAAGGAAATAATCAACATACATCCACGATCATAGTGCTAAACCAACACCTACAACAAGTAATTATCAAACCACTTGACTCTTTAATAGAGTAACAAACACTATACTTCCAAACCACCAAGAATCTCAATCATATAACATCCAAACCATGGGATTCTACTATCCAATCAACATACATATATATGTATATTTTACTAATAAAAGAAAAGTATGCTATGCAACATAAGCAAGATAGGGTTTTCCAAAAAATCCTTCATATCATATGAGCTTTCAAATCATATTGTAAGAACACACCACTTAAACAATCATTCCAAAGATAATGAAGGTAGTTCTGGAAAACTAAATGAATAGTAATCATCCACAGTCATATAAATGCACTATCCATACCTCCAAGATTCCTAATATTAAACAAGTATACCATTGCCTTTTCAATAAAATCAATCGTATCAGAAAATCCTAAAAACTAGCATAAAAAATAATAATCAAATTATATAGATGCCATGCAATCATATTCACATTCATTTATAGCACTTAGAGCTAAAAATCCACCTTAGCTCCATATATCTAATCATTGGACTTACTAGTTTTTCTAATTTTGTAACACAACACTAATTTATTCCCAAGTTCTAGAGTTAAACATTTGTGTACATTTCTTCTATGATAAACCTCATTCAATCCAAGTGATCAACTTGGAAGCTCCAGTACCACTATGTAATATATCCCCAATTATCCCTAGCCCCTACTAAGGGTAGAAAGAGGCAATTACTCTGATTATCGACCCTCTCATGTCCCATTATGGAAATGGAATCTAAATTTTTCAATATTTTCCAACTTACTCAAAACATAAAGAAGATGACATCATTGTGTTCATCTCATCAAGACCTTTCCACTGGTATAAAATTGCCTCAACCCAACACTTGGATCAAAAGATATGGTAAATTAAAAACTGACCTATCAGATAGTTCCATGCCATCTGACCTATCAAGTGGCACCCACATGGCTATCCATGTCAATTACCACACAACACCTATCGACTTATGCATGTCATGTTACCACATTCCACAACCAATGCTTGTAACACAATCATATAAACACACACATACACACACAAACAAACACACACACACACACACACATACACACACACACACACACACACACACACACACACACACACACACACACATATATATATAACACATGTACGTCGCATGAACCACCCTTTCCACCTCACCTTCGGAATAAAATCCAAGTAGTTCTACACCCAACACTACAGGAAAACACCGTGTTGCATTTAATTATGCGAGGTTCTGTTTCTCCCGATCTCATGCTCAATTGAGATCACTAGAAAACAAGAGAAAAGACCAATAGAGATATAATATAATTCCAAATCAAATGATCAAAGCTGCATCACGCAATCGGTTCTATATACTACACGGAAATATGTGTGCACCTGGCCTCCTCGTAGATTGGGGAGGATTTTGGGTGTGATGTAGATTCCCATGCTCCACTCAAGCGATCTACCTCATCCACACCTGATCTCCATTGCTACACACAACCACAAATAAACGGAGACAACAAACAACCTTCCTCGAAAGATCATTAGATGAAAATATCATTAAAAAACTATAAAGCATGCTCAATACAAATAGATACAGAGAAAGAAAATATGTTTCTAGTAATCATATAAGTGAAATTACATCAACATACCTTCAACGAATAAGATCATATCCTCCATCTTGTAGCATGGTCTCTTCTCCCAATATAATAGATCTCTCGTGATATAGTTTGGATACCCCCCTCATTCCCCTTTCCTCTTGGTGAGATTATGTAGGATCATTCTATCCTTTGGGAGAATGTATCTAGACACCTAGGGGGTTGAGAAGTTAGGAAAATTCTACAATAATGGACCCCTAGCCAACTCATACATAAGCGCGTCAAGTTGATCTCCTTGGGAACGGATAAGTCTAGAAACCTTTCACACAATTATGATATTTTTCTCAACTTTTTCAATTATAAAATAATTATCCACTCATAATTATAATATTTTGGAGAAATAATTATGAGATATTTATCAATTGTGTAATTTCACCCTTTTAACATGGGATAAATATTACATAAGTAAATAAAAGGTGAAAATGGATTCATTTTAGCCAAACAATTGAGATAAGTTGATATTGGGTTTCTCTCACTATAACGGAGTGGAAAATATGGTTACAATATATGCCCCTTAATGGGTGAGGTTAGAGGAGAAGCTGATGGAGGAAATGCATTACAATAATACTGAATGCTTAAAATGGGAGGAAGGAGCCAAGACTACGAAGCTGGATCAGAGGAACTCAAGTGCTAGAGTTTCAACTCTGCTGATAACATCCCTGAGGCGAGCATACCCATGCTCGGTCAGGAGAAGATTCTGTTGGAAATAATACTGAGAGGGGGGGTGAATCAGTATTATCTAGCAATTTAACAAATCTTCCTTATTTGATCTTTTGAATTATTCTTGCATATCAGTACCATAAAATAATGAGCATGAACAAAGAAAATAGACAGTCACACCAAAGAACACAAGATGTAAGGTGGAAACCCAATGTGGGAGAAAACCACCTGCTGCAATATGTCTCTATCTTCTTTCAATTTAGAAACTTCTTTTACAATGATTTTGTACTGGTGCAGTCCTTTACTAGTACGCAGGCTGCAACCTGCAGAGAGCTACAACTCTCTCTCTTTCTCATTTTCAAGTCTACTCCTGAAAGGGAGCTACAACCCCCTACTTCTTTTCATAAAGCATCAGATGATCAACAAGTACATAACAAATATAGACCACTACAGATATCAGATCAGCAATAACAGAACTAACCCAGAACACCTTATCAACAGAGAGATTCAATCAACAGAACATCTTAAAACAGAGACGCCGTTTTTCCTTCTGTGGCCTGCGACCAGACGCAGTAAACCTTCTGCTACTCTGCGTCCACACGCAGATATCCTTCCGCTGCGCTGCGTGCCCACACACTGTTCCTTTAACTGTTCTGCATTCTGTTGCTTCAGGGACGCACCCAAAGATACTATCGCGCCGCGTCTTTTGCTACAGAGACGCACCTGAACACACTATCGCGCCGCATCTTTTGCTTCAGAGACGCACCTGAACCTTGATTTCTCTGCGTCCCCACGCAGATCTCCAGACTCTGCACTGCGTCCCGGCGCGCTTTTCTTTCACTGAACCTGCGTCCCTTCAGATATAAATGATATGAAGACTTCAGGACTAACCCAAATAGTTAGATCTACAGATCTGATCATGCGCCATAGAGATCACAGTCCATTAGAAGATTCGCCCTCTTAGATCTGGACTAGATCTCACCAAATAAGATATTCAACCAAAGACAATGCTCAATCCAAATGAACTCCTTTGCTTTATATAGGCAAGCTCCTCCCCAAAACATGGAACAATACCACGAGCCGACACCATAGAAACACAAAAACCGTCGGCTAGACACCACACAAGAAACCCGCACATGCTTTTTCTCTGCCTTGAAATGTGTGCACTGGGTGGACGCACCCCCTGAACGGCTGGCCAGCGTCGCTGGACGCGGACCGTGCATGGTGTACCTGCAGGTACGCACCTCCTGAACTGGTTTCCTGCGTCCTTCTTAATTTTCAACAAACTGAGAGCCTTGCCACTGGATTTGCCATCAAGTACAACATCTGTAACATACAGTCATACCAGAAAACATAATGCCAACAATCTCCCCCTTTGGACTTGATGGCAACCTTACAAACTTCAGCTTCATTCTCCCTCTTTGACATCAAGGGCAAAGGGTATGCTCCCCCTAAGCTCATGCTCCTCCAGATCTACAACAAATAACCAGAGATCCACCATGAAAGAGATAGAGACATATTGCAGCTATTTCCAAGATCTCCTTCTCCATAATGCCAACAATGCATTATGTGCTCCCCCTGAGCCTGTACCACCAATAAGAAGATGTTCAACAATAAGATGATGCATCAACAACCCCCAGCTTTTGCCTGAGGTATTCAAACGTGTCCCTGGGCAATGGTTTGGTGAGAATATCAGCAACTTGTTCCTTGGAAGGAACATACTCCAACTTGACTTTCTGTTCAAGCACTTGTTCCCGGAGAAAATGGTACTTGATTGGTATGTGCTTGGTTTTTGAATGCATAACAGGGTTCTTTGAGATGCTGATTGCACTTGTATTATCACATAAGATGGGGATTGGTGGTGTACAAGTGATTTGAAAATCCTGCAAAGTCTGCATCATCCAAAGAAGTTGGGTGCAACAAGATGCAGCAGCAACATATTCCGCTTTAGCTGTAGACAAGGCGATCGAACTCTGTTTCTTGCTGAACCAAGATACCAGTCTGGAACCCATAAAGAACGCACCACCACTTGTGCTTTTCCTGTCATCCACGCTTCCAGCCCAATCTGCATCTGTATAAGCATGAAGAGTAAGATCTGTATCTCTAGGATACCATAAGCCATAATTTTGAGTCCCTTGAAGATATTTGAAGATTCTCTTTACTGCCTGAAGATGAGTCTCCTTCGGATTTGCCTGAAATCTTCCAACTATTCCAACTGCATGCATGATGTCCGGTCGGGTACCTGTCAAATATAGTAAACTTCCAATCATAGATCTGTAGGTTGGTTGATGTACTGCTGCAGATTCATCATTTGCACTGAGACTACATCCTGTGACCATGGGTGTACATACTGGTTTTGCATCTTCCATGCCATATTTCTTCAAAATCTGTTTGAGATACTTGGTTTGAGATAAAAAGATTCCTCCTTCCTTTTGTTGGATTTGCAAACCAAGGAAATATGTCAGTTCTCCTAGCAAGGACATTTCAAATTCTTTCTGCATGACCGAGGCAAAACTTTGACTCATAGCTTCTTCATTGCTGCCAAAAATAATGTCATCTACATACACAACAAGTATTAGCAATTTGTCATTTTCAACTTTTATATACAGATTGCTATCTGCTGAACCTTTTGAAAAACCTTGTTGATGAAGATATTTGTCCAACCGGTAGTACCAAGCCCTTGGAGCTTGTTTGAGACCATAGAGAGCCTTTTTCAATCGGCATACAAGATTTGGATCATTTCCAAGAATGAACCCATCTGGTTGTTCAATGTACACTTCTTCTTCCAAGTCTCCATTCAGAAAGGCTGATTTCACGTCCATTTGAAATACTTTGAAGTTTTGAAAACTTGAGAGAGCAAGGAACATTCGGATGGCCTCAAGTCTTGCAACAGGAGCAAAAGTTTCTTCAAAGTCTATTCCTTCTTGTTGCGCATACCCTTTACAAACAAGTCTGGCTTTGTTTCTAATTACTTCTCCATTTTCATTCAATTTATTTTTGAAGACCCATTTTGTTCCGATAACATTCTTATCCTTTGGTCTAGGAACCAGCTCCCAAGTGTTGTTCTTTTTGATTTGCTCAAGTTCTTCATCCATTGCTTTTACCCAACATTCATCTTTGCATGCTTCTTTCACATTTTGTGGTTCAGTATAGGATAGTAATGCCAAATAGCTTGAGGCTTCTGCAACTGTTCTTCTTGTTTGTACACCTGCTTCTTTCTGCCCCACAATCTGAGATTCTGGATGATTCTTCTGAACATATCTGGATGGAGTTTTCTCTTCTATTCTTGTCTGCTCCTCTGGTTCTTCTTGAGGTTCTTCTTGAGGTTCTTCTTCTTCATCATTCTATCTTTGAGGGTAGCCTTCATCTTCTTCGATATCTTCCCGATGCACTTGCCTAGGAATGTATCCCTTCTCATCAACCACCACATCAATGCTGTCAACAATTCTGCCAAGTCTTTTATTGTAGCACTTGTATGCTTTGCTATGTGGAGAGTAACCAAGAAGAATGCCTTCATCTGCTCTAGGTTCAAGTTTGCCAAGCTGCTCATCAGTATTCTTGATATAGCATTTGCTCCCAAAGATTTTGAAGTGCTTTACCGAAGGAGTTTTACCACTCCAGAGCTCATGAGGAGTTTGAGTGCTGTTCACTCGGACATTTGTCTTGTTGAGAATAATAACCGCAGCATGTGCAGCTTCACCCCAGAAAGTTGCGGGAGTTCCTGATTCATCAAGCATAGCACGAGCCATTTGTTGGATTGTTCTATTCATTCTTTCAACAACTCCATTTTGCTGAGGAGTTCTAGCTGTAGAGAATTCTCTCCTTATGCCATGTTCATCACAGAAATCGAAAAATTCATTTGAAGTAAATTCCCCACCTCTGTCGGATCTGAGGCACTTAATTTTGTGACCTGATTCATTTTCAACCAAGGCTTTGAAGGATTTGAATTTTTCGAAAGCTTCATCTTTGTGCTTCATAAGTCCTAACCAGACAAACCTGGAGAAATCGTCAATAAATAATATCAAGTATTCCTCTCCTCTAGGTGTTCTTTTCCTGAATGGACCACATGTATCTGTATGTACTAGCTCAAGAGGCATGCTAGCTGATCCTTCCTTCTCTGGAAAGTTAGTCCTGGATTGTTTTCCAAACTGACATGATCTGCATATGGTGTTGTCAGGAATTTTGATATCTGGAAGATCGCGAACTGCCTGATATTTGCATGCTTTCCTTATTTGTGAGAAGCTTAGATGTCCCAACCTTCGATGCCATAACCAGTGCTCTTCATCATTGCTCAGATAACATTGTTGTTGTCCTTCTTCAAATATGTACAGATTATTTGGAGTTCTTTTGCCTTTCAGTACTGTTTTACCTGTATCAAGATCACGAACAAGACATCCATTCGATCTAAAAATAACCTCGGTTCTTTGATCACACATCTGGCTGACACTTAGAAGATTATGCTTCAATCCATCAACATACAAAACATTTCCAGCCTTGACCTTTTCTTTTAAAGGAGCAATCCCTTTTCCTTTTATAGTTGCAGG
Source organism: Pinus tabuliformis (assembly GCA_031772625.1). NCBI lineage: Eukaryota > Viridiplantae > Streptophyta > Pinopsida > Pinales > Pinaceae > Pinus > Pinus tabuliformis. Next base: position 1,666,556,802 of record CM062819.1, on the reverse strand, counting down.
AGTATCATTTGCAAAAGAAACTTTCTTTCCTTTTTCTAAAGTAGAATAAGATTCAAGTTTTTCTTTATCACCTGTCATATGTTTCGAACATCCACTGTCAATGTACCATAGATTTTCCTGTCCTTCTGCATAAAATGCTATCCCACATCTTTCTGTTTGAGGTTCCTTTATTCTCCATGTTTTGGTGCTTGTGGCTTGTTCCTTTTTCCGCTCTTGTTCCTTTTTCTCCTGAAACCTGCTCCTGCATTCAGAGTCTTCATGACCAAAATTATTGCAAATAGAACATTCAACTTCATTTTCAAGAGCCGAAAAGTTGTTATAGGTCCTTTTTGTAATCCCTGTCATACTTCTTTGTTTTTGAGCTTCCCTAGTCATGATTGTTTTATATGCAACACATTGAGCTGCTTTGTGACCAAAGTTATGGCAAGAAAAGCATTGTCCATTGAAGAAGCTTCTGCGGTTATTGAATCTACCAGCCAACTGATTGTAATTTCTATTTTCATCTATTCTTGAACCAAACTGAGAAGATTTTACCTGTGGCTGGTTGTAGCTTTTGTTCACCCTTAAGATGGATTGCCCCTGATAGTTTTTGTTTGTAATTCGTCCCTGCTTTACCTGATTATCTTCATTGTTCTTCTGCTCATTTCTTCTTGCTGCATCAAGATAACTTTTTGAGGTGGATGCTTGAGAGGTTTCTCCATTATAGCCCAAACCTGTCTTGTTTAGAGGAGACCGCTGCACATTGATAATCTCATCCAAAGTTTCAGATCCTTTGACAAACTTAAGATTAATAGCTTTTGTTTTCTCAATTTCTTTTCTGAGACCAACAATTTCACCTTCTAGTTTTTCAAGATGTTTTTCCTTTTCATCAATTTGAAATTGTAGTGTATCAATGATCACATTCTTTTCTTCTATACATCTCTTGAGTCTAGTAATTTCATCATAGAGATTATCCACATCTACAGCATCCTCATAATCATCATCTTCAAATGCCATTAACAGCTTATATTTATTACCTTGTTCATCTTCATCACTGTTTGATAAGCCATCACTATCTTCATGGGTGTAGTAGCTTTTCTTATTTGTACTTTGTTTCTTATTCCATCTAGCAGGTTCCTTTCCTTTATCCTTATAAGGATATTTTGCAGCATAATGACCTACTCTTCCACAAGCAAAGCATTTAAAAGGTAGCTTACCTCTGGACCTCCCAGAACCCCTTTGAAGATTTCTGACAAAGTTTGATTCTTCTTCCTCTTCTTCTGGAACATGGCTTGCTTCATAGTAATCTTCTTTGCCTGATGCCTTAAAAGCAGCTTCCCTTCTGTCTGATGGACCTCCCTTTCTCATTTCATAAGCAGTTAGAATTCCATGTAGCTGAGACATAGTGAGAACACGGAGATTTTCCTTTTCTTCTATTGCAGATACTTTAGATTCAAACTTGGGGGATAATGATCTTAGAATCTTTTCAACTACTATAGCCTCTTTTATTTCTTCACCCAATTTTTTGATACAATTAACAATCTCATCTACCCAAAGAAAATAATTAGCCACACTTTCATCATTATACATCTTGAGAGTCTCATATTGAATCCTGAGAGTTTGAAGTTTAGCTCGTTTTACTTGTTCATCTCCTTCATAGCTCGTGACCATTTTGTCCCATATCTCTTTTGCTGATTTGAAGTGCATTACCTTCATGAATTCTGTTTGGGATATACTTCCTAATAGAGTACTGACTGCTTTTGCATTTGTTTCATACTTCTTTTTCTCAGCTGGATCTGTAGGAGTAGCTGAAGGAAAAGCATAGCCTGTTTCTACAATGTCCCAAACTTCTGTACCAAGAGATTGAAGATATGCAGTAACTCTTACCTTCCAATAATTGAAGTTTGTCCCATCAAAAATCGGTGGCCTGATTGATGCTTCTCTCTCGTAGTTGCTCATGATGAACGATCTACCTTCAAGTGATCAAGCTTCTCTGAAGGACCTGCTCTGATACCAATTGTTGGAAATAATACTGAGAGGGGGGGTGAATCAGTATTATGTAGCAATTTAACAAATCTTCCTTATTTGATCTTTTGAATTATTCTTGCATATCAGTACCATAAAATAATGAGCATGAACAAAGAAAATAGATAGTCACACCAAAGAACACAAGATGTAAGGTGGAAACCCAATGTGGGAGAAAACCACCTGCTGCAATATGTCTCTATCTTCTTTCAATTTAGAAACTTCTTTTACAATGATTTTGTACTGGTGCAGTCCTTTACCAGTACGCAGGCTGCAACCTGCAGAGAGCTACAACTCTCTCTCTTTCTCATTTTCAAGTCTACTCCTGAAAGGGAGCTACAACCCCCTACTTCTTTTCATAAAGCATCAGATGATCAAGAAGTACATAACAGATATAGACCACTACAGATATCAGATCAGCAATAACAGAACTAACCCAGAACACCTTATCAACAGAGAGATTCAATCAACAGAACATCTTAAAACAGAGACGTCGTTTTTCCTTCTGTGGCCTGCGACCAGACGCAGTAAACCTTCTGCTACTCTGTGTCCACACGCAGATATCCTTCCGCTGCGCTGCGTGCCCACGCACTGTTCCTTTAACTGTTCTGCGTTCTGTTGCTTCAGGGACGCACCCAAAGATATTATCGCACCACGTCTTTTGCTACAGAGACGCACCTGAACACACTATCGCGCCGCGTCTTTTGCTTCAGAGACGCACCTGAACCTTGATTGCTCTGCGTCCCCACGCAGATCTACAGTCACTGCGCTGCGTCCTAGACGCACCTAAACTTCGTCTGCCCTGCGTCCCCACGCAGATCTCCAGACTCTGCACTGCGTCCCGGCACGCTTTTCTTTCACTGAACCTGCGTCCCTTCAGATATAAATGATATGAAGACTTCAGGACTAACCCAAACAGTCAGATCTATAGATCTGATCATGCGCCATAGAGATCACAGTCCATTAGAAGATTCGCCCTCTTAGATCTGGACTAGATCTCACCAAATAAGATATTCAACCAAAGACAATGCTCAATCCAAATGAACTCCTTTGCTTTATATAGGCAAGCTCCTCCCCAAAACATGGAACAATACCATGAGCCGACACCATAGAAACACAAAAACCGTCGGCTAGATACCACACAAGAAACCCCCACATGCTTTTTCTCTGCCTTGAAATGTGTGCACTGGGTGGACGCACCCCCTGAACGGCTGGCCAGCGTCGCTGGACGCAGACCGTGCATGGTGTACCTGCGGGTACGCACCTCCTGAACTAGTTTCCTGCGTCCTTCTTAATTTTCAACAAACTGAGAGCCTTGCCACTGGAGTTGCCATCAAGTACAACATCTGTAACATACAGTCATACCAGAAAACATAATGCCAACAGATTCTAAACATGGCCCCAATAAAATACACTGCAAATCCATAACATGAAATGATAGAACATGGCCACAAAGACATATAGAGTGGATCCATATAGCTCAATAGATAGACCATAGCCACAATCAAATATAATATCGATCTATGCCACAGTATACATTAGTAGGAGTATGGACACATGACATACAGAGAAGTGTCTCAATATATTCCTCAAATTACATGAATGATACATAACTCTAATGCAACCTAGGAGGGATGCCATATAAGAGTGAAATGTCGCTAACCCTTGGTCTTCAACATAAACCCGATGGTACGAATATACACCATGCAAATAGATGAGCTGATTGCGAACATAGTTGAAACCACCTCATTACTAGCCAATGAGGTAAACCAATAACAAATGTGAGGGAATCCACCAATGAGGAAAATGGACCCCAAGGTATCTAGTAGATGTAAATAAGTGTGAATAGATGAGTTGATGTTGGACACCAGTGAACTCGATAAATTAGGATCCATTGATGTAAACACACTAATGATTGCAACGAAGCCTTCCAATGTGGTCTACAAGTTGCAAGGTACATTTGATTCCTAGATCAAACTCCTGGATAATGAGCTAAAGTTTACGAAAAGATCCGCCAAAGGAGGGCCTTTATGTATCTGCCATCAATCAACATAGAATAAAAAATAATGATGTTATGTATCAATGAAGTCATTAAGTGATGAAGTACAACTGACATAGGGATGACCAACTAAAAAATGTCAACAAGCTACTACAGATGGCTAACACAGGCTGAGACTTCCCTTGAACACATAGAAAAACAACACAAGAGTGACTTGGTAGCATGACTAATGAGCACCATGTGATATCATGCAAAGGAGAAGGATGCACCAAGGCACCCTTCATATTATTGGAAGAGTAACCAGCCAACGGAATATATAGACTCATGGTATGGTATGATTCCTACGCAAGTTAAAATCCAATTGTAATATAATGATACAGATAGGTCCCATGTTCAAGGGAGACACAAAAAATGCTTTCATTTGATTATGAATGGAAATAAATATTCCCTCTCTTCTCTTTTTATAAGTTCCTTTTTCATAACTAGTCTATTCCAATATAGAAAAGGGTTAAACTTATACTGGGTAGACAACACTTCATGTACTTTAGTGAGCATTAAGGAGACAAGTTCACTCAGAAATGTTTTCTAAATTAAGGAGCCTGAAAAGAGCTTCAAGAAAACTCTTATTGGAGAAACACATGGTATAAGGGATAGTAATTGGTTCCGATAGTGTTGGAACTTCTCCTGAAACAATGAGGGAAAGAGGTTGGCTAATAAGAACACTCTTCATGGAGGTTCATCGAAGAAAGGGTAAAACATGAAGTGAAAGCATGTGGCAGGCCAAGCATATGTTGACGATGGAAGAGAGAAACCAAGGCTCAATCTACAATGATAGCCTAATATAATGTTGTGATCACAAGGAATAATAGATGTGGAATCCTCCTGGGGTGCGGTCATAAATGAGATGAAGAAGAGGACATGTGGCTCAGATTCTAGGTCATGGTGGGTCAGAAGGAGGAATTATGAAAAGGAGTAAAAAATTACTACATGGACACCAAGATAGAAAATATGTGCTAACTAGGGTATCATTAGTAGGTAATATCTACTACCAAGCTATGACATGCATAAAGGAAGTGGCAAAACTCACAATTTGACGGGGTTGGACCTAAGCCATAAAAATAGTGCTGACAGTCAAAATATAATATTAGAAACAATGACCTACCCTTATATGCTAGTAAAAGGATCATACCTCAAGCTTTTTGTTGTAAATTAGATCTTCCAAGAATATACTCACAAATTTCACTCACTAAACCTCATGCAAAATGTAAACTAGAAAATGCATTATAAAGCCAAAAAATCCTGCAAGACTCAAAAATTAAATTCTAAAAGATGCCAAAATAATTTAGGAAAGAAACTCATACCTCCTTATTTTATCATTGTGAGTTGAATAAGAAAGAATGATATATCTTCGATTGGTTTGTGAGCAAGGGAAAGGACGACCAAGAGGAGCCATCTTTAACCAATTAAGTAGAAATTCATCCCTCCCTTTGTCAAATATGCACATGTTTGCTTGGCCATGATTAATATTTAAATGAGCTCAAAATTTTAATGCAAAAAATCTCTGAGTTGCACACTTCTAAGGGAAAACATTTGATTGTGGGAGCCTCAATGCATGCATGCTAAGATCATGCGTGTGTTTGGGGTTGAAATTCCCCATTGCAAGCGAATGTCTAAGATCGAAATGTTTTTTTTTCTAAATATAATTTCCCCAAATTGATTCTCCATTTTTAGATCCATTTTTTAAAGGGTGATCGTGGTTGATAAACAATGCTTGTGTGTAGGAGAATCCATGCCAGAGTGGAGAGAGTGACAATATAGTCAAAATGAGATCCAACCCATGGGCCATCCACGAACCATTAATGCCATAAGGGACTATGATTTACTTAAGTTTTTCATGATCCCAAGTATGACCAACCATCCTTTCCTCCTGAAAGACATCATACGTTTGTGGGACACAGATACCAACTAGTTTATAGTTGGTACAGAGGCCTTTACCATTGGAGTGACACACATATATTTCCTACAGGGTATTCAAGGCAACGAGCTCTAGTTTTTTTATCTTGGGTATGTAGTACCAGTGGGGGAACCATTGAAAGTGTGATGGCTACCCATTGTAGGCCAGGTGGAGCAATAGAAAAGGGGAAAATATTCATAGAAGAGCTAGAATACATGACACTAAAACATTGTCATACACTGTGACATACATAGAAGGGACTCAATCACCCCATATAGTGACCATACCACACTTAGAGTTATGTGTTAGATGTTTATAACCCACGCTTCTCAACTGGTGAGAAGGGATGTTAGTGAATATCAAGGCTCAGCTGACGAAGTTGAAGAGGGGAAAGACCCAAATATGTGGCTATGGGAATTCGCTTGTGAGTTTATTCTTTGAGAATATCTCAGTGATGAGATTCATGACACTATATTATGTTGTCTACCCACCACCAACCAAACCATGGATGATGAGAGGGTGTTCCATCATGCCACAAGAAGACAAAGTTGATACGAGCATCTGGTTCCTAGACACCTATGAGAAGTGGATGATATAATCTATGCTTTCAGTGGATGACTATATGTATGATGAGATGAACTTCAAGGGAGACCCAGACATAGTCTTGCCCCTTGGTGAAGACTTTGATGAAAGAGGAAAAAATTTGGATTTTCATGTTTTTTTATTTTATTTTTTTGAATTTTGGAATATGTTATTTTTTCTTAAATGGATACACAGTTACTAAGAGATGATGGTTGTGATATGTAGATATGGCGCCCACACACCTTGTGGGATATTACCCTTGGACGAGACATGTACCACCATCCTTGACCCCATTAGTATTTGCAGAAGAGGTGGAGGATAAGGAGGAGGAGCTATGGGAATTCACACATAATGTTGAGAGGTCGACATTGGGAGTTCCTTCGAGGAACATCGCTGACACCCCTTGACATATGCAAAGGCACATCATAGGGATCACTTCATCACGTCATCAAGGCATTCTTCGTCGCATTCTTCATGTGCTATTATGTTACCATTAGCACGACTAAGTGGGGAAAATAGCACATGGATGTGTGGTTTTTGATGTATCTATGTATGTATTGCATGGTAGCTAGAGCTTCGGTTGCCCAGTTTTTGAACTATGTACCCAAACCTTTGGATATAATAAAATAGTGGCTCCTATGTGTTTTGTCTATTGTGTATGTAAAATGGATGTTTAATTTGTCATGTGTATTGTTAAAAATTTATGAACGGGAAAAATTTAAATCTAAGACATAATTAGCTAATGAATCAGCCAAACAATTTTGGTCCTGAGGAATATGAACATAATCAAATTAATCAGATTAATGCTCTAAGAGAGTTGCCCTCAAAAAGTAACATAAAAGATTCAGGTTCCTTACAGAATGGAGATGGTTGTGTTGAGACACTATGATATAACAGTCAAGTATCCATAAAATTCCATGGATATTCCACTGGATAGTTCATCACAACAAATCTCATAATATTATATTAAAAATACGAGATTCTACACTGTTACAGTTATATTTAATTTATAGATCTATAAAATTAACTGTAGTTAGTGCATGCATGTAAAATTAAATGAAGAAGAAAAGTAGAGAATGAAAAAATAAGCTCACACACACGTAATACACAAGATATTCTCATTGGATAGCCTTTTTTGGAGAAAACCCTGCTGGAAGGTGAGGCAGCTTCGCTCTCTTTCTCTTTCTAGAAATTGATGCAGATACAAAGAAGTAATGTTTGTGGCTTATGGGCTTCTACAACATAAATATCCTCTATGTGTGCCCTACCTCCTATATCTCTTGGCTATCTTTACTCGACTATGAAACAAAATTATCTTGAAAGATTGGAATGCCTCTTCCTCCTAGTGGCCTGGTTATGACCCAGTCCGATAGCATACTAGTTGTTTAGTTTGACTACATCAACTCTTAACTAGTGTTACAAAATACTCTTATATAATCTTTTACATCAAAAACATGTGGTTAGCCCCTTTCCCAGAAATAATGGGGGCTAATGCGGCATCCTCCTGGACTATAGGTGTGAAAACAATAAGGTCAACTTATGAGTGGAATAACTTTTGCATACATAATCTAATTGACACAATTCTTATGCTTTTGGAAAGCACACAGTCTCCCAAAAATTGTCATTTGATGCCTCAAAATGCTCCTAGAAGGTTTCAAACCTATTTTGCCAAACTGGATCCTCTGGGTAAAAATGGTCCCATGAACTAATTCCTCCAATTTTTCCACTCCAAATGCATCAAGATGGATGACAAATAATATAATGATCCAATTCTGATCACTGAAGCTGAACAATTAGGTGGCGTACACCAAGATGACTAACTTCTATTAAGAGGTCAATAATGGCACTATATTTGGCCACATTGTTTGTGACACGACGAAGACAAATACCCCCATAACTCACAAGCTTGTTAGTGGGTGAGAAGAAAACCCAAGTGGCAGAAGTAGCATTCTGAGTGTAACAACTTGCACCATCTACAAAGCCCCTATAAGGAAGTGAGGGTGTTGACATATGTGCAGCAAATACTAGACACACAAGTTACACACAGAACCAAGGAAAATGCTAATGACAAGTAGAAATAAATTGATCACATGGACCCTTATACAGACTATATTGAAGAGACCATGAAAAGAGACTAAGAATAGTAGTGTTTTTGGTACAGCCCATTACATGGCTCTGACAATGGATTCCCTTTATAATCAACTAACTCATAGGCCCCTTTCTTGAGAACTTGTTTAACAATATAAGGACCATGTCACATGGGATAAAGTTTACCAGTTGCTAAGTTATCATGGTCTTGGTCATAAACCAAAACAATATCACCCTTAGAAAATACAGAAGGTCAGATAGATTTATCATACTGGGCCTTGACTTATTTCTTATGAGTTTTATTATGACCAGGGTCAGAAGGCATTGTTCATTGAGATGGTTAAGTTGTAGAAGATGTTCTTCCTACACTGAGGTGTTAGGGAGTAACTCAACAACTATTTCAAGAGAAGATATTCCACATTAGATTGGAAGAGGTGACTCTACCCCATAGACAAATTGGAACAAACTAAAACCTGTGGAAGATTTCATGGAGGTTTAGTATGCCCATAAGGCAGAAAATAACATATGGTTCTAGTTGTATTTCTATTTTCCTACCATCCGTAGCAACATGGTTTTCAAAGTTTGATTGATAGCTTCTGCTTGACTAGTGGGTTGAGGATAACAAGATGATGAATGTTGAAACCCAACTTAGTAGCTAATTCCTACATCATATGATTTTGAAAATGTTTTCCAACATTAGGTGACGATGCATTTAGGCACACCAAACCTGACAATGACAGGGTTAAATAAGAATAAGGCATCAATACTTCCATCATTTAGATGTGTAGCCATGGCCTCCACCTATTTAGTCAATTTAACTTCTTAAATTGCTCTACACAAATTATCAATCCGGGTATCGTAAACTGATGAAGTGTGGTGCACCATATATGCTTAGTTAACCTTTTTCTTACTTCGTTCTTTTATAGATTTTATTTTGTTTTGGGGTTTTGTTTCTGTTGGTTTCTTAAAGTGTTTAATGCAAATGGAAATCCTATTCTAAGGTCTTAAGAATACTTTTAAAGGTCAAGTATGGGTAGAGATTTCAAGACAAGGTTTATGTCCCTAATGGTCACTTCCAAAACTTAGCACTTCAAAAGATCTCAAAACATGCTATTGATCAAATCAGTACTTGAAAAAAAGTGTAAATATGAAGCTACTTAAATCAAACAAAAGATGAAGTACTGATCATGAAATCACTGTCTCTGTTGCTTGTCTAAATACGGAAATAAGAGTTAAGCTATTGCACTCAAACAAATCAAAAACTGCAAACTAATAAACGTAAAATCAAATCACATCATTCATAGTTTGATTCCTCACCAGTTAGTCTAGCTATGGCTTTCGGAGATAATCATCAATCATATGAGCAATCTGATATCTAATTGTAGAAAATTAAAACTAAAATCAAATCACAACATTCATAATCCAATTCCTCGCCAATTAGTCTAGCTATGGCTTTCGGAGATAATCGTCAATGACATGAGCAATCTGATATCTAATTGCAGAAAAGTAAAGCTAAAATCAAATCACAACCTTCATAATCTGATTCCTCGCCAGTTAGTCCAGCTATGGCTTTCGGAGATAATCGTCAATGATATGAGCAATCTAATATCTAACTGCAGAAAAGTAAAACTAAAATCAAATCACAACATTCATAATCCGATTCCTCGCTGGTTAGTCTAGCTATGGATTTCGGAGATAATCGTCAATGACATGAGCAATCTGATATCTAATTGCAGAAAAGTAAAACTAAAATCAATTCACAACATTCATAATCTGATTCCTCGCCACTTAGTCTAGATATGGCTTTCGGAGATAGTCGTCAATGACATGAGCAATCATCTATGTCGGCTCCTAAATATGATATGGACGTGGCAAAATATGAATATGAATATATTGCCCCCCCCCCCCCCCCCCCCAACTGATGGTATTGACAATTTTATGAAATGAGGAAGAGAAATGTTTTTCCAACAATTATCATTCTAGATTTTTATGGAATTCTATGGTCAAAAGTTAGAAAATGACGTACTTTCACTTACCCTTTCGAATGGATGAGTTGTATGTGTGGTGGCTACAAAATTTTGATCATATTCTTCTTCAAGTGGCTGAACAAGAGGAGTCATGGAGAAAGGGATAAGATGACTTTTTATTGCTTCTACTAAAACTTGCTGAATCTGCTCCAAAATGCTAAAAATAATAGTCTTCGTGTCTTTAAAACTCATTGGCACAATTCCTACTATGTGAAAAGATGTTTTGATGTCGAACATAGTAGGAAATTGTTGACTTAGTGGCCATTAATGGATGCCACTAGTCAGCACGAGAACTCTCACCATTGATGACAATGAGAGTCAAGATGTCCAAACACATCTTGCTAGGTACGAATGATTTTTCCGATGTCGAGTCACCTAGAATAACTGACGAACAAGGGACATTAGTGTATTCCCATTGTTTGTTAGCATGAGAAATTGCCATTAAGGCATGCAAGCCTCAAGGTGTTTTTACAAAGAACTTAGACTCAAAGGACTATGGACTTAATAATTTGCATTAAAGCAGGGCTTATTTGCGAAATGAAAATGACAAGAAATGAAAGATGAAAATGGAATATGGCAATGGAGAGTAGAAATGACAATGGGCAATAAGCATGTGAATGAGCCTCTTACTTTTATTTGTGGGTTATGAATGGAAAAAAAGAGATGGAAAGTGTATGTGAATGTAAATGGAAAATATGGAGTGAAATGAGGTGAATGGTTTATTATGAAGTATGGATGTGATGGTGACAATAGTATCTGAAAGTTTTTCAAGTGTTTGGATCTAAATTTGCATCAACATATTTCCTCTTTGTTGCTAATCATCCTCTTATGAAACAAATTGGTCTCTTAGAGAGACACCATTCTCGTGTAGTCATTTGTCCTTCCTCCTGGAACCTGCAAAAAAAACTAATACTTATTCTACAATGGAATGTAAGATTATCAAAGGAGAGAGGTGATAAATCTCTCTGGTTATGACATTTACACACAAAACTAAGAATTTGTATTAATGAAAGAAGTTCTCAAAGGAAAAATCAAAAGAATTTATACTTGCTTTGGAATTGGTGGCCCAAGTTGAATGTTGCTTCTTTTCAGCAATTTATTTCATTATTTTCCATTTCGAACTCTAATGATGGATTTATCATTGTGTAGATCTTATTGAGATCTTTCCAACAATATTTAAATAATCAAAATCTCATTTTGTATGAGAAAGTTAGGCTGATTTGAGCAATGAGGTTTTTCAGTTACAGAATTGGAGAACAGCTGCGGAATTGGACTTTAGTTGCGGAATGTCGATGGTTTCTGTAGCTAAAAATCTTGAATGAAAAGTTAGCCATTCATCTTTCATCATCAGTCTAAAATTAATCAATACCTTCATAAAAGTGAGAAAATAACTTATTCATTTCATTAATTCAGAATTATTATTTTTTTTTTCTTGTCATGCAGCGACTTAGTGTGGCGACTTAGTGATAACACACAACTTGACTTCCCTTTGACCGAGGACTTTTTCATTGACTTCGATCAAATGAATAGGACACCATCCATGTACTGACATTTTCCCAGCTACCCATGTGGTTTATTTCGTCTCTTGACACCTATAACCTATAGAAGTAATAAGATCGTTGTGGAATTGCCAGTTAGCTGCGGAATCAGGCTGTATTCCATAACTGGAAGACAGTCAACCATTAGTTTTCTGATTTAAGTTATTGAAAAAGAGATTTTATGCAACCAAGTACCAGGGAGAAAGAGCCTAAGATCACAACTGGTGCACAAGACCAATTATTCATGAGCTTCTCTGTTATTTTTCAAAAAAAAATCTTCACTGTTTTGCTTAAAAAAAAATAAAAAAATTTATAAATGGTATATGAAGCAAAACAGTTTTAATAATGAAAATATTTCAGAGTAATGGAACTGTATGATCCTTTTTGTTGAAAATAATACTGAGAGGGGGGGGTGAATCAGTATTATCAGATTAATCAAACTTTTAAATGCCCAAAAACATATACGCTACTTCAGTTAAGTGAACCAGCGTGTACACGCTACTGTGACGAAGTAAAACAACGTATAAGCAGAAAACTCACAATTTAGTTGGCTTATTCTTCAATTAAATGCATCAGGACATTATTCATCATATTAACAGTAAACATGTGCAGTATAACAGAACAGATAAAAAGCCACACACATGAACACCAAGATATAAGGTGGAAACCCAATGTGGGTGAAAACCACCTGCTGCAAGTTGTCTCTATCTTTCTTAATATGAAACTTCAGTTTACAATCTTTTGTACTGGTGCAGCCTTATACCAGTACGCAGGCTACAACCTGCAGAAGGCTTCAACCTTCTCTCGTTCTCCAAACTTCCTTGGAAGGGAGCTCCAACCCCCCTTTGCTCTTGTACTAGCCAAGATACTAGTACGTAGGTGCTGACCTACAATCTTCCTTCTTCCAGGTATCACTTTTCATACATTTTCAGACTTGGATATTCCTGAAGCACAACATTACAATCTGAAGACCACAATTCATTCAATTTCCACAACAGATCATTGAAGCATAAAACAACCAAACTTTGAATCACTGAACCACTGAACCCTGTCAATCACCAGTTACCAGAACACAGAGCAGACTACAGAACTCTGCAATAACAGTCAGACCCCACTGTAAACTCAAATCAAGCTTCAAAAGATATACGCTACTTTAATGAGCAGAAACCGCGTATACACGCGCTTTTACAGAAGCCAACCTGCGTACAGATCTAAAAATAAACTTTCTCAATTTGCAGCTGTACCAGATATTAGTTAGACTCAGAACGTAACATTGCGACAATATGCAGATCTAGAAATACGCATAATCAACCATATCATGATAGTGCATTTCAAACCATTTGATCCCGATCTCTCCTTAGATCTAGTTCTTCATCAACCGATGAGATCTCTCCTTAGCTCAGATCAACCAACTCAGAACCTGCATATCAGATCTCTTTCTCTCTTAGATATTCATGCCTTGTCGAAAGATGATCTTTGCCTAATGATCTTCTTCTCCTTATATAGCCTTAGGCCTTTCTCAATACCAAGAGCCAAAACCATAGTAACACAATACCATCAACTTTAAAACTAGGGATCGACACGCCCGTCGAGACATAATGGTCCGAAATCATAGGCACAACTTCCAAGGTCTAACCACCATGAACCAAAGGAACCTTTCCACATACACGCGCTTTTTCTGAATCGAACTTGCGTGTACACGCGACTTGGGCTTAACGAAAGAGCGTGTATGAGCTTTCTTGCCATGCTGTACTGAGATCTGTCTTCTGATTAAGTTGCCATCACCTGTACTAACCTTTGAGCACCTGTACCATCCACTGAGTGAGTTGCCATCAAGGACAACACTTGAACCATAATGCCAACAATCTCCCCCTTTGGACTTGATGGCAACCACCACACCAAGTCACTCTCCCCCTTTGACATCAAGGGCAAAGGGAGGGCCAAGATATTCTCTTCCTTGGTAATCCTTCTGCTGTCCATACTGCTGTCCATACTCCCCCTGAGTACATGCTGAAATCTCCAAGTGTGCTCCCCCTTTGTGAATGCCAAAGAGTACCAATCTATCCATCCTGCTCACCAAGTGCTGTTCATGCTCCCCTTGATTGTAGGCAAGATCTGCAAAAGATGTTCTTCAAGAAGAACATGACTCTATACATCATAAAAGACCTTCCTATCACCAAAGACTCATACATACATCCATTTCTCAACTAAGTGAGGATATACAAAAAAAATGACTCATCCACCCAACCAAGTGGGGATACATCAATATTGACTCATCCACCTAACCATGATAATACATGAACATTTCATCATTCATCCCAGGCATAGTGGGGAAACCAACAAAGGCCGTTACATGACCTTGACACCATAAAAGAGACAAGAGAGATACATGACATAGAGACAACAGATCTAGACCAAGACTTAGGAAAGACACCAGCAGCATCTGATAAACATCTTGTTAGATCAGCAACTAGAATTTCTTTCTGAGCTCCTTCTTAAACCAATCAAACAAAACATCTGAATGCCAACAATGCTTTATGAGACTTTGGAGCTGCTCCCCCTGAACCTGTGCCTGTTGCACTCCCTGAAACTGTGCCTGAAAACTTCTGACATTCCTATTGCTGTTCAGAACTTCAGAGTTTTCCTTTGCTGTTCAGAACTTCATATACGCGTTTTATCCTGTATAAAACAGCGTATGTACGCGGATATTCTTTCTGCAACAAGCGTCCAGCATACACGCGACTTACTCACCACAAATCCGCGTGTATACGCTCTTATCCCTTCCGTAACCTGCGTATACCAACTTTTCTGTAGAACAAACAAATTTCAACAACAGGATGAAGCATCAACTACTCCCAGCTTTTGTCTGAGATATTCAAATGTTTCCCTGGGCAGTGGTTTTGTGAGAATATCAGCAACTTGCTCCTTAGAAGGAACATACTCCAATTTGACCTTCTGCTCAAGCACTTGTTCCCGAAGAAAATGGTACTTGATTGGTATGTGCTTGGTCTTTGAGTGCATGACTGGATTCTTTGAAATGCTGATTGCACTTGTATTATCACATAAGATAGAGACAGGTGGAGTGCAAGTGATTTGAAAGTCCTGCAAGGTCTGCATCATCCAAAGAAGTTGTGTGCAACAAGATGCTGCAGCCACATATTCTGCTTCAGCTGTAGATAAGGCAATCGAACTTTGCTTCTTGCTGAACCAAGACACTAATCTGGAACCCATGAAGAAAGCACCTCCACTTGTGCTTTTCCTATCATCCACACTTCCAGCCCAATCTGCATCTGTGTAAGCATGAAGAGTGAGATCTGTATTTCTAGGATACCATAAGCCATAGTTTTGGGTCCCTTGAAGATATTTGAAGATTCTTTTGACTGCCTGAAGATGGGTTTCCTTTGGGTTGGCTTGAAATCTTCCAACCATCCCTACTGCATGAGTAATATCTGGTCGAGTACCTGCCAAATAAAGCAAACTCCCAATCATGGATCTATAAGTGGGTTGGTGAACTGCTGCTGATTCATCATTTGCACTGAGGCTGCATCCTGTAACCATGGGTGTACATACTGGTTTTGACTCTTCCATGCCATACTTCTTCAAGATCTGCTTGAGGTATTTGGTTTGAGACAAGAAGATACCTCCTTCATTTTGTTGGATTTGCAATCCAAGAAAATATGTCAATTCTCCAAGAAGTGACATTTCGAACTCTTTCTGCATAACCAAGGCAAAGTTTTGACTCATAGTTTCTTCATTGCTGCCAAAAATAATATCATCTACATAAACAACAAGAATTAGCAATTTGTTATTTTCAACTTTTATATAGAGATTGCTATCTGCTGATCCTTTTGAAAAGCCTTGTTGGTGAAGATATTTGTCCAACCGATAGTACCAAGCCCTTGGGGCTTGTTTGAGCCCATAGAGAGCCTTTTTCAATCTGCATACAAGGTTTGGATCATTCCCAAGAATGAACCCATCTGGCTGCTCAATATATACTTCTTCTTCTAAGTCTCCATTCAGGAAGGCTGATTTCACGTCCATTTGAAATACCTTGAAGTTTTGAAAGCTTGAGAGAGCAAGGAACATTCGGATGGCCTCTAGTCTTGCCACAGGAGCAAAGGTCTCTTCAAAATCTATTCCTTCTTGCTGTGCATACCCTTTACAAACAAGTCTGGCCTTGTTTCTAATTACTTCTCCATTTTCATTTAACTTATTCTTGAAGACCCATTTTGTTCCTATTACATTCTTATCTTTTGGTCTAGGAACCAATTCCCAAGTGTTGTTCCTTTCGATTTGCTCAAGTTCTTCATCCATTGCTTTGACCCAACATTCATCTTTGCATGCTTCTTTCACATTTTGTGGTTCAATGGAGGAGAGTAGAGCCAAGTAGCTTGAAGCTTCTGCAAGTGTCCTTCTTGTTTGTACTCCTGCTTCTTTCTGCCCCACAATCTGAGTTTCTGGATGATTCTTTTGGACATATCTGGATGGAGTCTTCTCTTCTATTCTTGTCTGCTCCTCTGGTTCTTCTTGAGATTCTTCTTCTTCTTGAGGTTCTTTTTCTTCATCACTTCGCTTTTGAGAGTAACCTTCATCTTCTTCATGATGAACTTGCCTAGGAATATATCCCTTCTCATCAACCACTATATCAATACTGTCAACAATTCTGCCAAGTCTTTTATTGTAGCACTTGTATGCTTTGCTATGTGGAGAATAACCAAGAAGAATGCCCTCATCTGCTCTAGGTTCAAGTTTGCCAAGTTGCTCATCAGTGTTCTTAATATAACATTTGCTCCCAAAGATTTTGAAATGCTTCACGGAAGGAGTTTTACCACTCCAAAGCTCATGAGGTGTTTGAGTGCTGTTTACTCGGACATTTGTTTTGTTAAGAATGATAACAGCAGCATGTGCGGCTTCTCCCCAGAAGGTTGCAGGAGTACCTGATTCATCGAGCATAGCACGAGCCATTTGTTGGATAGTTCTGTTCATTCTTTCCACAACCCCATTTTGCTGAGGAGTTCTAGCTGTAGAAAATTCTCTTCTTATCCCATGTTCATCGCAGAAATCAAAAAATTCATTTGATGTGAACTCCCCACCTCTGTCAGATCTGAGGCACTTGATTTTGTGTCCTGATTCATTTTCGGCCAATGCTTTGAAGGATTTGAATTTTTCGAATGCTTCATCTTTGTGCTTCATAAGCCCTAACCAAACAAACCTTGAGAAATCATCAATGAATAATATCAGATATTCTTCTCCTCGAGGTGACCTTTTCCTAAATGGACCACATACATCTGTATGGACTAGCTCAAGAGGCAAGCTAGCTGATCCTTCCTTCTCTGGAAAGTTAGTTCTGGTCTGCTTTCCAAACTGACAAGATTTGCATATGGTGTTGTCTGGAATTTTGATATCTGGAAGATCGCGAACTGCCTGATATTTGCATGCTTTCCTTATTTGTGAGAAGCTTAGATGTCCCAACCTTCGATGCCATAACCAGTGCTCTTCATCCTTGCTAAGATAGCATTGTTGTTGTTCTTCTTCAAATATGTACAGATTATTTGGAGTTCTTTTGCCTTTGAGAACTGTTTTACCTGTATCAAGATCACGAACAAGACATCCATTCGATCTGAAAATAACCTCTGTTTTTTGATCACACATCTGGCTGACACTTAGAAGATTATGTTTCAATCCATCAACATACAAAACATTTCCAGCCTTGACCTTTTCTTTTAAAGGAGCAATACCTTTTCCTTTTATAGTAGCAGGAGTATCATTTCCAAAAGAGACTTTCTTTCCCTTTTCTAAAGTAGAATAAGATTCAAGTTTTTCTTTATCACCTGTCATATGTTTCGAACATCCACTGTCAATGTACCATAGATTTTCCTGTCCTTCTGCATAAAATGCTATCCCACATCTTTCTGTTTGAGGTTTCTTTATTCTCCATGTTTTGGTGCTTGTGGCTTGTTCCTTTTTCTCCTGAAACCTGCTCCTGCATTCAGAGTCTTTATGACCAAAATTATTGCAAATAGAACATTCAACTTCATTTTCAAGCACCGAAAAGTTGTTATAGGTTCTTTTTGTAATCCCTGTCATACTTCTTTGTTTTTGAGCTTCCCTAGTCATGATTGTTTTATATGCAACACATTGAGCTGCTCTGTGACCAAAGTTGTGGCAAGAAAAGCATTGTCCATTGAAGAAGCTTCTGCGGTTATTGAATCTACCAGCCAACTGATTGTAATTTCTATTTTCATTTATTCTTGAGCCAAACTGAGAAGATTTTACCTGTGGTTGGTTGTAGCTTTTGTTCATCCTTAAGGAGGATTGTCCCTGATAGTTTTTGTTTGTAACTCGTCCCTGCTTTACCTGATTATCTTCATTGTTCTTCCGCTCATTTCCTCTTGCTGCATCAAGATAACTTTGTGAGGTGGATGCTTGAGAGGTTTCTCCATTATAGCCCAAACCTGTTTTGTTTAGAGGAGACCGCTGCACACTAATAATCTCATCCAAGGTTTCAGATCCTTTGACAAATTTAAGATTAATAGTTTTTGTTTTCTCAATTTCTTTTCTGAGACCAACAATTTCACCTTCTAGTTTTTCAAGATGTTTTTCCTTTTCATCAATCTGAAATTGCAAAGTATCAATAATCACATTTCTTTCTTCTATGCTTCTCTTGAGTCTAGTGATTTCATTATAGAGATTATCCACATCTATAGCATCCTCATAATCATCATCTTCAAATGCCATTAATAGCTTATATTTATTACCTTGTTCATCTTCATCACTGTTTGATAAGCCATCACTATCTTCATGGGTGTAGTAGCTTTTCCTATTTGCACTTTGTTTCTTGTTCCATCTAGCAGGTTCTTTTCCTTTATCCTTATAAGGACATTTTGCAGCATAATGACCTACTTTCCCACAAGCAAAACATTTGAAAGGTAGCTTACCTCTGAACCTTCCAGAACCCCTTTGAAGATTTCTGACAAAATTTGATTCTTCTTCCTCTTCTTCTGGAACATGGCTTGCTTCATAGTAATCTTCTTTTCCTGATGCCTTAAAAGCAGCTTCCCTTCTGTCAGATGGACCTCCCTTTCTCATTTCATAAGCGGTTACAATTCCATGTAGCTGAGACATAGTGAGAACACGGAGATTTTCTTTTTCTTCTATTGCAGATACTTTAGATTCAAACTTGGGGGATAAAGATCTTAGAACCTTTTGAACTACTATAGTTTCTCTTATTTCTTCACCCAAGTTTTTCATACAATTAACAATCTCATCTACCCGGAGAAAATAATTAGCCACACTTTCATCATTATACATCCTGAGAGTCTCATATTGAATCCTGAGTGTTTGAAGTTTAGCTTCCTTTACCTGTTCATCTCCTTCATAGCTAGTGATCATTTTGTCCCATATTTCTTTTGCTGATTTGAAGTGCATGACCTTCATGAATTCTGTTTGAGATATACTTCCTAATAGGGTAGCGACTGCTTTTGCATTTGTTTCATATGCCTTTTTTTCATCTGGATCTGTAGGAGTAGCTGAAGGAAAAACATAGCCTTTTTCTACAATGTCCCAAACTTCTGTACCAAGAGATTGAAGATATGCAGTAACTCTTACCTTCCAATAATTGAAATTTGTTCCATCAAAAACCGGTGGCCTGATTGATGCTTCTTTCTCGTAGTTGCTCATGATGAATGATCTTCCTTCAAGCGATCAAGCTTCTCTGAAGGACCTGCTCTGATACCAATTGTTGAAAATAATACTGAGAGGGGGGGTGAATCAGTATTATCAGATTAATCAAACTTTTAAATGCCCAAAAACATATACGCTACTTCAGTTAAGTGAACCAGCGTGTACACGCTACTGTGACGAAGTAAAACAGCGTATAAGCAGAAAACTCACAATTTAGTTGGCTTATTCTTCAATTAAATGCATCAGGACATTATTCATCATATTAACAGTAAACATGTGCAGTATAACAGAACAGATAAAAAGCCACACACATGAACACCAAGATATAAGGTGGAAACCCAATGTGGGTGAAAACCACCTGCTGCAAGTTGTCTCTATCTTTCTTAATATGAAACTTCAGTTTACAATCTTTTGTACTGGTGCAGCCTTATACCAGTACGCAGGCTACAACCTGCAGAAGGCTTCAACCTTCTCTCGTTCTCCAAACTTCCTTGGAAGGGAGCTCCAACCCCCCTTTGCTCTTGTACTAGCCAAGATACTAGTACGTAGGTGTTGACCTACAATCTTCCTTCTTCCAGGTATCACTTTTCATACATTTTCAGACTTGGATATTCCTGAAGCACAACATTACAATCTGAAGACCACAATTCATTCAATTTCCACAACAGATCATTGAAGCATAAAACAACCAAACTTTGAATCACTGAACCACTAAACCCTGTCAATCACCAGTTACCAGAACACAGAGCAGACTACAGAACTCTGCAATAACAGTCAGACCCCACTGTAAACTCAAATCAAGCTTCAAAAGATATACGCTACTTTAATGAGCAGAAACCGCGTATACACGCGCTTTTACAGAAGCCAACCTGCGTACAGATCTAAAAATAAACTTTCTCAATTTGCAGCTGTACCAGATATTAGTTAGACTCAGAACGTAACATTGCGACAATATGCAGATCTAGAAATACGCATAATCAACCATATCATGATAGTGCATTTCAAACCATTTGATCCCGATCTCTCCTTAGATCTAGTTCTTCATCAACCGATGAGATCTCTCCTTAGCTCAGATCAACCAACTCAGAACCTGCATATCAGATCTCTTTCTCTCTTAGATATTCATGCCTTGTCGAAAGATGATCTTTGCCTAATGATCTTCTTCTCCTTATATAGCCTTAGGCCTTTCTCAATACCAAGAGCCAAAACCATAGTAACACAATACCATCAACTTTAAAACTAGGGATCGACACGCCCGTCGAGACATAATGGTCCGAAATCATAGGCACAACTTCCAAGGTCTAACCACCATGAACCAAAGGAACCTTTCCACATACACGCGCTTTTTCTGAATCGAGCTTGCGTGTACACGCGACTTGGGCTTAACGAAAGAGCGTGTATGAGCTTTCTTGCCATGCTGTACTGAGATCTGTCTTCTGATTAAGTTGCCATCACCTGTACTAACCTTTGAGCACCTGTACCATCCACTGAGTGAGTTGCCATCAAGGACAACACTTGAACCATAATGCCAACACTTTTAACATCTTTAATGACTCCTACAACAACTGTTTATCACATATCCCTGACTGCCCATTTGATCTAGCTAAAGAAAGTCCAACTCCAAGTGTGTTCAACTGATTTACCTCTCCCAATGAGCCCCATCATTTTTGTTCTCCGCTACTCTTAATAATTCCCTTTACTGTCTGAGAAATGGAGTGATTACATGGATAGAAATCATACATATATGGATATGGAAATGGAATGAAAATGTATATGGAAGCAGATGACTATGACTAAAGCAATTGTATGTACCTCCTCACCATTTGACCACTGTTGACCAAGGATTTCCTTAAAGAATCTGGCTAAACCAATAGGACCTGATCCATGTCCAGGTCATTTCTAACTTTCCCACGTGCCTTGTTTTGTCTGATGACACCTGCAACCTAGAGTTTAACAAAAACAATTGCGGAAAGTTGAATCAGCTGCGGAAAGTGGCTGGATTCCACAGCTAATGAATATATGTGAAGACAGAGTGAATATATGCATAGGCTGTGTGAAAACAAGGTGACTGAGTATGCAAAGAGGTTGCGTTAAGAAGGGTTTATGAAGTAAGAAGATTCGTATGAAAGGAAAGACTGCGTGGAGGCAAAGTATCCCTCATGAACAGAACCACAATACCAAATGGAGTCTGAGTGGTTTGAGCCCATGAAAAAAAACTGCGGGAGTAGAAAATGAGAATTTTGGTGAGAGAGAGTTGTATTCAATTAGGTTACGATTCACAAGAATCCATTCCTTGACCTGTGCAAAGCTTGGTTCACCTAGTTGAGTTAAAACAAAGCTGTATGATTTTTGGATACGTCTTTGCTGTCGGTCGTGAAACTGAAGCACAGTCAGAAAGGTTGCAAGGAACTGTTAGTCATTAAAGATGTGTAATTAATATTGAATACCAGCACATAGTTGATTCCTAATTAGAATTCCCTTCCTCAGGCACGCCGAATTAAATCATAGCATGTTCATTAATTAAAATTCGTTTTTTTTCACGCGGCAAGCAAAAAGAGGCTTCAGAGAACCGAGAAATTCTCTCAAACCACCACGAATTTCTAAAAACCATTTCTAGGTTATCTAATTGACCCTACTGGTGAAAAAACCCATGTTTTATTTTTTCCAAATTCGCCTCCGTTTGGCCAAATTGTGCATTCAAAGTTTGACGTTTTTCTTTGTTTTGCGTTTTTCCTGAATTATTGCATTCGGCTGTAAAGTTTCGAATCAGAGGTAAGACAATATGCCTTTGTTTGATAGTGGTGGTGTGCACACTGTTGATCCTTATTGGAAATCTATGTGGGAGACAAGAAATTTCCAATCCAACCATAGGAAAGGCACACTAATGAAGAACACACTATTTGAAGAGTCGCGAAGCCATTTCATAAAGAAAAGTGGGGAATCGCTGAACAAAACCACGACCGAGAGACTACACATGGGGTTTGTAATGTTGAACTGAAGTCGTTGGATTGGGAACAATTGACATGTTGAAGCCATGGAAATCATATTGCAGGGTCAGCGATGCATTGGTTTGACTTATTGGCAGCATGAGGGATCCATACAAAGTGGACGTGAAACTGTTGTGGAGTGTATTACAGGGTGAAGATATCATCAATAAAGACCACAGGAGTCATGCCATTGAATTGATTTTTCTTTTTTTCTTTTTTTTCTCTAAAATTGTAAAATTTATGAAAATGATTAATGGTTTTCAATTTCAGGCAGCAAAGACTTCAAGGTAAACATGCTAAAAACAGGGCTTTGACTGAGATTTTAAGCTATTTTTTTATCAATCTGGGCTAGGTGACTAGGATAGGATCCATGTCGGGACAATTCCGGAGATGCCCATGTGGTCAGTTTCTTCATTGGATGCCTGTAACCTGCTAAACCTTGAAATGAGTTGCGGAATCAGGCCACATTCCGCAGCTAAGTTGCAAAATCTTATTAAAACAAGATACAATGTTTTGAGGACCACTATAAACCATAACCAGTCAATCTTGGTCAGCTGAATCTATCAAAGTAGTTGGGTTTTTATTTTCTCTCTCTTTTTTTTTGAATCAAATGAAATGATGAATTTTATTTTGTCCCCTTTTTCTCTCTCTCTTTTTTCTTTTTTTAACATAACAATTCTTTTTCTGATCCTCTAGATCACACAATATGCAGGAGGAGAGCATACTCAAGAAATTTTTTATTTTTTTTTACATAACAATCCTTTTTCTGATCCTTCAGATCACACAAAGTGCAGGAGGAGAGCATACTCAAGAATTATTAAAAAAAAATTCTAGATATAAGAAATAAGGTCTCCTAATTACACTTCCCCAGCAACGGCACCAAAAATGCTTAGTCAATTCAACGTCTTAAATTGCTCTACATAAATTATCAATCCGGGTATCGTAAACTAATGAAGTGTGGTGCACCATATGTGCTTAGTTAACCTTTTTCTTACTTCGTTGTTTTATAGATTTTGTTTTGTTTTGGGGTTTTGTTTTTGTTGGTTTCCTAAAGTGTCTAATGCAAATAGAAATCCTATTCTAAGGTCTTAAGAATACTTTTAAAGGTCAAGTATGGGTAGATATTTCAAGACAAGGTTTATGTCCCTAACGGTAACTTCCAAAACTTAGCACTTCAAAAGATCTCAAAACATGCTATTGATCAAATCAGTACTTGAACAAAAGTGTAAATATGCAACTACTTAAATCAAAGAAAAGATGAAGTACTGATCATGAAATCACTGTCTCTACTACTTGTTTAAATACAGAAATAAAAGTTAAGCTATTGTACTCAAACAAATCAAAAACTGCAAACTAATAAAAGTAAAATCAAATCACATCATTCATAGTTCGATTCCTCGCCAGTTAGTCTAGCTATGGTTTTCAGAGATAATCGTTAATGATATAAGCAATCTGATATCTAATTGCAGAAAAGTAAAACTAAAATCAAATCACAACATTCATAATCTGATTCCTTGCCGGTTAGTCTAGCTATGGCTTTCGGAGATAATTGTCAATGATATGACCAATCTGATATCTAATTGCAGAAAAGTAAAACTAAAATCAAATCAAAACATTCATAATCTGATTCCTCGCCAGTTAGTCTAGCTATGGCTTTTGGAGATAATCATCAATGATATGAGCAATCTGATATCTAATTGCAGAAAAATAAAACTAAAATCAAATCACAACATTCATAATCCGATTCCTCGCCAGTTAGTCTAGCTATGGCTTTTAGAGATAATCGTCAATGACATGAGCAGTCCGATATCTAATTGCAGAAAAGTAAAGCTAAAATCAAACCACAACATTCATAATCTGATTCCTCGCCAGTTAGTCTAGCTATGGCTTTCAGAGATAATTTTCAATGACATGAGCAATCTAATATCTAATTGCAGAGAAGTAAAACTAAAATTGATCCAGGTGGATGTTGGTGGCCACCCACCTATCCCATTTGGACCCCCATAATTGTCTCTTTCAGTTTTTATGTTTCCTTAATTATAGCACAGTTTACTATTTTTAGTAGTTTTTCGGGTCCTAAACTTTCGGAACCGTTTTGAGGCCCTAAATGATGTTTTTTTGGGAAATCCACCGCCAGTGATTTCCTTTTCTTCTCCGTCGTAGTCCTCGGAGACATCTTTCCAACGGGCTATCATGCGCGTCAAATGGAGATAGTACGACCAATTCGCGACCCCGGGAAGTTGATGTACCAACTTACCCAAAAGCGGGGCCCACAATTTGGTGTTTCATCTTCTAGGGTTAGGTTTTGGAATGTGAAGGGTTTTCCGTTGTTTCTCAACAATAAATAGGCCCTCGAGCCTCATTGTAACACATTTTTTGGAGAACAGTTCAGAGGCATGTAGCCGACACATCTCTTCTCAGAGATAAGCTACCATCGCCCTAGCTGGGTTATTTCCATTTCTATTTGTAAGCATATTTCAGTATTTTATAGTAATGAAATGAAGTATTATTTCCACTGCATATTTGTCTTTATGGTTATCTCTGTATTTATTTCGTTCATGTTTAAATTCGGAGCAAAAATCAAATCACAACATTCATAATCCGATTCCTCACCAGTTAGTCTAGCTATGGCTTTTGGATATAATCGTCAATGATATGAGGAATTTGATATCTAAACTAACTGATAAAACAATTAAATAAGACTGAAATCAAAGCATAACTGAAATTGAAAAGTTAAAAAAACAAAGTCAGCTAAGAGGCAAATCTCATGTCACTATTTGATGCAAAAACATGTAAAGAAAAACTAATCTACAATCAACCGGTTGAACACACTTCCATGAATTAAAATTGCATGAATGGAAAATCTAATGTATCAAACTTGAAAGCAATCAAATGACATAATGAAATCAAAGAAAAATTACAAAATGAAATATACTCTACCTTACATTCTGATATGCTCCATGACATCTACTTCACATCTCCTTACATGTTGAGAACATCAAAGCTTTATTCAAATTCTTCAAAATTACAAAGTACAACAAAGCTCTCCAAAGCTTTCAAAAGCCATCAAGGAAGAACTACAAAGTCCAAGCTAATCTAAGCTCTAAACTCTAATCTCCAAAACTAGCAAATAAAGGAGAGAGATCTCCTATTTATATAAAAAGATGAAAAGCCATATCATTAATGAGAGTCCATGAATCTCTCCCTCTACCTCTAGAGTCCTAATCAAAATAGGAACTGATAAGACACATTTCTTCTTAGAGTTTCAATACAATTAGGAGATGTGACACATATCCTCATGATCCCATGATTCTTTCCACTCAAATTCGAATTTGGCCTTAGAGTGCCATATAAGGGTCTTCTAGAAGCCTCCTTTCAACCTACAGATGTCAACAATCTCAACCCACTTGTTAGGTATAAGCATATGCACATTATTTTCTAATTTTTAACCACAAATTCACTTAAAAAGGCTAAGAATTAATAAAGTTTGGGAAAACATAAATGTGGTCCAATGATAATGAAAGTGGGATGAATGTAGTGACATAGTAGTGAAATGGAGGTGAAATGGAGGTGATATAATGGACATAATAGTGAAAGTGTAATGGAAATGAATGACATTTTCAAGACCCAACACCACCCATTTGGTAAAATAGTCAATAATAACAATGATATGGTTATGTCCTTGGGTTGACGGTGGGTTACATTGCATAAAGTCAACTCCCCACCAGGAAAAAGGTATAATGATAATTATCGGATGTAACAAGGCAGGATGAGAATGCATACTACGAGAAGATATTTGACATGGTTGGCACTTTTGGATCGTTGTAATACAATCTTTAAAAATTGAAGGCCAAAAGTAACTTGCATGTAATATTTTCTAGGTGCTGGCAAGCCCAGATAAATGACTACCACACACCCCTATATGGCAATCATTGAAGACATGTTCGACTTCGGTATGATTAATACACCATCGTAAGTTAGTTTCAACACCATGATAGTAAAGAGTATCATCGATAATGATATAGTATCGAGATTGATGGCATATACACCTATGGCCATCATGAGACTGCTCGGGCTGAAAACATTGTGTTTTGAGATAGAGAAGAATGTATCCATACCAAGGATCAGAAGAAGTAATGAGGAACAAGGGTTCATCAGGTAAAGGATCCATGACTACAACTTCCTTAGCTTTAGGCAACTAAACAAGAAGCTCAATGAATGATAGTGATTTTTTATATTTGGTAATAGTGAACTCCCAATCAAAATCTTGAAGGACAATGATCAACTTAGAGTATTTTCACCCAATGATTAGGTTGTTAAGGATGTGTTTCATGGGTTTGGAGTCAGTAATAACCATAATATTTCATGGTAAAATGTAATGCCTCAAGCGTTTCAAAATAATGACTACAACGAAGGGAAAATTCTCAACATGGGAATAAGGAAGCTCAGGACCAATCAAGCCTTTTCTAAGATAATAAATAGGATGTTCATTGCACATGTCATCCTCTTGTTTGAGAACCATTACTAAGGAAGACTATAATTCAGTGAGGTATAAAATAAAATCTTGGTTGTAGGAGATTTTAGTAAAGGTGTGAAACACAAAGCCTATTTGAGATCTTCAAATGAACTTTGGGCTTGATCATCCTAGATGAAAGTTACTCCTTTCTTCAAGAAGTGCATTTAGCCGTGGGACATATCGGCATAATTGGCAATGAAACTTCATAAAAAAGTGGCTTTTCCCTAGAGTTTTTGAAGCTGGTGACCAGTATTAGGGGGAGGAAGATTGATAATCGCCTCGAACCTTGAGGGATTAACATAGATCTCTTCTTGGGAAATGATGAAACTTGATAATCACCTACATCATATGAAAAAAATGCATTTAAGTGGGTTGAGCCATATTTTGTAAAAATGACATCGAAGAAACAACTCTCGAAGCTGGTACAGATGATCCCAACGAAGAAAAGACCAAGTGGTAAGGTCACCAAGGTACACTTCAACAATGCCTTTAATATCATGAAATGCATAAGACATGGCCAGCTAAAATGTGGAACCAACGTTTTTGATACCAAAGGGTAGTTTACAATTTGCAAATTTACCCCACAGATAGATAAAATCAGTCTTGTGCTTGTCTTCTAGTTTAATTTCTATCTGGTTATAGAAAGAGAAGCCATCCATAAAGGAACATATAGCATCATTGGCACAGGCATCTAGAATATGGTCAATAAAAGGGGTAGGATAATTATCCTTGGGACAATCTAGATTTAGGTTAGAGTAATGAACAGAAACTCGAATTGTTCCTTACTTTTTATTAGCTGGAACGAGATTAGAGATCCATTCTATCAAAGGTATAGGATAGATAAAATCATGATCAAGAATCTTTTTAACTTCAACTTTAATGATGGTTTCCTTATGTGGGTTAGCTATCTGAATTTTGTTTTGAACAGACTTAGCTCCAGGATAGGTTTTTATTTTGTGTTGGACAATTCATTGATCAATGTGAGGAATTTCATCATAAGAACATGCGAACAAATTGCATAATTCCTTGAAAAGGGTGGTGAATGTGTCAATTTAGGAAGGAGTATAAGCAAGCCCAATCAATATATTTTCCATGACACATGGCTTCATGGAAATATTAATACAAATAGTTGCATAAATATTCACGAATTTCCTTTCAGAAGAAATGGAAAAAAATAATTAGAAGTTTGGGGAAATATGGGCATTTATAAATGATGGGCCTCTAAATTAGACATAAATTAAGGCCCGTGCCTCTAATTTAAAACATAAATTAAGGCCTATGACCATCCTTCAACACAAGATACTATGGAATTATGGCGCAAATTGTGGAACTCCAGTGATTGAGAAAATCTAGGAATGTGTTCCACTAATCAAGG
Organism: Pinus tabuliformis; assembly: GCA_031772625.1. NCBI lineage: Eukaryota > Viridiplantae > Streptophyta > Pinopsida > Pinales > Pinaceae > Pinus > Pinus tabuliformis. Next base: position 1,666,528,049 of record CM062819.1, on the reverse strand, counting down.
GAGAAGATCCAACAATCAAGGTAGAAGATCCACTAATCAAGGGATTTCAGTGGGGAAATATTCCTCCATCCATGGGGAATGATTCTTAATAATTTTTTATAAGTACCAAGTCGAATTTTCCTCTAGGGGATGATTGAGAAAATCTAGGAATGTGTTCCCTGCCATTTAATGCAAATTCATAGTATTGGGGACTAGATCCACTAATCAAGGGATTTTGGTGGGGAAAGCTTCCTCCATTCATGGGGAATGATTCCTAATCATTTTGTATAATTACAAAGTCGAATTTTCCTCTAGGGGGAGATTTTCATTAGTGTTATTGTGGAGAGAGCTTTAATTTTTGCAGCTCCATTGTATTTTCTTGTAAGGATGTAATTGTATTCATGAAAATAATGAAGATTGGTGTCATGTTCAGCTTCTAAATCTTGTTCTTCTCCATAGGTCTCTAAGTTTCCTTTGGCTTGGCCATCACAGGAACCTCAGAACCCTTTTGTATCATTTTCTTTCCTTCTTTTCATTGCTTATTCACATGCATCTCTAGTTTTTATTTCTTTCTATTTCTCCATTTAGAATTAATGATTTCTTGTTGTAGGATTGAGTTAAATGGTTAATGTAAGTTATTTTTCAGGATCACAAGAACTATTTCATCCTTGGAAAATATTTGGAAGTTCGTAGTAATCATTGAGTTGCTTGGATTAGTCTTCTTATTCCCAAATCTAGATTGTTGTACCTCCATTTTAGCAAAGAACAATAAATTTCTTCTATTTTTTAGAGAATTCTAACAAGCTTCAATTGAATTGATTCCACTTTCATTAGATGAAAAAAATTCTAGTTCATAACAAAAATTACCCCATCGCATTTTCACTTGATTTGGTTAGCCGTTTTTTAGATTTACTAGCTCACTAGTTCTCGAATTCTAATTTTTTTACTATTAATGTTTTATAATTTTTTTGCATTGGTTAACAAAGGTCATTTTGCATGATTCCAATTGGAATAGGGACCTAAGAAATCCTAGATAATAAAAAAATTAGTCTGATCCAATGTTTATTTGATTTTCTTGGTCATTAAACCTTCACGAATTTCATCATTTCATAAGGAAAATTCTCCAACCTTTTTGAGCAAATCCATCCATGTCCCAACTTTGGTTTTGAGTTATGAGTGATCCTAGGAATTTTCTCACTCCATTCCACCCATCACACACCTTTCCTAAGCCTCCCATCACCTCCAACACCTAACATTCTTCTCTCGGTTGTATCTTATAGGTTCACTGTAATTCCTACAGGATCATCCTGTAGGTTTCTAGTACATCCTGTAGGTTTTCCCGAAATGGCCGTTTTGAGGCCCAATTGAGAGAAAACCTCTAGGAAGTCACCAAAAGCCTCCCAAGGGTCTCCCACACCATCCAACCATCTCCTAACCCTTCCATACAACCTCCAACATCCTTAATCCACCTTCCACATCGCCAAAGGAAATTAGTTTGTATACTTGATTTTGCATGAAAAAACAAAAAGTCAAAAAAAATATTTATTCCAGTCCCCTTACTTGCACGTTAGTGATGTTTGATGATTCTTTCTCCCATGCTTAGATAGTACCATTTTCTTCATGATAATTTAACATTATTGCAAAGCATAGTTTCTTGGTAGTTAATTACGAAATGGTGTGATTTAGAATTGAATTTTGTCTCTCTCCTTGTACTTTATTTCTTGCAATAGGTTAAGGTTCCATTTCAAACATTTCATTGTTTGTAATTAGTTTAGGATTTGACTTCACTACATGCACTCCATTACATCGTGACAGCGAAGGAAGGACACATTGTATGTTGCACATATAGTGTAGATACCTCTTAAGTTTGTATGAACCCCGGGGTATAAGTAAAGTTGGTAGCCTTGGTAGTTGCAGCATTCTTGTTGAAATATTGAGGCTCATCAGCAGAGGATGTCGTGGTTTGATGAGATCCATCGAAATCCTCTTAATGGATGAGAAAATAAGAATGATTATTGAGATATCCCCAAGGACGATAAGAAATTGAAATAACTTCTTGAATAACATCATTAGACAGTAATGGGAAGTCGAGAAAGTCATAGGCAGAAGGATGTTGAATGGCCTAGGAAGGGAAAAAGAAGGCATCAAGTGGCACCGACATGGCATCATAAGACTCATCAAATGAGGAAGCTAGTTGGATAGTGTGGTAAGCAATTTCTACTAGAATTAAAGGAATAGACATGCCATATTGATCAATCTCATATTCAATAGAAACCACTAAAGGATCTTCAAGAAGCTGGGGTCCACAGGTGCATGAAAGGATCATATGGAAGTGAGTAGTGGTAAGAGTAGGAGCGTGGGGCAGAAGGAGTTGAGGAAAATCTTCAATAAGAGTGGAAATTTTAAAGAGTTCAGTTCTAACACTCTCAAATTGACCAGTGTGATCTCCCAATAGTAGGATGGAATTTCGTACGATGGAAACCTAAGCTGATGGATTGCAATAGTCATGAAAGAAAAGTAAGAGGAACACATATGACATGACTATGGTCATCGCATAAAACCAACTACAACCAAGGAGTATGTTGTAACCTAATGAGGTGTTGAAAACTGCGACATCAACATATACAATTTTCCCTACTAAGTCAATGGAGAAATTTGGAAGAACCCATTTAGGTATGAAATTGAGACCTTAGAGGGCTTGGAGGGTGGTGTTGGACATGGTAAGCATCGGTAAACCAAGAGCTTTCCATCATGATACTGACATAACACATGTGGAAGTGCCCTCATACGCCAAGGTGTGATGAATATTCCTATGGAAGATGCGCATGATAATCTAGAAAGAAATCTATTGGGAAAGGCAAGGAGCATCCTTGTTGACAAAAAGGCCATGATACTAGAGTCGCACAGCTTGACTCCAATGGTAGACAAAAAGACTTTTTTCTACTAAGGACGTCTTTGCAAGATCTCCAAGGTAGACATGGCACAAGGAGCCTGGGCAAGATCTTCAATAATATTGTAATGTTGAGCAACCCTAGTAGAAGGATTGTGTGTCATCTTACAAAGAACACCCCTCAGGGGGCGATATATAGGTTCCTTAGAGAGAGAAATTGACTTAGGTACATCATAGGATTTAGCTCACATAGTCACATTTATGTATTCCTTGCACATAAAGAGATGTGAAAAATGGGGGGGATGAGAAGATGACCCCTCATTAGCCCCTTACATAGGTATAGGAGGTTGAACAACCATCTGTTGTTGAGATTGTGCAGGGAATGGAGGAGTCAAAATAGCAGGTTGTTGAGAATATGGCGAGGAAAGGAGCCTATCGACTTCATCCATTCGAGGGCATGCATGAGTGAGGTGGTCGCCATTACAATAAGGGAAGTTGAATTTACGATGACATTCACTGGTGCCCCCATGATTTAGAGGGTTGGTTTTTTATTCCCGAGCATTTTGGTTCTTTTGTTTATTTCTCTTATTAATGTATTTTACCATGAGATTGTTGGTTGTTCTTCGGTTGAGTGGAATTGACCATTAGAACATCGATGGAATTCTTAAGAGACGGTGATTTAGTAAAGTTAGACACTCTTGTTGGGGCTTGATATGTTACAATTAATTTCCCATATTGGGTAGAAAGTCGGCTAATGGAATCGGAAATAGACCCAATCACAGCATTGACATGTGGGTCAGGAAGAGGTTTGGGAGGGTCAATAGAAGGTTGCATTAGGTAACACTTCATAAAGCATACCCAACTATGAATATATAATATCCAACTATTGGGAAGCTAGAATTGCTTTTCCCTCTGTAACAACTCCATACATAGACACATCCTTGGCAATCTGAGGTCAGAGAGAATGAATGAACCATTTTCGTAATATTTCATCTAGTAATTTGTTTCTTACTCTCCCCGTGTGAGGACACCACTCATGAATGTGATTAGAAATTAACATGGAATAATCTTCTTTGAAGTTAGAGAAGAGGTCAGAGTCGATATCATATTGAGTAGGAAACTAGAAGTGTGTCAATAAGGTTCAAGCGAGGGAGTAAAGGTCACCATAGGATGTACTATCTAACTCCATAACCACTTTGTGGCATAACCAGTTAACATATGTTGGAACAAGAAAATTTTAGTAGCATCTTCACCAAAGAATTAGATCACCATAAGTGATAGGTGGTAATATGAGTGGATGGATTCTCCCTATGTTTTCCTTCAAACTTTGGAATATCATAGAAATTCCACAACCATGGGTAGCCACCAAGGATCATGATAGATGGGGCCATTATTCAACTTTTCCAAGTCGAGTAAATCAAGAGAGGATAGGAATGGATTATGGAGTCGAATAAATGGATCAAAGGAAGTAGAATCCCTTTACCAAGCTTGTGTTCCCTCCATGTAAGGAGTAGAATGATGCATTTGTTGGTTAAAGAAAGGGTTCACCCCGACATATGACTGTTGTGGGCTAGAATGACTGGTAAATGGATGTTGTCCCCAAGGGTATGTACCTCTAGATGTAAAATCACTCCCAAAAGCATGGTTTATTATGGGGCTATACCTAAGAGTAAAATACGAACCACTCTACTGAATAAGACTGACATAAGGAGAATAACCCATGTGAGAGACGACACTGGAAGCAGGGTTGCCCCCAGGTAAACTAGCCCCTCCAAGAAAAGCACTAGTAGGTGGTACCCCTCCAAAGAGGAAATGGTACCATGCTTGTGATATACTAGATGCAATGTTTCCCCTAAGATAACCAGGAACGATTGATGTCATCCCCCACATATTTCCAGAAGTAACCATGCCTAAGTGAGGAACAAGAATAATGGGTTAAGCAAAGAAAGGAGAAATGAATCTTGACACTACTAGTTGACTAGGATGAGGCACCATGGTCGACATACGAGATGGTGTGGGCATGGAAACATTCAAGAAATTTGCAGGAGCTACAGATGAGACTAGTGGAATTCCCTAAGAAGAATAGAGAGGTGGGGATGAAGGAGTAGGCATAGTCGCACTAAGAGGTGGTAATGATGACATGGTAGTCGACACTGTCGATGTGGAAGGTAAGGAATTCTTAGACTCCACCATTGGATTGATAACGGAAAAATGTACATAATTGTGTGATGGTGTAGAACCATCAGGGCTAAAATATAACCACTCAGGTCCTAATGGATCGATCAAAGGTGGGTTGGCAGGAGAAGTAGAATTATCCGCAAAAGTCTAAAAAAAAATCATATCAATACCAGAGGAACCAGGTATAGGATCCAAGACTATGTGTTTGTCTAAATCTTCAGCTATGCTAGGAACTCTCCATGTAGGAGTAGTAACTCTGCCTTGTTTAGGAGGAAAATCATGAAGACGACATGACTGTTGTTGAGAAAATTCATCTAGGATGATAAATTATATATTAAAGATGATTACTTTAATGGAAACACCCTAAGGAAAAAGCTGCTGACTCAGACCAAACAACACACACTAGAAATGTCCTAGAAGATGTTGGAAATAATATTGAGAGGGGGGGGGGTGAATCAGTATTAGCAAGTCAATAATATTTCATTTCCATAACCATATTTATATACCCTACTTCAGTTAATGAAACTTGCGTGTATATGCAACTATGTTTAAGGCAACTAGCATATACCTTGCAAACTTATAACTTAGTTAATTCATCATATGTTGATCTTTAATATGTGCATCAGAACCATATAATCAGTAACCAAGTGTAGTAAAAACAGAAAAAACAATTACACATATGAACACAAGATATAAGTTGGAAACCCAATGTGGGTGAAAACCACCTGCTGCAATCGTCTCTATCTTCTTTTAATAAGAAACTTCTTTTTACAAATTTTGTACTGGTGCAATCTTATAATAGTACGCAAGGTTCTACCTGCAGAAGGCTACAACCTTCTCTCATTCTCTAGCCTCTCCTAGAAGGGAGATACAACCCCCTAGCTCTTGCACTAGCTGATGTGTTTACTAATATGTAGGTGCTGGCGTACAGAAGGCTAAAACCTTCTCTTTTCTTCCAGGGACCATGTTTCATAAATTTTCAAATTGTATCCATAAATAACATCAATCAAACATCAAATTTATCTACATCAACCAATCCCCTTTGCACCAACCAAAACTGAATCAATCAATCACTTCTCAAAATGTTGTAACCAGAATAGAGTAATAGTAACCAGAACCCAAGCCAAAACCCTAAACACTACAATAACAAATAGAAGTATACAAAGCATATTTTATGAGGTATATGCTACTTCAATGTGTCGAACCTGCATACATACGTTGTTTTCTCAAGGCAAACCTGCGTATAGATCTGAAAGTCAAATTTAAGATTATACGTTGTTTTGATATGCATAACCAGTGTGTATACACGCCTTTGTTAAAGTGAACCTGCGTACAGATCTGTAAATGATGATTTAAACTTTACAAAAATTCCAGACATTAGTTATACGTAGATCATCATATTTACATATTACAACATGCACCAATTATTCAGATAATAGATCACAAACCACACAAAGATACTTCTCTTCAAGCCTTAAGATCTTGACCCATCATTAGATCTTATCCTTCGTCAAGCACTAAGGTTCATCCTTGATTCAAATCCAGCTATGCACCATAACCCAATAACCTGTATTCTAGATCTTTCTCTTCATTAGATATTCAATGCTTGAGTGCCCTTACCTAATGGTCTTCTCCTCCTTTTATAGTCTTAGGCCTTACTTAATACCATGGACCAAAACCACTTAGAACCAATAACTTGGACCAAATACTTGGACCAAATACTTGGGGTCAACACTTCAGACAAGATACCTTGGACCAATACCATGGTTCAGAATACCATGGACCAAATACCACGAACCAAAACTAAGTTTTCCAACATGTATGTGCCTTTCCTTCCATGAAAGTGCGTGTGTATGCTATACGTGCCTTTTGGTCTACAAACACGTGTGTACACATGGCTTGGCCAATGAGGAACCTGCGTATACCTCTCTTTCTTCATTCTAAGAATCTGAACTGTGATCTGTCATCTAAGTGAGTTGGCATTAGCGACAACACCTATGTCATAGTGCTAAAACTATGTCATAATGCCAACAATCTCCCCCCTTGGACTTGATGGCAACCCCAAGCCACTCTCCCCCTTTTTCATCAAGGGCAAAGGGTTATGCTCCCCCTGAGTACATGTTGAATTCTTAGATATGATGAAGTGTGCTTATTGAACTCCATGCTCAAGTCCATGCTCCCCCTGAATATAAGAAAGGTTTACAAAAAGATTTTCTAAAAGAAGAACATGACTCTATACATACATCATAAATGACCTTCCTATCACCAACGAATCATACATCCATCTCCCAACCAAGCGGGGATATAGAAATTTGACTCATCCACCCAACCAAGTGGGGATATACCAATTGATTATACATGTTAAAATACAAACATTACATCCCATGCATAGTGGGGTAACAAAATAGGTCATGAAATAGGTCATTTCATGACCTTGACATTAAAAGTTATATATGACATATAGACCAAATATCTAAAACAAAACCATGATAGTTATTAGCAACTATCATCAGCAGCATCTGTCAATCACCATCTAGACTAGCAACCATGATCTCCCCCTGAACCTGTTCTACTTGAATAAAAAACAACTGTGAATTTGTACCAAGATCTTCTAAGATAATTCCAAAAATACATTATTAGAAGTATATGCTCCCCATGAACCTGTGCCAGATGATCACTGTCAGACTCATATTAGACTCCTTTCACCCTAAGTCTGGCCCACTGTTTTTTCTTCAAACCAACATATACATGACTGTATCCATAACAACTTATGTATGTACGTGGATACGCTTCACGAAACTCCCGTATAACCACTTTTCTCTGAAATAGATAAGTTTCAATAGCAAGATGATGCATCAACTACTCCCAGCTTCTGTCTGAGGTATTTAAATGTCTCTCTAGGCAGTGGTTTGGTGAATATATCAGTAACCTGTTCTTTGGAGGGAACATACTCCAATTTGACCTTTTGTTCAAGAACTTGTTCATGTAGAAAATGATATTTGATGGGTATGTGCTTGGTCTTTGAATGCATGACTGGATTCTTTGAAATATTGATTGCACTTGTATTATCACATAGAATGGGGATGGGTGGAGTACATGTGATCTAAATGTCTTGAAATATTTGCATCATCCAAAGGAGTTGTGTGCAGCAAGATGCAGCAGCCACATATTCTGCTTTAGTTGTAGATAATGCAATTTAACTTTGTTTCTTGCTGAACCAAGACACTAATCTAGAACCGATATAGAATGCACCACCACTAGTGCTTTTTCTGTCATCAATGCTTCCTACCCAATCTGCATCTGTATATGCATGAAGCGTAAGATCTGTATCTCTAGGATACCATAAACCAAAATTCTGTGTTCCTTGAAGATATTTGAAAATCCTTTTGACTGCCTAAAGGTGTGATTCCTTTGGATTGGCTTGAAATCTTCAAACTATTCCCACTGCATGCATGATGTCTGGTTCGGTACCTATTAGATAAAGTATATTGCCAATCATGGATCTGTAGGTTGGTTGATGTATTGCTGTTGATTCATCATTTGAGCTGAGACTGCATCCTGTTACCATAGGGTTACATCTTGGTTTAGAATCTTCCATGCAGTATTTTTTCAAGATCTGCTTGAGATATTTGGTTTGTGACAAAAAAATACCATCTTTATTTTGTTGAACTTGTAGACCAAGAAAATATGTGAGCTCACCAAGCAGGGACATTTCAAATTCTTGTTGCATTACCAAAGCAAAGTTTTGACTCATGGCTTCTTCATTGCTACCAGAAATGATATCATCAACATACACAAGTATTAGCTATTTATTATTGTCAATCTTTGTATATAGATTCCTATTAGCTGATCATTTTGGAAAACCTTGTTGCTGGAGGTATTTGTCAAGACGGTAATACCAGGCCTTTAGAGCTTTTTTTAGACCATAAAGATCCTTTCTGAGTCTTGTTGTAGCCCCAAAAATCGTGTCTACAAAAAGGGGGATACCCACCCTATCTGGACCTTGGTTGGCAGCTCCTTTTCCGTTTCGTATAGCAGGTCCAATCGCGAATATGAGACCGGTTTCCCAATTTAAGTGTGTGTGTGAGAAAGATTGATATTTCTGATCTAACAGTTTCTAAATGGAATACTTCTACTTTAAATCTAATCTAATAATAAGGAAATTATATTCTAATAAGCAGAAATATCTAAATCTACACTAACCCGCGGTGTAATCTTTCTTCTATGCGATCTAAATAATTTAAAATAACTACTGGTAATAAAGATCATTCAACTATTATGAGAAACGAATTCAATAAAGATGAACCACTTCGTATAAAAAGTTAGACAAAACAGTTTTGAAAAACATATCGCATAATAAGCTATTCATACACTAATAAATAGCTAACACCGTACAAAAGTGCCAAATGATAACTCAGGCATTCACACATCAATATATAAATAATTGAACATGGAAATCACTCTAACACAAGGTAGAAATAGTTAAGAGATAGAAATACCATTTATAACTAGTCCTACTCATGAGCTTCAAGCGATAACGATTTATCTCTTCTTGATCAAATATCTACTAAGAGTACAAAAGTGCAACATCAGTAGCAGCTATCAAATGCAAACATCAATAAATCCTGCTCCATTCATTCATCAAAACCTCCTCAGAGGGTACAAAAGTGCATGTTCTGGGGATAAGTTTTTGATAAATTTCAGGACCCCTCTCTAAATGAATGAGAGGAGTTTAAATACTACTAACTAAATCTAAAAATAAATTATTACAAAAATATAGGATGCGGTTTAAATGACCGTCCTCTTTTCAGGAAAATAAAACAAAATTAAAATTGAAATTGAATCTAAAATTAAACTACTTATGTATTTGGTCCTTGAAATTGCATGCATGCAGCATCTATTTGAGAAGAGACAGCTAGCCGACTTCCGATTTTAGCTGAGCTGAGAAAACAAAATCGATGAGAGTTGGCACCATATTTTCAGCCGAATTGATGTTGCACTTAAGAGTTATCCACTAGCTATGTGGCTTTACCAAGTATGCCCAGTGATAATCCCAGCTTAACTTGGTTAACCCTTGGATTGCTTCTGCCTTTTCTTCTGTCTTCTGCTTCCAATTTGTCTCTAGTTGCTGTGCATTAGGTAAATAGCCTGGAGTTGTCTCTGCAATCAAATTTTCCCTGTGCAAATTTTCATTTACACAATCAATAATACTGCTTGCTACCGTGGTTGCTCCTTCTGCTGCTTGCTCTACTTCTCTGATTTGCTTGTCCCATTTGTTAAAGAGCATTTCTTTGTGATTTTCATTAGTTCTTGGTTCACCTACTCCTTTTCCCTCGTCTCTTTCTTGCCAAGCCAAATATTCAGCCACCTGCTTATCAATTAAATCATAGTCACTTCGTAAATCTACCACTTGATTAGTGGTTTTATCACTTATTTCACAATAATAGCTCCACTGCGATATCTTTTGGCCCAATGCTTCCTGCTACTGTAGTAATTGTTCATTCAAGGAAATGGACTCTATGATAAATTCTGTAAGTTTAAGATTGTCTTTGTGCATCTCCTGTAAATCTTGTAACTACTTTCCTTTCTCATCCAAACTTTTCTGATATCCTATCTGCATTTGTTGGAAGTCTTGTTGTAACCTCTCAAGTTGTTTCTGTGCTTCATTGTTGGCGTTGGCTTGTTGCAACTGTTGTTTCAAAGCTTGTATCTGGTCTTCCTTTTCTTTTAGCAATTGTTGTACCTCATATGCTTTATCAATAGTTGCAGATGCATATGCTCCTGCGATCTGAGATAGTTTGGTGAGATTCTCAGTGGGATTGCTAGTGCGATCTTGCCACAGGACATCTAATTGTTCTATGTCTTGAGGGGGCATGTTTTCCAATTTCCTTTTCTTCCTCTATCTTCTTACTACTGCTTTGTGCTATGGGCTATAAAATGCATCAAGAGGAGGAATTTCTTCTATTTTGAGCATAAGCTCAGAGGATGGGGCAATGGGGATATGCTCCATATCTGAGACATTGCTAACTGTTCTTGTGACTACTTCTTTTGTTACCTGTGCATTGCTCACAGGTGTTTTTATGGTTTTCCCTTCAAGATTGATCAAGTCATTGAAGGTTTCCCATTCTTAATCTAGTTCGGTTGTGACTGGCGATGGTTGAATGATGAGAGGGGGAGGATCTCTTTGTGGAGAGGTAAAAACCTGTTGCTATAGAAGTTCCGTTTACTGGGCAGTATCTTTCACTGACCCTTCGCTCTTATCTTGTTCATTTTTGGATCTTTTATAATGTTCAGATGTTTCTTTTCCAGACTTGGATTTAGATCCATTTGTGCTTCAACTTCCACTAATACTAACACTTGGATTTGGTTCCCTTGCGGGTTCTAAGCGTAGTTTCTCCAAAGGAATGCTAGCTAACCTTCTTTCCTTGTATATTTTGAACTTTTGAAATTCTTCTGGAGAGAATTACAATTGGGCTGCATGCAAAATTTCTTCAAGTGTGCTTTTCTGTTGGAATATATCATTGAATAAATCCTTTTCTCCAGAGAACACCTTTATCTTGACTGCAGTAGTGAAATTCTTGGCAACATCATGAGGGTCAAATGGTCTTCCTGAAAATTTGAATAATTGTAGACATGTTATATTATTTACTTCTGTGAATGTGTGGCCTACATCAAATAGCGAGAAGGCCCCACAGGCTACAATAAACTGTGGCCATATAGCCTTCTTTTTGTCTTTCAAATCTTTAGTCAGACCGCCTTCTCCACAGGTTTGGTAAGCAATTTCTTGAGCCAAGAGTTTATGAGGGACATACAAAGGTAGGACATGAGGGGAAGTAGAACTTCCAAATACCCTGACATAATTAAACAATTCCTCCCCGAACCATCTTGTGACAGGGAGGATGTCTACCTCTGCTTCAGGAGAGCATCTTGGAGTGTCTTTATCATACAACATTCTGTACAAGGGCAGCATAATTCCATGACAAATCTGGTAGAAGTATGGAGTGAACTTAGAGTCCCACAATTCTTTATGATAGACATGAATAGGTAAGGGGTCTTGAGTTTTCCACTTCCAATCCATTATAGGAAACTTAGAAACATAACATATCTCATCCATTACATACACCGATAGCAAAAAGGGAGGATAGATTCTCTGAAAGACAGTTCTTTTAGATCGGTAACTTACAATGGCCGTTACTAGATTTTCAGAGAATATTTTGGCCCAATCTACAATAGTGGCATTTGTGGAGGCATCCAATAACAGTAGCCATTCAGATGAAAATTTATTGATATCTGGCATTCCAAACAATCTACAGAGCATGGCAGCAGCAAAGAATATAGGGAGGTGAGAGAACCAATACTGTAGATACCATGTTTATCTTTCTTCAGCGGTTCATCCCTCCTATACCAGTCTTTGGTGGTTTCTGCCAGGTCGTAATTTTCTTTTGCAAATTTCTCCATAAACTGCTTGTTATAAGTTGCTTGTGGCTCTGGTAAATCATACATCAGCCTTAAATCTTGTGTAGTGAATGATTTGATAAGTCCCTGACCCTGAGTTTTAAACTGTTTGTTTCTGATATCTGCGCTGTCCAGTATCTACTTCACCATGTCCATGTATGGGAGAATTTTGGGCCTTGCTGCTATCCGGTGTAAGAATGAACAGGCTAACTCTGTGATGGATGCCTCAGATGAACTGTTTGAGCCCATGGTAGCAGCAACTTCCATTACTCTTGGATTCTCCTCTTCGAGCAGATTATACATGCCTTCCCATGTAGCAATTCCTGCGTCGCTGTTACAGGCCATGTCTATATACAAGGGTGCCATTTCCTTTTCTTCAAAGCTCAGGGCTTTACTTTTCTTTCCCATTTTATCCTGTGTATTGCTTTGTATTGGCCTCTATTCTCCATTCCTACAATTCACAAGTGAAGTGAAAATGAATGACAAGGAAGGGTGATGGGAAAGTTTTAAATGCCGCAGACACATTAAATATACCACCTTACGTGAGATGATTTTTTCGATAAGCACAAACCCATATTCCATTAATAACTGGCAACTAATTCATTTACTAGCATTAAAGCACATAACCAGGTGTCAGCTTATGGAAAATACTTTTCTTGAATAAGGTGCCCGAAAGATCTGTGATGGAGCGATTTTGCGATTTGCTTCGCAATATCGCAGATCGCACCATCGCGAAATGATAACATCGCAAAATCGTAACATCGCAAACTTGGTCGCTTGTAATATCGCATTATTGCATTGTCGCTGTATCGTGAGATCGCAATATCGTAGATCACAGAAACATTATATATGATAAACTTTGTTAACTTGTTTTCGGCGAAATGCGATCTGCGATCGGCGTCATCGCATATCGGCAAATTAAAGTGTTTTGTTTTAAATTGTGCTGTATGCAATGTGATATTTCATTATCGCACATCGCAATCTCGCAATGTTTAAAATTCAGCTCGTAAGCAGGTATCCCGTTATCTTTTTGCGATGCGATATTCCTAACGAAAGATTTGCATCTTACCTGATCATAAAACTTAGATTTTTGGATTTTTCAAGGGGGCTTCCTATGTTTATGATGGTAATTTTATTCGAAAAAGGAAATTTAAACAATAATTTGATTTTTTAAATTTTTTGCTAAGGGTCCCCACTTATTTAGTATTAGGAATTATACTAAATAAGAAGGGGGGTTGTTGTTGGCCACAACAATTGGCGATTCACTTGGAAGAACCACTTATCTCTACTGCTTTTCGAATTTTCAAAACTTCCAAAACAGAAAATTTTCCATAAAGTTAAACTTTATTATAGAATGATAAAGTACATTATACTTTAACCTGTCAATGACATTTTGTTTCAACTATTTTCAACTTTGATTATTTGCTACCTCAAGTTAGTCCTTGTATTTAAATCAGTCATTACTTGGCTTGTAAAGATAAAACAAAGTCTTCTCTGTAAACCAGTTTTAAATATGCTCATTTGTCATAGGTAGAGCCTCTGCTGCCAACAGGTGCTTATAGCCTCGACAAGGTTACCTGTTACCCAGCAATGATCCTGTATCCTACTTAAATAAACCTACAATTCCCAAAGAAGAATCCACATCCACACTTTCTGCTTTCATTTTCTTTTAACTCTTAAAGAGCAATGTCTTGGTTTGGTAGCCAATTCATGACATAGTCATTCACTGATTTATAACTTTGTTGAACAAGCTGGCTCATGATGAGACCCCTTGTCTTTTGATTTTAACAATCTCGAGTCATTGCCCTGTTGTGGTATGCAGTATTGGCAAAGTCAGCAAGTTATAACATCTATGATCATGATACGCCGGCTCGTGATGGGACCTCTCACTCTTTAAGATAAAATGTATCCTTGGATTGTTCCTCTGAAAGTAGTGATTTCCTTAGTAGGGAGGAAGTCATTGTTTCCTTAAGATAGCTCTAGACGACAATAATAGAGTTTTTGGAAATAGTTGTTCCATAGAGAATCTTTATTTTGTTATTGATACCTTTCATTGCACTGATATAAAACAATTTCCCACTAAAGGTTGCTTTCATTAAATTTTATGAAGTTGAAACTAGTATCATATCTAAGCTAGAGTTTTTAACTGTATCTTTCAATAATAAAGATCAATTTTCCAAAATATTTGCTATTTATACAAGTGAAAGATCAAAATTTGAAAGAGAATGGGTGTATTTTTCGTAAATGCCTATTGTAACCATTCATAACTGGTTTTATTATGAAAAGAAAAACAACTACTTACAAAATAGAAGAATCATCTTCTATGGAAAATATTTCTTGAGTATCTGACCATTAAAAGGTAGAGAATCTCTTTTTCCTATTAAATCTTGTAACATGAAGGTAGATGGACCTATGAATTCTATGATCTGAAAATGACCAAGCCACATTCTTTGAAATTTTGTATGTTTTCCCTTTTCCTCATAAGCCTTGTCCCATTTTAAAACTAAATCTCCCTTTTGAAAATATTTTCTCGTTGTTCTTCTAACTTGATTATTTCCATTTGTCTTAGCTGTAAGGAGGAAGTTGGTACTTCATCAATGTACTGAACTAAGGACAAAGAGGGGATTGCCAGATGTGTTGGAAGAACCACTTCTTTCCCATAAACTAAATTAAAGGGAGAAGTTCCGATAGAGCCTTTCTGCGTTATTCAATCTGCCTATAAAGTGCATATTAAAGACTTATGCCAATTTTTATGATTTTGGTCAATGGTTCACTTAATGATTCTAATTAAGTTCTTATTTGTAGATTCAACTAACCCATTCCCTTTTGGATAATAATTGGCCGAGCATTTAAGCTTGAAACCCCTTTTGAGTGCAAATTCAGTCATTGCATTTCCAGAAAAGTAAGATGCATTATCAAACATTAAAGCGGAAGGCAATCCAAACCTGGTGATTATGAACTGATCTATGAATTCAATGATGTTTTCAGCATTAGCCGTCTTGAGTGGAACTGCTTCTACCCATTTAGTAAAGTAATCTGTCATTGTAAGGATGTATCTATGCTGTTTAGAGGAGTGAGGAATGATCTCACCTATTATGTCCAATCCCCACTGATCAAAAGGCTGTTCGATTAATTGGCTGCAGTGGCAAGGATGGTTTCTCTTGTCTCCCAGCAGCAGTTTGACAGACTTGGCATTTCCTTACGTAGTTGTGTGCGTCTTTGGATAATGTGGGCCAGTAATAGCCTGCGCATAAAATCTTATGAGCAGTTGCATCTCCAGCGTAGTGTCTGCCTGCTGGCCCATTATGGAGTCCCTGCAAGACTTTTTCAGCTTCAGCTTTCTCAAGACATCTAAGGAGAACGGAATCATAATTTATTCGAAAAAGAATGTCATTCACAAGTTGATATTGTTTGGCTTTTAACCTCTTGGCTCTTTTCTTGGTGTGATCAAGGTTTGAAGGGGCATATCCATTCTTTAGATAATAAATAATATCAACATATAATGGCTCAGCATCGTTTAGGCTTACCTCATACACTTGTACCTCTTCAGATGGATTTTCGGGCATTAGCGATGCTCCTGCCAGCATTTTGCAAAAGCCTTGACCTTTTACAATATTTGCTGGTTTGATTTCTACGTTGTATTCTGGTAAGGCAGTAACCCAATTTGCCCTTTTCTCACCCACATCCTTCTGTACTAGAAGATTTCTTACTATTGGAAACGGTACTATGATATTGGTATGTGTTTTGAGTAGAAAAGGTCTGACATATTTAATTTCTTTAAAAACAGCATAAGCTTGTTTCTCCACATCTGAATAATTTAATTCAGCACTTTGTAAATTGGAACTGAAAAAAGAAATTGGGGCTTCCACCTTTTCTTGATTTGCTTGAGTGAGTATCACAGCATATGATCTATCTGAGGCAAATGTATACAAAATAAAAGGATCAAAAAAATTTGCAGTTGCTAAAAATGGAGCATTGATAATTGCTTGTTTGATCAGATTGAATGCCTCATGTTCATCTTGGCCCCATTTAAAGTTTGTGTTCTTTTTAATTATAGCTTGTAAAGGAGATACGATTCTTGAAAAATATGGTACAAATTTGTTTACAAAGTTAACCTGGCCAAGGAAAGATTGCATGGCTTTCTTGTTGTGAGGTAGGGGAACTGCGAAAATTTCCTTGATTATGTCAGGATCAATGTGAATTCCAGATTTTGACACTATGAATCCTAGAAGCTTTCCTTCACTTAATGCGAAAAAGGATTTCTTCGGGTTAAGCGAAATCCCATACCTTAAACAATGTTGGAAGATTTGTTTTAAATCCCTGAGATAGTTGTTTCATTTCTTGGAATAAACAGTAATATCATCCAAATAGATTACCACTGACTGATTAACTAACCCTTTGAATGCAATGTCCATGGCTCTCTGAAATGTGGCACCCACATTTATCAAACCAAATGGCATCTTTTGATATGCGTATGTGCCCCACTTAGTTCTGAATGTCGTTTTTAATTGGTCGTTGGGATGTACCAGCACTTGGTTGTATCCAGAGAATCCATCCAAGAATGACATTAATTCTGAGCCCGCAACTACCTGTAGTATTTGTTCCATGGGAGGTAAAGGAAAATTATCCTTTTGGCAGGCCTTGTTAAGGTTTCAAAATTCAATGTAGATTCTGATATCTCCATTTTTCTTTCTAACAGGTACCATATTGGAGACCCATTTAGAATGTCTAATGAGAAAGATTATTTTGGCTTTCAATAACTTGTTGAGTTTAGTTTTGATTTGATTCTCTAAATTTGGATGGATCTTTCTCAACTTTTGTTGGACACGTTTTTCATTATCAATCATTTGGATAGTATGTTGGATGATGGAGGTGTCGTATGTTTTGAGTTCATCGTAATTCCAAGAAAAGAGACTTTTGTATTTTTTCAAGAGACGAATATATGCTAATTTTTCTTCAAGGGCTAGGCCAAGACCTAGGTTGATATTCTCAAATTTTGCATCAGTTCCTAGATTTACTAATTCATAATTCAAAGTTGAACTTTGGAGTTTTGAATTGGTAGATCTTTTGAATCGATCTTTCAAATCATAAAGGTCTTCTAATTTGAGTACTAATTTAGGTATAACATTGTTAGTACTATCCTATTGAAATTGTTGATCATGTTGGTCTTCGTTAATTATTTGATTGGTGTAGGATCCTTTAGATGTAAGAAAAGTTATGATATCAGGATCATCATTGAATATCCTCCAATTGGTAATGTTATCAGGAATAGATGGTCTAAAAATTAACTCAATTGAAAATCGGTCAGGGCTAAAGTCTTCTGAAGGAATGAGCTTGGATGCTACGTTGGCTAAGAGGTCTGCGCTAGCATTCTGGAGTCTAGGAATTGATGAAATGTTAAATGCTATAAAATGTTCAGTCAGATCTTGAACTAAAGATTGGTAATGCTTTAAATGACCTGATAAAAAGTGTATAGTATTACGTACCTGTCTAATTACAATTTCAGAATCTCCAAAAACTTGCAGGTACTTGACATCTAATCCGATTGCTTTGTACAAGCCTTGGACTAGAGCTTTGTATTCTGCGGTATTGTTGGTGCACTCAAATTCGAGTCTGCAAGTTAGCATGATTATATCTCCCTCTGGGATTACTAACACGCATCCTACTCCTGCTCCTTCGTTAGACTTAGAACCATCAAAAAATAGTTTCGAAAAGAAAGATTTATTTACAGGACTATCTATAAAATTAATTCATTTAGAACTATTTGTTTGAGAAAAAATTTCTACTTGAGATAAAACAGAATGTTCTAAGTAAGGTGAAGTGTGACCCTTAAAATTTCCTAAGAAAGAATCTACTGAATAGTTGCCAATGATGTTAGAATTATATGCTACCGATTCGTTTTCCCCCTCAAGTTCTGTTATATGTATTTCTGATGTCGTTCGTGCTCAACTTTTATTTGGTTTGGTTTACCATTATAAGGTAGCCACATATGTGACCAGTCAGTTGCAAAGTATCCATGAAGTTTTTCGGACCAGTCTCTACTAAGAATTAAGCCATAAAATTCAGGAATATTAGCAACTAAAATGTCGATAACTTGGCATACCTTGGGGTTGGATGACAACCTTATGGTAACCTGATTTAATTCGCCAATCACCTCGACTTGTGATCAATCTAATTAGACTATGCGTATAGAAGATTTTTGTGGTTGAATGTTCAATTTTGCGCAAATTGATCTTGGTAAAATATTCGATGAAGCTCCAAAATCCACTAAGCAATTATGCACGTTTTTATTGAAAATTTCATACGTAAGGAGAAATGGGGGAGTATGCAATCTCGATCTTCCTCCAATTAATGTGATATCATTTGGATCAACTTTATTCATCGCATTAGTTGAAGGTCTTCCCATATCATGGGAAGCTTGAGAGATTACAGCAACTGGTAAAGGTGCAACTGGCACAGCATGTAATTCTTTCAAAAGTACTTTATGCTGGTGTTTTAACTTTCTCAATTCAAAAAGAGTAATATTAGCCCTAGTCTTTTTCATGTCTTCTATGATATTATACTCCATTTCATCCGAAATGATTCGCGTTTTAGATGGAGTAGATGTGTCTGTTTGGACTCGGCTGGTTTGAGTCGCTTTAGGTGATGTTTTCTTGGCTACGACTTTATCCTTAGACATTGAGCTTGCGCTCTTTGGCTTAGGTGTAGGTTGAGGAGGATCAAGCTGATTTTTGCTTCGAGTACTAACCGGGAATGCCTTTTTATCTTCTTCATTTGGGAGGATGAAATCCCACATACCCTGTATCTCTACAACTTCTTCTTCATCAGTATGTTCTTCAGTAGCATTTTCCTCTTCTTCTTCTTCTGATTCAACATTTGAAATAGCATTAGGGTGTTTGGAATCAGTTGAAGGATTTCTTTTAAAAGGCCTATATGGATTTCTGAAGAAGTTTCTACCACTTGTTTCTTGATGTCACCCATTTCATTAGACATGGTCTTCAAAACTTTTTGTAATCCTTCTACATCAAATGGATGTTTGGGTTGTTTTTTCTTGGGATCTTCTTTGAAAGACACCATCTTAGACTTTCGTTCTTCTATTGCGTTTTTCTTTTCTAGGGTTGTAATACGTTTCTCTACTGCAATCGCTTTTTTCATATTTTCAACTAAGGTTTTTTTGTTAGCCCTATCAACAAAGATTGTTAAGTTTGATGGTAAAGCAGTAATGTACCATTCACTTTTCACTTCTTCACAAGGCTGAGAAGCAGTAGGAATTTTGTTTAAAATTTTATTGAAACGTAAATTGAAATCTTTGATAGGTTCTCTTGACCCGGCTCTAAGGTTAGACATGTCATTGATCAGTGTCACTGTAGACCTATCATCACCAAACTTGGTCAGAAATTGTTCTTGGAAGATGTCCCAACTAGCTATAGATCCAGAAGGTAACGACAAATACCATGATCCGGCTGTTCCTTGCAAAGTATAAGGGAAAAGTCAAACAACAACATCCTCATTAACAGCTCCATTGAGATTTATAGATAACATAAAGTTATTTATATTCTCTTCCGCTAGCATGCCTACCTCAGGGTTAAACTTAGGCAGCCATTTTTCAGGATGGGCCTGTAACTGACTCAAGAGTGCAGGCATTAAGACTTCCCCTGTGTTATTCCATGGAGATTGGGCCATAGCTAAACTACTAACAGAGCAAAGAGTAGAAGATGATCCCTGTGGTTGAGAAGATGAGGATATTATGACTCCAGATGGTTGAGAAGGAGTTGAGGAAATTGTAATAGGCTGATGGATGATGATCTGAAGTGGAGGAGTGGATGGTTGACTTCACGATGAAGAGGTTGAGATGGATGATGATGATGAAAGAGACTCACTATAGGATCCTTTAGGAGACTTCCTTGCTCTCTTCCTAGTAGGTAGAGGTAATTCGGTTGGCTGAACACCAAACTTTTCACTCTTTCACCTGGTAAGAGGATGAGCAGGGTTATATTGTGAAGTCACGTTGCCTTGAGATTTATCAGACTTTTTGAGGAGATATTGAAAATCATTGAAGTTTGTGAATCAAAGATTCAACTTCAGGAGGTTCAATAGTAGATTGTTCTGAAATATCAGGGTTTGTAGCAGCGGTTGTTTCTCCAGCGACTTCTAACTCTGGATTTAAGGTTTCTGAATGCAATGGAGAAGTCGGAGGAGATGGTGAGGGTGATTTACTCTCAGAATGGTATTTAGATTTGGATTTTCTTGCCATTCACAGTTCGGGGCCCTCCTTCTAGCACCAAAAATGTTGAAGGCCTAAAAATCGGGTCTACAACAAGGGGGATACCCACCCGATCCGGACCTTGGTTGGTAGCTCCTTTTCCGTTTGGTATAGCAGGTTCAACTGGGGATATGGGACGGGTTTCCCAATTTAAGTGCGTGTATGAGAAATATTGATATTTTTGATCTAGCAGTTTCTAAATGGAATACTTCTATTTTAATTCTAATCTAATAATAAGGAAATTATATTCTAATAAGCAGAAATATCTAAATCTACACTAACCAGCTGTGTAATCTTTCTTCTATGCGATCTAAAATAATTTCAAATAACAGTTGGTAATAAAGATCATTCAACTGTTATGATAAAAGAATTCAATAAAGATGAACCACTTCATATAAAAAGTTAGACGAA
Organism: Pinus tabuliformis; assembly: GCA_031772625.1. Lineage (NCBI taxonomy): Eukaryota > Viridiplantae > Streptophyta > Pinopsida > Pinales > Pinaceae > Pinus > Pinus tabuliformis. Next base: position 1,666,506,873 of record CM062819.1, on the reverse strand, counting down.
ACAGTTGTGAAAAACATATCGCATAATAAGCTATTCATACACTAAGCATAAATAAATAGCTATCACCGTACAAAAGTGCCAAATGATAACTCAGGCATTCATACATCAATATATAAATAACTGAACATGGAAATCACTCTAACACAAGGCAGAAATAGTTAAGAGATAGAAATACCATTTATAACTAGTCCTACTCATGAGCTTCTAGCAATAACGATTTATCTCTTCTTGATCAAATATCTACTAAGAGTACAAAAGTGCAACATCAGTAGTAGATATAAAATGCAAACGTCAATAAATCCTGTTCCATTCATTCATCAAAACCTCCTCAGAGGGTACAGAAGTGCATGTTCTGGGGATAAGTTTTTGATAAATTTCAGGACCCCTCTCTAAATGCATGAGAGGGGTTTAAATACTACTAACTAAATCTAAAAATAAATTATTACAAAAATATAGGATGCGGTTTAAATGACCGTCCTATTTTCAGGAAAATAAAACAAAATTAAAACTAAAATTGAATCTAAAATTAAACTACTTCTATATTTGGTCCTTGAAATCGCATGCATGTAGCATTTCTTTGAGATGAGACGGCTGGCCGACTTCCGATTTTAGCTGAGCTGAGAAACCAAAATCGACGAGAGTTGGCACCATCTTTTCGGCCGAATTGATGATGCAATTAAGAGTCATCCACTGGCTATGTCGCTTTACCAAGTATGCCCAGTAATAATCACAGTTTAACTTGGTTAACCCTTGGATTGCTTCTACCATTTCTTTTGCCTTCTGCTTCCAATTTGTCTCTAGTTGCTATGCGTTATGTAAATAGCCTGGAGTTGCCTCTGCGATCAAATTTACCCTGCGCAAATTTTTATTTGCACAATCAATAATACTGCTTGCTGCCGTGGCTGCTTCTTTTGTTGCTTGCTCTTCTTCTCTGATTTGCTCGTCCCATTTGTTAAAGAGCATTTCTTTGTGGTTTTCATTAATTATTGTTGCACCTTCTCTTTTTCCCTCGTCTGTTTCTTTCCAAGCCAAATATTCAGTCACCCGTTTACCAATTAAATCATAGTCAATTCGTAAATCTACCACTTGATTAGTGGTTTTATCACTTATTTCACAATAATAGCTCCACTGCGATATCTTTTGGCCGAACGCTTCCTGCACTGTAATAATTGTTCATTCAAGGAAATGGACTATGTGATAAATTCTGTAAGTTTAGGATTGTCCTAGTGCATCTCTTGTAAATCCTGTAACTGCTTTCCTTTCTCATCCAAACTTTTCTGATATCCTATCTACATTTGTTGGAAGTCTTGCTGTAACCTCTCAAGTTGTTTCTGTGCTTCATTGTTGGCGTTGGCTTGTTGCAACTGTTGTTGCAAAGCTTGTATCTGGTCTTCCTTTTATTTTAGCAATTGTTGTACCTCATATGCTTTATCAGTAGTTGCAGAGGCATATGCTCCTGCAATCTGAGATAGTTTGGTGAGATTCTAAGTGGGATTGCTAGTGGGAACTTGCCACAAGACATCTAATTGTTTTGCGTCTTGAGGGGGCACATTTTCCAATTTCCTTTTCGTCCTGTGTCTTCTTACTACTGCTTTGTGTTGAGGGCTATAAAATACATCAAGAGGAGGAATTTCTTCTATTTTGAGCATAAGGTTAGAGGATGGGGAAATGGGGATATGCTCCATATCTGAGACATTGCTAACTGTTCTTGTGACTACTTCTTTTGTTACTTGTGCATCGCTCACATGTGTTTTTATGGTGTTCCCTTTCTAGATTGATCAAGTCGTTGAAGGTTTCCCATTCTTTATCTAGTTTGGTTGTGACTGAAGGTGGTTGAATGATGATAGGGGGAGGATCTCTTTGTGGAGAGGTAAAAACCTATTTCTGTAGAAGTTTTGTTGACTGGGCAGTATCTTTTACCGACCCGTCGCCCTTATCCTGTTCATTTCTAGATATTTTAGAATGTTCATATGTTTCTTTTCCAGACTTGGATTCAGATCCGTTTGTGCTTGAACTTCCACTAATACTAACACTTGGAGTTGGTTCCCTTGTGGGTTCTAAGCATAGTTTCTCCAAAGGAATGCTGGCTAACCTTCCTTCCCTGTATATTTTGGACTTTTGAAATTCTTCTGGAGAGAATTGCAATTGGGCTACATGCAGAATTTCTTCAAGTGTGCTTTTCTGTTGGAATATATCATCAAATAAATCCTTTTCTCTAGAGAACACCTTTATCTTGACTGCAGTAGTGAAATTCTTGGCAACATCATGAGGGTCAAATGGTCTTCCTGAAAATTCGAATAATTGTAGACATGTTATATTATTTACTTCTGTGAATGCGTGGCCTACATCGAATAGCGAAAAGGTCCCACAGGCTATAGGAAACTGTGGCCATATAGCCTTCTTTTTGTCTTTCAAATCTTTAGTCAGACTGCCTTCTCCACAGGTTTGGTAAGCAATTTCTCGAGCCAAGAGTTTATCAATAACATACAAAGGTAGGACATGAGGGGAAGCAGAACTTCCAAATACCCTGACATAAGTAAACAATTCCTCCCTGAACCATCTTGCGACAGGGAGGATGTCTACCTTTGCTTCAGGAGAGCATCTCGGAGCGTCTTTATCATACAACATTATGTACAAGGGTAGCATAATTCCATGAAAAATCTGGTAGAAATATGTAGTGAACTTAGAGTCCCACAATTCTCTACGATAGACATGAATAGGTAAGGGGTATTGAGTTGTCCACTTCCAATCCATTACAGGACACTTAGAAACATAACATATCGCTTCCATTACATATGCCGATAGGTAAAAAGGAGGATAGATTCTCGGAGAGACAGTTCTTTTAGATTGGTAACTTACAATGCCTGTGACTAGATTTTCAGATAAGATTTTGGCCCAATCTACAGTAGTGCCATTTGTGGCGGCATCCAATAACGGTAGCCATTCAGATGAAAATTTGTTGATATCTGACATTCCAAACAATCTACAGAGTATGGCAACAGTAAAGCAATATGGGGAGGTGAGAGAACCAGTACTGTACATACCGTGTTTATCTTTCTTCGGCGGTTCATCCCTCCTAGACCAGTCTTTGGTGGTTTCTGCCAGGTCATAATTTTCTTTTGCAAATTTCTCCATAAACTGCTTGTTATAAGTTTCCCGTGGCTCTGGTAAATGATACATGAGCCTTAAATCCTGTGTAGCGAATGAGCCGATAAGTCCCTGACCCTGAGTTTTAAACTGTCTATTTCTGATATCTGCACTATCAAGTATCCGCTTCACCATGTCTGTGTATGGGAGAATTGTGGGCCTTGCTGCTATCCTTTATAAGAATGAGTAGGCTAACTCTGTGATGGATGTCTCAGATGACCTGTTTGTGCCCGCTGTAGCAGCAACTTCCATTACTCTTGGATTCTCCTCTTCAAGCAGATTATACATGCCTTCCCACATAGGAATTCCCGTGTCTCTGTTATAGGCCGTGTTTTTATACAAGGGCGCCATTTCCTTTTCTTCAGAACTCGGGGCTTTGCTTTTCTTTCCCATTTTATCCTGCGTATTGCTTTGTATTGGTCTCTGTTCTCTGTTCCTGCAATTCACAAGTGAAGTGAAAATGAATGACAAGGAAGGGTGATGGGAAAGTTTTAAATGCTACAGACACATCAAATATACCACCTTATGTGAGATGATTTTTTTGATAAGCACGAACCCATATTCCATTAATAACTGACAACTAATTCATTTATTAGCATTAAAGTGCATAACCAGGTGTCAGTTTATGGAAAATACTTTTCTTGAATAACGTGCCCGAAAGATCTGTGATGGAGCAATTTTGCGATTTGCTTCGCAATATCGCAGATCACAACATCGCGAAATGATAACATCACAAAATCGTAACATCGCAAAGTTGGTCGCTCGTGATATCGCATTATTGCATTGTCGCTATATCGCGAGATTGCAATATCACAATATCGCAGATCGCAGAAACGTTATATATGATAAACTTTGTTAACTTGTTTTCTGCAAAATGCGATTTGCGATTGGTGTCATCGCATATTGGCAAATTAAAGTGTTTCGTTGTAAATTGTGCTGTATGCGATGCGATATTTCATTATCTCAGATCACAATCTTGCAATGTTTAAAATTCAGCTCAGAAGGAGGTACTCCGTTATCTTTTTGCGATGCGATATTCCTAACGAAAGATTTGTGTCTTACCTTATCATAAAACTTAGATTTTTGGATTTTTCAAGGGGGCTTCCTATGTTTATGATGGTAATTTTATTCAAAAAATGAAAGCTAAACACTAATTTGATTTTTAAAATTTTTTTCTAATGGTCCCCACTTATTTAGTATTAGGAATTATACTAAATAAGAAGGGGGGTTGCTGCTAGCCACAACAATTGGCGATTCACTTGGAAGAACCAGTTATCTCTACTGCTTTTTGAATTTTCAAAAGTTCCAAAACAGAAAACTTTCTAGAAAGTTAAACTTTCTTATAGAAAGATAAAGTACATTATACTTTAAGCTGTTAATGACAATTTGTTTCAACTATTTTCAACTTTGATTATTTGCTGCCTCAAGCTAGTCCTTGTATTTACATCAGTCATTACTTGGCTTGTAAAGATAAAACAAAGTCTTATCTGTAAACCAATTTTAAATATGCTCATTTGTCGTAGGTAGAGCCTCTACTGCCAGTAGGCGTTTATAGCCTCGACAGGGTTCCCTGTTACCCAGCAATGATCATGTATCCTAATTAAAGAAACCTACAATTCCAAAAGAAGAATCCACATCCACACTTTCAACTTTCAGTGTCTTTTAATTCTTAAAGAGCAATGTCTTGGTTTGGTATCCAATTCATGACACAGTCATTCACTGATTTATAACTTTGTTGAACAAGCTGGCTCGTGATGAGACCCCTTGTCTTTTGATTTTAAAAATCTTGAGTAATTGCCCTATTGTGGTATGTAGTATTGGAAAAGTTAGCAAGTTATAACATCTATGATCATGATAAGCCGGCTCTTGATGAGACCTCTCACTCTTTAAGATAAAATGTATCCTTGGATTGTTCCTCTGAAAGTTGTGATTTCCTTAGTAGGGAGGAAGTCATTGTTTCCTTAAGATAGCTCTAGATGACAATAATAGAGTTTTTGGAAATCGTTGTTCTACAGAGAATCTTTATTTTGTTATTGATACCTTTCATTGCACTGATATAAAACAATTACTCACTAAAGGTTGTTTTCATCAAATTTTATGAAGTTGAAACTAGTATCATATCTAAGCTAGAGTTTTTAACTGTATCTTTCAATAATAAAGATCAATTTTCCAAAAGATTTTGTATTTATACAAGCGAAAGATCAAAATTTGAAAGAGAATTGGTGTCTTTTTCGTAAATGCCTATTGTAACCATTCATAACTAGTTTTATTATGAAAAGAAAAGCAACTACTCTACAAAACAGAAGAATCATCTTCTATGGAAAATATTTCTTGAGTATCTGACCATTAACAGGTAGAGAATCTCTTTTTCCTGTTAAATCTTGTAAGACGAAGGTAGATGGACCTATGACTTCTACGATCTGAAAAGGACCAAGCCACATTCTTTGAAATTTTGTATGTTTTCCCTTTTCCTCATGAGCCTTGTCCCATTTTAAAACTAAATCTCCCATCTGAAAATATTTTCTGGATATCGTATTGGAATCAAAAGAGGCCTTTACCAATGCTTGATGATGAGCGTGAGTAATCTTAGCCCGTTCTCGTTGTTCTTCTAACCTGATTATTTCCATTTGTCTTAGATGTAAGGAGGAAGTTGTTACTTCATCAATGTACTGAACTAAGGATAAAGAGGGGATTTCCAGATGTGTTAGAAGAACCACTTCTTTCCCATAAACTAAATTAAAGGGATAAGTGTCGATAGAGGCTTTCTGCATTATTCAATCTTCCCATAAAGCATATATTAAAGACTTATGCCAATTTTTATGATTTTGGTCAATGGTTCGCTTAATGATTCTAATTAAGTTCTTATTTGTAGATTCAGCTAACCCATTCCCTTGTGGATAATAATTGGCCGAGTATTTAAGCTTGAAACCCCTTTTGAGTGCAAATTCAGTGATTTCATTTCCAGAAAAATATGATGCATTATCAAACACTAAAGCAGAAGGAAATCCAAACATAGTGATTATGAACTGATCTATGAATTCAATGAATGTTTTCAGTGTTAGACGTCTTGAGTGGAACTGCTTCTACCCATTTAGTAAAGTAATCTATCGCTGTAAGGATGTATCTATGTTGTTTAGAGGAGTGAGGAATGATCTCACCTATTATGTCTAATCCCCACTGATTGAAAGGTTGTTCGATAATAACTAGTTGCAGTGGCAAGGATGGTTTTTCTTGTCTCCCAGCAGCGGTTTGACAGACTTGGCATTTCCTTACGTAGTTGTGTGCGTCTTTGAATAATGTGGGCCAGTAATAGCCTACGCGTAAGATCTTATGAGTAGTTGTGTCTCCAGCGTAGTGTCTGCCTGCTGGCCCATCATGGAGTTCTGCAAGACTTTTTTAGCTTCAGCTTTCTCAAGACATGTAAGGAGAACAGAATCATAATTTATTCTAAAAATAACGTCATTCACGAGTTAATATTGTTTGGCTTTTAACCTCAGGGCTCTTTTCCTGGTATGATCGAGGTTTGAAGGGGCATATCCAGTATTCAGATAATAAATAATATCAGCATATAATGACTCAACATCGTTTAGGCTTACCTCGTACACTTGTACCTCTTCAGATGGATTTTCGGGCATTAGCAATGCTCCTACCAACATTTTGCAAAAGCCTTGACCTTTTACAATATTTGCTGGTTTGATTTCTACGTCGTATTCTTGTAAGGAAGTAACCCAATTAGCCCTTTTCTCACCCACATCTTTCTATACTATAAGATTTCTTACCGTTGGAAACGGTACTATGATCTTGGTATGTGTTTTGAGTAAAAAAGGTCTGAAATATTTAATTGCTTTAAAAACAGCATAAGCTTGTTTATCCACATCTGAATAATTTAATTCAACACCTTGTAAGTTGGAACTGAAAAAAGCAATTGGGGTTGCCACCTTTTCTAGATTTGCTTAAGTGAGTATCGCTGCATATGATCTATCTGAGGCAAATGTATACAAAATAAAAGGATCGAAAAAATTTGGAGTTGCTAAAGATGGAGCATTGATAATTGCTTGTTTGATCAAAATGAATGTCTCATGTTCATCTTGGCCCCATTTAAAGTTTGCATTCTTTTTAATCATAGCTTGTAAAGGAGATACGATTCTCGAAAACTCTAGCACAAATCTCTTTACAAAGTTAATCTGGCCAAGGAAAGGCTGCATGGATTTCTTGTTGTGAGGTAGGGGAATTGCGGAAATTTCCTTGATTCTGTCAGGATCGATGTGAATTCCAGATTTTGACACTATGAATCCTAGAATATTTCCTTCACTTAATGTGAAAAAAGATTTCTTCGGGTTAAGCTAAATCCCATACCTTGAACAACGTTGGAAGATTTGTTTTAAATCCCTGAGATGGTTGTTTCATTTCTTGGAATAAATAGTGATATCATCAAAATAGATTACCACTGACTTATTAACTAACCCTTTGAATGCAATGTCCATGGCTCTCTGAAATGTGGCACCCGTGTTTATCAAACCAAATGGCATCTTTTGATATGCGTATGTGCCCCGCTTAGTTCTAAATGTCGTTTTTAATTGATCGTCGAGATGTACCAGCACTTGGTTGTATCCTAAGAATCCATCCAAGAATGACATTAATTTTGAGCCGACAATTGCATGTAGTATTTGTTCCATGGGAGGTAAAGGAAAATTATCCTTTTGGCAGGCCTTGTTAAGGTTTCGAAAGTCAATGCAGATTCTGATATCTCCATTTTTCTTTCTAATAGGTACCATATTAGAGACCCATTTAGAATGTCTAACAGGAAATATTATTTTGGCTTTCAATAACTTGTTGAGTTCAGTTTCGATCTGAATTTCTTAATTTGGATGGATCTTTCTCAGCTTTTGTTCGATAGGTTTTTCATGATCAATCACTGGGATAGTATGTTGGATGATGAAGGTGTCGTATGTTTTGAGTTCATCATAATTCGAGGCAAAGACACTTTTGTATTGTTTCAAGAGACGGATATATGCTAATTTCTTTTTAGGGGCTAGGCCAAGACCTAGGTTGATATTCTAGGGTTTCGCATCAGTTCCTAGATTTACTAATTCATAATTCAAAGTTGAACTTTGGAGTTTAGAATTGGTAGATCTTTTGAATCGATCTTTCAAATCATAAAGGTCTTCTAATTTGACTACTGAATTAGGTATAGCATTGTTAGTACTATCATGTTGCAATTGTTGGTCATGTTGGTCTTCGTCAATTATTTGATTGGTGTAGGATCCTTCAGATGTGAGAAACCTCACGATATCAGGATCGTCATTGAAAATGCTCCAATTGGTAATGTTATCAGGAATAGATAGTCTAAAAATTAACTCAATTGAAAATTGGTCAGGGCTAAAGTCTTCTGAAGGAATGAGCTTGGATGCTACGTTGGCTAAGAGGTCTGTGCTAGCATTCTGGAGTCTACAAATTGATGAAATATTAAATGCTATAAAATGTTCAGTCAGATCTTGAACTAAATATTGGTAATTCTTTAGATGACCTGATAAATAGTGTATAGTATTACGTACCTCTCTAATTACAATTTCAGAATCTCCAAAAACTTTCAGGTATTTGATGTCTAATATGATTGCTTTGTACAAGCCTTGGACTAGAGCTTCGTATTCTACGGTATTGTTGGTGCACTCAAATTCGAGTCTGCAAGTTAGCATGATTTTATCTCCCTCTGGGCTTACTAACACGCATCCTGCTCCTACTCCTTCGTTAGACTTAGAACCATCAAAAAATAGTTTCCAAAACAAAGATTTATTTATAGGACTATCTATAAAATTAATGCATTTAGAACTATATGTTTGAGAAAAAATTTCTACTTGAGATAAAACAGAATGTTGTAAGTAAGGTGAAGTGTGAGCATTAAAATTTCCTAAGAAAGAATCTACTGAATAGTTTCCAATGATGTTAGAATTATATGCTACTGGTTCGTTTTCTCCCTCAAGTTCTGTTACTAGTATTACTGATGTCGTTCGCGCTCAAATATTATTTGGTTTGGTTTACCATTATAAGGCAGCCACATATGTGACCAGTCAGTTGCAAAGTATCCATGAAGTTTTTTTGAGCAGTCTCTGCTAAGAATTAAGCCATAAAATTCAAGAATATCAGCAACTAAAATGTCGATAACTTGGCATACCTTTGGGTTGGATGACAGCCTTATGGTAACCTGATTTAATTCGCCAATCACCTCGACTTGTGATCGATCTAATTGGACTATGCGTACAACAGATTTCTGTGGTTGAACGTTCAATTTTGTGCAAATTGATCTTGGTAAAATATTCGATGAAGCTCCAAAATCCACTAAGCAATTATGCACGTTTTTATTGAAAATTTCATAAGTAAGGATAAATGGGGGAGTATGCGATCTCGATCTTCCTCCAATTAATGCGATATCATTTGGATCAACTTTATTCATCGCATTAGTTAGAGGTCTTCCCGTATCATGGGAAGCTTGAGAGATTATAGGAGCTGGTAAAGGTGCAACTGGCACAACATGTAATTCTTTCAAAAGTACTTTCTGCTGGTGTTTTAACTTGCTCAATTCAAAAAGATTAATATTAGCCGTATTCTTTTTCATGTCTTGTATGATATTATACTCCATTTCATCTGAAATGATTAGCGTTTTAGATGGAGTAGATGAGTCTGTTTGGACTGGGCCGGTTTGAGTCGCTTTAGGTGATGTTTTCTTGGCTACGACTTTATCCTTATACATTGAGCTTGCACTGTTTGGTTTAGGTGTAGGTTGTGGAGGATCAAGCTAATTTTTGCTGCGAGTACTAACCGGGCATGCTTCTTGATCTTCTTTATTTTGGAGGATGAAATCCCACATACCTTGTAACTCTACAACTTCTTCTTCATCGTATGTTCTTCGGTAGAATTTTCCTCTTCTTCTTCTTCTGATTCAGCATTTGAAATAGCGTTAGGGGCTTTGGAATCAGTTGAACAATTTCTTTTAAAAGACCTATATGGATTTTTAGAAGAAGTTTCTACCACTTCTTTCTTGATGTCGACCATTTCGTTAGACATGGTCTTCAAAACTTTTTGTTATCCTTCTAAATCAAATGGATCTTTGGGTTGTTTTTTCTTGGGATCTTCTTTGAAAGACACCTTCTTAGACTTTCGTTCTTCTATCGCGTTTTTCTTCTCTAGGGCCGTAATACATTTCTCTACTCCTATCGCTTCTTTCATATTTTCAACTAAGGTTGTTTTGTTAGCCCTAGCAACAAAGATTGCTAAGTTTGATGGTAAAGCAGTAATGTACCATTCACTTCGCACTTCTTCACTAGGCTAAGAAGCAGTAGGAATTTTGTTTAAAATTTTATTGAGATGTAAACTGAAATCTTTGATAGGTTCTCTTGACTCGGCTCTAAGGTTAGACAAGTCATTTATCAATGTCGCTATAGACCTGTCATCACCAAACTTGGTCAGAAATTGTTCTTGGAAGATGTCCCAACTAGATATAGATCCAAAAGGTAACGAGAAATACCATGATCCGACTGTTCCTTGCAAAGTATAAGGTAAAAGTCGAACGTCGACATCCTCATTAACAACTCCATTGAGATTTATAGATAACATAAAGTTATTTATATGCTCTTCTGCTAGCATGCCTGCCTCATGGTTAAACTTAGGCAACCATTTTTCGGGATGGGTCGGTAACTGACTCAAGGGTGCAGGCATTAAGACTGCCCCTGGGTTATTCCATGGAGATTGGGCCATTGCTGAACTACTAACAGAGGAAAGTGCAGAAGATGATCCCTGTGGTTGAGAAGAGGAGGATATTATGACTCCAGTTGGTTGAGAAAGAGTTGAGGAAGTTGCAATAGGCTGATGGACGATGATCTGAAGTGGAGGAGTGGATGGTTGACTTCGCAGTGAAGAGGTTGAGATGGATGATGATGATGAAAGAGTCTCACTATTGGATCCTTTAGGAGACTTCCTTGCTCTCTTCCTAGTAGGTAGAGATAATTCGGTTGGCTGAACACCAAACTTTTCGCTCTTTAACCTGGTAAGAGGATGAGCAGGGTTATATTGTGAAGTCACGCTGCTTTGAGATTTATCAGACTTTTTAGGAGATATTGAAAATTGCTGAAGTTTTTGAATCAAAGATTAAACTTCAGGAGGTTCAATAGTAGATTGTTCTGAAATATTAGGGTTTGTATCAGCGGCTGTTGCTCCAGCGACTTCTAACTCTGGATTTAAGGTCTCTAAATGCAATGGAGAAGTCGGAGGAGATGGTGAGGGCGATTTGCTCTCAGAATGATATTTAGATTTGGATTTTCTTGCCATTCGCAGTTTGGGGCCCTCCTTCTAGTGCCAAATATGTTGAAGATCCTTTTCCGTTTGATATAGCGGGTCCAATTGGGGATATGGGACCAGTTTCCCAATTTAAGTGTGTGTGTGAGAAAGATTGATATTTCTGATCTAACAGTTTCTAAATGGAATACTTCTACTTTAATTCTAATCTAATAATAAGGAAATTATATTCTAATAAGCAGAAATATCTAAATCTACACTAACCCAAGGTGTAATCTTTCTTCCATGCGATCTAAAATAATTTCAAATAACAGCTGGTAATAAATATCATTCAACTATTATGAGAAAAGAATTCAATAAAGATGAACCACTTCGTATAAAAATTTAGATGAAACAGTTGTGAAAATCATATCGCATAATAAGCTATTCATACGCTAAGCATAAATAAATAGCTATCACTGTACAAAAGTGCCAAATGATAACTCAGGACTACATACATTAATATATAAATAACTGAACATGGAAATCACTCTAACACAAGGCAGAAATAGTTAAGAGATAGAAATACCATTTATAATTGGTCCTACTCATGAGCTTCAAGCGATAACGATTTATCTCTTCTTGATAAAATATCTACTAAGAGTACAAAAGTGCAACATTAATAAATCATGTTCCATTCATTCATCAAAACCCCCTCAGAGGGTACAGAAGTGCTTGTTCCGGGGATAAGTTTTTGATAAATTTCAGGACCCCTCTCTAAATGCATGAGAGGGGTTTAAATACTACTAACTAAATATAAAAATAAATTATTACAAAAATATAGGATGCGGTTTAAATGATCGTCCTCCTTTCAGGAAAATAAAACAAAATTAAAACTAAAATTGAATCTAAAATTAAACTACTTCTTTATTTGGTCCTTGAAATCGCATTCATGCAACATCTATTTGAGAAGAGACGGTTGGCTGACTTTCGATTTTAGCTGAGCTGAGAAAACAGAATCGATGAGCGTTGGCGTCATCTTTTCGGCCGAATTGAGGATGCACTTAAGATTCATCCACTGGCTTTGCGGCTTTACCAAGTATTCCCAGTAATAATCCCAGTTTAACTTGGTTAACCCTTGGATTGCTTCTACCTTTTCCTTTGCCTTCTGCTTCCAATTTGTCTCTAGTTGCTGTGCATTAGGTAAATAGCCTAGAGTGGTCTCTGCCATCAAATTTTCCCTGTGAAAATTTTCATTTACACAATCAATAATACTGCTTGCTACCGTGGCTACTCCTTCTGTTACTTGTTCTACTTCCCTAATTTGCTCATCCCTTTTGTTAAAGAGAATTTCTTTGTTGTTTTCATTAATTATTGGTGCACTTGCTCTTTTTCCCTCGTCTATTTCTTTCCAAGCCAAATATTCAGTCACCCGTTTATCAATTAACTCATAGTCACTTCATAAATCCACCACTTGATTAGTGGTTTTATCACTTATTTCACAATAATGGCTCCACTGCGATATCTTTTGGCCCAACGCTTCCTGCTGCCGTAGTAATTGTTCATTCAAGGAAATGGACTCTGTGATAAATTCTGCAAGTTTAGGATTGTCCTTGTGCATCTCCTGTAAATCTTGTAACTGCTTCCCTTTCTCATCCAAACTTTCGTGATATCCTATCTGCATTTGTTGGAAGTCTTGCTGTAAACTCTCAAGCTGTTTTTGTGCTTCATTGTTGGCGTTGGCTTGTTGCAACTGTTGTTGCAAAGCTTGTATTTGGTCTTCCTTTTCTTTTAGCAATTGTTGTACCTCAGATGCTTTATCAATAGTTACAGAGGCATATGCTCCTGCAATCTGAGATAGTTTGGTGAGATTCTCAGTGGGATTGCTAGTGGGATCTTGCCACAAGACATCTAATTGTTCTGCGTCTTGAGGGGGCACATTTTCCAATTTCCTTTTCTTCCTCTATCTTCTCACTACTGCTTTGTGCTGTGGGCTATAAAATACATCAAGAGGAGGAATTTCTTCTATTTTGAGCATAAGCTCATAGCATGGGGCAGTGGGGATATGCTCCATATCTGAGACATTGCTAACTGTTCTTGTGACTACTTCTTTTGTTACCTGTGCATCGCTTACAGGTGTTTTTATGGTTTTCCCTTCAAGATTGATCAAGTCGTTGAAGGTTTCCCATTTTTTATCTAGTTCGGTTGTGACTGGCGGTGGCTAAATGATGAGAGGGCGAGGATCTCTTTTTGGATAGGTAAAAACCTGTTGCTGTAGAAGTTCCGTTGACTGGGTAGTATCTTTTACTAACCCATCGCTCTTATCCTATTCATTTCCGGATCTTTTAGAATGTTCATATGTTTCTTTTCCAGACTTGGATTTAGATCCATTTGTGCTTGAACTTCCACTAATACTAACAATTGGAGTTGGTTCCCTTGCAGGTTCTAAGCGTAGTTTCTCCAATGGAATGCTGGCTAACCTTCTTTCCCTGTATATTTTGGACTTTTGAAATTCTTCTGTAGAGAATTGCGATTGGGCTGCATGCAATATTTCTTCAATTGTGCTTTTCTGTAGGAATATATCATCGAATAAATCCTTTTCTCCGAAGAACACCTTTATCTTGACTGCAGTAGTGAAATTCTTGGCAACATCATGAGGGTCAAATGGTCTTCCTGAAACTTTGAATAATTGTAGACATGTTATATTATTTACTTCTATGAATGCGTGGCCTACATCAAATAGCGAAAAGTCCCCACAGGCTAAAGGAAACTGTGGCCATATAGCCTTCTGTTTGTCTTTCAAATCTTTAGTCATACTGCCTTCTCCACAGGTTTGGTAAGCAATTTCTCGAGCCAAGAGTTTATCACGGACATACAAAGGTAGGACATGGGGGGAAGCAGAACTTCCAAATACCCTGACATAAGTAAACAATTCCTCCCCGAACCATCTTGCAACAAGGAGGATGTCTACCTCTGCTTCAAGAGAGCATCTCGAAGCGTCTTTGTCATACAACATTCTATACAAGGGTAGCATAATTCCATGACAAATCTGGTAGAAGTATGGAGTGAACTTAGAGTCCCACAATTCTTTATGATAGACATGAATAGGTAATGGGTCTTGAGTTGTCCACTTCCAACCCATTACAGGAAACTTAGAAACATAACATATCGCATCCATTACATACACCAATAGGTAAAAAGGAGGATAGATTCTCTATGAGACAGTTCTTTTAGATCGGTAACTTACAACGGCCGTGACTAGATTTTCAGATAAGATTTTGGCCCAATCTACAATAATGGCATTTGTGGCGGCATCCAATAACGGAAGCCATTCAGATGAAAATTTGTCGATATTTGGCATTCCAAACAATCTACAGAGCATGGCAGCAACAAAGCAATATGGGGAGGTGAGAGAACCAGTACTGTACATACTGTGTTTATCTTTCTTCAGCGATTCGTCCCTCCTAGACCTGTATTTGGTGGTTTCTGCCAGGTCCTGATTTTCTTTTCCAAATTTCTCCATAGACTGCTTGTTATAAGTTTCTTGTGGCTCCCATAAAAGATACATGAGCTTTAAATCCTATGTAGCGAATGAGCCGATAAGTCCCTGACCCTGAGTTTTAAATTGTCTCTTTCTGATATCTGTGCTATCCAGTATCCACTTCACCATGTCCGTGTATGGGAGAATTTTGGGCCTTTCTGCTATCCAGTGTAAGAATGAGCAGGCTAACTCTGTCATGGATGCCTTAGATGAACTGTTTGAGCCCACGGTAGCAGCAACTTCCATTACTCTTGGATTCTCCTCTTCGAGCAGATTATACATGCCTTCCCACGTAGCAATTCCCGCATCTCTGTTATAGGCCATGTCTGTATACAAGGGCGCCATTTCCTTTTCTTCAGAGCTCGGGGCTTTGCTTTTCTTCCAATTTTATCCTACGTATTACTTTGTATTGGCCTCTGTTATCCATTCCTGCAATTCACAAGTGAAGTGAAAATGAATGACAAGGAAGGGTAATGGGAAAGTTTTAAATGCCGCAGACACATCAAATATACCACCTTACGTGAGATGATTTTTTCGATAAGCACGAACCCATATTCCCTTAGTAACTGGCAACTAATTCATTTATTAGCATTAAAGCGGATAATCAGGTGTCAGCTTATGGAAAATACTTTTCTTGAATAACGTGCCAAAAATATCTGCGATGGAGCGATTTGCTTCGCAATATCGCAGATCACAACATCGTGAAATGATAACATCGCAAAGTTGGTCGCTTGTGATATCGCATTATTGCATTGTCTGTGTATCGCGAGATCATAATATCGCAATATCGCAGATCACAGAAATGTTATATATGATCAACTTTGTTAACTTGTTTTCTGCGAAATGTGATTTGCGATTGGCATCATTGCATATCAGAAAATTAAAGTGTTTCATTGTAAATTGTGCTGTATGCAATGCGATATTTCATTACTGCACATTGCAATCTCACAATGTTTAAAATTCAGCTCATAAGGAGGTATCCCATTATCTTTTTGTGATGTGATATTCCTAAGGAAAGATTTGCGTTTTACCTTATCATGAAACTTAGCTTTTTGGATTTTTCAAGGGGGCTTCCTAAGTTTATGATGGTAATTATATTCAAAAAAGGAAATTTAAACACTAATTTGATTTTTTAAATTTTTTGCTAAGGGTCCCCACTTATTTAGTATTAGGAATTATACTACATAAGAAGGGGGGTTGTTGCTGGCCACAACAAGCCTGCATACAAGTTTTGCTTCATTTCCAAGGATGAATCCATCTAGTTACTGAATATATACTTCTTCTTCTAAGTCTCCATTAAGAAAGGCAGATTTTACTTCCATTTGCTATACTTTGAATTCTGAAAACTAGAAAAAGAAAGGAACATTCTTATGGCTTCAAGTCTAGCAACAAGTGCAAAAGTTTCTTCAAAATCTATACCTTCTTGTTAAGCATATCCTTTACAAACAAGTCTGGCCTTGTTTCTAACAACTTCATCATTTTCATTCAGCTTGTTTTTGAATATCCATTTGGATCCTATGATATTCTTATTATGAGGTCTAGGAACTAATTCCGAAGTATTATTCTTTTCAATTTTCTCAAGTTCTTCATTCATGGCCTTTACCCAACATTCATCTTTGCATGCTTCATTTATATTCTGAGGTTCAATGGAGGAAAGAAATGCTAGATAGCTTGAAGCTTCTGTGATAGTTCTTCTTGTCTGCACACCTGCCTCTTTCTGTCCCAAAATTTTAGTCTCTAGATGATTTTTTTGAACATACCTGGATGGAGTCTTTTCTTTTGCCATTCTCTGTTCTTCTGGTACTTCATTGGTTTCTTCTTCAGAATTAGTCTAATTTGATGTGGAAGGATAATCCTCATCTTCTCCACAATCTTCAGTTTTTACCTGCTTTGGATTTTTGCATGCTTCATCAACCACGACATCAATACTTTCAAAAAATTTCCCAAGTCTTTTATTATAACACTTATATCCTTTACTTCAGGAAGAGTAACCAAGGAGAATGCCTTCATCTACTTTGGGTTTGAACTTGCCAAGTTTTTCATCAGTCCTTTTGATGTAACATTTTCTTCCAAAAACTTTGAAGTATTTTACAGTAGGAGTATTACCATACCAAAGTTCATGTGCAGATTGATTGATGTTTACCCGAACATTTGTTCTGTTGAGAATAGTGACGACAGCAAATGCAGCTTCACCCGAGAAGGTTGCAAGAGTTCCAGACTCATCTAGCATAGCCTGAGCCATTTGTTGAACAGTTCTGTTCATCCTTTATACTACTCCATTTTTGTAATATTCCTAACCCATAATATTCCTAAAACCCCAGCAAAAATTCCAACCAAAGTTTTGCAAATGATATAATAACCTAGAAGTGATAAAATAACAGTGGAACAACATATAATAATGTAAACTAGAAATATAAGCAGATACACAAGAAATGCAGCGAGAAATGTTAAGCCATTTTATTATACTGAGCAATAAATGAGTAGAAGAGGTGATTAAACAGATGGCACCTCGACTTGCACAAGGCAAGTGAAGAAATACTCTCAAAATGACAAGAATGGTCTCTCTCCGTGGATGTTGCTACTATGTTGCTGCTGCTGCTAGAAAACAAACGATGATTTGGGGCTACTCCCCTACTCAGAAAAAGTTGAAACTCTAGATTCGAGCTCTACTCAAGAAACCCAGAAAACCCAAAAAGCTTTCCTGGGATGGCCTCACAATGATTTACATCCCAGCTACTGGGAAACTGTCGTGCTACTATTGCTGCTGGAAATCGAATGAGGATTTGGGACTGCTCCCCTCCTCAGAAAAGGATGAAACCCTGGAATCCTACTCTACTGAAAAAACCCAGAAAAACCCAGAAAGCTTTTCTAAAGTGGCTGACCCCCAAAAATCACTCCCTTGGGGTTCTGTGCAGTTCCTCAAAGACGTTGTTGAAATGCTAATGAAACTGCTACTGAAATGATGATGAATCTGTTGCTAGAATGACAATGGAAATACCTTTCCTGAGTAGGTACTCGAAGTCCCCTAGGGCTAAGGGTGAGATCTCCTAACATAGACACTCAATGCACTAAACAGTGTTGCAGACTAGCTAAACAACCAACATGCTCTAAGTCGAAATGACTATAAAAAATTCTCATAACTAGAATGATCCCAAATGAGTGGGTTCCTCTCTATTTTATAGCCTTTGGCTCTCTCAATCCCTAGGCTCACCTCCTCCTACGTGATTCATCTCTTGCCATGTGTTTCTTCCCTCCTGCGCAGTCCCTCCATGTGTCTTCGTGGGCCCCATTTCTGTGTCTCCCTTTGGCCCCCTTGGTTCCCCCCTAAGTCACAACATTATGCTACCTAGGAAGTGATTTTTTATTCTAAAGTGAGTTATGTTCCCCCTTCCTCACTTTTTATTTACAAATAACTATAGAAGGCAAAAATCGAACAAAATAAAATATTCCAATTAGCCATAGCTAATTAGGAATATTACAGTATCCCCTGGAAAAATGTTGCTTGTACTCAAGAAACTAAAGTGATGGATGTTGTAAGATCTCCTCACTCTCCCAAGTGGCATCCTTGTCCAGCAAATTCTTCCACCTCATCAAGAATTCCCGGACCGTCGTGCTCCGTAACCGTCTCTCCCTAGAGTCAATGATAGCCTCTTGCTACAATACCAAAGGCCCCTCATCATCTATGGGTGGTAGCTCATCTATCACGGCCACCTGCTACCCCAATGCCTTCTTCAGGCATGATACATGAAAAATGTTATGAATCTTGCTGCCTTGGTGCAGCTCCAACTCATATGCAACCTGTCCAATCCTGCGTATCACCCTGTATGGCCCATAAAAGTGGGGCTTGAGCTTCTCAACCCCCTTTTACTTTAGCGATGAGTATCGGTATGGCTGTAATCATAGGTAGACCATGTCCCCTACCTCGAACTACCTCTCCACCCGACCCCTGTTGGCATACAGTTTCTATTGGTTCTGTGTTGTAGCCATGTTATCCTCGAGAGCTCGGAGGATATCCTGACTCTCTTAGATCCAAATTTTGGCTCTAGGAGCCCTGCTATCACCAAACATCACATCGAAAAAAGATAAAGGATGATACCCATATAAGGCATAGAATGGAGACATACCAATGGACATGTGATGCAAAGTATTGTAGCAATACTCCCCCAGATGCAGCCACTTCAGCCATGCTCGCTGCTACCCACTAACATAGTTACGCAAGTAGCCCTCCAGCCACTTGTTAACTATCTCTGTCTATCCATCCATCTGTGGGTGATAGCTGGTACTCATTGTCAACTCCGTCCCCACCAATCGGAAAATCTCCTACCAAAACCCGCCCATGAAGTGGTTGTCCCTGTCACTGACGATGGTCTTAGGAAGACCATGTAGCCTGAAGATCTCCCTGAAGAAAAACTTGGCCACCTATGCTGCTGTATAGTGTGCAAATATGGCAAGGAAATGTGCATACTTCATCAGTCGATCAACATCGACAAAGATACAATCCTTGGCCTACACCATATGTAATCTTGTGATGAAATCCATTGAAATACTCTCCCATTTTCCCTCTGGAATGGGAAGAGGCTGCAATATTCCTACGGAATGGCTCATGTCTCCCTTGTTCCTCTGGCAAACATCACACTCCTAGATGTGTTGGAGTATGTCCTCCTTGAGGCCCTTCCATGAGAACCTCTCCCTAATGGCCCTGTAGGTTTTGGTAAAACCCTGATGTCCTGCCAATGGGGAATCATGTGATGCCTGGAGTATCTTCTTCTTGAGCTGAGACCCCTTAGTCAAGAAGATCCGGTCCCTATAGTAGATGATCTCATCGACCACCCTGTACCTTTCATCTACCACCTACCCATCGAGAACCTCACATGCAAACCTATCTTTGGAGTACTCTACTAAGAGTCGAGCCCTCCAGTATGTATCCAAGCTCATAAGAGACAACGTGGCTGGTCTACGTGAAAGGGCATCTTCTACCACGTTGTTCTTACCCTTTACATACTCAATGTCAAAGGCATATGCTTGGATCTTCCTGATCCACTTCTGCTACCTCTCCTGTAGTTGCTTCTGCTCTAAAAAGAAATTGAGGCTGTTGTGATCAGTCCTCTCCCTAAACCTGTTACCCACCAGATACTGTCGGTACTTAGCCAATGCATGCATGATGGCCAGCATCTCCTGGATAGCCCACTCAATCTCATCCCGATAGGCCTTGAGGTGCCTATAGGGGGTGGTAATCATAGCTTGTATGCCCTGCTCAAGCTCGATGGTGTGCTCAAACCTCCGATCCGATGGCTTTCCTAGTGGAATCTCCCAAAACACTATGGCATATCAATCAAGGATAGACTGTATCTCTGGATGTACCATTTTCCCTATAGACCTTGCCTCTGATGCATGCAGCTCCAGTGCCCACTCTATGTCTCCCTTTCGAAAGATTGCCTCCATCTGATGAGCCAAAACAGTCTGAGGCAAATATGTGTGTTGTCCTCGTACCTTCTCATGCCTCCCTGTCTTCTCATCATCCCACTCCATCTCCAGGGTCTTCCAATCTGTTGTGACCTTTCCTAGATTGATAAGCCACTGAACACCCAGTATCATGTTGGTGTCCGAAATATCGACCACGAAATAGTGGTCAGTCAATGTGTAGGTGCCCATCGTCACTGAAAGCTCTGGAACATAATGAGCACACATCATGGTCTGATCTCCTAGGACCAAGACTGAAGACCCATCGAAGCTCTTTGTCTGAATACCCCTCTGCTCAACCATCTGTGCATCGATGAAGTTGTGGGTCACCCCACTGTCAACCAGAGCTGATACTCGCTCGCCACGTATTGTCCCTCGTATGCGTAGCATCAGATACTTGGGAAATCCTCGCAATGCTGCAAGGGCCCCTACAGTAGGTCCAAAAGATGCACCACCTGTTGCTGGTGGTGGAGGTGGCAAAGGTCCCTGTATGGCATGGCTATCTCCTGCCTCCACATCATCCTCGTCATCCTCTTCTCCACTACTCTCGGAGAAGACCTCAATAAAATGTGCTTTGCCAGCAGCACATCTATGTCCTGGTGCCCATGGCTCTTGACATGTGAAGCACAACCGCTTCTTCTTCAGCTCCCTCCTGGCATCATCGTCAAGCTGTACTTGTCCTGGATTCCCCTTTGGAGGTGAAATCCTCACATCCTTCCCCTTAGATTGGAAAGTCTGTCTCTGTGGGTAAGGTGTCTGGGTTCTGGGTAAGACATCCTGTAAGTCTCGGGTCCTACTGATAGCGTCTTGGAGTGTGGCTAGTTTAGTGGACCAAAATAAACCCCGAAGTGGCTCTGCTAACCCCTCAACATACATATAGACCCTCCGTGTCGTGGATAGGTCGGCACCATCACAGAGACCCTCAAGAAATCTACAATGTAGGTCTCTAGGCTCCCTGTCTATTTGAGCCTTGTCACCTCAACAAAATGCTACTCTAGATCCCTCTGATGAAATCGCTCCATTAGTCTCCTGGTAAACTCAGCATGTGTCATCATTGTGAAGTGCCCTAGTGTAACCATCCCATGAAACCACCAATCTTGGGCCTCACCATCCAAATGAAATGTTGCCACCTTGATGGCCTCTGTCTCCAACATTTGGTTAAGCTGGAAATAAATGTCCAGCTTCTCCACCCAAGACTTTGTTGAACTGTTTGATGAACCATCAAACATAGGCAAGTGGAATCTACTCGCTGCACGGTGGGTGTCATTATCATGGTAATGCCGGTACCCTCTATGATAGTCGTGGGGTCTACTATCCCACTAGAGCTGAAAAAATCTCTAAATGAGAGGGCTTCCCTGAACTCTTGCCCATAGGCCTGGTACTCTGCAAATTAATCGCCCATATGTCTGGGCTCTTCCTCCTGCTGGGCTACGGGCCCCGTGTCGGCTCCTAAGAAAGTGGGCATGGTAGAGCGTGTAGGGGCGTGTGAGGCCACTTGATGCGCAGTATCACACTGCTCTGGAAAATGGTGGGATGCACCCGATCCTTCACCAACCTGAAAAACCCTTGGGCTCTCACACTGTCTGGCATCTACTGCCATGAATCTCTACCCCATCACCTCAATCTGCATCGACAGATCTTGCATGGATTTGAGGAGCATATCCAAAAATCTCTTCTCATCATCATTTGCCATCTGATCCTCCTACTCCGTGTCCACCACAGGCTCCTCCTGTTCTGCGTCCACCACTGGAACACAGTCTCCCTCTCCGTAAGTGTTCTACAACCTATCCCCACTGCCTCTGTATCTCTGACCTCTATAATAGATATAGGGTTTTTCCCCCGGTGTCATAGATTACTAGCTCCATAGGCTGAGCTAGATCTATGCTCTGATACCACTATAATATTCCTAACCCAGAATATTCCTCAAACCCCAGCAAAAATTCCAACCAAAGATGTGCAAATCATATAATAACCCACAAGTGATAAAATAATAGTGGAACAACATATAATAATGTAAACTAGAAATATAAGCAGATACACAAGAAATGCAGCAAGAAATGTTAATCAATTTTATTATACTGAGCAATAAATGAGTACAAGAGGTGATTATATAGATGGCACCTTGACTTGCACAAGGAAAGTGAAGAAATACTCTCAGAATGACAAGAATGGCCTCTCTACGTGGACGCTGTTGTTGTGCTACTACTGCTCCTAGAAAACAAATGATGATTTGGGGCTGCTCCCCACCTTAGAAGAAGTTGAAACTCTGGATTTGGGCTCTACTCAAGAAACCCAAAAAAACCCAGAAAGCTTTTCTGGAATGGCCTCACACTGATCTTTGTCCCAACTGCAGGGAAACTATCATGCTATTGCTGCTGCTAGAAGTTGAATGAGGATTTGGGGCTGCTCCCCTCCTCACAAAAGGCTGAAACTCTGGAATTGGACTCTACTCAAAAAACCCAGAAAAATCTAGAAAGCTTTGATGAAATGGCCGACCCCCGAAAATCACCCCCTTGGGGTTCTGCGCAGTTCCTCAAAGACGCTGATGAAACTGCTGCTGAAATGTTGATGAAACTGCTGCTGAAATGCTGATGAAACTGCTGATGAAATGCTGATGAATCTACTATTCGAATGCCAATGGAAATACCTTGCCCGAGCAGGCACTCGAAGTCCCCCGAGGCTAAGGGTGAGATCTCCAAACGGAGACACTCAATGCACTAAACAGTGTTGCAGACTAGCTAAACAACCAACGTGCTCTAACTCGAAATGACTATCACAAATGGTCATAACCAGAATGATTCCAAATGAGAGGGTTCCTCTCTATTTTATAGCCTCTGCCTCTCTCAATCCCAAGGCTCACCTCCTCCTGTGTGATTCCTCTCTTGCCACGTGTTTCTTCCCTCCTGCACAATCCCTCCATGTGTCTGTGTGGGCCCCATTTCTACATCCCCCTTTGGTCCCCTTGGTTACCCCTTAAGTCATAATGTTGTGCTACCTAGGAAGTGACTTTTTATTCTAAAGTGAGTTATGTTCCCCCTTCCTCACTTTTTATTTACAAATAACTATAGAAGTCAAAAATCGAACAATATCGAATATTCCAGTTAACCATAGCTAATTAGGAATATTACAATTTTGATAATAAGTCCTTGTAGTGCAGAATTTCCTTTTTATTCCATGTTCTTCAAAAAAGTCAAAAAATTCATCCAAGCTAAATTCCCTTCCTGAATCTGACCTAAGGCATTTGATTTTGCGATCTGATTCATTCATAACCAATGCTTTGAAGGCTTTGAATTTTTCGAAAGCTTCATCTTTATGCTTTAGAAGTCCTATCCAACACATTTTGGAAAAGTCATCAATGAACAATATAAAGTATTCTTCTCCATGAGGTGACTTTTTTCTTGATGGTCCACATAAATCAGTATGAACAAGTTCAAGAGGCTTACTAGATGATCCTTCCTTTTCAGGAAATTGCGACCTAGTTTGCTAACCAAATTGACATGATTTTCATATTGTATTTTCTAGAATGTTGATATCAGGAAGATCATGAATAATCTAGAATTTTCTTTCTTTTCTTATTTGAGAGAAGCTTAGATGCCCCAATCTTCTATGCCATAGCCAGTGTTCATCATCACCGTTTATCTTGTTTCAAGCTCACGAACAACACATACATTTGATCAAAATACAACTTCATTTCCTTGATCACACATTTGACTGACACTCAACAAGTTATGCTTTAGATCATCAACATACATAACATTCCCAACTTTAACTTGTTCTTTTAAAAGAATAGAACCTTTACCTTTTATGACAACAAGAGTGTCATTTCCGAACGAGACCTTCTTTTCCTTTTCTAAGGCATTATATGGCCGAAATTTTTCTTTATCACCTATCATGTGTTTTGAGCATCCACTGTCAATGTACAACTGATTTTCTTGTCCTTCTGCATACAAGGCTATACCACATCTTTCTGTTTGCAGTTCTTTCATTCTCCATATTTTGGGATTTAATGAAGTTTGCTCCTTTTGAGATCTTTGCTGAAATTTGCTCCTACATTCAAATTCTTCGTGACCAAAGTTGTTGCAGATAGAGCATTTTATTTCATTTTCAAGAAGAGAAAAGTTATTGTAGATCTGCTTCATGATCCCCATCACATTCCTTTGATTTTGTGCTTCTCTAGTCATGATGGTCTTGTAAGCAACACATTGAGCAGCTTTGTGTCCAAAGTTATGACATGAAAAACATTGGCCATTGAAGAAGTTCTCATGATTATCGAATCTATTGACCTGGTGATTGTAGTTGCTATTCATTCTTGAAATAGATTAAGTATGATTTACATGAGGTTGGTTGTAGCTTATGTTTATCGTTGAAGTAAATTTGAGCCCGATTTACCTGTTGATCTACTTTATGCCTTTGATGTCAATTGTCAAAATGTTCATTGCTCATTGCTGCATCAAGATAGCTTTTAGTGGAGGTTGACGACTTTTGTGCTTGGGATGCTTCTTCAATATATCCAAGACTTGTCTTTATCAGAGGAGAACATTGCACTTTGATAATTTCATTTAGGGTTTCTGATCCTTTAACAAATCTAAGATTGATAGCTTTTGTTTTCTTACTATCCTTTCTTAGAGCCACAATTTCACATTCTAGTTTTTCATTGTGTTTTCTCTTTCAACAAGTTGGAATGTTAGAGTATCTATAATCATATTCTTTTCTTCTAAACAAATTTTGAGTTTAGAGATTTATTCATAAACGTCATCCTCATCTAAAGCATCCAAGAAATCATCATCTTCAAAAGCCATCAGAAGTCTATAGTCATTACTATTTTCATCTTCATCACTATTTGATAAACCATCACTATCTTCATGCGTATAGTAGCTCTTCTTACATACACTTTGTTTTCTATTCCATTTTGTTGATTCCTTACCTTTATCAAGCTTATCTTTATGAGGACCTTTGGCCGCATAATGATCGAATTTTCCATAAGAAAAACATTTGAAAGGTAGTTTACCTCTGAATCTTCCATAACCCCGTTGAAGGTTCTTGACAAAGTTTGCTTCTTCCTCTCCTTCTGAAATATGTCTTGATTCATTGATTTATTCTCTTCCTGAAGCTTTGAATGCAGCTTCTCTCATATCTGATGGACCTCCTTTTCTCATTTCGAAAGCAGTTAAGATTCCGTGTAGCTATGTCATAGTAATACTCTGAAGATCCTGCGTTTCTTCTATGACAGAAACTTTTGATTCAAACTTAGTGGACAAGGATCTTAAAACCTTTTCAACTAAAGTAACCTCTTCTATCTCTTCACCCAAGTTCTTCATGCAATTAACAATCTCATCTATACGTAAGAAGTAACTAGCTATACTTTCATCATTGTGCATTTTGAGAGTTTCATATTGAATTATGAGAGATTGTAGTTTTGCACATTTTACCTGATTGTCTCTTTCATAGCTTAGAACGATATTTTCCCATATTTCTTTGGTGGTTTTGAGCTGCATAACTTTCACAAATTCGAATTGTGACAGACTCCCTAATAATGTATTGACAACCTTGGAATTGGTTTCATATTGCTTTTTACCTGTCGTATCTGTAGGAATTGTTGATGGAAATGTATATCCTCCTTCCATGATTTCCTAGACATCTGTTCCAAAAGATTGAAGATAGGTTGTGGTTCTTACCTTCCAATAAACGAAGTTGCTCCAATCAAAGACTTGTAGTCTAATGGATCCCTCTCTTTTGTAGTTACTCATGATGATAGATCTTCCTTCAAGCCATCAAGCTTCTTCTGAAGGACCTGCTTTAATATCGATTGTTGGAAATAATATTGAGAGGAGCGTGGGGGGTGAATCAATATTAGAAAGTCAATAATATTTCATTTCCATAACCAGATTTATATACAATACTTTAGTTAATGAAACTTGCATGTATACGCAACTGTTTTTAAGGCAACTAGAATATACCCTGCAAACTTATAACTTAGTTAATTCATCATATGTTTATCTTTAATCTGTGCATCAGAACCATATAAACAGTAACTAGGTGCAGTAAAAAAAGAACAGACAATCACACACAAGAATACAAGATATAAGGTGGAAACCCAATGTGGGTGAAAACAAGCTGCTACAATCGTCTCTATCTTCTCTTAATAAGAAACTTCTTTTTACAATTTTTGTATGGGTGCAGTCTTATACCAGTATGCAGGCTTCTATCTGCAGAAGGCTACAACCTTCTCTTTTCTTCCAAGGACCACGTTTCATAAATTTTCAAATTGGATCATAAATAACATCAATCAAACATCAAATGTATCTGCATCAACAAATCTCCTCTGCACCAACCAAAACTGAATCAATCAATCACTTCTCATAATGTTATAACCAAAATACAGTAACAGTAACCAAAACTCAAGCTAGAACTCAGAACACTGCAACAACAAACAGAACTAGCTAAAGCATATTTTATGACGTATACGCTACTTCAATGTGTCGAACCTATGTACATATGTTGTTTTCTCAAGGTGAACCTGCGTATAGATCTGCAAATCAAGTTTAAGATGTATACGCTGTATTGATATGTAGAACTAGCATGTATACGCGCCTTTACTAAAGTGAACCTACGTATAGATATATAAATGATGATTTAAACTTTACAACAATTCCAGACATCAGTTATACCCAGATCATCATATTTACAAATTACAACATGCACCAGTTATTCAGATTAAAGATCACAAACCACACAAATATACTTCTCTTCAAGCCTTACGATCTTGACCCATCATTAGATCTTATCCTTCAAAAAGCACCAAGGTTCATCCTTGATTTAGATCCAGCTATGCACCATAACCCAATAACTTGTATTTTGTATCTTGCTCTTCATCAGATATTCAACAGTTGAGTGCCCTTGCCTAATGATCTTCTCCTCCTTTTATAGTCCCAGGCCTTACTCAATACCAATGACCAAAACCACTTAGAACCAATACCTTGGACCAAATACCTGCAGTCAACACATCGAACAAGATATCTTGGACCAATACCATGTGTACAGGGAATAGTGTCTATGCAGAACTGCTAATCCCACTAAGGCTGGTAGCTACCTTAGAAACAAACAAACTAAAACTACTTTCATTTTCCTTTATGAAAGATAGATGAGAGAAGAATAAAGGAGACCAACCTCTGTCTTGCGCTTGGTTCCTTGCTCGATTCCTCTCTCTTCTGATAGTCCTTTGCTACTTGTTTTCGTACCCAGCTTCACAAAATACCTGTAGAATCAAAGCAACATAACACTATACGAGAACATGGATCTATTATCATAAGCAATATATGATCAGATGTATATTAACCACACAAATGCATAAAACATCAATCACACAAGTGTATGGAGGAAAACTTGAATAGTTTTATTGATAATCAAGAAAGAGCCAAGAGAATTACAACCGATTGTTCTGACCCAACATCATCCTCTCAGCAAGTAAGCCCTTCTTCACCTCATGAAAAGCTTAGATCACCCAACATTATGATGTTGTCTCAAGAAACCAACAACAATTCCTTACAAGATGCAAAATTCCAGCCTCTGGATCTCTGGGATGAGGGATCCATATATAAATGTCTGCAAGGGAGGTGATTCAGCTTGAGATTTGATTAGTGTCTTCCCTTTGATAGTTCTTGATTCCACTTGGAGATTGATGATCTCTTACTCATCCCTGGTCGAATTCAGAGAGGCAAGTGTCACAGGAGAAGTTTCTAGAACATTCCATGCTTCTCCACCTTGCTGATTGACCCTTCCATTTGTCCCTTCTCGCCCATCGCACCCCATAGAAGGGCTTTTTGAAATACAACACACCTACTGTGTGTATTTAGGTGGGATGCAACGCACTTTGCCTATGGAGCAGGTGAAATGGTCCAGTTTTGACCAGTTTTGAGTAGTTTTTCATGGAGAACTTTTGGGAGATGCTGTAATCAGTTGACCTTGTTCTTTTAGGGGTTGGAACAATAGCTTTAGGGACTTAGGAGCCCTTGGTTTATGGACATTTATGCTTGGGGTTGCAGTGCCCAAAAATGTCGATAACAGTTGCCCCCTAAAGCATGAGGTCGTTAATGTTTTGATGTCGAGTGAAATGCTTTATCATGAGGATCCGAAGTTCTTTCAAGCTGGAAGGAGACCTATAATAAGATACAATACAATACATTATCTTCATAATATTTTCATGATCTAGCTGAGGCAGGCATTCCCATGCTCAGCTTTATAAATTCATTTTCATGTACATAGGACAGATAATCGTCTGAGTGTAGACTGATGATTCTGGTAGAGCCATCATCCCTTAGATTGGATGATTATCTATGCAGCAATGATGTACATTTGATGTCTTTCTTTTCCTGAATATATATCACAGCCCGGATGGATGAAACTAGATCCGGGGTCTTCAATCTCGTTCAATATTCACTCAAAGTACAAGTCAATCCATGTGAGAGATGTTCTGGAGTCGAACATGGAAAGACATCACCTGATTACCAACCAATAATGTAAGTTGTTAACAGGCGCGAGAGGAATCACCGATAATGATAATGATCATCAAGGTACTGCAGTACAATTCACGTGGTGTGAATAAGGGACTTGGTGTTGAACACCACGTAAAATCTTTCGGTCGAAGACCATTGATGTAAACCTGTCGCCGGAAGTGAGAAACTTGCCATTGAGGCACGCAAGCTTTAAAGTACTGAAAGGGTTGTTCCTAGATCGACTTCTTGGATAATGAGCTGATGTCGACAAGAAGCGATCCGTCATAGGAGGGCCTTAATGAATCCCACATCAATGACACAAAATGGAGCAAATGATTTTAATGGAGGTGAAAATGATCTGGTGATATATGGTTCAGGGTGGCGGTCGTGAAAGAATGGAGCGAAAATGTATTATAGTGGGTGAGACACAGGTGAATTCTCTGAGCGACTTCTCTTGAACATATCGGCGACACTGACATGATGGATTGGTAGCATTAACCCCAAATGTGGATGGTATGATGGAACCATGGTGATGTGACCAGTGAATGGAACAACCCAACCTGACTTGGATGCGGAGTGAAAGTGTCATGTTCAAGAGCGACTTGCTACCAACAAAGTTTTTTCAAGTTTTCTTACCAATTTTTCCCCAGTCATTGCTAACCAGTACCTCTTTATTTTTGTCAAGCTTGAGGAGGATAACATATGCTTGTTCTATAATTTGCCCTTCGGGCAAACCCATTGCTATGTTTTAACGAGCCTAGCGATAGTGAAACTCGTTCTTGTCTATTATGGACAAGTTTGTCGCTATTAGGTTTTAACGAGTTTAACAACAAAGATAACTCGGTCCTTTTCAATTTTAGAGAGTTTGAAAGGGAACGTAAAGGAAACTCTAAAATCCTTTTTCGTCATCTAATCCCTTAAGTCTGAAAAAGTATAAAATAATACGAAAGGGATGAATTTTCGGTAATTTTAGTGAGCTGAACAAGACAAGCGCTCGATCTTTTTGTGTAATAATCCTTCAGGTCCAAAAAGATTAAAATCTAAAGGAGGGATAGCTCTTCCGATCGCTTTAACGAGCTAGAGAGGCCAACAGCTCGGAAATATTTTCATATTTTACGAGTCAGTTGAAAAGAGCTTAAAGGAGACTGGTTTTTTTGAGGAACGAGTGATAGGTTCAGGTAGCAGCTGATTCCAGGTAAGGTTTGGAATTTTCCAATCACGGCAGTGTCACAAGGATGGCTAACAAGATCACTCTTCGCAACTGTGGAGGTGATGATGAGAACATGACCAAGGCTTCAAAGGCTGAAGTACTACATTCACGATGGTTATTTACCGGAAATTGGTTCATTTTTTATTTTTAAATGAGCTTAAACGCTGGGGGAAACACTTGCTCATTGCTTATGTTTATTTTTTAACGAGCATGTAGTCCACGTTAAAACTGCTTGATCTAGTCGTATAATAAGGATGTCTCATCTAAGATGCCATTTTTGAGGAGCTTACACCCTACAAAGCTTTCCTCCGGATCCTTTCTTTATGCAAGTTAGGAAACGACTAATCCTACGAGTTTAAAGGGTTAGAGGACCTACAAATTTAAAAAATAAATAGTCGCTCTTCGCTTGCACGCCAAAAGTTTTGCATGCCCCCAGGTATAGAGAAAAATTTCCAGGTTACCAAGAAAGTTTCATTCCTGTAGCGGATGAAATTCTTTCTCGGCGATGCCTATCGAAATAGGAAAAGGGGAGTGGTGTCACCCGGCATAACCTTAACGAAGGTATCTTATTCGAGTCTATTCCCATTTTCCTGTAAGGATGGGTTCGCCATATTAGTCATATATCCTTCGTGGAAATCAACCCTATACCCAAGGTTCTCCTGCCAAAGTAGACCAGGGTGCATGCCCCGTGGGTTTCAGTCATGTCCCCCGAATCACTCGCGCTCATCAGGTGGACGGACTGGGGATTGATGAGACATTCCTTGCGTGAAAAGACCATTCAGGGATGGTATATGACTATTTGCTATGCGTGAACCGGGGAATGAAAGCTAGTCTACGAGCTTGATCACTCTTGCTTCGTGCGGAAAACACATTACTCTAAAGAGTGAGGAGACAATGGCTCCCATGCAATAAATATAGTCTCGTCCAAGGAGTAGATTATAATCCAGAGATCCTTGGACTACCATTACGTTCATGTGAACGGTTTTCCCTCTCAATGTTATGGGCACATCGGGAAGGATCCCTAACGGTTGACTGGTTCCTTTGTCAAAGCCTGTTAGATTTCTCATCTCAAGCAAAAGCGATGGCGAACCAAGCGCTTTCCAAGCATTTGAGGAAAGGATACTCACAGAAGCCCCTTCATCTATGATGATACCAGCCATGACCATTCTATATATTTGAGCGATGATTCGGAATGGTACAATTGCCGACAAACGGGGTCTGCCTAGTAGATTCCAGTCAAAGGAAACAACCAGGTTGCTTGGAGGTGGGACTGAATAGACGGCTGGGTATGACTCTGACGAACTTCCTTCCTGCAATAAAGGAACAAGTAGACTGCCCCCATGTTCATCGGAGTTTGTGTTTACGAAGAGAATTTGAACGGTGTCGTTCTTGTTCTCTTCGGTGGCTGTATCATCTAAAGATTGATCCTCTGAATGCATGACCGGGTCAACTACCGCCTTGACCTTTTGACTTTCGTTTGGTATGGATTCAGATGGTTTATCTTCAATCATAGATGCTTCAGCTGACCACAAGGTTGTGTCAGCTGGATTTTCAACTAGTGATGGACTCGGCAAGAGTTTCTTATATCCAGGAGGAAACCGTAACGGTGAAACCGGATGGTCGTCCAAAACTCTTTTAGCCTCATCTAAGAAGGGACAATGGTGGATGGCATGATCGCCTTCACACAGTTTACAAGGAAATTTACATTTTCCTTTTTGTCCAGGAGCTTCACTTTCACTAGTTGACAGTGTACTTTCAACATGATCGTCAGAGGTTGACGACACCGGGTTGTGCAAACGAGGAGACCAGTCCCTTAAGATTCGAGGGATGCAAGGACAAACTCGATGATAGTGGTCTCCTTTACAAATGACACATGGCGATTTAGGCCTGGTCAGTGCAGTGTGTGGATTTTCGCTAGATGATGCTTGGTTGACCCTTTTCGCCTTTGGCTCCTTCTTCTTCTTCTCTTTCTTCTTCTTTTCTTTCTTCTTCTCAGGTACTTGGTTTTTGGCTTTACCAGCTTCATCAAGCGAAGAGGAAGGAGGAGAGGAAGAATTCGACGAAGTGGAGGGTTGGGGGGTAACTCCGGTATCGTTTAGTTGCTAACTTGATTGTTCAGGAATCGTGGTGTTCTGAATGACGAAGGATGAGAAGAGCCATACAAGCAAACCAATTGTCAGTCTTGGAAGAGACAATGTGGCCATATAGGGTGCACCAACATCTCCCCAAGAGGAGAAGGGACTAGGATTTCCTCCAAGGGGAACTCCTTGGTTGGTGGACTCCATTTTCCTCAACCTAAGACCAACATATGAAAGGTGATAATTATTCCGTTTAAAATAAATTTTAGACACTTTGACACAACTTGTTTTTTCAATTTTTAAGAGTCGAGAAAAAACAAAAGATGACTCTAGTCGCCTTCGATTTTTAATGAGCCTGAAGTGATAAGTGCTCAGATGGACCTTTTCTATTAAGGAGTCTGAAAAGGAACGAAAGGGACTGCTCTGGAAATCTAGACAGAGGGATTACCAAACCAATCGCAAAACTACAGAATACTTTTTACGGTACGACAATCAATCTTCCCGAATGTTGTGTTCAGTGCATTGCGATCGATAGGGTGGCAGACACAGCATCCTATGGATAAAGGATAAAGCCTATTGTGGTCTCCCAAAATATACTCAACGGTACATGGGAGCACAAGTCCGTACTGGCACTTATCATCTCAAAGTGGACGAATCATCCAACCAACAGTGAAAACAACAGTTACCAGGCTTTACGACGCCGGAGTATGTCTCTAGCCTAGACTTCTAGATGTTGTGCGTTAGGTTCCAAAGCGTTTTTAGATTCATTAAATTTATTTTATAGTTGATCTTATTTAAGAAATTTTCCTTTCAAGTTCACCACGTGATGTAGATGTACAATTCCTAAAATGCAATCTAAGATGACAAACAATCGTTTTATCTTCTTTGTGCAATGAAAATCCTAGCTACTAAGGAGAGAGAAATGGCATTCTTTCAGCATAGAGCAAAGAGCACACACTATATGCATTGTCCTAAATCAAACCAACAAACAGTCTAAATGCAAATGCACATGCATGTATTTATTTTCAGCCTTCTTAATGTGTAAATGATAAAAAGAAAGCTAATGCACAAATCTAAATTATTTTTCAAAGCGACAATTACTAACAAGTTCCTTTTCAAGAAAAAATGAGGACAATGACAACACTTTGCGATTTAGAATTGAAAACTTGCTTTCGACACTAGAAAAACTACTAATTCAGATCGAATACAATAATAACAGGGTAATCGACTATCAAGAACAATCAGATTCTCTTCTATGATTGAAAACGACACTTGCGACACTTTCAAATCAAGAAATGATAGTACAATTACGTTACTTCTTTGTAAAGGAGAACTGATAATGACTCAAAAGATACATAAAAACATTTACAGTTCTTTGCACAATGGAGGCAGAATAACAGCAAGGAAAGGGGCTTCAAACAGAGGTGTACTAACTACAGGCAGCAAAAATCCTGAATAGATCTGAAAAGAGTGAACACAAAGACCAAAATTTAGGAACAAGGCCTTGTCTGATCAGCGCACCTGTAACACAGTGAAACTAAAATGCAACCCACCTACTACACTGGGGAAGTGCGCTGCATTTGAAGTTCACAGAACAGACAGTGTGCTGGACTAGGGACGAGACTTTGATTGGATTCCGGGTCATAGTTTGCAGTTCAGTTCATGGATTTAGGCCAAGCAAATGGTAATCAGTAAATCAATCACAGGGGTAGATCTAAGGAGATTACTAGAGCCACCATGAGGACAATTAGAAAGCTTGTAAATCAATTGTTTAATTCATAAACAAAACCCAGAGATTGACTGAAGCAGCGTTGATCTACTTTGCACTTGCATAGAAAATGCAGTTCGAAGGCTAGCTGGCTTGACTTCAGGCTCCGTCTGTAAGTTTATAAAGTAAACAAATGTAGATGAACAAAAAATCTATTCGCTCCCTAGTGGAGTAACCATTTTGTTACCAGGAATAGTGTCTATGCAGAACTGCTAATCCCACTAAGGCTAGTAGCTACCTTAGAAACAAACAAACTAAAACTACTTTCGTTTTCCTTTATGAAAGATAGATGAGAGAAGAATAAAGGAGACCAACCTCTGTCTTGCACTTGGTTCCTTGCTCAATTCCTCTCTCTTCTGATAGTCCTTTGCTACTTGTTTCTGTACCCAGCTTCACGGAATACCTGTAGAATCAAAGCAGTATAACACTATACAAGAACATGGATCTATTATCATAAGCAATATAGCATCAGACGTATATTAACCAAACAAATGCATAAAACATCAATCACACAAGTGTATGGAGGAAAACTTGAATAGTTTTATTGATAATCAAGAAAGAGCCAAGAGAATTACAACCAATTGTTCTGACCCAGTATCATCCTCTCAGCAGGTAAGCCCTTCTTCACCTCATGAAAAGCTTAGATCACCCAACACTATGATGTTGTCTCAAGGAACCAACAGGAATTCCTTACAAGATGCAAAATTCTAGCCTCTGGATCTCTGGGATTAGGGATCCATATATAGATGTCTGCAAGGGAGGTGAGTCAGCTTGAGATTTGATTGGTGTCTTCCCTCTGATAGTTCTTGATTCCACTTGGAGATTGATGATCTCTTACTCATCCCTGGTCGAATTCAGAAAGGAAAGTGTCACAGGAGAAGTTTCTGCAAGATTCCATGCTTCTCCACCTTGCGGATTGACCCTGCCATTTGTCCCTTCTCACTCGTCGCACCGCATAGAAGGGATTTTTGAAATGCAACATACCTACTGTGTGTATTTAGGTGGGATGCAATGCACATTGCCTATGGAGCAGGTGAAATAGTCCAGTTTTGACCAGTTCTGAATAGCTTTTCATGGAGAACTTCTGGGAGATGTTGTAATCAGTTGACCTTGTTCTTTTAGGGGTTGGAAAAGAACCTTTAGTGACTTAGGAGCCCTTGGTTTATGGACATTTATGCTTGGGGTTGCAATGCCCAAAAATTTCTATAACACCATCGATCAAAATACCATGGACCAAATACCACAGACCAAAAATATGTTTTCCAACATGTACACACCTTTCCTTTCGTGAAAGTGTGTTGGTACGCAGTATGTACCTTTTGGTCTGTGAACACGTGTGTACACACAGTTTGGTCAATGAGGAACCTACTTATACCTCTCTTTCTTCATTCTGAGAGTCTGAACCGTGACCTGTCATCTGAGTGAGTTGCCATCAAGGACAACACCTGTGTCATAGTGCCAAAACTGTGTCATAATGCCAACAGAAGACAATGCACACAAACACAAATATAAAGAATTTTGTGGTGGAATAGTTATACTAGCAATTTGTTGCCCAACCTTCTTAGCTGCGAACTCAGTGCAAATTCCCTTATTATTCGTGGGACACCCTACGGGAGGAGTAAGAGAGTATGACTAATGTCTATCCCAGGTACGGGGAAGATGAAATCAACCCTGCACCCGTGTATGATCCCTAAGAAATAGGCCACTATGGTGATCATTAATAAGAACATGGCCACAGGGAACAGTTATAAGAAAAATCCACACCCAAAGGAAGGACACTTACTCAGAGAGCTAAGACTAAAACCCCCTTCAGAGTTTCCTCAATAGTGGTCCCCAAGTGCTACAACATGTGCTAAAAACATTATATGTATGCATGAAAATTTTGCTAGATCGAGCAACCTGGGACTAATTTAAATGTGTTGTGTCACCTCACTTAGCCCAATTGTGACCTCATGCTTGACCATTTTGTGAGGAAGAATTCCTAGACTACACTACTAAAAATGGATTCAACTCCCTACCACAAGATGCAAAGTTGATTTTATAGTCTTGGAGCAGTGAACTCACACTCCTATCTCTAATATCCTACCCTAAGCTAATGTTGGTTTACTACCAGTGAAAACAAAATGCAAATCTAGTTAATTTTATTATCGCATTCTTTTTAAGCAGTTGTTATTTACACAACCGGGATGTGGCATGAAACTGAGATGGTGTGAATTACCCTTGTTAGTCACTCTAATGTAGATATATGCAATATTTCTCTTCACTTCAATGAAGTCTAACTACAGAATCGTAAGAGCCTTCACAACACAACAATTCCTATTATTATGCACCTCTCACTAAACATTGTTAAATGGAAATTATGCCAAATTATATGAATTAATGAACCAAAAGAAAAACAAAAGGAAAATAAACGTAACCAAGGAAAGACCAAAGAAAATTTCCCAAGAAAGAAAAAAAAGCACTCCAAAAGTGTCACAACTAGGAAAACAAATCCGAATCAAACATCACACTCAAAGCAGTCAAACCGAAAGCCAAAAGTGGAAGAAGCAAGTCAGTGTCAACAAGCTAGGGTTGTAGCACAATGGCTTAACTAAGGTCAATGTTCTACAAAGGTCAAAACCTGACCGTAGAGGTAGGATAGCCTAAAAACGATTAAATGAAGGTGATAGAAAGAAATGAAAACACACTCAAAATAACTTTTCTAGATGACAAATACACAACCAATCAGGACACCACCAATTTTGATGAAAATGACCAAAAGAGGAAAGAGATTAGCCAACAAGAAGTGAAAAAAGTGAGAAAAATCCACAAAAGTCTAAAAGTGAAATGTAGATCAAGTCTACAAAGTTACTGAAAACACCAATTAGATCTAAAAATGAGATCTAGAGGCAAAAATAAACCCTCAACCCAAAGCATTGAACAAAACTTCAAGAGAACCTCGAAAGATGAAGGGTAATGGAAGATCTTGGATAAATTGATGAAAATGGATCAAATGAGACACACACAAAAACTAATTAGCAACATCAAACCATAGAGCAAACATATATTCAATACGTCGGAAAAAGACAAGAAGATCAATGCGCAATCAAAGATAAAAACTCCTCCCAATGAAGAATAACCAATCTAAGGAAATCAAGAAAACAGAGATAGATCTAGAGTAAATCCAACAAGGAAGTAGGGGGCCCAAACTGAGCAAGGACAATAGTAGAAAATTCGGAAAGAAAAAGTTGTTTTTTCAATGCTAAAAGCCCAGATGCATGCACAACAGATGGAACAAAGTGGCCATATGCTCACACAATAACTACAAGGGTGTGTCTAGGATCTCTGGGACACACAGATCGCTCCCTATGGGAGTTTCTAGGGAGAAAAATTAAAAATTCCCTAAAAGCTCGCACACAAGCCAAGGAAAAAATAAAATATACATAGAATAATATTTGAAAATAACAAAAAAGATTCAGAAAAAAAAGAGAAAACTCAACAAATAGGACAAGAGATAAATCGATCAAAACCAAAGGAAAAGAGGACAGTAAGAAAGTGGGCTCTCATTGAAACCACCACTTTTGTTGTATTTAATTATGCAAGGAGCTATTGCTCCACGCTATCATGCTTGATTTAAATCACTAGATAGTTAGAGGAAATACCAATAGAGATATTATAACATCCCAACCCAAATGATCAAACATGCATCATGTAGTCAGTCTTATATACTACAAGGAAATATGTGTGTACGTAGCCTCCTTAGAGGCTGGATAAGGATTTTGAGTCTAAGTTAGATTCCTATGTTCCAGATGAGAAATCTACATCATCCACACATGATCTTGATCCCTACACACAACCACAAACAAACAGAGACAATAAGTCACCTTCCTCAAAATATCGTTAGGTAAAAATATCATAGAAACAAATATCAAGCATGTTGAATACAAAGAGATACAGGGAAAGAACTTACTTTTTATTAATTATATAAGTGAAAGTACATCAATATACCTTCAATAAATAAGATCATATCCTCCAGTTTGTAGTATGGTCTCCTCTCCCGATACAATAGAGCTTTTGCGCTATAATTTGGATACCCCCCTCTTCCCCCTTTCCTTTTAGTGAGATTATATAGGCTCATTATCCTTTTGGAGAATGTATCTAGACACCTAAGTGGTTGAGAAGTTAGGAAATGTCTATAGTAATGGACTCCTAGCTAACTCATACACAAGTGGGTCAATTTGATCTCCTTGGGAATGGAAAACTCCAAAAACCTTTACCACAATTATGATATTTTTCTCAATTATCAATAATTATTATCATGTAATTATTATCTTATAATTATAATGTTTTGCAAAAATAGTTGTAAGAGATTTCTCAATTATGTAATTTCACCCTTTTAACATGGGATAAATTTCATATAACTAAAGAAAAGGTGAAAAGGGATCCATTTTAGCCAAATAAATGTGACAAGTTGATATTGGGTTTCTCTCACTATAATGGAGTGGAAATTAGGTTTATAACAACTAGGTTCGAGGCATCAGGGTTACATGGATACTTTCTTGCACCCCTCCACATGTCCTAATGCCTTTGGTTACAATTGCGCACTCAACATCACCATGGTCACATCATCTTAACCTTTCCCCTTTGCAATGCATTCAAATCATCGAGGTGTCTTAGACCTATGACCTACTATGCATGGAATTTCCTTTACTCATGTCGATGTGCTTGTAGGATCCACCATAGCCACATCACCACAAGAGTAAAATATCAACAGAAATGCACCCACATAAAAAAAAAAATCACCAAGGTAGAGGTGTCAGAGTGAACTCATCGACTATTATCGTCAGGGTGATGTCACATCCTCCATGTGGATCCACTCAAGGATTTTTACGTGTCACTTATCTACTAGATTCTTGGACCGAAAAAAATCCCAAATCTAGATGAAAAATTTCCCCCCTCCGGGGTTGCCACATCACCCTAAATCCATGTCACATGCCATGCTAGACATGGGACTCACTAGTCCTTTGCTGTGAGATAATGTTTAAATTCATGTTATAAAAATTATATGGGTTCCATAAAATCGTGGGAGGATTATTTCGATTCAATGGAAGATATCAGAAAGGAGGACCCCACAATGCCTTATTATCGCAACATTCAAATATTGATAAGTTTTGAACTAGGCTCTACTCTAATTCTTTGATGTAATTCATCTCATATTCAAATTTTCTCATCGCTTGATGGGTTTGCCTCCCATATATTTTTGAGACGCCCTAGAACTTGGATATACTTCTTGTTTTCATGGTTAAATACTTGGAACTCCTTGCTCCTTTGAGGTATAAACTTCCAGCTTCTAGGATATGAGAAAATGAGAATCTTTGGGGCTTTTTCCTTTCCCTCAATGCTTGATCATGGTGTTCCATTACACATGGCCATTTGTAACTCCAAGACCAAATTACTTTACATCATGAGGACTTAGCCTCACACAAGCATATATATATATATATAATAGTTATGAGGCTCTTTGAAGCTATCCATCCTGAGCTTATGATGCGAGAACATATTGACAATCACATTATCTTTCTTGTGCTTACATAAGCTTCATCCCAACCTTTATATATATATATCTATATATATATATATATCTATATATCTATATATATATATATATATATATATATATATATATATATATATATATATATATATATATATATATATATATATATATGAACACATATATGCATTCAAATCACATATATAAAAATGATATCCATGCTAATCTTGCAGAGGCTTTGATAATTCTGCAATTATATATATATATAGATATATATATATGGACACATGTTGTGATATCTCTCCTATGATTTTAACATATCTCGACCCAATCCATTCAACACACACACACATGTATTATATATCTACATTATACATATATGCAACACTATACTTCCTGAGTTTAATAATTCAGAGTAAGGCTTGATGACCAAATCCTTTACTTACATAATAAATAAAACAATGATCGATACATTCATTATACTTAGGTCTACTTGACCATATTCATGCACATAATAGTTCATATATCTATGGCCCTCTTTGGCTACAAATAAACATAGAATGAGGTCATGCACACATCTAAGGATTCATTAATTGACCCAAGAACCCTGCATGAATTCAAAAATTCGTAACCATGAAGTAAATCACATTCCACATTATCTCACAAGAATTATAATAGTTCGTATAATTCAAAATGAAACATGCTTCAAGGAAACACGTCAAATGTATGCTTAAGAATCAATGTACAAAGGCTTAAATATACACTTCTTTTGCTAAAATTTACTCAAAAACTGGGATTGGGACATCAACATTCCCCCAAACCTTAGATACATTGCATCCAATCATTTCTTACATTTTTTACCCATGATCCACATTCCAGAGCTTGACGATGAGTGATTAAGGGATTAAACCAACTCATTCAATTGAGATAGGGACACCATAGGACCATTCACCACACCCTTCAACTACTTCATTAGGAATTTTGGCTCACCATTATGGCTGAAGTAGGGAATCTAGAAGCTCACCTCCCCCCAAAATTGAGTGAGGGAGTCTAGAGGCTTATCACCTCCACCATAAA
Source organism: Pinus tabuliformis (assembly GCA_031772625.1). Taxonomy (NCBI): domain Eukaryota; kingdom Viridiplantae; phylum Streptophyta; class Pinopsida; order Pinales; family Pinaceae; genus Pinus; species Pinus tabuliformis. Next base: position 1,666,466,299 of record CM062819.1, on the reverse strand, counting down.
AAAATGTTTCCCATAGTTCTTCCATCCAATCCTTGGAAATGCATAACCCACTATAAAAACAAGAAAACGGGTTGAGGGGGCTAAAAAACTCTCCTTACTAGGAATCCACCAAGAATGAGCCTCCACCCAAGTTGTCAAGGGAATATACAGAAAACTATCTCCACCATCCAATTTGTTAATAGGGAGAATCTTTTTATACTTTACTCTATCACCTTATCGGAAACGCCCCTAGGGCAGGTGAGATAGTGGGACATGCTACCCAGAATTCACTGCCTTATGATATAATGAATTGAAGGAAATGACTTACAAGATTTATAATTTTATTTTTATGGTTATCTACGGGTTTCTTTCGACAAAACATTAATTATTAAATATAATATTCACAAATTTATGTGTGGAACATTAAGAAGGAAATGCAAAAATATACATTTTGCATATTGAAAATCTACATAAATTTATGAAAATTCAGACATAAACAACAAAAAACTAATTAACAATTTAAAGAATTTTTACGGTCTCGAAAGGGTTATAGAGCCTTAGTTGTGTAAATATACAAACAAGTAGCAGACTAATCAATATTTTAATACTTTTTGGCTCCCAAAATATAGTAGTTCCTCAACTTCTTAAAATTGCAATTCAGAAAAAAGAAATAAAAATTGGGAAAGATGTAACATATCATGAGAAGTATGCACACGAAGATATAGATGAAACAAGGTTGATTTTATTAATAAAAAATGTTTTGATGTAGTAAGATGTATACAAGTGATGTTATAAATATCCACATGTAGGAAAAAATGTTATAAATCCACATGAAATAGTATAAACATCAAGTAAATAGTGGAAAAAAACAAATAGCATTGAACTATTCATCAACATAATATGAAATTGTCCATTATCCATCACTTCAACTTGTGAAATGGAGCAATTTCAGCCTTTTGTTGTTCCTGGTAAGCGTGAGATACGACAGAAGGCGAGGAACCATGTGAGGGACTAGAGAGAAAGTTGGCCTTTTTTTTTTTGTTACCTACACCATGCTTAGGTGTGGTTTCACATTTGGAATATTGAGAAACTGGATTGTTTTATATAGTAGGTTTCTATGAAGCTTTCTAAGAAGATGGGTGATGTGGAAAACCTTATCATTTGCACTTGGGGAATGTACAACATGTGAGGCAACCGACTACAAGTGATGGGACATGTTCACTTAAGGAGGAGATTAAAATGAAATGGTAGGCCAACCTTGAACATAGTGTAAAGGATTTGCTGGAATTACATTTTTGCATCCATCATTGTTGGGAGTAGCGAGAGGTGTAGACATGTGGGGTGCCACAAGAATATTAATACTTGGTTTATTATAAATATGGGGTTATCGGGACTGCATCATTGGCTATCTCTGTCGAGGTGAACTAATACTTGAGGCCTCACATCTCTTTTTATTCCCAAGTTTCTGTTTCTATTTCCTCTTCATATGCCTATGTTTATATTGAAGAAACTCATACTATAAATATAAAAATCTAAGTTACTTGCAAGTAATAAAAGGTAAGGCATTCCATCACTAACAAATTAATCAATTATTTGAGTTAATAAATACATACAAGAATTAAATCTCTAGGAGAAGGGGAATTGCTTGGCACTATCAAAATAACTAATTAGATATAAATAGTTTTCATTGAAAAACAATTCATCGATTTACTTTATAATTTCCATACATCATGATATATGTGTTTAAAAAGAGTAAAACGTCAGCAATTTTCTATGTATGCGGAAACATATGTGACGACAGTCTTCAATGCGGGCACAAGGATTACATACATCTTGTCTAGTGGTGGATCAAATGCACAAAAAAATGAATGGATTATATTGTTTTTCTCATAAGTTAAAAGAAATACTCGCTTTGTACCAATAATTTAAGATGTATGAAAACACGTTGCGCCATGGGTAAAACATATTTTTATTATTTGTATTGTAGATTTATGTTAAATGAGGCTCCTTATTCTAACATAGGTTCCCTTGAGTTTAGGGAAACATTCTTACGCTCTGATGATAACCTGTGGTTTTGTTCTTGATACCACAGCCTCAACGGCTCCCATGGGTAGTCAAAAAAAAGAAGCCAATTGTGGTTGGGGGTTTCATAAAGGGTTTGAATACCTTGTTTAACATTATGTTTAAATTAATTAACATTTTAAAGAATGAAAAGTATCATTCATGACTTATAGACATATATTTCCTAAAAATGTCATGGGTCAGCATGAATTTTCTTGCTGAAAATGCACTCATGACAATCGTTCTATGTAAAGAAATATTATTTTATAAATATTGTTTGAAAACATAACTTTTATTTTGAATAATCAATACAATAGTTCTAGCGAAGGTAGTGAATATTTATTATGGACATTAACAAGGTGTTGGGTACTTTTGCGTCTGAGGCTTAACTTCAAAGGCTGGCTCCAAGTGCGTAAGAGGACAATATAGATAGAATGTGTAACTGAGAAAACCTATAACATTGATATTTTATATACATGTAGAATGTGTAGTTGAAAAGATAGTGACTTCCATGGCATTTGACAAGGAGAAAAAATGATACCAAACACCTACTATGGTAATTGCAAACAAAATTTCGGGATAGAACAAAGTACAGGACCTTTATTTTATCTTCTTTTAAATACTCGGAGTAATATAAAACTCATTAACATTTGGAATATCGCTTGTAAGCATACATGGTAACTTAGTACTCAGTAAAACATTCTATTGATGCTCCATATATTACCCTTCTTCCGACTGTGAGCAGGAACTATGGAAAATTTTGTAGCTAAACTAAAAATAAAGAACTTGAACCCGAAATGAAATTACCTTGTGAAAATCGACCTAAGAATGGAAATTTGGTAGGAATAGGCCAAGATTCATGTCGTAGTGGAGAAATTAACGAGAGTGTAATGATATAGTAATCTTTGGTGAGTTAGGAGGGTGAATCGTGAGCTTGACCACAACCAAGGAATAATGCTAGTCTCCACATCAATGTTATTCAATAATCTAAACCAATGAACGTATTCCATGGTGGAAAAGGCTGGGTGAATAGGGAGATGTGTGGAAAGAATGATTAGATCGATTTTAATAGTCCATAGATCATATAACGAGTGGCCAAATCTTCTTAATTAATGATGACTTCAAACCAGAAGCATAGCATTGAGAATTAGAAGTGAGGTGAGACCCAAGTTGCAGGTCTTATTTGGAGAGAGTTATTGTTGGAAAGGTGAGGGTGGGACTCATGGACCCTTTTCGAACGTCTTTCACATACATACAACAACCATGTCAAGAATGCCAAACTCCAGGCTCTTACCAATGACTGAATGTAATCATATCACTCAGTATCACCCACTTGGAGAAAATTAATAACCATAAGCTTTGTCATCAAATACCAAATATATACCATGTGTGATAGATATTTGTTATACTAAAATCCATATCACGTAAGTATTCTACATTGTAAATACAGACCCAAGAATATTTCATGGAGTATAAACCCTATTAAGCTTTTAACGATAATTTCAACAATGATATAATATATGTTCATAAGAAGAAACCTTTGGGTTTATAACCAAACAATAGATTGTTTAATCAGTCAATAACTATGATGACAACAAAGTTGCCTTCTTAGATAATTCGCGTGTGGACCTATGGGTTATGGGCCCACATATACATCGGAAGCATTTTAATCAAAAGAATGACAACAAAACCTAACCAATCAACCAATGAACGGTCTTGATGGTAGGAACTCAATGAGGTTTGAATCTCGTTGTACAAAACCTTATCATGTCCGAATCAAATGTTAACCTATGCACACTTTCGAAAGTGATATGTGTCTAATTACCCATTAAATGGATTGTCCGATCACTCTGAACCATAAACTCTTTTTAATGAGTTTATCAGATCTGATAACCAAGGTAACGTGCTTCCAAGTTCCCATGTGATCACGATGGATTTTCATCCATCGGACGATTATCACGTCGTCCACTCGCCAACTAACCCGGACAATCCCCACCGTCAATGTGACCCTACTCGATCCAATGGCTATTGCGCAATCTTGCGCAGATTCTTGCACGATTGTTATCAAGTCATGAGCACGTGAGAAAAGTAGTTTTCTCATGCTGCATGTCAATCGCTAAGCTTAATCGCAAGAATTTTAGAAATATCATTTACTACCTTGAAGGTGCGCGAGATACCATTTACCATTTGCGAAGACCACACCATCCCTCCTTGGACACGTGGTTTTAATCTCCACCATTCCTCTTCCGTCGATATTATCCGTCGATCTAGTCGATTCGACAGTTTCCGCTGTGCTATTTAGTTGAATCTAGTTTTGATTGAATACTCTCCTTCGTTGACCTGTTCTCAAATCCAACAGATCTATCATTCACTTGTTGGTAGAATTCACATTTCAACACAAGTCTATCTCTCCCATACTTTGTCTAAGGCGAAGTTCATAGGAACTTCATCCTTTACACTCACACTTGTATATTTATTAACTTACAGTAAAGAACAATACTTAAACCATACACAAATGCACAAAATAAAGATAACACACATATTTCAATTATATATAGAATTCGATTACAGGCTAAGGCCTCACGACCCAAATCACGAATTTCCCTGCGGCTACATTTCGTACTCTATATCTATGTTCCACACAACACAGACTCTTATATAGGAAACTAAAAAGGCATGGATCATCTAGGATCCAAGATTGCCTCCCACAAATCACTCAATCGAACCCATAAATCTCTCTATATGCATACATGGCAGAAAATTACATTTAATCAAGTACTTATCAATTCCATCAATTTAGCTCTGTTTGAATAGAATTTTCCCTGGTTTACAATGATTATCCACATTTCCCTTTTCATAACATTGAATTGAAATTTTAATTAAGGGTGCTCCAATGCTCTTGCATCAAACTCCCAAGGTACAAAAATTTATGACCTCCTGGTCATATGCTTCTGGTCTTCCTAATAGCTTTCACTTGTGAGCTACAATCAACCTCTGTAGTAACAAGTCTCCTTCTTGCTACACATGCCTCATTAAGCTTCTCTCCTCTTAGCTCAATCTTTTGGAATCTCTATGGTCCTATCCTCTAGAACCATACAAGCACTCCTTACTTAGGCCACTGCAAATACTCTCACCTTCCTCTGCTATTACGTGCACAAAAATATAAAGTCCACACAATTACCAAATCAAAACATATTTTGCACCTCCTTCTTTTGCGTGCAGAATATTCTTCTACTCTGATAACAAAAATGATGACAACAAAGCTGCCTCTTTAGATAATTCACATGTGGACATATGGGTTATGGGCCCAGTATACATCAGAAGCTTTTTATTCAGCAGAATCACAACAAAACCTGACCAATTAGCTAACAAACGGTCTTGATGTCCAAATCTCAATGAGGTTTGAATCTTGTTGTACAAAACCTTATCGTCTCCGAATCAAATGTTAACATGTGTGCACTTTACCCAGATTACCCATTAAACAGATGGTCCGGCCACTTTGAACCGTAAACTCTTTTTAATGAGTTTATCAGGTCCGCTAACCAAGGTAACGTGGTTTAAAGCTCCAACGCGATCATTGTGGATCTTCTTCCATCAGATGCTTACCATGTCGTCCGTTCGCCAACTAACCTGGACAATATCCACCATTGATTTGACCCCAATCAATGCAACAACAATCACACAATCTCACGCGGATTCTTGCATGATCGTTATCAAGTTGCGAGCTTGCGAGAAAAGTAGTTTTCTCATGTTATGTGTCGATCGCTAAGCTTAATCGCATGAATTTTAGAAATATTGTTTACTACCTTGACGGTGCGTGAGATGCCATTTACCATTTACGAAGACTGCTCCATCCCTATTTGGACACATGGTTTTAATCTCTGTCATTCCTCTTCCATCTATCACTTCCACCAATTTATCTTTGTTTAAACATAATTTGCCCTAGTTTACAATGATTGTCCACGTTTCCCTTTTCACAGGTTTGAATTTAAATTTTTAATTAAGGATGCTCCGATTCTCCAGCATCAACTTATGACCCCAATAAAATCATGACTCATAACATAACTTAAGACCTCATCATTTAACAACTGCATTATATTCAATCGATCACACACAAGTATTAACTATAATCTATATGACTATAAGTGGCCTATGAAATTCTTGTGATAATTTTGTAACAAAGATGTAAGAACTTAACCCATCATATTGTGATTTCATTCATACAAAATTATGTAATAAAACTTTTTATTGTTTAACACTGAAAATAAGAATCCTTCATATGTCTTAAAAATTCACATATGCACCAGCATATTACCATCATGTGAGTCTGGACCCAAAATATTTTGATGTCAAATAAGTAATGACAGGTAATTTTAAGTTTAAATCTCTTAGACATAGATTTTCCACATGCTAATATATTTTCTTAAGGTAGGGTTTGATCCAGGTGGATATTGGTGGCCACCCACCTATTCCATTTAGACCCCCACCATTGTTTCTTTCAGTTTTTCAGTTTCCTTATTTGTAGCACAATTTACTATTTTACTAGCGACAAAACAAAACAAACTCACAAGAAACTAACTAACTATATCTCTATGCAACAAATATAAGAACAAACACAAGGTATTTTATGTCTTAAAAAAAGGAAGATTACAAATATATAGCCTCTGTGGCCCTGATCGCCTCTCAACCTAGTCATTTACACCATACTGGCCACAATTTAAAAGAAACAAACCCTAAAACTGCACAAGGTATCTCAGTTTCCTGCCATGATTGGCCTTCTAGGAGGTTCGAATAATTAAAATTTATATAAAAGTAAGAGAAATCATGTCCTCTTTATTCACCACCACAATGTCCTTATGGAAGTATCTACAATAAATTTCCATTTTTGGGTGGGATCGAAATTCTCCATCAAACTCTAATGCTTCAAAGTTTCCATCATCTCCTAATCATGTGTCTTCACTACTGCATTTCATATTTTGCAACCTCGGCCTTCTTTTGCACATGTATCTCTAAGTGAGCTTCATCTACCCATCCTTCACTAGCACCTCATCGTCTCTCCTCTTATGGCTTGAAATCTTGACATCTCAGCTCACCTCCACTAGAACCTTTTAAGCTTCCCTTGCTCACTTGGTAATTTCTCCTTTCCTCACCTCCTAAGAACTTATATTTTTCTCTTCCACACCATTTGTGTGCTATGATACCACTTGAAGAATACCAAATTCATGAGGTCTATCCATTTCACCCCAAATGGATCCAATCTGGGAGTTTGTGGGTTGTGGCCAACAAAATGTTTGATTCTTTGTTTCTGTAACAATGACTCATTATCTCCCATGTAGTTATGGAGCACCCAAACCATGGTTTGATTACATAAGAATCTCGTAGTGGCATTCAAGCTCATCCCCCATTCCACCTTTCTAGTTGATGCATAATCATTCTATGTTCGAGCTCACAGTCATGACTATGACAAAACAGGTTGGTGTTTTATGCATGTGTTCGCAGGCATCCCCATCATCGTTCTATTGTAGTGGATTCTGACTTGTGACAAGCCCGACCACTTAACTAAGGTCCCATCTGAGTTTGGGTTGGGAAAGTCAGAGCTCTTGGCATCCTATTTTTTCATTGTGATATCACTGTTCAGGTCCTGACTATTTCATTCTCTTTGAGTTTAACTAATGACTGTTAAAATTGCCAACCAGGGCAAAAATTCATGTGGCTCATCTTATTCATGGCTAATAATATTTTTATTAGATTCCTCTCGTCGAGAGGTGTAAGATTGATATAAAGATCATCCAATTCCGATAAGTATTCATGGAGATATGAATTTATTTTGATTATGGAATTATTATCAAGCCGACCTACAACTCATGTAGGCTCAGAAGCCCAACAGTCGCATCTATTCACCCACCAACATTGTGTATAAATATAAGAGGACTTTTCCTCATTTAGACTCACTCATATCATCACATCTCTCTCTCTCTCTCTACTGCGCAGATATGAGTCTCTTCTCTACTGCGCTTAAATGTGTTTCTCTCTTTCACACATGTGAAGCCGGAAGCTGTCGAATTTGAAGCCGCAACTACAGAAGTAAAGATTGACTTGCGTTGCCTAGAATATCTCCTCTTTGGAACTGCGCTGTAGGTTCATCTGAACCTCCTTTGAAAGCTGCAAGTTTTGGTGGTGGAATGAAGTCAATCCGACGAACGGTTTGCAAGATATCGACTGCCCTAGTTTGAAGCCGGAAACTGCTGAAACTGAAGCTACAACTGCAGAAGTAAAGATTGACTTGCGTGGCCTAGAAAATCTCCTCATTTGAACTGCGCTGTAGGTTCATCTGAACCTCCTCTTGAAGCTGAAACTTTTGGTGGTAGAATGAAGTTAATCCGACTGTCGGTTTGTGAGATATGGTCTGCCCTAGTTTGATAATGAAGCCACTAATGCTGATGCTACTGATCTAGGGTTTCCTACTGCTAATATGAATCAGATTTATTGTACTATTTCTCTCTGCTAAATTATTGAAGATAAAAGAAGATTTGATCAAAGGGTTTCCCCACACATTGTGGGGTTTGTCCCTGGCTAGCCGCCACATCTTGTGTCTCTTATCTTGGCTTGTTTTCTGTCGATCGTTTAATTTTCTATCTGCACTTTACTTTATGTACATGTGATTGCTAATGAGTGGAATATAATAAGAAAAAGAAGTAAACTGTTATAAGCATAGAACATACCATAACTTAACATGGTATCGAAGCTGAGGTGAAGCCCGAGCAAGAGCAAGAGCAATCATTGAAGAGAAGATTGGCAAGGCTATCTTAAAAGAACTATGGGGTCCTCAACATTCTTTCTTGCCGAAGACAAGCTCCGTGAGAAAGCTGACTATCACGGATGAAAGATTTCTATCGATCTAACCCTTGAAGATCAAGGAGAGATGGACCATGTAAGAGGCAATATTGTTGAGCCTTCATCAAATGCATATGCTGCTACCTGGAACAAATGGAAAAATGAAGAAGTCAAAACAAAGAAGATCATCCGGGACTCTATCAACAAGTGCTTGGTGGCCTACATCTCTGATCTAGACACCTCCAAGGAAATCTACGACAGACTGGTGAGTTTATTTAAAGTTAATGATGCAAATCAAGTTTTGTTTCTTAGAAATAAGCTGAGGGAAATCAAGAAGGGTAAAGATGAAAGTATGCAAGCATACTTCTTAATAATCACCGAGATCAAGAACGATCTCCTATCTATTGGGGAAACTATTACTGACAGAGAAATGGCACTCACAACTCTTGAAGGATTACCATCTGAATGGTATGTGTTCAGGACTACTCTTCTGAGCTATAATGTAATTCCTGGTTTCAAGGAATTAATGGCTAGATGCATTCAAGAAGAAACAAGGGAAGAAGTGTAAGAAATGCCCATGCCTAAAGGTCCTCCTGCTGCCTTTTCTTTTCATGCAAAGAAAAGAAATAATTCCGGGACTAAATCAAAAGGAAAGGCTGGACCTAAGGCTAGAATAAAATGATGATGTTACATTTGCGATAAAGCAAGTCACTATGCAAGGGAGTACCCTGATAGAAAGGACTCACTCTAGGACGATGATCAAAATCCCTCTCATGGCAATCAAAGGAATGACAAATTCAACAGCAAAGGTAAGAGGAGAGATGGGAATCAAGGAAGAGGAAAAGCATTCAAGAAGGCCAGAAATTCCAAGATGTATTAAATGCATCTGACCTCAAAAAGAACCTAGTGTCCATCTCGGGAACGGAAGACAAAGGCTACAAGGTAACCTTCAGCGATGGCAAGGTATGTATATGGAAAAATAATGTTAAAGATGCCTTTACTCTTGGGTTTAGTGTTGATTCATTATATCAGGTCGATGGAAGTCTGCTAGGTATCATGTCTTATGACACATCTCTTCAGTCTGAACTTTGGCATTAGAGGTTTTCCCCCCTTCATTATAAAGCTATACTCGGTGTAATACAAATGGTGATAGGGATGCCCAAATTCTGAATAGAGAATGAAGGTGTATGTCCAGGATGTGCTGAAGGAAAGCTCAAAAGGGGACCATTCCCCTCAAGCCAAATCAAGACCTCTGATATATTACAATTGGTTCACTCAGGCATACCTGAGGTTGGCATTAAGAGGGAGACTACTACACCACATACTCCTGAGCAGAATGGTGTGGTGGGAAGGAAGAACCGCACAATGATGGAAGCTATCTGGGCCATGCTACATGATCAAAGACTTCTGATGTTTCTATGGGCTGAAACTACAATCACCGTCATATATGTACAAAATTGATGCCCTCATCAAGCATTGGGTTCCAAGACTCCTAAAGAAAAGTTCACCGCAAGGTGAACAATCTTTCGACTTTGAGGAGCTCTCAAGAAGCCAACACCAGGGAACTGAAAGAAAAGGATGATGAATCAATGCCTGATGTAGAAGAACCCATGGATCTGATAGATTCTCATCCACATGAGCCTTCCTCTTCTAGGAAGAGGCCTTCATGGCTTAGGGGGATAATTGATGATACTAAAGGACATGTTGCACCCTAAGGAACCTTCCGTCAAAGTAAGAAACTTAATAGGTATCAAGGATACCTGACCATCATGAGCACGATCATACAAAATGAGCCTTCGTCATTCTCAGATGCCGTCAAGCATCAAGTATGGAAGGATGCTATGACCGTAGAATATGAGTCTATTATGGAGAATGATGTCTGGGAAGTAGTTCCCAGACCCTGGACAAGACAATTGTTACTTCAAAATGGCTTTACAAGATAAAGCATGCAGCAGATGGAAGCACGGAAAAGTATAAGGCTCGTTTTGTTGCTCGAGGTTTCTCCCAAAAGGAAGATACAGACTATGATGAGATATTTGCACCTGTTGCCAGATATACGACCATTCACTCGATCATAGCCCTTTTCGCTTCACAAGGATGGAACCTACATCAGATGGATGTCAAGACTGCGTTCTTGCATGGCTCAATCAAAGAAGAGGTCTACGTGGAGCAACCCGAAGGATTTGAGATTTATGATAAAAAATCTCATGTATACAGGTTGAAGAAAGCTCTCTATGGGCTGAAGCAAGCACCCCGAGCATGGTATGAGAGGATTGATAGCTACTTGATGAAGTTGGGATTCACTAGGAGTGAAGCCGATCCTAACCTTTACTTTAAGGTTGAAGATGACAAGCCTCTCATACTGGTATTGTATGTGGATGACCTCTTTCTAACAGGTGCAGACCCTCTCATTCACAAATGTAAGAGGGAGCTGGCCTCTGAATTTGAAATGAAAGACCTAGGACTGATGTACTACTTCCTAGGACTTGAAGTATGGTAGAAGCCAAGGGAAATTTTCCTATCTGAAGGGAAATATGTGGTAAAGATATTGGAAAGATTTGGTACGATGGACTGCAAGCCTGTGACTACCTCGAGGATCTTAACTTTTAGAAGTTATATGGTAGTGATGTCGGACCAGATTTGGGAAATTCCTCTGAGTTTCATAAACTCATTTGCATTGATGTTGTTGGTGAACCTCCGTCCGAACATATTTTTTGTAGTTAGCATTGTGAGCTCATATTTGGTTGAGCCTCACTGGATTGATGCCAGGAATCTTCTTAGATGTCTTGAGGACACAATCTATCATGGATTAAGATACAATGTCGGAGATGTGAGACTACTTGGATATACTGATGTTGATTGGACAGGTAGTGTGGTGGACCGTAAGAGCACTTCCGGGTGCTGTTTCACCTGGGGATCTGCTTCAATATCCTGGATGAGCAGGAAGCAGAAGTCGGTGGCTTTGAGCACCGCCGAAGCAGGATATATTGTTGCTAGCATAACCTCGTATGAGGTAGTCTGGTTGTGAAAGCTCTTCAGTGAGCTGTTTGGATTTACATTGGATACCACTGTGATTCTCTATAACAACCAAAGGTGGGATTCGATTATTGAGGAATCCCGTATTCATCTATTGCTCCAGCAGATAGACATCATCTTGGATATGGTAAGTTGATCAGCAAGAAGGCTCCATCGCATTAAGATGATGTACAGGTTGATACACCTTGTCAAAGCCCCGAGGAAAGATCTAATCTGTGATTTTCCCAAATGATTTGGAGTCGGTAAGAAACCCTTGTACAAGGGTCCTGCATGTTGCATACATTGAGCTCTGGGAGCTCTGAGGGCTTGCGGTTATTACTGGAGCAACATACGACCACAGGGTGACTCACCCTCCCCTGGTGGTGCACACTGGAACAAGATGATTTGCTCTCTTGTGGGACAAGATGATTCGCTCTCTTGTGGAACAGGATGATTCGCTCTCCTGTGTAGCAGGATGATTAGTTCTCCTGTGAGGCCTGGATTGATGTGTTCTCCATGGCGATTGTAGCAGGATTGATGTGTTCTCCTGTGAGGCCTGGATTGATGTGTTCTCCATGGTGACCTGGATTGATGTGTTCTCCATGGCAATTGTAGCAGGATTGATGTGTTCTCCTATGAGGACAGGATTGATTAGTTCTCCTGTCGAGGCATCCTACCCATGCAGTCTGGGACTCATGGGAAGTACCTCTCATCTGATCAATGAGCAGGGAAATGAAGTTAGGGACCATAGTAGTACCGATGGACGCATCGTTGTAACTACTGTACTCCCTACACTAGGATGACCTCCATTGATCTGGGATCAATGGTACTGGTCTGGGACCAATGGTAGGAGTTGTACCATACTATGACACTGACTTCGAGTCGGTTGAGACTGGTCTCGGATCAGTGGTACATACTCTGAGACTGACTTTGAGTCAGTGGAGGATGATATTGGTCTGGGACCATTGGAGTTGTACTCACTATGACGCTGACTTTGGGTTGGTTGAGACTGGTCTGGGACCAGTGGTACATACTCTGAGACTGACTTTGAGTCAGTATGATACATCCTCGATCATTTCTTCTTCTTCATAATTCGGACAAAAGCAGAGTAGAACAGAACAATGCAAGAGCAGAGCAGAACAAAACAAAACAGTACAGATCAGTGCAGGGCAGAAAAAGACAAAGCAGAACAGGAAAAATAGAGCAGATCAGGGCAAGGGTCAGGCTGTACAAGGCAGTGCATTTGATGGATGAATAGTAACAATCGATAGACAGATTGCAGATGAAGTTCTCCATGGTTGAGAGGGAGTGTTAAAATTGGCAACCAGGGCAAAACTTCATGTGGCTCATCTTACTCATGGCTAATAATATTTTTATTAGATTCCTCTTGTCGAGAGGTGTAGGATTGATATAAAGATCATCCAATTCCGATAAGTATTCATGGAGATATGAATTTATTTTGATTATGGAATTATTATCAAGCCGACCTACAACTCATGTAGGCTCAGAAGCCCAACAGTCGCATCTATTCACCCACCAACGTTGTGTATAAATATAAGAGGACTTTTCCTCATTTAGACTCACTCATCTCATCACATCTCTCTCTCTCTACTGCGCAGATATGAGTCTCTTCTCTACTGCGCTTAAATGGGTTTCTCTCTTTCACACATGTGAAGCCGGAAGCTATTGAATTTGAAGTTGCAACTACAGAAGTAAAGATTTACTTGCATGGCCTAGAATATCTCCTCTTTGGAACTGCGTTGTAGGTTCATCTGAACCTCCTTTGAAAGCCGCAACTTTTGGTGGTGGAATGAAGTCAATCCGACGAACGGTTTGCAAGATATCGACTGCCCTAGTTTGAAGCCGGAAACTGCTGAAACTGAAGCTGCAACTGCAGAAGTAAAGATTGACTTGCGTGGCCTAGAAGATCTCCTCATCTGAATTGCGCTGTAGGTTCATCTGAACCTCCTCTGGAAGCCGAAACTTTTGGTGGTAGAATGAAGTCAATCCGACTGTCGGTTTGTGAGATATGGTCTGTCCTAGTTTGATAATGAAGCCGCTAATGCTGATGCTACTGATCTAGGGTTTGCTACTGCTGATATGAATCAGATTTATTGTACTATTTCTCTCTGCTGAATTATTGAAGATAAAAGAAGATTTGATCAAAGGGTTTCCCCACACATTGTGGGGTTTGTCCCTGGCTAGCCGCCACATCTTGTGTCTCTTGTCTTGGCTTGTTTTCTGTCGATCATTTAATGTTCTATCTGCACTTTACTTTATGTACATGTGATTGCTAATCGGTGGAATATAATAAGAAAAAGAAGTAAACTGTTATAAGCATAGAACATACCATAACTTAACAATGACGTAGTCTCTCTTTACCCTTCTCTATTAGAGTTGGCTCGCTGCATGGCTGAATACTTGGAACACAATAATCTGAAACCTGTATCCCTCTCTCAAGTGGCTCAGAAATGTATGAAGGCTCTCATTTCTCTTGGGCTAGAATTTGTACGACTAGGGACAAAATAAAACACACTCATAGGGAATGAAACTAACTCCATGTCTACATCATAGATCTAAGAACACGTACAAGATATTTTATATATAAAAAATTATGATTACAAATATACAGCGTGTCTTGGCTCGATGGCCTCTTCGCCTAGTCCTTTACATCATACTAGCCATCCCCTTACATACTTGCATGTAGTAGTTTAAAAGAAACAAACCCTAACAACACATGAGGCATCATAGTTTCATACCATGATTGGCCTTTTAGAGGCTTCAAATAATAAAAATTTACATGAAAATTAGAGGAAATTGTGTCTTCTTTCTTTGCTCCCATGATGCCCCTTGGGAAGCATCCAAAATTAATTTCAATTTTGGGCTAGGGTTGATGCTCCTACTTTAGAATCTTTCATTTTTTTTATATTTAATTTAGTCATGTCTTAATTTCAAATTTCTTTAATATTATCCTCAATAATTAAATTAAAATTTTCTTCTCATTAAATATGATTCTAAGGTGTGCAAAGGATAACTCAATTGGTGGTCGAAGTATGTGAAATATGTGAAAACTAAGAGATTCAAGGTTCAAGGCCCCCCGGTTATGAAATGGTTTACGAAGAGAAATTTTGAGGTCTAAAATGGGCCTGCTGAGCATTATTATAAAATAATAGTGGAAATCATAAAATAATATTAGATTACCTTATCGAGTTTTGGATGGAAAAAAAAAGGAAAAACCATTTTTTCAACTTGTATTTTCAACTTATCTCCCTAATATTTTACTCTAATTTCAAGCGATAACACTTGTTGGATGCGGAATTTAATTTTGCATCTAAGGAGTAGCTATGTTGCATACTTTTGATGGACCCTACTACATGAAAAATGTGAAATGCATTAAAAACGATGACTCCAATCACATTTTTCACGTATTTCACTTTTTGAGTGTAGCGGAGTCCATCAAAAGTATGCAACATGGCTACTCTTGGATGCGAAATTAAATTTTGCGTCGAACTAGTGCTCCCGCTGGTCTTTGGAATAAAAGGGTAGAGAGATGAATTGAAAATACAAGTTGAAAAAGTACTTCTTTTATCTTTTTTATTTTTTAATATTTTTACCTATTTACTCCAAAAATGGTGAATGATCCCTTGCATGATCATATTGAATCGTATTTGTTCTTATAAAGCTTAATTTTTTGTACATTTTTATTTTAAGGCCCACTTTTAACCTCAAAATTTATCTAATATAGCTTCCTCATGATACAAAAAAAAAAAAATCTAAGATAAAGTATACATATCTACACTCTCTTGGAAGTTTCACACTCTTATATTCAATTTATCCACAATAAACCTATGGAAACCATGTCCAAATCTATGAAATCTTTGTCCAAAAACCTATCTAAAATAAACATTAAAACATATTATATTATAAAAAAATCAATTAAATACACATAAATACAATATAAAATATAATTAAACAAAAATGATAATAAATTTAATATTAATTATATAATAATCATTAACAAATATTTAAAAATTTAAAAATAGCGTTATCTATATTAACTAATATCATTCGCACATTGTTTTATATAATGAAATTACATTATAAAAGTGAACAAAATTATTTGACTCTTTTGTTTATTATATTTGACTCTTTTGTTTATTACATTGTAAAAGACAAGTTAATGTTAAATTAAATAAACAAATTTTTGTTTATTATATTCTAGCACGTATGTCAATGTTAAATTATATAAACAAACTTATTTAATATTTTTTTATTATATTTTAAGATACATGTCAAAATTGAATCACATGATACCAAAGTTTATGTACATACAACACAACGAAATTGCATATAAAATATATCCTTTAATTTAATGTAAAATTAAAATGAATCCAATTTACTTGACATTTAATAGTCCTTTCTTACATTATATTACAGGAGATTCAACGCATCTCAATCCCAGATTTCAAATATATGCTGCATATTAAAATTATATTATTTATTTAGTAAAAATAAAAGATGAACAACATTTTTTTATTATATTTTAATATATAGACAACGAATTGTCATCTCCGCAATTCCACCGTGTCTTTTTAATCCTCCATCTACATGTCCTAATAAGAATGCCATCTCTTACCTTGTTAACTTTTCGATTTCCCTGTCAAGTTTTAGATTTAAATTCCACGGTGATTTGCTAGTGTCTCAAGTTTTACATCTCAATCCGAGGTAATTTGCTCGTTTGCAGCATAATTAATAGATATAATTGCGATAGTTGGGACTCTAAATTTCTGGCTGCCTTATAGTCTTTACCGCAGAGAAGTCGACAACTCCGAGGGGTGGGTTCTAATGCATGTATCATCTTCAGTTATTTTGTGTAGGAGACCAATAAATATTCAACGATCCAATCCTTATCATACGGTCTAACATCATCTACCATTAATACAGCAATCTGATGAATGGCGCGGATAGGTTGTACGACCTACCAAAATATATTTTAAATTTTTATGGGTTCTTTGACCAGACTGTGTGATGGGCACCTTTAACAACTTCAAAATCCAGAGCCATCCAGCTCCGGTATTAACGACAATAAATAATTCAGTCAACAGAAGCCCTCGTGGGCGGATGCATACAGCCCTGGCTGGTCGGTAGGCTGCTCAATTACTTTTCCAAAAGTCAGAACCCTAATCATATGTGGCTGAGTGCCTGATGGACCAGATATAAGAAAGACAGCCAATCGGGATTGTGATACGTGAATACGTTGAAACCGGACATAATTGGTTAATCAGAACGTGTTCCAACTTATTAGTCGAAGAATTGAGAAAGTAAACGAAGAAAGCGGTGATCCACTCACCGTTCTAAGACGGTGAGAGCGTTGACATTGGAACTGAACCTATGGCGTAAGAGAAAAAGTATACTAAAGCTCTTTATCAGAAATTCTAACCTTAGAGATGTGTCTGTATTTAATATCGAGCCTATTACCCTTATAGAATAGATCTGAGGAACTGGTTGTTGTTGCTTGTTCATCCCGACTTTATCTGTAATACCTTCAATAAATCGAGTGGTGTATTCGTTAGATTTTCATATGGGTTCAGCACAAGATTATGTGGAAGTTGAGGTGCCTTCATACTTCAGGTGCCCCATATCCATGGAGCTGATGAGAGATCCAGTCACTGTTTCCACAGGGGTAACGTATGATCGACAAAGCATAGAAAACTGGATATTTTCATGCAAGAAGAAAACATGTCCTGCTACCATGCAGCAGCTGGAAAATTTTGATTTAACTCCCAACCACATGCTGCGGCGCCTCATTAAGGGATGGTGCGTTGCCAACAGCTCCAAGGGCGTAGAACAAATCCCCACTCCCAGAGCGCCCATCGATTCCGATCAAGTTTCCGAATTGCTTGAAGCTGCTTTGAGATCTCCTTGCCTGGAAGGTATCAATGCATTGAAGAAATTGCGGTCCCTTGCGCGGGAGAGTGAAGCAAACCGTCAGTGCATCGCTGCGCTTGGTTCGAGTCATGCTCTGGCCTCTCTGATCAATTCTTATTGCTGTGAAGAGAACGAGAATGAAAATTTCGGGGTTTGCGAAGAAGCGTTGGGTATATTGCATCTGATTCCTATAACCCGCGAAACTGCAAAATCACTGACAGAGACAGCGTTCATTAGGTCAATGGCCTTGATCTTACAGAAGGGCACCACTGAAGCTCGTCTTCACGGCGCAGTTTTAATGCAGAAGGTTTCTGCTTGGATATCTGATTGGGAATTTGTTGCCAGGGAAAGGATTGATATTTTCCAAGGGCTCTTAGAACTCATAACGGGTGAAGTTTGCCATCAGGCAACCGTGGCGGCCTTGGTTGTCCTCATAGCAATATGTAAGAAATCCCGAAAGAACAGATTGATGGCAATCGAGGCAGGCGCTGTATTTTCTCTGATCGAATTACTTCCAGATGCCGAGAAGCGCAAGTGTGAAAGGATGTTAGATCTGTTGGACATGCTAGTGGACTACGCAGAAGGAAGGGCTGCCATGGCCGATCACGCTATGGGTATTGCTGTAGTCTCGAAGAAGATTATTAGGGTTTCAGAAACTGCCACTAAGAAAGCAGTGCGAATACTTTGGTCACTATGCACATATTCTTCAAATGCGTTCATTCTTCGGGAGATGCTTCAGTGCGGGGCTGTATCTAAACTGTGTACGCTTCAACAACTCAATTCCTCGAACAAAACAAAGCAGAAAGCGAAGGAGGTATTGAAAGTGCATGCAAATACTTTCAGAGCCTCCGCTTGTCTTCCCCACCTGACGATAAGTGATTATCCAGATTATCTTTAAAATTATACGTAGAGAAAAGTTGAAAAATTATCAGATTTTCTTAATTTTTAGTGAGAATGGCAGAATTGTGTAAATGCTTAGTAGATCCAGACATATTTGACATATATGTTTATCTTTATTGTTGTGATCGTAATTTTCGCTAAATATTCTAGCAGTTTGTCTTAGCATGTGCATAACAGATATGATGAAAAAAGTTAAGATGTCCAAGTTTCGTTTTTGGTGTGTTATCGCACGTAGAAGTGTCAGTGTTTCTCCAACAAATCTTACGCACAAATCTCCAATCCTTTCTAATCCGAAACCAATTTACTTTATGTTCTGTCATAACAATCGCTGCATTCGTATAGGGTCAGTTTCCTGCAGGCTGTAGTTTTGAGTAGATTTCATGGGAGTTTTCCAAATGATTTCATTTTGCACAGAATGGACTATCCGTGCACATGCACATTGATCCCCTTTGTTGATCAAATATAATAAAACTGAGGAAAAACCTATATGTAGAGTCTTAATTATTTGAGTTAAAAAACTAGGAAACTGGAACACACTAAGTTGCTATTGGGAAAAAGGATGACCCTCTGCACATGCAACAGCTATTCATTGTTGATGTTCTTTCGCTTGAAGACTTTGGAAAAGCAGAGGCAAGGGACCAATTAGAAGTAATTCGATTCGTTTCAAAATAAAATTCTAAAAATAACCCTTAACAATTTTTTTGGGATGCGTATTATAAAATGTTAAAGAAAGGTTAGATTTTTCATAACTATTAATGTTCTTAATTACTTCTTACTTACTTCGATGTTTGAATGTTTAGTTTCTTGGTTAATTATTTCTCTCATAATAGTTTCTCTTAGTATTTAGTTAAAATCAATTTTATTTCATTTTGGTTTTATTTATTTCATGATAAAATAGGGTGTAATTTTCTAGAATAGAAAAATCATCATTTATCTCATACATATATAAATATCCTAATATTAGAATAGAAAAATCATCACCTATCTCATACATATATAAATATCCTAATTTTAGAATAGAAAAATCATCACCTATCTCATACATATATAAATATCCTAATACTAGAATAGAAAAATCATCACCCATCTCATACATATATAAATATCCTCTTACTCGAATAGAAAAATCATCACCCAACTCATACATATTACTAATTACTTATATAGACGATTTTTTCTGTCACTTAATGAAAGCTTTTTAAATGAAAAGAGTAATAGAAAAATGATTACCCAGCTCATACATATTACTAATTACTTATATAGACGATTTTTCCTATCACTTAATGAAAGCTTCTCAAAGGAAATTTGACACATTATCTTTTTGAATCCCAACTTGACTTTGTGTTATGAGTATTGTTCAAGTTTAGACATATTATTCCTATGAATGGCCACTTGAATTTATTCATGTGTTATGAACATTGTTGACTCTCTTAAGAAATGGCATTTTATTTAGTTTAAATAATGCTTTCTAATTCTACCATGACCTTTTTTAATCCTACCATCAATATAATGCATTTATGTTTGCCTCCACTCTTAGGCTCCTTTATAGATAAAAACTATTACTTATATTTTTTATTTACATACGACAACATTGGGAATTTATTAGTAAAATTAATCACAATTTAGTTGTTCAATGTTAATGCCAATTTGAAAAGAATATACTAGACATTGAGTGAACCTAATGTAATCAAATCATCCAAGAATCACATATTCCATCATTCTCATAATAGTGCTAGCATATTCATTCAAAAAAACATTATTGAGTTCATATTGGTATGTGTTTTTCTTGTTAAAATTGAGAAAATGGTTACTTCATTTGTACCTAATACCATTATTGTTTGACTTCTTAATATGCAAATCATCACATTCCCGCTGATAAAATAGTTAATAGGAACAAAACACATAAATAATTGAATGTATACCTTTCAACAATTTACCAATTTTATAGGGTTGTTTAAGCTCACCATAAAGTCAATGGATCATAGTTTTTCTTTATATGCCATATTAAACATTAAAATGCATCATAGTTTTTTTCATGTCATATTAAACATTTTTAATGATGGTGTTTGACATTAAAGATCTTATTAATTTTGGTGAAATTAAGTTAATGTATAGTTTTTGTTTGTTTGACATAAAATATTTAATTATTATGTTTTAGATTAAAAATTTATTAACTTTGAAGAATGTTTTTTAATTTGCATGTTCTAGATTATGTGTGTATGAACTTATAAGTGAACATTAACCCACATAAATTTGGAATGGCAACAATAAGATATGTGTTATTATTTGTTTATTTTATAGCATTATCAAATCTTCACTCGTGTATCCTATCAAATAATCATTCTTATTAGCTAGATTCTATGCACAGTTATTTGTCACATTATTTTGTTGCTTATTCTCATTAGCTAGATTCTATGCATAATTACTTGTCACATTCTTCTGTTGCTTTTGTTTATAGCAAGATTGACATGTTTTTTTTTATATAGAAACATTGACATTATTTTCATGATACATCAAAAATAGTTTTCAAATTTCTCATAACTCCTTTTCTAGCTGCCTCATACCAAGCACAAAATCAAGGGTATTTACCATTGGTAATACTACCTATTAAAATAACATTTTTGCAATTGATTAAAATACTTAAAAAAGTTATAGAGAAAGTAACATATATTGTGTTTCCATAAAATTTGTGCATTAGAGATTATGTCATAACATAACACTTTTTCATGTATTTTCACATGGTTTAAAAGATAAAATGAATGATAAAAATATTGAATAAAGAAAAAATAATGAAACACTCAATAGCATTAATGAATATTTTCATTTTTTTTTATGTTTCTATTAATATTTGAAAAGTATAAATCATAAATATTTAGCTTAAATAATAAGTAATACATATAGTCATTCTAAATTTAAAGCAAGCTCCCTTCATTACATTTATAATAATTCGATAAAAATATCATCTTTAAACAAAAATCTCAACCTCTATTGTAATTTCTTCTTCTCTAAAGAAATATAAAATTAACATGACTGTTCTGCTAAACGCAATTTGAGTATGCTCAAAATATGTATGAGATGCCGTGCTCGTGCATCATATTGATACATATATCGTATGCCTTCTTGTATGATTGCCTAGAAAAATGTATGATTTTGTGTTTCTGTGCAAAGCTTTGCTGTTGCATTTTTAGCACTTTGAAATTCTTTAAAAGATAGACATGTCTTAATGTTTTCGTTAAGCCCCTTGGCCCACTATGTCAAGGATCTAGTAAGCATTAATAAGCATTCATTGTTAATTTAATTTTCATATTTCTAGGTTTACAGAACCTTCATTTGCACACTTTCATTATAATTGTTGTATGTCTCCACATATATATATAAAAAAAAGGAGAATCCTTTTATGTGTATATATATATAAGGAGAATCAATCTTATGATTGTCATGTCCAATCAAAGTGGACTGTACTCATTGACTCCGTAGCTCCAAGGGCGTAGAGCAAATGTCCACTTCCAGACCACCCATCGACTCTGATAAAGTTTCCAAATTATTCCAAGCTGCATTGATATCTCATTGGCTCGAAGGTACCACTGCATAATTGCAGTCCCTTCCAAGGGAGAGTGCAGCAAACCGTTGGTCCATCGCTGCGTCTGGTTCGAGTCACGTTCTGGCCTCTCTGATCAATTCGTATTGTTCTGAAGGGAAAGAGAATGAAAATTTCGGGCCTTGTGAAGAAGCATGGGGTATATTGCATCTAATTCCTATAACCCACGAAACTGCAAAATCACTGACAGAGACAGCGTTCCTTAGGTCCATGGCCTTGATCTTGCAGAAGGCTTCCACTTGGATATCTGATTGGGAATTTATTGCCAGGGAAAGGATTAATATTTTCCAAGGGCTCTTAGAAATCAAAATGGGTGAAGTTTGGCATCAGGCAACCTGGGGGGCCTTGGTTGTCGTTATAGCAATGTGTAAAAAATCCCGAAAGAACAGATTGCAGGCAATCCAGGCAGGCGTTGTATTTTCTCTGATCGAATTACTTCCAGATGCCGAGAAGCCCAAGTGTGAAAATATGTTATATCTGTTGGACATGCTAGTAGACTAAGCAGAAGGAAGGATTTCCATGGCTGATCACATATTCTTCAAATGCGTCGATTCTTCGGGAGATGCTTGAGTGTGCGGCTGTATCTAAACTGTATACACTTCAACAACTCGATTACACAAACAAAACAAAGAAGAAAGCGAAGGCGGTACTAAAACTGCATGCAAATACTTTCAGAGCCTCCCCTTGTCTTCCCCACCTAATGAGAAGTTATTATCCAAATTAGATTTAAAATTATACGTAGCGAAAACTTGAAAAATGATCATATTTTCTTAAATTTTATTGAGAATGGCAGAATTGTATAAATGCTTGGTCGATACAGACATATTTGAGATGTATATTTATCTTTATTGTTCTGATCGTAATTTTCGCTAAATATTTTGGTAGTGTGTCTTACCACTTGCAGAACAGATCTGATGACAGAAGTTTAGATGTCCAAGTTTCGTTTTTGGTTTACTATCCCATGTGCAAGTATCCAACGGATCTTTCACACAAATCTCCAATCATTTCTAATCCGAAACCAATATCCTTTGTGTTCTTTGACATAACAATAGCTGCATTCGTATAGTGTTAATTTCATGCATGCCGTAGTTTTGATTAGATTTCGTAAGAGTTTTGGAAATGATTTTTTTTGCACAGAATGGACTTCCAGTGCACATGCACAATGATCCATTTTGGTGATCAAATATCATAAACCGGAGGAAAATCAGATATATAGTCATATTATTTGAGTGAAAATCGTCGGAAACTGGACTACATAACTTTGGTATTTGGCCAGAGGATCATCTTTTGCACATGCACCAGATATTCATTGTTGATGTTCTTTCGCTTAAAGCTTTTATAAAAGCAGAAGAAGCAAGAGACTAATTAGCAGTAATAGGATTCGGTTCAAAATAAATCATGTTTCGAAATCTTCTCAGCTGTTTCAAGGGGATTAAATTCTTAAAATAACTCTTAATATTTTTTATTTTAGGATGAGTATCATAAAATGTTAAAAGAAAGGTTATATTTTGAATAACTATTAATATTCTTACCTACTTGGATGTTTGGATGTTTAAATGGTTGAGTTAAAATCATCTTTATTTCAGTTGGCTTTTATCCCTCCCATAATAAGATAAGGTGTACCTTTCGACATTAGCAAAATCATCCCTTAAACTCACACCTATGTAGATAACCTACTACGATACTCTTATATGGACCATTTTGTGTGTCACTTAATGAAAGTTGTAGAAAGAAGTTACTTTTCATAATCTCCACTTGTGTTATGAAAATTGTTGAAAATAAAACACATTATCATTCTGAATCCCCCGTTGTATTTATGTTATGAATATTGTTGACTTTTGTTATTTTGAGAAATGCCATTGCATTTAGGTTACACAATTTTTTTGAATTTGTTGTAGCAGCTGCAACACCCTCCAAAATTTTGGCCTGCATTCAATTTCAGAGTGCTCCTTAGGTTTTTCCTTGATGTTTGCAAGCTCTTAGGCTCATCCCATGAGCTCGTGTTGAGCTTTTGCACCCTCCTCACTTGACCATTCATCAAAGATCTTTTAGCATGTTGGTCACAATGTCATGCTCACAACCATGTTTTGGCTATGCACAAAGTCCGTATTTGTGTGTACAAGTTGTAATCGCTATGTAAGCATATGTCACACTCACACAAGAAGTTTTATGCAATGTCGTGCAACTCTCATCATTGTCTTTCAATGATCTATCACAAGTATTGCACTTGTCGCTCGCACCTGTCGGTCAGTCACACTAAGTGTATGTTGTCTTGATGGGTTGAGAGGTCTTCTCGTCGAGTCATGTTGAGTGTGTGTTAGCAAGGTCATTCATGTATGAAGCCACTCATTCACACACTTGGTAATTTTGTTGAAACATTGCCGACCGGACCACCCTCCAACAGTTAGACCTTCATTGAGCTGCATCGCAGTCTCAGCCCTTAGTGAATATGTATTGCTGCCAATAATTGCGCAGAGCTTGAGGCTGTCTCCCAGGGAATCTGCACTTCAGGATGCTGAGTCAACCCAACTGAATATCACCCAGAATATCACACAAGTTTCTTAGCAAGCCATCTCAATCTACGTTGCTCGCAAGCAAAACCACCAAGCATCCAACTGGTCAACCAGAGAGTTTGACCAGGTAGTGACCCCGAGCCTCACTCCTCCAAAAAATTGCATAGAAGCTACCAAGCATTCCCGCTTTCGCTACCTGAAGAAATTGCACAGACATGCTCGACAGACAACTACTTCTTGTCACTACACTGCCCTCAAAATTTGTGTAGTTTTGTCAGCCAACCACTCTTTTAGTTAGCCTGCTGCTCTTCCTGAAAACTGTGCAATTTTCATGAGTTGTGTCCCAACTTCCTAGCATTCTGCTCAGCCTAGAAGCTACATAGGGATGTCTTGCAGGCCAACCTCCCAGCTCTGCGCAGTTTTTGCTAGTAGCCTCCCGCAGCCAGCCTCCCCGAAAATATTGCACAGTTTACACTGGTAGTCTACCCTTGTTGCCTACATTATCTCCTCGGAAAAATTATGCAAATTTTCCCTCTAGTCAAGAGAGATAATAACTTCCCCACCTAATGAGAAGTTATTATCCAAATTAGATTTAAAATTATACGTAGCGAAAACTTGAAAAATGATCATATTTTCTTAAATTTTATTGAGAATGGCAGAATTGTATAAATGCTTGGTCGATACAGACATATTTGAGATGTATATTTATCTTTATTGTTCTGATCGTAATTTTCGCTAAATATTTTGGTAGTGTGTCTTACCACTTGCAGAACAGATCGGATGACAGAAGTTTAGATGTCCAAGTTTGGTTTTTGGTTTACTATCCCATGTGCAACTATCCAACGCATCTTTCACACAAATCTCCAATCATTTATAATCCGAAACCAATATCCTTTGTGTTCTTTGACATAACAATAGCTGCATTCGTATAGTGTTAATTTCATTCATGCTGTAGTTTTGATTAGATTTCGTAAGAGTTTTGGAAATGATTTCATTTTGCACAGAATGGACTTCCAGTGCACATGCACAATGATCCATTTTGGTGATCAAATATCATAAACCGGAGGAAAATGAGATATATAGTCATATTATTTGAGTGAAAATCGTCAGAAACTGGACTACATAAATTTGGTATTTGGCCAGAGGATCATCTTTTGCACATGCACCAGATATTCATTGTTGATGTTCTTTCGCTTAAAGCTTTTATAAAAGCAGAAGCAAGAGACTAATTAGCAGTAATAGGATTCGGTTCAAAATAAATCATGTTTCGAAATCTTCTCAGCTGTTTCAAGGGGATTAAATTCTTAAAATAACTCTTAATATTTTTTATTTTAGGATGAGTATCATAAAATGTTAAAAGAAAGGTTATATTTTGAATAACTATTAATATTCTTACCTACTTGGATGTTTGGATGTTTAAATGGTTGAGTTAAAATCATCTTTATTTCAGTTGGCTTTTATCCCTTCCATAATAAGATAAGGTGTACCTTTCGACATTAGCAAAATCATCCCTTAAACTCACACCTATGTAGATAACCTACTACGATACTCTTATATGGACCATTTTGTGTGTCACTTAATTTTGTGTGTCACTTAATGAAAGTTGTAGAAAGAAGTTACTTTTCATAATCTCCACTTGAATTCATGTGTTATGAAAATTGTTGAAAATAAAACACATTATCATTCTGAATCCCCCGTTGTATATATGTTATGAATATTGTTGACTTTTGTTATTTTGAGAAATTCCATTGCATTTAGGTTACAAGATTTTTTTGAATTTGTTGTAGCAGCTGCAACACCCTCCAAAATTTTGGCCTGCATGCAATTTCAGAGTGCTCCTTAGGTTTCTCCTTGATGTTTGCAAGCTCTTAGGCTCATCCCATGAGCTCGTGTTGAGCTTTTGCACCCTCCTCACTTGACCGTTCATCGAAGATCTTTTAGCATGTTGGTCACAATGTCATGCTCACAACCATGTTCTGGCTATGCACAAAGTCCGTATTTGTGTGTACAAGTTGTAATCGCTATGTAAGCATATGTCACACTCACACAAGAAGTTTTATGCAATGTCGTGCAACTCTCATCACTGTCTTTCAATGATCTATCACAAGTATTCCACTTGTCGCTTGCACCTGTCGGTCAGTCACACTAAGTGTATGTCGTCTTGATGGGTTGAGAGGTCTTCTCGTCGAGTCATGTTGAGTGTGTGTTAGCAAGGTCATTCATGTATGAAGCCACTCATTCACACACTTGGTAATTTTGTTGAAACATTGCCGACCGGAGAACCCTCCAACAATTAGACCTTCATTGAGCTGCATCGCAGTCTCAGCCCTTAGTGAATATGTACTGCTGCCAATAATTGCGCAGAGCTTGAGGCTGTCTCCCAGGGAATCTGCACTTCAGGATGCTGAGTCAACCCAACTGAATATCACCCAGAATATCACACAAGTTTCTTAGCAAGCCATCTCAAACTACGTTGCTCGCAAGCAAAACCACTAAGCATCCAACTGGTCAACCAGAGAGTTTGACCAGGTAGTGACCCCGAGCCTCACTCCTCCAAAAAATTGCATAGAAGCTACCAAGCATGCTCGCTTTCGCTACCTGAAGAAATTGCACAGACATGCTCGACAGACAACTACTTCTTGTCACTACACTGCCCTCAAAATTTGTGTAGTTTTGTCAGCTAACCACTCTTTTAGTTAGCCTGCTGCTCCTCCTGAAAACTGTGCAATTTTCATGAGTTGTGTCCCAACTACCTAGCATTCTACTCACCCTAGAAGCTGCATAGGGATGTCTTGCAGGCCAACCTCCCAGCTCTGCGCAGTTTTTGCCAGTTGCCTCCCGCAGCCAGCCTCCCCGAAGATATTGCACAGTTTACACTGGTAGTCTACCCTTGTTGCCTACATTGTCTCCTGGGAAAAATTATGCAAATTTTCCCTCCAGTCAAGAGAGATAATAACTTCCCCACCTAATGAGAAGTTATTATCCAAATTAGATTTAAAATTATACGTAGCGAAAACTTGAAAAATGATCATATTTTCTTAAATTTTATTGAGAATGGCAGAATTTTATAAATGCTTGGTCGATACAGAAATATTTGAGATGTATATTTATCTTTATTGTTCTAATCGTAATTTTCGCTAAATATTTTGGTAGTGTGTCTTACCACTTGCAGAACAGATCTGATGACAGAAGTTTAGATGTCCAAGTTTGGTTTTTGGTTTACTATCCCATGTGCAAGTATCCAACGCATCTTTCACACAAATCTCCAATCATTTCTAATCCGGAACCAATATCCTTTGTGTTCTTTGACATAACAATAGCTGCATTCGTATAATGTTAATTTCATGCATGCCATAGTTTTGATTAGAATTCGTAAGAGTTTTGGAAATGATTTCATTTTGCACAGAATGGACTTCCAGTGCACATGCACAATGATCCATTTTGGTGATCAAATATCATAAACCGGAGGAAAATCAGATATATAGTCATATTATTTGAGTGAAAATCGTCGGAAACTGGACTACAATAATTTGGTATTTGGCCAGAGGATCATCTTTTGCACATGCACCAGATATTCATTGTTGATGTTCTTTCGCTTAAAGCTTTTATAAAAGCAGAAGCAAGAGACTAATTAGTAGTAATAGGATTCGGTTCAAAATAAATCATGTTTCGAAATCTTCTCAGCTATTTCAAGGGGATTAAATTCTTAAAATAACTCTTAATATTTTTTATTTTAGGATGAGTATCATAAAATGTTAAACGAAAGGTTATATTTTGAATAACTATTAATATTCTTACCTACTTGGATGTTTGGATGTTTAAATGGTTGAGTTAAAATCATCTTTATTTCAGTTGGCTTTTATCCCTTCCATAATAAGATAAGGTGTACCTTTCGACATTAGCAAAATCATCCCTTAAACTCACACCTATGTAGATAACCTACTACGATACTCTTATATGGACCATTTTGTGTGTCACTTAATTTTGTGTGTCACTTAATGAAAGTTGTAGAAAGAAGTTACTTTTCATAATCTCCACTTGAATTCATGTGTTATGAAAATTGTTGAAAATAAAACACATTATCATTCTGAATCCCCCGTTGTATATATGTTATGAATATTGTTGACTTTTGTTATTTTGAGAAATTCCATTGCATTTAGGTTACAAGATTTTTTTGAATTTGTTGTAGCAGCTGCAACACCCTCCAAAATTTTGGCCTGCATGCAATTTCAGAGTGCTCCTTAGGTTTCTCCTTGATGTTTGCAAGCTCTTAGGCTCATCCCATGAGCTCGTGTTGAGCTTTTGCACCCTCCTCACTTGACCGTTCATCGAAGATCTTTTAGCATGTTGGTCACAATGTCATGCTCACAACCATGTTCTGGCTATGCACAAAGTCCGTATTTGTGTGTACAAGTTGTAATCGCTATGTAAGCATATGTCACACTCACACAAGAAGTTTTATGCAATGTCGTGCAACTCTCATCACTGTCTTTCAATGATCTATCACAAGTATTCCACTTGTCGCTTGCACCTGTCGGTCAGTCACACTAAGTGTATGTCGTCTTGATGGGTTGAGAGGTCTTCTCGTCGAGTCATGTTGAGTGTGTGTTAGCAAGGTCATTCATGTATGAAGCCACTCATTCACACACTTGGTAATTTTGTTGAAACATTGCCGACCGGAGAACCCTCCAACAATTAGACCTTCATTGAGCTGCATCGCAGTCTCAGCCCTTAGTGAATATGTACTGCTGCCAATAATTGCGCAGAGCTTGAGGCTGTCTCCCAGGGAATCTGCACTTCAGGATGCTGAGTCAACCCAACTGAATATCACCCAGAATATCACACAAGTTTCTTAGCAAGCCATCTCAAACTACGTTGCTCGCAAGCAAAACCACTAAGCATCCAACTGGTCAACCAGAGAGTTTGACCAGGTAGTGACCCCGAGCCTCACTCCTCCAAAAAATTGCATAGAAGCTACCAAGCATGCTCGCTTTCGCTACCTGAAGAAATTGCACAGACATGCTCGACAGACAACTACTTCTTGTCACTACACTGCCCTCAAAATTTGTGTAGTTTTGTCAGCTAACCACTCTTTTAGTTAGCCTGCTGCTCCTCCTGAAAACTGTGCAATTTTCATGAGTTGTGTCCCAACTACCTAGCATTCTACTCACCCTAGAAGCTGCATAGGGATGTCTTGCAGGCCAACCTCCCAGCTCTGCGCAGTTTTTGCCAGTTGCCTCCCGCAGCCAGCCTCCCCGAAGATATTGCACAGTTTACACTGGTAGTCTACCCTTGTTGCCTACATTGTCTCCTGGGAAAAATTATGCAAATTTTCCCTCCAGTCAAGAGAGATAATAACTTCCCCACCTAATGAGAAGTTATTATCCAAATTAGATCTAAAATTATACGTAGCGAAAACTTGAAAAATGATCATATTTTCTTAAATTTTATTGAGAATGGCAGAATTTTATAAATGCTTGGTCGATACAGAAATATTTGAGATGTATATTTATCTTTATTGTTCTAATCGTAATTTTCGCTAAATATTTTGGTAGTGTGTCTTACCACTTGCAGAACAGATCTGATGACAGAAGTTTAGATGTCCAAGTTTGGTTTTTGGTTTACTATCCCATGTGCAAGTATCCAACGCATCTTTCACACAAATCTCCAATCATTTCTAATCCGGAACCAATATCCTTTGTGTTCTTTGACATAACAATAGCTGCATTCGTATAATGTTAATTTCATGCATGCCATAGTTTTGATTAGAATTCGTAAGAGTTTTGGAAATGATTTCATTTTGCACAGAATGGACTTCCAGTGCACATGCACAATGATCCATTTTGGTGATCAAATATCATAAACCGGAGGAAAATCAGATATATAGTCATATTATTTGAGTGAAAATCGTCGGAAACTGGACTACAATAATTTGGTATTTGGCCAGAGGATCATCTTTTGCACATGCACCAGATATTCATTGTTGATGTTCTTTCGCTTAAAGCTTTTATAAAAGCAGAAGCAAGAGACTAATTAGTAGTAATAGGATTCGGTTCAAAATAAATCATGTTTCGAAATCTTCTCAGCTATTTCAAGGGGATTAAATTCTTAAAATAACTCTTAATATTTTTTATTTTAGGATGAGTATCATAAAATGTTAAAAGAAAGGTTATATTTTGAATAACTATTAATATTCTTACCTACTTGGATGTTTGGATGTTTAAATGGTTGAGTTAAAATCATCTTTATTTCAGTTGGCTTTTATCCCTTCCATAATAAGATAAGGTGTACCTTTCGACATTAGCAAAATCATCCCTTAAACTCACACCTATGTAGATAACCTACTACGATACTCTTATATGGACCATTTTGTGTGTCACTTAATTTTGTGTGTCACTTAATGAAAGTTGTAGAAAGAAGTTACTTTTCATAATCTCCACTTGAATTCATGTGTTATGAAAATTGTTGAAAATAAAACACATTATCATTCTGAATCCCCCGTTGTATATATGTTATGAATATTGTTGACTTTTGTTATTTTGAGAAATTCCATTGCATTTAGGTTACAAGATTTTTTTGAATTTGTTGTAGCAGCTGCAACACCCTCCAAAATTTTGGCCTGCATGCAATTTCAGAGTGCTCCTTAGGTTTCTCCTTGATGTTTGCAAGCTCTTAGGCTCATCCCATGAGCTCGTGTTGAGCTTTTGCACCCTCCTCACTTGACCGTTCATCGAAGATCTTTTAGCATGTTGGTCACAATGTCATGCTCACAACCATGTTCTGGCTATGCACAAAGTCCGTATTTGTGTGTACAAGTTGTAATCGCTATGTAAGCATATGTCACACTCACACAAGAAGTTTTATGCAATGTCGTGCAACTCTCATCACTGTCTTTCAATGATCTATCACAAGTATTCCACTTGTCGCTTGCACCTGTCGGTCAGTCACACTAAGTGTATGTCGTCTTGATGGGTTGAGAGGTCTTCTCGTCGAGTCATGTTGAGTGTGTGTTAGCAAGGTCATTCATGTATGAAGCCACTCATTCACACACTTGGTAATTTTGTTGAAACATTGCCGACCGGAGAACCCTCCAACAATTAGACCTTCATTGAGCTGCATCGCAGTCTCAGCCCTTAGTGAATATGTACTGCTGCCAATAATTGCGCAGAGCTTGAGGCTGTCTCCCAGGGAATCTGCACTTCAGGATGCTGAGTCAACCCAACTGAATATCACCCAGAATATCACACAAGTTTCTTAGCAAGCCATCTCAAACTACGTTGCTCGCAAGCAAAACCACTAAGCATCCAACTGGTCAACCAGAGAGTTTGACCAGGTAGTGACCCCGAGCCTCACTCCTCCAAAAAATTGCATAGAAGCTACCAAGCATGCTCGCTTTCGCCACCTGAAGAAATTGCACAGACATGCTCGACAGACAACTACTTCTTGTCACTACACTGCCCTCAAAATTTGTGTAGTTTTGTCAGCTAACCACTCTTTTAGTTAGCCTGCTGCTCCTCCTGAAAACTGTGCAATTTTCATGAGTTGTGTCCCAACTACCTAGCATTCTACTCACCCTAGAAGCTGCATAGGGATGTCTTGCAGGCCAACCTCCCAGCTCTGCGCAGTTTTTGCCAGTTGCCTCCCGCAGCCAGCCTCCCCGAAGATATTGCACAGTTTACACTGGTAGTCTACCCTTGTTGCCTACATTGTCTCCTGGGAAAAATTATGCAAATTTTCCCTCCAGTCAAGAGAGATAATAACTTCCCCACCTAATGAGAAGTTATTATCCAAATTAGATTTAAAATTATACGTAGCGAAAACTTGAAAAATGATCATATTTTCTTAAATTTTATTGAGAATGGCAGAATTTTATAAATGCTTGGTCGATACAGAAATATTTGAGATGTATATTTATCTTTATTGTTCTAATCGTAATTTTCGCTAAATATTTTGGTAGTGTGTCTTACCACTTGCAGAACAGATCTGATGACAGAAGTTTAGATGTCCAAGTTTGGTTTTTGGTTTACTATCCCATGTGCAAGTATCCAACGCATCTTTCACACAAATCTCCAATCATTTCTAATCCGGAACCAATATCCTTTGTGTTCTTTGACATAACAATAGCTGCATTCGTATAATGTTAATTTCATGCATGCCATAGTTTTGATTAGAATTCGTAAGAGTTTTGGAAATGATTTCATTTTGCACAGAATGGACTTCCAGTGCACATGCACAATGATCCATTTTGGTGATCAAATATCATAAACCGGAGGAAAATCAGATATATAGTCATATTATTTGAGTGAAAATCGTCGGAAACTGGACTACAATAATTTGGTATTTGGCCAGAGGATCATCTTTTGCACATGCACCAGATATTCATTGTTGATGTTCTTTCGCTTAAAGCTTTTATAAAAGCAGAAGCAAGAGACTAATTAGTAGTAATAGGATTCGGTTCAAAATAAATCATGTTTCGAAATCTTCTCAGCTATTTCAAGGGGATTAAATTCTTAAAATAACTCTTAATATTTTTTATTTTAGGATGAGTATCATAAAATGTTAAAAGAAAGGTTATATTTTGAATAACTATTAATATTCTTACCTACTTGGATGTTTGGATGTTTAAATGGTTGAGTTAAAATCATCTTTATTTCAGTTGGCTTTTATCCCTTCCATAATAAGATAAGGTGTACCTTTCGACATTAGCAAAATCATCCCTTAAACTCACACCTATGTAGATAACCTACTACGATACTCTTATATGGACCATTTTGTGTGTCACTTAATTTTGTGTGTCACTTAATGAAAGTTGTAGAAAGAAGTTACTTTTCATAATCTCCACTTGAATTCATGTGTTATGAAAATTGTTGAAAATAAAACACATTATCATTCTGAATCCCCCGTTGTATATATGTTATGAATATTGTTGACTTTTGTTATTTTGAGAAATTCCATTGCATTTAGGTTACAAGATTTTTTTGAATTTGTTGTAGCAGCTGCAACACCCTCCAAAATTTTGGCCTGCATGCAATTTCAGAGTGCTCCTTAGGTTTCTCCTTGATGTTTGAAAGCTCTTAGGCTCATCCCATGAGCTCGTGTTGAGCTTTTGCACCCTCCTCACTTGACCGTTCATCGAAGATCTTTTAGCATGTTGGTCACAATGTCATGCTCACAACCATGTTCTGGCTATGCACAAAGTCCGTATTTGTGTGTACAAGTTGTAATCGCTATGTAAGCATATGTCACACTCACACAAGAAGTTTTATGCAATGTCGTGCAACTCTCATCACTGTCTTTCAATGATCTATCACAAGTATTCCACTTGTCGCTTGCACCTGTCGGTCAGTCACACTAAGTGTATGTCGTCTTGATGGGTTGAGAGGTCTTCTCGTCGAGTCATGTTGAGTGTGTGTTAGCAAGGTCATTCATGTATGAAGCCACTCATTCACACACTTGGTAATTTTGTTGAAACATTGCCGACCGGAGAACCCTCCAACAATTAGACCTTCATTGAGCTGCATCGCAGTCTCAGCCCTTAGTGAATATGTACTGCTGCCAATAATTGCGCAGAGCTTGAGGCTGTCTCCCAGGGAATCTGCACTTCAGGATGCTGAGTCAACCCAACTGAATATCACCCAGAATATCACACAAGTTTCTTAGCAAGCCATCTCAAACTACGTTGCTCGCAAGCAAAACCACTAAGCATCCAACTGGTCAACCAGAGAGTTTGACCAGGTAGTGACCCCGAGCCTCACTCCTCCAAAAAATTGCATAGAAGCTACCAAGCATGCTCGCTTTCGCTACCTGAAGAAATTGCACAGACATGCTCGACAGACAACTACTTCTTGTCACTACACTGCCCTCAAAATTTGTGTAGTTTTGTCAGCTAACCACTCTTTTAGTTAGCCTGCTGCTCCTCCTGAAAACTGTGCAATTTTCATGAGTTGTGTCCCAACTACCTAGCATTCTACTCACCCTAGAAGCTGCATAGGGATGTCTTGCAGGCCAACCTCCCAGCTCTGCGCAGTTTTTGCCAGTTGCCTCCCGCAGCCAGCCTCCCCGAAGATATTGCACAGTTTACACTGGTAGTCTACCCTTGTTGCCTACATTGTCTCCTGGGAAAAATTATGCAAATTTTCCCTCCAGTCAAGAGAGATAATAACTTCCCCACCTAATGAGAAGTTATTATCCAAATTAGATTTAAAATTATACGTAGCGAAAACTTGAAAAATGATCATATTTTCTTAAATTTTATTGAGAATGGCAGAATTTTATAAATGCTTGGTCGATACAGAAATATTTGAGATGTATATTTATCTTTATTGTTCTAATCGTAATTTTCGCTAAATATTTTGGTAGTGTGTCTTACCACTTGCAGAACAGATCTGATGACAGAAGTTTAGATGTCCAAGTTTGGTTTTTGGTTTACTATCCCATGTGCAAGTATCCAACGCATCTTTCACACAAATCTCCAATCATTTCTAATCCGAAACCAATATCCTTTGTGTTCTTTGACATAACAATAGCTGCATTCGTATAATGTTAATTTCATGCATGCCATAGTTTTGATTAGAATTCGTAAGAGTTTTGGAAATGATTTCATTTTGCACAGAATGGACTTCCAGTGCACATGCACAATGATCCATTTTGGTGATCAAATATCATAAACCGGAGGAAAATCAGATATATAGTCATATTATTTGAGTGAAAATCGTCGGAAACTGGACTACAATAATTTGGTATTTGGCCAGAGGATCATCTTTTGCACATGCACCAGATATTCATTGTTGATGTTCTTTCGCTTAAAGCTTTTATAAAAGCAGAAGCAAGAGACTAATTAGTAGTAATAGGATTCGGTTCAAAATAAATCATGTTTCGAAATCTTCTCAGCTATTTCAAGGGGATTAAATTCTTAAAATAACTCTTAATATTTTTTATTTTAGGATGAGTATCATAAAATGTTAAAAGAAAGGTTATATTTTGAATAACTATTAATATTCTTACCTACTTGGATGTTTGGATGTTTAAATGGTTGAGTTAAAATCATCTTTATTTCAGTTGGCTTTTATCCCTTCCATAATAAGATAAGGTGTACCTTTCGACATTAGCAAAATCATCCCTTAAACTCACACCTATGTAGATAACCTACTACAATACTCTTATATGGACCATTTTGTGTGTCACTTAATGAAAGTTGTAGAAAGAATCCCCCGTTGTATTTATGTTATGAATATTGTTGACTTTTGTTATTTTGAGAAACGCCATTGCATTTAAGTTACACAATTTTTTTGAATTTGTTGTAGCAGCTGCAACACCCTCCAAAATTTTGGCCTGCATGCAATTTCAGAGTGCTCCTTAGGTTTTTCCTTGATGTTTGCAAGCTCTTAGGCTCATCCCATGAGCTCGTGTTGAGCTTTTGCACCCTCCTCACTTGACCGTTCATCGAAGATCTTTTAGCATGTTGGTCACAATGTCATGCTCACAACCATGTTCTGGCTATGCACAAAGTCCGTATTTGTGTGTACAAGTTGTAATCTCTATGTAAGCATATGTCAGACTCACACAAGAAGTTTTATGCAATGTCGTTCAACTCTCATCACTGTCTTTCAATGATCTATCATAGGTATTGCACTTGTCGCTCGCACCTGTCGGTCAGTCACACTAAGTGTATGTCGTGTTGATGGGTTGAGAGGTCTTCTCGTCGAGTCATGTTGAGTGTGTGTTAGCAAGGTCATTCATGTATGAAGCCACTCATTCACACACTTGGTAATTTTTTTGAAACATTGCCGACCGGACCACCCTCCAACAGTTAGACCTTCATTGAGCTGCATCGCAGTCTCAGCCCTTAGTGAATATGTACTGTTGCCAATAATTGCGCAGAGCTTGAGGTTGTCTCCCAGGGAATCTGCACTTCAGGATGCTGAGTCAACCCAACTGAATATCACCCAGAATATCACACAAGTTTCTTAGCAAGCCATCTCAATCTACGTTGCTCGCAAGCAAAACCACCAAGCATCCAACTGGTCAACCAGAGAGTTTGACCAGGTAGTGACCTCGAGCCTCACTCCTCCAAAAAATTGCATAGAAGCTACCAAGCATGCCCGCTTTCGCTACCTGAAGAAATTGCATAGACATGCTCGACAGAAACTACTTCTTGTCACTACACTGCCCTCAAAATTTGTGTAGTTTTGTCAGCCAACCACTCTTTTAGTTAGCCTGCTGCTCCTCCTGAAAACTGTGAAATTTTCATGAGTTGTGTCCCAACTTCCTAGCATTCTGCTCACCCTAGAAGCTACATAGGGATGTCTTGCAGGCCAACCTCCCAGCTCTACGCAGTTTTTGCTAGTAGCCTCTCGCAGCCAGCCTCCCCGAAGATATTGCACAGTTTACACTGGTAGTCTACCCTTGTTGCCTACATTGTCTCCTGGGAAAAATTATCCAAATTTTCCCTCTAGTCAAGAGAGATAATAACTTCCCCACCTAATGAGAAGTTATTATCCAAATTAGATTTAAAATTATATGTAGCGAAAACTTGAAAAATGATTATATTTTCTTAAATTTTATTGAGAATGGCAGAATTGTATAAATGCTTGGTCGATACAGACATATTTGAGATGTATATTTATCTTTATTGTTCTCATTGTACTTTTCGCTAAATATTTTGGTAGTGTGTCTTACCACTTGCAGAACAGATCTGATGACAGAAGTTTAGATGTCCAAGTTTGGTTTTGGGTTTACTATCCCATGTGCAAGTATCCAACGGATCTTTCACACAAATCTCCAATCATTTCTAATCCGAAACCAATATCCTTTGTGTTCTTTGACATAACAATAGCTGCATTCGTATAGTGTTAATTTCATGCATGCCGTAGTTTTGATTAGAATTCGTAAGAGTTTTGGAAATGATTTCATTTTGCACAGAATGGACTTCCAGTGCACATGCACAATGATCCATTTTGGTGATCAAATATCATAAACCGGAGGAAAATCAGATATATAGTCATATTATTTGAGTGAAAATCGTCGGAAACTGGACTACATAAATTTGGTATTTGGCCAGAGGATCATCTTTTGCACATGCACCAGATATTCATTGTTGATGTTCTTTCGCTTAAAGCTTTTATAAAAGCAGAAGCAAGAGACTAATTGGCAGTAATAGGATTCGGTTCAAAATAAATCATGTTTCGAAATCTTCTCAGCTGTTTCAAGGGGATTAAATTCTTAAAATAACTCTTAATATTTTTTATTTTAGGACGAGTATCATAAAATGTTAAAAGAAAGGTTATATTTTGAATAACTATTAATATTCTTACCTACTTGGATGTTTGGATGTTTAAATGGTTGAGTTAAAATCATCTTTATTTCAGTTGGCTTTTATCCCTTCCATAATAAGATAAGGTGTACCTTTCGACATTAGCAAAATCATCCCTTAAACTCACACATATGTAGATAACCTACTACGATACTCTTATATGGACCATTTTGTGTGTCACTTAATTTTGTGTGTCACTTAATGAAAGTTGTAGAAAGAAGTTACTTTTCATAATCTCCACTTGAATTCATGTGTTATGAAAATTGTTGAAAATCAAACACATTATCATTCTGAATCCCCCGTTGTATTTATGTTATGAATATTGTTGACTTTTGTTATTTTGAGAAATGCCATTGCATTTAGGTTACAATTTTTTTTTGAATTTGTTGTAGCAGCTGCAACACCCTCCAAAATTTTGGCCTGCATGCAATTTCAGAGTGCTCCTTAGGTTTTTCCTTGATGTTTGCAAGCTCTTAGGCTCATCCCATGAGCTCGTGTTGAGATTTTGCACCCTCCTCACTTGACCATTCATCGAAGATCTTTTAGCATGTTGGTCACAATGTCATGCTCACAACCATGTTCTGGCTATGCACAAAGTCTGTATTTGTGTGTACAAGTTGTAATCGCTATGTAAGCATATGTCACACTCACACAAGAAGTTTTATGCAATGTCGTGCAACTCTCATCACTGTCTTTCAATGATCTATCACAAGTATTGCACTTGTCGCTCGCACCTGTCGGTCAGTCACACTAAGTGTATGTCGTCTTGATGGGTTGAGAGGTCTTCTCGTCGAGTCATGTTGAGTGTGTGTTAGCAAGGTCATTCATGTATGAA
Organism: Pinus tabuliformis; assembly: GCA_031772625.1. Classification (NCBI taxonomy): domain Eukaryota; kingdom Viridiplantae; phylum Streptophyta; class Pinopsida; order Pinales; family Pinaceae; genus Pinus; species Pinus tabuliformis. Next base: position 1,666,427,324 of record CM062819.1, on the reverse strand, counting down.
GCCACTCATTCACACACTTGGTAATTTTGTTGAAACATTGCCGACCGGACCACCCTCCAACAGTTAGACCTTCATTGAGCTACATCGCAGTCTCAGCCGTTAGTGAATATGTACTGCTGCCAATAATTGCGCAGAGCTTGAGGCTGTCTCCCAGGGAATCTGCACTTCAGGATGCTGAGTCAACCCAACTGAATATCACCCAGAATATCACACGAGTTTCTTAGCAAGCCATCTCAATCTACGTTGCTCGCAAGCAAAACCACCAAGCATCCAACTGGTCAACCAGAGAGTTTGACCAGGTAGTGACCCCGAGCCTCACTCCTCCAAAAAATTGCATAGAAGCTACCAAGCATGCCCGCTTTCGCTACCTGAAGAAATTGCACAGACATGTTCGACAGACAACTACTTCTTGTCACTACACTGCCCTCAAAATTTGTGTAGTTTTGTCAGCCAACCACTCTTTTAGTTAGCCTGCTGCTCCTCCTGAAAACTGTGCAATTTTCATGAGTTGTGTCCCAACTTCCTAGCATTCTGCTCACCCTAGAAGCTGCATAGGGATGTCTTGCAGGCCAACCTCCCAGCTCTGCGCAGTTTTTGCCAGTAGCCTCCCGTAGCTAGCCTCCCCGAAGATATTGCACAGTTTACACTGGTAGTCTACCCTTGTTGCCTACATTGTCTCCTAGGAAAAATTATGCAAATTTTCCCTCTAGTCAAGAGAGATCCCATAGAAAATCACTGCTAATCCAGATTGCCCATCTTAGCCACCCAGTGACCTCCATGGAATTTCCATGAACAGTGCCCAGAGCCCCCATCTCAGCTTGAAATGTGCTCTATGCAGTTTCAGAGACTTGTCATCTATTCCGGTCTCCTGCATCCAAAAGTGAAAACCAATGCATCGTGGTAGACTAGGATATTTTTTTATTTGATGTCGTTTCATCATGAATAATTGTAGATACAAGTACATGGCTGAGACATGGTGCAACGAAAAACATGATGAACAAGGAGCACATGCAAGGAGACTTATTTGCGAACAGACACACAATGGAGCATACCAAGTACAAGCGAAGGAGAGACATGCACATGCAACATCAAGTGAACACCAAGAGCATCAAAGACTCTACACACCTTGCCTTGTGAAGGTGAAGCTATGATACACCAAGAGCCAATCCATCAATCAGTGGCATTGCAGCTCGACATGGACACCATCAGCAGCATGAACATACCAGCTCTCTCATGTTGAGTCATGTCACGATTCATCTGTGTCGAATCACTACTGTGGTCCATACTGTTGTAATCAATGTAATGTAACGTGGAATTCCAAGAGACCCACATGTAAATATGAAGAGTCATGTAAATTTGAAGACTCATGTAAGTCAAATAGTCATGAGGGAAGTCAAATAGTCACAAGGGCCAATTTCATCGTTCGCTATAAATACCCCTCATTTCTACATATGAAATACTTTTGACCTTGGCTCCTCCCACATAGCCTTGAGAGTCTATAGTCTTTTATTTGAGGAACGAGCAGTGGCTCCAATGCCTCGCTATCAGGGTTAGTGATGTGATGGTGTACAAATGTGTCCTCGAGCTTTCGCTTCATTCTAAAGCCTAATAACAGGCCAACACATTTTCACACATGTATTGTATTTGTTTGTAAGTCTCTTATTTGGACACTTGTAATGCATCTCTCTTTAACCTGTACTAAGATAGTTGAAGTATTTTGGTTGTTCTAATACATATGCTTATGAAAATGTATTGTATAAGCTATTAATGTTGTCTCTCCCATGTGGGATATCCTATCAGGCACTCAACAAAACCATTCTCATAAACTTGTTACAATCACCATCGCACTCATGTGGACTATTCCACTCGGTGTTGTACATGTTATCTGTTCACTGTGTATTTGGGACTGCCACATCCGTGTGGACTACTCCGCCGGAATTTGCACATGTATTGTTGTGTTGTGTCTCTCTGAAAGAGTTGGGATTATTCCCTTTCAACTTGAGACTAACTTCCCCCTAATCCCTCTACGGTGAATGAACCTTGACACAAGTAACACTAACCACTCACCAGTCACAATAACCTCATTGTTTGAAGAAAAATTAAACCACTCTCATGTGCTGACAAGCTACAGGTAAGGAAAACCTTTAAGACAATGGCAATCGGTCTATCATACCAGATGGGACTCCCACACCAAATGATGGAAGGTCTAGTTGGGACTTCATATTGGGGAGGTCCAATGAATGTTGGTGGGCCCAACACCATTAACATTTTCGGCGTTAGACGAAGCGCCACCAGTTGTTTATGGCTAAAGTTCCTGTCAACCCCACTCATCAATCATATAGACAAGGTAGTAACTCAAACTTCCTCTCACCTTCGTGCAACTCTGAAGTGGGTTACTCCTCACCTCCCAGACGTGAACACGAAACTTCATATCACCACCTCCTCTTTTTCCATCCTTTCACCCATCAGTTCGCGAGAGCAATCAGATTGATCCCAAGAATACAACATCTTCCATAAGCATCAAGGTAGCTAAAGATCACTCCGACAGGAGTTGTTGTATCATCGGTGGAAGATGCAGTTATGGCCACACATGAAGGTCTTACCGAAACTGTTGAGAACGAAGAGGAACCTCCAACCTTCGTACAGGGAGAATGAGACATGCTCATGATCTTGGGCTCAGATTCCAGTACAGGAGGTAGAGTGAAGCTAGTGAAGGAGGAGGAGGCCGAGACGAACTAACAGACTCAAAGCCAGAACTGTCAGATTCTGAAGACGAGGAGGAAGATGAAGAAAAGAAGAAGTCATGGCTGACCAAAACTTGGAATGGGTAACTCAGGAACCATCGGATCTCTTGGGTGCTTTGTGGAGGATGCAAGAGCGTTAAGAGAAAATTCTCACAATGTGTGACCCTAACAACAAAGTGAAGGCAGAAGACCACTTAGACAACTCCTACCTATAGCTATAGACACTCGAGGTACGGTATGATGAAGATTCATGCAGATTGTTTTTGCGTACCATATATGGTTGCAAAGTAGTATGTTATCACAACCTTCATGTCAATTCCATCCATAAATGGGTTATGTTCAAATGAATATTTTTGGAAAAATTTGCTGCTGGTAAGACCTCGACCATGTTGCTCAAAGAATTGGGCAGCCAGAGGATGGAGGCAAAAGAAAAGGTAAAATATTTTACTCATGGGTTTTTGTGCATATTTAATAAGTTTGAAGCAGAAATGGAACCTCATGACTCCATCATTGTCGACTACTACATGTTCGCATTGCCAACCAACATTGTGTAGTTTGTCAAGTGAGTTGCAAAACCAACGTTATTGGAAAACTGCGAAGAGAAAATTGTTGTAGAGAATTACCTGTGTGCAATTGGAGTCATCAAGGATGATGAGCCAACGAAGGAGTCCATAGACGCAAGGAGGAAGCCCTAGGTTGTGGCAAGCAAGGGTAAAGACAATGAAGAAAGTGACATTGAAACCCTTACTCATCTTGTCAAGAACTTGACAACATATGTGCCTGAGTTGAAATAACAAACTATCGACACATCTGTGAGCAGTCAACCTTCTAGAGAATAGAAAGGAAGTGTTTCATTAGGCAGCAACCGCTTCCTGGCTAAAACTCTTCAGAGATCCAGTTTAGTGTTCCAGTTAGAACAGTGCACGAATGATGAAATTTGCTCATTCCTTGAAGACGATCACCCATAAGGGTCTTCTTTGGATTGTAAATGAGTTGAAAAATTAGTATGAAAACATATGACAAATGTAGAGAGCAGTACGGAGTGCTAGCTGAGAGACACAAATACCGAGGAAGATGCTTCAACTGATCAGGCACCTAGCACTGGGCGGGTAATTAACATGTATCACTTATCACAATTAGCACATAAGACAGTCACTGAGAAGCAACCCCAAAAGGAAAATGTCCAATACAATTTCAGGAGTCAAGGGGCTCCCCCTACATTTGGGGAAATGCGAAAAAAGCTTCAATTGCTGAGGAAGGTTGATCCATCTATGATCCAAAAGAAGGAAACACAAAGCAAGCCCTAGAAGACAACGGTATACAAGAGCACGTCCATGGGTGGCAAACTGCAGAAAACTTCACTGGATAGTACAAACACCAGTCTGACCCCATAAACTATAGTGAGTCTATCAACTCTTGACTACAACATTGTAGAAGATAGAATAAAAATTGCTCAAACATCAGTTTATTCGATTTGGCTAAGATTCAAAGTCAATGGGATGTTCTTCTATGTTCACTAGGGAAAGCATCTATAGAAAACATAACCTCTACCAGCAAGGGAGAAAGCACATCTCTTGGTTCACTCACATCTATGCTCAACACACTCCGAATGTAAGAAGCAAACTCTCTTTTCCCTCCAATCTTACTTTAATTCAAAACTTTTAACTGCAATGTTCATATCGTTTGGTTGATTCTGGCACATCAGCAACGTCATGCCACTCTCCATTGCCAAGAAGATAAATGTGCCATGGAGCAAGACATCTACACAGATCATCCAACTTGATCAGACATGCGTACTAGCCATTGGTGAACTTTGGGATGCGATCATCAGACTATCTCATGACAGTCGAGTTGACCAGTGCATAAACATTGTTGTTGTGGACATACTGGAAGCATATGGCCTACTGCTCATCAGAGACTGGTGTAGCAAGTTCAATCGATACTTTCCTACAGACTAGTCACACTTGTGGCTTTTGTATCACATAAAAAGAAATCAAATCTTGGTGTTATCCTAGAGATACATGAGGCATAACTTCACTCCCATCAATGCTGAGAATGAACTGTTGGCCTTTTCATAGTGCATGTTTGCCAACTGACTCATGGAAACAACACTCGGGTGTTATCTAGTACAGCCAGCTCCAACCCCACCAGACATGCAGTTGGATCTCCTACCTTGCCCAACTAATGGAAAATGTACAACACATTGTAATATTAATAGTAGTAGTAATAGCAGTAGCTGTAGTACAAGCACATTGAACAGTGCATGCACACATGAGTTGTGGACCATGTAGTTTGACAAATAAACGACACAAGATGGCTTTGGAGTCAAGTGTGTCTTGATCGATCCAAAGCACACGGAACACTTGATCTCGAGTCACTTTGAGTTCGAATGCACAAATAACATTGTTGAATATGAAGCACTCGTGTTGGGATTGTAACAGGCCATTAGCCTCAATGTTGCTGCACTCAAAGTGGTAGGTGATGCAGAAATCATGTTACAACATCTACGTAACACCATACACTATTTATCGCCTCATCTCAAAAGTTACGAGCAAGCGCTGTGATGAGTAATCTCTAACTTTCAAAAATTAAATATCATTTTTGTGCCAAGAATGCATAATCCAACTGTCAATACCTTAGCAAACACAACTTCTAGCATGTCACCGCCTAGCGATAGATTTACTGTTGGAATTTTGTATAAGCCTTATATCCCTAGTAACGTAAATAATCTACATTCTTTTGACGATGATGAACAGGTACTACACTTCATGGAAAACGCTCATGCCTTCAAGGACGCAGCCGCTAATGAAGATGAGAATGAGAAATCCATACATTTTGTAGTTGATGACGGGAAAGGCAACCTCATCCCCAAGGGTGTGGTTTTTCTCAAAAGGCTTTATGACTTGCAGAAAAGATTTAAAAGATCAAGAAAAAAAAACCACAATTCCACCATGATGAACGAAAAAATCAATCTAGGAAGAAACCATGATCCAAAATTCATTAGTCTTGGTACATGCTGCACATTGCAGGAGCAACAAGTTTTCGGCTGCTTTTTCAAATAGTACAAGGATGTGTCTGCATAGGCATATGATGGCCTGAGTACATACTACACACGAATAATCCAACATGTGATTCCAATCAAAGAAGGGGTCAAGCCACTGAATCAAAAAATGAGGAAAGTACATCTGTCACTTGAACCCCTTATATAGAAAGAAATAACTAAGTTATTAGATGATCGAATTAGTTACAGAGTTCATTATTTTACACGGGTTTCTAACTTAAGTTATCTACGTATGAAATATGGAGGAATCCACTTATGAATTGATTTCTGAAATTTGAACCACTCCTGAAACAAAAGCAATTACCCCGTGCCATCATCAGAACCTATGTTACAGGTAGTATCTGGAGTAGGAATGTTGTCCTTGCTTAATGGTGTTTCGAGATACCTCCAGGTTCCAGGACACGAACCTCTTAGTTTGATATCAGTTCATGAGAAGCTCAGACCACACACATAACATTTGAAATCACTTAATGGGAGGGTTCACAACCTTCCTATCAATGGCTAAGATCTCAAACTCTGTTTTCAGTGGGCTAAGTCGCGCCCTGCGCCATGCACATAGTCTCTTTACTGCTTGTTGTTTCTTCTCTTTTCTTACTATTTTTGTTTCATTTTGTTTTGTTTGCTTAGTATCATTCTATTTTTGGTTTTGTAAATAAGTGATGTCCTCTACTAAGTTCTAGCATTTGATTGAGTGTGTGGATGAGCTCTAAAGAGTCTTGTGACACTGCAATACTTGGCCATTCCTCTGTCTGCCTTCTTTGTGCTTTGTTATAACCTTCAGAAAATCAAGTCTTGACAGAAAATATGAGTCATATCCAAGGGAAGCTTGGGTCCAACAATGAACCTATGTCCACACTGGGAAACCCCATGCCTGTACTTAGGCTTTTGCTCTGCGTGTTCAAGCTCATCCAGCTCGTAGAAACGGAGAACGGGAAAAATATAAATGAGAAAAACTATGTCATAGGTCTTACATGCTTCTGTGAAGGATCCCTCTTCTACCCCAAAAAATAAATAAGTGCCTATGCACAGTACTCTTAAAAAAATACAAAGGCGAAAGAAGAAAAATGCTACCTGTGTAGAGAGGTGAAGCATGCAACTCCACAAGGGTGGTGACTAGGCTCGCTCACTTTGGAGCAATGTGTTTGTTCCTGCATGACTCCACCAGGGTATTATCAAGGCCTGTCAGTAGTGGAGAAACAACAAAGATGAAAAATTATACTTTGAAATTTTTTAACTTGCAAGCCAATCTACCCTTGTGGATTTCGAAACACTGTGATCAAGCTAAATCTTGTTGTTGTGTTTAACTGAGTTGGTGAAAGGTGAAACATGTCTATCCATGGGGTAAAAGGGGAAGTTGAGGTAACCCACACATCAACTCAATACTCCTAAAAGAACAAGGCCATGTGTTGTCAATGGACCAAAACATAGAAGCTTGAATTCAACCAGTGTCTTGCCAAGTGTTGTAGCTGCTCCTACACCCTCCAAAAGTTTGGCCTGCATCCAATTTCAGAGCCTTCCTTGTGTTTTTCCTTGATGTTTGATAGCTCTCAGGCTCATCCCATGAGCTCGTGTTGATCATTTTGTTATGAAACTAGCTCACAGAAAGATAGAAAAGATAGATCAATGCCTTAGAATTCAGCCTCTTCGAGGGGGAAACCTCCTTTACATTACACAAATGAACAATTATTTGATGATTCAAATGAAAAAACCTCCTTTCTATATATAGCAATCTAAGGGTTCACAATATAACCAAGCCAACCTAACAATAATAATATAAAGGCACAAAAATAACAATAGAGGGATTCTATGGGGCACAGTGATAACAATTTGGGGGCAATAGGGGCACAACAATATTAATAAGGGATACAACTACAATAGTAATGGGGGAATCACTAGTATTATAGGGACCCAACATGCCCCTCTCCTTCAAAAAAGTGTTTTCCTCAATTCTTGAGTAGCTCTGGATGCTTTTGTATAAAATTCTCATCCTCCCATGTGGAATATTCAACATATAAGTTCTCCCACTTGATGAGATACTTCAAAATTGATCGATTCCGTAGCTGTCGACTTCTTGTTTCTATAATTGCTTCTGGTTCCAATATAATTTTTCCTTCCTCGTCAATTTCTAGCAATATTGTTTGAACTGGGAGCTTATCGCCTATAACCTTCTTTAAACATGAAACATGGAAAACTGGGTGTACTCGAGAAGCTGCAGGAAGATCCAATTTGTATGCCATAGTACCAATCTTTTGAAACACCTTGTACGAACAATAATACTTTGGTGATAATTTATTATCCTTCTTAGCTTGCTTGAGGGAAATTTATTTATATGGCTGTAACTGTAGGAATACCCAGTCACCCACATCAAAACTTCTTTCACTGTGATGTTGATCTACCTGTTCTTTCATTCTATTCGGTGCCAACACGAGGTTATCCTTTAAGAGTTGGAGAACTTGTTTTTGATGCTCAATGTGATGTTCCATTGCTTGAACCTTAGAATTTTCTCTTAAATATGATGTGATGGATGATGGCTGATATCCGTAAAGTGCCATAAATGGGGTCTTTTTTGTTGCCGTATGGAAGGAAATGTTATACCACCATTCAGCCAGAGGCAACCATTTGACCCATTATGTCTGTTTATTAGATACAAAGCAACGAAGATATCCTTCCAGACATTTGTTTAATATCTTAGTTTTCCCATCAGATTGAGGATGATAAGATGAGCTATGAGCTAACTAAGTACCAAGACATGAAAATGATTCTGTCCAAAAATTTCCAGTGAAAATGGGATCTCTGTCACCTACAATAATCTTTGGGTTTCTGTGTAGCTTTTGAATTGTTTCCATAAATGAAGTAGCAATTGTATTGGCTTTAAATGGATGTGATAATGCACAAAAATGTGCATACTCGGTAAGTCTGTCAACTACCACGATGATGACACTCTTTCCTTCAAACTTGGGTAAACCTGTGATAAAACCCATTGAAACCTCCTCCCAATGTTGGCTTGGAATGGATAAAGGTTGTAATAGACCTGGGGTCTTAATTGATTCAAATTTATTTTGTTGGCAAACAAAAAATTCCACCACAAACTTTTGAATATCTGATTTAAGGCCAACCCAAAAAAATTCCTTCTTAACCCTGTGGTATGTTTTTAAAAATCCTGAGTGCCCTCCTAAGGGAGAAGTGTGCAATTCCATAGGAATTTTTTGTTTGAGTTGGGAATTCTTACAGAGGTATAAGCGATATGTGTACCATAACCAATCATTTTTCCAGTTAAATGTATCAGATGTATTGGAATGTTGTTGTAAATTTTGAATAAGTGTCCCCACCTCTTCATCATTCTTCCATTCCTCCCTTGCTTCGTTTATCTAATATGGTTGGATAATAGAAATGGCACACAACAATGCTTCCACATCCTCATCCTTTCTTGAGAGTACATTTGCCACAACATTTTTCTTTCCTTTTTTGTAGTTGATTTTAGAGTCATAACCCAACATCTTTGTTACCCATTTTTGTTTCTCTTTAGAGGATAATCTTTGTTCTAAAAAGTATTTAAGGCTATCATGATCTGTTTTTACCTTGAAGTGTCTTCCCATTAGTTAGGGTCACCATTTCTTAAGTGCATCTAGTATTGCCAACATTTCCTTCTCATAAATAGCTTTGTGTAAATACTTTCCCTTGATTGGACGACTTTCAAAAGCAATCGGTCTTTCATCTTGCATTAAAACAACACCAATTCCATTTCTTGAAGCATCACATTCCACAATAAAAGTTTTTGTGAAGTCCGATGTAGCTAAGACTGGTGCTTGGCACATTTCCTCTTTAAGATGTTCGAAGGTTGTTGTTGCTTCTAGATTCCATGAAAATGCATCTTTCTTCAATAACATTGTTAGAGGTGCTGCTATTATCCCATGATTCTTAATAAAATTGTGATATTCCCCTATCAACCCAAGAAATCCTCGTAGATGCTTTATAGATGTGGGGATTTCCCATTCCTTGATGGCTTTAATTTTTCTAGGGTCTACCTTAACACCTTCATGAGATACAATATGACCTAAATATTCCACCTCTTGTACTCCAAAGAAACATTTGGAGCTTTTTGCATATAATTGTTTCTCTTCCAATATTTGTAGAACCCTGTCAACATGTCAAACATGATCCTTCCAAGACTTGCTGTAGATTAGTATATCATAAAAAAATACTAACACAAATTTTCTAAGGAAGGGTTTGAAAATGGAATTCACCAAACCTTGAAATGTAGAAGGTGCATTGGTAAGGCCAAAAGGCATGACCAAAAATTCATAATGACCCTTGTGAGTTCTAAATGTTGTTTTTAGAATGTCTTCAATGTTCATTCTGATTTGATGATATCCTGAACAAGAATGGGAAATTTATCTTTAATACTGAGCTTGTTGAGCTACCTATAATCCGAACACATGCACCATGATCCATCATTCTTGTGCACCAATGCTACTGAAGCAGAGAAAGAACTTTGACTAGCTTGAATTATACCAACCTCTAACATCTTTGCAACCATACGTTCAATTTCACTCTTTTGGGCATAAGGATATATATACGGCCTGATGTTTGGAGGAACACTTCCTAGAATCAAATGAATAGCATGATCTTCATCACGAATAGGTGGGAGAGCTTTGGGGGTCTCAAATACCTTCGAATGATTGTCCAAGGTTTTTTGGAGATCTGGAGAAATAGATGATTTTATGTGGGAACCTCTAGTGAACATAATTTTGCAATTACACCTCATTGTTCCTCTTTTGGAAGCTTTGTCATATCGTTAGAGCTGATTATCTTTCTCGGTTTCCCCGCAATACCCCTTAATTCAACTTCCTTTCCATCCACAAAAAATTTCATGAAAAGTTCTTGAAAATTAAAAGCTATTGTACCCAAGGATTGCAACCATTGGACTCCTAGTACAACATCAATACCTCCATTTGGAATGGAAAGCATTGGGCTATTCAATACATATTCTCTCATGGATAGGCTGATAATATGGCACTTTCTAGAGAAATTTATGGTTCCTCCACTTGCAACCATTACTTGACACTTTGGTGCTGGATATAGGAAGCAATTCAATTCTTTGGGTATCTTACAATGAATAAAATTGTGGGTACTTCCTAAATCAATCAACACTATTACCTTTTTCTTCTTGATTTGTCCTTATATCTTGATAGTTTGAGGAGTGGTAATTCTAGCCAATGCATTACAAGATATGGTCAAATTCATTTCTTCCTTATCTGGGGTTTGTTTTTGGAGTATATCCTCTTCTTTTGACATTTCTTTTTCCTTTTCTTCCTCGTCTTCACAATCTATTTAGAATAATTTCTTCTCGGCACACTTATGACTGTAACAAATCCATTTTGCTCTTTTGTCTTCCAATTGTTGTGGTGTCAACCTTATAGGTTGTGCAAGGCTAGGGGCAACAACACTTCCATATTTATAGTTGTGAGTCGTAGGCTTCCTGGTTGCCATAATTTTGCTTTCCATTTTTCTTGCTAACCTGAATGCCTTCTCCAATGAATCAGGTTCCCAAAGGCGATCATCATGTTGGATGTTATCCTTTAAATTCCCTATGAACATATCAATCCTATGCTCCTATGGAATATTTTTTACCCTTATATTCAATTTTTGGAAGTCCTCAATGTGCTCCCTCATTGAGCCCTTTTGTTTGACATTTATCAATTGGCTAAAAAAAGTTTTTTTTCCGTATCCTCATAATGTGTTGTCATTTCTTCCGTAAAAATTGCCCAAGTCACAATTTGTTTACGAGAGAAAAGCCATCGATACCATACAAACTGGTTTGGTTCCAAATATAAAGTTGCAATGTGTATATTTTGTGTGTTTTGCACATTATGGAGATCAAAAAATTGCTCCATCTGTAGTATCCACGTTATGGATCCTTGCCATGAAACTTCCTCATATCAACCTTTGGAACATGGTGGGTCTTTGTTCCAATGTTAGATTCTATGAATTCATGATTAACATTTATTTTATTCTCATCATGAGTGTCCTCTACAACATTTTTGCCATTAAGAAGCCTTTCTTGTAGCAACTTTGTCAAACCTTCCTTAAATCCTTCAATGTCTTTCTTCAAATCTTCCATGTTGTCATTATTCAAATCATGATTAACGTTCCTTTTGTTCTCATTATGAGTTTCCTCTCCTACCTTTTTTCCTTTAGGAAGCCTTTCTAGTAACAATGTTTTCATACCATCCATCTTAGCTTCCATCTTAGCTTCCATGCCGTCCATCTTATCTTCCATGCCATCCATCTTAGTTTCCATGCCATTCCTGTTAGCTTCCATGCCATTCATCTTAGCTTCCACGCCATTTATCTTAGATTCCATGCCATTTAGCTTAGCTTCTGTTAGCTTTTGTGAGAGTGACATTTGTTGCACTTGCTCTTGTAATTTTAATATATCATGTAGCATTTCTTCCTCTTCTTCATGAGTCATGCCAGAACTTTTGGGTTGTTTACTAGGTGTTTCCATTTTCTTTCTTTGGGGCATTAATTACCAATAATAATGCTTCACTATGCACTTTGAATTCCTTCAAACTAATTTTTCAAACCAGGCTTATGCAAATATTTAAAAAAAATACACACCTTTTTTCACTTTGTAGGAGCTTGATATTGAATATGATGTATCTCTATAATTTCGGATCATCTAGTTCTGAAATTGCAGCCTGCAGTACCCCTCTGTGTCCTCTTTCCAATGCCACTAGTCTGATCAAATTTAGATTCTCCAAGGCAGAGTTATGCACAATCTCCCAAGATGACCTGATTATATACCTTTTGAAAAGAGTGAACTTGTATGAAGTGCCACGTGTCACTGTTTTGACCTTAGGATCCGAAAAATATACACAGGAAACTATAGTTCGTCCTATTTCTGTAACTTCTTACAAAATTTCAATATGATGCTCAAAACAAAAGTTATGAATATTTTCCCCAGGTCACCCGTTTAGAATGTACTTCAAGAGTGTACAAAAAGACCAACTTCCACAGATCATATCTCCACAAATATTGCACAAAAAGCTTTAAAATTCGGACCTAAGGTTCAATGCGATTTCGTCTCAAAGGGTTTATTTTTTCACTTCTGAAATGTCGTAGGAAAAAAATTATAGCGGAAATGCCACGATGACCTATTTGGAGCAGTGAAACCCTAGAATCCAAATCTCGATACCAAATGTTATGAAACCAGCTCACAAAAATATAGAAAGATAGATCAACACCTTAGAATTCAACCTCTTCGAGGGGGAAACCTCCTTTACATTACACAAGTGAACAATTCTTCGATGATTCAAATGACAAAACCTCCTTTCTATATATAGGAGTCTAAGTGTTCACAATATAACCAAGCCAACCTCACAATAATAATATAAAGGCACAAAAATAACAATAGAGGGATTCTATGGGGCATAATGATAACAATATGGGGACAATAGGGGCACAATAATTTTAATAAGGGATACAACTACAATAGTAATGACGGAATCACTAGTATTATAGGGACCCAACATATTTTCACCCTCCTTGCTTGACCGTTCACCGGACATATTTTAACATGTTGGTCACAATTTAATGCTTGCAACCATGTTCTAGCTATGCACAAAGTCTGTCTTCACGTGTATAGTTTTTATTCTCTATGAAAGAATCTATCACACTCACACATGAAGTTGTATGAAATGTCCCATAAGTGTCATCGCGATCATTCAATGATCTATCACAAGTATCACTCATGTCGCTCGCACCCGTCGGTTAGTCACATTGAGTGTATGTTGTCTTGAAGGTTCGAGGGGTATGGTTGTCAAGTCATGTTGAGTGTGTCTTCGCCAGGTCAAGCATGTAATAAGTCACTCATTCACACGCTTGGTCATTTTTTTGAAACTCGATTGAAAAGACCACCGTCCAACAGTCGAATCTTCATTGAGCGGCATCACATAGTCTCACCCTTCAGTGAACATGTACTGCTACATAGAATTGTGCATTGCTTGAGGGTGCCTTCCAGATAGTCTGCACTGCATGATCCTGAGTTGACCCGACTGACTGTCACCAAGAAAAACAGAGAAGTTTCTTAGTAAGCCATCTCAATCTGCTTTGTCCACAAGAAAAACCACCAAGCCTCTAGCTGGTCAACCAAAGAGTTTGATCGGGCAGTAATCTCGAGCTCGCACGTCAAAAAAATTGTACAAAAGCTACCAAGCATGCCCGCTTCCACTGACTGAACAAATTGCAAAGACTTGCCGAACAGACACCCATTTCCTGTCACTGCATTGCCCTAAGAAATTGCACTGTTTTCTCGGCCAATCTCTCTGTCAGCCAACCTGCTAATCCAATTGAAAACTGCACAGTTTTCGTGGGATGTCTCCCTATTGTTCGACATCCTACTCAGCCCAAAAAACTACACAAGGATGACCTGCAAGCCAACCTCCTAGCTTTGCGTAGTTTTGGCTAGTAGCCCACTACCAGCCTCCCTAGAGAAATTATAGAGTTTTCACTACCAGTCTCCCCTTACTCTCTATAGTGTCTCCATGGAAAAATTGCGTAGATCTTCCCTCTAGTTGAGCTAGATCCCATAGATAGTCACTGTTAATCCAGATTTCCCATTTCAACCTCCCAGTGACCTTTGTGAAATTTTCATGGACAGTGCCCAGAGCCTACATCCCGGATTGAAATGTGCTATGCACAGTTTTAGAGCCTTTTCATCTCTTCTAGTCACTTGCATCTGAAAGAGAAAAATATTGCATCATGGTAGACTAGGATATTTATGGATTTGATGTCATCTCTACATGATTGATTTCATATATAGGTACATCAATGAGACATAGCGCTATGACGAATAGGATGAACAAGGAGCACATGCAAAGAGACTTATTCGTGAATGGAAAAACACATGGAGCATGCCAAGTACAAGCGGAGGAGATACATGCACATGAAACATTAAGCAAACAATAATACCATCGAAGACTCCACACACCTTTCCATGCGGAAGTGAAGCTATGATACACCAAGAGAACATCCATCACTAAGGATCACTGTAGCTCGACATGAACACCACTAGCAGCATGAAGATACCATCTCTGTCATGTCAATTCATGTCATGAGTCATCTCGCCCACATCACAACTATGGGCCATACTGTTGTAATCAATGTAATGTAACATGGAAGTCCAAGAGACCCACATGTAAATCTAAAGAGCTATGGAAAGTTGAAGAATCATGTAAGTTAAATAGTCATGAGGGAAGTAGAACAGTCACAAGGGCCACTTTTACCCTTGGCTATAAATACCCCTCATTTGTACATACAAAAGACTTTCCACCTTGGCTCATCCCACATAGCCTTGAGAGTCTGCAGTCTTTTCTTTGAGGAGCAAGGAGTGGTGCCAATGCCCCGTTATCAGGGTTAGTGATGTAATGGTGTACCAATGTGTCTGCGAACTTTCACTTAATTTAGAAGCCTGATAACAAGTTAACACATTTTCACACATGTATTGTATTTGTTTGTAGGACTATTCTTTGGTGACTTATACTGAATGTTGATTTTAATTGTATTAGGAAATTGAACTATTTCGGTTGTTATAATACATATGCTTACAAAAATGTGTTGCATAAGTTGCTAACATTGTCTCGCCTATGTGGGCTATCCTGCTAGACACTCGACATAACCATTCTCATAAAATTGTGATAATGACTGTCACACTCGTGTGGACTATTCCACTGGGTGTTGTATCTATTATATGTTCATTGTGTCTTTGTGACTTCTGCATCTATGTGGACTACTCTGTCAGAGGTTACGAATGTCTTGTTACATTGTGTGTCTCTGATAGAGTTGGGACTATTCCCTTTCGACTTGAGACACACTTCTACCCTCTCCCTTTGCGGTGAAAGAAACTTGGCACAAGTAGAACTAAGCACTCACTAGGCACACGAACCTTGATTTTTGAAGACAAAGAAGAAAACTCCCATTTGTTGACAAGCAAGAGCTAAGGAAAACCTTTAAGACAATGGAAACTAGGTGATCACATCATATGGGACTCCTACACCAAATGGTGTGAGGTCTAGCTAGGATTTCATATCGGGGAGATCCACTGAATGTTGGTGGTGTTATCGGGAAAACTAATGTCCATTTAGAGTTGCTAGTCCCACTAAGATGGGTAGCTATCTTAGAAACAAACAAACTAAAGTTACTTGTGTTTTCCTTTATGAGAGATAGATGAGAGAGAAGCAGAGAGTACCGACCTCAGTCTTTCGCTAGTCTCCTTGCTCGTTTTCTCTCTCCCTTGATAGAGCTCTTGCCACTCCTTTCTCAGTTGTCCCACTTCAAAGAACACCTGTAAAGTCAAAGCAGAAAAATACCATCAAAGCATAGGGATCTATAACCATAAACAATGTAGGATCAGATGTACATTAACCATATAAATGCATATACATATAAAAGATTCAGAGATATACGAGCATATAGAGGAAAACTCTAATAGCTTTATTGATATAAGTAGTAGAAGAGAGGATTACAACAAAGCTGTCTGATCTAGCATCATCCTCCCAGCATGAAAGCCCTCTTCACCTTGTATAAAGCAAGATCACCCAACAATGTCTTCAAAGAGAATCCAACAACACTTCCTTACAAATTACAAAATTCCAGCCTCCGGATCTCTAGGATGAGGGATCCATATATAGATGTTTGCAGGAGAGTGAGTCAGCTTTTGGGATTTTGATTAGTGTCATTTCACTGAAATTTCTTGGTTCCACTTGGAGATTTCATGATCTCTTAATCATCCCTGGGTGAATTCAGAGAGGCAAGTGTCATATGAGCAGTTTCTAGAAGATTCTTTGAGTTTCCACCTAGAAAAGTGCTTCTACCATTTTTCTACTCTCACTCATCACACCCATTAGAAGGTATTTTTTGTATGCATCACACCCCCCGTGTGTAATAGGTGAAATGCATCGCACCCTAAGCATGGAGCAGGTGAGAGGGTCTAGTTTTGACCAGTTCTGAGTAGTTTTTAAGCGAGAACTTCTGGGAAATGATGTAATCAGCTAACATTATTCCTTTAGGGTATGAAACAACACTTTTACGGGTTTAGAAGCCCTTGGTTTATAGACATATTTTATTGGGGTTGCAGTGCCCAAATATGTCTATAACAGTTGCCTCCTAAAGCATGAGGTCGTAAATCTTCTCATGTCAGGTGAAATGCTTTATAATGAGGATACAAGGTTTTTTGAACTAGAAGGTGACCTGTAATAAGATACAATACAATACATTATCTTCATACTATTTCCATGATCTAGCTGAGGTGGGCATTCCCATGCTCAGCTTTATAAACTCATTTTCATGTACATAGGACAGACAGTCGTCTGTGTGGCACACTGATGATTTCGGTAGAGCCATCATCCCTTAGCTTGGATGATTATCTGTGCAGCAATGATGTACATTTGATGTCTTTATTTTCTTGAATATATCATAGCTTGGATGGATGAAACTAGATCCAGGGTCTTCAAACTTGTTGAATCTTCGCCCAAAGTAAAAGTTGATCCATGTGAAAAGGATGTTCTGGTGTCGAACATGGAAGGACATCACCTGATTACCAGCCAATGACGTAAGCTGTTAACAAGCGCGAGAGGAATCACCGATAATGACGATGACCCTCAAGGTACTGCAGTATAATTCACGTGGTGTGAATACATGAGTTGATGTTGAACACCACGAAAAATCTTTCAGTCGAAGGCCATTGATGTAAACCTGTCGCCGGAAGTGAGAAACTTGCCATTGAGGCATGCAAGCTTCAAAGTACTGAAAGGGTTGTTCCTAAGTCAACTTCTTGGATAATGAGTTGATGTCGATAAGAAGTGACCCGTCGTAGGAGGGCCTTAATGAATCCCACATCTATGATATGGAACGGAGAAAATGATTTTGTGGAGGTGAAAATGATCTGATGATACAAGGTTTAGGGTGGCAGTCATCAGAAATGGAGAGTGAGGGTATTGCAGCAGATGAGGCATTAGCTAGCTTGGTGAATTCTCTAAGTGACTTCTCCTGAACATATTGACGACATTGAAATGGATTGGTAGTGTTAACCCCAAAATGGATTGTACGACAGACCAATGGTGATATGACCAGTGAACGGAATAACCCAACCCGACATAATCATGGTGATGGAGTGAAAGTGTCATGTTCAAGAGCGACCTGCTACCAATGATGTTATTCAAGTTTTCTTCCCTTTTTCCCCAGTCGTTTCTGACGAGTACCTCTTTATTTTTGTTAAGCTTGAGGAGGATAACATATGCTTGTTCTATAATTTTCCGTTCGGGCAAACCTGTCGCTATGTTTTAATGAGCTTAGTGACAGTGAAACTCACTCTTGTCTGCATGGAAAAGTTTGTCGCTATTGTTTTAACGAGTTTAATGACAAATATAACTCGGTTCTTTTCAATTTTAGAGATTATAAAAAGAGATGTAAAGGTAACTCCAGTAGTCCCTTTTCGTAATATAATTCCTCAAGTCCGAAAAAGTATAAAATAATACGAAAGGGATGACTTTTCGATAGTTTTAACGAGCTGAACAAGACAAGCACTTGATATTTTTGTCTAATGATCCCTCAGGTCCAAAAAGATTAAAATATAGAGGAGGGATGGCATTTCCAATGACTTTAAAGAGCTGGAGAGGCCAATTGCTTGGCAATCTTTTCATATTTTACGAGTCAGATGAAAAGTGGTTAAAGGAGACTTGTTTTTTGAGGAATGAGTGATGCTTTTGGTTAGCAATTGGTTCCAGGTAAGGTTTGGAACTTTTCAATCACAGAAATGTAAAGAAGGTGGCTAATAGAATCACTCGTCGCAGTTGTTCCTCAAAAGGGTAAACAATCAAATGGAGGCATATGATCGACTAAAAAAGAGTGGAGGTGATGGTAAGAACACAACCAAGGTTCAAAAGTTGATAATTATGTGATCGCAATGGCTATTTACGGAAGGTGGGTTCATTTTTTAATGACATGGAACTCTGGGGGAACATTTGCTCATTGCTAGGTTTTTTTTTTAACAAGCTTGAACTTCACGTAAAACTGCTCGTGATGATAGTTAGAGATGTTGATTTCACCATTAACACTATGTTCTTCTGACGGTCGTACTGCCTGTTCAATTACTCCATCAAATTGATTAGAAATGTTAATATGTGCTTGAAAAATGAGTTAAACACTAATATTTTACTTGAATTACGTGAATAGTAAAAAGTAGTTTTTACCTATCATTTTTACCATTTCATTTAAATTTAGGATTTTTGGAGCTCTAGAGGTGTTTTCCCCCTTGATTTTCACCAGCCAATTCCAGGAGATTCTGTGGACTATTTTTGGCACCATCTGGACCAAGTAGGAGCTAATCCTGAGCTCTTCAATTGCATTCTTTCCTTTTGTGATTCTAAGCATGTTTTCCTGTTCTTCTACGCCTTTAGGGTTTGAACAGTTCGTTGTCTCCCCATCGCACCTAGTATACATCGAAAGGTGCGATTCATATTGAGCTCACCACTGGCCAGTCAGGATGCATCCCACCTAGTACAAAGCTAGGGTGCGATGGGCACAAAAAGGAAAGTTTATGCAGCGTTTTTTCATGGTAATTTTTCCTTTTTTTGTCTGAATCAGGATCCTAATCCTTCTCTTATTTGTATTTTAGAGATTCATCAGATCAAGATGGTGATTACATGGCATGAACACAAGCATGAAGAAGAAGACATGATTGCCTTACATGATCCTGGTACGGTGACTGCATTGCATAATTGTGGCTTTCTCAAATTCTTCTGCATATCCAACATGTGGCAAAAAATCAATTTGTTGCGATATTTTCTCGATGCATGGGATCCTACCAACCAAGTATTCCTAATTTGAGGTAAATCCATTCCTTTGACAGTTGAGGATATCTATTTCTTGACCAGTTTATCGAGGCGTGGTGCCCCTCTCTCAATATTAGGATCTGCCTGTGGAGGTGAATCTGTGAGGGATTATATTCGTCGATTCTATAAAGATGGATCTCAGCCGAGCAAGGATGGTAAGATCAGTATTCAAGATGTCACTGACTAGTCCTTAAGGACTATTTTATTCACCTTTTATAGATTAGTTGGTAGTGCGGCTCTTCATTTGGCCAATAGGTCCTATATGCAGTTGCTTTGGAATGCCTTGAACCAAAGGTATTCAACTGGTGTGATGCGTTACTTCAGGTTGTAAAAGAACATCTTACCAAGTTTAAGAATGGAGGATCCAAGAACTTTGGTTATGGTTCTATTCTGACCACTTTCTCCTTGGAGAGGATCCCACTGATGCAGCCACAGTACATTTCACTCAGACCGCCAGTACCGACGGAACCACGGATGCAAAGATGGGTTGATCTTATTGCCAGACATGTCGGTCAGTCGTAGATTTTGTTCTCTGATCCCTCCTTTGAGTGGTTCGACCGTCATGAGATGGTCCTTATTGAGTGTCCATATGCTGGGATGGAATTTCGGGGTGACCCAGATTTGGTGCTGCCGGGTGGCGTGCAGTGGGGGGTTATAGGTAAAAGGATCTGACCATATCTCTACTTATTGTTTTTATAATGTTCTTGTGTTTTTTAAATGTTATCAAGACATAATCAAACCCATATATTTGTGCAGATATTGGACCAGTGCGACTAGCAGTGTGCCCGAGGGTCGTAGCTGTCGTTCCAGTAGGAGAGGTTGTAGGGAGGGCTGTTCTTCATGATTTGGACATAGCCAAGACTCTTTCAGTATTACAGGATCAGATCGATGGTCTCACCCTTGGTATTCAGGATGTGAGGACCGACGAGTTACCTCTGAGATTACAACGCCATACTACTACCGTGCCAAGCCGATGGACTAGGATCTTACTTATGATCACACAGGCGGTGACTTCTTATCACCAGCACCATTAGACTAGGGTGCTTCCCTACATTTTTGAGTTTTTGGGTCATGTGACCGATTTTGTCTTGGACACAGAAGATTTTGACAAACTATAAACAGTTATATATATTTTTGATTTTTAGAGCTTTATTTCGGTTAAGTTATCACAGAGAAGTTCTATCAATGTGCTATACTCAGTAATGTTGTTCAATGACCGACCAATACATACTCCTCTGAAACTCACTAACTCACGACTTGGATAAAAAATGGGGCAGGTAGTAGAAGATAGGTTCTGTGTACTACGACTAGCTCCGTTGGCATATCCAACAAATGATTTCAATAGGTTCGACATCTGAAACAAATGTAAAATTGGATTACTTAACCAAAATGATCAATCTTGATGAAAAAAATAACGTAACAAAAGCATATAAAGAGTTTACTACACTTAGTCAAGCATAGTAACGCTTAAGGTACAACCCGTTTCGGGGTTGCACCAGTGGAATCCCATCATAAACTACTAGCTCATAGGCTCCTTTTGCTAACACTCGTTTAACAATCTAGGGACCCATCCACAAAGATTGGAACAACTTACTTGCTCCCAATTTATCGGATTCCTGATCGTAAAGTAAGACCAGGTCACCTTCCGAGAAAACACGGGGTTTGACATTTTTTTCAAATTGTGCCTTAACTCGTTTCTTATGAGCTTCATTAGCCAAGACTGTGTCACGATGGATTTCATCCAATTGGATTAGTTACAAGAAACGAGCCTCTTCCTTTGAAGTTCTGGGAAGAAGGTCGACTGCGAGCTTGAGAGATGAAATCTCACACTGAATTGGTAATACAACTTCCAGGCCATACACCAGCTGAAAGAGTTTAACCCAATCGCATTCCTTACCGAGGTTTTGTATGCCCATAGAGTTGAGTACAGGATCAAATGCCAATCCCGTTTGTGGGCTCCAATCATTCTCTGCAGCATACGCTTGAGGACTTTGTTGATCACTTCAAGTTGTCAATTAGCCTACAGATAATATGGAGTAGAACTGTCATGGCACAGCCCTAATTTGGCAACTAATTCAACCATCATGTGATTACAAAAATGAAATCCATGATCTATCACCACAGCCTATGGAACACCAAACCTAGAGACTAAATGATTGAAAAAGAAAAGAGCAGTTGTTTCACCGCTATTGTTTAATGTAGGCATTGCCTCAGACCATTTTGTAAAATAGTCAACTGTGACTATGATATAGCCATGGCCCCCAACCGAGGTGGGGTTACATGTCATGAAATCTATGCCCCATTTGGCAAATGGCCCAACAACAACTACTAGTTGCAGAGGTGCGGGTGGTATTCTGGTTTTGCGGTTGAAGATTTGACAAGCATGGCAACTTCTGACTGTGGTTATGTAATCTTTGAACATTGTTGGCCAGAAGTAACATATTCGTAAAATATTTTTTGTCGTAGCGTAGCTAGATTGATGCCCCCCACATGCACCTGAATGACAATCATTCAGGACCTTTTCCTCATCCTCATGGGTAAGGCACCTTCGCAGAACTTTATTGATACCACGATGATAAAGTGTATCACAGATGATCATGTAGTCATTTTCTTGGTATCGAGTATGTCATTGTTCTGAGCGAGAGGTATTAGGCTTGTATGTTTGGGTTTGGAGATACATGATTATATCTCCATACCATGGATCGCTTGACTATATCAGAAATAAAGATTCATCCATGATTAATGCTTTGGATTTTGAATCGTTGGACGATGATGGGAAGTTGCATATTAACTCTGAGAAAACTAGAGATTTCTTTGATTTGGATTTTACGAATTCCAGATCAAACTCTTGCAAAATAGCTATCCATTTGGAATATTTTCCCCCAAGTTACTGATGCAATAGAATGTAAGTCATAGGGTTGCAATAAGACAAAATGGTAGCTTTGCGAAAGAGGATATGGTGTCAAAATCTCTGTACTGCTTGAACAGCTGCAAGAGCTAGCTTTTCAACATAGAAGTACTTGCTTTCTGTACCATTTAAATTTCGCCTTAAATAATAGACAGGATGTTCGATTCCATTTTATTCTTGAACTAAAACCATTTCAATGGTTGTATCTACTGTAGCTGGATACAGGTTAAAGTCTTTTTGATAATCAGGAGCGTACATTAATGATGCTTTTATTAGGGATTTCTTTAGAGCATCAAAGGAAGCTTGCGCAACTTGATCCCAGTTGAAGGGTACTTGTTTATTCAAAAGACACATATAACCTTTCGCAAGTTTGGCATAATTTGGAATGAACCTCCTCATAAAGTTTGATTTCCCTTGGAGTTTCTGAATCTGAAGCAAATTTGAAGGTGGAGGCATATCGATGATTGCCTGAACCTTACATGGGTCAAGTCAAATTCTGTCCTTAGAAACCATGAAGCCAAGTAAATGACCAGAACCGACACAAAACACACATTTGTGTGGATTGAGTCATATCTTGTAGTATTGGCAATGTAGAAATATAGCTCTCAAATGCTGCGGATGAAGAGTTCACTTTGGTGAAAGAGCTGGAAGATCGTCGAGATATGGTTGAACAATTTTCTTGATGTCATGAAAGGCATAATTCATACCCCTCTGAAAAATTTCCCTTGCGTTCTTTAAACAAAAAGGTAATTTGTGGTATGTGGATGTGCCCCACGGACATATAAATGCAGTCTTTGACAGGTCCTGTGGGTAGATATTTATTTGATTATACCCAGAAAATCCATCCATAAATGAAAATATTTCTCATCCAGTGCATTCATCAATTATCTGGTCCATGAAGGGTGTAGGGCAGTTGTCCTCTGGACAAGCTTGATTTACATCCCCGTAATCAATGCACACTCTAATCATTCCTTGCATTTTCATCACAGGAACAATATTCGATACCTAATCAGTTAGAGGAACTGGGTAAATGAAACTAGCATGTAAAAGTTTTTCAACTTCTACCTTTATGGCAGTGGCTTTCTTCGAGTGCACCTGCCGAAGCCGTTGTCGTACCAGTTTGACATCTAGATACATCTTGATTTCATGTTCAACTATGCTCGAGTCAATGCGTGGCATTTGTTCATATGACCATGCAAAGACATCTCTCAATTCGTGAAAGGGAGTGCAATATATTTCCAGTTCTGAAGAAGAACAATATTTTCTGACATGAATATTATCTACAACATCAGGTTTTGGTCGAGATATTTATGGCAATAGTTTCTTCAATATTAGACACATTTTGCTCTAAATCCACCTTATTTACAGTATTTGATAGAAAATTAAAATGTGAAGGATGATCAAGGTCGCTAGAATAATCTCCACTGTAATCCGAAAGATGGGAACGATGGTGGTAATCTTCCGATGGTGCCTCTCCTATCATCATCGACTGAATAATTCCTTCGTTTGTAGAATGTACATGTGACCAAGGATCGGAAGAGGTGCCATACTCCTTTGACCAATCTATCCAAACACTCGATGAGCGTTGATTTGGGTTTGCCACCAGGACGAGAAAATTGATTGCTACAAAATCTCTATTGGGCTTAGAGGCAATACCTGTTGATGATGCATGCTAACAAAATGTTTGGAAATATTCTGAAAGAAAGATACCATATTGCATGTTTCTACAATGGCCACTTCTGCCAGATTACTTGGAGGTGGTAGGGCAAAAGTACCCGTTAAGGCAGGGTCTTTTAGCAAGCCTACTCCGACATTTTGAAACGAATGAGAGCTTCCATGGATCATTGGAATGCTCCCCGTAACTTGTGAACTGTTGGGGTGGAAAGCTTTTTGATAAATGATTGTAATTCCTCCTTGAAAAGGAAATGAAATCTTTCTAAAGTAGGTTGATACAATAGTAGCCATAGTGTTGGAGAGGTAAATCCCCTCTGCGGACAGAGGCGATCCCCACTAGCCCAAAATTGGGTCTAGCAACAATCAAACAATGCTATCACGCAAGTTCCTAATTGCAAATTAAAGGTGGATTATGAGAGCCTACTTGGATTCCAACACTAGTGTTGTAGAAGAGTTGACACTCTCGTTCCTTTGCTCCAGCTGGTCACGATCCTCATGATCTCCGTGAATGGACACCTGCACATGCAAAGAACGACAAGAATGCAAGCATAAAATCCAATAGATGCAATTATATATCGGTCAGAAAAGATATAACTCAAACATCATCACAATGAACAACAAGAATGGAACCATAATGATAGTCATCTGTTATTGATAATCAACAAAGGAGAATACAACCATAGTTTTGACGTCAAATCCTCCTTTGGCTAGATGATCAGCTACATATGTCTTGCAAAGCTTGTCGGGATTGGGAACAAGCCTCTCTCTCTTTGATTATGAATGCAAAGAAGACTCTTACAGTAATCTCTCAGACTTCTGACAGTATAATTCTCCCTATGCTCCAGAACTAGCTTGTCAAATGCAATAGAGAAAGCTTTTACAGATGGAGGAGAAGGAGATACGATGAATCAAGACATCTATGGGATTGGCATTATCCTTAAAAAGCTATTATGGATAGAGGAAAGGGAGATACGATGAATCTCGACATCCATGAGATTGGCATTATCCTTAAAAAGCTTCATGAGTCGAAAGGAAAAAAAGTTCGTGCATGTGTTTGTTAAAAAGCTTTCCCAAACTCGGTTGGCACAGGTATAGATCTGAGACAGAGCGCCAACTGGCGCACCCTCTTTGGAGGATTCCCCCATTGGCATGGGTAATACACTGTGGATCCATGCTAATGGAAAAAGGGAACTTTTTAAGGATATTTTGCAGGAGATGTCTTCAGGGCATATGAAGTCTATACTTAGGGGAACATAATGCAAGTGTTTTCAAGTTATGTCACTTCTCACAGGTCCCAAAATGACTCCTCCAAAGTGCGGGAGAGGGGTAACAGGGACAGTGACAAATGGTGACAAATTACTGTGTAACACATAGCATAAATCTAGGGCCTTCCCAGTAGGATATTGTAATCGAGGTTTCCATCAATAACTTCGACGTCAATTTCTACTATTTTGCCCCCCAGTTCAACTTGTAATTTACTTAAAATCTCGTACGGGGTGTATGTTCATCCATTGAATGCTTTTAATGTCATTGATGATCTTAACAAGGGTGGTGATCCTAAAGTTTTCTAGCAACTCATTGACATAATGCAAGTAGATGCTCCCCCATCAATAATTGCTCTATGAACAATTTCGTTGAGGGCTTTCACTTGAATGAGGAAAGCGAGTTGTGTTGGTAACTAAGGTTCATATCATTTATGGTAAAGGCCACAAGATTAGAATCCGCGGGGTCAATCCCACCTATTTCTGATAATGGAGCCTACTTTTGGGAGGGGCAATTTTTTAGTACTTCAAGTGTCAACATAGCGGACGATGATTGGGCCAGATCCTCTATTATATTATAATTCTGTGCTGCTCAAGCATGAGGATTAAATGTCGATTTGTGTATTATTCCCTTTGGCGGCTTTATTGTTAGCTTGGGAATGATGGGTGGCACAACTTCGGTTGAAGTTGTTGTCGAACTACTAGTTTGATCTGCAGCCTTGTTGTTCGACAATTGTGGATTCCCATAATCTTTATTCCTTGGCAATATCAAAGCATCATTTTTTTTGCTTTGAAATGGACAACATAAGAACTTGGGAAGGGGAAGCATTGTTTCTAGCAACTAGATTGGTTTCTGGGTTTGGAAATGGATCGGTCAATACTACTAAGGTTTTTGAACTCTTAAAGAATTTCTTAATCTCAGCTTTATATGGACAATCTCTCGTCTAATGGTCCTTATCGCATATGAGACATGGCCGATTAGGTTTCTTTTGCCAGAAGGGTTTTCAGAATATTTTTCAAGAGACGAATGATCATATTTCTTCTTTTTTCTTTTCCCTTTCTTCTTGCCTCCTGGTTGCTTCGGTTCTTTGCCTTTGTCAGCTGACATGGCATTAACTTCCAAGGCAAGAGGTTCTTCATTTGCATTTCGACCAAAAATTGTATGGGCTTTCTTAGATGTAGCCTCTACGGTTTTCGTGCTGGTTGTACCTATCATGCCATCACCGGCATGAGAGTCTTTGTTTGATTTAGGAGGAGGAGGAACATAAAACTCTGGTCTAGGAGCATCGAGAATTTTGTCATAGAGCGTGCTAGACTGAGTATAGATCATGTCTAGATATTGTGCATGAGCAATGACCTGCTCTTCAGTGACAACTTCCCCCTTAGCCATATCTTCTGTAATAGAAGGTAACAATGACTTAATAAACAATTTAGCTAGTAGCTGATCAGGAACACATGTTTTTACCATTCGACGATGACGTTGCCACTCATGAATATGATCAGATATGTGAGTGGCTGTCGTCTACATAAAATTGGTAAGAAGCTCTGTTCCTGTTTCGTACCTTATTGGTAACTGAAAATGGGTTAAAAAGGTGGTGGCAAGAGCGCTGAAGTCATCAAATGAAGCTCTAGGAAATTCGATGTACATTTTGTTGCCGGACTAGTTAACGTTCACTGAAAAAGGGGAAGCCTAATCAAATCATCATTGAGAGTGTTGGACGAACACCATAGATGAAAGGTCATCACATGATTCGACGGATATTCACCCGGATTTCCATTGAATTTAGGAATGCTTGACGGGCGTTTATGAGGAATCGCCAGCCACCAAGGGGCATAAGCAATTGGATCATTTGTTAGCCGATTCAGATCTGGTAATTCTAAAGTTGCAATGAATGGAGACTGTTGATTCAGGTTTGGCAAAGCATACCCAGGATAAGATGGGATTTCCTGAGCAGTGGGTCTTTGCATACCAGCATAATGTATTTGATGCTGATAACTTTGATAGGGTTGATGGGCATAACCATTATGATATGATTGATGGTAACCATTTTGAATATACGGCTGCCCATTACCCATAAAGCTTTGTTGCTCAGGTCCTCGGTAAGCTTGCTGGAATTGTGGTTGTTGATATTGCACCAGCCATGGTTGTGAAGCCATTTGTTGTTGTCCAATACTATATGTTTGACGAAGATGATGGGTAATAGTACCCGTTTGAGCCTGAGTCGTTTCTGTTAAGGAACCACTAATTGGCGATTGTAGTTGAGTCATGGAGACAAGAGGTTGTTTTATTACTACGTGAGAGACTTGAGGTTGACATAAAAAAGACAGCACGTGTACTTGCGACACCGTCACAATAGCTGGTGTAGTGGGAATATTTGACACAGGTTGATTTGGTTGTATTGAATATACAACTCTTGGTTGTTGAGGCAGTATTGGCACCCAACTACTAGATGTAATTCTAGCTTGACCTGAATTCTATTGTGAACTCTCATATGGTTATTCTCTTGGAGGGAACAATGAAAAGGCATACTACCCCCCATATGGTGGCAATCCAGTGTTCAAAGGGAAAATTGGTTTTCGTAGAATGGACTGCCCAAATTGATACTGTTGTGAAGGATCAATTTGCTGAGACTCAGCATAAGAAATTCTAGTTATTATTCCGAACGAACAAACGGGAATGGACCATAATGTCAAAATAGATGCTATACCAGCAAACATTGTCGGAGTAGTGGCAGGAGGTTCTGCTATTGTTGTATTAGATGACATAGTCCTAGATGTCGATGGTTGTTCAGACATATTGAGTCTATCCAAAAGACTTCCTAACGATTCTATAGGAACTTGCGATGAAGGGTGACTAACTTCTGAATTAGAAGGATATAGGTGGATCCCAGTTCCAAAATGCAATGGGGTATTGGATGGAAGATCCTCCACAATCTCTTCTATAGCAATTAGTCTAGGTGGAAGAGGTAGACCGTCAGGTCCATAAAATATTTTTGGTGCCGAAGAAGGTATACACTCTACAGCGACAGTTGTTGGAGGGTTGACACCTTTTGAATCAGTCCCAGATGGAGCTGGTTCAGGAATAGATGTGTTTATCGTTACACTAGGATTAGTTCTAATGTCATCTTATAACTGTGGAACTTCTTCTATAGAGGCAGGGATACCAGAAATAGTTGGAGTAACTGGAGTCTCTAGGGATGTTGAAACCAAAGTTTCAAACAAACCAGGAGACTTTGACCAAGTTAAACGAGATCGCTTGGCCCAGAATGGTTTTGTTTCTGGAGTCAAAGATGGTTGACTTGTTAGTCTCCTCGAACGATGGGGTTTCGATTGATTTTCTTCCACGATTGCGGATTACTTGATCAAGTCAAAATAAAAAGGGGAAAATGTTCTTCCGAATTAAATGATGGTTTGACACAACTTTCTTTTTCAATTTTTAAGACTCGGGAAAAGGATAAAGATGACTCTAGTTGCCTTCGATTTCTAATGAGCCTGAAGTGACAAGTGCTTAGATGGACCTTCTCTTTTAAGGAGTCTGAAAAGGAACAAAAGTGACTACTCTGGAAATCTAGACAGAGGGATTACCAAACCAATCACAAAACTGTAGAATACTTTTTACGGTATGGCAGTCAATCTTCCTAAATGCTGTGTTCAGTGCATTGCGATCGATAGAGTGGCAAACATGGCTTCCTAAGGATAAAGTATGTAGCCTATTATGGTATCCCAATATATACTCGACGGTACATGGGAGCACAAGTCCGTACTGGCACTTGTCGTCTCAAAGAGGAGGAATCACCCAACCTATGATGAAAGCGATAGTTACCAGGCTTTACGACGCCGGAATATGTCTCTAGCCTAGACTTCTAGATGTTGTGCATTAGGTTCCAAAGAGTTTTTATGTTCATTGAGGTTTATTTTACAGTTGATCTTTCTTAAGAAGTTTTCCTTTAAGGTTCACTGCATGATGTAGATATACAATTCCTAAATATGCAATCTAAGATGATAAACAATCGTTTACTTTCTTTTTGCAATGAAAATCCTAGCTACTAAGGAAAGAGAAATGAAATTCTTTCAACATAGAGCAGAGAGCACACACTAGATGCACTTTTCCTAAATCAATTTCAGCATGCAGTCTAAATGCAAATGCACATGCATGTATTGCTTTTCAGTTCCCTTAATGTGAGAATGACAAAAAAGAAAACTAAGTACAGATCTGAATTATTTTCTTTCAAAGCGACAATATTAACAATTTTCTCTTCAAAAAACGAAAGGAAGGCTAAGACGACACTTTGCGATTTCGAATTTAAAATTGCTTTTGACACTTGAAATACTATTAATTCAAATCAAATACAATGGAAAAAATGTAATCGACTATTTGAAAGAGGAATGCTTGATGACACTCTTTTTCTTGACTGAAAACGACACTTACGACACTTTCAAATCAAAATACGACAATTCGATTAAGCTACTATTTGCAAAGGAGAACTGTAAATGATGAAAAATACATAAAAAAAACATTCACTATTCCTTATCAATGGAGGCTATAATAATGTAAAGGAAGATGGTTTCAAAAGTGATGTACTGATCATAGACATGAAAACTACTGAATAAAGCTAAAGACAAGGAAGAAAAACCAAAATCTGGAGGCAGAAACAGTCTTAGTCAATCATAGAACCTATAACACAGGGAAATAGAGATGCATCTCACCTACAACACAGGGAGGTGTGATGCATCCAGATTGCCAATGAGAGACAGTGCGATGGTCCAGGGATGAGACTGAGCTTGGTTTTCACTCAAAGTTTGCAGCTAAATTCAGGGATTTAGGATGAGCTAATGATAGTCAGTAAACACAAAGTATAGGGGCTGATCTAATGAGGTTATTTGAGCTACCACCAGGGCACTCAGGATGTTTGCAAGTCAGATGTTCAATTCATAAACCAACCCAGAGATTAACTGAAGCAACGTTGATGTACTTAGTAGTTGCATAGCAAAAACAGTTTGAAGGCTAGATGACTTAACTTCAGGCTCCGTCTGTGGTTTATAAAGCAAACAACAGTAATAATAAAAAAAACTATTCGCTCCCCAACGGAGTCGCCAATTTGTTATCAGGAAAACTAGTGTCCATTCAGAGCTGCTAATCCCACTGAGACGAGTAGCTATCTTAGAAACAATCAAACTAAATTTACTTGTGTTTTCCGTTATGAGAGATAGATGAGAGAGAAGCAGAGAGTACCAACCTCAGTCTTTCGCTAGTCTCCTTGCTCGTTTCCTCTCTCCCTTGATAGAGCTTTCAGCACTCCTTTCTCACTTGTCCCGCTTCAAAGAACACCTGTAGAGTCAAAGCAAAAAAATACCATCAAAGCATAGGGATCTATAACCATAAACAATGTAGGATCAGATGTACATTAACCATATAAATGCATATACAGATACAAGATTCAGAGATATACAAGCATATGGAGGAAAACTCAAATAAATTTATTGATAGAAGTACTAGAAGAGAGGATTACAACCAAGCTGTCTGATCCATCATCATCCTCCCAGCATGAAAGCCCTCTTCACCTCATACAAAGTAAGATCACCTAACAATGTCTTCAAAGAGAAACCAACAACACTTCCTTAAAAGTTACAAAATTCCAGCCTCCGGATCTCTAGGATGAGGGATCCATATATAGATGTTTGCAGGAGAGTTAGTCAGCTTCTGGGATTTTGATTAGTGTCATTTCACTGATAATTCTTGGTTCCACCTGGATATTTCAAGATCTCTTACTCATCCCTGGGCGAATTCAGAGAGGCAATTGTCATATGAGCAATTTCTAGAAGATTCTTTAAGTCTCCACCTAGGAAACTTCTTCTACCATTTGTCTACTCTTGCTCATCACACCCTATAGGTGAGATTCATCGCACCCTCAACATGGAGCAGGTGAGATGGTCTAGTTTTGACCAGTTCTGAGTAGTTTTTTAGGGACAACTTCTGGGAAATGATGTAATCAACTCACCTTGTTCCTTTATGGTATGAAACAACACTTTTAGGGGTTTAGAAGCCCTTGGTTTATGGACATATGTGATTCGGGTTGCAGTGCCGAAATATGTCTATAACAGGTGGGCCTAGCACCATTGAATGCTTTTAATGTCATTGATGATCTTAACAAGGGTGGTGATCCTAAAGTTTTCTAGCAACTCATTGACATAATGCAAGTAGATGCTCCCCCATCAATAATTGCTCTATGAACAATTTCGTTGAGGGCTTTCACTTGAATGAGGAAAGCGAGTTGTGTTGGTAACTAAGGTTCATATCATTTATGGTAAAGGCCACAAGATTGGAATCCGCGGGGTCAATCCCACCTATTTCTGATAATGGAGCCTACTTTTGGGAGGGGCAATTTTTTAGTACTTCAAGTGTCAACATAGCGGACGATGATTGGGCCAGATCCTCTATTATATTATAATTCTGTGCTGCTCAAGCATGAGGATTAAATGTCGATTTGTGTATTATTCCCTTTGGCAGCTTTATTGTTAGCTTGGGAATGATGGGTGGCACAACTTCGGTTGAAGTTGTTGTCGAACTACTAGTTTGATCTGCAGCCTTGTTGTTCGACAATTGTGGATTCCCATAATCTTTATTCCTTGGCAATATCAAAGCATCATTTTTTTTGCTTTGAAATGGACAACATAAGAACTTGGGAAGGGGAAGCATTGTTTCTAGCAACTAGATTGGTTTCTGGGTTTGGAAATGGATCGGTCAATACTACTAAGGTTTTTGAACTCTTAAAGAATTTCTTAATCTCAGCTTTATATGGACAATCTCTCGTCTAATGGTCCTTATCGCATATGAGACATGGCCGATTAGGTTTCTTTTGCCCAGAAGGGTTTTCAGAATATTTTTCAAGAGACGAATGATCATATTTCTTCTTTTTTCTTTTCCCTTTCTTCTTGCCTCCTGGTTGCTTCGGTTCTTTGCCTTTGTCAGCTGACATGGCATTAACTTCCAAGGCAAGAGGTTCTTCATTTGCATTTCGACCAAAAATTGTATGGGCTTTCTTAGATGTAGCCTCTACGGTTTTCGTGCTGGTTGTACCTATCATGCCATCACCGGCATGAGAGTCTTTGTTTGATTTAGGAGGAGGAGGAACATAAAACTCTGGTCTAGGAGCATCGAGAATTTTGTCATAGAGCGTGCTAGACTGAGTATAGATCATGTCTAGATATTGTGCATGAGCAATGACCTGCTCTTCAGTGACAACTTCCCCCTTAGCCATATCTTCTGTAATAGAAGGTAACAATGACTTAATAAACAATTTAGCTAGTAGCTGATCAGGAACACATGTTTTTACCATTCGACGATGACGTTGCCACTCATGAATATGATCAGATATGTGAGTGGCTGTCGTCTACATAAAATTGGTAAGAAGCTCTGTTCCTGTTTCGTACCTTATTGGTAACTGAAAATGGGTTAAAAAGGTGGTGGCAAGAGCGCTGAAGTCATCAAATGAAGCTCTAGGAAATTCGATGTACATTTTGTTGCCGGACTAGTTAACGTTCACTGAAAAAGGGGAAGCCTAATCAAATCATCATTGAGAGTGTTGGATGAACACCATAGATGAAAGGTCATCACATGATTCGACGGATATTCACCCGGATTTCCATTGAATTTAGGAATGCTTGACGGGCGTTTATGAGGAATCGCCAGCCACCAAGGGGCATAAGCAATTGGATCATTTGTTAGCCGATTCAGATCTGGTAATTCTAAAGTTGCAATGAATGGAGACTGTTGATTCAGGTTTGGCAAAGCATACCCAGGATAAGATGGGATTTCCTGAGCAGTGGGTCTTTGCATACCAGCATAATGTATTTGATGCTGATAACTTTGATAAGGTTGATGGGCATAACCATTATGATATGATTGATGGTAACCATTTTGAATATACGGCTGCCCATTACCCATAAAGCTTTGTTGCTCAGGTCCTCGGTAAGCTTGCTGGAATTGTGGTTGTTGATATTGCACCAGCCATGGTTGTGAAGCCATTTGTTGTTGTCCAATACTAGATGTTTGACCAAGATGATGGGTGATAGTACCCGTTTGAGCCTGAGTCGTTTCTGTTAAGGAACCACTAATTGGCGATTGTAGTTGAGTCATGGAGACAAGAGGTTGTTTTATTACTACGTGAGAGACTTGAGGTTGACATAAAAAAGACAGCACGTGTACTTGCGACACCGTCACAATAGCTGGTGTAGTGGGAATATTTGACACAGGTTGATTTGGTTGTATTGAATATACAACTCTTGGTTGTTGAGGCAGTATTGGCACCCAACTACTAGATGTAATTCTAGCTTGACCTGAATTCTATTGTGAACTCTCATATGGTTATTCTCTTGGAGGGAACAATGAAAAGGCATACTACCCCCCATATGGTGGCAATCCAGTGTTCAAAGGGAAAATTGGTTTTCGTAGAATGGACTGCCCAAATTGATACTGTTGTGAAGGATCAATTTGCTGAGACTCAGCATAAGAAATTCTAGTTATTATTCCGAACGAACAAACGGGAATGGACCATAATGTCAAAATAGATGCTATACCAGCAAACATTGTCGGAGTAGTGGCAGGAGGTTCTGCTATTGTTGTATTAGATGACATAGTCCTAGATGTCGATGGTTGTTCAGACATATTGAGTCTATCCAAAAGACTTCCTAACGATTCTATAGGAACTTGCGATGAAGGGTGACTAACTTCTGAATTAGAAGGATACAGGTGGATCACAGTTCCAAAATGCAATGGGGTATTGGATGGAAGATCCTCCACAATCTCTTCTATAGCAATTAGTCTAGGTGGAAGAGGTAGACCGTCAGGTCCATAAAATATTTTTGGTGCCGAAGAAGGTATACACTCTACAGCGACAGTTGTTGGAGGGTTGACACCTTTTGAATCAGTCCCAGATGGAGCTGGTTCAGGAATAGATGTGTTTATCGTTACACTAGGATTAGTTCTAATGTCATCTTATAACTGTGGAACTTCTTCTATAGAGGCAGGGATACCAGAAATAGTTGGAGTAACTAGAGTCTCTAGGGATGTTGAAACCAAAGTTTCAAACAAACTAGGAGACTTTGACCAAGTTAAATGAGATCGCTTGGCCCAGAATGGTTTTGTTTCTGGAGTCAAAGATGGTTGACTTGTTAGTCTCCTCGAACGATGGGGTTTCGATTGATTTTCTTCCACGATTGCGGATTACTTGATCAAGTCAAAATAAAAAGGGGAAAATGTTCTTCCGAATTAAATGATGGTTTGACACAACTTTCTTTTTCAATTTTTAAGACTCGGGAAAAGGATAAAGATGACTCTAGTTGCCTTCGATTTCTAATGAGCCTGAAGTGACAAGTGCTTAGATGGACCTTCTCTTTTAAGGAGTCTGAAAAGGAACAAAAGTGACTACTCTGGAAATCTAGACAGAGGGATTACCAAACCAATCACAAAACTGTAGAATACTTTTTACGGTATGGCAGTCAATCTTCCTAAATGCTGTGTTCAGTGCATTGCGATCGATAGAGTGGCAAACATGGCTTCCTAAGGATAAAGTATGTAGCCTATTATGGTATCCCAATATATACTCGACGGTACATGGGAGCAGAAGTCTCTACTGGCACTTGTCGTCTCAAAGAGGAGGAATGACCCAACCTATGATGAAAGCGATAGTTACCAGGCTTTACGACGCCGGAATATGTCTCTAGCCTAGACTTCTAGATGTTGTGCATTAGGTTCCAAAGAGTTTTTATGTTGATTGAGGTTTATTTTACAGTTGATCTTTCTTAAGAAGTTTTCCTTTAAGGTTCACTGCATGATGTAGATCTACAATTCCTAAATATGCAATCTAAGATGATAAACAATCGTTTACTTTCTTTTTGCAATGAAAATCCTAGCTACTAAGGAAACAGAAATGAAATTCTTTCAACATAGAGCAGAGAGCACACACTAGATGCACTTTTCCTAAATCAATTTCAGCATGCAGTCTAAATGCAAATGCACATGCATGTATTGCTTTTCAGCTCCCTTAATGTGAGAATGACAAAAAAGAAAACTAAGTACAGATCTAAATTATTTTCTTTCAAAGCGACAATATTAACAAATTTCTCTTCAAAAAATGAAAGGAAAGCTAAGACGACACTTTGCGATTTCGAATTTAAATTGCTTTTGACACTTGAAATACTATTAATTCAAATCAAATACAATGGAAAAAATGTAATCGACTATTTGAAAGAGGAATGCTTGATGACACTCTTTTTCTTGACTGAAAACGACACTTACGACACTTTCAAATCAAAATACGACAATTCGATTAAGCTACTATTTGCAAAGGAGAACTGTAAATGATGAAAAATACATAAAAAAAACATTCACTATTCCTTATCAATGGAGGCTATAATAATGTAAAGGAAGATGGTTTCAAAAGTGATGTACTGATCATAGACATGAAAACTACTGAATAAAGCTAAAGACAAGGAAGAAAAACCAAAATCTGGAGGCAGAAACAGTCTTAGTCAATCATAGAACCTATAACACAGGGAAATAGAGATGCATCTCACCTACAACACAGGGAGGTGTGATGCATCCAGATTGCCAATGAGAGACAGTGCGATGGTCCAGGGATGAGACTGAGCTTGGTTTTCACTCAAAGTTTGCAGCTAAATTCAGGGATTTAGGATGAGCTAATGATAGTCAGTAAACACAAAGTATAGGGGCTGATCTAATGAGGTTATTTGAGCTACCACCAGGGCACTCAGGATGTTTGCAAGTCAGATGTTCAATTCATAAACCAACCCAGAGATTAACTGAAGCAACGTTGATGTACTTAGTAGTTGCATAGCAAAAACAGTTTGAAGGCTAGATGACTTAACTTCAGGCTCCGTCTGTGGTTTATAAAGCAAACAACAATAATAATAAAAAAAACTATTCGCTCCCCAACGGAGTCGCCAATTTGTTATCAGGAAAACTAGTGTCCATTCAGAGCTGCTAATCCCACTGAGACGAGTAGCTATCTTAGAAACAATCAAACTAAATTTACTTGTGTTTTCCGTTATGAGAGATAGATGAGAGAGAAGCAGAGAGTACCAACCTCAGTCTTTCGCTAGTCTCCTTGCTCGTTTCCTCTCTCCCTTGATAGAGCTTTCAGCACTCCTTTCTCACTTGTCCCGCTTCAAAGAACACCTGTAGAGTCAAAGCAAAAAAATACCATCAAAGCATAGGGATCTATAACCATAAACAATGTAGGATCAGATGTACATTAACCATATAAATGCATATACAGATACAAGATTCAGAGATATACAAGCATATGGAGGAAAACTCAAATAAATTTATTGATAGAAGTACTAGAAGAGAGGATTACAACCAAGCTTTCTGATCCATCATCATCCTCCCAGCATGAAAGCCCTCTTCACCTCATACAAAGTAAGATCACCTAACAATGTCTTCAAAGAGAAACCAACAACACTTCCTTAAAAGTTACAAAATTCCAGCCTCCGGATCTCTAGGATGAGGGATCCATATATAGATGTTTGCAGGAGAGTTAGTCAGCTTCTGGGATTTTGATTAGTGTCATTTCACTGATAATTCTTGGTTCCACCTGGATATTTCAAGATCTCTTACTCATCCCTGGGCGAATTCAGAGAGGCAATTGTCATATGAGCAATTTCTAGAAGATTCTTTAAGTCTCCACCTAGGAAACTTCTTCTACCATTTGTCTACTCTTGCTCATCACACCCTATAGGTGAGATTCATCGCACCCTCAACATGGAGCAGGTGAGATGGTCTAGTTTTGACCAGTTCTGAGTAGTTTTTTAGGGACAACTTCTGGGAAATGATGTAATCAACTCACCTTGTTCCTTTATGGTATGAAACAACACTTTTAGGGGTTTAGAAGCCCTTGGTTTATGGACATATGTGATTCGGGTTGCAGTGCCGAAATATGTCTATAACAGGTGGGCCTAGCACCATCAACAAAATCATACATCCACCATAATGTATTTTTGTTCTCCTCTACTCTTGTCTCTTTTAAAGACCAAAATGATTACTGGAATGGATTAGTTAGATTAATATTAATCACAACCAAGTTGTTGAATGCCAATTTGAATTTGAAGAGAAAATACTACTAGATATTGAGTGAACTTAGGGAAATATAGTCATCTCATGATCACATATTCCATCATTCTCATTATATTAGTATGTTGATCCATAAAAAAATTATTGAGTTCATATTGTTAAAATTCTTGACATGGTTATTGGTTTTGTATATAATATAACTATTGTTCCATCAACCTCTTAACCACTTAATATTAAATTCATTGCATTGACAATGATACAATAGTTAATAGGAGAAAAACACATAAGTAATTGACTGCATATCTATCAACAATCCAACAATCTTGTATGGGTTTGGTAAAGTTCACCATAAAATCAATGCCTCATAGTTTTTGTTTGTTTGACATACAAAATATTTAATTATTATGTTTTAGATTAAAAAATCTATTAATCTTGATGAAATTT
Organism: Pinus tabuliformis; assembly: GCA_031772625.1. Lineage (NCBI taxonomy): Eukaryota > Viridiplantae > Streptophyta > Pinopsida > Pinales > Pinaceae > Pinus > Pinus tabuliformis. Next base: position 1,666,389,248 of record CM062819.1, on the reverse strand, counting down.
TTTTATTTTCATGTTCCAGATTATGTGTAAATATGAGCATGCATGTGAACACTAAATAACTTAAATTTCGAATGAAAACAATGAGATATGTGGTATCATTCATTTAGCTTGTAAAATTTTCAAATCTTCACTCTTTTGTTCTCTAAAATAAGCATTCTCATTTCTAGATTAATGCATCATTACGTGTCACATTCTTTCTCTCTCTTGTTCTTGTTTATAGAAACATTGGCATTATTGTCATGATTATTGGAAAATAATTTACAAATTCGTCATAAATCTATTTTATGCTACCTCTTCCCAAACCCAAGATCAAGAGGATTTACCATTGGTAGCATTAAATATTAAAAGATAAATTTTGCAATTGAGTGGGATACCTAAGAAAGCTAGGGATAAGGTGGCATATTTTTTATTTTCATCAAACTTATGCATTAGGGATTACATAATAACATCATTTTTTCATGTATTTTTGCATGGTCTAAAAGATAAAATTAACAATAAAAGCACTCAATAAAAAAAATATAATGACACAAATGGTGGCCTTGATGAGTATTTCCCTTTACGTTTGTGTAACTATTGACCTTGGAAAGTTGTAGATCATAAACATCTTAGCTTAAATGATAAGTAATACATATACTCATGTTGGATTGTTACTTTCCTAAATTCCTTTAAATCAGGTAGGTTCCCTTAATTACATTTATAGAATTTTTATAGAAATATAACTTTTAAACAAAGATCTCAATATCTATTACAATTTCTTCTTCTCTAAGGAGACATAAAATGAACATGACTTGTATGCTTAAGCATAATTTGAGTATGTTCAGAATATGAATATAATATTCAATTCTCATTCATCACATGGATACTTAAATCATATCCCCTCTAGTATGATCACCCAGAAAAAATGTATGATTTTATGTTTGTGTCCAATGTTTCATATTGCATCTTTAGCACTTTGAAATTATTTGAAAGAAAGACATGTCCCAATGTTTTATTTAAGCCCCTTGGCCTGCTATGTGAGTGATCTAATATGAATTCATTGTTAATTTATTTTTTATGTTATTAGATTCTCTAAAACCTTCATTTAGACACTTTTATTCTATTTGGAGTATCTACCCCCCTCCCACACACCAATATATATATCTATATATATATATATATATATATATATATATATATATATATATATATATATATATATATATATATATATATATATATATATATATATATATATAGATATAGATATATATATAAGGAGAACCAATATTGTCATTGTCATATATTTCCTTGTAAATTGGATTTTTTCAAAAAATATGTGTCCAATCAAAGGGGATTGTACTCATTGACTTTGTATCCTATTCAAGGAAAAGTTTCATAACATTTGATATTAAAGATATCACTCTACAATTCTTCTTCTTCAATCAAACCATCCTCCCACTTTTTTTATATCGTATAGAAGGTATGGTTTATGACTAGTCTTCAAACAAATTTTAAACTAGTCATCTTGAAATATTTGTTACAATTGTTTCATGGGAAGTTTAACATAGTGAAAATTCGTGGGGACTTGGGAGACATATCATAATATAGATTAAAACCATTTTATATTCTAGTTCACTATAGTTTCATAGATGTGGTAAATGGTATATAAGGCTTGTGACTAATCCTAAAATTAATTTTGGGACATTTATTCTGGAATTTTCATTACGACATTTTTCATTGAGGGTTTAGAGTCTAAGAAATGTTTAAATTTTTCACTCATTATATTTTATAATATATTTCATTATGGAATTTAGGGTTCTCTATAAGTTATATTTTATAATATATTTATTTATGGAATTTAGGGTTCTCTATAAGTTATAGACACATGTTATGTAGGCTTTAAAAACACTTTGATCTAGATTATGGCTTGGAAATAATACACATAGGAACTTGGTTAGAAAACCATGTAACCTCCATAGGCTTTTGAGAAATACATGTGGTTGGTACTTCTCTACAAGTACCATGTTAGATGGTTCCTATAAATGAAATATCACTTCCATGTATCTTTAGATATATACAAAATCCCCTATATATACCTAAAATTAGTTTAATGTAAACTAAGATACAATCTTGTTGCTATAGTACACTAAGAACAATAGTTAGGGAGACCACATTCTAGTACCTAGTTAGTCGAGTAGTACGACTGAGGGCATGGTTAAAATTTTTTAGTTAGTTCCTTAAAATATTATTCTAGTTATTACTATTGGAATTTACACATATATTAGAGTTATAGAACTCACAATCCCTTGTACTCAGGACCCAATAAATTTTTCTTACATGGCTCTAAAGAAAGATTGAAAAATTACTTCCCCAATTAAACCAATAGAAATCTCATCCATGAATAATGAAAAAATAGAATACATGTGATACTACTTATCCAACTTGGAGGTTTAGGTTAAGGAAATGAAGGATGAATTGTCATGGATGAAAGGGTTGTTTAAAAATGATACTAAACAAAAGATGGATAAAAATAAGTAAGAAATGGAGAAGAAGACGAAACAATTGGAAGATAAGATCATACAAGCCCACGATGAGAGTCTCCCTAAAATGATAATGTGACTAAAGGCACTCATGAAAGTAAAGGTAGTATCTATGTTAAATATCTTTCCAATAAAAAGAGATTTACATGGGGATTGAACTCCAATATTGTTGTTACATAGTGATAGTTTCTTAAAGGAATGAACCTTGACAAGTTTGAATTTTAGAGTTTTGATTAAGTGAAGGCCTTTACCTAGGTTAACCAAATAGAGATAACTCAAGCTGCAAAATATTATGGATGATAAGCATATGACTCACATAGAAGCTTTCAACTTTGAGGTAAAACCATATGAATTATATGAATGGGTAATTCAAAGGAAGGGTCATTCTTATCATTATATTTGGCAATTATTTTGAAGAGAATGAGAATGAAAAAGGAAAATCGGAGCGAGAATACTTTAGTCAATTGACAAGAATAAATAAATTAGGTGATATTTAAGATGATAATTTAGAATTGCATGTACTAAAACTTGTTAGGTCCCTATAATACTAGTGAGTTTCCCTTATTTTTATTGTTAATGTATCCCCATATTATTATTTTTTTGCTCATGTATCCCATATATTTTTGTTTTTTCCCCATAGAAACCCACTATTATTATTGTTGTTCCAATAGATTATTATTTTTATTTAGGCTATGATTATATTGTGTCACCTTAGACTCCTATATATACCAAGGAGGTCTTATAATTTGAATCATCGAAGAATTATTCATTTATGTAATGTAAAAGAGGTTTCCCTATTGAATATGATAATATTTAGGTCATTTATACATCTCTACTTTTGTTTTGTGAGTTGATTGCATAACATTTCATATCAGAGCTTTGGATTATAGGGTTTTGTTACTTTAAACAGGTCATGTTGACATTTTTACTGTAACTCTTTTTATACGAAGATTTAGAAGCTGAAATATTGAACAAATGGAACTAAAATCATGGTTAACTTTGTTTATAAATTTCACATCTTGGTTCACTATATGTTCGAAGATATGGTCTGAAGAAGTTAGGAGTTTTTGAATGCTCCAAAATTCGGTGTGAAAGATGTTAGCTAGGGATAGTCGTCATAAATTTCTCTGTGAGAATTCGATTTGAATTTTGAAAAATGTGATTGAAATGAAAAGGAATTTAGCCTTTTGTATATCATTTTTAGAGTTGAAGGTTGGAACAATGACACATGGCATTCCGTACTATTTTTCTCTACAAAATGATTCCATAATGAGGTCATTGTGGTAGAAAGGGTATAACTTTACCTTGAAAAAGACAATATCATCTTAACTTGTGGAATTAGAAAGAAGACTTAGAGAGATACCAGAAGGAAAAAAATATAGACCTTGAAGAGCCGAAATTAAAACGTTACAAGAATTTCAATATCAAGATCCTAAAAGCAGGAAAAAGTTGTGTATTGTTTTAAACATTGCATAACTTTTGTTTGAAAAAATAGTTGAAGTGATTCCAAGGGCATATTGAAGCATATATATTAGTATTTGGTTATAAAATTCCTCCAAAACAAGACAATTCTATACCCATTAAGCCTTAATAAATCTCTACTATGACACATGAAGAGGAAGAATTGAAACATGATATATCAAAACTATGGGACCTAGTGAAACAAAATTTTCTCTCACAAAGAGCACCGGAATATGAACAAAAAGGGGACACAGATGGTTTAAAATTAAAATAAAAGGTTTGAAGGATGGGTTAAAAGTATACATGGAATAAATCATGAATGTGAAGACGGAAAGGTTGAAGGAATGTTCGATAAATTTGTTGCAAAAAAGGATTTCCAATAGTGACAAGGTCATCCATGAAAATCATGATGAGGACAAAAGGAATATGAATTGTGATTTTAAATTCTCTGTTGTTTGGTTTAAGACCCACCACATTCAAAAGATCGATATAATGAGGTTTGATGGCAAGGATCTAGTAACATGAATATTGCAGATGGAGCAGTATTTTGATCTCTATGATGTGCAAAAAACACAAAAGCTACGTATTTCATATTTTTATCTAGAACCCGTTCAGTTTGTATGGTATCTAGGGTTTTCTTCTCATAAAATACTTGTCACATGGTCAATTTTTACGGAGTAATGATAACACATTATGAGGGTACGATGAGTGACACCTTCTTTAGCCAATTGATAGATCTCAAAGAAAAGGGTTGAATGGTGGAGCACATTGAGGACTTCCAAAAATTGAATATCACGACAACTGATATTCCAAAGGAGAATAGGATTGATGTCGTCATAGGGAATTTAATGGATAGTATCCATTTTGAGGTTTTCCTTTGGGAACCTGATTCATTCGAGAAGGAATTTAGGGTGGCATGAAAAGTTGAAAGAAAATTTTGGAAACAAGGAAGTCTAGCACATACAACTACAAAAATGGAATTTTTGTTGCTCCTAGACTTCCACAACCTATAAGGTTAACACAACAACAATTTGAGGAAAAAAGAGAAAAAGGGATTTGTTACAGTTGTGATAGAAAGTACACTAAAGGTCATAAGTGTGATAAGAATAAATTATTTTACATAAATTGTGAATAAGGAGAAAAATGAACAAGAAACATCAAAGGAGGAGGATATACACCAGGAACCAATCTTTGAGAAAGAAGAAATGAATCTAACCATATATTGTAATGCATTGGCGGGAATTACCACTCCTCAATCTTCCAAGGTATAAGGATATATCAAGAGGAAAAATGTAATAATGTTAATTGATTTGGATAGTACCCATAATTTCATTCATTGTAAGATAGACAAGGAATTGAATTTCTTCCTGTATCTAGTACGAGAGCGTCAACTGATGACTGTAAATGGAGGAACTATAAATTGATATAGAAAGTTCCATAGTACTAATCTAGCCATGGGGAATATGTATTGAATATTCCAATTCTTTCAATTGCAATTGGTGGTGTTGACATTGTACTAGGATCCCAATGGTTACAATCTTTGGGGACAATAGCTTTTAATTTTCAAGAGTTTTTTCTATTTTTTTCGGGAAGGAAAGGAACTTGAGTTAAGGAGCATCACAAGGAAACTAGGAAACGTAATCAACTCTAATCGCATGAAAAAATTTTTGAAGAAAGAAAAACAGAGCGTAATTTCAAAATTATGCTCATTCGCATTTCAATCATTGAAATAATCTATTTCTCCAGATCTTCAAAAATTATTAGAAAATAAATCGAAGTTATCTGATACTCCCAAAGGCCTCCCACTTATTTCTCATCATTATCATGCTATTCATTTGATTCCAGGAAGTGTTACTCCAAACATCAGGCCTTAGAGATATCCCTATGCCAAAAAGAGTGAAATTGAACATATGGTTCCAGAAATGCTAGAAGATGGTATAATTCAGCCTAGTCAAAGTCCTTTCTTTGCTCGAGTAGTGTTGGTGCACAAGAATGATGGATCATGGAGTATGTGTCTGGATTATAGCGATTTCAGTAATATCACTATTAAATATAAATTTCCCATTCTTGTCATTGATCAATCATTGGATGAATTACATGGAGAAATTTACTTCACCAAGCTAGATCTTCGTTAAATATATCATCAAAGTAGAATGAAGATTGAAGACATTTTGAAAACAACATTCAAAAGTCATGAGGGTTATTGTGAATTTTTGGTCATGCCTTTTGGCCTTAATAATGCACCTTCAACATTTCAAGGTTTGATAAATTCCATTTTCAAACTCTTCCTTATAATTCCTTTTTTATCTTTTTTTGATGACAGACTAATCTACAACAAGTCTTGGAAGGATCATGTTCAACATGTTGATAGGGTGCTCAAATTATTGGATGAGAAACAATTATATGCAAAAACCTCCATATTTTCCTTTGGAGCACATGAGGTGGAATATTTGGGTCATATTGTATCTTATGAGGGTGTTAAGGTAGATCCTAAAAAAATTAAATCCATTCAAGAATGGAAAATCCACACAACCATAAATCTTCTTTGAGCAACTCTCAGGTTGACATGGTATTATCGAAAGTTTGTTAAGAATTATGGGAGAATAGCATCACCTCTAACAACATTACTGAAGAAAGATAAGTTTTCTTGGACTCTAGAAGAAATTAAGGCCTTTGAACATCTTAAAGAGGAAATCAACCAAGCATCGGTCTTAGGTATGCGAAACTTTACAAAAACCTTTATTGTGGAATATGATGCCTCTCAAAATTGAATCGATGTTGTTTTAATGCAAAAAGGAAGACCATTTTTTTTAAAGTCATCCAATCAAATAAAAGTATTTACACAAACATATTTATGTGAAGGAAACAGTGGAAATAATATATGCACTAAGGCAATGATGACCTTACATAATGGGAAGACACTTCAAGGTTAAAAAGGATCATGATTAGGGAAAATTTTAAGGATGTAATTTTATCTTAAAGTTTAGAAACCTTAGCGATTTGTCCCTAATATCCAAAATTTAAAATGTTTGATGATAGTTTTATAAAAATGTTTAAATCTATAATTATTTTATATTATACAACATATAATATTGGTGGTTTTTAAGGTAAAATTATTTTATACTATAAAATTTTGGTTAATTCATTTTTAGAAATATGGAAATTGATGAACCTTCTTTTTGGAAAAATCATGGAATATTAGCAGACCTACGAATATAAAACGCTAAATTTGTTCCTAATCATGATAGCGTTAAATAAATTTTGCAACAAATATGATATTCATAAGAGCAGGAAAAATGGGTCACAAATATGTTGTGTTATGACTTTGAAATCATCTATAAAAAGGGAAGGTAAAATGTTGTTGCAGATGCAATGTCATAAAGGGATGAAGATGTGGAAGCATTGTTTTGTGCCATTTCTTTTTCCAACTTAATTCAATAACTGAACCAAGGGATGAATGGAAAAATGAAGAAGAGGTGTTGATACTAACTCAAACGTTGAAACAACATTCCAATACATTTGATACATTTATTTGAAAAAATGATTAATCGTGGTAAAAAGATCACTTTAACTTTGAAATAATTCCCAACTCAAACAAAATATTCTTTTGGAATTGTACAACACCCCATTAGGAGGGCACTAAGGATTTTTAAAACTTACCACGCGGTCAAGAAGGATTTTTTTTATGGTATTGAATATGATATTTAGAAGTTTGTGGCAGAATGTTTGGTTTTCCAACAAAATAAAATTGAGACAATTAAGACCCCAACTCTCTTACAACCTTTAGAAATTTGAGGTCTACATTGGGAGTAGGTATTAATGGATCTATCATAGGTTTGCCCAAGTTTGAAGGCAAAAGTGTCATCATGGTGGTAGTTGATAGACTTACTAGGTAAGCACACTTTTGTGCATCATATCATCATTTTAAAGGTAGTATAGTTGCTACTACATTTATGGAAATAATTAAAAAGCTAAATGTTTACTAAAATATTATTGTAAGTGGCAGAGATCCCTTTTTTGTTGGAAACTTTTGGACGAAATTATTTTCTTGTATTGGTATTCAATTAGCTTGTATCTCATATTATCACCCTCAATATGATGGGAACACTAAGATAGTGAAAAAATGTTTGGAAGGATATCTTCATTTCTTTGTATCAGACAAACAAACATAATGGGTCAAACGATTAGCTCATATCTCATCTTATCATCCTCAATATGAAGAGACAACTAAGATAGTGAAAAAATGTCTGGAAGGATATCTTCGTTTCTTTGTATTAGATAAACAAACATAATGGGTCAAACGATTACTTCGAATTGAATCATGGTATAAAAATTCCTTCCATACTATATCAAAAGTGATCCCATTTATCTCATATTATCTCATTAAGTAAAAGAAGTTACCCACTGAAGGTTCCACATGGGGGGATGGGAATTTTATACAGAAACATCTGCAACTACTCAACCATTGAGACAACACATTTTTGAAGGAGCGGAGGTCGGGGCATGTTAGGTCCTGATAATACTAGTGTGTCCCCTTTATTGTTATTTTAAGTGTAGCCCCCTATTGTTATTATTGTGCCCATGTATCCCCCATATTGTTATTGTTGTACCCCATAGAACACCAATCTTGTTATTGTTGTTCCCCTTACATTAATATTGTTATGTAGGCTCTAATTATATTGTGACCCCTTAGACTCCTATATATATTAAGGAGGTATTATCATTTGAATGATCCAAGAATTGTTCATTTATGTAATTTAAAGGAGGTTTCCCCCTCAAAGAGGATAATTGTCAAGTCATTGGTCTATTGTTTCTTCTATTTTGTGAGATGATTTCATAACACAAACTCAAGGTTGGATGTCAGAAGTGATCAAATTTTTTTGGACGCTTATGTGCATGGATTAAATAATACATTAAACATGAAAATCCCTAGTAAGTCCATAAAATACTATGGAAGTTCAATAATTTTATTGTTATACTCCATCCAAGAATAACCTTGGACACAATTTTACCATCAAACAGTATATAGGAAGTAGAGATCATTTTTGGGTTCATAAGAAAACCTTATAATGACCTACTCAAATATCATAAAAGGAAATTAAGGAAATAAGAGAAATTAGACTAATCTTTCGTTGTAATAACAAATGGTAAAACTAACATTGAAGAGGAAATGGGGGCATATACACAAACAAATGAGGAATACGTTGCCAACATGAAAAAGAAGGAAATATGTTTGAAATTATAAAAAAACATTGATTAAAACAAATGAAAAATATTGACTCAGTGGATTCGTGGATTTATCATCACATGAAACACTAAATATTATGGGTTATAGTAGAAAGAACATAGTCATAGTGCCTATTAACTTGGAAAATCTCCATACTTTATTGGTAAAATATCATTGGAGCACGCTATTTGTTTTGTATATTTAGTGAAAAGGTTTATAGATTTGATTGCTAATGGAGGGAGTATTGATGTTGTGAGAAAATAGAAAGAAACTAAAATAAATATGGTGGAATACACTTTGGGAATCTCAATGAATATCATTCCTATTGGAGGTGTACATATTTGTATATAGATTCAATGGTTATGAATTTTATCTAAAATTTATACAAACTATAAACTATGGGATGTAATTCAATATGAAGTCAAAGGGTTAAAATATTAACCTTATCAAGTCAAACTTGCATATAACAGAATATACACTAGAAAGGGGTACCAAGGGAGTTGTGGTTGAACAGTACGTTGTGGAAATTAAGTAGGTAGATGAAAATGTTCCAACTAAATTAAAATACACCTCAAAAGAAAACTATGAGGTGTTAGAAGAAATTCTTAAAGTTATGCCTCAACCAAGAGATCACGAACATCAACTAGAAGTAATACTTATAAGTAGTGCTCGAAATAACAATCCTTATAGAAATCCTCATCAGGAAAAGTGGATGAATGAGAAAGACTACAATAAATTCTAAATTTGAGTATTATTAAAACTAGGAGGAGTTCATTAGTTCACTAATGATGACGTTGAAAAAAATAAAAGATAGTTCTCGGAGGATGTTCCCTATTTCTAGAGATGTAAAAAAAATTACCATTAAAGATAAGTTACATATCCCAAATATTGATATGATATTAGATGAAGTTCATGGAGTGGCTTATATTACAAAAGATTTATATTAAATCAAGATATCATTATAGATTAAAGAAAGAAGTAATTTATTAAAAAAAAACAAAAAACAAAAAAGCTAAAAAAAAACATTAAGGAAACTATAATTTCTTGGTTTTGCATTTTGGGTTGATCCTTTTATTTTTCAATTGTTTATGAAGAAAACATTTTGACTCTATCTCAGAAAATATGTCTTAGTTTTCCTTGATCATATATGTATCTTTAAAAAATAATGGAAAATTGATATACCAATCATGGGAAGTTGATATACTTATACATAGGATTACTTAAGGAATTATAAGTAAGTTGATGACTTCCTTTAATGACTTATCATAAGTAAGTTGATGATATACTTATCTATAAAAGATAATGGGAAGTTGATTGGTATTCTTTATATATATTGGTAAGTAAAAAATAGTGGGAAGTTGATATACCAATCATGGGAAGATACTTATAGATTGGTATTCTATATATATGGAATATAGCCATTATGGACGGCCTAATATAGTGGAATAATATTCCTTTGGAAGAAACTACGTTGAAAAATACGTAGTTCAATATTCCTTTGGAAGAAACTACGTTGAAAAATACGTAGTTCGTGACAAAAACACACTTAAATACAATATTTGAGGGAAAATATCTTTATAATAGAGGAGGGATATGTTAAAATCCCAAATAATAATTTATTATTTGTTTAGTTACTATATTAGTAAGTTGGAGTTTACCTTTTCATTATAATTATGCTATGTGTCTATTATATATATACTTACCAGATATAGTCTTAGGATAATTATATCTTGTTCTTGAAATTAGATTTGTTGTAAAATGATATTTATCCCTTGAAGTGGAATATAGTCATTGACTTTTTATCACAATGAAAGTCTTGGTTTATTATTATTATTATTATTATTATTATTATTATTATTATTATTTGTAGTAGTAGTGGTGATTATAAAAATTAATAACTGGATTAGTTTTATATTCACATGACATATGGTCAATTTCAATCGCTACCACTATAATCCTTAGGCACACTCCACTCCATAGAAATAGGTGAGATGGGGGATTTTAGAATCGATCATTTTGTTCATAACACTTCATTTTCACAAACATGTTACAGTTTCATTATTAATTGAAATGGGAGCACATGAAGCCCTAGGGTAAATGGGAGCACATGAAGCCTCAATGTACTTCCCCACATTTTGTGGATGGTAAATCATGTAAACCATTATCCCTGATTATAGGGCTTAACTCTAAAGGAATTGAAGAGAGTCAAAATCGTGATCAACAAAATTAGCATTAATATCAAAGAACTTCATGCCTAGCTTAAATCAACCTTCACAGATTATTATCTCTGGTCTAATCTATAATGCATTCGAAAATGCCATAACCCATCAATTATCTTTTAATAACAAAAAGTTAAACCAAAATTTTATAAAATAGATATTAGGGGAAAAAAATAATTTTGTTTTTTTTTAATTTTTCAGTTTTGAGTGGTGAATAAAATTGGAGCCTTATTGGACCATCATTATTTGCTCATCCAGATTGTGTAGTATACTTCTGTCACATGTACAACATGTGTAGGAAACATAAATGTGATGAGACATATCATAGTTGGAAATGCAAAAAAAGAATTGGTGAAGGTATCTGGATTCACAATTGTGATTAACTAAAAGTAATTACATGATAGTTTCAATGTTATACTTTAACTCGTGGATTTTAACTATTGGTGAATGTATCTGGATTCACAATTGGATACTAAAAGTAATCACATGATAGTTTCAATGTTATACTTTAACGGACAATACTATTTTTTCGGATTCGCTTACAATAACAGATATTTGCTTTTACTATTTTCGAATGTATTTGGATCCCCAATTATATGACTAAAAATAATTTGTTGACAAATTTAGTGTTATACTTCCGAGTACACCAATAATTTATCTGCTTCACTCACAATGAAATATATTTATAGTTTCTGTTTCCTTTTTAAGCTTTTTGCATATACGAGTTGCACAATAGTTCGTCTCCATCTCTAATTTAATGCAAGTCATATTTTGTCACCATTTAGATGAAAAGAGATGTGCTTTCTCTCATTATAATAATGATATAACGTTATGGTTATATATCTATTATAAAAAAATTAAATAAAAATTTTAAGTAATATTTATTTTAGGTTAGTAGAACAAATATAATAGTTTAGAAAATAAAATAAAAAATTGTAAAAATAATGTTAATTAATATAAGCATAAAAATTTAATCAATGAAAGTTCATTAAAAATAATCATGTAAATTACAGCTAAATCTTTAATAACATATTTTTTTAGTGTTTTGAAAATTGATATAAAGTAAAATATGATATGATGTAAAAATAAATTTTTATTTATTCTAATTATGTATATCAACTATAATTTCTAACCAAGTAACATGGAAGGACTTAATTTTTTAATATTTTTAATAAATTTGAAAATATATATATATATATATATATAATTTGAAATAAGGTATCTATATATATATATAAAACCTTTGAAATAAGGTAATTAATAATAAACTTATTAAATAACTTTTTAAATATAAAAAATATTATGAAAAAATTGATTTTTTCCAATGTCAAATAAATTGAGAGTAAATTTAAAATAACATGTATATCTTTTAATAAAATTTTGAAAAGAGTTCATTATAGTTATTGTGTTATTTCTTTTTCTATTTATTTTTATTTTTGATAAATAAACACACATAGATATCTATTACCGCAGATAGATTTTTGTTACTTATTTTCCTATTCTTCCATTATTTTAATTCTTTATTTTTAATTTTCCTATCTAACAATTTTTTTAAATTTATTATTATAAAATATTATTTATATACATATTGAGTAAATTCACTTCGTTACTTTCATCCTAGTAATTAGAACATATTGAATTTACAATTTTATGGTTTGATAAAAGAATAACTTTTATTTTGTACAAGTATTTCCAAAACACAGTTATATACTTGCAAAAAATATATATTTCCAAAATAAATCATTAACATTTTTTTTTCAAATTTTGAGGTAATATTTTTCTAAATATTATATTGAGAAATATTTGGGAATGGAAATATGATCATTAGATTGTGTACGGTGTAATTTACTGGTATAGAAACTATGAATTATCATGAACGTAAACTCCAATGCAATTGCTCACCAAACATGACAAACCCTCACTAATCCCCTGCCCAGTCTACACGACACCCTTCTAGATATGGTCTTTCCAATTTAAAAAATTACAAAAGTAACATTACTTACCTTGAGTTTGGAAATTTATTAAATCAATTAATGAATATATTTATACCTAACTAACTAGATTTCGGAAAGATTAACACGTTGATCTTAAGGCCTAGCACCATTTTTCCATGAGTTTGTTGGATGCGATTTTGTGTCAAAATATTGATTGGTTTGAATGCATTCTACTTATAATACAAAAGACAACGTCTTCTACTAATCCAAAATGGATCCATTTACCCTCTAAGTCTTCAAAAATCCTCTAAAAGATCAAGAGTATCGCATAATCAAACCTTCACAAAACAACGAAAAAGGCTATCAGGAGCCAAAAAGACGAAGAAAACATTGAAAAACAGAGTAGCGGAGACTTGAATAGTGAATGCACAATAGTCGTCAATTCTGGCCGATCAACGGTCCAGATCTTATCGGCGTATCATAGTTGGTAGTGGCAATCGAGGGATATCAGCGGAGACCATATGTATGTTGCAATAGAGATGGGCAGGGTCAACGAGGACTATTGATCAAGCACACAGATCAATGGCCCATGTTACACCACCATATCACATCGATGGATTTCAATAGAAGTACTTACCATGACCCAAGGCCCATGCGACATGCGACTGCAACAAGTCGCATTGCAAAGTTGCATCTGAGCCATATAGAAGGGCGGAAACATATGTATATATACATGACAACCAAACCCAATAGAATTAAAAACAATATGCTATAAAATTTCAGATCCATCGATTGGCATTTTTAATGTAATTCCGTGTATATCGAAATACAAAGAACCAGCACCGATGTGATAATAACCGGGACCCGAAGGGGTTTGGGAATGAAACTGTATATTGTTTCAATTCCAGAGGAAGCCATTTTTATGGTATTTTTAGTGTTTTTCATGTATTTCAAAAATACAAATGGGAACCTTGGAACAAGGCCGAAGCGACTAACAATGGCAATTGGTAATGGACCTGATAGGAGAATAGACTAGATTTAAGGACTTTTAAAGTCTGAAAGACTGTGTTGTGCAAATTTTCACAGTTTCGAATACATTTCTCTGTGTTAATAGAAAGCGATTGTTTCAAGGGTACCAAAGGCCCGAGGGATTCTTACGTTGCAGAATAGGTGGCCACCTCCCCTTAATGTGTTATGTAATGATTATATAATGCTAGAAGAGGGATTCGAGTGGATAAAGGCTAGGAGACAGAAAGCCGAGAAGGAGAAACGAACAAGCAGCGCATATTGGCTTTAAAGCCACAGATAGAGAGCAAATAGAGGCAAGCATTATTGCAGGCAGTACCAAGACAGAGAGCAAAGACAGAGATAGAGAGTGATTGAGAGAGTCTATGTACTCAGAGATGCTTAAGAGGTTCAAGCAAACTCTTGTTGTTGTATCTGTTGTGTGTCAAATTAAGCTCATACTATTGTAAAAATCTGTTTGAAGACAAAATAGAGAGGTCACCACTGAAGGCTAGACTAGGAGATGTAGCCCAGGAGTATTGGGTGAACTCCTTATTAAATTTTTTGTGTTTATGTGTGTTGTCTATTATGCTTCTTTACTGCTTCATTGTCTGGGTATTTCACAATCTTATCATTTCCCTGCACAAAATAACATAGTCAAATCGGTGCACATGAATCTGTAATACCTTATTTATTGTCTTAGATCTCATTATCAGATCAAGTGGTCTCAGAGCTTTAGGTTGCTAAGGTTAGACAAGCTTGTGCTAGATTGGTGAATGATAAGTAGGTCAAAGCTCAAATTAGGAGAAGGAGAACTGGTTGAAGCTAACCTAGAAATAGGAGGAGTCTATCCTAGGAGGGAAATGGCAGAAGAAAATCCCTTGGAATCAGACTCTTAGTTCATGGATAGTTTCATGACCATGAGAGCCATGGTAGAAGAGATGTATCGAGAATTTAAGAAAGGTCGAAGTGAATATTCTTCAACCTCCAAACAAGACAAAGGAACAGAAGAACATCTTCTAGATGGCCATTCTAAAGGCAAAGAGAAAGGAAAAGAGGCTCCTCTATCCACACCTCTTGATAGCCCTGAAAATAAAAAGAAGAAAACATCTTTGATTAAATTAGATGTTAAATTTGATTTGCCAATATATGATGGAGAATTAAATGTAGAAAATCTAGATAACTGGATTAGATAGATTGATGTGTATTGCAAGGTGTAGAACATTGATTCAGACAGGAGTAAAATTTAGCTAGCCAGCCTCCTCCTTGGAGGAACTGCCTTAGTCTGGTGGGAAGGTAGGACACAAGATGACTTGAAGAAGCATGGTAAAATTCTTTTTGTCTGGAGTGAATTTGTTTCTACCATTAAAAAATAGTTCTATCCACTAGCTTATTGCAACAAGCGATGATGAATTGGAAAACTCTTAGCCAATTAAAGGGGCAAAGTGTACAAAGCTATACCCAAGAATTTAGAAAATGAGCTTTAATCCTAGGCATTTCTTTAGAATCACCTGAAACTTTGCTGAATTATATAGGTGGTCTTCATAGTTATTTGAGGCACACCATTCTCATGTTTAACCCTACTAACATAAATGAGGTATCTACTCAAGCTACACATCTAGAGGCTAGAGGAAAGAATGCGAACCCAGAGATTTGGGGATCATCAAAACACACTACAAGCAAAAACAAGGAAAAGAGGCAGCAGAAATGGAAAGAGAGGAAGGCAAATGTTGTACAGAAAGACAAACCTTCATGCACTCATTGCAAGAAGGATGGACATGATGATGGACATTGTTGGTTTTTGCATTCGGATCTGAAACCCAAGAAGTTTGATGTTAAGAAGAAGAAGACTACTACTGCTATACAAAAATATTTGGGGTCAGACTCAGGTGATGAAACAACATTCACAACTACAGTTATAAAAGGTAAAAATTCTAAAGCATCTACTAGTAATTCTACACAAACTGTTGATAGTGAAGAAAATGAGAGGAAAAGGCATGGGATTTTTCATATTAGAGTTATTAGCAAGCATCAAAAGATTGATACTTTATTTGATAGTGGCTCACAAGTAAACTTGATTTCTGAAACAATTGTAAAGAAATTGGGACTACTAACCACACCTCACAAGAAGTCATATCCATTAGTTCAGGTATGTGATAAAGCAAAGTTATAAATGACTAGACAATGTAAACCTAGGTTTTCTTTTGGGTCAGCATTTGTAGATGAGGTTTAGTTGGATATCGTTCTCTTGGAGATATGTGGAATTGTTTTTGGAAGTCCTTACCTGTATGATAGAAAATCCATTTTCTATAGAGTTGAAAATAAGTATGAACTTGTTAAAGATGGAATAGAATATATTGTAAGAGCTCATAAACTCAAGAATAATTATACTCTCATAAACTCAAGGCAAATGAAAAGAATTGTAAATTCATGCAAGCAATTTTTACTGATGGTTGTAAAGGAAAAGAAACTTGATAAAACCAATGTATTTGAGGGTTGTGATGCTAAACAGAAAGATGATTTAAAAAAGTTGTTTCAGAATATGATATCCTATTTGTTAGGCCCCTATACTACTAGTGTAACCCCTTATTGTTATTAGTATAACCCACTTAATATATTGATGTTCCCATGTAGTGCCCATATTGTTACTATTGTGCCCCATAGAAGCCCACTATTGTTATTATTGTGCCCTTACATTATTATTGTTATGTCGGCTCTGATTATGTTATAACCCCTTAGACTCCTATATATAGAAAGGAGATCTTTTCATTTGAACCATCCAAGAATTGTTCATTTATGTAATGTAAAGGAGGTTGCCCCCTCAAAGAGGCTGAATTCTAAGGCGTTGATCTTTCTTTTCTAATTTTTCTTGAGTTGGTTTCATAACATTTGGTATCAGAGCTTTGGATTCTAGGGTCTTGCTGCTCCAAACAGGTCATCGTGGCATTTTCGCTATAACTTTTTTTCGATGACGTTTCAGAAGTCGCAAAAAAAAACCCATTTGAAAAGAAATCGTGTTGAACTTTGGGTCCAATTTTCAGAGCTTTTTGCGTGATATTTTCGGAGATATGATCTGAGGAAGTTGGTCTTTTTGTAGACTCTTGAATTACACTCAAAACAGGTGACTTGGGGAAAATCATCATAACTTTCTTTCTGAGCATCGGATTGAAATTTCGTAAGAAGGTACAGAAAGAGGACGGACTATAGTTTTCTTTTATATATTTTTCAGAGTCAAAGGTTGAAACAGTGACACGTGGCACTTCATACAAGTTCGCTCTACTGAACTGGTCTACAATCAGGTCACGGCGGGAGATTGTGCATAACTCGTTCTTCGAGAGTCCAATTTGGATCAGACTGGTGACATTGGAAAGAGGACATAGAGGGCTACTACATATCGTAATTTCAGAGCTTAAAGATCTGAAAGTACAGAGTTATAGTCGTTTCAAGGTCGAGCTCCTAAAATCAAGAAAAAGCAAGATGAGGAAGTTTGATGGCAAGGATCCGGTAAATTGGATACCTCAAATGGAGCAATATTTTGATCTACATGGTGTACAACTGTTACAAAAGGTATGTATTGCATCTTCATATTTAGAACCAGATCAATTTTTATGGTACGAAGGGCTTTGTTCTCGTAAACAACTTGTTACATGGTCAATTTTCATGGAGGAAATGATAGCACATTATGAGGATACAAAGAGCAACGCCTTCTTTAGAGAAACACCACAACAATTGGAAAGAGTAAAAGGGCTTTGTGACATATTGGAAAGAAAAATTATGGAAACCAGGAAGCATACCCCTCACAACTATAAAGATGGAAGTGTTGTTTCTCCTAGCCTTCCACAACCTACAAGGGTTACACCACAACAATTGGAAGAAAAAAGTGAAAAAGGACTTTGTTACAATTGTGATAGCAAATGCACTAAAGGTCATAAGTGTGTTGAGAAGAAATTATTTTACATAGAATATGAAGAGGAGGAAGAAAAGGATCAAGAAAGATCAAAAGAAGAAGATATATGCCAGGACCCCACCCCAAAGAAAGAAGAAATGAATCAGACCATATCTTGTAAAGCATTGGCAAGAATTACCACTCCTCAAACTCTCAAGATAGAAGGACATATCAAGAAGAAAAAGGTGCAAGAAGTGAAATATCACATCGAGAAGGAAGAAATGAATCCAACCATATCTTGTAATTCAATGGACGAAATTACCACGCCTCAAACTATCAAGATAGAAGGACACATCAAGAAGAAAAATGTTCAAGAAGTGAAAGATCACATCGAGCATCAAGAAATGAATCCGACCATATCTTGTAAAGGACTGGAAGAAATTACCACTCCTCAAAAGATAGAAGGGCATATCAAGAAGAAAAAGGTTCAAGTAGAGAAAGATCACATCGAGCATCAACAACAAGTAAGCTCTACCGAGGATTGCCGAGCATTTGGTACTGAGTTTCCCCCTCCGTTCTTAGTAACGAAATGAACCAAGAGCAAGACTGAACTGATAGTTAGCGGCATGGACAAAGATGGATTTGTGAATGGGAAATACAAGTTTCCTATATTCATAGGAATCAATGGGATAATGGCAGATTGCTCAAGTGGGCTATTTGGCGTAATAAAGACTTTTATTTCATCTCCTTCCTGTACTTCTTGCTCCCGAGCGAGATAGATCGAAAGACTTGTCTTTGCTCGCTCCTTTTTCTTTCATAGCTAGCAATAATGGCGAAAATGCACAAAAGCATGGGAGTTAGCGATCAATAGGTAAGTTCAAGAAAACGGCCTTTATGTAATATAGAAATATTTTCCTATCCTATTAGTATTGCGGGATCAGAAGAGTTAGACATCCAACTTTTAAAGGATAACGCCACTTCAGTGCAATATCAAACGAAACAACAGGTAGATCAACATCGTAGTGAAAAATGTTTTGATGTAGGTGATTGGGTATTTTTACTGCTACATCTCAAGCAAGCTATTTATGAGAAGGAAATGTTGGCAATACTACATGCACTTAAAGAATGGCGACCTTACCGAATGGGAAGACTCTTCAAGGATGAAGGTGTGGAAGCATTGTTTTGTGCTATTTATATTATCCAACCAAATTGGATAAACGAAGCAAGAGATGAATGGAAGAAGGATGAAGAAGTATGGCCACTTATTCAAAAGTTGCAAAAGATCCCAATTCAAGCAATATTGCCAGAAATTGAAGAGGAAGGAAAAAACATATTGAAACCTGGAGCAGTCACAGAAACAAGAACTCGATAGCTACGAAATCGATCAATTTTAGAGTATCTCATCAAGTGGAAGAACTTACCCGCTGAATATTCCACATGGGAGGACAAGAATTTTATACAGAAGCATCAAGAACTACTCAAGCGTTGAGGACAATGCTTTTTGAAGGAGAGGGGCGTGTTAGGCCCCTCTACTACTAGTGTAACCCCTTATTGTTATTAGTATAAGCCACTTATTATATTGATGTACCCATTTAGTGCCCATATTGTTACTATTGTGCCCCATAGAAGCCCACTATTGTTATTATTGTGCCCTTACATTATTATTGTTATGTCGGCTCTGATTATGTTATAACCCCTTAGACTCCTATATATAGAAAGGAGGTCTTTTCATTTGAATCATCCAAGAATTGTTCATTTATGTAATGTAAAGGAGGTTGCCCCCTCGAAGAGGCTGAATTCTAAGGCGTTGATCTTTCTTTTCTATCTTTTCTTGAGCTGGTTTCATAACACTATTTCAAGAACATAAAGGTCTGCCACCTGAAAGAGAAGTTGTATATGATATTCATTTGCAGCAAGATGCTGCATTGCCTAACATCGAAATGTACAGACCGCTTTAGAGAATGAAAAGATCAAGAAGAAGGTATAGGAGTTGCTCAAGAAAGGGTTCATAAGACCAAGCACATCACCATGCAGATCTCCAACCGTGTTGGTGAGGAAGAAAGATGGTTCGTGGAGGATGTGCAGTGATTACAGAGCACTGAATAAAATAATGATCAAGAATTGTTATCCCCTTCCTAACATTGATGATCTGTTGGATCAACTGAAAGAAGTTTTTTACTTTTCCAAGTTGGACTTGCATAGTGGTTACCATCAAGAGAGAGTAGTAGAGCAAGATGCATGGAAGACTGCTTTCAAAACAAATCAAGGGCTGTATGAATGGCTAGTTATCCCTTTTGGCTTAACTAATGCTCCTGCCACTTTCAGGAGAGTTATGAATGATGTACTTAGGCCTTCTATTGATGATTTTGCAATTGTATACTTAGATGACATAGTTTTCTTTTCAGTAAAACATGGGAAGAACATTTGAAGCATGTAAAGCAGACTCTAGATGTTTTGAAAAAAGAAAATATCTACGTTAAATTATGAAAATGTGAATTTGGCAAAACATCTTTGAATTATTTAGGTCATATTGTAGGGGGTGGTGAATTGAAGATAGATCCCTCTAAGGTTGAAGTCATTGTAAATTGGCTTAAACCCAAATCTGCTACAGAAGTTAAAAGCTTCCTAGGAGCAACACAATATTGGAGAAAGTTTATTGCTAACTTTTCCTTAATTGCCACTCCTTTACATGCTTTGACAGGATTGAACAAGGTGTTTCAGTGGGGAGGCAAACAACAGAAAGCCTTCGACACCTTGAAAGAAAAAAATAGTACAGCACCAGTACTAGCATTGCTAGACCTTCAAAGACCATTTGAGATTGAAACAGATGCTAGTGACTATGTGATGGGAGCAGTATTGATCCAACATGGTAAACCCATATGCTACCATTCTGAGACATTTAATTTTGTAGTAGTTAAATATCCCACATATGATAAAGAATTGTATGCATTAGTACAAAGTGTAAAAAAGTAGAAACATTACTTAATGGGCAAAGAAACAATTATACATACTAATCATCAGCCACTTCAGTATTTGCACTCACAAACTAAATTGCAGCAATCAGGAAACTATAGGTGGATGGGTTTCCTACAACAGTTTCATCTAGTCATCAGATATAAGAAGGGCATACACAATAAAGTTGCAGATATGTTGTCTAGACTAATTATAAATGCATCAATTATACTTAAGCATAACTCCATAATGCATGAAAGCTACATTGAATACTATGCTCAAGATATAGATTTTGAAGATGTATATGTAACTTTAAGTCATGGTAAACAAGTAGAATAAGTGGATTATCATGTTAAGGACCAACTGTTGTATCATTTGGGAAAGCTATGCATTCGAAAAACTGAAAGAGTTAACATAATTAGGGAAGCACATACTTCTCTGGTATCAGGTCATTTTGCCGTAAGTAAAACAATTGCATAGCTGCAAAGATTCTGCTATTGGCCAAAAATGCATGAAATAGTTTCTAGATATATTAAAGGGTGTACCATGCATGCTAAAAGAAAGCCCAGAAATAGAAAACTAGGCTTGTACACTCCACTTCCAGTTCCTTCTAATCCTTGGGAAAATGTTTCCATGGACATTGTTGGGGCATTTCCTAAATCTAGAAAAGGTCATGACTATTTATATGTTATTGTGGATAGGTTTAGAAAAATGTGTATTTTAATACCTTGTAACAAACAGGTTACAGCTGAACAAACAACTAAACTGTTCTTTCAACATGTCTAGGTGTATTTTGGGTTACCCACTTCCACAGTATCTCATCGAGATTCTCGATTTGTTCGGAAGTTTTGGTCAAGTCTATGGGAATTGATGGACACCATACTGAAGAAGAGCACATCATTTCATACACAAACAGATGGACAAACAGAGGTGGTCAATAGGACAGTAATCCAGTTGCTCATGGGTTATTTCAGCTAGCATCTCAAGCTTTGGGATGAACATTTATGTTATGTGCAACATGCTTACAATCATGCTAAACATTCTTCTACACAGAGATCTCCTTTTGAGACTTGTTTTGGTTTTATACCAAGGTCTCCCTTGGATTTTGTCTTTGAAAAAGACATAGCAGTTGATGGACACAACGATGCGGACAAAGCAACCAAGTTCATTGAACAAATACAAGAAACTCACCAGGTAGTGCAGGAATAGTTGGAAAAGAGCCAAGCCAAGTACAAGGCAAGGCATGATAAGCACCAGATGGAGCATAGCTTCCAAGTTGATGATCAAGTCTCACTGTGTACCAGCAAAGACAAAATGCAAGGTGAAGGAAAGAAGTTGAAGCCAATAAGGTATGGGCCTTTCAAGATACTTGAGAAAAATGGTGGGAATGTGGTGGGAATGCTTTCCATCTTGATTTGCTAGCTTACATGCACATCTATTTAGTGGTAAATGTAGAAAATTTAAGACTATTTGAACCTTCATTAATTGAAGAGCCCGAAGAGCAAAGTCAATTGCCTTCTATTGATGATATGCTGATTAAATATCACAATGAGTTGTAGGAAGATATAGCTCTGGACAGGAAGGTGAGAACCACATGCGAAGGGGATGTTGAGTACCTAAGAATTGGACATAGAGGTTCAAAACCTAGTATTGCAAAATGGATAGATATTGGGCAAGTGAGGGAGCTGTATCCTCACTTGATCAGTGCTTGACAACAACTTTTGGTCGTCAAAAATCCTTTTTTAGTGGGAAGGTGTGATCCCGAATGGATCCATTTATCCTCTAAGTCTTCAAAAATCATCTAAAAGATCAAGATTATCGCATAATCAAACCTTCACAAAACAACAGAAATGCAATAAGGAGCCAAAAACACAAAGAAAACGTTGAAAAATAGAGTAGCAGAGGCTTGAACAGTGAATGCATAGTAGTCGTCAAATCGGGTTGATCAACGGTCTAGATCCGATCGACGAATTGTAGTCGATAGTGGCAATCAGCGGATATCGACGAAGACCATATGTATGTTGCAATAGCGATCGGTAGGGTCAATGAGGACCATCGATTAAGCACACAGATTGACGACCCATGTTGAACTGCCATATCTCATCAACAAATTTCAATATAAGCACTTACCATGACCCTAGGCCCATGCGACATGTGACTGCGACAAGTTGCATCGTAGCCACACAAAAGGGAAAACACATATGTACATATATAAGCGACAGCCAGACCCAATAGAACTAAAAACAATATGTTATAAAGTTTTAGATCTGTCGATTGGCATTTTTAATGTAATTCTGTGTATTTCGAAATACAATGAACTAGTGTCGATGCGACAAAACCTGGGACCTGAAGGGGTTTGGGAATGAAAATGCATATTGTTTGAAGTCCGGAGGAAGCCATTTTTATGTTATCTTTAGTGTTTTTACATATTTCAAAAATACAAAGGGGAACCTTGGAACAAGGCCAAAGAAAATTGCGATGGCAATTGAGGAGGGACTCGATACGAGAATAGACTTGATTTAAGGACTTTTGAAGTCCGAAAGACTGTGTTGTGGTGGATTTTCACAGTTTCGAATACATTTCTCTATGTTAACAGAAAGCGGCTATTTGATGGGTTTCAACGGCCTGAGGCACTCTTACGTTGCAAAATAGGTGGGCATCTCCCCATAATGTGTTATGTAATGATTGTGTAACGCTAAAAGAGGGATTCGAGTGGATAGAGGCTAAGAGACAGAAAGCCAAGAAGGAGAAACGAACAGGCAGCACAGATTGACTTTAACGTCACATACAAAGAGTAAACAGAGGTAAGCAGTATTGGAGGCAGTGCCAAGACAAAGAGCAAGGATAGAAACAAAGAGCTGTTGAGAGAGTTTGTGTACTCACGGAGGCTTGAGAGGTTCAAACAAACTCTTGCTATTATATCTGTTGTGTGTTAAGTCTCAAATTGAGCTCATACTGTTGTAAAACTCTGTTTGAAAACATAATAGAGAGGTCAACACTGAAGGTTGGAACAAGAGATGTAGCCCAGAAGTATTGGGTGAACTCCTTATTAAATTTGTTATGTTTATGTGTGTTGTCTATTATGCTTCTTTACTGCTTCATTGTCTATGTATTTCACAATCTTATTGATCCATTGCATAAAATAACATAGCAAATCCATGCACATGAGTCTGTAATACCTTATTAATTGTCTTAGATCTTATTATCAGATCATCTACCGACACAAAGGGTAGTTAACATGTTATATAGAACATCAAATTTGTCCAACATTGATGTCATTTCAAATCTTTTCTTTAAATGTGGAGGTTCTTCTATGATAGATTACAACAAAACAAGTAACATCAAACCAGCTTTGGCTTATGAAAAGTTGTCATCTATCAAGTGTAAAGTGCAATATTTTATTCCATTGGAGTTTATATTTCCTTATTTTTAAACATTTCATGATTAAATCATACTAAAACAATAGTATTCCAAATTTTAAGATGAATAAATACTATATATATATATATATATATATATATATATAGATAGATAGATATAGATAGATATATAGCTAAGCATATACATTTATTAATATATATCTAATTTACATTAATTGATATTAATATATACCCTTGACTTAATATATATTGGTTATAATATTAAGTTATTATTTGATTTTAATTCATTTTACTATTTTATCATTGTTGAGAGTACTTTTTAAAACTCATCATGATATCAAAATATTTTACATGAGCTAACTGAGAAGGAATGTTAGCAAAATCAGTTTATATTGTGCACGCCCTTCATGTTTCTCGGCAGTATCTTTTTTGTTGAATATCTAGAAGCCAATATTGAAAGAAAAGTAGTTAAAAACGAGTATAATTATTAGCTACAAACAAAACTATGATCATGGTCATGGAGAAGTAAGAATCTTAAGGCAGACTGCACGAGCAATTCATAATTTATCCATTAACCATCATTAAAATTACATATGACCCTTAGAAAGTGCATATCGGTGTCAATATTTGATATTAAATAATTTTTCGTTAAAATAATTTAATATATGAATCAATCTCTTATTTATAAATATATGTTTATATTAATTTAATTCAATCCATTTCTATTTATATTTGTATTTGTTTGTTAATATTTAATATATTAATTAATTTAATTTAACAAGATAGCTTTAAGTTAATATACTAAATGTTTGTTGTTATAAAGAAAAACAAGTACCGTCATCTCTATTGATAGTGAATTTAAAAAATAATTAATAACATGACCATAATTCATCAAACAGTTTACACATTAGTTAGTTTTAAAAATTAAGTGAATAGTAAATTTTTAAAGAAATATTTTCCGTTAAAATAAAAAAACAAAAAAATTCATAAAAACGAATTAAATGATAAAAAAAATGAAGTGATATATATAACCAAAAAAATATTATTAGTAATAAATAATAACTTAATATTATAAATAAAAATTAATAGAAATATGATTTACACGTATTATATCTTATTAAATTTAAATTAAAAAAAGCTTAATTGGAAAGGCATAATTAGTTTTGACATAAATCTTAACTTTTTATCTTTGATTATTGTTAAAATTAGAGCAACCATATAAATTAAATGGGTTACAAGCACATAGACATCAAAATACTTATGATATATCTAACATTGGCCAATTTAAATAAAAATAAAAAAAAACTTAACTAAATTATAAATTCATTATCATTATTACTACTAATATATGTTTTAAACATATATATGTGTGTGTACATTTTAAAATACATGCAACTAAATATTTAATGATGTAGATTAATCCCACTTTGCATGAAGATTCCTAACATAGAAAGAGAGTTTGGTACAATATCATGGCTTGCTAATAGCCAATGCTCCAAAATCGCTAACTCGCATTCATATGATATATGCTTTTTCAATTAACCAATTTAATTAAAAGAAGAAAGGGCTTAACTAATTTTTCAATACCACATGCTTAAGAAACCTATAGCTCATTTCATATGACATTTCTTTAATTAATTAAATTAAAAGGGAAAAATGGTCAATGACTATTTGGAGATAAATCTTAAATATCTTGAATTTTTATTTTTGTATATTAAATGTCTTAAACTTTTAATTGCTAATTTTTTCTTCCATATTTTTGACAAAATATGTGGGAAAAGATACTATAAAATGACCAGTTCATTTATTAGTTAAATTAGACAAATATAGTTTCCATCTGTTGGCTAAACTTTGTTAGCATATATTCTACAAAGCAAATTGGCCATATATTCCATCTATAGCATCTATAGCTCTCGTTCAAAAGTAAGAATTAGTTCATACTTTTCAAAGTTCAATAATTAAACTAAACCATACATAACACTATCTATACGACCTTATTTTATATATATGATGAAACATTATAAATATAAATATAAATAAAATTTAATTAATATATATATATAAAATAATATTATTTCTATAATTATTTAAAATGTTAAAATTTCACTAACAATTTAAATATAAAGTAATCATAAATATATAAGTGTCCACATACAATTAAATTTATTGCAAACGAAAGTGCGAGGGACCAATTATTCTGCAAGTCACGTAGTTGGGTAAAAAATAAAAGGCGCCAAAGTGAGTGCGATTCTACAAAAATGTATCAATTAAAGCACAAATGTAAGGTAACGTATAGTTGAACAATATCAAATTCTAATAAAATGTAAATATTTTTTTTTGGGTTAAAAGTGGTTAATAATTTTTTATTTTTTTGGGTTAAAAGTGGTTAATAAATGGTTTTTGGAAAGTTTTTTGGTTTATTTTCTGATTTAATTTGTTTACCTGGAAGGATTCATTGAAATCACAAGTTTCATAGTTGAACTTTTCACGATCAAGTGACTTAGGTGTTTTTGAGGTTATTAAATAACTAGTATAAACAACACAAATCAAGATTTTGCCAGAAATGTTTTCGCACCTATGAGTTGTTGGGGCTATTAAATCCATATATGCAGTGAAAAAACTAATATAAACAACACAATGAAAATTTGGCCACAAATATTTTTGGTTGATTTTAACTAGAAATCTGCTAGAAACTCGGAAAATTCACACTTTAAGATTACTCTACTTAATTATATTGATATTGATAGACAAAGTTATTTTGAAATAGTGGTTTTGTAACACGCCCTAAGCTTTACCCTCTGAAAACAACTCCCCTCCCGTGCTACCTCTGTTGTTGCGCGCCATTAATTTTGTTGTTAGATAATTAAAATAGCCTCAACCATGGGACTGAAGACAATTATTGCAGTTACAAATTGGAATGAATAATCAAATCTAAAGAATTGAAATGATCTAATCACAAAACCTGGTACAGAAAACAGCGGCCCTGCCTTCTCGTTTATCCATTGTTGTGAAATTCCTCTACGACTCATGCCCTATAGCACAACGTCCAATAAGTGGGCGTATTTGGGGAAGTTAGTAGCGAGCCTCTTCCTTGCCGGAGATTTTATTCTTAAAATTATTCAGAATTAATGCAAGCTTCTTGGCAGCAAATTTAGAGAAGGATGAAATAAATCAGACGCTTCTTCTCCACTACGCGTAGAGAAAGTGTCGATTAATCTTTTGTTGATGTTCTGCTATCGTTGCAAGGAGAGCATAAACTCAACGAGGAGGATGTGATCATCTCTATTGTTTGGGTTCTTTTTTCCATTCTTTGCTAGTATCTTGCATGCAGGGAGGGACATTAACGAACTTCAGGGCTTTGTGTGCGCAGGAGATAATTTTTCGTGGCACAAACATGACGGTTCTGCTGAGAGAGTGGACCATGGAAGCATTGGTGATAACCATTGAAGGTTAGAAGAAAGCACAGGAAGAGTTGGACGTTGTAGTGGGGCACAACCGAAGCTTCAACGATTTTGACATCCCAATGTTGTCGTGCCTCTAAGAGGTGATGAAAAATGCATTGCAAATGCATCCAAGCAGTGGTGAAGGAGGTGTTGCGAATGCATCCACTTGGACCGCTACTATCATGGGCACGTATCTCCACTGAAGATTTAGCATGGGTGTCAAAATGCGCATTCTCGTGGGAATGACTGCGATTGTGAATATTTTGTCAATTACTCAAGACCACAGCATTTGGGAATCACCACAGGAGTTCCGTCCTCACAGGTTTGTAAGGGGAAACGATCTGAGGAATGTATCTCTCGGTGTTGGTCGTCGAGTATGTGACGAAAAGGCACTGGGCCTTGCCACTGTTAATCTCTGGGTCACCAAGTTGCTCCATTTTGAATGGCTTTCACATGCTAAATGTTTGGTTGATCGCTTCTCCGACCGCTTCACCAAGGCCTCTCACAATGGAGGAAAACAGAGAAGGGAAGAGAAAATTATTGAAGCAGATGTATTTTTGTGTCTTTTGGTAGCTAAACCCGATTGGCCAAACACATTCTCCACTTCTTTTTTGGATTAACTGATGAGGTCAGGGAGATCTGGTCTTTATTTTGATTATAAGTCTTTAATCTCTAATTTCTCTGGTTTGGTTTTAGTTTTTATTAATTCATTAATTAATGTCTTAAAACAGGAAAGAGCAGAGAACAAAGGTTAAAATTTTCCAAACACCTTCAAAATATTTTGAAATCTACCATCTAATTAAGTTATTATACCGAACACAAATGGTAAAATTCACACCTTGCTTTTATCTCTGGGAAAAGATGATTTATCTCGTGGTGAAATTATGTTTGTGTTGGTTAGGTTTTGATTGAAGTACCATACATATTTGTGCAAGCGGTAGTGTATGGGCTGATCATTTATACATTGATCGACTTTCGATGGACAATGGCTAAATTGTTTTGGTAATTTTTATATGTTGTTCACACTCCTTAACACCACATATTATGGGATGTTGACTGTGGGTCTAAGTCTGAATTAAAGCATATATATAGTTCTCTCCTCACCTTTCATTGTAATATGGATGGTTTTCTACGGTTTTTTAATTCCAGGTTCAGTGAGATTTACTGCCTACTTATGTTATATTTGTTTGGTTTTGATGGACTACAGATTTTGATAGAAGATTATCATAATATTTTCTAATTGAGGCAGCAAATTTAAACAATGGACTCCTTATTGAATTCAAACGATGTCTCTTGAATCCATAGCCAAGTTAAATTTAAGACACAAAACCTTTAGATAATCCAAATCTAAAATCCATGTCTCTTGGTTAAACTCGGGTCTCTTGGATCAAGTCACTCTCTCCTATTCCCGTTTATTCACGTGGATGGTTTTTATTTTGCGACTATTGCAGCGGATTCCAGTGTGGTAAGAATGGTATTATTCGGGTTCCACCTTTGCATGGACTCTATATGGACTGACAACATCTCAGTTCAGGGATAACTCAGAAGAAATGGTGATGGCCGATGGTACAAAACGACAAGTGAATAAATTCCTGAGTAGAGACTTTGGATATAGACACGATTTTATGGGACCAATAGCGGTTTCTATGATGTCCTTCGCAGTCTTTTTTACACTAATATTTGCCATCATCATGAACGTTTTCAATTTCCCAAAGAGATAAATATTAACATTATATTTTTTTTGCGGGATTCGCACTACTCTTTGCAGTAATTCTTTTGAACTTAACGAGATGGAAAAATCTTATATTATTATTATTTTGGCCATCAAAAATGTCAACCAATGTTGTAGATAAGCTACCGATGCATTTTCTTGTCAATTGCAAGAAGAATTATGAATTCTGTGTGTATAACTCTTAACGTAATGGGTCTAGTAATGATGGACAAATAATTGTTGTGGCAGAAGTATTAATTTTCTATATATTGCTCTTAACTTAATAAGTCAGTGTCCAATTTAACTTAACTCGATTGTAAATTTCGGAAAATATTTAAAATCCGAGAAAAACCATCTCAATTTTTTGAAATCATTTTTCGTAACAAAATTTCAAAATATTTTCAAAATCTGCCATCTAGATAGAGATGACTTTATGATTAGACTTTATTATATGTTTTATGAATTAGTAAAATTGTGTAGAACTTTTGAATTTTCAGTGTTCCTATGTTGTTTTTGAATAAGAAAATATGCATACATAAGTGGATGGATTTTTACTATTGAAAATAAAATAATAATTTGTTTGACTGTAAATGTTATTTTGGAATAACATTTTTATAATTATAATTCAATTGATAATTATTATTATATGAATGCTAATAATTTTTATAATTTTAATTTATTTAATAGTTATTATTATATGAATTTTAAGGATTGAATTTTTAATATATATTTATATTGTATGGCATTTCCTTTTGACGAGAACTCCTTCCTCAACTGCTATTTTGTAGTCCATGATTGAGAGTTGTCTCCATAAACCCATTGGTTAGGGTCAAGAAATGTCACCATAAGCTCATTGGTGATGGTCAAAAGAGCCTCTGTCACCAAAAAGTAATCGTCACCATTCCATATAAATATCAGGGCATGATGGAATCCAACCACCAACCTCCTTCTTCTAAATAAAGTGCTCTTCCATTAAGCTACCACCCCTTAAATAAATAGACTTTAAAAAATTAAATATGGAAACTTTATAAATTGTAAACTATACAACTTTCAATAAATTGTAGAACTTTGTAAAGTCTTTGCAAATATTTTACTAAACAAGAAAAATAGCATCGATGTTGCAAGTCCCTACCTAATGTTATGGAAGTTATGGAAAGTGGGTGGAGGGAAAAATAGCTACAGATAAGATACTCAATATGTTCAACCGAATACTCAATTACAAGTGAAACTTTGAAGACATTATTATAGCCTATAAATGAGCTATAATTATCTAATCTAAAATCTATATTACACCAAATATTGATTTCTAACCTTGTGAATCATGTAAATTTATTGCAAAAACATAAAAAATTTCCTCTAAGAGACCGATTTGCATGCCAAAAAGTAGAAAATTGTGAGTATATGTGATGAAATTATGATTAATGAGCTACATCCTTGAATCCTACTAGTTAGGGGATCTAAAAACGTAATTGGGCGTGATTCTCGTTATTAATTAGTTCAGGATGTCAAAATACAATAATCAATAACAATGATCTTGTAATGTAACCACTAAACATATGTTAAAATTGTAAGCACAAAGTTTGGCTCATATTTGTTACACCAAGAAAATATCCAAGGCGCATTCAAACACTTCCAAATGCATGCCAAGAACTTATATCCAAAGATGGAATTGCACGGATACAAAAAAATCACTCTCTACCTCTTAATGATAATTATGTCCTCCCACAATTACTTCAACTAGCAAAGGGGTGTGAAGACAATTACCTCAAATAAAAAAGAACTACACAATACAAAGGTACACTTCATTCCCCCTCTACCTTCATAGAATAGATCTAGCGAAATAACAAAAAGATCCTTAGAGAATAGGATTATAGTAGGAAAAATAAAGATGATAAGAAAAAAAAACTAGCAAAGAAATCTGCTAATTTGAATGTCTCCACATGTGCTCAAAGATTATAGGTAATAAAAGAACCTATCATGACTGATTATACACTTCATAAAATGCCATTAATTTCTTTAGCAAAAAGGAAGAAAATCCCAATCTATTTTCTATTGTCCTCTGGAATAAATCCTCTATGTATGGCATTGGGGTTTTTTTAATACACTCTATGATTACTCTCCAACATTAAAACATGAGTGGTTGTAGCAAAAGTTAGTCCTCACAAACTTCATTTTGTAAACCAACATACTACATTGGTGGTGATTTTTATACTTCGTATTTGGAACTCCTAATCAGGTAAAAGAAGAGGCTTTCAAGAAAAGGAACCTAATGAAACAAAGTTATCATCAACAACATAAACATAGTCTAGCTCCGTATTCCATGGTTATGCAAGACGTTTATTCTTTTGAAAAAAATTGTAGCAATAAATGATGCAATTCAAAATCCCATGAACCATCATTAATGCAGAACAGGCTATATTGATATTTGAAGTGAAATATTACATCAGGAGCTCTAGGATCACATCTCCATATTGTAATACTATTGTTTTTCATTCCTGGCTGAAAATAACTGAGTCATTAATAACATTATTGATTTGTGTTATAATGCCCCACATTTGAGACAATTTACAGAAACACTTCTCAACCAGTTTTGTGAAGATTATACAAAAACATAATCAACAATGTTAATGAAATTCAAATAATATTCATGAACATCCCAACTAATTTTACATCACAATTACAAATTATTAGGAAGTTTAATGTAAAAACAACATATGTTATAAACCATAGAATATAAGGCAAACACTTATGAAAACAATGCATAGGAAGAACAAAAGAAGTAAAGATCCTACCTTGTATAGAAAATTACAAAAATAGATAGAAATGCATGGCTTAAATAATGCAATAAAAAAAAAAAAAAAACTCGAATCAAAGTAAGGCCTCCTCAAATTATGTAATGTTTAGCATACCTGGTAGGCATGCAGCTAAGCTTGTTCTCGAAGAATTGCTTGCACAATGCAAAGGATTGTTGTCTATAGCAGCTTCACTTGGTTCTATCTCGACTGACTTCCGTTTCTATATGAGAGAAGCATCAACATGAGGCAAGAAGCCTAGCTAGACAAAAATTGAAGATAAGAACATGTGGCTAAACTAGACAATTGGGCATCCACATGCAACAAGGGGCTCAGGAAATCATGGTTAAACTCATTTGGTTCGATCCATAATCATAGGTAAATGCTACTGTATATCATCAATTGATTGAACCTAAGCTACCTAACATACACTAGGCCACAAATCAGCTATGTGGTTTGTTATTTTTTATGACTCACACAGGAACCAAACCTAAGTCACTAGAAACCAACAAAACGAATTGAAATATATTCAGGGTCGTATGTAATACAAAAGAATTGATTTTTTCTTCTTGAAAGGATACATGAAATCAAATCTTGAAGTTTCCACTGATGACACGGAATCCACCTATAGGTTTGTTTTATTTTTACAATCTAGTCCTATGTCATGGGGGAACAACATGTGGAAATTTGTTTGTCAATCTTCCACTGAAGCATAATATTGCGCAATAGGACGATCTGTTTGCAAAGAAGCTACGTCGCATACTTGCAAGATTGGATGTACCATAAATACATTAGATGATCTCATAGTGCATCAATTAGGGTGTTTTATACTTATTTTCAATTAAATATTTCATGAACACACAATACATCGAGGTTCAGTACCAATTCGAATGCAAACATGTTCAATAACACAACATGTAGCTCCAATTTTCTTCCCTCAATATCAGTGTGTAGATATCTTCACCAAGTGACCTACATGTGATAATCTTGAGGCATTCTAAGTATCTCTCATGTACTTCTAAGAGTTTGAATTAGTTGAGGGGGATGTTAGAATAATTACATCATAGTATATGTAAATAAACCAATGCAAATGAGGTGTTGGGAAACACCAAAATTACAAGTAGAATACATTTAGTCTATTCTATTAGATGTCTTAGAATAGGTTTGAGATCTTAATATATATAAACTAACTTAGATATTGTGCATGAAATATGCATATGCTCCAATGAACAAACAAAGATGCCAAGTCTATATGTGTGTTGCAAAGTCTTCTATTCTACACAAATATGGAATAGGTATTGTTATCCAACTGAAAAGTAATGTACATGTCAAAGACAAAATCAACAAGAGGAAGCCATTTTTATGACATTTGGGGCACAAGTGCTACACTACATATTTTTGAATGCCCCTTGTGTAAATATATTACTATCTTTAAAGCTCTACCATATTCTAGGACCAAAACCATGCCTCCCTATTTAATGCAGAGCTTGTCTTCCATAGGTTTTCAAAGAAGATTCTCTTATGAATATGCATTTAACTATGTTTCTACCTACATTCAGTCTCTTGAACCCTTAATTGGAATGATTAATCTCTAGAATATGTTGACATTCAAATATTTACACAACTATAGAAATCATCAGGTAGTACTACAAGACAATAGATCCAAACTCCTAGTACACGCCTTTATGGAGCATGCCAAGAAGGAAAATTCAACATTTCATCGCTAATTAATTAACTTGCCAAGCAAAGGGATTAACCTTAGATGGTAGTAAAAACATTGCATCCACCTACGTCTTTTATGTTATTTTCCAAGGCTACTTCCTTAGTTAAAGCAAAAGATCCTTGTGATCTCAAAATCAATGTTGCAATGCAAATATTGTTTTGGGGAATCTATCACTGAGGATCCAAAAGTAAACTAATTATAAATGTTGAGAAAGATATTGGAAGTTGTTGACTTGTAGATATAAGTTATAAAATCATTGATGAGCCTATTTTCTTTGGAAACTAAATAAGAGTTGAAAATTAATGGGGGAATGCCAACACACCACTGACAAACTGATTGGGGTAAAAAGGTTATTCTTCCAAACTTCTGAGAAAAATTATGAGAGATATAAACCATGCTACATCTAATTATTCACTAAAAAAACAAAATTTCAAAGGTAAATTAGATTTCATGTTTTACTAACCATTGTGAACCTCACTGAAATTGACTTATTTGGGGCTTGTGGTGTTTTCAGTATCTAATTTTCCCTTGTCAACACTTGAGAATTTTACTTCTGTATACAAATTTGATATAAGGTAATGTTTCATCTACAACTTTGATATAAGGTAATGTGGTTATGATTTTTTGTATCTTCACTACTCTTTACCTTCATGCTGTTTCTTAATAGTGAGGTGCAGACATCCCTTTCAACTATATTATCTAATCTCAACACATTTATGCTTTGATATACGAAAAATTTGAAGGTTTCCTTGAGTAAAAACAATATGCAACCCCGTGAATGAAGTGAATCACAAAAGGAAGATGATTATGTGGCTAATATGTTGCCAGATTAGGTTCAATACCAATTCAAATGGAATATGTTCAACAACACAACATGTATCTGGAGTTTTCTCCACTCAATATCAGCATGCATATATCTTCTCGAAGTCACTTGCATGTGAAAATATTGAGCAATTCCATGATTATCTCTCTTGTACTTCTAAGAGTCTCAATTAATTGAGGGGGGTGCTAGAATAATTACAACATAGTAAATGTAAATAAACCAATGTAAATAAGGTGTTGTGAAGTACCAAACATACAAGTAGAATAAATTTATTCCATTCTATAAAAAGTCTCAGAACAGGTTTGAGATCCTAATCTATATGAACTAAGTTAATTATTCTGTGTAAAATATGCACATGCTCCAATTAATACATTAAGACTATAAATGTATATTTGTGCTAGAAAGATTTGTATCCTACACCAATGTGGAATATGTAGATTTATCCAACTACAAAGTAATTCACATGTGAAAGACATAATCAACAAGAGGAAGCTATTTCTGTTACTTTTGGGGCGCAATTGCTAGACTACATATCTTTGAATGTCCCTCGTGTAAATATATTACTATATTTAAAGTTCTAGCATATTATAGGACCAGAAGAATACTTCCCCATTTGAATCAGAGATTCTCTTCCATAAATAGAGAAAGAAGATACCCTTATGGATGATGTACTTTACTATTTTTCTACCAAATTTCAGTCACATTCACCCCTAATTGGAATGACTAAGCTCTACACTATGTTCACATTTAAAGATTTAAACAACTATATAAACCATGTACTAGGACTATGAGGCAATAGATCCAAACTCCTGGTCGACACCTTTATGTAGCATGCCAATAAGTATAATTTGATATTTCATCATAATTTATTAAGTGTGAGAGAAGAAGGATTGACCTTGGATGGTAGTAAAATGTTGTAAATATTCCATCTATAATGTTGCAAACATTCCATATATAATGTTGCAAATATTATTTTGGGGAATATATATCTAAGGATCCAAAAATAAACTAATCAGAAATGTTGGGGAAAATATTGGAATTTGTTGAAAATTATTGGTCGACATAAACTTGGCCTGAAAACCTCAAAAAATATCAAAACAATTGGCAATCTAAAAAGCTTGGAAAAATTTGAAATTATTGAGATAAATCCAAGATATTTGTAACACTTCTCAAAATCAATAGATTATTAGATGCAACCCTTTGAAAGGTGTCAAGAAATTATATGGTTGTTGGTGAGCTAAGAAGATTCACTATTGCTCCACAATTGTAGACATCTTAATCTAGATTGTACAATGTTAACATATATTTTTTGCAATTCCATCAAATCCAAAATGCTTTTTGCTAGTTTTCAGGCTAGAAATGCCAGTTTCCCTTGTTATTTTGAGTGGTTGAACAACAAGTCAACTTGCAAGTCATTTAGACCGTACTTTTAACCAAATTTTATTTAATGAATACTTTCTGCAGTGAAAATATTGAGAAATTATCTATAATTCTACAAGCGTATTTTTCTCCACCACCCCCAAACCCCTTCGCTATTTATTTGGACAAGGATATTAGTTTTAAGTATTTCATTGTTTCCACTATTTTATAGGACATATCACTTTTATAGGTATGTTTTTATTTTTAATTATTGATTTTTAAATTCTTAATTTACATTACATTAAAACTCGGGTGACAACTTAACTACATAAAGAATGTTACATTGAATAAGAAGGGCATTTATGTTCTTCATGTTTAGATATATATAATATCATCTTACTCCTTCTCCCTAACTATAGCACAGTAAATATCAGGGACTCAATCGGACTGCATAGAGTACATGGGATGGCATAAGGGACATCAACCATTATTAGAGAAAAACCAAATACAAAGTTTAGGGTCTAGACAATTTTATATCATCTTTAGCTTTCCAGATCCCACAATTCTCTAATGTCCCCTCCTTACTCACAAAATCTAAAATATCCTTCACTCAAGAGTTTGAACTTTTCACTAGTTTGGTATGTCACTACTCTTCAATACCAAAAAATTCAGTATAAGGACAATTGACTTGTAGATATAATTTATAAAATCATTATTGAGCCTATTTTCTTTAGAAACTAAATAAGAGTTGAAAATTAATGGGGGAATGCCAACACACCACTAACAAATTGATTGGAGTGGAATGGTCATTTTCCTAAATTTTGAGCAAAATTATGCCAAATATAAACCACATTATTGTTTTTCTTGTAGGCTACATATGGTTATTCACTAGCAAAACAAAATTTCAAAGGTACATTATATTGCCTCTTTTACTGACTATTGTGAACCTTAATGAACTCGACTTAGAAGGAGAACTCAAAAGGAGAGGGAGATTTGTCCATGAATGGATTCTACAATCAAAGCACCTTGAGAACAAAGGCATACGAGTAAAATAGGAATTCACGAACTAAGGACCAAGGGAAGATCATTGTATTATATAATAGCAACACATTACATGGATCCCGTTTAATAATTTAAACATATTGATAACTATGTTATGAAGTGCCACGTATTTAATATATATTATTAATTTTTTTATTTTTTTTTTGCTTGTTAAGACTAACCTACGCACCCACAGGGATTTGAACCGGTGACTTATCGCAAGGAGTGCCTTAACGACGCACCCATTCACCGTCAATCCAAAACCCCGTGGGCATATATTATTAAATATTAATGTATATGATATAATCTATTTTTATGTATTTGTGTGTTTACTTGTGCTACATGTGCTCAACAAATTTCATATAGAGCTGGTTGCATAACATATATGCATGACATGTTGTCAACGTGCATTGAAATTCCCATGCAAGAGGGCAGTGATGGTCTTGCACCTACAGTTACATTTAATCCAATGCATTCCTTTCCAACAACTTGACCATCACCCAACACCTAGGCGAGAGCTTGATTAAATCGAGAGGCCTTTGCCTATTCTCAAAGTGGCTCTACCTTCGAGTCGGCGCCTAGATTTGGAATTGTTCGCTTTGCATCTTTATATGCATCCGCACCTGTGTCCACCTCTTGGGATCTCACTTCTTCTTTCCCCAGGAATTGGGGATATTACATGATGGTGCTAGCTCTGCTATCTCTGCTATCTATTTTTCTTTTTATGCCTCTCCTATTGGTCCATGTGCTAATACATCTAGCAAAGAAAGCACCATATCTTCCTGCATACATACCAGTTTTAGTTTACCCAATACCTGTTGATTCAGAAGGAAGAGGCTATTTTGGTCCTGATCTGACCTGAGCAAGCATAGTTGTTTCCTGAGCAAGTAGGTCCTAGGCTACAGACAATAATCGAACCTTATGCAAGGGGCTGATGACCAAGGTGAGATTTTGGTCTTTTATCAATCAGCTTAGGGTATGATGATGTATTTTTGCATACTCACTCGAGTAAGGGTGGCCTTGGTGTTACTGCTATGGCACATAGATGGATTATTGAATCCCTATTGTTCATAAAGCATACATGCCCCTGCCTTCATGCCTTCCTGCCTTTCCTTAGGCAGGATCCCCAACGCATATATTTACAAGGAATAGGGATAAAATGGAATTCATTACCCGCATCCCATCCCCCCATTCCATATATATGGGCCATACACAAAGTAGGGATACATTTAGTTGAAGGTCTCTATAGAATGGGCTAATAGCTTCTTCCTTATTATTAACCCATGTCATGTTGTTAGGTATTTCTTGACCCTTAAACAAACGCATGGTTATATTAAACTCATAAAGTGAACGTAGCTTTCCCTTTGAGATAAAGAGAATGTCAATTTGACTTAAATTTTTAGCAATACCATTAATTGTTTCAAGATATTTGAGTGGTTCCAATCTCTTTAGACCTTATATGGAGAAAGTAGAATTTCATATCCCATTTAGAATTTAGCAGACTTAACAGTTTTCAAGATTTCAGGATTGGTAAAGCTTGATTGTTGGTATTTCCAGTTTCCATTACTACTTCTAAAATACTTGGAGTCTCAACAGGGTCCTCTACATTACATTCTTGTTTCTGAGTTTGCTCAATTTTTACATCATCCTGATGAAAGAGTGGTTTCCTTTAGCATTGGTATTTCCCAAATCTAGAAGGCCATCCTGCTAGTGCAACTCTTTAGAATTAGATGTCAAATGTATTTGCATGAAGATGTTCT
Source organism: Pinus tabuliformis (assembly GCA_031772625.1). Taxonomy (NCBI): domain Eukaryota; kingdom Viridiplantae; phylum Streptophyta; class Pinopsida; order Pinales; family Pinaceae; genus Pinus; species Pinus tabuliformis. Next base: position 1,666,350,013 of record CM062819.1, on the reverse strand, counting down.
TGGCATTCTAGTTCTATAAAGGGGCATGAACTTTTTAACTTTTTTCTTATTTCTTTAGTTCTCTCATTTCTGGTGGTGCAATGTACCATTATTTTCTCCAACTACATCATGAGCTAGTGTACAAAATTAGATATACCTTGCATTGTCAATTGTATGCTTAAGAATTTGGTGGTTGTAAATTTAGAGTGTAGGGAGTGTTTGTGGAATATTAATGTTGTGGATTGTTTTGATCCCATTTTGAAAAGGATTTCCCAACTTGGAAGAGATTACTATGGATTTCATTTCAAGAAGTAATGCTTGAAGGAAAGTCATTAAACCATTTATGGAAATTATAGGTTCAGGATTTGGGAAAGAACAAAATGGTGCAATTAATGCACTTATCAAGTCATCATTGGAAATTATTATGAGGCAACTACCATTGTAGATGCTGAAAGTCATCTTATAGAACATATCTTTTTAAAATGTCTCAATTTGGATTGGAACTGGAAGAGTCTTGGGAGAAGTGCTATTATTTCAATTATATAAATTTCAGCCATCTCTCTTTGTGTTTATAAATACAAGACTACAGTCAATGCATCCCAAGCAAATGGGGATTTGAGTTGGAATGAAGTGAATAAAGGAGCAACACAACCTAATAAACATTTTTCTTTTATATAATATATGGGAAATCGTACATCCATAAGGAGATCAACATAATTCTTTCATTCGACTTAAATCTTTGGAATGAATTTATGTAGAGGCCATTTCAATCAATATGAAGTTATATTTCCAACCAAAAGTTGTAGGATGGCCATTTCTAGATGTTGAACACTTTCATGACTACTTTATATTCAAGCTATAATATAAGCCCATGAAAATGATAGATCTAATGAAATAGGATGAAGAATGTTATGCTTGTGTTGTTATATTGCATTGAACGAAAACAAAATGGGATTTGCTTTTGATGATGGGAGAAGTTCAATAATGCAGGTTCATCCATCAATAATTTAGCATGATAACTACGACAACGTCTAACAATAATAGGTTCATATACTATATGAAGGTCTAGATTGTTGTTCACCATCTTTCATATTGGAATATCTTCAAATACAATGATGATTATATCTATCTAATTTCCATCTTCAGTGGATCCAAATATCAAGGGATTAGGAAGAAAATTTAAAACAAGTCAACAATGATTTTGGTAGAGAGACTTTGAGGTAATACTCAAGCAACTTACAACCTCAATTTTGACAAAATGCTATATTTCTACAATTTTGATATTGAAATTCATTTAGGAAACCAACTAATAAACATGTTGTTGGGGGAATTATATATGTAATAATTCCAACATTAAATTATCAATCCATGACTCATAAGCTTCAAGGCACACACGCAAGTATCACAGGATCAGAGATTCTAACCTAAATTAATATCAAATTCTTATTTCTAAATTAAGTACAAAATGCAGATAAACTATTTTAATCTCAATCTAAATCAATCAAACTTAATTTCAATGCAAGTAAAATTTAACTACAATGAAACCACACTCACATGCTAACTATGAAATGCTCAGAAGCTAATTACAAAATTAGAACTATGCTTAATGAAAGCGTAATTCATTTAACACACTTTGAAGGTAATAGACCAGAGAACCCTATTCTAAAAGCATTTAGACTAAATCTAAATCCTGGGTCTCACAAATCTACTACTTTAGTTAATCATCAAAAGACTAAATTACTTCAATTGCAATGTCAATTCAAACCTAGACTACTCCTAATTGAAATTGAAATAATTTAACTACAAGATTCAGATTGCATCTAATCGAAAACAAAATCATTCAAATCAAAATCAAAATTCAGAACTATAAGATTTAGATTGCATCTAATGGAAAACAAAATTACTCTAATTGAAATTGAAATTCTAAACTATAAGATTCAGATTGCACTCATGAAAACATTCGTTAATGAAAATCACACTAGAAATCTAATCCCTATGATTAGAATGAAATACAAAACTTTCTTCCAGGTGGTGGTGGGCCCTTGCCACACTTGGATCAAGTTATATTAAATCAATGGAAATAAAATTCAAAACACAGTCATAATACTTACACATAATTTAGAGATGAAACAAAATTCAATTAAGATGCAATTATTATTACAACAGAGCTTCAATCCATGCTTTAGTCCTTCCCTTCTTCTCTTCCTTTTACAAACTTCCAAAGCATACAATACAAATGATGGATGATCCATTTATAATATTTACAAGGTGAATTAGTCATTTTCAGCAATTATGGAAAATTTGGAGGAAGAATGAATTGTTATATTTTAAACAACAACCTTTCTTGGATTTGTCTCATTCAAATCCACATACATGGAAATCGTGCCAAAAATTGGTTGTCTCGCTCTTTTTGCAAGATTTTAGAACTCTAGAAAAATAGTTATTTGTTTTAAAAATGCCTCCAAGACCCACTCATAAGTTTTAGAGAAAATAGAGTCTGGTCAAACGATTTTGGATATAGATAATTGGATATATGTTTAACAAATCCATTTTCTCATATTTTCTAGATTCACCTCCCACTGCACGTAAATTGAGGTAAAACTCGAAAGTTTTGAAACTGTGCACATTTTGACCAGATTTGTTAATTAGCAACTAGGGATCCACATTCGCAACCTGCTTGCAATCCAACACATGGAAAGGTATTGAAACATTATTTTGGACAATAACCTCCCTCGATTTTCCCCGAAAGTGTGCCCAAATGTCGAAACCCCAAATTGGATATCCCTGTACTCTACTTGTACCAACTAGTTCAATTGACCTGTGAATAATTTCGGTAATGGAACCCTTTCACAAATGAAATTAGAAAAACTAGCATTAGTAAATCATGGAAAAATTATCTTTAATCATAGAAAATATGAGAAAACTAATGATAATCAACCATGATGCATAATTCGTGAATTGACAACAAGTGACAAAATTATAGTGTGAAATGAGTATAATAGTACATTAATATAGGTTATGAATGGTGTTATTGAATTTTTAAAACATGGGCATATTTGAGGCCCAACATTCCCCCATGCCTGAGGATTTTCATGTCCTCATGCAAACAATGAATTTGCTCATATATAGATTTTATGGCATCGTGGCTTTGGGTAGGGTTGGTTCCTGTGGAGCAAGACTACGTGAAGATTTTAGGGTGTTGGTTCTTGTGGAGCAAAACAATTCTTCTTTGACTACCATATATTTGACTTTTAGAGCAATACAAATTGAGGATAAACAATAGATGTGGTAGGAGGAAATGATAAATGAGATGATAGGTGGCAATGGAAATGGTGGATGAGATGAGGTGGTGATGGAGATGGTAAAATAGGTGCTTGCATACTCGGTTTTTGTGAGGCCAATTCTTATGGATGGTTCCTTTATGAAAGGAAGAAATGACTTCATCCTCTATTGGATACATTCAAATGACAATATATGTGAATGTAGGAGGGGAAGGTACTATAGTTACTATTTTGTTTACATGAACCAATATACTTTTCTTTTCATGATTATGACATTATTAGAGTAGCATGCATTCTATTATGAATGAGGAGTTTGCAAATGGAGGGTATATGGAAAACAAAATATATGGAATATGTGGTGGTTAATCATCAAAGCTTTCTTAAATCTCTAATGAATTAAAGAATCTTAAGCCAACTTTACCTCAAGCTTTACCTTTACTGTGATGACAGTTGGAGGTTGAAGTAGAGGATGAAATGGTTGGAGCTGATGCGGCTGCTGATCTAACCTACTAAAGAAGGCGGAAGGTTGAACTAAAGATAAAAAGGATGAAATTAAGGTCTCCTTCTCCCCCGTGCCTAAGGAGTTGTATGTCCCCAAACACGGAGGAAAGGTGTCTACTGCTGCAAATGACAATGGAAATGTTGATATAACGAACCAAACTACTGCAAATCTGTGTTGAGATCACAAAATTGTATAGTCTTCAACTGCTACACACCCATGTGCAATCTTGCATATGTGAATAAATGGTGTCGATGTTGAACAAGTTATCACTCAGATTTTCCTTAGAAGTTATTGAAATAAGGAAAGGATCCAAAGTAACTACAAACCAACTTTTAAACTCAGGTGCTAGCCCACCTAAGTCTGAAGAGGGCTCTCTCTTTATGATTTAGCTATGTTTGAAAAGATTTTAGGCTAGTATTAATGTTCAGTGAGGTTGTTTTGTTTGAAAGTGGTGGAGTTCTGAAACAAATGGGCAAACTAGGCTTTTAAGCCATTGGGCTATGGAGTAAATCAACGGTAATTCACTAGATTAAGTCAAATTACTGAGGTATGAGTTCAACAGGTAGGATAGTAGAATAAAAACAAATTTTGGGGCTTGAATGGGTGATATTTCTTCTCAAAACTAGAGGGCAATCAAGAATCCTCAAGTTAGGATTAGAAACAGGAAAGGAAGATTGGTCAACTAGCAAAGGGAAATTAGGAATCCTATACCAAGGACTTACTAGAGAAAAACAACAGGGATAGAGGAGTAGTTAATTATTCCTTTATCAAGATCATTTAGAAGAAAACATAGAAATGGTAGACCGTTGATAGTAGAGAGCAATAAAGCTATTTCTGATATACTTTGAATATTTTACCATTTAGATTTAAGATGCATGAAACATTGAAGCATATAGAAAGCACATAAATCACAAGGATACAATACTTATTTGTAATTATACTGCACGAGAATATGATGAAATGTCCTCAACATTCATTCCTTTTCTAGCAAAATCCAATTTTGAAGGTGGGTGCCTTAAAATGGAGCCCGAAATCCACAAATTAGAACACCCTTCCTCTTTTATACTGACATGATTTTATGTTGGGTACGTGCACTTCGAACAATGGAGGGAATAGTCCTATCTGCCAGTACAAAAACTTTCTCAGCTTGATAGCATAGATTTACAAAGATGTTATAGAATCCACCCACAATACTTCAAATGGAGAAGTATTTATAAAAAAATTACATGAAAAATATCTCATAACCATATGAGATTTATTACAGGGAATACAAAATATTATTAAATAATGAGTCCATCAGATGAGGATGGTTTTATATAGAGGAGGAATGACCAGTTATAGAGCTTTGCGAACCCAACGTTTCGGACTGCCAAGTGAGTCCATCATCAGGGGATGCGACAACAGATATTCTTCAACCTTAATGATTTATCCATGAGCTATGTCTAGGGTATATATATAGGTTATTAAGGAATGATGTGAGAAATTAGGTCAGCCATTTTTTACCTTAATCATCCTCCTTAAACATTAAATCATTTGACTAATCTAAACATAAATCAGTAATAGATTACTTCTCATATAACTTGATAACATTAAAACACAACTAATAAAATACATATAGTTGTAAATTTAAACAATTAAAAATTAACCATAGGAATTATAGATAATACTATAAAAATATCTCACCAATCCTATAAGATTAATTATTTATTGAGATTAAGTAATTGAATATATAAATTAAATAAAACCAGCTAACCAAATATAAATACTTTAATTGGTAAGAAAATAAATATTAAAATTAAGTTAATTTTTATTAATTAAATCAAATAAAGTATTTAAGTGATTGACAATTTTTACAGAAAAGTAATAAATATAATAATTAAATCAATAAATAGTAAAATTAAGTAATTAATTTATATCTCATCAATTAATTAGTTAATTAATCAAATTATTAAATCAATAAACATATTAAAAATAAATAAATGAATGAATAAATAAAAATATAAAAAAAATAAAAAACAAAAATAAAAAAATATATATATAGTATTTAATCAGCGCTTTTAATAAAAAATATATAATTAAATTAAAAATTAAAAATTAAAAAATTAAATTAAAAAAAATGAAATAAAATAAATAAATAAATAATAATTAAGAATAATAATAAATAAATAAAACAAATAAATAATTAAATAATTAATTTTAACACATTAATAAATTAAGTAAATCATTATTCAAAATAATTAATTTTATATATAAATAAATTAGCAAACATAATAATTAAACCTATAAAATATAAAATTAATTAAGTAACCTATTTATCCCTTTAACCTATTTATTAAATTAATTAATTAATCCACCTATCTAACTTAATAATTAGCTAATTAACCACAATAATAAATAAATTAATTAATTAAATAATTAATTAAAAATAATTAATTAATTAATTATTAATAATAGTATTAATAGAAATAATAATACATGATATTAAATAATAATAATAATAATAATAATTATATAAAATCAAATAAAAAATGGTCGACCTAATTTCTCACATCATTCCGTGATGACTTATATATATACCCTAAACATAGCTCATGGATAAATCATTAAGGTTGAAGAATATCTATTGTCGCATCCCTTGATGATGGACTCACTTGGCAGTCCGAAAAGTTGGGTTCACAAAACTCTATAACAGGTCACTCCTCCTCTATCTAAATACAAAATATTTTTTACAAAAAGATAGAGACAAATGGAAAAATGATTATTGTTGTCCTTTTATTTATGAATGAACTGGAGGTTGAAACTTGGATTTGCCTCTTGCGGTTGCTTTAGTAATTGTGTGTTGGATCTTTGTTTACTTTTCCCTACTAATACTCTTTACATATTCTTGATACTCTTTAACTATTTACTAGACTTTATCTCAGTAAATATTTTCGATTTACCTCAGAGTTATCATAGTAAATTATAGGATATTGGTATGTTGGTCCACCATTCTTCATTTGGTATCTTGATCCTGATCAATTTCCTATACACTTCGTCAGCTTCAGTGTATTTTGTAACATTGGGCTAGACCGTGAATAAGTGTTTCACTTCATGTTCAATATAAAAACTATTTTCTAAACCATCATAAAGCACTTTTCGTGTAGGTAGTGATTTCACTGTGGAAGAGTTGTCTCGATTTCTGGCTTGTTTGTGCAGTTTCTCAATGTAGTCATCATGAGTCATCAGCTTGTCATTTATGACCAGTGGGCTTGGAAGCCATTTATCCCTTAGAATTTCATTTTTTAACATAAAAACATGTATGTCCTCTTCAATACTTTGTCATCTTTTTTCCAAGTTAAGAATTAAGTTCTTTTTAGTAAGAACTTTCTTTATTTGAATGATAGTACCAATTCGATCTTCGATATCCCATTTTTCTAGCTGGTACTTGATTTTGCTATTCAAGAAGTTGATCAATTGGGTTGCCTCTTCAGGTTTCTCTCCCAATTCTTCCCCGGTCTTCTATATAACGTATGTAGCTAGTTTAACTAACTCAGTCTATTCAAAAATGATCTTGATAGAAGACCAAATATCATTGATGGAATCAATGATATTAGTCCATAGAATCTCTCTAATATCTCTCAGAGGATTTTCCAATGTTAAGTCCTTCTCTAATGTTTTGATTCTTTCAGTCATCCTTTTATTTTTTCTTTCTTCTTCAGTGTAATTAATCTGTGATAGCTCATAACTATTTTCCAAGCTGGTAACCATTTATTTTAGTTTCTTTATTTCAGTTTCTTGGATTTTCATTTCCTCCATGGATTTTATTAAGTCCTCTATTTTCTATGTTGAAATTACTGCTACTTTTGATGTACTTGTTGTTGTGGTTACTGGTAGAGCTGTTGCTAGGGGAATGTTGGGTGCCAAAAATTTTGCAATAATAGATGGCACTGTTGTAGAAATTATGTGTATTACAGTTTGAGGAATGGTGGTCGGTTCACCCAGTTTGGACTACAAAGCTTTTTCTAGTTCTTGCTCTGTTTCTTTCAACTGCTCATTCAACTTAAGGATCAAGTCCATAGGTTCTTCCTTGTTTTGTTTCTCAATTACTTCTGTAGTTTGTGGACGTATGAGGGGAGGGAGGCTGAGTTGCCTCCTGAGTGCAACAATGTCCTCATTATTTTTCTTTATCAATCTTTCAGCTACTTTAACATATTTGGGATCATGTTCCAACTCAATCACCAAGTATTCTAATGATTTTATCCTAGTGTCCCTAGCTTGAGAAGAGGCTTTTTCCAACTGTAACTGTGTTGTAGTATTACTCAGAGAATTTTGCAACTAATGTGTAGTGATGGATTTACTGGTCAATGTGGGATAGACCATCTCACCCGTTTGCTTATGGAGCTCAATCTGATCAATTGGATGGATGTCTCTGGAAAGAACTTCAAAATTTGTTTTTATGTAGTCAGCCATGGACTTTTTCTGTTGTACTGTTGGCTTAAAAAATCTCATCTGCATCTTTCCCTCTTTGATGTCAAAGGCTGACATAAACCTTGTTCGATTTGTAGGAGCCATTTTCATATATTGGGCATAGGTTTGAGCTTTGAGCTTCTCATTCCTAGCTTTAATCTCTTTGTACTTTTCTTTCAAATCCTGGCTCTGCTCTAAAGCTGTCCTTAGTGATGACACTTCTACACTTGGTTACCTGCTTAGCGCCTGTGTTTTAGACGTAGATGGTGTCTCCCCTACTAGTGTTGTCTGCACTGTGTCACTTCTTGTCTCTTCATATTCTTGCTCGGATGAAGGATTCAGTCTTTTCCTCTTCACATATACCTGGTCCAATGGCACTATAGAGGGGCTAGTCTCATTCCTACTTCTTTTTGGAATTCGCTCCTCATTAAGAGGATTCTGCAATACTAGAGGGTTGCCCATGTTTTTATTAGTCTGGGTCAACTCCTCAAAAATGCTCTGTGACCCTGAATATTTTCCCTGTCCTGAAGTCTCTGGTTGTCTTGATGTTTGTGCACTATGCTCCTACATTGGTCTTTGTGAAGATTCTCCAGGCACATGTACAAAGGAATCCATATCAAGTATTCTTTCCAAATCTTTCATAACATTTTCTACTTCAATTTGTGTACTATATTGTTCTATAAGTGTTCCCTCCACCCATTCATTTGGATTTGTATACTATTCTATCTCTGGAATTCTATGATGGATGTAGGGGGATAGTTTATACTTCTGCCTTCTATAGTAGATGAAGCTATGAGGATCATCATGCCAGATGAAACTCTTTTTCAATCTCAATCTCTCAATTATTTCCTCTGCATCTTTCCCTGCTCTTCTGTTGTTTCAAATAAATGGGCCTAGGTGATCCTTTATCCTTAGCTGAGCTTTCTTCTTAGTCTTCATCAAGTGGATTTCATCAGAATTGATCATTTTCCTGTAGTACTCCAAGGCAAATAATTGCATGGGGAGGTATTTGGGCAGTTTAAAGCAAGGCATCTCACACCCATAGATTCTAATTCCGGTATGGTTTTGGTATAATTACTAGTCACCAACCTTGTATTGCTTGGATAACTGAAGAATTCTCTTAATATCATCATTGATTCTGGGAGGTGGACTTCCTATCAACATAGGATTTACTGGATGCAAAAATTTATTAATAAAATATGTATAAGGATGAGGGGAAGAGCTAGAATAGTGAAAAATTTAGGTCCAAAAGATAACAGACCTAGGATTCCCTTTAGTGTCAAGATTTTGTATAGAGAAAGGGAATTTATTAGTTTGGTAGTAGAGGAAAAGATGATATAGGACTAAAGAATATTTAAATACTCTTTCGTTCTCTAATCTCATGGATTGGTTATGAATCTTATCAGTAATGAATGCAGCATAGTCAAATTTGGCTGTAGGAGGTTGGCCAGGGGTGAAAATAGACATGTAGGGAAGGGACATTTCATCTGCATACTCATTAGTGGTAAAACCCAGAATGCAAGAAAACATGGTGACAGTATCCCTTCCCAGGCTAGTAAAGGTGCATGACATGTAAGGAGGGGGGTCTTTTAATCTATATTTTTCTTCAATGAAAGTCTATTTGACATGGTTAATTTCGGAATTGGACAACCTTAAAGATTTTTCAAGTAAATCGGTAATGGAAAGGGAAGTGAGGTCCTAGCCAGGCTATAATTGCAACATTTCATTTATAGATTCAACTATATTGGTGAAAAGGACTTTCTGGTTAGGGAACATTACAACTCTCATATTGGGGTCATAGTTTGCATGGCATTGGTTGATAATATCTGGGAAAATATGGACAGTGGGGAAGTGATATTTAAGTAGGTTTGACTCCCAAAGACCTATTTTATCAGCATTGTTCAGATAGTTGTCCCGATATTTGTAGTATAGCTTCAAGGGGGTTTCATCAAAAGTAAGGTCCTTGATTTGAAAATCTCTATCGGCCAAGGGAAGGTGGTCCAAATCCCTATGGGGAGTAGTGATTGGCATGACATTTAGGGTGATGGGAGTTTCCATCCTTGGTTCTTTTGTATTCAAGGAAGAAAGTTGGGGTTTTCAAGTTTTTTACATAAAAATGGTGCTTAGGAAACCCTTGGGACTAAGAAACAGCTTAATTGTACTGGATTACTTGAGTTCAGAGTAATTTGGTAGAGGTTTTAGTAAGAAAAAGGGTTTCTGAGAAGAAAATGTGGTAAATACCTGGTTATGGTTGAATGAAGGGACAAATGGCTATGGTGAATGCTTTTCTAGGTGCGCACAGTAATCTGCAGTGGCCTGGAATTCAACAACTGATGGTGGTTGGTGGTTGGGAGTAAGTTGTTGGTCCATATGTACTCTGTGCGTGCATGGAATGTAGAATTTTCTTTTCTAAATAAAAATGGAAAACAATGAGTATTTTGTCTTATGCACAAAGTCAATGACTTTTGGCAGGTGAATGGGAAAATGACAGTTGGTGTCAACTAACTGATGGGACACTTTGTTGTTCAGTGGAGGCGTTAAGCAAGAGCAGTAATGGTCTTCATCGCACAGCTTTTGGAAGGTTGGTGGTTTTGGCAGAGGGTTGGGTGATGCCATAAATTGAATGACACATAGTATCGTCGAAAAGTCAAAACAACTTATATCGGGTGGTTAACGTTCGACCAAAAGGCATGCGCGATATGAGTGAGAGTCATTGGATGAGAGAAGACATATTGAATGGCAGTTGAGAGTGGAAAGTGTTGGGGAATTAATGGAGGGACCCTATCAACATAACTAAATGACTTTAATTATATTGGGGATGATATTATTGGACGAATAAAGGAGTAATAACATCAATGGTATCGGGGATGATTGTATTGGCAGAGAAGCTATTAATTAATATAGATGACTAATCAATCCCTTTTTAACACATCGGGGTTTTGGATCTTAATTAATCGCAATTCGATTAATTAATCCAACGTAATTACCTTTATTATTGTTTATTTTCCAAACCATCGGGACAGGCTATTTATTTATTTTAGGATTTTTATTAATAGTATGGGAAAGGGTAATTTGTTTTGGGAGTTAACTAAATAATAAGAATTAAGAGTTAATATGACCATCGAAAACAAAATGCGCTAAGTAAATGTTTCTAAAACTATATTCATCATCCAACATTATAACTTAGGCTAAAATGTGTTTGGGGGTTTTTTATAAAGAACCATTTATTTTTCCTAAGTAAAAAAGTGATTTTGCTTTCGGAAAAGGATTTGAAGGGAATGAATGAATTATGAAGGGGATTTAGCACTTAGGCCTTACAAGTTATTGGGCCGAGGGTCTGGTCCCTCCAGAAGTCAGAGAAATGCTCTGAGCCCCTTTAACTTTCAGGTTGTTGGTGCCTTTAGTACTTATGGGAAATTAGTAAAATTTAGGGAAAAAATGAGTGAGGAGGTTAATTAGTTTGACTTTTGTCTATGATGTAAATGTCTTCATTGTCATCCATATCTTTAAGTGCTTTTGATGATTAAAGTATATGACTTGATATCTAGATAATCATTCATCACACAATTCTGCAACCATTCATCTACTTACCCTACCTACTTATCCTATCATTTTTTCTTCTTTTATTAGGGTGCACTTAAACTAGCAAACCCTTATCAAAACATTTTCTTTTCTTTTACAATGGAAATCTGTCTAAGTCTATCCTTATTACATCCAACGGCTCAGATTAAACTATTGAGCACCTTTTATTCTCTCTACCTATCTACCTATCTGCCAAGATTAAACAGTTTGGTCAGATGTTATTCTTTATCTCTAAGCACGAAATTCAAAACATGGAATAACCAAGATTAAACTATTTGGTTACCATGAATTGTGGCATAAGTAACAAGTGGAACACAATCATTTATACAAAAAGAGAAATAGTAGTGGCATTTTGAGTAGCACACTTTCATGGTCTTTTTGTTTTTCTTGGGGTTCATTTTTTATTTTTTCTGACCTTTTCATTCTTTTTGTCCATTTATTCTTTTTCTAGGACATACCCTCATTACATTTTCCAATTTTTGATTTTGAATATGGAAAACATTTGCAACAGGCAAAGGTATGTACATATTTCAGAGCTAAACCAAGTCAATCATGATATATGACACCTATTGGTATAGGAACATAACAGTGGCTCCACTTGGGGATGGATTTTCCTAGTGGAAAGTCAAGAATTATAGATCAATGGCCTTTGAAAGACTTTGATTATGCTCTGTGAATCTCCTTTTCCCTGCTCCTTTATTTGTATGTATAACAGTAATACTTCTGAAGCTTAGGGACTTCTCTTTGGGATTCAACATCAAAATTTTTACCATCTAATCAACACTAAACTGTAAAAGGATATAATATATATATAGTTTAAAAACCTGGTAAGATTAGAAACTAGGATCAATGTGGTGCTTTAACATTCGGCCATTAACTGGTCCTCCTTCGATCTCTGCACCATATAATTCTTTAAAAAATATGAATTATTTCCTCTTAAGGCATATATTATGTGTGGACCTTTCCAGAGGAAGTCAAACTTCCCATGTTTCCCTTTTTCCTCTCTTCTTGAATCCCACTATAACACTTTGTCTCCCAGATAGAAGTCTTTTGCTTTGGTCCTTTTGTCAATAATATTCTTAAGTTCTTCTTGCAGTACTTGGGCTCTATTGTATACTTCCTCTTTGGTTTGCTGTAAATGGATAGTTTGGTTAACTCTCCTCTGTATATCATTTGGTTCCACTTGGGCTTCTTGAAGTAATTACATGACTGGAACTCCTAAAGATGAGTGGAAAACTACCTCCATTCCATACACTAGCTCATAGGAACTAGTTCCAATGGATTTCTTAGTTGTAAACCTATCTACCCAGAAAGCATTGGTTAATTTCTTGTTCCAAGTTTTCTTATTGTCTTCCAATAGTTTTTTGATAATATTCATTAGACTTTTATTGGAGGATTCTACAAGTCCATTCCCTTGAGGATAGTAAGTTGTGGAATGACCAAGAGTTATATGATACTTGTGACAGAAATCAATCATTTTCTTTGACTTGAAGGCTTCAACATTATCTATGATGATTTTGTTAGGACAACCAAACTTAGATAGAATATTAGCCTCTAGAAAGTCTATTATTACAGTATCAGTGGTCTGTCTAGAGGGAATAGCTTCTATCCAGTTGGTAAAGTAATTAGTTATAGTGAGTATCCATTTATGCTGAGCAGAATAGGGTGGATGAATTTCTCCAATGAAGTCAAGACCCCATTGTTGAAAAGGTTTTTCTGTAGAAATAGGTTTCGAAGGCAAGGGTAAAAGTTTTCTTTTGCCTTCGAAGATCTGGCATTTATGGTAGGAAGTTACAAAAATTTTTAGCATTTGCAAACAAGTTTGACCAGTAAAATCCAGCTCTTAGAATTTTATCAGTAGTTGACTTCCAGTAGAGATGTCCACCACAATCCCCTATATGAAATTCTTGGAGTACTTTGTCAGCTTCTTCTTTTAATAAATAGTCCAAAAAAATACCTTCATGATTTTTCCAAAACAAAGTATTATCTATAATGCAAAATTTTAAAGCTTTCATTTTCAAAAACCTACTCTTAGTTATCAATAACCCTGGACGAGCCTGCAGGTTTTGTAGAACATATATAATATCATCATACTAGGGGGAATCTAGAAAGAGCTGGTTGATCTTTGGAGTCACCATCTCCTATTCATTATCTAGTTCTACAATACGATTTATGTCTAGGGCTTGGAAATTTGTTTCTGCCATAAGTTTGGCCAACCCCTGACCTTTAATTAACTTGGTAGGTTTTATCTCTATATCATACTCTAAAATAGTAGCTATCCATTCCGTTCTTACCATAAACTCCATCTTATGTCAGGATTTCTTTGACTACAACATTGGGAACGTAAGCTATTACATGACAATACAAAATATACACTTTGAAATCCTTAATAGATTTTACTAAATCAAAAGCTTTTTTCTCCATTATTTTATACTTTAATGACGCATCTCGAAGAGCTTTACTGAAAAAGTCTATTAGTTTTTCACATCCTTGATCATCCTTTTGTAGTAAGACTATAGCTATGGTGTGTTCTGATGCAAAGGAGAGGATAATGAAGTCTCTGCCAAATTTTGGGCTTGTAAGGACTGGTGTTCGATTTAAGGCTAATTTAATTTCTTCGAATGATTTTTTAGCCTCTACTATCCACTTAATAGCCAAATCTTTTTTCGACATGTTATTCAATAATCTAATTAGTTCAGTGAAATTAGAGACGAATCTTCTTAAAAAAATTATTTTCCCTAAAAATGCCTAAAGTTCCTTAATGTTTCTTGGGTGAGGTATTTGCAAAATAGCTTCAATCCTGGTTGGGTCAATCCGGATTCCATATTTAGAGATAATGTGGCCTAACATTTCCCTTCTTCCAAACCAAATAAAGACTTCTTTGGGTTCAGAGAAATGCCATATTTCCTCCATTTAAGAAAAAATTGCATGAGATGATCCAGGTGTTGTTGATCTGACTTAGAAAAAACTGTTATATCATCAAGGTATATAACCAGGAAATCATGGATTTCCTTTGCAAAGGAAATATCCATTGCCCTTTCAAAGGTGGCCCCTACTTTTTTCAATCCAAAGGGAATTTTGACATACATGAACGTGCCCCATGGGGTTTTGAATGCAGTTTTGGTTGGTCATCAGGATGGACTAAAATTTGGTTGTAACCCGAGAATCCATCTAAAAGTGAAATCCTAGTGGAACCTACTAACCTTTGTAGTATGTGATCCATTTTAGGTAAGGGATAGTCGTCTTTGAATGAGACTTTGTTCAAATTTCTAAGGTCAACACACAGACTGATTTCTCCTGTTTTCTTTCTTGTAGGGACAAGATTAGACACCCAATTAGAAAACCTAATGGGGGCAATGATTCCTGCTTCATACATTCATTTGATATCTTTTTCAATGGAAGGTAATAAAACAGGATTAATTCTTCTTAGCTTTTTCCTAAAAGGTTTCTGATCTTATCTCAGAGAGATAGTGTGTTGTATAATACTGGTATTATAGGATTTTAAGTCTTCGTAACTCGAGGCAAAAACATCCTAGAATTATTTCATTAGCTCAATATAGTTTATCTTTTCATCAGGGGGTAATGATTTAGACAATTTTATCGGCTTCGAATTCTCTTGATTTCTATGTTGCATTCTTCAATATCTGCTTTCAAGGGCTCCATCTTAGATTTTTTAGGAATATCATTGGAGTCAAATAAGTCCTCCAAAGGAGTTAATCCCTTGGGTAAATGGTTATCTTTGAGATTTATGACTTCAGTTTCATAATCAATTATTTCATCAATATCCATTTGCTTTAAGTCTTGAATATCTGTTTTCATGAAGTTAGTAGGGCAAAGCATGTTTATTAAGCTTTCTTCCAATTTGTTAATGTCTAACTCATTAGTGTGACCAAAATCTGAAACTATGTCTGCATCTATATTAATGATAGCAAATTATTCATCTAATGTCAGAAAGTGATTAATCTACTTATCATTTTCAAAAACTTGCTAGTTCGTAAGATTATCAGGTATAGCTGGCCTGTGCCTAACCTCAATAGTATACTAGTGATTGGGCTGAAAAGGAAATTTGTAGGTGTTGGCAAACATAGCCAGGCTATGAGCTTACATGTTATGTTTTCTAGGAATGGTTGCAAGCTTGGTTTCTAAAAAAGTGTTAAGGATTTCAACAATTGTACCTCTGTAAAGTCCTAATCTAGGGTCTCTGGTTATGTAAACTCCATTAATCTATTTAACTATCAGTTCAAAATCTCCCATGATTGATACACTTATAGCTCCTAATCTTTTGACTAGCTTGAGGCCTAGTAGGAGTGCTTCATATTCTACCATATTGTCTGTGCATTTGAAATTTAACCTATAGGCATGACATTCTGCATGATCAATTTTTAATTTATAGATCCATACCACTGCCCCTACACCTTTTTTGTTTAATGAACCATCAAACTCTAAATGCCATAAAATTTCATGTTCATAGTTTTCACCCGGGGTAGTGGAATCTTTCTTAACTAAGGCATTCAGATTTTCTCTGTCATCTGATATCTCTTGAATTTGGACATTTGAGTTTTCTTTTGCAATTTCTTTTGGTTTTACTGCTACATCAATTGGAGTATCTTCTAGATTAGTTTATGCATTATAGAGAATAAAGGAATCCATGTCAGAATGCACTGAGTAAATAGGAAAGTTTTGAGGTCTCCCTTGAGTACTCACTACAAACTTCATTAAAATTTCTCTATATAGCTTCTTTGGTTGTCCAAAAACAGATATGGTGGCATATGACATGTCTAATTGTAGAGACCCCTGAAGTTTGGCACCCCAGGATCTAGACAACAACATGCCATACTTGGGTGGAATGTCTTCTACACTATGTCCATGAGTATAGTCTTGGTCGGGTATTGAACCAAAGAAACACATAAATTCTTTATAAGTCCTAAACACCTCACTGGACTGGAATCGAAGGAAAATAAATCTCTATAGGGTCTAATGATGTCTAAGTTAAGTTTCTCCATAATAGATTTGGGCATGAGATTATGAGAAACACTAGAGTTGAACATGGTGTAGGAATTTATAGGGTAAATTCCTCAGATAGAACACCAAAAGGACACTGCTCACAACCAGATCGCAGATCAATACACCAGTATTTTGACGTGGTTAAAACCCTCAAAGAGGGAAACAGTCCACGGCCTGAACCAACACGGCCACTTCAGGCAATTTATTAATAAAAGAATGAAAATTTACATATGTTTCTCTCATGCACGGATTACCCTACAAATGACCCTCCATGTGCTTTAAATAGAAATCATGGACCAATGGGTGTCAAGACACGGATCAAGTGTCGGTAATACCGAGGAGAGAATGAACCGTCGGATCACTACATATCGTGACCGTCGGATTGTAAGTTACAAAATGTACAACAGTAAAGAAACACACTTTACCTAACTCTATACCTAACTCTATGCTAGACCAAGTTGTACTTAACTATTTCCTATGTGTCGGAATATCCTAACATCCCCCCTTAAGAACAACTTGGGATAGGATTGAAGGATTTACAAATATGACACAATAGGAGAAGGAAGGAGGCACTAGAGCCTATCCCCCCTTAGTGACAACTTCCTAAACTCCAACCATAAATCGAAGTTTAGTGAACTTCGCTTCTGTGAGAGCCTTTGTGAAGATGTCTGCAACTTGATCATCTGTTGAACAATATTGCACTTCAAGAACATGGTCGTGAATGAGCTTTCTGATGAAGTGCATGTGTAGTTCAATGTGTTTGCTGCGCTGATGTTGGACTGGATCTTTGCATAGCTGAATGGCACTTTGATTATCACACCAAAGTGTAGTCAGATGCTGCTGCTCAAACCCAAACTCTGACAGGATCTGACGAAGCCACAAGGCTTCCTTACTAGCTTCTACGGCACCATGATACTCTGCTTCTGCTGATGAAAGAGAAATGGCACCTTGTTTCTTGCAAGCCCATGTAATAGATCCTGAACCAAGAGTGAACACATAACCGGCAGTAGACTTCCGATCATCAGGGTCACCAGCCCAATTAGAATCAGTGAAAGCAACCAATAGAGGAGATGCTTCGGCACTGTAATGAATCCCAAACTGAACTGTACCTCGAACATAACGAAGTATTCTTTTAGCTGCTTTCCAATGACTTTCACGGGGGTTTTTCATGAACCGAGCAACAAGGCCAACAACAAAGGAAAGGTCAGGACGAGTATGGGTTAGATACAAAAGTTTTCCTACAAGTTGACGGTATAAGGTAGCATCAACTTCAGGAGAATTACAAGTGACTGAAAGTTTGACTCCAGACTTAAAGGGAGAAGGGGCTGGCTTACAGTCTTCCATGTGAAAATGACGTAGAATATCACAAGCATACTTGGACTGGGAAAGGGAAATACCCTCCTTGGATTGCAAGACTTGAAGACCGAGAGAATAGTGTAAGTGTCCTAAGTCTGTCATTTCAAATTTCCTTTCAAGGCTCGACTTCACATGGTTTATAAGGTTGGGATCACTACCAGTAAGGATAAGATCATCAACATAAAGAATAAGGATGATAAGAGAGTTGCCCACTTTCTTCGTGTAGACAGTATTGTCAGAATGACACTTAGAAAAGCCAGATTCTAAAAGAAAGCTATCCATTTTGGCATACCAAGCCCGAGGAGCTTGCTTGAGACCATAAAGGGATTTCTTAAGTCGACATACAAGGCTGGAGTCTGTTTGTATGAAGCCAATGGGTTGTTCCATATAGATTCCTTCATGCAAGTCTCCATGCAAGAAGGCAGATTTAACATCCATCTGATGGACTTCCCATTTGAAAGAGGCAGCAAGGGAAAGAACAAGGCGGATAGAGTTCATTTTGGCAACAGGGGAGAAGGTTTCAGTGTAGTCAATGCCTTCAACCTGTGAAAAACCCTTAGCAACAAGACGAGCTTTATGTTTATCAACTTTCCCATCTGGTCCATACTTGGTTCTGTAAACCCATTTGCATCTAACAAGTTTTCGTCCCTTTGGTAGAGGAACAAGATCCCATGTATCATTTGCCAACAATGAATGATATTCTTCATTCATAGCTGCTTCCCAATCTGGATGGCCTGAAGCTTCTGCAAAGGTGTCAGGATCATAATTTATTGGAGCTTGAGCCAGTAAAGAAGAGGCTCTCTCAAACTGAGAACGTGTACGTCGCTGATCTGTAGGATCACCGGCAAGATCACCTGCTACATCTCGAGTAGCACGAACCCATTTTGGAAGCTCAGGAGCTGAAGGAGGATCCTGAGATGGTGGGGGAGGATTGTCATCCTCACTTTCATCATCTGAAGAAGAAATGTTTTCAAAGGTAGGAGAGATAGGGAGAGGTGGCACATCCGCCGGACTAGGCTCATAGGCCGATATATTTTCATCAAATTTTACATCTCTTCTAATGATAACATTTTTGGACTTAAATGGAATAAGTCTATAGCCTTTGACATCTTCAGAATATCCAACAAAAGTACATTTTTCACTCTTAGGTTCTAAAGCTTTATGCTTTTCATCTGGAATATGGGCCCACGCTTCACTTCCAAAAACACGAAAGTGACTTACATCTGGTTTGATTGAGCTCCATGCTTCTTCTGGAGTGATATTCTTTAAAGCCTTAGTAGGAGTGCGATTTATTATGTAATTTGCACAGTTAATTGCTTCTGCCCAAAAGCTAAGACCAAGTCCTTTAGATTGTAGCATACAATTAGCCATTTCCTTTAAGGTGCGATTCTTCCTTTCAGCTACACCATTTTGTTGTGGAGTATATGGAACAGTATGTTTCATTTGAATTCCATTCTCAGTGCAATAGTTGATGAATGTGTTTTTAACATATTCTCCGCCATTATCAGATCTTAACTTAAGAATTTGATGTCCAGATTGTTTTTCAACAAAGGCCTTGAAGGCCAAAAAAGTGTTAAATACTTCACTCTTGAGTTTTAAGAAGTATACCCAAGTGCGTCTGGAGAAATCATCAATGAAAGTTAAGAAATACTTGCAGCCAGAGAATGACACAACTGGAAGTGGACCACATAAATCACTATGCACAAGCTGTAAAGGGGCTGAGGCGTGCCAAGAGGCACACTTTTCAAAACTGTCCCGATGATGTTTTCCGAGTACACATCCGGAACAAACACCATCTCTGCAAGATACCATAGGAAGACCTGTCACCATATTTTCTTTACATAGATGCTGAAGGGAGCGATAGTTTAAGTGACCAAATCGCTCATGCCAAAGTTTGCTCACTTCATCGTTATGAGCAACAAATACTGAGCGAAGATTTGATGACCCAAAGTTGTGAAACTTATACAACCTTGTAGAATCATCAGCAATGCCAGTAGCCAAAATCTGTTTAGGATCTCTTAAGTCCTTGATTACAACATCATGAGGTGAAAATTCAACGATTTTACCTTCACCTGAATGAGTTATCTGATATACAGATAGAAGGTTGCAGGATAAGGTTGGAACACATAATACATCATTAAACTGACCATTGTCTAGATGAACAGTTCCAGTCCCTACAACATTAAGAGATCTATCATCACCAACATATATATTTTTGGTGTTACAATCATTTAAAGAAGAAAACATGGCTTTGTTTTTGGCCATGTGATAAGAAGCTCCAGAATCAATGAGCCACTCATGAGAATGAGAAGAAGAAGATACATTTAATGCATAGCCAGACCGAGATGCTTGAAAACCACATGCAGAAAGTGCCATTCCTGAAGATGAAGTTGAAGTTGAAGATTGCCCCAAATGGATGTTATGCTTCTTCATTGCTGCTTCCAAGGCTTCCATCTTCTTAAAGCATTTTGATTCTAAGTGGCCATCTCGATTACAAAAATTGCAATGTCTATCAGTCTTCTTCCCTTTGTTTTTATTTGTCTTATCATTTTGTTGAAATGATTTTTCATTTTGGGGCTGAAATTGCTTAGGACCCTTGTTTGGTTTAGGACCATTCTTTTTAGGATATGACTTCTTAGGATTCTTTGAATTTGGTTGCTGCTGGGCGGCTAACGCTTTCTTGGAAGAGTTTCCAAGATTAAGAAGACCAAGGTGTAAGAGTTTTTCTTGTTCTCTTATTAAAGAATCACAAAAAGAGTCAAAGGAAGGGGACTTGTAGTCTGTTCCTTGAGAAATGAAGGCTTCTCTTGTAGAATGGAAGGTGGAAACAAACACAGAGTAGGCTGGTCCCAACATTGTAAGAATGGAATAGATAAGGTTACTATCTTCTTTCTTAACTTTAACACCTTCCAAAAGATATCTAAGGGTCTTGAACTTGGACAAGAAATCTTCAATGCAAGAAAAATTATTAGGGTCCAATGTAAGCAACTCAATTTCAAGTTGATGGGCTCTAATTTCATTTTTAATCCCAAAAACTTTATTGATTTGTTTCATTGCTTCATCAGGAGTATCAATTTCTGCAATATGGAATCTAAGATATGGAGAAATAGACATCCCTATCAATCCACGTGCTTGATCTTGCCTATTTTCCCATTTAGCAGCCTTATCTTCATCCTTCGGTTTCTTTTCTTGGCCTGAGGCTATTCTGTAGAGACCTTTACTTCTAAGTAAATCCTCAATGTAAGCCAACCATTGGAAGTAGTTGGTGCTGTCAAGGGTAACTTGGTATTGACTTTCCATTTCAATGGAAACTGAAGCTACAGATGCTGAAAATAAGTGTTCCAATGGATAAATCTTGAAAAATTAGGCTAGTTTAAAAAAAACGGCTCTAAAAACGGCTTCCGGATGAAGAAGTTATGGCTTTTTGAAAACAAGTTGTTGAAGTTGCCGACAAAATGCAGGAATGAGCGGAAATGAAAAAGTCCGCCCCCACAAAATGGAGATTTGAACCCAAGACCTCTACTCTCTTAAAATAACTTTTAACCAATTGATCTATAAAAAAAATTGAGAGAGAGAGAGGGGGGGGGGGGCTTTGGGTTGCATGCTTGCTTTGAGAAAACTCTTTTTCCCTACAAAACAAAAAACACAAAACCCAAGACCTCTACTCTCTTAAAATAGCTTTGAACCAATTGATCTATACAAAAAATTTGAGAGAGAGAGAGAGAGAGGGGGGGGGGGCTTTGGGTTGCGTGCTTGCTTTGAGAAAGCTCTTTTTCCCTACAAAACAAAAAACACAAAACCCAACACGGACATGCAAAGAAAACGAACCTTATGGCTCGAAGTTAGCTTTAGCCGAAAAACTAAATATTTTCAAAAATGAACCTTGCGGCTCAAAGTTAGCTTTGGCCAGAAACTAAATATTTTCCTCAATGTTTCTGATTTTCTGAGATCACCCTAAGGCGCAGGGAAAAGAGCATACGCATGAGAAAAATCCTTCCTTTCTGTTTCTGATTTGCCCAGATCGCACAGAGTCGCAGGGCAAAGAGCATACGCAGAAATGAAAGGTATAGATCCGGTAATAAAAAGGCTAAATAAATCGAAACCGAAATAAACAGAGAGAAAATAACAGTAAACTACAAATAAACACTGTATACCTCCAGATCTTAAAAATGACGCAGCTAGGGCTACCGGAAATCTTTTCACGTGAAACGAAAGGGGTTCCTCACTGGAACAGATGCTCCCAACACAACAGAGCAGTCCTCTCGGCCCGAAAGCAGTCAGAAACAACAGATCTAGGAAATGGCAGTCAGATGCAATTCTACCGGCTTCAGATTTGGATCACCAATGGACGTGGCCCTCAAATAGCTCTGATACCATGTAGGAATTTATAGGGTAAGTTCCTCAGACAGAACACCAAAAGAACACCGCTCACAACCAGATCGCAGATCAATACACCAGTATTTTGACGTGGTTAAAACCGTCAAAGAGGGAAACAGTCCACAGCCTGAGCCAATGCGGCCACTTCAGGCAATTTATTAATAAAAGAATGAAAATTTACATATTTTTCTCTCATGCACAGATTACCCTACAAATGACCCTCCATGCGCTTTAAATAGAAATCATGGACCAATCGGGTGTCAAGCCATGGATCAAGTGTTGGTAATACCGAGGAGAGAATGAACCATCGGATCACTACATATCGTGACCGTCGGATTGTAAGTTACAAAATGTACAATGGTAAAGAAACACACTTTACCTAACTCTATACTAGACCAAGTTGTACTTAACTATTTCCTATGTGTCGGAATATCCTAACACATGGCATTATGAAAAATTTTGTCATGGATATTGAGACTGGCATACAAGGGCGGTATCCTTCATTCCATTGGTTTCCCATTTCCCTTAGGGCCAAAAATTAACTTGGGTTGGTCATCAAAGAGATTTACAGAAGCTTCATTTTCAGTGATTTTTAATGATTTGTTTATCTCAGACCTGTAAGTATTATGTTTTAGCAGTTCTGTCAGAGGAACAAGAATTTTAAGCTTGTCCACCTCTGCTCCAAGGTTAAAGGACATGAGTACTTTGTCTATTTGAACTTTTGGATTTATCGCAGTAGTGTTTTCATCTTTTTTAGGATTTGGGACATCCTTTGATGATTTTTCTAATCCGATCTTTGAAGACTCTTCTACTATTTCCTTGGAGGGAAGTGAAGTGGAAGCTTGTTCATTGTTGGGGTGATTATCAGACACATCTTCTATGGTGGGGCTAGAGGGATTTTGATTTGTTCTTGAAAGGATATGAAGTGTTTTTGTCACTAGAACTATTTTAACCTTTTTAGGTTGATTAGGACCTGTTTTCTAGTCTGTTTCTGAGGCATCAGTACTTTTTCTGCTTCTTAAATTATACTGCTTATGTACCTCAAAAATGGCAGAGTCATATCCCTGTCTGAAATCAAATGACTCTCCTATTTGGGTTTGGAATTGTTGTAGCACATGGGACTCTTGGTCGTCCTAAGTTAGGAAGACATCTTCATCATCATCTAGACCCATTAAATTTATTTGAGTGTCTTGTTCATGGTCTTCTGAGTGGGAGGCCTCTAAATAGTTTTCTTGGAAAGATGGTCTGATTTTCTGGTCAGGAATATTCTTTCCAACATTTTGGTTCTGATTTTTTCTAAAATTAGGATTTCTCTTTGAATTAGCCTGTTAGCCATCCCAAGGAGATTTTCTTTCAATTATTTCAACTATGTCCAACAACCTATGCATTCCTTTAACTATATCATCCATCTTTTCTTCAAAGGGTGTATTCTCTTCTTTTGCAGGTATTCTTCTCTCATTCCTAGCTTTGTCTCTTTTGGAAAGTATGTTAGCCTCAACACTTCCTGCTACACGCTGCATTTCTTCCAGAGTTGGGGAGTTCCTTTCTCTTAACTAGAAAGCCATATTTGAATCAAATCCATCAAGAAATTTGATCAGGGCTAAAGCAGGTGGGTGTCTAAGGTCGAGTGGAATGGCACTATAAACACTATTGAACCTAGTGCAATAGTCCTGAACGGTTTCATGAGGTCCCCTTTTAAGGTTCTCATATTTAGATAAAATCTACAGGGGGTCCTTCCTTTTTCCCACCTATTCAAGAATTGTTGGTAGAGAAATCTTAAGCTATATATACTTTGGGGGGCTAAAGATCTAAACCAAGTCCCAACTTCCCCAGACAGGCTCTGAACAAAAATTCTCATTTGAATGTCAACTGTGTCAATTTTATATGTCTCAAAATAGTCAGTCATTTTCTTAGTGTGCTACTGAGCTGTGTAGGTTCTAGTGCCATCAAAAGTAGTAATTTTACTCCGATAGTCCTGAAGCATGGCAGCTAGGGGAGCAGGCATCACAAGCGGAGCATATCTATTGGCCATGATTCTAGGTTGGGTAGTAGTATGAATGGGAGTTGGGGTAACAGGAGGTGTTTGGGTTGTGGACGAAGAACTGGAGTTGGTAGTGGGATTTTGGGTGATGATTGGCAGGAGAGGAAGTGAAGGGATGAAGGGAGGGGTGGAATGGATTTCAAAAGAGTGATGAAATAATGATGAACTAATAGAAAGAGAAGTAGTTTTAGAAAGTTCAGGTGTTCTATCAGTGGTAAGAGATGACTGAGTGGAATTCTACAGATATCGATCAATTAAGAAATTGGCTCGTTGGGTTTCAAGTTCTCTGAGGAATTCTACAACTTGGACTAGGTCCAATAGTTCACTGTCAAATGTGGTTCTAAACAGAGAGAGTTCAAAGTGTTCATGAAAAGGAAGATCTTCTAGGAAAAGCCACTCAATAGGACATGAATGTGATCTGAACAAAGGTCTGGGGCTCAATGAACTTTCATGTCTTCTAATGATTCTCGGAATCAGGTTGGGATTTTCAAACACAGGGGGAGGATTTGGATCAAGGTTATCCCTAGTGTAATGAGTTCTTCCTAAAGCTAGATTTCAAGTTTTTCAATGCTATTCTTTTATGGATTTTTCAAAATAATTTCTATTACCCCTTTAAGATTTTTAAAATTAAGCTTTTTAGGTTTCTTAAAGGTTTGTTTCAACTGAGGATTAGTTCTTCCCCAGTATGGTCGCCAGTATGTTATCACTGAGATTTTCCTTAGAAGTTATTTGAAGAAGGAAAGGATCTAAGGTAACTGCAAACCAACTTTTAGACTCAGGTGCTAGCCCACCTAAGTCTAGAGAGGGCTCTCTCTTTATGATTTAGCTATGTTTGAAAAGATTTTAGGCTAGTATTAATGTTTAGTGAGGTTGTTTTGTTTGAGAGTGGCGAAGTTCTGAAGCAAATGGGCAAACTAGGCTTTTAGGCCATAGACTATGGAGTGAATCAGGGATAATTCACTGGATTAAGTCAAATTGCTGAGGTATGAGTTGAAAAGGCAGGATAGAAGAATAAAAATAAACTTTGGGGCTCGAATGGGTGACCGTTCTGCTCAAAACTAGAGAGTAATCAAGAATCCTCAAGTTAGGATTAGAAACAAGAAAGGAAGATAGGTCCACTAGTAGAGGGCAATTAAGAATCCTATACCAAGGACTTATTAGAGAAAAACTACAGGGATAGAGGAACAGTTAACAATTCCTTTATTGAGATAGTTTGGAAGAAAACATAGAAATGGTGGGTTGTTGATATCAGAGGGCAATACAGCTAATTCTGATATACTTTGAATATTTGACCATTTAAGTTTAAGATGCATGAAACATTGAAACATATAGAAAGCACATAAAATCACAAGGAACGAATACTTATTTGTAATTATACTGCATGAGAATCTAATGAAATGTCCTTAACTTCTTTCATTCCTTTTCCAACAAAATCCAATTTTGAGTAAAAAAGCTTTCTCAGATTGATAGCATATATTTACATAGATGTTATAGAATCCACCCACAATACTTCGAATGGAGAAGTATTTATAGAAAAATTACATCAAAAATATCTCATAACCATATGGGATTTATTATAGGGAATACAAAATATGTTTGACAAAATGATAGAGATCGATGGAAAATTGATTGTTGTTGGCCCTTTATTTATGAATTAGCTGGACGTTGAAACTCGGATTTTCCTCTTGTTGTTTCTTTAGTAATTGTATGCTAGATCTTTGTTTACTTTTCCATACTGATACTCTTTACCTATTCCTGATACTCTTTACCTGTTTACCAGACTTTACCTTAGTAAATATTTTCTATTTATGTGAGAGTTACCATAGTAAATTATGGGATATTGGTCATGTTGGTCCACCATTCTTCATTTGGTATCTTCATCCTAATCAATTTCCTGTACACTTTGTCAGCTTGAGTGTATTTTGAAAAATTGGGCTGGACCGTGAATAGGTGTTTCACTTCATTTTCAGTATGTAAAAAAGATTTTCTAAACCATCATAAAGCACTTTTCCTATAGGTAGTGCTTTCACTGTGGAAGATCTGCCTTGATTTCTGGCTTGTTTGTGCAGTTTCTCAATGTAGTCATCATGAATCATCAGCTTGTCATTTATGAATAGTGGGTTTGGAAGTCCTTTATCCCTTAGAATGTCATATTTTAACATAAAATCATCTATGTCCTCCTGAATACTTTGACATCTTTTTTCCAGGTTAAGAATTAAGTTCTTTTTAGTAAGAACTTTCTTAATTTCAAGGATAGTACTAGTTCGATCTTCGATATCCCATTGTTCCAGCTAGTGCTTACTTTTTCTATTCAAGAAGTTGATCAATTGGGTTGCCTCTTCAGGTTTCTCTCCCAATTCTTCCTTGGTCTTCTGTATAGCCTCTGTAGCTAGTTCAACTAACTCAATCTTTTCAAAAATGATCTGGATAGAAGACCAAATATCATTAATAGAATCAATGATATTGGTTCATAAAATCTCTCTAATATATCTCAGAGGCTTTTCCAATTAAGTCCTTCTCTAATGTTTTGATTCTTTCATTCATCCTTATATCTTTTCATTCTTCTTTAGTTTAATTAATCTGTGATAGCTCATAATTGTTTTCCAAGCTAGCAACCATTTCTTTTAGTTTATTTATTTCAGTTGCTTGGATTTTCATTTCCTCCATGGATTTTATTAAGTCCTTTGTTTACTTTGTTGAAATTACTGCTGCTTCTGATGTACCTTTTGTTGTTGTTACTAGTAGAGCTATTGCTATGGGAATGTTGGGTGCCAAAGATGTTGCAATAGTAGATGGCACTGCTGTAGAAATTATGGGTATTCCAGTTTGGGGAATGGTGGTCAGTTCACACTGTTTGGACTAAAAAGCTTTTTCTAGTTCTTGCCCTATTTCTTTCAACTGTTCATTCAACTTAAGGATCAAGTCCATAAGTTCTTCCTCGTTTTGTTTCTCAATTAATTCTGTAGTTTGTGGATGTATGAGGGGAGGGAGTTTGAGTTGTTTCCTGAGGGCAGCAATGTCTGCATTCTTTTTCTTTATCAATCTTTTAGCTTCTTTAACATCTTTGGGATCATGCCCCAACTCAATCACCAGGTCTTCCAATGATTTTATCCTAGTGTCCTTAGCCTCAGAAGAGGCTTTTTCCAACTATAACTATGTTGTAGTATTAATCAGATAATTCTGCAACTGATGTGCAGTGATGGCTTTACTGGTCAATGTGGAATCGACCATCTCACCCGTTTGCTTATGGATCTCAATATGATCAATTGGGTGGATGTCTTTGGAAACAACTTCAAAATTTGTTTTTATGTAATTAGCCATGGAAATTGGTTGTTGTGCTGTTGGCTTCAAAAAGTTCATATGCATCTTTCCCTCTTCGATGTCAAAGGCTAACATCAACCTTGTATGATTTGTAGGAGCCATTTTCAGATATTGGGCATAGGTTTGAGCTTTGAGCTTCTCATTCCTAGCTTTAATCTCTTTGTACTTTTCTTTCAAATCTTGGCTCTGCACTGAAGTTGTCCTTAGTGATGACACTTCTACACTTGGCTACCTGCTTAGTGCCTGTGTTTGAGAGGTAGATGGTGTCTCCCCTACTATTGTTGTCTACACTATGTCACTTCTTGTCTCTTCATATTCTTTCTCGGACAGAGGATTCAATCTCTGCCTCTTCACATATACCTAGTCCAATGGCACTGTAGAGGGGCCTGTATCACTCCTACTTCTTTCTCGAATTCACTCCACATTAAGAGGAGTCTGGAATATTGGAGGGTTGCCCATGTTTGTATCAGTCTGGGTCGACTCCTCAGAAATGCTCTGTGACCCTGAATCTTTTTCCTGTCCTGAAGTCTTCGGTTGTCGTAATGTTTGTGCATTATGCTCCTGTGTTGGTCTTTGTGAAGATTCTCCGGGAACATGTACAAATGAATCCAGATCAAGTCTTCTTTCCAAATCTTTCATAAAATTTTCTACTTCAATTTGTGTACTATCTTATTCTATAAGTGTTCCCTCCACCCATTCATTTTGATTTGCATATTTTTCTATCTCTGGAATTCTATGATGGATGTACAGGGATAGTTTATACTTCTACCTTCTGTCATAAAAGAAGCTATGAGGATCATAAGGCTAGATGAAATTCTTTTTCAATCTCAATCTCTCAAGGATTTTCTCTACCTCTTTCCCTACTTTTCTATTGTTGCAAATAAATGGGCCTAGGTGATCCCTTATCCTTAGCTGAGCTTTCTTCTTAGTCTTCATAAAGTGTATTCATCAGAATTGATCATTTTCCTATAGTACTTCAGGGCAAATAATTGTATGGGGAGGTATTTTGGCAGTTTAAAGGGAGGCAGCTCACACCCATAAATTCTGATCTCAGTATGGTTTTGGTATAAGTACCAGTCCCCAACCTTGTATTGCTTGGATAACTAAAGAATTCTCTTAATATCATCACTGGTTCTGGGAGGAGGACTTCCTATGAACATGGTAGTTACCAGATGCACAAATTTATCAATAAAATTTGTATAAGGATGAGGAGAAGAGCTAGAATAGTGGAAATTTGAGGTACAAAAGATAATAGACCTAGGATTCCCTTCAGTGTCAAGCCTGTGTAAAAAGAAATGGAATTTATCATTTTGGTAGTAGAGGAAAACATGATACAGGACTGAAGAATATTTAAATACTCTCTCATTCTCTAGTCTCATGAATTGGTCATGCTTCTTATCAGCAATGAATGCATCATAGTCAAATTTGGCTATAGGAGGTTGGCCAGGCTCGAAAATAGACATGTAGGCAAGGGCATTTCATCTACATACACATTAGTGGTAGAATCCAGAATGAAATCAAACATGGTGACAATATCCCTGTCCACACCAGTAAAGGCGCATGACATGTAAGGAGGGGGGTATTTTGATCTATTTTTTCCTTCAATGAAAGTCTTACTGACTTGGTTAATTTCAGAACATGACAGCCTTGAAGATTTTTCAAGTAAATCAGCAATGGAAAGGGGAGTGAGGTCCTAGCCAGGCTGTAATTGCAACATTTCATTTATAGACTCAGCTGTAATGGTGAAAAGGACTTTCTGGTTAGGGGACATTACAGCTCTCATATTGGGGTCGTAGTTTGCATGGCATTGGTGGACAATATCTGGGAAAATATGGACAGTGCAGAATTGATATTTAGGGAGGTTTGACTCCCAAAGACCTATTTTATCAGTATTTTTTAGATAATCATCCTAATACTTGCAATATAACTTCAAGGGGGTTTCATCAAAAGTAAGGTTCTTGATTTGAAAATCTTTATCGGCCAAGGGAAGGTGGTCCAAATCCCTATGGGGAGTAGCGATTGGCATGACATTTAGGGCTAGAGGAGCTTCCATCCTTGGTTCTTGTGTATTCAAGGAAGAAAGGTTGGGTTTTCAAGGTTTTTAGATAAAAAAGGTGTTTGGGCAAGCCTTGGGACTAAGAAACAACTTAATTGTATTGGATTACTTAAGTTCAGAGTAATTTGGTGTAGGTTTCAGTACGAAAAAGGGTTTCTGAGAAGGAAATGCGGTAAATACCTAGATATGGTTGACTGAAGGGAAAAATGGCTATGGTGAACGGTTTGTTGGGTGCGCACAGTAATTTGTAGTTGCATGGAGTTTAGTGACTGATGGTGGTTGGTGGTTGGGAGTAATTTTTTGGTTCAGATGTACTTTATGGGTGCATGGAAGGTAGAAATTTCTTTTCTCGGTAAAAAGGGGAAAAAATTAGTATTTTTGTTTTATGCATAAATTTAATGACTTTTGGTGGGTGAATGGGAAAATGACAGTTGGTGTCAACTAACTGATGGGACACTTTGTCATTTAGAGGAGGCAGTAAGCGGGAGCGGTAATGGTTTTCATCGCACAACTTTTGGGAGGTTGGTGGTTTTGGTAGAGGATCGCATGATGCCACAAATTGAATGACACGTAGTATCGACGAAAAGTCAAAACAACTTATATCGGGTGGTTAACGTTCAACCAAAAGGCCCACGCGATATGAGTAAGAGTCGTTGGATGGGAGAAGACAGCACGAATGGCAGTCGATAGTGGAAAGTGTTGGGGAGTTAATGGAGGGGTCCTATGAACATAATTAAATGACTTTAATTATATCGGGGATGATATGATTAGACGAATAAAGTATTAATAAATTTAATGGTATCGGGGATGATTGTATTGGCAGAGAGGCTATTAATTAATCCATATGACTAATCAATCCCTTTTTAACACATCGAGGGTTTTGGATCTTAATTAATTGCGATTCGATTAATTAATCCAACGTAATTAACTTTATTATGATTTATTTTTGAAACCATCAGGATGGGATATTTATTTATTTTGGGATTTTTATTAATAATAAGGGAAAGGGTAATTTGTTTTTGGAGTTAACTAAATAATAAGAATTAAGAGTTAATATGACCATGGAAAACAAAATGTGCTATGTAAATGTTTCCGAAAATATATTCATTATCAAACATTATAACTTAGGCTAAAATGTGTTTGGGGGGGGTTTTTATAAAGAACCATTTATTTTTCATAAGTAAAAAAGTGATTTTGCTTTGGGAAGAGGATTTGAAGGGAATGAATGAATTATGAAGGGGGTGAATTTTGATGAAGGAGCTTTAGCACTTAGGTCTTACAAGTTGTTGGGTCGAGGGTTTGGTCCCTCCAGAAGTCAGAGAAATGCTCTGAGCCCCTTTAACTTTCAGGTTGTTGGTACCTTTAGTACTTATGGGAAATTAGTAAAATTTAGGGGAAAAATGTATGAGGAGGTTAATTAGTTTGACTTTTTTCTATGATGTAAATGTCTTCATTGTCATCCATACCTTTAAGTGCTTTTGATGATGAAAGTTTATGACTTGATATCTGGATAATCATTCATCATACATAATTGTGCAACCATTCATCTACTTACCCTACCTACTTATCCTATCGTTTTTTCTTCTTTTATTATGGTGCACTTAAACTGGCAAACCCTTATCAAAACCTTTTCTTTTCTTTGACAATGGAAATCTATCTAAGTCTTTCCTTATTACATCTAAGGGCTTAGATTAAACTGTTGAGCTCCTTTTATTCACTCTACCTATCTACTTATCTGCCAAGATTAAACAATTTGGTCAAATTTTATTCTTTATCTTTAAGCATGAAATTCAAAACATGGAACCAAGATTAAACTATTTGGTTACCATGGATTGTGGCACAAGTAACAAGTTGCACACAATCATTTATACAAAAGTGAAATAGTAGTGGCATTTTGAGTAGCACACTTTCATGGTATTTTTATTTTTCTTCGGGTTCATTTTTTTTTTTTTTGACCTTTTCATTCTTTTTTTCCTTTTATTCTTTTTCTAGGACATACCCTCTTTACATTTTTTTATTTTTGATTTTGAATATGGAAAACATTTGCAACAAGAAAAGGTATGTACATAAATCAGAGCTAAACCAAGTCAATCATGATATATGACACCTATTGGTATAGGAACATAACAGAACATAAGAAAGAATCATTAGATTATTGACCATTGAGGAAGTCTTTATCCAATGCATGATATCCCATCTTTGATACAGTGAATGGGAATCAAGGCACTGAGTACATTCTACTAGCCATGAATAAACTTGTCGAAGTTGAATGGATTGCAGAATTCATCCACTAAGAAGAATTGATGTATTTTCTTAGTAGTTGACAAATATACGTGTCATTAAGGTGTGCAGGCTCCCAGGTACCTTATCTAACCCTAACCCTAATGCAAAGTAATGTGTTGATGTCAATGGGATAAAGCTTGTCATCAGGTGGGCCTTAAGTAATCCCACACCAACCGACTCAAGTACAAAGATAATGACTTGAAAGATACATGATTTGAGGAACTCATACAAATCTACAAACTTTATTGGGAACTTTTCCCGTGAGTTACCTAGTTTTCAAGCAAAGTCCCTCTCCAATTGCACGAGACAAGTTGTTTTTGACAAAAGGACTTATTTTTATCTTTACTATTTTCATTTATTTATTACAATTATAGCTTTCCTACTATAATGAATAAAGGACATCCTCGTTCAAGTGAAAGAGAACTTCCAATCAATCCATGTGCGAATCAAGTACAAGGATGTATTCATGCTCAAATTTAACATATAAGAGTTAGAATGTACAAGAGCATGAGAAATCAATAGCTTTGAAATATGTGATACAAAGAGTATTTGAAGATGAGAGTCGTACTTTGACTGGATTGTTATCTGGAACCAATGCTCTATGTAATCTTGGTGGTATTGGCCCGTTTCTTCATTTGGACCACTCTGAAAGTCCTTGCTCATTGATGCTAGGAAATCTTGGATAATTGGTCTCCGGAATGCATACAAGGCTTGTTGCTAGGCCTAGTGAAAGTTCTTCGATCTCAAGTTCAACTGGATGATCCCCATTAGATTTGGTTCATGATTTCTCAATCTCCTTCATAGATAGGCAAGAGGAATCAAGGGAGATTTCCAAGTTCTCTTTTAGCTATGGAGAGATAGATAATTTCTTGAATGTGGTGAAGACTAACTCTTCTTGAGAGGGAAATATCCAAGCTACTGCTAGGATTTGAGAAAGTACTTTGAGGGACATTCTTCAAGCTCTTGATCACTCTTTGAATTTCCCCTGTTGCTTTATGATCCTTGTCTCGCAACATGGATTAGTACAAAGGGGTTCTTACTCCCCTGAAATGTTTTATCTTTAAAGAGCTTTGAAATTTTAACCTCAATGAATTAAAAACTTCTAATTGCAATAAAATTCACCAAACTTGCTTATTTGGACAACCAAATTTGGAGCAAACCCATAATAGTGGATGTGTGGATCCTCACTGACATCTTACCATACACTCCCTGCCCTCTAATTGCCCTACAACTAAGATCACACAAAAAACTTGTGAAAAAAGCTAAGCTCTAATCCCTTTAGTACCTCCCCACCAACGACGCCAAAAATGTTGGGGAAATTATATGTGTAGTAATTACAACATGAAATTATCAATTTGAGACTTGTAATCTTCAAGGCACAAGTGCAGGTAACGCGGGATCAAAGCCTCTAACCTAAATTAATATCAAAATCCTATTTCTGAATTAAGTATGGAATGAAAATAAGCAATTTTAATCTTAATCTAAATCAATCAAACTTAATTTCATTGAAAGTCAAATTTAACTACAATGAAACCACACTAGCATGTTAACTATGAAATTCTCAGAAGCTAATAAAAAAATTAAAACTATGCTTAACGAAGGAAGAATTCATTTAACACAATTTGATGCTAATAGAAGACAGAGAATCCTATTCTAAAAGCATGCACACTAAATCTAAATCCCGTGTCTCACAAATCTACTGCTTTAATTAATCATCGAAGGACTAAATTACTGCAATGACCATTTCAAGACTAAATTACTTCAATTGCAATGCCAATTCAAAAGCTAGACTACTCCTAATTGAAATCAAAATAATTTAACTAAAATATTCAAATTGCATCTAATGGAAAACAAAATCATTCAAATCGAAATCAAAATGTTGAACTATAAGATTTAGATTGCATCTAATGGAAAAAAAATTACTCTAATCGAAATCGAAAAGTTGAACTATAAGATTCAAATTGCACTAATGAAAACATTTGTTAATGAAAATCACTCTGCAAATGTAATCCCTATGATTGGAATGAACTACAGAACATGACTCCAGGTGGTTGCCGTCTCTTGCCACTCCTGGACCAATTTAGATTAACTGAATGGAAATAAAATTCAAAACACGGTCATAATACTTACAAATAATTTAGAGATGAAACAAAATTCAATTAATATGCAATTATTATTGCAATAGAGCTTCAATCCATCCTTTTTTCCTTCCCCGCTTCTCTTCCTTTTACAAAATTCCAAAGATTACAATACAAACCATGGCTGAGCCATTTATAAGATTTACAAAGCGAATTAGTCATTTTCCTCAATTATGGAAAATTGAACAATTTTAACAAACTGACCCCAAATATATTGACATATCTTCTTCACCATGGTGAATTTTGGAAAGATTTTTAGAGGGAACCCAACTTGTTATATTTTAAAGAAAAAACTTTCTTGGATTTTTCTAATTCAAATCCATATCATCAAAATCGTGGCCATATTTGGTTGTCTAGCTCTTTTTGCAAGATTCTAGAACTCTGGAAAAAAAATGATTTTTTATAAAACTACCTCCAAGCACCATTTATAAATTTTAGAAAAAATTGAATCTAGAGAAATGGTTTTGGATGTGGATAACTGGTTATATTTTTAACAAAAGGATTCTCTCAAATTTTCCAAATTCACCTCGAGTTGCATGGAAATCGAGGTCAAACTTGGCAGTTTGGAAACTCTGCACATTTTGACCACATTAGCTCCCAGGGATCCACATGTGTGGCCTGGGTACAATCCAACACATGTAAAGGTATTAAAACATTATTTTGGACAATAACCTCCCTTTGTTTTCCCCAAAAGTGTGCCAAAATGTTGAAACCCCAAATTGGATATTCTCGTACTCTACTTGTACCAACTAGTTGAGCTCACTTGTGAAGAATTTCGGTGATGAAACCCCGTAACAAATGAAATTAGAAAAACTGTCATTAATAAATCATGGAAAAATCATCTTTAATCATATAAAATATTATAAAACTAATGATAATCAATCATGAGGCGTAAGATGTGAATTGGCGACAAATGATGGAATTATGGTGTGAAATGAGTGTAATAGTACATGAATATAGGTTATGAATGGTGGTATTGAAGGATGAAAACATGGGCATATTTGAGGCCCAACACATAGAATGGGTGAGGATTCCCTCCCAAATGCGGATGAACTCACCCCTTCATAAACACATGGTACAAAAAGGCCTATGATGGGCCACACTTCATGAGTGCTAGCTACTATACATGCCTACTAGTCATGTTAAATTATTTCCTAGATAAATTAGTTACGAATGGCGATTATTCTTGGAATTTTTTTATTGGTGTAAGGAAAAATCATAAACGTATGTTATTAGTTTCTTGATTCAAGAGATGGCTATGAAAAGGGAGGGTCTGGAATGATTCATACACATTACATAATAGAAATCTTAGGGCATGGTTGGTTAGAGTTTGCAATGAATCTGGAAATTGGAAAAGACTAATTAGAGATAGAATTTCACAAGCTTTGAGAGAAGGGACTTAATACATGATCCATATTATGTTATCAAAGATATCTCATTCCCCAGGGAAAAATATATTAGAGACTTGTTTTCAATGGTCCAATTTGAAAAACATCTCGGAACGATACCAAAAAAATGTCCAAGTGGAAATATTTGGCATGGTTGTTCATTCTAAAATTCAAATTTTTATGGTACCCACATTGTAATGCATAATGAAAATCGTTTTGGTAGTATTAATAAGTCTATGCTATCTAGACTAGCAACAAAACATGTCAAAAAGCTACATTATCTTTAACCTTATCAAACTTGAAGGAGGAAAACAACTCTACCATCAAATATAAAATTAAAATAGGATGGAGCAAGCTAGGCATCAACAAAGCATCAAGGAACCCTTTAATCTGGATGACATCATCAATTGTGCAAGAAATTTTAACATAGAAAGTATCCTTACAAGGCATGAGTTTTCTTAGATATTGAAAGAGATTTGGTGAATTTTACAAGGGGTTTCATCATTGGTGACGATGGAATTTGAAGCTCTGTAATTAGCAACGATTGTTGTAAAATAATGAGGATAAGCATTTGAGCTATACCTCCAAATCTTAAAAGAAGCAAAAGCTATGGCGATGGAAACCATTGGGGTAGATAAATAATTACAATGTTCTAGAGGTGTTGAGAGGATAAATAGTGGTGATAGAATATGCTACAAAATTATGACTAAGTTAGTAGAGAATTCCTAGACCGCAAGCAAAAACTAACAAGGTCAGATGGAGAAAGATGAAAGTTGACTGAATTAGATCTTTTTCAAATTTCCTTTTAAATTTTGTAACAAGAATTCAATTGTTTTTATTTTGGAAAGTTGAGTAAATATCCATAATTCACTTGGAATTTGAATCAAACCATTGTAATGGCTGGACTTCAAAGGTAGTCCATTAAAAATGAAGGCTCTAGAGAAAAAGAGCATTCAAAAGAGAGAAGAGATGACAAGGAAATGGAGAATAGCAGAGATGAGAGCTCAAAGAAGTAGTCTCCTTGATGATCACATGAGAAGAGGCTAAATTGTTTTCCGTGATGAGTGAATATTGTTATTAAGCCTTAGCCATCTTCAAATTTCTTGTCAGTGAGTAATTACACCAAATATGTGTATGTATCACCCTTTTGTAACTAGCTGTCTCCTTAGTAAAATATTTAATCTACCCAATTTACTTCTGAGTTAGGTTTCCAGAAAGATCGCTCCATATCTATGTTTTAATTGAGATTATTTTTGTCATCTATGATGTATTCTTAGTGCCATTTATCAAAATTTCTACGCTGAATAAAGAAAGAACATCCATGGAATATTTCTCCTGAGCATCTCAAAATTATAACAAAGAGCCTTTTCTTAGAATCAATGATTAATTACATGATGGCTTCTATGATGTTGGATGAGATTTCCAATTTAAGGCATTCATAAAGTTTGAAAAGGAGAACCTTTTATTATACTCCCAGGAGAATATTTTGGTTGATAGAAAAATAGATGAGGATTTGGATGCAATAGCTCTATACACACAAAAGAAAACATCCCGATTTGAATAACTATATCAAATGAAATGAAGAGGAAATCAAGTCTATAATTTACAAATTTCATATAGTGTTTCTACTTTCTCTCTTCATGTCAAAATTCTTTGGTGGAAGTGATAAATATTTGAATATATCACCCATGTGAAGAACGCTTATCAAAGATTTTAATTACAATATATCCAATGCTAACCTCTCCAACTCTCACAATGAACTTTGCTCCATGTGGTTGGATCTCTCTAGGCATTGGATTGGTTCCATAAAGGAAATGAAGGTGTTGGAAACTAAATTAACTCAGTACCTTGCAGTTGTAGTGCATCCACCTACGCCTTCGTATCATAGAATCGATTTACATGTAGCTGAGAAAGGTATTGTTCAAATTTGGTCCATTTTCAATGTCCTGTTCATATCACAGACTTGGTATACATGTAGCTAAGAAAGGTATCATTCAAATTTGATCCATTTTCAACGTTAATGTGATTTTAAAGGATCCACCTTCCAAACTATAGAAGGTAAGAGTAGAAAAAAAAGCAAATGGAGAAAAGTGAGCATGATTATGAAGGAGACAAAGTACCTACAATGCCTATCCTATTTAAGTAGATTATGGTAGGGAAATAATATGCCCCAGAACTAGCAGAAGTTGCAGGAAAAAAATAAAAATAAAATTAAAAAATTCATGAGAGAATCTAGTTGGATAAAATTGGTTGAAAATATAGAGGAAAACGATCACCACAATCTAAAACATATACCCACCATAATATCAATTGCTCCCTAAATTGCTCAACCCTAGCAATCTCTTTGTGCATATCAAATCCAACTTTACATGGGCTTGTTTCTCATCCGAAGCACTTATTTTTAACAAATTATTAAAAATGTAATGAAACAAAACATTATTTTAGGTTATTCTTAATAGTAGGAATTCAAATCAAAATTCAAATAACTTAAGTTCGATGCCTAATTGTTATTCTTTTTACAAGAATTGTCCCATGATCATCAATACAAAGTACGTCCATAGCCAACCTAAGTCAAGATGTTCATGAACATAGGTCTCGTTTGTGTGTGTGTTGTAGCCGTTGTATCTACACATATTTTGAAAAGAACGTTCAACTTTTGATGAATCTAAATGGAATGACTAAGTTAGTAGGTTCAACTGAATATGCTCTCTAGATTGCCAAATACTAACTGTTATCTCTTCTAGAAACCATACAAAAACATTTAACAAAAATTCCTTTTTGCCAAATCATCATACTTAGTAAGGTAGTTGCAAGGTATTATAACAAAATAGAGGAAGAGAAATGGTGGATTCAAAAAACTACCATCCAACAAGTTCTCAACAAGAAAGAGACTAAATGATATCCACTAGCAAGACTAATTTGAAATAAAAAATCAAATGAAGCATTTCAGTCTTAGTTATAACTTGCACGCATGAATAATAAAATTAATTCAAGGGTATGATATCATTGCAATGCCGCATTGAAATGTCTTGCAAAACACACTTAGAACAATATAAGAGCCTGCAGACTTGTTGTTGAACATTGAGAAACATTATTTCAGTTTGACATTACCGAATATTTCTTGAAAATATTTGCTCACTGAATTCATATTCTGATTCGGTTCATGCATCTTCTGTTTTTTCTCCAAGAGAGGAAGGTTTTCCAAGAAATTAGTTCAATCAATTATAAAAACAGTAAACTAACCGATAATTAAAATGGCATGATTCAAGAAAAAAGGGCTCTTGAGGTCTAAATGAGAGGGGAAGGCCTGATATTTTAGGATACTTAGTACTCCTAGCCAGAAAATTTTTGTGGTTGCACTTTGCAGCAAGTGGAGGCTGGCATACAGATTCTAAACTATAATATATAAGCCCAAAAATTGATCACATCCTGCCATACCTCTAGCTCTTTCTGCCACATGGCTCCCTCATCAACTGCCAAAGTTCATAAATTCATAGCGCTTTAGCCAACGATAGGGTCAGTTCCTAGTGATAAGGTTGGTTCCATCTACCTTTGTGATGCCATTGTTGAAGATTGTGAAGTAGAGGAGCTTCAGCCTGATCATGTCACTAGGATATTTCAATGGGCTCTTTCCTTCTATTTCAATATAAAGGAGGTAGGATATATGGGACACACGAATGTGAGAAGGATGGAAAGTGATAAAGGCTAGGGGTAAGCAGGGTTAGGCTCTTTCTTTTGATTTCAATATAAGTATGGTAAGGTATATGGGATGCGCAAAAGTGAGAAGGACAGAAAGTGATAAAGGCCGAGTAAGCGAGGCTTAATTTGTTCCATAACGGCGAGGGGGTGGTCTCATACGTAGTGGGTCTCATACCATATTAATTCTGGATTGTTCTAAGAATAGAGCTACCAGAGTTGTTTATCACCAAACTTCATTATAAACACTCTTTCGAAATCATTCCAACAAAAAAATGGAAGGTCACTTGTACGAGGAACAACAAAGTTATAATGGTTGGTCCCAAACCCAAAAATAGACAACCAAGGAAAACCACTTACAAAACCTAGATGGAATAGAGGAAAACCACTGAAAGCAGACCAAGAAGGATAGAATACATGACGGACAAGTAGGGACATAATATATAAGGGAGGGATTTTATACCTCAAGGATAACCCTTTTGGTCCTATGGATGATGGACATCGATGATGGCAATATTGGCAACTATTTCCTTTGGGAATGTCATTGATGGCATCTCCTACCTGTATTTAAATCATTTAATTACTCACTTGACCTAGTCTTGATCTAGCCCAGAAATCTTACTTATAGAAATACAGATGCCTTAAGATCCAAGAATGTAGGCACTAGCCATGATTCGTATTGGATCCTCAAACACTCTTAAAAGTTTCCAGAACTCTGTAAAACTCATACCAAAGTTCCAAAGTGCTATGGATGTCAAGATTATCAGAAATAACCTCTAAACAAGGGAAATTTGTTGTCATCACGGAGGAACAAGGACCCTCGGTCAAGGTGCATAGATTGTTGGCCTATGGTAACCACGTGCTGATGCAAACTGGTAAAATGGGAAGTCAGATCCAAAAACAGAGGCAGTTTCTGATACGTGATTAGCGCTAAAGCATTGATCGCATATCATAGGGCATCCTCCTGAGTGAAGGAAAGCCCCGAGCGCTTGGTCAGGGGGAAAAGCATAAAACCGAACGGAAATTTCCGATTCCATCAGAAGGCAGGCGCTGCGCTAAAATTCGCAGGATATTGGAAGGCCCTCAAGCGGTAAGCAGGTTTGAACAAATGAGAGAGAAAACCACTCTCATCGCACAGGTAAAGGTCATGCTACTTACTCGCGCAATATGGATGGAGACCATAGGATCTAGAGGCCCCAAATCAACGATGGAGAAGCAATCCAACGAGTGACTGAATTCGATAGGGAACTAGGCTGAGGCATATAAGATTTGAGATCCGGCATGACCGATGAGTTGGCAGAGGAATCAATTTTGCGAGAAATCTTGGAGCAACGGAAATAATGATTGTTCAAAGAGAACTAACACTCAGTTCATGGGGAAATAGGTGGCCACCTCTCTATGAAGCATTACAGTGATGATGACATAGAGCAGGGGAATTCCAGCGGACAGAGGTAGGAGATCCGGAGAGCTGGGAAGCAGAAACGAATATTCAGAGAGAAAATTGGCTTTAAGCCACGAGCAGATAGAGAAAGCATGGGAGGAGAAAAACAATAAAAGAGAGTAAAGAGAGAGAGGAGCAAAAAAATTGCAGAGAACAGAGAAGTCGAGGTGACCTACAGAGCAGAGGCAGCATCGACAAACAGAGACAAAGAGAGTCTAAGAGTCTGTGAACTCTAAAGAAGGCTTGAGAGGTTCAAGCATCTCCTTTGTGTATACCTGTCAGGTATTGAGTACCAAATTGGACTCATACCACTGAGACCAGTTGAGGTCGAGATTTAGTAAGGGGAGTTTGTGTACTCTAGAGACTTGGGGAATGAAAGTACAGTCCTACTGATCATTATCTATTAAGTGAGACTCAATTTGAGCTTACTGTTGTGAAACTCTGCTTTTTAAGACACAATAGAAAGGCCACCACTGAAGGCTGAACCAGGAGACATAGCCTAGGAGGATTGGGTGAACTCCTTATTAAATTTGTCATGTTTGTGTGTTTGCTTATTGTTTTCTCTTACTGTTTCAATGTTTGTGTATTTCTCAATCTTATCGATCCGTTGCATAAAATAACATAGACATCCCCTAGCGCATAAGTCTGTAACACCTTCATTAATTAACTGAGATCATTCACGAGTGATTTTAGATCAAGAGGCATCAGAGCTCCTAGGTTGTTAAGGTTAGACAAGCTTGTGATGGATTTTGTTGTTGAATGCTAACTAGATCAAAGCTTAAATTAGGGAAGGAGAGTTGGTCGAAACTAACCCAGAAATTGGAAGAGCTGTCCTAAGAAGAAAATTTCAGAAGAAAGTCCCTTGGGACTAGACCCCCAATTCATAGATAGTTTCCTGGCTATGAGGTCCATGGTAGAGGAAATGTACAGGGAGTTTAAACAATGTAAAATTTGAAACATGAACTCATACTGTTACCCATTTTGTAGAGATAGCAAAAAAGTGACCCGATTTTGAAAAGTGGTGATGAAGAACACACGTGTTTTTTAGAGCATAGTTTTTGGCACTATAATTTTTTTTTTGGACATTGCATTTTAGAATGGTAGTGTTTTTTATGTTGATTTAAAAAAGTTGTAATTCTACACTAGGCACTTTTTTCAAAAGGCGTTTTTTTTTTTTTTTTTTTTTCTAATGTATGAAATGTAAATAATTATTTTGTAAATTTAATAATTTTTGAAGTGGTCATTTTCTTCATATTTTCTTGTTTTTATTTTAATTTTATTTTTTTTGTAGTGAGGTTTTTATTGTTTTGCATTTTTAAATTATAAGGTCGATATTTTGAATTTTCGATATTCTACATATTTATACATCGTTAATTAATTTTTCAATCCACATGAAACAATTGTTTCTAAAAGACAATATTTTTTAAAAATGGACATAAAAATAACCATTTTTAACATAAATATAACTAAAAAACTACACATTTTGATAATTTTTTGCTAGAATTGACATGTCAAAATCACAATTTTTATACCAAAATTTTAACTAAAAATGGTTAAATAATAGTTTTTTTTATGAATTTCATGTCAAAAAAATAATAATAATCACTTTTTTTTTTCGAAAAATAATGATTAACTTAAAAATTAATGCGAAAATCACATATTACAAATACTGAACGCATAACAACCTTAATTGAGTGTTTATTCTTCTCATAAAATGCCAAAGTCAAAACATTACAAGTATAACTACTTAATAGTTACAAAAAATGAGTTTGATTTCCAAGCATAATTTAAATTTAATCAACAATGTCACGTAATCGAAACTCTTCGTCCTCTAGAGTTTCATCATTGTATTCTTCCACAATATTTTCTGCCTCCTTTCGCTCATTTTCTTCTTCTAATAGATCTTTGATGTTTGCGAATCTACCAATGTATGTCTTTCCAAACATCCCATGTAATGATAGTTGGGGTTCCTTTTCCTTTTTTTCCACACGTAATTCACTAAAGTCCCCTTTCCTCAACCCAATTTCTTGCACTGTATCTGGAAGAAATTGAAGAGCATTAATTCTTTGTTGAATGAAATTGCACTGCATTGGATCTTTTTCAATTGCAATGCAATTTCTTCCTTTTTGAAGGCAACATGGTAGTGTTGTACCTAATTATCAAGCACAAAAGAAATAATGAAGTGAATTATTACAATGACATATTAATTAAAAATAACATATTGAAATTCAGTTCCATATAATAAAACTTACCTGAGCTAGAAAATAAATCCAGAATC
Organism: Pinus tabuliformis; assembly: GCA_031772625.1. Taxonomy (NCBI): domain Eukaryota; kingdom Viridiplantae; phylum Streptophyta; class Pinopsida; order Pinales; family Pinaceae; genus Pinus; species Pinus tabuliformis. Next base: position 1,666,306,844 of record CM062819.1, on the reverse strand, counting down.
CAATCTCCTTCATTTGAACATATGTCTATAAGATAGTTAATCAATAATTGTGGTTTTTGATAAATGTTAACTATCCCTCCTTTTGTTTCTTTGTCTTCACATGTTAGTTTTCTCACAACAGCATCATAAGTCAGTATTTGGCTATGACTCTTTCCATCTACCCGATTAAAAATCATAAACATATTGCTATCATCTTTTTCCCAACTATCAATATGAATGAACTCACAATCATTTATAAATTTCCGATCTTCATGGCTAAGAAGATTTTGCTATTTCCTGTAACATGAAATAGTAAAGTTCAATTAACTTATACATAAATGAATTTTCAACATTAATCAAATATACATTTTAAACATCTTACCATGTAAGTTGCATCCTTGAATTTGTTTTCCCCTTGACGCTTGAAAATATCATTGCTAATTGTGTGTCTAAATGAAATGTCACAAATCTCCATAATGGTGATGACATGACTTCTACAAATACCGCAACCATTTTACTAAGAGCTTGATAAATATAAGGGTCAATATCATAGTCAATGTTTGGAATACTGAAACCATGGGGAATATCTTCAATAACTAGGGCATAATCCCTTTTAGGTATGAGATTATCAATGTCTTCATAGTCACCTTGTATTACTTGATATTGCATAGTGTCTAGTCCATTCCAAATTAAATGAGTAAGATTTGGATCAAGTTCAACATTCTTAATATGTTGATTCCTCAGTCTTTCGATCTTTATTTTTGAATAAAGCTTCTGAAACTATCTGGTGCTCCATTATCATCCTTATTCATCTTTCATAAATAAACAAATATATGTGTAAGTTATAAATTAAAAATAGTACACAGATGAATAAAAATGAAAGTATAAATCGAGATACCTTTTCAAATGCAAGATAAAAAGCTTTTAATGTTGATGTAGAACTTGAATCTGGATAGTTGCATACAACATTATCCCAACTATCTTCATTCAACAATTTAACTATGTGTTCTTGAATTTTCATGTAAACTTTGTGACTGCATAGATAAAGTAACAAAATGTTAATATAATGATATGTATAACAAATACTACCAAGAAAAACATGTTTTATTTAAAAGGAAATTATAATCTAGAAACAAATAAAAATAATTCAACAAAATTACTTTTGAAATTCGTCAGATATTTCCTCCAATGATAACTCCTCTGACCTCACACGAGATAATATTGTTTTGACAAATTTTTTATCTTTCACTCCTTGCATTGCTCTCCAAGGTGTGATAGTCATATCTTCTGGAAGTTTCTTCATTTCAAGAGTTGATTTACTGCTGCTACATATAAATGTCTTAGAGTTTTGACCTTCTAGTTTTGAATGCCAATGTTTTCCCACATCTCATCAATCAACTCCCAAACATCTCTAGTTCTAAATGCCAATTGGAAAATGTTATCAACACCTCTGAATAAATAACTAATTTTGTTTCCTTTTCCACCTTTTGAATTGGTTTTCTCTTCAATTTGATAGCCTATTTCCATACAACATTCCTTTCGGAAATCTATAGTAACATTTACCCTATCCCCGCCACATTTTTCTTGAAATTCACTATGAATAAATCTAACCCTTTGGATGAAAGTCATAGACATCCTATATTCATTTTCTGAATTATGATACCATGCCACTAACTTTGCTTCTATATGTAAACCAGCATAAATGATACATCTCATTGTTTCAAAATATGGGTTATTAGGATATTCCTCCATCAATTGTCTCTGAGCTTCTATAGAATGGTTCCCCCCAATCACATAATAATTGTATTCAAAACATTTTGACTTATAAAATTCTTCTTTGTTGGGAATTTGAAGTGTATCAACAAGAAGGACATAACTAACCACATGAGCATATGGATTGTATCTCATGAATGTCTTCAAGTTATGAACATGCAGATGATGTGGCTTTCTGACTTGATATTGACATTGTCCTTCACTTGCCTTATAAGTTTGTTTGACATTAAGATGAAATGTACGACCACCATCAATTAAGTTTCTCTTTGTCAAATTCTGTCGAATGAAATTTTGTTTTTTTTTTTTTTATAATGCCATCCTCTAAATCAGCTCCTGGTGTAATGATTTCTCTGCTTTCTTTTGAAGTTTCACTAGGTTCTTGACTGCTGTTAATGACTACTTCAAAATCTTCAACTTTTATTTTCTTCGTCATAAAATTCTCAACAGATTTATTCTTGGGCATTGTTACTTTTGGTCTTTTACAACTCTTCTCAGTTCCAATGTCGTCTTCAGTAACGACAACATATGCTTCACTGTGAGTTTTAGCTTCATCATCCTCAAAAGTAACTTGTCTACCCTTTCTAGATTTATCCCCTAGAGGCCTTTTTTTCTGATCCTTTGGATTTAGTTTTGTAGCATCATCAATTACTACATTTTGTTTGTTTTCCATATCTTCTTCTGACACTAAGTAAAAATTGTTGACAACTTTCATAATATCATGCTCTATGAAATGAACGCCTCCCAACTAATTGAAAAACTTTCAACAAAATTCTGCCAAACAAAATATCATATGTCAATAAAAACAAAGTTAAAAAAATATAGTGAGACACTTTTAAGAATGAAAAATACAAATATAAATAAAATACTTATGATGTTTTGTTTCATCTCATTTATGATTTGTTTACACAACTTTCTAGATACCTCTCTCGTGTCATATAATGAATATGATAATCGGTATTTAATCGTTTCACGTGACTTGGGAGATTTTGTAAGTATGTAAACAACTTCAGTGTCCTGGACCGAACACATATCTATGACTCTTCCCATCACCTCATAAATTCCATTATCATTCGGTATATCAATATATAGATATATATTCACATTTTAGCTTTCTCTTTCTTTCACATACCAGATTCTTGATGGGAATTTAACTTCTTTTGAATTCTTCCAGTACGAAATCATCTTCTTATCATTTGTAGCTCTTGAAAGATTAGCCATGAGCTCAGGTGGAGTTTGTTCACCAATGTTTTTTGAAGATGCACCTTTAAGAGTCTTTGGTCCAGAAAGATTCACAAAAATCTTCTTTGATGTCATTTTCGTGAAAAATAGAAACACATAAATCAGTAAATAATGAAAACATATTAACTTAAATTAACAATGGAAATATATCGTAAAGTTTAATTTGTATAATGAGATAATTGAAATTAAAAAATATTAACACTAAGAAAATCGCCTGCCACCCCACAGGCAGGCAGGCTGCGAGGGCGGCGCGAGGAGAGGCTGTGGCAACAACTTCTACCATTACTCTCCACATTGATCTCCTTCTCCGTCTTCAATCTACCCCTCAAGGGGTGGCTGAGGGGTAGATTGAAGACGGAGAAGGAGATCCATGGGGTGAGAAATGGTAGGAGTTGTTGCCACAGCCTCCCCCCACGCCACCTCGACAGTCTACCCACCTATGGGGTGGCCGCCATGGTGGTACGAGGGGCTGCCACAACCTTCCTCCTGTGCCACCCCGGTGGCTTGCTGGGCGGGGTGGCATGACGGGGGCTGCAACAACAACTTCTACCATTTCTCCTGATATTGATCTCCTTCTCCATCTTCAATCTACCCGTCAGCATCCCCCTTGAAGGGTGGATTGAAGATGAAAAAGGAGATCAATATCAGGAGAAATGGTAGAAGCCCCTGACACCACCCCACTCGTTCGCAGGGTTGTGGGCGATTCCGAGAATCGCCCAACCCCCGCGGGAAGACGGGCACGCCACCATGGTGGCGCAGGGTGGGGTTGCAACAACTCCACACTGTGCCACCCCTGCGGCTCACCCGCCACCCTGCGGGGGTTGGGCGATTCCCTGGACACCCCGGCAGCCCCCCCTGCAAGTGGGCGGGGGGGTGCCGAGTTGGCACGGGGTGGGGCTGCTATGCCCACCACTATATAATATCTATAGGAGACTCTCCATTTGTACCATTTAACATCTTCTATTTTAAGGGGATGGATTTTCCTGATAGCGAATTTTTGATTTATACAACATCAACATCTTCATCATGTAATAGCTCTACTCATATTGATGAATATAGCGGGAATCATTCCACTATGAATAGAAAGTCAATTCTTCCACTTAGTCTTGATCCAAAGGACTATGAGAGAAGCACTGATAAAATAGGGGATGGGGAATTTCAAATAAATAAAGAGTCATAGATTCCAGTTAGTCCTAACTCTAAGGACTATGAAAGAAGTAGTGATGATGGCTTGATGACAAATTGCAAAGGAATGGAGTGTCATGATGTCCATTTAGTCCCAATTCTAAGGACTATGAGAGCAACAGTGACGAAGAGCATGATGGTGAAGTTAAAAATAATGGAGTGTCACAGTGTCCACTTAGTCCTCATTCTAAGGACTATGAGAGTAGCAGTGTCAAAGAGCATGATGACAAATTTCAAAAGAATGGAGTGTCACGGTGTCCACATAGTCCTAATTCTAAGGACTATGAGAGTAGCAGTGATGAAGAGCATGATGACGAATTTCAAAAGAATGGAGTGTCAAAGTGTCCACTTAGTCCTAATTCTAAGTACTATGAGAGCAGTAGTGATGAAGAGCATGATGATGAAGTTCAAAAGCATGGAGTGTCGTGGTGTCCAATTAGTCCTAATTCTAAGGACTATGATAGAAGTAGTGATGAAAAGCGGGATGATGAATTTCAAAAGATTGGAGTGTCACGGTGTCCACTTAATAATAATTCTAAGGACTATGAGAGCAACAGTGGTGAAGAGCGTGATGATGAATTTCAAATGAATGGAGTGTCATAGTGTCTTCTTAGTCCTAATTCTAAGGACTATGAGAGCAATAGTGATGAAGGATAGGATGATGCACTTAGTCCTAATTCTAATGATTATAAAGGTAGTAGTGATAAAGGACAGGATGTAACATCTTTAGTAAGTAAACAATCACATTTTCCTCGTAGTCCTAATTCTATGGACTATGAGAATAGCATTGACAATTTACATGAGGAAGAATATCCATTAAACATCGAGTCAAATTTTCCATTTGGTCTGAATTCTAAGGACTATGACAGTAGCACTAAAGAAGGGGAAGATGAAGAATATCCTCCAAGTCAGTAATTGAAAGGTACAACTAATCATAGTGTGGATAACATTCCTCTTAATGATGATGAAAATCCCTATACAAATGGTGATCCAATGATGGAGATGTTGCCAAGAAATATTGTATCGAGGAGTAGGAGCTGAGTTTTTCGTATCAATGCAAGATGTTCTAGTTATACAAGTGGTAGAGTAGAATATTTGATGAGAAGAAGTTCTATCAGTGCTCTCATTTCAAGTGAATGTTGTCAAAAAGAATGCTTGAAACATATGGATTTCAAATTTGCATTAGAGAGCAGGAAGAGATATTTGTCAATGAATAAAAGCGTGAAAAATTCATATTTAGTTGGGTGCATGCAATCTACATTGTCAAGTTATGATTATCATATTAGGAGTTTATTTATATGTAGGAGAGCTTCCAAAATGTTTCATTCGATTAGGAATTTTCATCTCTTGAGAATTCAAGAAAATTTGGAAAAGGATCCCACATTTTATTCAAAAGTACTTCATAAAAGATAGTTTGGGCCATTATCAAATAGTGCAATGTCATGGATGAAAGATTTATTTTCAAAGCATGGAGAGTGTATGCCAAATAGAGAGACAATAGATATTCCAGATACTTTTTCAAGATGAGAAATCTACAAACTACAAAGAATATGCAGAAGGCGCTAAGGGACATGGATGGTTTATTACATATCAATATTTTGTGAAGGTATCGAAGAAAGAATTCAATAATGTCCATATTCCTAAGAAGACAAGGATGGGGATTTGCAGTACATGTGCTTATCTTAAATAAAAAAGGGACAAATGTGAAGGGTCAGAAAGTGGTAAGCATTCCTAACTTTAACTTTTAAAATTGTATAGTCATCAACTATGAAAACATATTTCTTAATGGGTTTCTTTTATGTTGTGTAGATTCAATTGTCAAAGAACTTCAGGAGCATTGTGAACAACAAACAAACAAAAGGAAAAAGTTGTACAAGCATCGAAAGAAGTTTTATGATAATCCAAATAAATATTTGGGTTTGATAATTGATGGTATGGATGAGACGAAAACACTTTTACCACATTTTGTTTGCGCACCCAGAAATTTACAGGAGGAAAAATTTATTCAGTATCACTTGGTCAGTTGTATGGTCTTCAATGGGAAAATGTTGCCAAGGGTGTAATTCAAAGCTCCAAATACTCATAAGGATGAAAATCTGACCATAACCATAATTCATGATGTGCTTTCTCATTGGTCTGGTAATCTTCCTGAAGTTTTATATGTACAATTGGAGAACACTTTCCGTGAAAACAAAAATTAGGTTGTTTTTGGATAGCTAAACATGCTTGTTGAATTGAGAAATTTTCAAAAGGTAAAGGTTGGTTTCCTTCTTGTTGGGCACACTCATGACCATATTGATCAGATGTTCAGTCATTTTTCAGTCACATTGAGGAGGAAGGAAGTTGGGAACTTGCCATCATTAATTGAATGTATTAAGAAATCATACATGCGAGAGCCTACTTTTGATGTGTTGGAAGAAACTATTGACATGCGAAGGTTTATTCTGGGATCATATGGTAAGGGGAAATGAATTGAACAACTTAATGACATTAGCTTCCAACATCAATTTCGTATAAAAAAAATTGATGCGAAAACACTAATATGGGGCAAGAAGTATTCAACTACTGCAGAATGGGCACCGTCATCAGGTTTGCAACTTTTGAAGTTCATTCCAGATCATCCAATATTTGCATCAAAAATATTGTTATTACAATCAATTAGTGAAGTTCATAGTGCACACAGACAAAATAGAGATATAAATTATTTTGAATGCCTAGAAGAAATTAAAAAATGTATTAGATATACATATGAGTACTTTGACATTGCTTATTCAGTTTGGTGGGAGTCATTTTTCAATAATCAAAGTGATATCATTTCAACAACAACAAATGAAGATATACCTTTGAAAAATCCAATTATTTGGCCACAAAATGTGTCGAATGAACATGAGGAAATAAACATTGTTGAACAGAAACAATATCAAGGTATTATTAATTCTTCACACACAGAGGAAAGAGAGATGTATATATTGGTTCCATAAGATCTTTTGCACAACGTGAAGCCATGGAAGGCCTTTACAGGGGTTTAGTACAGGATGTTAAGGAGGGTTGCATGATCGCAGTGCTAGTAGATGGAGATCCCAACGTCTATCCATTCTAGGTTGGTAAGTTATAAAGGTATTTAAAGAAAATGAGGATGTTACAAGTGTTGAAGTAAATTGGTATGCCACAAATACAACCCATTCAATGGTGTGTATAAGCCAGAGATGGTAGTTGAAAAAAAAATGGTAGAAAGAGAAAAAGAAAGGGTACAAATATAAATCGCCACCGCACAGACATATCAAAATTGGAGGATGTTGACATAGATGCTTGTGACTTCAATTTAACAAACAAATGAACTCTTCACTTCAAGAAGACAGATATTCTGAAAAGGTTGTTACCAGAAGGAACAGTGTTGAGATGCGAGTCTGCTGAAACGAGTCGTAGATCTAGAAGAATTTTGAAACCTAAAATGGTGGGCATGCATGTGGACTCGGATGGGGCACTAGTTGATGAAAGAGAAGAATATGGAACATCTTCGTCATCATCTAGTCACTCATCTGAAGATGTGAATTCTGATGGTGTGCAAGAAAATATGAGTGATTTTGAATAATTGTTTAAGACAATTTATATAATTAATGTATGCATCATATCTTGAAATAAAATTTTTTATTCCCATATGGTGTTAAACGAGAATTTATAAGGCATTTTTGTGTTGTTAGATTACCTGTCTTAATTATGATAGTTTTTATTGTTTAAAATATCTACAATGCAACATTAAATTAGAGATATAATGTATGTTTTATTCAATATACAAATAATGACCTTTGAATTCATTTAGTGATGTAATTTGTTCATAATGTCATGGTTTTTTAATTTTATAGTTGAAAAAAATTCAATTTCTTTTGTATCTAGCATGTTATGGTTGAGAACATGTTGAATTTATACTTAGGAAAGAAAAATGATATTCTACCAAAAACATTAGTGTGTTTTTTTCCTCATAAGCAACTTTGATTGGCACATAAAAATTTGGTTTTACTAGCATTTTTTTAAAATTTTGAAGATTGACCCTAAAAAAAGATCATCATTCCAATATCATCACTTTTTCTTTTTCAAGCTATATTTTCCATGAAAATTTTGATTTCACTACCATTTTTAAAACATGTTCAAAATTGACCCTAAAAAAAAAACCATCATTCCAGTATACACACTTTTCATTTTTAGCACTATTTTTGATGTTTTTTCGGGGTTTTTTGGCAAGAGTTCCTCTTTTGAGTTTATAGTTGCCATTTCAAAGTTTACATTGTTTCCATTTATATGTGCATTGAGTACTTATTGTTGTATTGAGTTGATTCATTTTATATGATAGTTGGTTTACATAAAAGTAGCTATTTGAGATCGAGAGCTACATCATTTTTTTGGGCTATTTTCATTAAAGAGAATTGGAGCCAAGTTGTATGATGAGTCTCTACTGCTTATAGAGATATATTAGAATTTTTATCAAAGCCTGTTGTTGCAAGTATTTTGACTATTTAGGGCACAAATATTAATTTTGTAGAGATTCTTTCACTCATCTCCATTGTTGGAGTAGTTCTCACTCACAAATAGAACTACCATGAATGGTCCAGAAAGATAAAGCATACAGTCATTTTCAATTAATTATGGAAAGGAGTATGTGAATGAGAAGATGAAAATCAGCCTACAAAACCCACATTACACAAAGATATTTCTATATGGGAGAACAAGAACAACAATTTTGATGCTTTGATTGTTTCATCAATAAATGAAGAGATGAGTTATCACATTTCACCAATTACCTCCAATGTTTTTAATGCCTTAAAGAAGTTGAAAGACTTATATGACTCACACTCTGAGGTTGAGGTAGTCCAATTAATGATCAAAATTTTCAATCTATAATTGAAATGTGATGATCCCCTTTCCCTAACCTCTAAAATCAAAGCTATTATGCATTATGTAGAATACACCAAAGTTAAAATGGATGTTCCTCTCACAATTTTTTTGTAGGAAATCTATCTATTAGATCCTTATAATACTAGTGATTGCCCCATTACTATTGTAGTTGTATCCCTTATTAATATTGTTGTGCCCCTATTGTCTCCATATTTTTATTACTGTGCCCCATAGAATCCCTCTACTGTTATTTTTGTGGCCTTATATTATTATTGTTAGGTCGGATGGGTTATATTGTGACTCCGTAGACTCCTATATATAGAAAGGAGGTTCTGTTATTCGAATCATCCAAGAATTGTTCATTTTTGTAATTTGAAGGAGGTTTCCCCCTCGAAGAGGTTGAACTATAAGGTGTTCAACTATCTTTTCTATCTTTTTCTGAGTTGGTTTCATAACATTTGGTATCAGAGCTTTGGATTGTAGGGTTTTCCTACTCCAAATAGGTCATCGTGGCATTTTTGCTATAACGTTTTTTCTACGATGTTTCAAAAGCTAAAAAAAACCCATTTTAGATGAAGTCGCACTGAACCTCGGTTCCAAATTTCAAATCTTTTTACACTATACTTGTAGAGATACGATTTGAGGAAGTTGGTATTTTTTCAGACTCCTCAATTACATTCCAAATTGGTGACCTAGGGAAAATCGTCATAACTTTCTCTTTGAGCAACAGATTGAAATTTCATTAGAAGGTACAAAAAGAGGACAGATTTTAGTTTCTTGTATATATTTTTCAGAGCCAAAGGTTGAAACAGTGACTCGTGGCACGTTGTACAAGTTCGTTCTACTGAACTAGTCTATAATCAGGTCACTATGGGAGATTTGGCATAAATATTCCCTGGAGAATCCAATTTGGATCAGACTGGTGGCATTAGGAAGAGGACACAAAGGGATACTGTAAGTTGCACTGTGAGAATTGGATGATTCAAAATTACAGAGATACATTAGATTCAATATCAAGCTCCTACAAAGTGAAAAAAGGTGTGTAATTTTTTTCAAATTTTTTAATAATCTTGGTTTGAAAGATTAATTTGAAGGAATTGAAAGGGCATAGTAAAGAATTATTATCGGTAATTGATGCCCCGAGGAAAGAAAATGAAAGCACCAAGTAAGCAACCTGAAAGCTCTAGCATGACTCATGAAGAAGAGGAAGAAATGAAACATGATATATCAAAATTACAAGACCAAGTGCAAAAGGTTTCACTTGCACAAAAAGCAACTGAATCTAAGATGGATGGTTTAAAGAAAGAAGTAGAAGCTAAGATGGATGGTTTAAAGAAATATGTATAAGCTAAGATGGATGGTTTAAAGAAAGGTGTAGAAGATAAGATGGATTGTTTAAAGAAAGGAATAGAAACTAAGATGAATGGCGTGGAAGCTAAGATGGATGATTTTAAGATAGACATGGAAGATTTGAAGACAGATTTGAAGACATATTTAATAACGTTTCTACAAGAAATGCTTACTAATGGTGAAAGGGTAGTAAAGGAAACTCATGATGAGAACAAAAGAAATCTTAATCATGATTTCATAGACTCTAATGTTTGATTGAAGACCCACCATATTCCAAAAATCGATATGAGGAAGTTTGATGGCAAGGATCCCGCAACATGGATATTACAGATGGAGCAATTTTTCGATCTCAATAATGTGCAAAACACAAAAAAGGTACGTATTGCAAATTTATATTTATAACCAAATCAGTTTGTATTTATCCACCAACAAATCCTCCATCTTGAGTTTCCACAACTCAAAATTCTGACCATTGAACTTCTCAATCTTTATCTTTCCACTGCTCGCCATCTTCTTTCACCACCAGAATCGATCTCACAGGTCTCCCACTGAACAGGGTCTACCACAAGCCCGAGCGAAACCCCTCAGCAACAAAGGTGTCCCCTTGAAGCCAAAACAGCTCTGATACCAAATGTAGGTTTTAACCCTATACAGAAATTACCTGCATATGAATTCTTAAACAAAGAAAATAAACAATGCGAGAGCATAACCCATAAAACACATATGCATAGAGATTTTTCCCTGGATCCAAGAACTGGGACTACCAGCTTGATTTTTCATTATATTCCTTTCAATGTTACAATACATATTTATACATGCCGAAGCATCCAATACCATGGACCGAAAACCATCGCGTCTAAAAGACGTGCGAAAATCATGCACAGAAGAATAGGTGGGTCCGCCCAACCTAACATATGGTCCAAAACCAAAATTTTCCGGGGCGCTGCCCCGAACCCCATAAAGTGGGGTTACGGGTGCCCTTCAAACCCCCTATTAACTACGTGGAAAGAATATAACAGAACCCAACAAAGTGCCTAAAGGAGACTCGTCTTTTGAGGAACGAGTGATAAAATGGGTAGCAGCTGATTGCAGGTAAGGTTTGGAATTTTCCAATCATGACAGTGTTGCAAGGATGGCTAGTGAAATCACTCTTCGCAGCTGCTCCTCAAAATGGGTAAACAATCAAATGGGGGTGAATGATCGACCAATGAAAAAGTGGAGGTGACAGCGCAAACACGACCAAGGCTTTAATGGCTGAAGTACTACATTCACGATGGTTATTTACTGGGGAATAGTTCATTTTTTAACAAGCTTAAACGCGGGGGGAAACATTTGCTCATGGCTTATGTTTACTTTTTTACGAGCTTGAAATATGTGCTAAAACTGCTCGATTGAATGGTCCCATTTTTATTTTACCATAAATAGATTTGTTCTTTCAAAGATTGTACGGTATTTTCAAATGCTTCATCAAATTAGTCATAAATGAACAATATATGTTTGAAAACGAGTTAGAACACTAATATTTTACTTTGAACTACGTAAAAAGTAATGAAAAAGTGTTTTTGCCTCTCATTTTACCATTTCATTTGAACTTTGGTTTGTTGGAGCTTTGGAGGTGCTTTCCTTCTTCGAATTTCATCAGCTGATTTCGGGAGATTCTGTGGATGATTCTCAGCACCGTCTGGACCAGGTAGGAGCTAAACCTGAGCTCTTTCATTTCATGGTTTCCATTTTTCATTTTGAGCTTAATTCCTAGTTTTTCTGAGCCCCTGGGTTTGAAAAACTCGTCCTGCCTTCAGTGCACCCTCTATGTATCGAAAGGTGCGTTGAATGTTGGCCTGTCTAAAAGCTATCTGACATGCAATGCACCCATAACACTATTGTAGGTGCATTGGGCACAGAAAAGGAATTCTATGCACAATTTTTGATGGAAACTTTGCCTGTTTCTTACCAAAATTAGGATATAACTCTTCTCTTGTTTGTTTTTCAGAGATCTTTGGAGTAAGATTACCATTACATGGCGAGAATGTGAGCATGAAGAAGGGGACATGCTTTCCCTACATGATCCTGGTTACAGTAAACGCACTGCGGGACTGTGGCTTGTTGAAGTTCTTTCACATTTCTAGCATGAGACAACATATCAACTTACTGCAGTATTTTCTCGATGCTTGGGATCCTACCAACCAGGTTTTCCAGATGAGGGGAAAATCTATCCCCTTGACTGTAGTAGACATCTATTTCTTGACTGGCTTATCGAGGCGGGGTGCCCCCATCTCTTTATCAGGTTCGGCCCGAGGAGGTGACTCTGTGAGAGATTATGTTCACCGGTACTGCAGAGAGGGATCTCAGCCGAGTAAAGATGGCAAGATCATCATTCGTGATGTCACTAACAGGTCCCTCAAGACTATTCTGTTTACTTTTGGTAGGATGGCCGGTGGTGAAGCTCTTCATGTAGCTAACTGATCTTATATGCAGTATGCCTTGGAATGCCTCCAACCGAAGGTGTTCAATTGGTGTGACGCAGTACTTCTTGTGATGAAAGAACAGTTGACCAAGATAAAGAGCGGGAGGTTGAAGAACTTTGGGTATTGCTCTATTTTGACTGCCTTTACCTTGGAGAAGATACCATTGATGCAGCCACAGTATATTGCACTCGATTTACCTTCACCTACTGAACCATGTATGCAGAGATGGGTTGACCATATGTCTAGGCATGCTGGTCAGTCTCAGATTTCATTTTCTGATACCTTCTTCAGGTGGTTTGATTGTCAGGAGATGGTTTATTCCGAGTATCCATATGCTAGCATGGACTTCCGGGGTGATCCAGATTTAGTACTGCCGGATGGCGAACAGTGGGGCGCCATTGGTAAAATCTTTGACCATATTCCTGTTTATCGTTTTTCATTTATAATGTTCTTGTGCTTTATTCTATCAAGACTTTAATCAAACTCATGTGTACATGCAGATGTTGGTCCTCTTCGTCCAGTAGTTCACCTGAGAGCTCCAGCCGCCGCCCCAGTAGGAGAGGCTGTCGGAAGGGTTATCCTTCATGACCTTGATGTGGCCAAGACTCTCACAGCATTATAGGAGCAGGTTAAGGGCCTCACTCTTGGTATTCTAGATGTGAGGACTGACGAGCTACCTTTGAGGTTACAACGACATACCACTGGTGTGCCTGGATGATGGACAGGCTGTGACTTGCTATCACGAGCATCATTAGACTAGGGTGCCCCCTAGCATTTTGAGTTTTTGGTCACTTGACCGATTCTGTCTTGGTTACAGAACATTATGTCTAAACCATAAACAGTTATATATATTTTTTATTTTTGGAGTTTTATTTTGGTTAAGTTATGTGATCCAAATGCAAATATTGATGGTATGTTTCTTATTATAAATGTTGCAAATGTCTATCTAACACATAATTTGCCAATGAGTCAGTTAATGTGTTTATGTTTCTAGAAATATGTTGATATTAAATAAAATCAAATTGTCTTTCCAAAATCTTAACCTTTAGGAACATGGGATAAATAGCTGGATTTCGGACAGAATAGATACCAGTGAGTTGTAGTATTATGAGTTGTGAGTCTAGCCTGACAGTTAGTCGGCGTATACCATGTGTGATGGCATCAGAGAGAAGTTCTATCAATGCGCTATATTCAACGATGTTATTTTTTGATCGACCAATACATACCCCTCTGAAACTTACTAACTCGTCGCTTGGATCAAAAATAGCCCAGGCTGCGGAAGATAGGTTCCGTGAACTACGACTCGCTCCGTCGGCATATCCAACACATGACTCCAATAGGTTTGACATCTGCAACAAATGTAAAAAGTGGATTACTTGACCAAAATAAACACTTTAGCGAAAACAAAAACACAACAAAAGCATATAGGTTACCATTACGCGTAGTAACGCTTGAGGTACAACCCATTACGAGGTTGTGCCAGTGGAATTCCGTCATAATCCATTAACTCGTAGGCTCCTTTTGCTAACTCTCGTTTAACAATATAGGGGCCCATCCATAAAGACTTAAATTTACCTGCCCCCAATTTATCGGATTCTTGGTCATAAAGCAAGACCAAGTCACCTTCTGAGAAGACACGGGGTTTGACATTTTTTTCGAACTGCGCCTTGACTCATTTCTTATGGGCTTTGTTAGCCAAAGCAGCATCATGACGGGTTTCATCCAATTGGATTAATTTGAAGAAACGAGCTTCTTCTTCTGAAGTTCCGGGAGGAGATCAATTGCGAGTTTGAGAGACGAGATTTCGCACTAGATTGGTAAGACTGATTCCAGGCCATATACTAGTTGGAAAGGTGCAAACCCGGTTTCATTCCTTACCGATGTTCGGTAAGCCCACAAAGCTGAGTACAGGATTCGGTGCCATCTTCTCTTGTGAACTCCAATCATCCTTTGCAGCATGTGTTTCAGGACCTTGTTGATTGCTTCAACTTGTTCGTTTGCTTGCGGGTAATATGGAGTAGAGATGTCGTGAGACAACCCTAGTTTGGTAGCTAATTCGACCATCATGTGATTACGAAAATGCGATCCATGATCTGTGACTATAGCCTCTGGTATGCCGAATCTGGCGACTACATGATTGAAAAAGAAGAGGGCAGCTGTTTCACCAGTATTATCCAATGTAGGTATCGCCTCGGCCCATTCGGTAAAATAGTCAACTGCGACTATGATATACCCATGCCCCCCGGTCGAGGTGAGGTTACATGTCATGAAATCGATGCCCCATTTGGCGAATGGCCCAACAGCAACTATTGGCTGCAGAGGTGCGGGTGGTCTTCTAGTTTTGCTATCGAAAATTTGACAAGCATGGCAACTTCTGACTGCGGTTATGCAATCTTTGAACATTGTTGGCCAGAAGTATCTTGCTCCTAAGATTTTTTGCGTTGTAGCATATCCGGATTGATTACCCCCACACGCGCCTGAATGACAATCATTCAGGACTTTTTCGGCCTCCTCATGGGTGAGGCACCTTTTCAGAACTGTATCGATACCATGACGGTAAAGTGTATCACCGACAATCATGTAGTCTTTTGCTTGGTATCGAATACGTTTTTGTTCGGAGTGGGAGGTGTTTGGCCTGTATTTTTGGGTTTGGAGATAAATTATTATATCCCCATACCACTCATTACTTGAAGATATGAGAAACAAAATTTTGTCCACAATTATTTCCTCGGATGTTTCATCGTTGGACGATGATGGGAGATCGCACAATAATTCTGTGAAAACTAGAGCTTTCTTCAACTTGGATTTAACAAATTCCATATCAAACTCTTGTAGGATTGCTATCCATTTTGAATATTTGCCCCCCAGCAACTGTCGTGACAATATATAAGTCATGGGGTTGCAATCTGACAGAATGGTAGTTTTCCAAAAGAGGACATAGTTTTGAAATCTCTGTATCGCTTGAACAGCTGCGAGTGCTAGCTTTTCAACGTAAGAATATTCACTTTCTGTATCATTTAAGTTTTTACTTAAATAATATAGAGGATGTTCAATTCCATCGACTTCTTGAACTAAAACCATTGCGATGGTCGTATCCGCTGCAGCCAAATACAGGTTAAAATATTTTTGATAATCAGGAGCGTACATTAATGATGCTTTCATTAGTGATTCTTTTAAAGCATCAAAGGAAGCTTGCGCAACCTGATCCCAGAAAAAGGGCACTTCCTTTTTCAAAAGACGTGTATAACCTTTAGCAAGTTCGGCGTAATTTGGAATGAACCTCCTCAGAAAGTTCGCTTTCCCTTGGAGTTTCTGAATCTGAAGCAAATTCGAAGGTGGAGGCAAATTTATGATTGCCTGGACCTTACATGGGTTGAGACAAATCCTGTCCTCTGAGACTACAAAGCCAAGTAAACGACCAGAACTGACGCAAAATACACATTTGTGTGGATTGAGTCGTATCTTGTAGTGTCGGTAACATAGAAATATCACTCTTAAGTGCTGCGGGTGATCAGTCCGCTTTCACGAATGAGCCGGAAGGTCGTCGAGGTATGGTTGAACGATGTTTTTGATGTCATGGAAGGCATAATTCATTGCCCTATGAAACGTTGCCCCCGCGTTCTTTAAACCAAAGGGTAATTGTCGATACGTGAATGTGCCCCACGGACAAATAAATGTAGTCTTTGACTGATCCTATGGGCGGATATTTATTTTATTATACCCGGAGAATCCATCCATGAATGAAAAGATTTTGCATCCGGCGCATTCATCAATTATCTGGTCGATGAAGGGTGTAGGGTAGTTGTCTTTTCGACAAGCTTGATTTACATCCCTATAATCAACACACACTCTAATTGTTCCTTGTTTTTTCATAACAGGGACAATATTCGATACCCAATCGGTTAGAGGAACTGGGTAGATGAAACCAGCATGGAGAAGTTTTTCAACTTCTGCCTTAATGGCAGCGGCTTTCTTGGGGTGCACCTGCCGTAACCGTTATCGTACTGGTTTGACATCTGGATACATCTTAATTTCGTGTTCAACGATCTTCGAGTGAATGCTTGGAATTTCACTATATGACCAAGCAAAGACATCTCTGAATTCACGAAAAAGAGTGTTATATATTTCCAGTTCTAAAGGAGAACAACATTTGCCAACATTAATATTCTCTACAACATCTGTTTTGGTCGATATATTTATGGCGATAGTCTCTTCAATGTTGGACAAGTTTTGCTCAGAATCCACCGTGTTTATAGTATTTGATAGGAAATCAAAGACTGAAGGATGATAAAGGTCATCTTGAGTATCTTCTCCACAATCTGGAAGAAGGGAACGATGGTGGCAATCATTCCACGGTGCCCCTTCAATTACCATTGATTGTACAATTCCTTCGTCGGTGACATGCACTCACGACCAAGGATCTGAAGGGGTACCATATTCTTTAGATCTATCTATCCAAACGCTTGATGAGCGTTGATTTGGGTTTGCCTCCCATACTAGGAACATTGATTGCTAAAATATTTCCGTTGGGCTTGGGGGCAAAACCATTGCATGATCCATGTCGATATCATTTTCTGAGATCTTTTTAGAAGATATCATATTGCAGGTTCCTACTGACGCTACTTCTGCCAGGTTGATTGGAGGTGGAAGGGTGAAAGTTCCCAGTAGTATAGGATCTTTTAGTAGGCCTACTCCGATATTTTGAAGCGAATGGGGGCTTCCATGGATCATGGGAATGCTTCCTGTAACTTGAGAACCATTGGGGAGGAAGTTTTGTTGATCAACGATTGTAATCCCTCCTTGAAAGGGAAATGCAATCTTCCTAAAATAGGTCGACACAACAACCGCCATAGCATATATCCATGGCCTTCCTAGTAGGATGTTGTAATCAAGATTTCCATCGATTACTTCAACATCTATTTCTACCATTTTCCCTCCTAGTTCAACATTCAAGTTACTTAGAATACCATATGGGGTATATGTCCTTCCGTTGAATGCTTTCAATGTCGTCGAAGATCATGACAAGGTTGGAGATCTTAAGGTTTTCCAGCAACTCATCGACATAATGCATGTAGATGCCCCCTCATCAATAATTGTTCGATGAACAGTTTTGTTGAGGGCTTTCACTTGAACAAGGAAAGCTAGTTGAGCTGGTAATTGAGGATCGTATCCTTTATGGTCGAAGGATACAAGATTGGAATCCTTTGGGTCTATCCCACCAATGGCTGATAATAAAGCCTGCCTTTGGGATGGGAAATTCTGTAGTACTTCAAGAGTCGACATAGCAGATGGCGATTGGGCCAAATCTTCCACTATATTATAATGTTGTGCCGCTCTAGCACGGGGATTAAACGTTGACTTGTGTACTACTCCCTTTCGCGGTTTTATCGTCAATTCAGGAATGATGGGCGGCGTAACTTCTGTCGAAGTTGTTGTCGAACTACTAGGTTTATCTTTATCCTTATTGTTCGACACCTATGGATTCCCATAATCTTTCTTCCTAGTCGATATCAAAGCATCATTTTGTTGTTTTGAAACTGACAACATTAGCACTTGAGACGGGGAAGCATTTTCACTTTCAACCAGATTTGTTCCCGGATTTGGAAACGGATCACTTAACACTACGAAGGTTTTTGAATTCTTGAAGAATTTCTTAAGCTCAGCTCTGTGTGGACAACTTGCGGTCCAATGATCCTCATCACATATAAGGCATGGATTTTTTGGTTTCCTATCTCCAGGAGTGTTTGAAGAAGATTTTTCAGGTGATGATTCCTCCTGTTTCTTCTTCTTCCCTTTGCCTTTCTTCTTGCTCCCTGGTTGTTTGGTTTCTTTGCCTTTATCTGTTGATATGGCATTTACTTCTGAAGTAAGAAGTTCATATTTTGCATTTTGACCTGAAATCTTACAGGCCTTTTTGGATGTAGGCTTTGTCAATTTCATGTCTGTTGTGCCAATCACGCCATCGTCGGCATGAGAGTGATTGTTGTGGGGGAAAGTATCCAACTCGGAATGACCCTAACCCACTCTAAGGGTGACAGTTCCTTAGCAACAGCTGAAAGCAAAGCTATCTAAAGTTTCTTCTTTATGACATGCAAGAGATAGAAGGAAGAGATCCACTTACCGATGTCTTGCGCAAATGGTCGATCCAATCTCCTTTGTTTGCCGCTTGCTCCCAGATCCAAGTCTTTTCACGGGCCCAGCTACATGAGATCCTGCAAATAAGACAAGAAAAGGAAACTACAAGAGGCATGCATTCATAATCGATTCAAGGATTAGCATAAATCAAAGACGCAAGTAAGACAATACACCATTGAAACACATGCGAATAGAAGAACCTCAAATGCTTTATTAATATATGGAAGTAAGGTTCAGGCGGTGATACAACCATGAGAGGTCCAATCCAGCATCACCTTCCCGACGGAGAGAAATCTCTTCTTCACCTCCCTCAAGCAATCACCCAATGCTCACAACTGTAAACCAACAGCAATCCTTTGCACTAAATTGCGGCCTCCAGATCCCATGGGATGAGATCCTTATATAGAGTTTTGGAGTGAAGATAAGTCAGCTTGATGTGTGACTTGTTGTCCTCTTCAACTCCAGTTGTTCTTCAGCTCTTCACTCGGAGTTTCTACCTTCCACTTGGAGTTTTAGAAGCTCTTAACTCATCATTAGGCGAATCTTTTGATCAAGTTTCTTTTTGGAAGCTTCCTGGGCACTGGCACATTGAGAAAAAGATTCCTCCACATGTCAAAGTACGCCCAGCGTAGGTAGCCTTTGTTGCACTTGCTATGCAACGCAAGTACACCATAGAGCTTTTGACATTCAGCGCAGATGCTTAGTGGAGCAGGTGCTTTGATCCAAAACTGACCTGTTTTTGAGTGTTTTTCAGTGGAGAATTGATTTGCAGTGCTGTGGTTTGCTGACCTTGTTCCTCTAAGGGTAATAACAACATGTTTAGGGACTTAGGATCCCTTAGATTATTGACATTTCATGCTCTATGCCGTAAGGCACAAAAATGTCTATAACAGTTGCCCCCTAAAGTATGAGGTCGTTTATCGAGTGAAATGCTTTATTAGGAGGATCCAAAGTTCATTCAATCGTCGGGAGGTGACCTGTAACAAAATACAATACAATACATTATATTTTCATACTTTCTTTTCATGATCTAGCTGATGCGGGCATTTCCCATGCTCAGCTTTATAAATACATTTGTTGTACATAAACAGACGATCGTCTGATAATAGACTGATAATTCTCTGCTTTCAATTATCATCCTTTCAATAGGATGATCATCTGTTGCACATGTCTATGTTTTTATCTCCTGAATATATATCGCAGCCCGGATGGATGAAACTAGATCCGGGGTCTTCAAACTTGTCCGATCTTCACTCTAGTACAAGTCGATCCATGTGAGAATTACTTGAAGTCGAACATGGAAAGACATCGCTTGATTACCAGTCAATAATGTAAATTGTTAACAAGCGCGAGAGGAATCACCAATAATGATGATGACCCTCAAGGTACTGCAGCACAATTCACGTGGTGTGAATATAGGATCTGACGTCAAACACCATGCAAAGTCTCCTGGTCGAAGGTCATTAATGTATACCTATCGCCGGGAGTGAGAAACTTGCCATTGAGGCATGCAAGCTTCAAAGTACTGAGGGGGTGTTCCTAGATCAACTTCTTGGATAATGAGCTGATGTCGACAAGAAGTGATCCGTCAAAGGAGGGCCTTAATGAATCCCACATCAGTGACACGGAACGGAGCTAGTGATGATGGTGAAAATGATCTGTGAAATATGATTCAGGGTGGCGGTCATGGAAGGATGAAAGATGATGTACGGTAGTGGATGGGACCCGGTTGACACTTTCTGAATGACATCTCTCGAACATATAACGACACTGATGTGATGGATCGGTAGCATTACCCCATGTATGGATGGTATGGCGAGACCATGGTGAAGGGACCGGTGAATGATAATAACCCAACCCGATATTTACGGAGGCAAAAGTGTCATGTTCAAGAGCGACTTGCTACCATTAAGCTTTGAGGTTCTTCCCAATTTTTCCCCAGTCATTTCTGACCAGTACCTCTTTATTTTTGTCAAGCTTGAGGAGGATAGCATATGCTTGTTCTATAACCTACCCTTCGGGCAAGCCCATCGCTATGTTTTAACGAGCCTAGCGATAGGGAAACTCGTTCTCGTCTAAAGACAAGTTTGTCGCTATCTAATATTTTTAACGAGCCCAGCAACAAAGACAACTCGGTCCTTTTCATTTTTAGGGAGTCTAAAAAAGGGTACATAAAGTGGACTCCAGGGGTCCTTTTTCGTCATTTAATCCCTTAAGTCCGAAAAAGTATAAAACAATATAGAAGGGATGAATGTTCGATATCTTTATCGAGCCGAACTAGATAAGCACTCGATATTTTTGTGCAATAATCCCTCAGGTCCAAAAAGATTAAAATCTAGATGAGGGATAGCTCTTCCGGTCCTTTTAACGAGCTGTAAGGCCAAAACTCAGCAAAATTTTCATATTTTACGAGTCAGTGAAAAGAGCTCAAAGAAGACTCGTCTTTTGAGGAACGAGTGATAAACAGGGATAGCAGCAGATTCCAGGTACAGGTTGGAATTTTCCAATCACGACAGTATTACAAGGATGGCTAGGTGGGATCACTCTTCGCAGCTGTTCCTCAAAATAGGTAAACAATCAAGTGGATGTGAATGATCGGCCAAATGAAAAGTGGAGGTGACGGTACACAAACACGACCAAGGATTTTATGGCTGATGAATTTACAGTCTCAAATGGTTATTTACTGGTTCATTTTTTTTGAATGAGCTTGAACTCTGGGGAAAGCCTGCTCACAAGCTTATGTTTATTTTTTAACGAGCATGAATTTCCACATTAAAACTGCTCGGATCTTGCGTTTATTTTTTAACGAGCATGAACTTTGCCAAAACTGCTCGTTTTTACCAGTCATAAAGTAGGAAGGTCTCATGGGAGATCGCTATTTTTTAAAGAGCTTCATCTCCCTACGTATTGCTCCATATCCTCTCTTTGTGCAAGTCGGGTATTGGCTTATCTACGGGTTAGCGGGGTTAGTCCTACCTAAAACTAAAAATCCGCCCGAGCTTGCATTCCAAGAGGTTTGCATGCCCCCAGGTGTAAGTCTAATTTCAAGGTTTCCCCTACTTTTCTGTTAAAAACCTTTGTTTTCAACAGGTGAGGCTTACCTCTTTCAGGTTACCCAAAGATCGTTCTGCTAATCCTTTCAAACAGAAACTTTCTTCGGCGATGTCTATCATTAGGTTACACAAAGATGGTTACAATTTGTTGCAGCAATTGAATCCCTTTCTTTGGAGGCTGCCCCTACTTATCCTCTAAAACATTTGTTTTAATGGGTGAGGCTTGCCTTTTATCCAAAGATGGTTACTACTTGCTGCCGCAAACGGATCCCCTTCTTTGGCAGAGCCCACTTTTCTAGACAAAGGTGAATGACGATGCTCCGCCACACACTTAACTTTAACAAAAGAATCTTTTTCCAGAACAAACCCATTCCTAACTGCCCCTTCTTCCGCATGAGAGCTCTTGCTGGCTCTTCTATTTTACGAAGAAGAAGGAGGGGACGGGGTACGGACTAGTCATATTCTCCCGCGGAAATTATACTTTACACCCAAGGTTTTTTCTGCCTCCAGAGCAGACCAAGATGCATGCCCTCTGGGTTCCGGCCTTCCTCTCCCGAATTACTTGCACTCATCAGGAAGAAGAACCGGAGGTAGAGACCTTTCTTGATCAAATAGACCATTCAGGATAGGTATGTGACTACTTGCGATGCGTGATCCCAGAAGTGAAAGTTGGTCTACGAGCTTGACCATTCTTCCTTCGTATGGAAAACACATTATTCGAAAGAGTGAGGAGACTATTGCTTCCATGCAATATATGTAGTCTCATCCAAGGAGTAGGTTATAATCTAAGGGTCCTTGGACGACCATCAAGTTCATCTTGACGGCCTTCTCTTTCAAGGTAATAGGCACATTAGGTAGAATCCCTAATGGTCGACTGGTTCCTTTGTCAAAACCCGAGAGATTTCTTGTCTCAGACAAAAGCGCCGGGCAACCCAGTGCTTTCCAAGCAATAGAGGACAGGATACTCACAGATGCCCCTTCATCAATGATAGTTCCAGCCATCACCATTTTGTATATTTGGACTATAATTCTAAATGGTATACTGGCTGGTAACCGGGGTCTGCCTAGTTGGTTCCAATCAAAGGACACAACTAGGTTGCTTGGTGGTGGGACCGAATATACGGCCGGATATGACCCTGACAATGCTCCTTCCTGCGATAAAGGAGTGGGCACATTGCCCTGATGTTCATCAGAATCGGTGTTGATGAAGAGAATCTGGATGGTGTCATCCTTACTCTCTTCGGTGAGCGTGTCAACTGAAGATGAATCCTCAGTGACTATGGTATTTGAAGATGAAACTCCTGAAGGGAGAACCGGGTCAACTGTTGTTTCGACCTTTGGACTTTCATCCGGTCCGGATTCAGTAGGTTCACTTTCAGCGACTGACACTTCAGCTGACCCTGTGAGCGGGGCAACTGTATTTTCGACCAACGAAGGACTTGGCGCGAGTTTTTGGTATCCAGGAGGAAGTAGCAATGGTGCAATCGGTTGATCTTCCAAAACTCTCTTTGCTTCATCTAAAAAGGGAGAACGGTGAAGAGTGTGATTGCCTTCACACAGTTCGTAGGGGAATCTCTTTCCCCTTCGTCGTCTAGAACCTTCACTTTCGCTGGTCGACGGTAAGCATTCAACCTGGTTGTCAGAGGTTGACGCTTTTGAACTGTGCAAACAAGGGGACCAGTCCCTTAGTATTCGGGGAATACTGGGACAATCCCGGTGGAGGTGGTCTCCTCTACATATGACACATGGCGATTTGGGCCCGGTCCGTGCTGTGTGTGGGTTTTCGTTAGATACCTTTTGCTTGCCCCCAGGCACCTTTGGCTCCTTCTGCTTCTTTTCTTTCTTCTTCTTTTCCTTCTTCTTTTCTATGGGAGCTCCGCTTTTGGCGGCTTGACCTTTCGAAGAAGAAGGATCGGAGGAAGGTTTATAAGAAGTGGAAGGCTGGAGGGTAGGTCTAGACTGGTCTAACTGTTGACTCGACTATTCAGGAACCGTGGTGTTCTGAACTACAGCGGTTGAGAATAGCCAAACTGGCAGGCCAATTGTCAGTCCTGGAAGCGACAATGTGGCCATGTGGGGCGCACCAACTTCTCCCCAAGAGGAGAAAGGGCTAGGGGTTCCATCATGTGGAATCCCTTGGTTGGTGCGTTCCATGTTCTCAACCTAAAGATCAACGTAGGAATAAGGGGTGATTATGTTCCGCTTAGAATGAATTTTATATGACGACGCTTTTAGACACAACTTGCTTTTTCACTTTTTAAGAGTCGAGAAAAAGCTAAAGATGACTCTAGTCTCCTTCGATGTATTAACGAGCCCGAAGTGACAAATGCTCGGATGGACTTTTTCAGTTATAGAGTTTGAAAAAGGCCAAAAGAAACTACTCTGGAGTTCCAGGCAGAGGGTGTGCCAAACCTTTCGCGAAACCATAGAATACGTTTTACAGTACGAGTGGTCGATCTTCGTGAATGCTATGTTCACTGCATCGCGATCAGCAGGGTGGCCGACACGGCTTCCTATGGATAAAGGCTTTGTTCCTATAGGGGTCCCCCAATATACGCGACGGTACGCGGGGGCACAAGTCTGTATTAGTGCTATCGTCCCTCAGGAGGAATCACCCACCTTCGTAGAGATCGACAGTCACTATGTTTAACGACGTCGGTTCACGTCTCTACCTAGACCTCTACTATGTTTCGTTATGTTTCAAAGCGTTGTTAGATAAATTCAGTTCTTTTTAGGTTGATCTTGCTTAGCAGTTTTCCTTTATGGATCACCACGTGATGTATGATACAACTCCTAAATGCAGTCTAAGAATGATAAGCAAGCTTTTTCAATTCTTTCAACTTATGAAAACCTTAACTACTGAAGGAAAAGAAAGACATCATCTTTTCAAACAGATCATAGAGCACACACTGATGCGCTTTTCCTAAATCGACATGCAAACTGTCAAAATGCACATGCACAATGCAAGTATTTCTTTTCTTCTTCCTTAATGTTGATGTATTACAAAAAGAAAGCTGTTGTATAATTTTGAATTCAATTTCGAGCGAAAGCAAACAAGTTTTGTCCAATAATCAAAAGAACACCTTAAGATTCACTCGTTTCAACGCAAGAAATACTGAAATTCGAACCATATAACGAAAGCAAATGCTCAAGCAGCTATGAACAGCAATAAACTAGCTCTTAGAATCACAACGACACTTTCTCATAGGTCTAGATCCAAGAGGTCATAGCAAGACTAGTTCACTTTCGCTATGGGAAACTGTGAATGACAGCAAGAAATACAATAAGAACAATCACGGTTTCTTCATACAACTGAGGCGGAATGAAGGCAAAGAAAAGTGGTTTCAGCTGGGTATACAGGTTGACAACAGGCTGCAAAAACAATACTAAAAACTGGGCAACAGACAGTGGGGAACCCCAGTTGCACAAGGCAAAATTGGATCAGAGCAGGTGCTGCACTGTCAATCTGAGATGTAGCGCAGGTAGCCCCTTCGGGACCTGCGTTGCACTGCAGGTAGCCTTTGTTGCAGCTGCACTGATGAGACAACTCTCGTCTCTCTCAGATTCCGGGTCACAGTTTGCTCAAAAATCAATGGTTTTTGGCCAAACCAGAGGCTATCAGTCAAGTATACACTAGAGGGTGATTAAAGGAAGATGAACACTATCACAAAGAGCTACAAAGAGTCCTTGTGGATCAGCTCTTCAGATCATAAACATGCCCAGCACTGGGCTAGAGTAGCTGCCCTCTACTTTGCATTCGAAGGACTCGAATGCAGTTCGATTCGGTACTCCCTTTGTTTAAGAAATGAATAGCAAGAAACACAAGCTACCAACAAGACACAGAGATTCCCCAGCGGAGTCGCCAGTCTGTTGTGGGGGAAAGTATCCAACTCGGAATGACCCTAACCCACTCTAAGGGTGACAATTCCTTAGCAACAGCTGAAAGCAAAGCTATCTAAAGTTTCTTCTTTATGACATGCAAGAGATAGAAGGAAGAGATACACTTACCGATGTCTTGCGCAAATGGTCGATCCAATCTCCTTTGTTTGCCGCTTGCTCCCAGATCCAAGTCTTTTCACGGGCCCAGCTACACGAGATCCTGCAAATAAGACAAGAAAAGGAAACTACAAGAGGCATGCATTCATAATCGATTCAAGGATTAGCATAAATCAAAGACGCAAGTAAGACAATACACCATTGAAACACATGCGAATAGAAGAACCTCAAATGCTTTATTAATATATGGAAGTAAGGTTCAGGTGGTGATACAACCATGAGAGGTCCAATCCAGCATCACCTTCCCGACGGAGAGAAATCTCTTCTTCACCTCCCTCAAGCAATCACCCAATGCTCACAACTGTAAACCAACAACAATCCTTTGCACTAAATTCCGGCCTCCAGATCCCATGGGATGAGATCCTTATATAGAGTTTTGGAGTGAAGATAAGTCAGCTTGATGTGTGACTTGTTGTCCTCTTCAACTCCAGTTGTTCTTCAGCTCTTCACTCGGAGTTTCTACCTTCCACTTGGAGTTTTAGAAGCTCTTAACTCATCATTAGGCGAATCTTTTGATCAAGTGTCTTTTTGGAAGCTTCCTGGGCACTGGCACATTGAGAAAAAGATTCCTCCACATGTCAAAGTACGCCCAGCGCAGGTAGCCTTTGTTGCACTTGTTATGCAGCGCAGGTACACCATAGAGCTTTTGACATTCAGCGCAGATGCTTAGTGGAGCAGCTGCTTTGATCCAAAACTGACCTGTTTTTGAGTGTTTTTCAGTGGAGGAATGATTTGCAGTGCTGTGGTTTGCTGACCTTATTCCTCTAAGAGTAATAACAACATGTTTAGGGACTTTGGATCCCTTAGATTATTGACATTTCATGCTCTATGCTGTAAGGCACAAAAATGTCTATAATAGTCATTGTTTGATTTAGGAGGAGGAGGAATTGAGAATTCCAGTCTAGGGGCGTCAGGTATTTTATTGTAGAGCGTGTCGGACTGAGTGTAAATCAAGTCCAGATATTCTGCACAAGTGATAACCTGCTCTTCTGTTACGACTCCCCCCTTTGCCACATCTTCCATGATGGAAGGTAGTAATGACTTGATAAACCATTCAGCTAAGAGCTGATCAGGGACATACATTTTTACCATTCTACGACGACGTCGCCACTCATGTATATGATCAGATATGTGAGTGGCCATTGTCTGTTTGAAATTGGTAAGAAGTTCTGTTCCCATTTCGTACCTTATTGGTAATTGAAAATGGGTTAAAAAGGTTGTGGCTAAGGTACTGAAGTTGTCGAACGAAGCTCTAGGCAATTCGATGTACCATTTTGCCGCCGGACCCGTTAACGTCCTCTGAAAGAGGTGAAGTCTTATCGAATCATCATTTAGGGTGTTTGACGAACACCATAGATGAAAGGTCATCACGTGATTCAATGGATCTTCACCCGGATTTCCATTAAATTTAGGAATATCTGATGGAAGTTTATGCGGAATCGCTGGCCACCAAGGGGCGTAAGCGATTGGATCGTTTGTTAACCTATTTAAATCAGGTAACTCTAAGGTTGCCACAAAGGGTAACTATTGATTCAGGTAAGGTGAAGCATACCCAGGATAAGATGGGATTGCCTGAGTAGTTGGTCTTCACATACCGGCATAATGCATTTGATGCTGGTAACTTTGGTAAGGTTGGTGGGCATGACCATTGTAAAATGGTTGATTTTGACCGTTTTGAATGTACGATTGTTCACTATTAGTAAAGATTTGTTGCTCAGAACCTTGGTATACTTGTTGGAATTGTGGTTGTTGGTATTGCACTAGCCATGGTTGTGAAGCCATGTGCTGTTGCCCGATACTAACAGTTTGACCAAGATGAGGGGTAATTGTACTCGTCTGAACCTGTGTCATTCCACTAGTCGGCAATTGTGGTTGAGTCGCAGGGTCAAGGGGCTATTGCATTACAACCTGAGAAACCTGAGGTTGGCATACGACAGGCAGCGCTTGAAATTACGACACCATCACAATAGCTGGCGTAGTTGGTATATTTGACGTAGGTAAGCATTGTTGCATCGAGTATAAAACTCTTGGTTGTTGAGGTAGTATAGGTACCCAACCGCTTGAGGTAATTCCAGTATAACCTAAATGTTGTTGTGAACTCCGATATGGATATCCTCCTGGAGGGAATAATGAAAGGATATACTGCCCCCCATATGATAGTAATCCAGAACTCAAGGGAATTGTTTGCCCTTGGGGGCCGGACTACCCAAATTAACCTCCAAATGGATCAATTTGTTGAGACTCAACATAAGAGTTTCCGGAAATTATTCTGGATGAACAAACATGAACATACCATACTGTCGAAATGGCCCTTGAGTGGCTCCTTCTAGCCGTTGAGAGCTAGTTGGGACAGATGGCATACCGACAAATATTGTCGGAGTGATAGCAGGGAGTTCTGCTGGCGCTGTGTTAGACGACACAGTCCTAGATGTTGACGGTTGTTCAGACATTTGTAGTCTATCCAAAAGATTACCTAGCGATTCTACAGGAGCTTCCTCTAGTGGCAGACTAACTTCTGATGAAGAAGGATATAGAGTGATCCCGACTCCAAATTGCGATGGAGTACTTGTTGGAGGATCTTCCACAATTTCTTCTATGTCAATCAGACCAGGTGGAAGGGGAAGACCGTCAGGTCCATAGAATATTTCTGGTGCCGAAGAAGGTATGGAATCGGTAGCGACAGATGTTTGAAGAGCAAGACTCTCCAAACCGGTTGAAAATGGAACTGGTTCGGTAAGACAAGTGTTTACTCTTAGACTAGGATCACTATCACCGTCCTTCTGTGGCTGCCGGACTTCTTCTGTAGAGGCAGGGATTCCAGAAATGTTTGGAGTAACTGGAGTCTCTGATGTTGTTGGAACACTTGTTCTAACTTTAACAAGAGATTTTGAACCGGTTCAACGAGTTCGCTTTGTCCGTACTAGCTTCGATTCCGGAGACAAAGATGGTTGACTCGTAAGCCTCCGCGAACGACGGGGTTTCAATTGACTTTCTTCCATGATTGCGGATTACTCGATCAACTAAAATAAAGGGGAAGTATGTTTCTAAATTAAATGAATTTTAGACTCTTTTACACAACTTTCTTTTTCAATTTTTGAGAGTCGAGAAAAAACAAAAGATGACTCTAGTCTCCTTCGATTTTTAATGAGCCTGAAGCGACAAGTGCTCAGATGGACCTTTTCCGTTAAGGAGTCTGAAAAGGAATGAAAGGGACTACTCTGGAAATCTAGGTAGAGGGATTACCAAACCAATCGCAAAACTACAAAATACGTTTTACAGTACGACAGTCAATCTTCCCGAATGCTATGTACAGTGCATTGTGATCGATAGGGCGGTAGACACAGCTTCCTATGGATAAAGGATTAAGCCTATTGGGGTCTCCAAAAATATACTCGACGGTACGTGGGAGCACAAGTCCGTACTGGCACTTATCGTCTCAAAGTGGAGGAATCACCCAACCATCAGTGAGAACAACAGTTACCAGGCTTTACGACGCCGGAATACATCTCTAGCCTAGACTTCTAAATGTTGTGCGTTAAGTTCCAAAGCGTTGTTAGATTCATTGAATTTATTTTAAGTTGATCTTGTTTATGAAGTTTTCCTTTCAGGTTCACCATGAGATGTAGATGTAATTCCTAAAATGCAATCTAAGATGATAAACAAACTTTTTATCTCCTTTATGCAATGAAAATCCTAGCTACTAGGGAAAAGAAAGACAGAATCTTTTCACAAAGAGCAAAGAGCACACTCTAAATGCACTTTCCTAAATCAAGCCAATCACACTATCTATATGCAAGTGCACATGCATGTATTTGTTTTTCGACTTTCTTAGTATATAAATGCTAAAAAGAAAGTTGATGCACAAATCTGAATTTCTTTTCAAGCGACAAATATCAAAAAGTTTCTTTTCGAAATCAGAAAATGGAGTCGATCACAACACCTTACGATTTTGAAATGAATACTTGTTCTCGACACTAGAAAATTACAAATTTAGACCAAAAGAAATAGTAACAGGATAATCGACCATCAACAACAATTAAACTCTTTCCTACGATTGAAATCGACACTTGCGACAGTTTCAAATCAAAGGACGACAGTACGATTACGCTACTTTTGCAAAGGAGAACTATAAATGACTCAACAAACACACAAAAACATCTACAGTTCTTTTCTACAAAGGAGGCAGAATAATAGTAAAGAAAAGGGGTTTCAAACAGACATATACTAATCACAAGCAGCAAAATTCAGGAATAGAACTGGAAAGAATGAACCATAGAAGCCACAACTACACAGAGCTAGTCTGATCAGCGCACCTATAACACAGAGAATCTGAAATTCAGCGCAGGTTGTCCACTCGGGAAGTGCGCTGAAATTCAGAATCTCTGAATATTACCTACACTGGGCTAGAAACAAGACTCTGTTCGGGTTCCGGGTCACAGTTTGCAGTTCAGTTCTTGGGTTTTGGCCGAGCAAAACCAATCAGTAATAAAACAATCAGGGGTAGATCTAAGGAGGATATAAGAGCTATCACAAGGGCAATCAGATAGTTTGTGAATCAGTTGTTTAAATCATAAATAGATCCAATAGATGGATTGTAGAAGCAGTTGTCTACTTTGCATTTGTTATGGAAAATTCAGTTCGAATGCTACTTGTAAGTTTATGAAACAAACAACAAAGAATGATAAACAAACAAACTAATTAGTTCCCTAGCGGAGTCGGCATTTTGTTATAGGGAAAAGTGTCTATATATAACTGCTCTATCCCACTAAGGTGTGACAGCTGCCTTAGAAACAAACAGAGAAAAGCTACTTTTGTTTTTCCTTTATTAATTATAGATAGAGAGGAACAGAAAGACCAACCTTTGTCTTGCGCTAATCTCCTGATTTGATCCCTCTCTTCTTTGATAGTCCTCAGCTACCTGCTCCCTTGCATGCCCAGCTTCACAAAGTGCCTGTAAGATCACAGAAGCATAGCACTATACAAAGACATGGATATATAATCATAAACAATCTAGGATCAGATGTAAATTGACCATACAAATGTAACAAGCATCAATGACACAAAAGCATGGAGGAAAACTCAAATAGCTTTTATTGATAAACAAGAAAAGAGCCAAGAGGAGTTACAACCAGTTGTTCTGACCCAGCATCAACCTCCCAGCAAAGAAGCCCCTCTTCACCTCAAACAAAGCTTAGATCACCCAACAGTCTGATGTTTGTCCCAAGAAACCAACAACAATTCCTTACAATATGCAAAATTCCAGCCTCTCGATCTCTGGGATGAGGGATCCATATATAGATATCTGTAAGGGGGATGAGTCAGCTTGTGATTTGATTAGTGTCTTCTCTCTGATAGTTCTTGCTTCCACTTGGAGACTGATGGCCTCTTACTCATCCTTGGTCGAATTCAGTGAGGCAAGTGTCACAGGAGAAGATTCTGGAAGCTTCCATTGCCTCTCCACCTCGGAGAATGACACTGCCATTTGTCATTTCTCGCCCATCGCACCCCACAAAAGGGACTTTTGAAATGAAACGCACCCTCATAGTGTATTTGGGTGAGACGCAACGCACTTAGCCGGTGGAGTAGCTGCAATGATCCTGTTTTGACCAATTCTTAGCAGTTTCTCGTGGAGAACTTCTGGGAGAAGCTGTAATCTGTTGACCTTGTTCCTTTAGGGGTTAGAACAACAGTTTTAGGGACTTAGGAGCCCTTGTTTTATGGACATTTCATGCTTGGGGTTGTAGGGCCCAAAAATGTCTATAACACCCAAAGACTTTGTGTGCCTTATTTCCTCCTACAATTAATCATGGACATGAGGTAGAAGGTGAAAGACAAAAGGAAACAACATGGAGGACACCATGGTCGTATCAAATTTTTATTGGAAGATGGTTTTATTTGTAGGTTTTAACCCAGTACAGAAATTACCTGCATACAAATTCTAAAACACAGAAAATAAAACAATAGCGAGAGCATAACATATAAAACACATATACACTGATATTTCCCCTGGATCAAAAAATTGGGACTACCATCTTGATTTTTCATTATATTACATTAAATGTTTCAATACATATTTATACATGTCGAAGCATCCAATACCATGGACCGAAAAACCATCACGTCCAAAACCATGGATCGAAAACCATAGGTAGGTACACCCAACCTAATATGGGGTCCAAAAAAATTTTCACGGGGCATTGCCGCACACCCCGTAGAGGGGGGCTTCCCACCCCCCTTAAACTCCCTGGACAGGGGCGGCTGCTGCCCACCCTGTGATCCCCCCGCTGTGCAATTGGCACAACGAAGGGGGGGCTCCAGCCCCCGTCTAACCCCCCGGTTCACTACGTAGGTTAGTCATGGAAAGAATATAACACAACCCAACATTCTCCCACTTGTTGTTTTCTTTCCAGAGGGGGCCGCAGGAGACCTTAGTCATTTTTCCAGTCCTAAAACGCCCATTGTTTCTCTAGACCACGAGAACTTTTCAGAGCTCACAAATTTTGTCAATGCATCTGCAGTATTCTTCAAAGTGTCCACCTTTACCAGCAACACCTTTTTGTCTTCTATCATATCCCTCACAAAGTGATACTGAACATCAATGTACTTTGTATTTGAATGATAAGCAGGGTTCTTTGCCATGAAAATTTCACTTTGGCCGTCACAGTCTATCCTTATGACTCCCTGTACTAACCCCATACTTGAATACAATCTCCGCAACCAAACTACATCCTTGCTTGCATGAGTGGCTGCCATGTATTCTGCTTGTGTAGCTGATAGTGCCACTATAGATTGTTTCTTAATGATCCAACTGACTGCATCTTCAAATAGGTTAAACACATACCCACTTGTGGATCTTATCGGATCCAGATCTCCAACCCAGTCTACATCAACAAGGCCATGGATATCTAAAACTCTGTCCAATCTTAATCTTGCTTGGTAGCACAAACCATAATCACTAGTGCCACGCAAATACCTGAAAACCCACTCCACTGTTGTCCAACGCTCCTTTGTTGGTTTTGACACAGACCTGCTCGATACTCCCACTACATGTGAAATGTTTGGTCTAGTACATACCATCGCATACATCAGGCTACCGACTTCACTTTCATATGGAACATGAGACATATCCTCTTCCTCTTCCTCTTCTTGTGTCTTGGGACATTGTTCCGCAGAAAACTTTACACCTACAGGAATAAGAACCTTCACTGGTTTACTATCATGCATATTAAACCTCTACAATATTGTCTCGACAAACTTCCTCTAGTTTAACGAAAGCTTCTTGTTTGCCAGATCTCTTTTAATTTCCATGCCCAGAATATAATTTGCAGCACTAAGATCTTTCATGTCGAATTTGGAGGACAATTGGGTCTTCAAATCCTACATAATTTCTTTGGCATTTCCAATGAGCAACATATCATCCACATACAAGCCCAGATAAATAACACGGTCACGAATTAATTTAAAATACACACAGTGATCTTCTTTGCTTCTGGTGAAGCCAAGTCCTCGTATAAATGTATCAAATTTTTGATACCATATCCATGGTGACTATTTTAACCCATACAGAGACTTCTTTAATCTACATACTAGTTCTCTCTTACCCTTCACTGCAAAGCCTTCAAGTTGGTTCATGTATATTTCCTCTTCCAGATCCACATGAAGAGATTTTGTCTTCACATCCATCTATTCTACCTCAAAATCAAAAGTATCAGCAATAGATAAAAGTAATCTAATAGAAGTTACCTTAGCAACAGGAGAAAAGATATCACCAAAGTCAATTCCCGAAACCTAGGAATAAACTTTTGCTACCAACTGAGCTTTGTATTTCTCCACCTTTCCTTCTGCATTTGTCTTCTTCTTGAACACTAATTTTCTGCCAATGGGTTTCCTTCTAGCCAGCAACTCCACCAAATCCCAAGCCTAATTTTTGTGCAAAGATGTCGTTTCATCAACCATGGCCTCTTTCCAGAGTTTTCCATCCTCTGAATCTACTGCTTCCTTCACAGTTCTAGGATCATCATCAGTAATAGATAAAGAAAAATTTAAAAAGAAAGAAGATGGAATATACCTTTCTGTTTTCCTTCTTTCTCGAACTGATCTTCTTACCTTGGAGATTGTGGCTCTTCATCTTCTAATTCCTTCTCTGTTGTGGAGTCTGATTCTTCCTCCTTTAGCTCAAACTCTATCTTCTCAGGTTCCTTTGGTTGGACGTCATGTTTAATAACATCTTTCACCTCTCTGAACACCACATCTTGGTTGTACACAACCTTCCTTGTTTCTAGGTTCCAAAGGTTATAACCCTTTAAACCATCTATACCCAATAAAGATGCACTTTTCATATTTACTATCCAACTTGGTTCTTTTCTCCTTTGGAACATGTACATGTGCATCACATCCAAATACCCTCGGATGTGAAAGAGAGGGTTTCTTACCAGTCCATACCTCTTCTGGAGTCTTATCCTCCAATGCTGATGAAGGTGACCTGTTGACCAAGAAACATGCTATCTCCACTGCCTCTACCCAGAATTCCTATCCTAACCTGGTACCACTGAGCATGCTTCTTGCCCTTTCCATCAATGTCTTGTTCATTCTTTCTGCAACTCCATTTTGATGAGGTGTATATGAAGTAGTCTTCTACCGTGATATACCACACATCTTACAGAATTATTCAAGTTCCATACTGCAAAACTCTCCACTGTTACCTATCCTCAGCACCTTTATCTTCTTCTGTTTGGTTTTCCACCACATCCTTAAATTCTTTAAACCTATCAAAGACTTCAGATTTCTTCTTAGAGAAATATATCCATGTATTCCTTGAGAATTCATCTATAAATGGTACGTAGTACATAGACTTACCCAGTGATGGAACCTTCACAGGTCCAAACACATCACTATGCACAAGCTCTAATATCTGTTTCACCCTCTTAACACTATAGGGGAAACTCACCTGATTCTGCTTCCGATATACACATTTTTTACAGAAATCAAAATCCAAAGAGCTATTACTCATGCCTTCTACCATACCGTTACCATGAAGTATTGTAAGGCCCTTCTCTCCAATATGTCCAAGCCATTGATTCCACAACATGGTCTTCTCTCCGGAGACCACTAGATTTTCTGCTCCACTTTCAACAACCACAAAAGTATTGCACCCCTCAACTATAGTGCTACCTTGCAGCTTGTACAAAGTTCCAGCCTGAACTCCCCACATCAATACCAGTGCTCCTAGAACCATCTTGTAGGTATCCTTTTCGAACACTATTTTTACACTTGCATCATCCAACTTTCTTACAAAAATCAGATTTATGGCTAATGCAGGAATATGCAGAACACCTAAAAGTGTTCTAACCCATCCACCTTGTAACTTCAACTTTACTTTTCCACGACCAACGATTCTAGCCTTTCTATCATCCCCTAAGAAGACATCACCACCATCGTATTTATGATATTCGCAGAACCACTCTCTATGGGGAGTGGAGTGAAAGGATGCACCTGAGTCAATCAACCATGCCTCATGATATACATGTGTACTTGAAGAAGACAAGTACACATCCCCACCTTCATCTGAGGTTATTTTCACCTCTACAGAAGAAGCATCATCAGATCCCTTTCCTTTGTCAAGAGCTTTAGATTTACAGTCCCTTTTCTAGTGCCCTTCCTTTCTGCATTTCCAGCATAGCACCTTTACAGGTTTTCCTGGAGATTTAGATCTCCCTCTAGATTTAGATCTCCCACTCGATGACTTATTTTTGTTTCTATTTTGGGACCGCTCTCGTATAGATAAGGCATCACCATTCTGGCTCTCCATATTTTTACCTCTCATCTCCTCCATCATCAAGGATGAGAATATTTCATCAAACTGCAAGGCAGTTGCATTGCTACCTTTTGCAATAACCAGACTATCCCACAAATCTGGTAGAGAGCACAACAAACTGATGCACATATCTTCATCTAAAATTTTAATATCAACAGACGTTAACTGACTTACCATAGTATTAAACGCATTCAGATTCTTTGTCATCGAGTCTCCATCTTTCATCCTCAGGTAATACAACTTTTTCCATAGGAACATTTTATTCACCAGAGACTTAGATTGGTACAATTCCCTAACTTGTCCCACAAAGCCTTCGCCGTAGCTTCCCCTGATACATTCAACAATACTCAATTTGAGACACACAATAGTATTGTGCTCTTTACCTTCCGATCCAACTTCTTCCATTCTTCA
This sequence comes from Pinus tabuliformis, assembly GCA_031772625.1. Taxonomy (NCBI): domain Eukaryota; kingdom Viridiplantae; phylum Streptophyta; class Pinopsida; order Pinales; family Pinaceae; genus Pinus; species Pinus tabuliformis. Next base: position 1,666,270,494 of record CM062819.1, on the reverse strand, counting down.
TCGATCACTCTCCTTGGTTTAGTACCCTGATCTACCATGATCCATTGATTTTATCCACCAATAGATCCTCCATCTTGAGTTTCGAAAACTCAAAACTCTAACCATTAAACTTCTCGATATCTATCTTTCCACTACTCGCCATCTTCTTTCACCACCAAAATCGATCTCGCAGATCTCCCACTGAACAACGTCTAGCACAGGCTCGAGCGAAACCCCTAAGCAACAAAGGGGTCCCCTTGAAGCCAAAATAACTCTGATACCAAATTTAGGTTTTAGCCTTGTACGGAGATTACCTGCATACGAATTCTAAAACATGGAAAATAAAACAATAGCAAGAGCATAAGATATAAAACACATATACATAGAGATTTTCCCTTGGATCCCAAAACTGGGACTACCAGCTTGATTTTTCATTATATTCCTTTCAATGTTACAATACATATTTATACATGACAAAGCATCCAATACCATGGACCGAAAAAACCATTGCGTTCAAAACCATGGACCGAAAACCATAGATTGGTTCGCCCAACCTAATATAGGGTCCAAAAAAAAAAAATCTCGAGGCATTGCCCCGCACCTTGTATAGGGGGACTACCTGCTCCCCTCAAACCCCTCGGACAAGTGGGGCTACCACCCCCCTGTAACCCCCCCACTTCACAATCAGCACAATGAATGGGGGGCCCCACGCCCCCTCTAACCCCCCGATTCAATACATAAGTTAGTCATGGAAAGAATATAACACAACCGAACATTAATTAGTTACGAGTTCTTGTCCTATGATCCACATTCATAGATATGGATAGAGAGGCCTTCATTGAAACTCAATTGCTTGCACTTATGGATACCCCACCCTCTCATGTTGAAGGAAAAGAAGTAGAGATAGAAGAGGAAGGAAAGGAAGAGGCAGAAGAAGAGGAAGAGGGAGAAGGAGAAGAGGAAGAAGAGGCAGAGGTAGATAAAACATAGGAAGAACCACAAAAAATAGTAAGATGTGGAGGAAGAACAAACGAATAAGAAAAAGCACTAGGATTAAACAAGGTAGACCTCAAACTCCCACAAGGACCCCTATACTAATTGAAGAATCACCAAGTAAAAGAGAGGAGCTAGAACCCATCGAAAGGAAGGTTGAGAAAGTCACATCTCCTGGAACCATCTCAATGACTCCGATAACCTATGTAAGAAATCTTGTTACCAGGTCAACCTCCTCTAAGTAGTCGAAGGGACCTATCACACTCTAACAAAAAGGAAAATGCTTGCTACAGGAAACACAAACAGTGTTATAGGAAGAGCATGAAATGCTATAGGAAGAGAAGACGGGCCAGAAAGAACGAAATGAGGAAACACAATAGTTATAGGAAGGGGACAAATTCTCCAAGAACATTTGAGAGAGATTCTGTAGACATGGAAGAGCCTAGTCAACAACCAAATTTGAGCTCCTATTACAAGCTCATTGAAGGAGGCAGAGTGATCCCACAGAAATTTTTACTTCCTCTCTTCTTTGAACTTGAAGCAAAAAAAAAGAAGTACACATAGATGGATGCGTGTTTCCAAGTCTAATAAAGTGGAATATGTGGGCCTTATGGAAGAAAAGATCCTTGAAATAGACAAGGAGTTGAGTGATTTAAGGGACATAGAGTATACAATGAGAACAAAAGTCTAGGAAGAAAACACATAGTTGAGGAATAAATTGCAAGAGAAGGAGACCCAATTGGCCACAATGGAAAGCCTCTCCATGGAGGCATTGCAATGTAGACATCCATTGAAATCCTATGCGCTTTTCCTTAGAGACCAATGGATGTAGTTCTAAATTAATACATTAGCACAACAAGGGTCCATGCCATTCCATGACTACAGGTAGTTCATTGAGTTGTGTGACAAGAGTAGCATTGAAGACAAATCAAAATTAGCTGAATTCTACCTGCCCAAACTCACCTTAACTGACATGAATGTTCGGGATCCCAATGAAAAGTTGGGAGAATTGCATATGATGACCCTTGCATCTTAGGTGAGTCATGAAGACTCCAAGACTGAGGAGGGGAAGAGATTATTGGTAAACGAATAAAGAGGACCTCTCTACATCAGGGTAGAGCAGATAAGTTCCATGGTTGTAATTAGTAATCACAACATCATTTCCAATGGTGCTAAGCTTGTACCTAGAAACCTTGATACCCAGGACCAGGCCATGTCCCACTTTGAGGACACTCTCAGGTTGTTTGGGATAAGAGCCAACAAGAATGTTAGAGAATATGGAATGCCTTACCACATAGTCTCGATATAAGGGAGTATGACTATGTTAAAATTGGAAACTAGGGCCAAACTCCATGTGGCTCATCTTATTAATCGAAGCTGATATTTTTCTTAGATCCCTCTCATCGAGAGTTGTAGGATTGATCTAAAGATCATCTGATTATGATAAGTATTCATGGAGATATGAATTTATTTGTGTTATGGGACAATTCGTCAAGGCTGGCCAACAACCAAATAAACCCCACTTGTGCTCAACGTTTTAGTATAAATAGAGGTGACCTTGAAGTCATTTCAACACACTTGGGATCTCTTCCTCTCTCTACTTGCCTTTGTGTTTTAGTAGGAGGAGAGATCTTAAGGAATAACGTTGCCCCGATCTAAAGGGTAGAAAGCTGGAACTGCCGGAAAGCCGAAACTGTTGGAAAAGCTCAAAATGCCGGAAAAGCCAGAACTACAAGAAAAGTAAGAGAAGCCAAGACCGCTGAAAAATCTGGAATTGCCACAAAAGCTAGAAAAGTAGGAACTATTGGAAAACCTCAAATTCTGAAAAATACGCAACTGCTAGAAAATCCCAAAATGCCAGAAAAGCCGAAAAAGAAGGAACTACCAGAAGAGCCGGAGCTGCCAGAAAAGCCACAAAAGCTGGAACTGCCGGAAAAGCTAAAAGATATGGAACTATCGAAAAAGCCGAAATGGACAAGAAAGTAGGAAAAACTAGAACTATCAGAAAAGCCAGAATTGCCGGAAAAGCTAGAACTGCCGGAAAAGCTAGAATTGATGGAAAAGCTAGAAAAGCGGGAAAAGCTAAAAATGCCGAAAATTATGGAAATGTCGGAAATGGTGGAAGTATCGGAACTATTGGAACTACTAGAAAGGCCGAAACTGTCGAGACTGCCAAAACTGCCGAGAATAAGCAGAACTGCCAGAACTGTCGGGAACAGCGAGAACTGCCAGAACTACCTGGAACTGCCAAAATAGTTAGAGCATCTATCTCTGAAGGAGAGTAGCATGCAAGGGACAACTAACTAACATTGGGACAGTTGTATGGTACTTAGCAGCAAATACACCAAGCATGCAATGTTACAACTAGCATGCGAGGGACAACTAGCATGCAACAACAAGAATGCTAAGGACAATAAGCATGATAGGGACAAAAGGCAAGCAAAGGAAAACAAGCATGCAAGGTGCAGCCAACACATAGGTTAGGATGGCAACATGGTGCAACAATGGCACATAATGCAGTACAGTGATGGGAACAATCATGATTAATGAAGCGTGATGAGATGCAGCATAGTGATGATGGGTGTAGAATGGTGCAGCGTGGTGAGGTGTAGCATAATGACGAAATGCAACACAATGATAGGTGAAGTATTCAACATGGAGAATTAGTTGAAGTAGCATGTCTTCAACTGATCTCGTGTATCATCTTCTTAGAGATGATATATGCTCTTATCTAGATAAGTCAAAGTTTTGAATTCTGTTGTAAACATACTATCTCTCTCTCTCTCTCTGCTGAACTATTGAAGAACATATAAGAAGAATTGATCAAGGGTTTCCCAACACTGGTGTTTGTCCCTCCCTAGTGCCACATCTTGTGTCCTCTTATATTGGCTTGTCTTCTATGATTTATGTTTATGTTCTATCTGTAGTTGACTTTAATGCTGATGTGATTTCTAATTTGGAAAAGGTATGGAGCTAATTGTGAAAATTGAAATAAATTGCTCTAAGCATATAACATACCTAAAATTAACATGGTATCAGAGCTGAGGTGAAGACAATGCCCAAGCATGACTGAAAGAGAAATCACCGAAGATAGTTTGGAAAGGACAAAAGGATCAGTGGATTCCTCATCCTTCTTCAAATTCATTAAGGGTGAAGTCACAGTAGAGAATATTATCAGAATGGCGCAGCAGAATATGACCTACCTAAAGATCACTTCATTGGAAGACCATATCTCAAGGTGGAAGGAAAGGCAGATGCCTTGGTTGTAATAAGTTCGACCATTATGCGAAGGAGTGTTTGAGGTAGGGACGCATCACCTGATGATGATAACAATCATTCGAGGGACATCTTCAATGATTAGAGGAATGACAAGTAATGCAGGTCATCAAGGAAATGGCTGACTCTTCAAAGAAAGAAAGGAACCCCAGGTACGAAGAATCAAATGTTGTTTCTGATAAGTTAAAGAAGCGTTATCTTGTATTGGCCCTCTCCTTTAGATTCTCTAGGAATTTGACTTATTGATCGTAGTGCTTCAAGGCACTTCATTGGATAGAAAGGCACACTCTAATTTGGTAGAGATGGAAACAATCATGGGATTATACTTGGAGCCGATGACACCTATCCTAGAAAGGGTGTAGGGAATGTTGCCCCTCAATTGAATGAGGATAACTTGATTCATTTACAAGAATCTCTTTTATGTACCTAATCACAAGAAGAACCTGGTGTCCATCTCAGAAATGGAAGTCAAAGGTTTTAGTGTGACATTCATCGATGGAAAGGTATGTGTTAAAAAATAGAATTGTCAAAGATGATTTTTCTCATGGGTTCAGGGTTGGAAATTTGTATCAAGTTCTAGGATGGTCCATTGGGGATCATGTCAATTGACATATCACATCTATAACACCGCAGGTCTACCTATGGATCCCTACCTGATGTGAGTCAAATGGTGATAGGGATGTCTAAATTCAAGTACAGCATGAAGGTACATGTTTGAGATGTACCAAAGGAAAATATTGTAAGGAGACCATTCCCCTCATGCAGCAGGTCCACAGGTTTGGAAAAACCCAAGGATTTTGAGATTTATGATCGGGAATCTCATGTATATAGATGGAAGAAAGCCCTCTATGGCTTGAAGAAAAATTCCCTGGTGTAGTATGAGAGGATTGATAGTTGTCGGATGAAGTTGAGATTCACTAAGATGAAGCCGATCCAAACCATTGTTTGAAGGTTGTTGATGGTAGACCTCTCATACTAGCACCTTATGAGGACGACCTATTTCTAAGAGGTGCAGACCCTCTCATTTGTAGAAGTAAGAGAGAGTTGGATTCTGGATGGGGAATGATAAACTACAAGCCTGACTACCTTGAGGATCTTAACTTTCATAAGTTATATGGTAGTGACGTCGGACCAGATTTGGGAAATCCCTCTGAGTCTCATAAACTCATTCATGTTGATGTTGTTGGTGAACTTCCGTCCAGACATATGTCTTGCAGTTAGCATGGTGAGATCATATTTGGTTGAGCGTCACTAGATTGGTACCAAGAATCTTATGAGATATCTTCGGGGCACAATCTCTCATGGATTGAAATACACTGTCGGAAATATGAAATTGCATGATTATTCAAATGCTGACTGGGTAGGCAGTGTGGAGGATCACTAGAGCACTTCTTAGTGTTGTTTATGTTTGGATTCTTCTTTGATATCATGGATGAGTAGGAAGCAGAAGTTGGTTGCTATAAGCACCGCCGAGATCGAATACATAGCTATGAGTATGATCTCGTGTAAAGCTACATGGTTGCAGAAGCTCTTAAGTGAGTTGTTTGTACACACAATGAATACCACTATGATTCTCTGTGACAACCAGAGGGGGGTTCGATTATTGAGGAATCTCGTATTCGATGATTCCTCTAGTAGATAGACATGAGATACTACCTTATCTAGGATATGGTAAGTTGATGAGTGAGGAGGCTCCATTGTATTGAGACTAATGTATAGGTCGTAGACATTTGGTCAAAGCCCCGGGGAAAGGTCAAATCTTTGACTTTCTCGAATTACTTGGAGTCATTGAGAGACCTAATTATAAGGGTCCTCCATGTTGCATGCATTGAGATCTGGGAGCGCTACGAGGCTTGGGGTAATTATTGGAGCAACATACAACCATAGGGAAACTGACCCTCCCCTGGTGGTGCACTACAAACAAGATGATTAGTTCTCCTGTGGGCTAGGATGATTTGTTCTCCCTGGCGACTATGGAATAGGATGATTAGTTCTCGTATGGGCCAGGATGATTTGTTCTTTGAGGTGACTATGGAACAAGATGAGTAGTTCTCCTGTGGGCCATGATTATTAATTCCTTGCGGCGACTGTGGAATAGGATGATTAGTTCTCCTATGGGCCAGGATGATTAGATCTTTGTGGCATCCACTGATAGGATGATTTGTTCTCCTATGGACAGGATGATTAGTTCTCCTGTCAGGGCATCCTACCCATGTAGTGTGGGTCTCATGGGAGGTACCTCTCATCTGACCAATGAGAAAGGAAATGAGGATATGGACCATAATAGTACTATCAATGGATGCATCAGTGTATCTACCACACTCCCTATGCTAGGATGACCTCCATTGATATGGGACCAATGAAACTGATCTACGATCAGTATGAGTGGTTTGAGACACTCTCTTGTGACATTGATCTGGGATCAGTACGAGTGGTTTGAGACAGTCTCTTTTGAAATTGATCTAGAATCAATAAAACTGACTTCGGGTCAGTAAGAGTGATGTGACACACTCTCTTCAGATGAAACAGACTTCAAGTTAGTATAGAATGGTATGAGACATTCGTGATCAAGTCTTCTTCTTCATGGTTCAGCGGAGTAGATCAAAGTAGAGCAGAGTATAGCTCAGTAGATCAAAGCATAGTAGAGCAGAGCTCAGCAGATCAGAGCAAAGCAGAGCAATCTAGGGCACTGATGGTAGAGATAGTATAGTCGGACATATGGATCAATGGATGGAGTTCTCCCTGGTTGAGAGGGAGTGCTAAAATTGGCAACTAGGGCCAAACATCATGTGGGTCATCTTATTAATCGAAGTTGATATTTTTCTTGGATCCATCTCAACGAGAGGTGTAGGATTAATATACAGATCATTCGATTCCAATAAGTATTCGTGGAGATATGAATTTATTTATGTTATGGGACAATTCGTCAAGGTCGGCCAGCAACCAAATAAACCCCACTTGTGCTCAACGTTTTAGTATAAATAGAGGTGGCATAAAAGTCATTTCAACACACTTGGGATCTCTCCCTTTCTCTACTTGTCTTTGGGTTTTAGTACGAGGAGAGATCCTAAGGAATAATGTTGCCCTTATCTAGAGGGCAGAAAGCCGGAACTGCTAGAAAAGTCAAAACTTTCAGAAAAGCCAGAAATGCTGGAAAAGCCAGAACTGCCGAAAAAGGCAGCAATGCCGAAACTACTAGAAAATCCGAGACTGCCAGAAAACGCAGAAAAGCCAGAATTGCTGGAATGTCCAGAAATACTGGAAAAAACCTAAGTACTAGAAAAGTTGAAAATGCCAGACAAGCCAGAAAAGATGGAACTGCCGAAAAGGTCGGAACTATTGGAAAAGCTAGAAAATATGGAACTGCCGGAAAAGCCGGAAAAGATGGAACTATCAGAAAAGGTAGAATTGCTAGAAAAGCCAGAAAATTCTAGAATTGTTAGAAAATCCGGAATTTCTGAATAAGCTAGAACTACTGGAAATGATGGAACTGCTAGAAAAGCCAGAAAAGCTGAAAATGTCGAAAATGTTGGAAATTCTGGAAATGCTAGAACTGCCGAAGCTATCGAAACTATCAGAAAATCTGGAACTGTCGGGATTGATAGAACTCCCGGGAACAACCAAAACTGCCAGGAATAGCTGGAACTGCTAGAACTACCGGGAACTTTCGAAACAGTCGGAGCATCTCTCTCTGAAGGAGAGCATCTGTAGAGCTGTAACAAGGGCCTTTTTCACCTCTAGTTATCTCACATTACAAGTCAATCCGGGAGCGTTTTGTTATTGCAAAGGGTATCTCAAATTGAGGCTATTTGTCAGAGTAATGCTTAGTAGTATAGGTCTAAGAAATACAAGAGTAAACGGATGCTAAGCTATAGCTAAATTACTTTTGCAGAAAGAAATCACACACAACAACCTTATCAGTCATGGGTACGGAAATAGTAACCCATCCCTCTAGAAACTGATAAAGGAAAAGGAATTAGAGTATGGATCATGGATCTGGGAGAATAATAGCGTCTGTTGTGTCTCACGACAGCCCTGATCCTCCTCCCACACCAAACCAATGAATGCAAGTAAAAAGGAACGGCAATTCAGAAATGGAACGGCAGTAAAAGGAACAGCAGTAAAGAAACTAAGTCTCGCGAGTTCAACACTCTCAATTCTTGGCACCAACTTATATACAAAGAAAGAGCAATCTTTTGTACAAGTAGACAGCTTAATCAAATGGAATAGCAAACCATCATAAACAAGAAACGTCAATCATATACAAAAGTAGACAGCTTAACAACAAATCACCATAAACTGGAAACGTCAATCATATGTATACATAATCTGAAATGATCACCAGTGGTCCGCACACAACGTTAATTCCATCTTCTTATGATCGTCACTCCAACCATATGTAGCTAAAACATTCCACTTATAAATTCTGTAACAGAAGTGAACAACTCAGAGCAATGTTATGTGAACAATCCTGGAAATATGATGTAAACTTGTTACAAAGATTTACAAAAGGAAAACTACTGATGAACGAGTATGGAACAGCATGTAAGTATATCAGATTATTAAGAGAAATAAACAAACCACACAAAAACAAGCTATAATGATACAATCAGCCAGTGTCCGTTGGAGCCGGGCCCTTAGCTTCCAATGGCACACCGCCGTAGCTTACTTCAGATGCAGAGAGAAAGTAATACCAAATATATTATATTAACGCATCAATGATAGTACAGAAAAACTAAGTCTCAAAGAGACTCAATAGTCTGAGTTTAACTGACTGTGAAGTCTGTAAACATAAAGTAAAGATACAAGATAATCAAAAGTCCCTTAAGTCTTCGATGATGCCCCTTTTTATACAAGTAATGGCGGAGTTAACTATACAACAAAATAATTGAAAGTAACGATCCCTCAGGATCAAAGATCCTGAGGGATCTGTTAAACTGTTAACTCCTCTCTTTTCTCTGCCTAGCCTTCCGAACTAACAGTCCTTCATCTCGTCCCGGATTGATCTTCCTTGATTTACTCGCCCTGGTCTGGATTTTATTTAGTTTTGGAGGGACAGCCGTTATCTCCTCATGGAACTCTCGTTTTGCACCGCGCCTTCCTACTTTTGTCTTTTCCTTCATAGAGAAGATAACTATTAGTGATTGGGTCATTCGTGCTCATTCTCATTACATTTTCCTGTTTTATAACAAAGAAAAGGTTACAACTATTGCTTGAAACACCACTAAGTTATTCGTTAAAACATACCTTTCCAATGCTCTACACACCCCCCGGCTTACTCTGTTTCATGGCCTCATGAAAACGTTATAATTAACATGGAGAGCAGTAAGAGAATAGGCGGGAGAGGGTATCTCGTGAGGAGGTCTGCAACCATGGTCAGCAACCAGATTATCAAAGAAGTGATTCAATTGATCCGCAAGCATATTATACAAGGCCTGATACCCAGGTGCAGGGTGCCAAATAATTGGGCTACGGAACCGGTATCCTAACCAAGATGGTCCAGCTTGCAAAATGCGTTGGCCATAAAGGCTCAACCGTTCAGCAGCCAGCTCAAAATTCTCGTATTTGAATGGCTCCCTGAGCTGGATGCTTGGGGTAGAAATCCGATAGCGGAATTTGGCAGCATCCAGGGCAGAATCCTTAATAGCCAGAAAGAATTCCACGCTATTTTGGATCAAATCCTCATGCATGGGTCCTAACAATTCCGTGATGCCCTGGGTTCTCATAAGGCTTTTGTGTGATTTCCATAGGTGAACTGGGTCTCTAGGCTCGGCCCTGACCCATAGATCTAGGTTGTACTCCTGCCTCTGAAAGGCATTGTAAGCCCTGAGCCACTTTAACTGATTGACCCCAAATGAAACAAAGGCTTGTAGCTGTATATCTCCCACGAAAGGGCCAGGGTTTAAATCAGTTTCCTACTCAAGCACCATATTGTGCAAATAGAATTCACATAGCAACCGTTGGACTTTAACCCCATAATGTTTGCAACAATCAATAAAATCATTAACAGTATTAATCTGAATAGGGGCACCCGCCCTGACAGCTTTTATTTTCAATCTTAAGTATCTTTCAAGAAGAAATAAAGCATAATTCTTTACAGGGGCCCTGCAAGTCAAAACATCATTATACAGCGAACATACATTGTCCAATTGTTTAATAACAACATCTAGTCGACGTGTTACCTTGGCAGCCTTTTCCTGTTCCTTCTGCCATCCTTCAAAGGCCTGACTCTCTGATTGACTCATGTTCCGCAGTTGCTGCTGCAGTTCTTCATATTTTTCCCGAGGGATCATTTGTTCTTTTAACTGCTCAGCTTCCTGCTGCAACTCCTCGTATTTTTCCCGAGGGATCATTTGTTCCCTTAGCTGGTCAGCTTCCTGTCGGGCTTGCTTCATCTTGTGGTGCAAGGCCTTGGTTTTTGGATCCTTTTTCCATGATTTCTCAGAGGCAGGGAGGTTTGCCTGGACCTTCACGTGTCGCTGCCTGGAATTTGTATCCCGAATTATCCCTAAAGGTGATGCCTCAGTTTGGACTGCTTTGTTTTCCCTTTCTTTCTTCACATGAATAAAGGGGTACGATGGCCCCTCTGTAAATGGAATGTCGTCTTGCGGCTCGGTTTTGATTGGAACGGCAGTTGGTCCCAACGGGCTATTTGGAACAGCAGTCTGTTCCGGAACGGCATTCTGCTGTTCCATATCAGATGGAACGGCATTCTGCTGTTCCATATCAGATGGAACGGCATTTTGTTCCTCAGTGCTGGTTGGAGCAGTCGTAGGTCTATCAGCAGAGTATTGACCTACGAGACGCCTATAAGCCCTTTGCCTTCTCATCTGACAGGACCCTGCTGCATTTGTCCTTCTTTTTCTCCTTATGGTCCTTCTTATCCTCAGACTGGCTTTCAAACTTCGAATTTTCTTCCGAATCTGGGTTATAATATTCAGCAGTCTCTGTTGTTTCTTTCTCAATTTCTTAATTTCTCTTGCCTCGGCAGTGGGCGCATGAGTGGCCCTCAGTTCTGCTCCTCTTTCATCAAGGGTTTCTTCTGGCATTCTGGGAACGAACTGTTCCCGACAAGCATTTTCATTTTCCACGTCATCAGCAGGTGGGTTTTCTTCTGGTGTCTTGGGAACGGATTGTTCCCGGTCGGTATTTACATTTTCTCTGTCAACAACAGGGATGTTTTCTCCTCCCGCCATTTCCTCATGCAATTCTTCATGCATCTCTTCATGAAATTCTTCCCCAGAGGGTCCTTTAGGAGGGTCTACTGGACTGGAAGGTGAAGCATAATCCCCCAGGCTGGCCAAGATGGTGGCCAGCTCTTCTTCCCCCATGGGGACCTATGGAGGGATGTCCCCCAATTGTTCCATCTCCTCCTCCTGCATTGGCTGCCCAGTGGCTGCCTCTGGATAATCGGCCTCGGCCTTAGAGTCAGAATGTTCATTTCCTTCCTCAGCTTCTGCTTCGTTCTCAATTTGTTCCACATTTTCCCTCAAAGGTTCCTGTTCTGGCACTGGTGGCTCATCTGTTATTTCGATCGGCTGGTCAATGCTTGGCTGGATTTTCTCCAGCCTGCCTTTTATTCTTGCCAACCGAGCTGACTTCCTAGGCCTCTCGGGCCGTTCAGGTGTGCTGGCCACCTGTTCTTCCACCACCACCTTTCTGCGTTTTTCAGATTGTTCTGGCGTGCCAGAGGAATGCCTACGTTTCGAGGCAGCACGCTCTTCTGTGGCCAGTTCCTTATGTTTTTCTGCATGTCCAGATGCTCCAGAGGAACGTTTCCGTTTTACTGACCCCGTGCGTTTCTTGGGTTGCTCGGGTATATCCGAGGGATGCTTGGGTTTTGGTGATTCTCTGGGCTCCTTGGGTGCCTCAGAGGTACTAGCAGGATGCTTAGCCTTTGGGGATGGTGATGCCACTCCCCCTCCAATTGCTGTAATAAGCTCCCCCCAGCTACTCTGCTACTGAGTGAGACTGTAGCTCACTATCAGGCGAATCAACCCATGGTGGCTAACCACTGCGTCTTCATGGTGTGCCTTTTTCAGGCTCCAAGAGGCATCATGTAGTAATGAATTTAACAATGCAGGGAGATTCACAGAACATTTTCCTTTTAACACAGCCAGGAGCTTAAGGTGACGCGGTCTTACCACATCTTTTCGCCCCTCGCAGGTGATGTGGCTCTGCACCACCTTTGCCAATTCGCTCCAGGGTTCTCCTAGCGTTGCCAGCAGCACTCCTTTTCCCTTCACTGTTAGATTTTGTCCTTCGTCTTGGAAAATCTCTATGATCTTCTGTAACCTCTCTTTCTTTGTCGTCCATATTGATCCTGAGGCTGGTAATCCTGTTACTTCCGTGATTATTTCCTCCGTGACCATTATCTGCTTCCCACCCACTACGGAGTGTTCTTCCTGCAAATTCTGCAGGAATTCCATGGCCACAGTTTCATTTGATTCACGCAGGCGGCTGAAATAAGTTAGCCACCCCGCGCTTTCTAGGATTTCTCGAGCAGCTTCAGAGACTACTAGCTCACTAGGCTCGCTTCTGATAGCCTTGCCTCCCATGGTTCTGTTTCGGGCTCCTAGATGGAACAACAATTACCTGTCGCAAAGAACGTAATCGCAGCAGGAAAAAAAACACAGAGCATGCATGAAAATTGATTGTAAATAACAACTTATTGCAAAAATAGAATTTTCATGCCGTTAACCCATATCGTACCTTCGTACCATATCATCTCCAAATGGTGTGCTAACACATGGCCGGCGGAGTAATGAGGTCACCTCCCCCCTCGCAATATGATAGGCTGTCCCAGCCGTCAAATGGAGGAGGAGCCGCCATCCCGTCACCAAGTCATAAAGGAACAGCATATAGAATTTTGCCATGATTCACATTAGACAAAGAAATATCGAGATCGAGGTGAAAGGTAGATCGCGTTTTTCATAAGACTGCATGATGTGATGCAAAACAGGAGGATAGGACATCTGGCACTCATATAAGGTCTGAGGTAGTCATAGTCAATACCTTTGCCATGATTGGTGGTGATAGATATTCATGCGACGTATCCATCAAAGTGTAAGATATAATTATTACAAGGATAGAAAGAAGTATTTGATATGATCCAAATTGGTGTATATATTACGACTCCGATACCATTAACAGAGCTCTGCTGCCGACAGGTGTTCATAACCTTGGCAGAGTTGTTTATTTCGCCCTGGAACCATGGTCCTTTGTGTATTTTTGAAGAGCAATTCTTTGTCAACATGCAGGCCATCATGCTAGCTTGGTAACCAGATAACCATGATGCCATTCACCAGAGAGGCGCGAAACGTGGGCAGGCCGGCTCGTAATGAGACCCCCTGTTCCAAGGTTTGTAGTGAACCCGTTGGACCATATCCCTAGTGTGGTGGCCATGATGGGAATGCCACTTCGCTTCCAATCTTATGATCATAGTAGGCTGGTTCTTTAATGAAACGCCCTATCCTGCATTTGACAAATAATTTCTTTTTATTTTGCTTTTGCCCTTTTTTTTTTCATTTTTTTATTTTTTTTAAACAAACTTTGCTCTTGTATAATTACACATAAGGGTGGTTCAGCCCTCCTTAAGAGTGGGAATGGCGGAAGAAGTCTTGTCATCCCAATAGGAAGATATAAATCTTCTGTTCTTATTTCCAGGTAATAATAGAGAAAATCGTAGGAACTCAACATGATAAAATTTTCCAATAAGGCAGAGGAGGTGAGACTATGACAGCAAAAATGATGAGTGTGTGAATCCTTCCTTTGTTGTTGCATCAATACTAGGGCTGTTAAAGATAGCGATTTATGATATGCTGATCTCGATATATCCTGACTTTTATATTTATTGCATAAATGTATAGCTGCTACTTATGGCCTCGGAAAGAGGATGGACAACACATCCTTTATATGAAAGGGCCAAGAGCATACTACTCTTTTTGAAAGGGAGGGTGAGGAGGAGTTCATCTGATGCATTGCCTTAAAAAAAGGCAGTAAAAGCACACAAATGTTGTTTCCTTTGAAAAAGGAACAGCCAAAAAACGCACAAGTGCTGTTCCTTTTGAAAAGGAACAGCAAAAACCCAAAAGTGTTGTTCCTTTTGAAAAGGAACAGCAAAAACACTCAAGTGCTGTTCCTTTTGAAAAGGAACAACAAAAACACACAAGTGCTGTTCCTTTTGAAAAGGAACAGCAAAAACACTCAAGTGCTGTTCCTTTTGAAAAGGAACAGCAAAAACACTCAAGTGCTGTTCCTTTTGAAAAGGAACAGCAAAAACACTCAAGTGCTGTTCCTTTTGAAAAGGAACAGCAAAAACACACAATTGTTGTTCCTTTTGAAAAGGAACAGCAAAAACACACAATTTCTATTCCTTTTGAAAAGGAACAACAAAAATACTCAAGTGCTGTTCCTTTTAAAAAGGAACAGCAAAAACACACAATTGTTGTTCCTTTTGAAAAGGAACAGCAAAAACACTCAAGTGTTGTTCCTTTTAAAAAGGAACAGCAAAAACACACAAGTGTTGTTCCTTTTGAAAAGGAATAGCACGCACACATATATATACAAAATTTACAATCTTATATACACGATGTGGTAATAAAAAAAATGAATTTCTCACTAATCTATAGGTGAGGAAGTTTTTGCTTCCTCACCCATAATCTCAATGTTAGTATCCTGGCGTAGCTGCTGACAAAAAGATTCCCGAGTGAGCGGTTTGCGATACAGACGAACTCGGTGGCCGTTTACCTTAAATGTATATCCAGACCCATCGATTGTGATCAGAGTAAGGGTCCCATTATCATGGACTTTTTGAATCTCGTATGGTCCCAACCAACGCGTCTGAAGCTTCCCCGGGAAATCCTGAAATCTAGAATCATATAACAGAGCCCAGTCTCCTTCATGAAATATCTTGTTTTTGATAAGCGCATCATGCCATTTGGCTCGCTGCTGTTGAATGAGTGTTGTATTCTGTAATGCAGAGAGCCTTACTTCATCTAATTCATTAATTTTCTGTAATCGATTTTTCTGTGCTTCACTTAAATCCAATCCGACTTCTTGGGCCGTTCGCAGCGTTTGGATCTCGAATTCTATAGGAAAAATGGGCTGCTTTCCATACACTAAGTGATATGGTGAATAGTCGGTGGTGCTTCTCCATGTGGTTCAATAAGCCCACAGTGCCTCGGGTAGTCAGGCGGACCAATCACGCCGATGTGAGGCAACAGTTTTTGTCAAAATAGACTCTATTACCTTATTGCTGCTCTCCACTTGCCCATTTGCCTGAGGATGGTATGGGGTAGTAATTTTATGCTGGACATGATAGTTATTGAGTGTTGCAGCTAATTGATGCCCCACAAATTGTGGTCCTCCGTCTGTAATTACTTCCCTCGGAAGACCGTAACGTACAAACAAATGGAACAAGAACTGTATTACTAAATTTTCTGTGGCTCTAGGCAATGCCTCCGCTTCAACCCATTTGGTAACATATTCAATTGCCACCAAAATGTAGGTTCTTTGGTTTGATGGCAGGCTGATGGGTCTGACGAAGTCCAGAGCCCAGCGTTCGAAAGGTTCGATCACTAATTGAGGCCGCAAAGGCATTTCATCGGCTGGACCAGGTCGTCCTGCATGCTGACAGCTATCACAGGCCTGGACAAATTTTTTCGCATCCTTGAAAATTGTAGGCCAGTAACATCTCATTTGTAATACTTTATGTGATTTTCTTCGATCAGCGAAATGTCCTCCACATGGCCTGTCATGGCAGGCTTTCAAGATATCAAAGATTTCATCCTCTCGAATACATCTTCTGATTTCCATATCTGCTCCTGTGTGAAACAAATAGCCCCCAACCCACGAAAATCGATTGCTTCTCTGGACAATCTGCTTCCGTTCATTGGGGGTTAAATGTTTTGGAAGCTTACCTACTGCAAGATAGTTAGCAACATCAGCGTACCAGGGAGTCTGAACAGCGACAGCGAATAAGTGTTCGTCTGGAAATTGGTCCTCGACCGCTGCTGCTTCAACTGATTTTGGTATTCGTGAGAGGAAATCCGCTACAGGGTTCTCCTTCCCTGGTCGATCTCTGATTGTAATATCAAACTCCTGCAACAGGATCAACCACCTGGTTATTCTTCCATTTGTAACAGGCTTATTTGCTAAATATTTAATAGCAGAATGGTCTGTATACAAAATAACGGGATAGCCTGTAATATAGTGTCTAAATTTATTAACAGCGTGTATCACAGCTAAAAATTCTTTTTCGGTGACAGTGTAATTTAATTCAGCCGGAGCCAAATTTTTGCTGATGTAGTAGATGGCATATGGTCTTTTATCCTCTTCTTGGCCCAGAACTGCACCGATTGCTGTGTCTGAGGCGTCAGTTGAAATTTGGAATGGTAGATTCCAATTAGGTCCTCGAAGAACTGGAGCTGTAGATACCAGCTTCTTTAATTCTTTGAACGCTCGATCACATTTCTCTGTCCATAAGAAGTCAACATTTCCAGTTAATGCATGTAAAGGTGCAGCAATATGTGAATAATGTTGTATGAATCGTCTATAATACCCGGAAAAACCAAGAAAACTGCGTACCTCTGTTTGATTAGCGGGGGTTGGAATAAGCAAAAGTATTTGAATTTTAGCCGGGTCTACCTGAATACCAGCTGCTGAAATATAGTGTCCCAGAATGAGTCCTTCGTTCATCATCATGTAACACTTTTCGTGACTCAAGCAAAGTCTGGTAGCGATGCAGTGCTGTAGGACTTTTTCGAGAGTATCTAGAGCTCGATCAAAGTCATCTCCATATGGCGTGAAGTCATCCATGTAGACTTCCAATCCATCATTGATTAAATCTGCAAAGATGCTAAGAACAGCCCCTTGGAATGTGGTTGGAGTAGCACATAAACCAAAAGGTAAGACTCGATAAGCGAACGTTCCCCAGGGACAAGTAAAGGTAGTCTTATCCTGGTCTTCAGGGGCAATCTGAATCTGATTGTATCCGCTGAAGCCATCCAAGAAAGAAAAGAATTTCTTGCCTGCTAAGGTGTCCAGTACCTGATCTATGAATGGAAGAGGGAAGTGATCTTTTTGTGTGGCTTTATTTAATTCTCTATAATCCACACAGATCCTCCATTTCCCATTCTTTTTAGGTACTACCACAAGTGGAGAGACCCATTTGTTGTCAGAAATAGGATAAATAAAATCAACATCTAAAAGTTTCTGAAGCTCAGCTTTTACAACATCTTTTAAATGGGGGTTGAGTCTTCTTTGCGGTTGTCGAATAGGTCTTGCATCTTTTTCGATATAAATATGATGTGTGCATAGCTAGGGATCAATCCCTTTCATATCGGGATAGTCCCATGCAAATGCCTCCTGATACTTTCGTAACAGCTGGATGAGTTTCGTCTCTTGATCTGGTGTCAGATTGGCGTTAATGTTTAAAGTTTTCCCCGGTTCAATTTGTACTACTTTGCTATTAGCGACATAAGTCATAGGTATAATTTGGTCATGTTCATCTTTTAGAGGATCCTCCTCTAATTCGTTATCAAATGCCGCTTTTATCATAAAACATTGTGTATACGATGTGGATTCTGTTTGATTAATGAATTTATTGATAGCATCGTCTTCCGTTTGATCTTTGAAATCTAGCGCTTCCTGGACTGTTAATGGGGGTCTAATATTGTCAGTGATATATGAGGCAGGGCGCAGGTTGGTTCTCATCATCGTGATGCTTGGCTGCGCTGGAGGGTACAAGATTAGATTTTTGATATCCGGCCCTCTGGTTATGGTCATGTTTCCCTGCCGGCAACCAATGTAAGCGTCAGCAGTAGCAAGCCACGGTCTACCTAGAATTAGCGGATGTCCATCTAGTCGGGTTTTCGGATTAATTATCAGGAAATCGGTCGGGTATTCCCAGGAATCCACTGAAACCATGACATCATACAAGGTGCCTTCTGGTCTAATTACTGATCGGTCAGCTAGTTCTAACAAAGTGGAAGTAGGTTCTACCGATGTAATTCCGAGTTTCTGGCAAGTCGATGTTGTCAGGATGTTAATTGCAGCCCCTAGATCAACTAAGACGTTGGTCAAGGTCTGCCCATAGATTTGAACAGTGACAATTGGGTTTCCAGGGTCCTCGTATTTAATTGGTGTTTCTTTTCCTGATAGGAGGTCGGATAAGGTGTCGACTACCTAGACTCTTGGGTTAGAGGTTAGATTTCTTTTTGATTTTCTGCTACACAGGTCTTTTATGGTTTTCGCATATATGGGGATATCCTGTATAGCTTGAAGGAATGGAATTCTTATATACAAGTTTTGTAGTTCTCCCAGAATATCAAAGTCTGGATATTGTGTTGGTCGTGGAATGGCCAATCGTTCTGGGAAAGGTGGAGGAGATGTAATTACTTGCTGATGAGCCTGGTCTTTATTTACATCTTCCTGTTGTGATGGCTGTTCTATAGGTAACTGATCTTCAATGTGAGTTGTTCTATGTCCCTCAGTTTCTATTATTCGCCCAGATCTTAACTGAAGATCGTTGCACTCCCAGAGATCAGATTCAATCTCTGAAGATTCTATAATTTGAAGAGATTGAACTGGTCTATTATTTGGATTAGGGTTGGGTTGGGCTGGGAGCTGCGGTCTCAGATTAGGCTGGGGATTTTGTTGTAAGGCTGGCAGAGTTGGTTGAGGGAGTGGAATTGATCCTACTGGCTGATATGTCGATCTTGGCCAGCTTGTCTGCCAAGGTGAACCTTGCGAAGTAGAAGGGGTCCACTGTGGAGGATATGAATTATTTTGCGAATATGGCGGGGGATAAGGGAAGTTTGGCCAACCAAATTGGGTCATCCAAGGATTCGGAGTAGGAAACATTTGAGGTAACCAATTCGAAAACGGGGGCTGAGGCTAGTTTTGCCACGTATTCTGTTGCTGAGCATTGAACTGCGGAGGTTGAAAAGAAGAGGAGGGATTGGAAAACATACCAGGTTGCCTAGGCTGCCATTGACGACGCTGGTTAATAAAATATGCTGATTCTGGCTCCTCTTCTACTTCTTTGTATACTGCCTTCAAACCAGAAAGTGAGGGGCAGCTTTCAGTCAGGTGGTCCTTGGTATAGATAGCACATATTTGGACTATATCCAGCGGGCATTCTTTGTGGCTATGTTTCTTCCTGCATCGAGGGCAGAAAACCACTAGATTTTGTTCCGCCTCCGCTTGCTTCTATTTAGCCTGCACAATATCAAGCTGTGTAGTTAATGTCCCCAGGATATCAGTTTTAAAATTTTCTAGCAAATTTCCAAGTTCCACACGCGTTACTCCCTCTTTTGATGTTATGTTATCTCTGGTAAAGCGATCATATTCTGCTGGTTTTATCCTCGTGCTGCCTCTTGAGCTCCTGATACACAGATCAATGATATCAGCAAAATTTTCCTGATAAATGTCTCCTTTCCCCATAATATTCAACGTTTCAATCCATTGTTCTTTCATACCTCTAATTAATGCGGTTTTCAACACGTTATCAGGCAGAGGTAACGATGCATAGGGAGATCTTTGCAATTTATATTGAAAACGTTCCACATATTCTTCTAGAGTTTCGTTTGGTCTGGCTGACATTTGAAAGATTTCATCTTTTAGTTCTCTTGACCTACAGTAATCCTGATATTTCTTTAAAAAGGCTTCTTTCATTTGATCCCAATTGTTAATAACCCCACCACCTAAGCCCATAAACCATCTTAACGCAGCCCCTTTTAATGTGGAGGGGAACAATTTTAGTTTCTAGGGATCGGTGGTGTAATCGTATCCTCTACATAATACATCAAATTCGAACAAGAATGCATCCGGATCTTCTGATGTAAGGCCATGAAATGTGGGGATATGCTGGAGAGGGATAGCTTTCATGGGTGCATTTGCTGCAGAATCTACTATAGGATATTGCAATGTGGAGGTCTGGTCATTTGGCTGATTCTGCGCCATGGGATCGAATATATGCCAGTAATCTTCAGGAATTTCTAAGAGAGTGTTCCTTGGTTGAGAAAGGCTAGTCTTAACAGGAATTGTTTTGACAACACTTCCTTTATCAGGGATGATGATGGTCCCAACTGTCTGAGGTGAATGAATTCCTTCAACAAGGATTTTTACAGCGCTTCCTTTATCCGGGCTATTTAAAGGCTGGTTTGGTTCAATAGGAGACCTAGGTCCCCCGATTTCCCCTGTTTCTCCTCCTCCTTCGCAAAGGTTACTAAGATTCCCTTCATGCAATAGTCCAGGAGTCAAATTTTCAATTTCTTGAAAGTCCTGCTCCTCTGTTTGACTGTGCACTTTAGCAAAGGCTTCAGAAGGTGATCTCGAGCCCTGAAGGGAACTAGTAGGCTGTTTGGAGTTGATTTTCTTATAACCTATCGATGGCTGAGAGTCGGCTTTCTTATAGATTTCTTCTATGAAGGTCGTTCGTCCAAGGGTCACCGGCCCCTTGGCTTTGGGTGGAGGCTTTTGATCTTTCTCTGGCTTTTTCTGCTTAGTCATGCACTCCAATTAAACTGCTAAATCCTATTTAACCAATCAATTCTGCTAGGAAAGCGGACAGTGGAGCAGGGCTTTTACATGCTCCGTACGTAGGTTCTTACCTTCCGTTTTTAAAATCCAACTCTCCCCTAGCAGATTCACACACTACCCTGTTTAAAAGACAAATCGCTATACCCTTTCCCTGGCAATGGCGCCAAAATGTAGAGCTGTAACAAGGGCCTTTTTCACCTCTAGTTATCTCACATTACAAGTCAATCCGGGAGCGTTTTGTTATTGCAAAGGGTATCTCAATTTGAGGCTATTTGTCAGAGTAATGCTTAGTAGTATAGGTCTAAGAAATACAAGAGTAAACGGATGCTAAGCTATAGCTAAATTACTTTTGCAGAAAGAAATCACACACAGCAACCTTACCAGTCAAGGGTACGGAAATAGTAACCCATCCCTCTAGAAACTGATAAAGGAAAAGGAATTAGAGTATGGATCATGGATCTGGGAGCATAATAGCGTCTGCTGTGTCTCACGACAGCCTTGATCCTCCTCCCACACCAAACCAATGAATGCAAGTAAAAAGGAACGACAATTCAGAAATGGAACGGCAGTAAAAGGAACGGCAGTAAAGAAACTAAGTCTCGCGAGTTCAACACTCTCAATTCTTGGCACCAACTTATATACAAAGAAAGAGAATTATTTTGTACAAGTAGACAGCTTAATCAAATGGAATAGCAAACCATCATAAACAGGAAATGTCAATCATATACAAAAGTAGACATCTTAACAACAAATCACCATAAACAGGAAACGTCAATCATATGTATACATAATCTGAAATGATCACCAGTGGTCCGTACACAAAGTTAATTCCATCTTCTTATGATCCTCACTCCAACCATATGTAGCTAAAACATTCCACTTATAAATTCTATAACAGAAGTGAACAACTCAGAGCAATGTTATGTGAACAATCCTGGAAATATGATGTAAACTTGTTACAAAGATTTACAAAAGGAAAACTACTGATGAACGAGTATGGAACAACATGTAAGTATATCAGATTATTAAGAGCAATAAACAAACCACACAAAACCAAGCTGTAATGATACAATCAGCCAGTGTCCGTTGGAGTCGGGGCCTTAGCTTCCAATGGCACACCGCCGTAGCTTATTTCAGATGCAGAGAGAAAGTAATACCAAATATATTATATTAACACATCAATGATAGTACAGAAAAACTAAGTCTCAAAGAGACTCAATAGTCTGAGTTTAACTGACTGTGAAGTCTGTAAACAGAAAGTAAAGATACAAGATAATCAAAAGTCCCTTAAGTCTTCGATGCTGCCCCTTTTTATACAAGTAATGGCGGAGTTAACTATACAACAAAATAATTGAAAGTAAGGATCCCTCAGGATCAAAGATCCTGAGGGATCTGTTAAACTGTTAACTCCTCTCTTTTCTCTGCCTAGCCTTCTGAACTAACAGTCCTTCATCTCGTCTCGGATTGATCTTCCTTGATTTACTCGCCCTGGTCTGGATTTTATTTAGTTTTGGAGGGACAGCCGTTATCTCCTCATGGAACTCTCGTTTTGCACCGCGCCTTCCTACTTTTGTCTTTTCCTGCATAGAGAAGATAACTATTAGTGATTGGGTCATTCGTGCTCATTCTCATTACATTTTCTTATTTTATAACAAAGAAAAGGTTACAACTATTGCTTGAAACACCACTAAGTTATTCGTTAAAACATACCTTTCCAATGCTCTACAGTATCGTGTAAGGGACAACTAACTAACATTAGGACAGTTGTATGGTACTTAGCAGCAAATACACAAACCATGCAATGCTACAGCTAGCATACAACGAACAACTAGCATGCAAAAACAAGCATGCTAAGGAAAAGAAGCATGCTAGGCACAAAAAGCAAGCAAGGGACAACAAGAAAGCAAGGTGCATCCAACTCATAGGTCAGGATGGCAACATGGTGCAACAATGGCACAAAATATAGTACAGTTATGGGTACAGTCATGATTAATGAAGCGTGATGAGATGCAACAGAGTGGTGATCGGTGCAGCATGGTGTAACATGGTGGGGTCTGCATGATGAGGAAATGCAACACAATGATAGGTGAAGGAGTCACCTTGGAGAATTATTTGAAGTAGCATGTCTTCAACTGATCTCACATATCATCTTCTTAGAGATGATTTATGCACTTATCTAGATAAGTCAAAGTGTTGACTTCTGTTGTGAACATACTATCTCTCTCTCTCTCTCTCTCTCTCTCTGTTGAACTATTGAATAACATATAAGAAGAATTGATCAAGGGTTTCCCCACATTGGGGTTTGTCCCTGGCTAGTGCCACATCTTGTGTCCTCTTGTCTTGGCTTGCCTACTTGGATTTATGTTTATGTTCTATTTGCAGTTTACTTTGATGATGATGTCATTGCTAATCTGGAAAAGATATGGAGCTAACGGCGAAAATTGAAATAAATTGCTCTAAGCATAGAAAATACCTAAAATTAACACACTATCTTGAGAGATTGAGGAAAGCATTGGATAGAACACCTATATACCAAAATTCCATGAAAAGGTTGAATATCAACTGGATTGGACTTAAGCTCAATCCACCATTGTTGTTGGGTTTACAGGAAGGAAGGAAGGAAGAAAAGGAAAGGAAGCGGTAAGAATACATAGAAAAAAATGTAGCCTTCTATCCTCAGGAAGAAACACAATATACAAAAGCTTCGGATGTCAGATAGGCCACCAAGTCCATGAACGACATGGACATAGATGACTAGGCTGCTCAAAGGATGAGCAACAGGTTCAATAGGGGCTGATAATGAGGCTCATCAATAGGTACATTTTATGGATTACAATGACATCCTCCAGTTTATTAAATTATCTTTTTTCTCACATTTATCTTCAAATTTCATTATATTATGCCTAGTGTGAGGAGTAAAGATCTATTACTATGTCATGTGGCCTAATTTATGTTAAATTTAGGAATTTTAGCAATTTTAAGTTGATTTGAATGTGGGAACCCAGAGTAGACACAAAAAAGAGATTCAAGGATCCTTAACTCCTCCAGTCAGTTGAAGATCCCTCACTCTCTCTCATCAACTCCATGTCATTGGTAGCTGAGCAGGCTGAGTTCATTGGTAGATGACAGATTGCAAGTCAAGGAAGAGTTAGATTCAACTATTCTTGATCTAGGGAGTCAAATATCCCCTTTTTGTAGGGATATGCTGGTGCCTCCACTTTTGTATAAATAAACAACCTAGGGGACTCATTAGGATTCAAAGTTTTATTCTAGCCAAGAGGAAATTAAGGTGAAGCACATTTGACTATTATTTTTGTGATGTATTTGACACTTTCTATATGATAATGAGAAGTTTTGTTTCGATCCAGCACTGAGTTGACTCAGAGGGTTGGACCTCGTGGATTAGGGCCCAATCCTAAAATCATAAATTCCTCTCTGGTGTATACATTATTAGCCTAGAATGTTGATAAATTTCTGAAGTTTATTCATGTTTCTTTTATGTTAGAAGATTGATTAAGTTGTTGCTTATTTATGTTTCCATTATCTTAGAGGATAGATTAATTGATGCAATTCAGTAGAGTAAAATCCATCAAAAATCTTATAACAATGACCCTTATCTCATCTCCCTCATGGGATCATGATTAGAGGACCCCACTCTCACAACCCAAAAATAGAGTTTGATTTCATGTTCATTTCATAGATCAATTTTTAACATTAGTTAGATAGTTTTTTTATGATTTCTTGGATATATCTACATTTTTTATTTTTCTTCTCATGATTGCATAGATCATGTTTTAGCATTAGATAGATAATATTTTCCAAATTCAATTCATCTTTTCCACATTGACCTGTAATAATTTATAAATGAAAAGAGAAACATGTGTAGGTGTTATTGCAGAGTTGTTGATTTGCAGGAAATGAATCCTTTCACCAACTATATTTACATCTTCTCCACCTTCTTTTGATGGATTCCAGCACATCTTCTAGATCTCCGTTTTTTTGTCACCTTGAGCAATCCGTCTTAGCCCAAATTCGAACTTCTTGAAGTACTGGGCTTGGCTAAGGAAGATGATCACCTTCCCCACACTTTACATAACATTCATACACCCTTACAACACTTCATCTCACCATTCTCACCCTCCAAACCCTCTCATCCATGTTCCTCTAACATTTCAGGAAATCCTCTAGCAGTACAAGAATCATATAGCGACATCTTGTAGCTCACCTCTAGCAACTTGTTTTGACCCTATTTTGACCTGCAATGATAGCCTATCTTAGCTGAGGAGTATGTTAACCCCTCATCTTAGACTCCATGACCAGAAGAGACACCAAGACTGATCACTTCACTCCTTTTACTTCCTACAAGATAACATAGAATTAGTTCTTTCATTTATGAATTTAGCAATTAGAACTTTATTTACATTGAAAGTGTCAATTGGATAGTGATGGATGAATTCTTGAATTAGGAAATAGTATAATAATATTACGTTTTCAACTAACCCTAATAGCTAGAGGATTGCGCGCAAGTTAGCATAGTTTCCTTTCTGTAAATTAGCGTAACATTTGTGTCATTTCGTAGCCTTTACAAGTTGGCAATTTCCATTTTGTGAGTTAAAAAGCATTTACTTTCTCTGGACTAGGGCTAGCCTTTACATTATGCTCTCAATAGTTAGATTCCTTTTAGTTTAGTAGTGGAATGGTCTAGAACCCTAATGATTGAGCGACCCAGTTGAGGGTGGCATGAGCAGGATGATGGATCTAATGTGTATATAGCATTGTCACCTCTAAGTTTGTATGAAACCCCAGGTTGAGAAAGTAAGGTTCATAGCTTTGGTAGTTGAAAAATTATTGTTGCAGTACTAAGGCTCATCAACTGATATTCAGACTTTTGAGAGATTTCTGCTAGGGTAAGAATTCCCTAACAAGCTAATTGTGTACCGAACTTACAATAGGCAAACCCTCGTTAAAATTCCTACTTCCTTAAGTGTTGTTCTTATAGAATCATTTATCACCTTTATATATTTGATTATCTAAGTTATGGCCTTGGGAAGCCCTTTCCCTTTAGACCTGGTACAATTCTTAAAAAAAAAATTATTTTAATATCCATACATGACTTTTCCCTTCAAAATGTGTATGCATACAAGGGTCCAGCTATACCCAACCCGCATATATTATTTAGAATATGAAAAAAATATAAAATCCAAATTTTTTTGGTGGGTTTTATAGGTTACCCTAGAAGCCTACCTACAGGAGCCCGTGGCACAACTGTATCCCAAATGAAAAAATTGTTTTAAGGTGATATAAATACACCTCATGGGGAAGGCCTAAAGGGACAAAAAGATAGGATATTTACATTATATCAAATTGGTCCTTGATCAAGTTTGATTTATTAGTGTGCCACCTACACTACAAGCTATAGGAAACCCTTGTTTCCTCATAGAGATGTCCATCTCCATTATATGGATTACATGTATATGTGTTTGAAAGAGGATTGTTGAGGCTTGGGTTGGACGGATCGAAAGGAAGGTTTCGCTTGGAGCCGTGGAGGAATCAGGTTGTATTCTTCCACATTCTTTTGAAGTCATCAATAAAGAAGATATGTCTTGTTCCTAATGTTATGACATTAATTCTTTAATTCATGTTATAATCTAATGATGTATGATTTCATGTTTTATATTTATATGTTTATATGATCTAAAATCTATATCATGAACATGCTTTGAGCTACTCCTAGTATATATGTTTTTCTTGAATGAGTTGTAGGTTTTGAAGCATCAGAGGAAGCAAAGGGTTTAGACGCTATGGGAATGACCTAAAACGTAGGACCTTCGAGTACTACATATTCTTCCTACTTTAGTAGTTTAAAGATTAGGACTGCTTGTTTTCTTGGTTCTTGTTCTTATATGCCCTTCAATTTCTTGGGGTTCTCAACCCATACCCTAGGATGTATTATTTCTATAAAATAATTGGCAACTCCACTGGGGATTACATATAGTATTTCATAGTTTGGTTTGTGTTAGTGCCTAAATCTGCCTCAGGCTGAAGGAAGGCAGGTCTAGGGTAACATCAAACCACGCTTAACCTAGTAGCTAGCCCTAGCAGGTTGGGAGAGGGATCTCTTCTTGTCAATCTCAGGAAAATATAGCAAGTGAGACTTGAGATGACTAATGTAAAGACTAATTTTAGGCTAGGTATATGATCAAAGGAGTTTGATTGATTTTTATGGTTGATTGCTAGATAAAATGTGAAAGACAGTTTTGGGTCTAGGGAATGAACTCAGTTTGCAGAGGTTTCTATGGGGCGAGGTAGGAAAGTGATTTAGTACATTGAATTAGGCGAAATGGAGAGTCTTAAGACTGGTGAGGAGTTGGAGAGGGCATGGAAGTGTCATGAGGCCTCTTCAAACAGTAGAAAACATGTAAAACTAAAGAAACCCTAAGATAGAACACTGCAATATCAATGATTTCCACCTTTATACTTGATTCATTTAGTTAAGCAGAAAAGAGAGAGATAACGACACATATAAACATATGATAACTTGAGTCACAGATGGAAAAACAATAGCAAGTCACCTTGCCACAAGAATCCCACAAAATGTTGCAAACTCTAGTCTATGTCCTTGCTAAATTGTAGAAATGATGTACAATAGTGCTCAAAGCATTCACAGAAGTCCAACCATTACAAATGGCTGAAAAAACACATGATATAGACGTCCAAACTACCTATGATATCCATCAGGGGTCGAATCCATGAGAAGAGGGGTGGTTTCAACCATATCTAAACTAGGAACACAAAAATAGGCAGTGGAACAGCTTGCCTCTAAAACCTAGGAAACTGATTCATTCAACTTTAAACCACCTACAATTGATGTATCTACCTTATCAAGTCAATTTTTATCATTTTTACATCATATTATATCCATTTACATCATGCCACCTCATAAATTTTACCATAAGAGAGAAAAAGTCAAACTAGAAGAAAACTAGGCGAAAAACAGAGTTTTTGAGCAAAATTGGCACTTTTTCATCTTGTGCGTAGCGCCACTTTTTCTGTGTGTAGCACTTTTGCCAAGCTAATTTTGGAATGCATCCTGAGGTCCAAATGAGGTGTAGGATAACTCGTTGGAAAGCCGTATGAGTCTAATTTCTGGAAAAACTTGAATTTTTTGATTTGGTGTCCATTTACCCCTCCAAAATTGCAATCTCCCAAGACTTCTTCCTGTGTGGCCAAAAAGTGGCAGAGAGGGCATTTTGAGGTGCTTTTGGCCCTTTAGGTGGCCCAAAACTTGTCAAACTTTCCTAGTAATTTCTGAGCATGCATGAATTTTCATAAGGAATCCAAAAATGCCAAGTTTTCTTTAAATGGATGTCCCCATCAAAAGCAAGTACTAGGTGTCGCTACGCACCTGTTGGAAAAGCCCGTGTTAAAACTTTTTATGCGTAGTGCCACTGATTCTGTGCATAGGGCCCTTTCAGATCAAGTTTTGGAGGCCTTCCCGGTGTCCAAATTAGTTGTACGATGGACCATTGGAAATATTATTGAGTCTAATTTCCAAAAAAACTTTAATTTTTAAATGTGGAGTTAATTTTCCCTATCAAAAGTCAAATCTCCCAAGTCTAGTCAAAATGTGCAAAATGAGGCTGCCCAAAGGAAGAGCGCTGTTGCAGTCAACTTTTGAAGGTCTTACTCAACTCAAAATTGCGAACATGATAGCTCATTGGAAAGCCCTTTGTGTCCAGTTATCATTTGACTCATCATGCAAGTCATTTGGCCAACCAAGCTAGGAGAAATCTTGATTTTCCCAAGGTCACTACAGAGGTGCATCAATTCTCCTGAGGCAATTGTATTTTTGACATTTCTCTAAAACCATGACACCTGTATAAAATGTGAAGGAGGTTTTTATTCCTTTGCCTATTATGGACAAAAAAATCTCTTACTGTTTCCAAATTCATTTGTTCTTGCTCAAAAAAATCATTTGAGTAAAACCTATCCCGATGTGTGGAACAGGGGATTTCTCGAAATGAAGTGAAATGAAAGGGATAAGGGGCTTCTAAATTCTTGAGAAAATTTTTGGAAGTAGGGTGGGATGTTAGGAAGTAGGGATTGGAATTTTAAAGATTAAGTGAGGGGAAGGGGTCGAAAAGGGCAAAACACAGGCCTAGCCTAGAAAATTGTCAAATTGTAGCAAGAAACTAGGGTTTATGTGAAAATGAGGAATTTGAGGAATACCATTGATGGGAAGTGTTTAGTAAGGTAAATTAAGTATAGGGGAAGATGTATGAACATCAGGATACATGTTTTATCGATGATTTGACCATCCAAGAGAAATTACCTTCAAAACCCTACAAGACGGAAATGAACCTTACCTAGGCACAACTGAAGCATGAACAAAGTGTAAAATGACCCATTGGAACCTGACATGAGATGAAAAACCTCTGAATCATGGTACATTCAGCTGAATGATGGCATGAACCTCTTGGGAAGAATCACTGACAGTTTCATTATCCCTCTAATATGTTGAATCTGTTTCCATGCTTGCAAATATAGAGTGTAGAATGATGAGTATGAAGAGATTTTCTCAAATATAGGGCAACTGTTGTTTTATTTTTAGGAATTCAGAGGATGACTGATAGTGGAACTGTGAATAAGGGTTTTGATGATGGTAGCAGAGATTTAGGGAATTATAGGGTTTGGGAAATGAGAATTAGGGTTTGGGGAATGGTAATAATTATGTATAGGGTTTAGGGTTTTGTGATAGGGGGTAAGTTGAGGGTCAATGGGAGAGGGAAAGAGGAAGGGAATTAGGGAAATTTAGTGCAGGGGAATGGGATAGAGAAAAATCATAACAAGGGAGTGAAAACAACAAAAATAACAAAACCCTAGACAATATGGAAAGACAACTTTGAGAGTAGCTAGGGTTTCATTTTTCAACATTCAAATCACCTCCATGGATGAAAATATCTATTTCTAGGCTATTTGGGAGGGTGTACTTACTTGTTGAGAGATTGTTTGCAAATTTGGAGGCTCCGAAAAGCAATTAAATTTGTTTTGTAACTCAGCAAAAAAATGCGCCGCGTTAATGCCAGGTGCGTAGCGCACTTTCGGTGCATAGTTCTCTTTGAATTTCCTTTGTAAACCTGTGCCCAGTGCATAGTGCCAGGCAAGTGTGTCGCGCCAGTGCCCAAGTGCATCGCGCCAGTGCCCAGGTGCGTCGCGCCGACAAAAAACACGAATTTTGTTGCAATTTCCCTTATTTGTCCTCAAAGTGTGATTTTACCTCTTGCTTTCTCTCACTTTTACAAACGAAGTTTTAAAATACCAAAGATAACTTTATATCCACCTTGGCTTTTAATTTTTCATTTGAAAAACCCATTTTTGTAAAGTTCCTTTCCACTTTGCTTTAAAAACCCTGTTTTTTGCAGTTTGGCTCTTTTTTTCATTTGATGAATTGATGCTTTGATGTTTTTGTTTCTTTTGCATTGGCTAGAGTGTTGGAGTTTGGCAAGGTGACCAAGGGCTGTACCCGAAGATTTATTACATATGAAAACATTAAAATTACGTAAAATAGAAAAACTTTGTTTTCACCTCAAATCCAATTTTTGAGGTAAAAGCCATTTATGAAGCAGATTATCAATGAAATTTTTTATTTTATGAACTTATTAAACATCCTCATGTGGCTGTTGACCTCTTATTGAGTTTTTGAATACCATGGTGACAAACCCTGGACCTAATGAGACCTAAAAACCCTAAAATGACTTTTGCAAATGGAATGAAATAAAAATGACAGTGAATGATCTGTACATGTGAAAATAGGGTAGTAGATGAAAAGAATGAGGGAAATTGACAAAGAAGCACTACCATCAGATGTTCCATGACCTAATGGAGTGCAGCTAATAAGATGAGACACCTAATATGCATGCAAAAAAATAAATTTGATCACTGATGGAGGGATGAAGGTACCAACACTAACATTCGCTCCAATGGGGATGGTAGCTCCTTGGAGGTGCCAAGAACCATAGATATTTGGCAGAGCATACCAGTGCCTTCTTCCATTGGGCAATGGAGTCAATAACTTCCGCAAAATAAACCAATATGTAGACTCAAAACTAACTCAAAACTTAACTGACTAAAACAAAAAATGACTGAGGACTGATTTATCTAAAACAAGTACTTACAAAGCTTTTAAATGGCAGCAGACCATCGAGATTTGAGGGATTCAAATCATGATAAAAACCACTTGGCTACTGATGAAATATGTACAATCTTGTGAAGTGGGCCTTCCAATGTAACCAATCCAATAGATGACTACATACTGAAATTCTGCTCTCATTTTCCCCAAGCAAGCAGAATGATGTGCATGTAGGAAACACATCATAACAACTCAAACCAAGGCTTATGCTAATGAACCAGGCAACATTCATCTTCTCTAATGCTTGAAAAAGAATACTGAAGGGATTTTGAAAATCCTGAAGAACTAGCTTGTCTTGAGATCCAACAACAAAAATACAAGTACTCCCTTCATTATGATTTGAAAGAAGAGTTGGCTACTGATTGATAGGAATTCATAGAGCAGTGTAAGCTTTTGCTATCTCAGTGCTAGCTGTAAATTCCCCGACCATGAGAAATTTTGACTTGAATTCTCGCGTATTGTCTCTCTCAGGCTCATATTCCTCAATTTCATGGTCTAAGCCATTCCTAAAGAGAAAAAATTCTTCAAGATTATCAAACATGACAATCTTATCACTTTCAAAAGTAGAAAAAGCTTTACCAACACCTTCTTGACCATGTGAACACTGCAGACCTGCATGATCTTGGGCTATAACATGACCTTTCAGGCGTTGATCTATCTCATCTTCACACAAAGGAGATAATACTTTTTGTTTTATTTTTCTCAAATAGTAATTGTGTTCTTGAAATAACATTTCAAAAAATGAAAAACCTAAATGACAATCCTCAATTCCCTAATCTTATGAAATTTGAAAACATTGTTCATCATCTTCATATGACATGGAAATTAAATTATCATTTACCACTAAGTTATCGAAAGAAGATTTTTCACTTACTTGAACAAATATCTCATCTTGTTCTCATAAAATGACTGGATTACTTCCTCATGAAATATTTGTTCTAATGAAATGAGAATGGGTCAATAACTCTATCTTCTTAATTCTAGATGATCTCAAAAATAGATCTCTCCTTCATGGGATTCAGAACAAGGTACTCTTGATCATCATGATCTGAATCGAAGTATGGAATAACCAACTTGACTTTATCACATTCTAAAATTGAAACTTTACTTTCCTGCATACTATTTCCTTCTATGGACGGATCTGAAATAAGACCTTCTCTTTCATCATTTTCCATTGTACTAAAATCTTCATCCTGCCGCAAAGTTTCCTGAGCATCTTAACAAGTATCCTCTAAGTTCTCTTTATGCTGCTGAAATGGATTTTCGTACAGAGCCTCCATGATCTCATCGTCCATGAAATCATCATCTTCATAAACATTCTCAAGACTTTCAATAAGACAATGAGCATGTTTGCAACAGTTGTGAACTAAATTTAAGGATGGATAAGATTCTTTATACCTTTCAATGGACATGGTAAGAAAATCTTTCAAACAGTAAATACAAGCAGGCGACAAACTTTAATACTAAGATCAGGCTTCACCTTCAAGAGTGGCCATGAATATCTTCATTAAGCAGTCTTCATTAAAATCAACCTTCAACTTGCAAATATGAATGTGAAATATAACCAGATGCAAAGCAGCATCATTCCTATCATCATCTTTAAACATAGGCAAATTCATTTGCCAATCTACCTTCAGAATTTTATTTGGAAAACCTAGAATGTGATCTCGGCTCATGGGAGCATACCTTCGATCTAGTGAAACCATTTCGATAATAATGAATTTACCAAGAAATTCTTCAGGCTACTAATTCTTGAAGAGCAGTGTCACCATAAAAAGTATGAACCTTGGGATTCTTCGACACCGGAGTTGCTAGGTGAACGATTTCAGTCTTTCTGTGTCTGATTGTTGTTCACCATCAACAATCAAATCTAAACTTGATCGATTTTGCTGAGGAACATAAAACTACGTTATCGAGTACGGTCGCCAATATGTTAGTGCCTAAATCTACATCAGGTTGAAGGAAGGCAGGTCTAGGGTAACATCAAGCCATGCTTAGCCTGGTAGCTAGCCCTACTAAGTCGGGACAAGGCTCTCTCCTTATCAATCTCAGGATAATATAGCAAGTGAGGCTTGAGATGACTAATGTAAATACTGATTTTTGGCTAGGTACATGCTCAAAGAGGTTTGATTGAGTTTTATGGTTGATTGTTAGATCAAATGTGAAAGACAGTTTTGCGTTTGGGGAATGAACTTAGTCTTGCAGAGGTTTTTGTGGGGCGAGGTAGGAAAATGCTTTAGTACTTTGAATTAGGTGAATGGAGAGTCCTAAGACTGGTGACAAGTTGGAGAGGGCATGGAAGTCTCATGATGCATCTTCAAACAGTAGAAAACATGTAAAACTAAAGAAACCCTAAGGTAGAGCACTGCAATATCAATGATTTCCACCTGTATACTTGATTCATTTAGTTAAGCAGAAAATAGAGAGATAATGGCACACATAAACATATGATAACTTGAATCACAAAAGGAAGAACATTACTAGATCATCTTGCCACAAGAATCCAACAAAATACTGCAAACCCTGGTCTATTTCCTTGCCAAACTACATAAATGATGTACAATAGTGCTCAAAGCATTCACAAGAGTCCAACCTTTACAAATCATTGAAAAAACACATGATATAGACCTAAAAACCACCTGTGATATCCATTAGGGGTCGAATCCATGATAATAGGGGTGGTTTCAACCATATCTAAACTAGGAACACAAAAATAGGCAGTGGGACAACTTGCCTCTAAGACCTAGGAAACTGACTCATTCAACTTTAAACCACCTACAATTTATGTATCTACCTTATCAAGTCAATTTTTATCATTTTTACATCATATTACATCCATTTACATCATTTCACTTCATGAATTTGACCATAAGAGAGAAAAAGTCAAACTAAAATAAAACTAGGCGAAAAATAAAGCTTTTGAGCAAAATTGGCAATTTTCATCCTGTGCGTAGCGCCACTTTTTTTGTGTGTAGTGCTTTTTACAAGCTAATTTTGGAAGGCTTCCTGAGGTCCAAATTAGGTGTAGGATAGCTCGTGGGAAAACCCTATGAGTCTACTTTTTGGAACAACTTGAATATTTTTATTTGGAGTCTGTTTACCCCTCCAAAATTACAATTGCCCAAGACTGCTTCCTATGTGGCCAAAAAGTGGCAGAGACGGCATTTTTAAGGTGTTTTGGGCCCTTTAGGTGCCCCAAAACTTGTCAAAATTTCCTAGTAATTTCTGAGCATGCATAGCTTTTCATAATGAATCTAAAAATGCAAATTTTTCTTCAAATGTAGGTCGCCATAAAAAGCGATCGCCATGTGGCATACGCACCTGTTAGAAAAGCCTGTGTTAAAATTTTCTATGCGTAGCGCCACTGATTTTGTGCGTAGTTCCGTTTTCAGATCAAGTTTTGAAGGCCATCCTTGTGTCTAAATTTGGTGCATGATATCTCATTGGAAATATTATTGAGTCTACTTTCCAACACAACTTGAATTTGTAAATTTGGAGTTCATTTTCACTGTCAAAATTCAAATCTCCCAAGACTGGTCAAAATGTGGAAAATGAGGCTGCCTAAAGGAAAAGTGCTGTTATAGTCAATTTTTGAAGATCTTACTCAACTCCAAATTGCACTCATGATAGTGCAATGGAAATCTATTGGTGTCTAGTTATAATTTGAATATTCAAGAAATTCATTTGGCTAACCAAGCTAAGAGAAATCTTGATTTTTCCAAGGTCACTTCAGAGGTGCATCAATTCTCTTGAGGCAACTGTATTCTTGACATTCCTCTAAAACTGTGACACCTGTGTAAAAATTGAAGGTGGTTTTTCTTCCTTGGCGTACTATTGATGAAAACCTCTCTCACATTTTCCAAAGTCATTTGTTCTTGCTCAGAAACATAATTTTAGTAAAACCTATCTTGATGTGGGGAACAACGGATTTGTCGAAATGAAGTGAAATGAAAGGGATAAGGGGCTTCTAAATTCTCTAGAAAATTTTGGGAAGTAGGGAGGGATTTTAGGAAGTAGGTGAAATTGGAATTTCAATGATTGAGTGAGGGGAAGGGGTCCAAAAGGGAAAAACATAGGCCTAGCCTAGAAAATTGTCAAACTGTAGCAAGAAACTAGGGTTTGTGTGAAAATGAGGAATATGAGGGATATCAATGATGGAAAGTGTTTAGTAAGGTACATTAAGGATAGTGAAAGGTGTATGAACATTAGGATACATGTTTTATTAATGATTTTACCATCCAAGAGAAATTACCTTCAGAACCCAACGAGAGTGAAATGAACCTTACCTAGGCACAACTGAAGCATGAACAAGGTGTAAAATGACCCGTTGGAACTTGACATGAGATGAAAACCCTCTGAATGATGGTAAAATCAGCTGAATGGTGACATGAATCTCTTGGGAGGAATCACTGATAGTTTCATCATCCATGTCATATGTTGAATCTGTTTCCATGCTTGCAAATATAGAGTGTAGAATGATGAGTATGAAGAGATTTTCTCAAATATATGGTGACTACTGTTTTCATTTTAGGAATTGAGAGGATTAATAATAGTGGAACTTCGGATAAGGGTTTTGATGATGGCAGCAAAGTTTTAGGGAATGATAGGGTTTGGGAAATCAGAATTAGGGTTTGGGGAATGGTAGGAATTATGTATAGGGTTTAGGGTTTAGTGATAGGGGGTAAGGTGAGTGTCAATTGGAGGGGGAAAGAGGAAGGGAATTACGGAAATTTAGTGCAGGGGAATGGGATAGAGAAAAATCATAACAAGGGAGTGAAAACAGCAAAAATAACAAAACCCTAGACAATATGGCAAGACAACTTTGAGAGTAGCTAGGGTTTCATTTTTCAACATTCAAATCACCACCATGGATGAAAATATCTCTTGCTAGGCTAGATGGGAGGGTGTACTTACTTGTTGAGAGAGTTTTTGCAAATTTGGAGGCTTGGAAAAGCAATGCAATGTATTTTGTAACTCAGCCAAGATATGTGTTGCACCAATGCCCAGGTGCATAGCGCCTGTTGAAATTCCTTTGCAAAACCTACACTTACGCATCGTCTCCCTATGGTCGAGTACCTAAAGGTCCTTTGAGTTTCAGATCTCAGAGCGGGCTTTGACCATGTCTCCCAAGAAATATCAGTACATATGGCGTAAGACGATTTCGCATATCGAGGTCGGTATGGGATCGGGCCTTACCTGCCCTATCTATGATCTTATTCGTTATGCACAAGTATTAATTAAGAAAAGATGGAGCCTGTGTGCTTGCTGTGAGTAGGGCCTTCTCGTTCCTACTTGAAAGTGAGTGTGAAGACGGAATTTTGGTACATCCCGTGTCTATCCACCAGCAATTCCATTAGCAGCATACCTTACAGATCCAGTAGCACCATCAGTAGCAAAGGCAAAGACATAGCTTGTTGGGACAGAGGCAAAGCCATAAGCTAGGGCAGAAGCTAGGGAGATCAGAGCAGAGCCTGGTCATATTCAGGGCGTTAAGACTGCTAACTAAGGACGGACCGACCTACTTTCTATGGAGGCGAAGGCGTGAGAAAGAGGAGGGTCGAGCGAAGCGAGATGGCCTAGGAAAGATCAATAGTTGGACTGCGAGAAAGACAATCCACTTTCATTCCCCAGATAGGTTGTCCAGATAGGTTGTTGGGTGGAATCCGACTAGGGGTTCTGGCTGCTGGTGTTGGATCTTTAACGAGTAGTAGCAGTTCCAGGCCCAATAGCAGCACGGGGTACGTGTAGTGCCAGGCAGGTGCGTTGCTTGAGTGCCCAGGTGCATCGCGCCGACAAAAAACTTGAATTTTACTGCAATTTCCCTTATTTATCATCAAAGTGTGATTTTACCTCTTGCTCTCTGTCACTTGTACAAATGAAGTTTTCAAGTACCAAAGATAACTTTATATCCACCTTGGCTTTTAATTTTTCATTTGAAAAACTTATTTTTCTAAAGTTCCTTTTCACTTTGCTTTAAAAACCCTGTATTTTGCAGTTTGGCTCTTTTTTTCATTTGATGAACTTATGCGTGGATGTTTTTGTTTCTTTTGCAGTGGCTGGAGTGTTGGAGTTTAGCAAGGTGACCAAGAGTTGTAGATTAAGCTTCATTACATATGAAAACATTAAACTTACATAAAATTTGTACATAAAATAGAAAAACTCTATTTTCACCTCATAACAGAGTTTTGAGGTAAGAACCCTTTATGAAGCAAGTTATCAGTGAAATTTGTGATTTTATGAAATTATTAAACATCCTCATGTGGCTGCTGACCTCTTATTGAGTTTTTGAAGACCATGGTGACAAACCCTAGACATAATGAGACGTAAAAACCCTAAAATGACTTTTGCAAATGGAATGAAATAAGAATGATAGCGAATGATCTGTACATGTGAAAATAGGGTAGCAGATGAAAAGCATGAGGGAAATTGAGAAATAACCACTACCATCAGATGATCCATGACCTAATGGAGTGCAGCTGATCGGATGAGACACCATATATGAATGCAAAAAGAGGAATTTGATCACTGATGGAGGGATGAAGATACCAACACTAACAGGTTGTTCCTCTCTTGATCTGGGCCTTCTTATTTGGTTTATTATTTTTCCAATATCTTTGAGTTGTTTGTATCCTAGGAAAAAAGTCTGATCTTGTGGATTAGACCTAAATTTTTATTTTTCTTTGTTGACATTTATATACACAGGTTTTAGTTTATAGAGTAACATATACACACACCTTTGTCCAACTAAACATGCATATACATGTGTTTACTTGAGAATAGTCACGTATAGATAACGAGTTGGTCACTTCACAACCATGTATGCTTGGTTTTGAATGAATTTTTCAAGTGCTAAGTGTATTAAAGGGTTTTTCTTGATTTTTCTTGCCTTTTTTTAGACATTGATTGTCAGCGAGAATCCTGCTCCTTGTAGGTTTTTAGCTTCCTCTCTCTCTTTGTGGGAAAACCTAATCAACCTAGTGTTTGCTTTTTGGTGATGTGTTGGTTTATGTGTTTGAATTCAAGGCTTCTTAGTGAGGTTCTTCACTTTTTTTATCTTTTGGAACAGAGAATTTGTTTCAATTCACTTATAACCTAGCCTTTGTATTTCTCTGCCTTGCTTTCTAGAAAGTTTGCATTTTTGGTCTTTTCTTGGTTTTTGAGAAAGCCCTTCTTTCAATCTTCAAAAATTTTCTTGGTTTTCTTGAAATATTTCTTGTTTGCTGGAGTTTTTATGCTATTTTTCAGATCATTTTGTTTGAGTTTGTAGCCTCTTTTCATTTTAAGTCATAGTATGCTTATGATTCATGTGGCTTGTGCAATTTGAGGTTATTTAGAACTCTTTGTGCCCCTAAAAAGAGAAAAGATAAAAAACATGTTTTGTTGCCTTTATTTTTCTTTTTGGTTTTGTTTTTGGTCTTCTTATCATTTAGAGAAAATGTGAATTCTTTTCATTAGGTTGAATTTTCTTGATTTTGGGAAAAAGTTTGTGATTGAATTCATTTTTCCTTTTGTCAAGTTTTGGCCTCTTGATTGTTTTGAGAAACACATCTACTTTCTTTAAGACTAGTCCTTAGAATATTGCATTATAAATTTAGTTTGCATTAATATAGTTGCACTGCAAACATTTTTAGTCTTTCGGTAGATTTTGAGTGTGTGAACGTGTGTTATGAAAAAGAGAAAATAATTTTTTTCTCTCATAGTTTGTTCGTGGAACCTCATAGAAATCTCTTTTATCGAAGAAAAAAAAGTTGCATGTGTATGTAGCCAAGTTTTCTATTGATTTCTTTTTTCATCCATAACACCATAAAGTTTCACTTCCATTTTACCGTTGACCTAAATAAAACCCATTAAAATGAAGTGCTAAGATTAAAATGAACTAGAATTTTTTGATTTGTCATAGTAACATCAACTAGTCTAGCTCATTGAGGGCCTTAGAATAGGTGTGTGGAGAGTTAAATCTCCAAGGCCACTTTGAATTTAAACATAGAATTTGATTTAAATAGTGAAATCTAGTGCCTTCGAGTTGAATGAGAAATCTCTTCTGTTCTAGGAGTTAAGCAAGAGATCAAGTGAAGGCACGAACAGAGATACACCCTCTCTAACTTGTTGTATCCCGACCAAAGACTGTTCTACCTGGCTACCGATACAAACTCGTGACCTTAGTTTTCTTTATTATGGACCACATAGGTGACTCTAGGGGGGAATACCCATGGTACCCGAGGTAGAGGTTGTATCACTCCCATTAGTACTTCTTGAGGGTTCCCTTGCAAAGCTCAAGTACTTGCACCAATAAACTCTTTTCATTAGAGGTCAGTGTAACTATTTATGTTACCTTCACTAGTAGGCTTAGGCCATCATTATGTAAAAATATCTTTGAAAGTTCCTTTACTTCACTTTCTTATATTTTCGTGTCTTGTTCTAATCAACTAGAGCATAAACACCTGAAAGTTTCTTTATTTATTGTATCCTTAGGGGCATTTTAATGAGTGCACTTTTCTCCTAGATTTCCATAGATTTATAAATTTTTATTATTTACAAGTTCTATTAATAATTAAAATTGGCTGATCAACAAGTTCGTCAGTCTAGGAAACTTCATAGGATCTTACCTACGAGCATTGCGACTTCTTCTAGAAGGTGTAGCAGCAATTCTGCAAGTGATTTCCATTTAGTAGCAATGAATTCATCAGATATTTATCCTCCGCTTTAGGCTATAGTTTCATAGGGTAGACCTAGTGTAAGTCATGATTTGGAGAGGAACACTCTAGTTATTTGTAGAGTTCTCTTTGAGTCAGAAGATGAGGTTGAGGTTGAATGGATTCCTGAGTCCACTGTGACTCCTTCTTCACCTATTCCTCCAGATTATCCAAACGTTCTATTATACGTTGCGACCCCGACTCCAAGGAAGGAAATCCCTGGTTTTTATCATGCTTTTCCTTCGATGACCAATGCCGGGAGCATGAATCTAGCTATGATTTCTACTAGTGAGCATACTCCTCCTTCAATTCAAGGAGAAGGTACTATTGTTATATCTATTATCACTCCTAGTACAACAATATTTGGCTCTACCTCCATTACATCTTCGAGTTGGGGCACGCAAGATTTTTCTTCCCATACTAGTTCCTTCCACTTTGGGATGCCTTCTAGTGCAATTCCCTTAGTTACCCTAACCATCTGATCTATAGTTTCCACAACTATGAATTCTATGGATGGTGGTTCAACTTCTTTTCAAGGTTTTCCTTTTGGAAGTGGTCATGTACCTCATTCTAATCCTTCTTTGGGATCACTGCCTTTCTCCACTCAGGGTCAAAGTTATAATCATTTTTAAGGATGGATTAACACTGCTTTTAGTCATTTGGGAACTGGGAATCAATTTTCTTTTGGTTAGTATGGGTACAGGCCTTACTACTTCGTAAGTACCTTTCATGGTTATCCTCACTTTACCAATGCATGGAACCCTTACCAAAGGGTCTCCTCTCCTTTTAATACTTCGCTTGGGTTAAATGCTCCTAGTTATGGTAATGTTTCTGTAGGATTTGGTCAAAATCCCAAATTTTTTGGACCACAAGGTTTTCTGTAGTGTTCAGTTTCTTTTATGAATAACCCTTTGTAGCCTACTGCCTCTACAAATAAAAGATATTCTTTTTAAAATGTTGGGAACACTATTCGTAGTGGGTGGAATTATTAGGATCCTCCATGCTTACCATTCCTCGCAAGTCTAAATTTTCCAGATCTCTCAAAAATGACAAATGATCCAATCCAATATAATTCGGCTTTGCCTCTAGTTCCCACCAAACTTCCATCAGATATTTCAAAATTCGAAGGAAATTCGAGGGAGGATCCTACTAACCATATAACAATGTTCCATTTATGGTGTTCATCTAACTCCCTAATTGATGATTCAATGAGGTTGAGATTCACTATTACAAAATGGCTAACTAGTTACTAAAGATATGACTAAAATTTGCATGTAAACGACCATTTTTCAGTTAGTGATCAGTAGTAGCTAATTTACAGTAGCTTATAACGTGACCAACTTTTAGTCATTTTTAGCTTAGTCATTAATTGTTTATCTCAATTTCATCGTCTAGTAGTATATTTAGTCATAAATTTGGTCATTAATTTAGTCCTTATTTTCGACAATTAATGACCGAATATACAACAAAATATATTACTATATGGTCACTCGAAAAAACCAATTAATGGCTAAAGAAATATGATCAAAATGTTGGTTGTGGTATAAGATACTGTAAATTAGCTACTAATAGTCATATGTATGCAAATTTTATTCATTGTTTGAAACTCATTAATGACCAAATAAATATGACTAAATTTTGATCATATTATAGGATATTGTAAACTAGCTACTAATAGTGGTATATATGCAAAATTTAGTTGTCATTTGTAATCACAAATTTATCATTTGTAGCAGTCATTTATCTTTTTTCAGTAATTTCATATTCATTATATAAATGACCAATTTAGTAGTTTATATTCATTTCATTTATTTTCATTAATAATTATTGTAAACGACTAATTTAGTTGTATATTAATTTTGTTTGTGTTCATAATCAATCAATATAAACTACTAATTTAGTAGTTTTCGATTGATTTTATGTTATCAATCTTAGTAAACATAAATTACTTAGTGTTATTTTGTGACTAAATTAAAAATATGTTATACAATGTGCACTGGTTCATCTAATATGAAAATGCAAAGTTACATATGTTAATTACAATACTAAACAATATCAAGTGCAACTATAAGTAATTTGAACCGCATAAATTATATTATATGAAATGTCAAGTATTACAAAATGAGTTTACAGCTTAATATTGGCTAGACTACAATTTACACATGAAATGTTGTTTCATCACTACAAAACATTTACATTATGTTTCAAAAGAATTGCAAGTGAATTCACCAACTCTGGAGACCTTACCATCAATATCTATGCGTGTGTCTTATGCGAGATATTGGCTTTAAGCATATCACTATATTGGTTATCTTCTCTCTCTTTTTTCATTTTTTCCCGAGTGTTATTGTTTTCCTCTTCCTTAAAATCATGCTGTTGACCATCAATACTGAGTTCATTTTCTGAAAACAAAAGAAGATAGAGTGCTGAGTGTAATACATGAAATACAATGAACACTGAACACTAGAATATAAACTAAAGTAGTGTATAAAGGATTTATATGACATATACCTCAACATCAGCAATGTTGAAGTCATTTTTCCCCCATAAAAGAAAGAACCTTGAACAAGATTTCTGTCACTGAGTGATAGTGGCCACTATGTGGTTAGATGACTTGTATAAACAAAGAAAATAAAATGTCACCATAAAAGATAGCACCTTAGTATCTTAGTATTCAACCTTCTGGGAAAGCTTAGGCACAATCACGCTAACTAAGTTACATTCTAAAAATCTCAAGCTATAAATAACTTTTGAAAACAAATAATCTGAGGTATGATGTCTAATCCTTGTTGTTTTATTCGCATCAACATCTCATTCTCTAACGCATGAACTTGGTCAAGTATATAAACAACATGCGCTCAAATAACAACATGAAATTAAACTTTTCTAATAGTCATTAAAATATTTGGACACAAAACAACTAATAGAATTTCAGTTAATATTGTGTAATACTAGTTTCAGCTTCAAGTTTTGGTTGCTGTTTAAATGGACATTATACCAATTATTTTCAATTTCATAGTTAATATACAAAGACGAATCAAAAGTGATGCTTAAAATATAATCAAACAATAAGGAGAGGATATCATGGAATGGACATTGCAATTATAAAAATTTTGTTTACCTATTAATCGATGTATTGTTAGACATTCCTAAAGCCTTTGGTTGCCCAAAATAACCATGAGGTGAAAGAATCATTACATTAAAGACATCAATGGACAACCTATCCTCAAAACATTTTTAATTTTGCCACCTAAAAAATAATTGAAATAGTATATAGCACTGATCTCAAACAACTTACAAAAAAATCCTTAGTGGCACAAACTCTCCCAATATTTGTATCAGAGCTTAGAAGAATTCTATATACTCAAGTTAGGAATATCTGCAATATGCCACTTGTCTTTAGTAAAGTTCAACAACATATTACACTCTTTAAATGGAAAATCCAATACAGTTTCAGTAAACAGACTAAGAAATTAAGAGTAAAATGCATATGGACATTAATACCATTGAATAGACAACATGTTTCCAATAAGAAGATTATTTTTAAGAACTTAAAGGAGGACCAAATACCAACCCAAGCATGATTTAAGAGCCTTTTGAATATTTCCATATTTCTTTCTCCCGGACCCTTTTAGCATGCATTTGAAAGATTGGGTAACAAGGTAACTCATAGTTCCATCCATTGAATTCAAATAATAAAATGTTATTTTTAGCCTCTTGCTCTTGGGAGTGTTTCTTTTACATTTCCCCTATTTCTGAGTGTGTCGTCCCATTATCCAACCTACATAGGGAAAACAAATATATTCAGTTGTTGAATATATTGGAAATGAAATCTAAAATTAACTCAACTTGATCTTTTCATGGCATATGCGTAATGAAATTGTACAATAGAAGCATTCTAACTCAGAAACAAGAGATGATAAAAAGAATAATGGAGCATTGTTTCTTGCGATAGAAATTTCTCTGGCCACAAAATTTGAAAGGATGTCATGTATCAACATATGCTCCTCATTGGTACATGCATTTCCTTACTCCATGAAATCCTACACATATGTTACCCTCTTACTAGACATGACCCTCAATCCCAAAGCTTAAGTAGAATAAGAATAGAGCTTTTCCAAGCATGCATGAAACTTTATATCCATGGTCAAACTAATGAACGTGAAAATGACATTGAGATTTTACATTCTTGTTTAACATTGTTTGCCTAGAACAATGTTCTTGTTAACTGGAATTTATCGTTCTCGTTCTTGGTACATGTTTTCTGCATTGATCATCATAGACAACTTGATGTCATAAAGTCAAATAGAGATAAAAATTTAACCATAACTCCTATATTAAAATAATAAGGTCCATATTGGATATTGAATTTTAAGGAATTGCTCATCATATCTCGGTAAATTTCTAATTTAAGATCCTAATATCATGGACTATAATCAATATGATTAGCCTCACATCTTTCATAACAAGAATAGTTATCCTTATATAATGGCCCAATTTTAAATTAAAACCATAAGCTTCAAAGTTGTCATTACAATCGTTAATCATTAGCCTCAAATGAGGGCATATATATTATGGCTATAAATGAAAACTATAATATAATTGAAAGATACAATTTATGAAGCATGCATAAATATCTGAAGATGTAATCACTGTGAGGTATGTAATTTATACAACATATTTTAAAATTTAAAAATAAAAAATAAATAAATATGTAATTTATAAGACATGTTTTAAAAATTAAAAATAGAAAATAAGTAAAAATAAATAGTAATCACAAAACCATCATAGATCCATCTTTACTTTGGATCTACCAAGCACAAACAAATAACTTTTCACTCTATACGCTTAGTAGGTCGAGAGTAAAGATGGATCTATGCAGGTGTAATTCCTCCTTTAAATAGGCTACATTCCACGCGATTACCTTCGGTCAATACCATGTGCCATATTTA
This sequence comes from Pinus tabuliformis, assembly GCA_031772625.1. NCBI lineage: Eukaryota > Viridiplantae > Streptophyta > Pinopsida > Pinales > Pinaceae > Pinus > Pinus tabuliformis. The sequence goes on along the minus strand of CM062819.1, from coordinate 1,666,225,867 downwards.
TTTTTATTAATATTAATATTCGGGTTAATAATCCTTTTTTGCGTGGTATTTTAATAATTTAGCCCATGGTATTTGGTGCATAGGGTTCACCTAAATAAAACCTCCTTTTTTGTGTTCGTAAATATAATGTGAATTATGGAGTAAATTTAAGCAATGTTTTATTTATTTAGCATACCTCTCGTTTAATTATATTTTTATTAATTGACCATAGCTTTTTTATAAAGATGGTATTTGGCCCATCGTATTAAAATAGGATTTGGCCCATAGGCTTCACCTAAATAAAACCTTTTCTTTGAGTCTTCGTAATAATAAATAAATCATAATAAGTAGATAAATAGTAACAAGTATAAACAATACATAGTTAAATTTAAAAGGTTTACATAAGTACATTATTTTTGTTGGAAATAATACTGAGAGGGGGGGTGAATCAGTATTATCTGATCAATAAAACTTTTCAAATACTCTGAAACATATACACGGCTTTAGCTAAGTGAACGAGCGTGTACACGCTACTGTGTCTAAAGAAACCAGCGTATAACTTATGATTCAGTTTGTTTATCTTCAGTAAATGCATCAGGACATTATTAACCATATTAAAAGTAAACAGATGCAGTATAACAGATCACCACACAAAAGCCACACACATGAACACCATGATATAAGGTGGAAACCCAATGTGGGTGAAAACCACCTGCTGCAAGTCGTCTCTATCTTTCTTTAATAAGAACTTCAGTTTACAATCTTTTGTACTGGTGCAGCCTTATACCAGTACGCATGCTACAACCTGCAGAGGGCTACAACCCTCTCTCGTTCTCCAAGCATCCTTGGAAGGGAGCTCCAACCCCCTTTGCTCTTGTACTAGCTGAGATACTAGTACGTAGGTGCAGGCCTACAATCTTCTTTCCTTCAGGTGCCACTTTTCATACATTTTCAGACTGGATATTCCAGAAGCACAACATTACAATCTGAAGACCACAATTCATTCAACTTTCATAGCAGATTACAAAACAACCAATACTTGCATCAACAAATACTGAACCACTGATACCTTGTCAAACCCAGTCACCAGAACACAGAGTAGACTACAGAACTCTGCAATAACAGTCAGATCCAACTACAAACCCAAAAATCAAGCTTCAAAAGATATATGCTAGTTCAATGAGAGAAACCCGCGTATACACGTTCTTTTAAAGAAGACAACCTGCGTACAGATCTAAAAATAAAATCTCTCAACTTGCAGCTGTACCAGACATCAGTTAGATCCAGAACATAACATTGCGTCAGTATGCAGATCTAGAAATACGCATAATCAACCATATCATAATAGAGCATTTCAAACCATTAGATCCCGATCTGTCCTTAGATCTAGTCTTCCATCAACCGATGTGATCTCTCCTTAGCTTAGATCAAGCAACCCAGAACCTGCATACGAGATCTCTTTCTTTTTCAGATATTCAAGACCTTTTCAGTGTTTATGCCTAATGATCTTCTTCTCCTTATATAGCCTTAGGCCTTGCTCAATACCAAGGGCCAAAACCATAGAAATCCAATACCATCAGCTTCAAAACTAGCGATCAACACGTCTGTCGAGATACTTTGGTCCAAAGACATGGGCTCAAGTACCGAGGACTAACTACCACGGACCAAAGGGAAGCTTCCCGACATATACGCCCTTTTAAGTTCATGCATCTGCGTGTATACGCGACTTCGTATGTAGCTCACCTGCGTATACGCGACTTAGAATGTAGATCACCAGCGTGTATACGCAACTTGGACATGATTAACCTGCGTATATGAGATTTCTCTTCATACTTGAAGTCTGAACTGAGATCTGTCATCAAAGAGAGTTGCCATCAAGGACAACACCTGAACCGTAGCGCCACACCTGTGCCAAAATGCCAACAATCTCCCCCTTTGGACTTGATGGCAACCCCAAGATCCTTAGAATCCTTCTCCCCCTTTGTCATCAAGGGCAAAGGGCTGTGCTCCCCCTGAGACCATGCTGATATCTCTGCTCTGCTGTGCTGAACATGCTCCCCCTGACTGTAGGCAAGATCTGCAAAAGATGTTCTTCAAGGAGAACCAAGACTTATACATCATAAAGGACCTTCCTATCACCAAAAGACTCAATACATACATCCATACTCCCAACTAAGAGGGGATACATCAAAAAATAACAATCAATTACATTACATCATTCATCCCAGGCATAGTGGGGAAACCAACATAGGCCGTTACATGACCATAGAAGAGATATCACAAAAGAGATACATGACATAGAGACAACAAATCTAGACCAAGACTTATGAAAGCCACCAACAGCATCTGATAAACATCTTTTAGATCAGCAACCAAGATTTCCTTCTGTGCTCCTTCTCCTGAAACCAACAACAGTTGAGAACTAGAACCAAAAGTGTCTAAATGCCAACAATGCTTTAAGCTGCTCCCCCTGAACCTGTGCCTGCTACACCCCCTGAAACTGTGCCTGAAGAATTCTGGCATACCCATCTCAGACCTTCTCCAACCAGAGTCTGCCCTTACTGTTCAGAACTCCATATACGCGACTTCTCCTGCATAAAACAGCGTATGTACGCGGATATAAATTCTGCAACACACGTACACCATACACGCGACTTTCCCCTCATAAATATGCGTATATACACGGATATCCCTTACAATAATCGCATACAGCAACTTTTCTGTAGAACAGACAAGCTTCAGCAGTAGGATGAAGCATCAATTACTACCAGCTTAGGTCTGAGATACTCAAAAGTTTCCCTGGGCAGTGGTTTTGTGAGAATATCAGCAACTTGTTCCTTAGAAGGAACATACTCCAACTTGACCTTTTGCTCAAGCACTTGTTCCCGAAGAAAATGGTACTTGATTGGTAAGTGCTTGGTCTTTGAGTGCATGACTGGATTCTTTGAAATGCTGATTGCACTTGTATTATCACATAAGATAGAGACTGGTGGAGTGCAAATGATTTGAAAATCTTGCAAGGTCTGCATCATCCAAAGAAGTTGTGTGCAACAAGATGCCGCAGCCACATATTCTGCTTCAACTGTAGATAAGGCAATCGAACTCTATTTCTTGCTGAACCAAGATACTAATCTGGAACCCATGAAGAAAGCACCACCACTTGTGCTTTTTCTATCATCCACACTTCCAGCCCAATCTGCATCTGTGTAAGCATGAAGAGTGAGATCTGTATCTCTAGGATACCATAAGACATAGTTTTGGGTCCCTTGAAGATACTTGAAGATTCTTTTGACTGCCTGAAGATGAGTTTCCTTTGGGTTGGCTTGAAATCTTCCAACAATTCCTACTGCATGTGTAATATCTGGTCGGGTACCTGTCAAATAAAGCAAAATCCCAATCATGGATCTATAAGTGGGTTGGTGAACTGCTGCTGATTCATCATTTGCACTGAGGCTGCATCCTGTAACCATGGGTGTACATACTGGCTTTGACTCTTCCATGCCATACTTCTTCAAGATCTGCTTGAGGTATTTGGTTTGGGACAAGAAGATACCTCCTTCATTTTGTCGGATTTTCAATCCAAGAAAATATTTCAATTCACCAAGTAGTGACATCTCGAATTCTTTCTGCATAACCAAGGCAAAGTTTTGACTCATAGTCTCTTCATTGCTGCCAAAGATAATATCATCTACATAAAAAACAAGAATTAGCAATTTGTTATTTTCAACTTTTATATAGAGATTGCTATCTGCTGATCCTTTTGAAAAGCCTTGTTGGTGAAGATATTTGTCCAACCGATAATACCAAGCCCTTGGAGCTTGTTTGAGACCACAGAGAGCCTTTTTCAATCTGCATACAAGGTTTGGATCATTCCCAAGAATGAAACCATCTGGCTGTTCAATATAAACTTCTTCTTCTAAGTCTCCATTCAGAAAGGCTGATTTCACGTCCATTTGAAATACCTTGAAGTTTTGAAAGCTTGAGAGAGCAAGGAACATTCGGATGGCCTCAAGTCTTGCAACAGGAGCAAAGGTCTCTTCAAAATCTATTCCTTCTTGCTGCGCATACCCTTTACAAACAAGTCTGGCCTTGTTTCTAATTACTTCTCCATTTTCATTCAATTTATTTTTGAAGACCCATTTTGTCCCTATGACATTTTTATCTTTTGGTCTAGGAACCAATTCCCAAGTGTTGTTCTTTTCGATCTGCTCAAGTTCTTCATCCATTGCTTTGACCCAGCATTCATCTTTGCATGCCTCTTTCACATTTTGTGGTTCAGTGGAAGAGAGTAATGCCAAATAGCTTGAAGCTTCTGCAATTCTTCTTCTTGTTTGTATTCCTGCTTCTTTCTGCCCCACAATCTGAGATTCTGGATGATTCTTTTGAACATATCTGGATGGAGTCTTCTCTTCTATCCTTGTCTGCTCCTCTGGTTCTTCTTGAGGTTCTTCTTCTTCATCATTTTGCCTTTGAGGGTAGCCTTCATCTTCTTCAATGTCTTCATGATGAACTTGCCTAGGAATATATCCCTTTTCATCAACCACTACATCAATGCTGTCAACAATTCTGCCAAGTCTTTTATTGTAGCACTTGTATGCTTTGCTATGTGGAGAATAACCAAGAAGAATGCCTTCATCTGCTCTTGGTTCAAGTTTGCCAAGTTGCTCATCAGTATTCTTAATATAACATTTTCTCCCAAAGATTTTGAAGTGCTTCACCGAAGGAGTCTCACCACTCTAGAGCTCATGAGGTGTTTGAGTGCTGTTTACTCGGACATTTGTTTTGTTAAGAATAATAACTGCAGCATGTGCAGCTTCACCCCAGAAAGTTGCGAGAGTACCTGATTCATCAAGCATAGCACGAGCCATTTGTTGGATTGTTCTGTTCATTCTTTTCGCAACCCCATTTTGCTGAGGAGTTCTAGCTGTAGAAAATTATCTTCTTATCCCATGTTCTTCACAGAAATCGAAAAATTCATTTGAGGTAAACTCCCCACCTCTGTCAGATCTGAGGCACTTAATTTTATGTCCTGATTCATTTTCAACCAAAGCTTTGAAGGATTTGAATTTTTCGAATGCTTCATCTTTGTGCTTCATAAGCCCTAGCCAGACAAACCTGGAGAAATCGTCAATGAATGATATCAAATATTCTTCTCCTCGAGGTGTCCTTTTCCTAAAAGGACCACATACATCTATATGGACTAGCTGAAGAGGTATGCTGGCTGATCCTTCCTTCTCTGGAAAGTTAGTTCTGGTTTGCTTTCCAAACTGACAAGATTTGCATATAGTGTTGTCTGGAATTTTAATATCTGGAAGACCACGAACTGCCTGATATTTGCATGCTTTCCTTATTTGTGAAAAGCTTAGATGCCCCAACCTCCGATGCCATAGCCAGTGTTCATCATCCTTGCTCAAATAGCACTGTTGTGGTCCTTCTTCAAATATATATAGATTATTTGGAGTCCTTCTTCCTTTGATCACTGTTTTACCTGTATCAAGATCACGAACACAACATCCATTTGATCTAAATATTACTCTGTTCCTTGATCGCACATCTGACTGACACTCAGAAGATTATGCTTCAATCCATCAACATACAAAACATTTCCGGCTTTGACCTTTTCTTTCAATGGAGCAGCACCTTTTCCTTTTATGGCTGCAGAGATATCGTTTCCAAAAGAGACTTTCTTCCCTTTTTCTAATGCGATATATGACTCAAGCTTTTCTTTGTCCCCTGTCATATGCTTCGAACATCCGCTGTCAATGTACCATAGACTTTCTTGGCCTTCTGCATAAAAGGCTATCCAACATCTTTCTGGTTGCGGTTCCTTTATTCTCCATGTTCTGACATTTGAGGTTTGTTCCTTCTGAGTTGTCTTCCGGAACCTGCTCCTGCATTTAGAGTCTTCATGACCAAAGTTATTGCAAATAGAACATTCAACTTCATTTTCAAGAACCGAAAAGTTATTATAAGTTCTTTTCATGGTTCCAGTCATTCTCCCTTGCTTTTGAGCTTCTCTAGTCATGATTGTCTTGTAGGCAACACATTGAGCTGCTTTGTGACCGAAGTTATGGCAAGAAAAGCATTGGCCATTAAAGAAACTTCTGCGATAATCAGATCTATCATCCAAATGATTATTCACATTCATTCTTGGAGCAAATTGGGAAGATTTTACCTGTGGCTGATTGTAGCTTTCGTTTGTCCTTAAGGCAGTTTGGTCTTTATTTGTTCTTGATGTAAACTGTCCCTGATTCACCTGATGACTTTTATTTGGCCTTTGCTCGCTTCTCCTTGCTGCATCAAGATAACTTTTAGAGGTAGAGGCTTGAGATGTTTCTCCATTATATCCAAGACATGTCTTGATCAGAGGAGATTGTTGCACATTGATAATCTCATCCAAGGTTTCAGATCCTTTAACAAACTTAAGATTAATCGCTTTGGTTTTTTCAATCTCCTTTCTAAGACAAACAATCTCACATTCCAAATTTTCAAGATGTTTTTCCTTTTCAGCTAGTTGACATTGTAGAGAATCAATAATAGCACTCTTCTCTTCTAAACAAACTTTGAGATATTTCATTTCTTCATAAAAGCCTTCTACATCTATAGCATCCATGTAGTCATCATCTTCAAAAGCCATTAAAAGTTTATATCTATTACCTTGTTCATCTTCATCACTATTTGAAAGACCATCACTATCTTCATGAGTGTAATAGCTTTTCTTCTTTTCATTTTGTTTCTTGTTCCATTTAACAGGTTCTTTTCCCTTGTCATTCTTATCTTTGTGAGGACATTTGGCAGCATAATGACCTACTCTTCCACAAGCAAAGCATTTAAAAGGTAACTTACCTCTGAACCTTCCAGATCCCCTTTGAAGATTTCTGACAAAATTTGATTCCTCTTCTTCATCTTCTGGTACGTGACTTGCTTCATAATAATCTTCTTTGCCTGAAGCCTTGAAGGCAGCTTCTCTTCTGTCTGATGGACCTCCCTTTCTCATTTCATAAGCGGTTAGAATTCCGTGAAGCTGAGACATAGTAAGAATTTGCAGATTTTCCTTTTCTTCTATGGCAGACACTTTAGATTCAAACTTGGGGGACAAAGATCTTAGAACCTTTTCAACCACAATAGCCTCTTTTATTTCTTCACCCAAGTTTTTCATACAATTGACAATCTCATCTACCCTAAGGAAGTAGTTAGCCACACTTTCATCATTATACATTCTGAGAGTCTCATACTTAATCCTAAGAGTTTGAAGTTTAGCACGCTTTACCTGTTCGTCCCCTTCATAGCTCGTGACCATTTTGTCCCATATTTCTTTTGCAGATTTATAGTGCATTACCTTCATGAATTCTAATTGATATATACATCCCAATAGAGTATTGACTGCTTTCGCATTTGTTTCATATTTCTTTTTCTCGGCTGCATCTGTAGGAGTAGCTGAAGGAAAAGTGTAGTCTGTCTCTACGATGTTCCAAACTTCTGTACCAAGAGATTGAAGATAGGCAGTAACTCTTACCTTCCAGTAATTTAAGTTTGTCCCATCAAAAACCGGTGGCCTGATTGATGCTTCTTTCTCGTAGTTGCTCATGATGAACGATCTACCTTCAAGCGGTCAAGCTTCTCTCAAGGACCTGCTCTGATACCAATTGTTGGAAATAATACTGAGAGGGGGGGGGGTGAATCAGTATTATCTGATCAATAAAACTTTTCAAATACTCTGAAACATATACGCGACTTCAGTTAAGTGAACCAGCGTGTACACGCTACTGTGTCTAAAGAAACTAGTGTATAACTTATGATTCAGTTAGTTTATCTTCAGTAAATGCATCAGGACATTAACCATATTAAAAGTAAACATATGCAGTATAACAAATCACCACACAAAAGCCACACACATGAACACCATGATATAAGGTGGAAACCCAATGTGGGTGAAAACCACCTGCTGCAAGTCGTCTCTATCTTTCTTTAATAAGAACTTCAGTTTACAATCTTTTGTACTGGTGCAGCCTTATGCCAGTACGCAGGCTACAACCCTCTCTCATTCTCCAAACTTCCTTGGAAGGGAGCTCCAACCCCCTTTGCTCTTGTACTAGCTGAGATACTAGTACGTAGGTGCAGGCCTACAATCTTCTTTCCTTCAGGTACCACTTTTCATACATTTTCAGACTGGATATTCCTGAAGCACAACATTACAATCTGAAGACCACAATTCATTCAACTTTCATAGCAGATTACAAAACAACCAATACTTGCATCAACAAATACTGAACCACTGATACCCTGTCAAACCCAGTCACCAGAACACAGAGCAGACTACAGAACTCTGCAATAACAGTCAGATCCAACTGCAAACCCAAAAATCAAGCTTCAAAAGATATACGCTAGTTCAATGAGAGAAACCCGCGTATACACGCTCTTTTAACGAAGACAACCTGCGTACAGATCTAAAAATAAAATCTCTCAACTTGCAGCTGTACCAGACATCAGTTAGATCCAGAACATAACATTGCGTCAGTATGCAGATCTAGAAATACGCATAATCAACCATATCATAATAGAGCATTTCAAACCATTAGATCCTGATCTGTCCTTAGATCTAGTCTTCCATCAACCGATGTGATCTCTCCTTAGCTTAGATCAAGCAACCCAAAACCTGCATATGAGATCTCTTTCTTTTTCAGATATTCAAGACCTTTTCAGTGTTTATGCCTAATGATCTTCTTCTCCTTATATAGCCTTAGGCCTTGCTCAATACCAAGGGCCAAAACCATAGAAATCCAATACCATCAGCTTCAAAACTAGAGATCAACACGTCTGTCGAGATACTTTGGTCCAAAGACATAGGCTCAAGTACCGAGGACTAACTACCACGGACCAAAGGGAAGCTTCCTGACATATACGCCCTTTTAAGTTCATGCATCTGCGTGTATACACGACTTCGTATGTAGCTCACCTGCGTATACGTGACTTAGAATGTAGATCATCAGCGTGTATACGCAACTTGGACATGATTAACCTGCGTATATGAGATTTCTCTTCATACTTGAAGTCTAAACTGAGATCTGTCATCAAAGAGAGTTGCCATCAAGGACAACACCTGAACCGTAGCGCCACTCCTGTGCCAAAATGCCAACAATTATTTTACCCAAAACGTTATACATTACCCATAAATGTTCTTAATCTTCATTGAAATCGAGGTGTTATAGGTGTTTGGGAGTCTAAGTGCAATTTTAATAAAATATCAACAACAAAAAATTGAAAACAAAAAAACATGTTTATTAAAATGCATAATCATAAGTACAAATGTCTAGGAGTTTGGGATAAAAATAAAATGACCAATCTACATAAATTCAAATGTGTAGGAGTTTGGAATAAAAATAAAATGATCACTCAAAGAATACCCAAATGTCTGAGAGTTTGGGATAAAAATAAAATGACCAACCTACATAAATCCAAATGTCTAGGAATTTGGTATAAAAATAAAATGACCACTCAAAGAATACCCAAATTCTCAATAAGAACTCATAATGTAGAGGGCTTTTAAAAATAACAAAAGCTAGTTTCATTGAAAAGCACATATGATACTCCGAAGTTCGAGAGATTCTGAATAAGAATTGATAATCGGGAAGGATGTTAAAAATAATAAAAACAACTTTCTTTGAAAAGCACATATGGGGAGATTTGAAAGTTCCAGAGGCTATGGAACATGTTTAATCTTATGGATATTTGGATATCTGGTTCTAGATGGCTGAAACATTTTTGATGTTGGACATTTTATTTGCAAAAGAATTATATAAAATATTTATCAAATGAGAAATAATATTGATAAATAAATTATACTGAAGAAATCCCTAGATCTATATATATCCTAGATATGAGGTGTAAAAAAGCTCATGATTTGTAAAAATGTTTAAACTTCAGATCATGTAAGGAGAAAAAATGATATTTATTAAAAAATGCATATAAAGTGGATTGAAACAATGTAAGGAGAAAAAACAAAATTTATTAAAGAAATGCATATAAAGTGGATTGAAACAGAATGGTGTTTTAGAAAAATGCATGGAATCTAGACTTACTCAGAAAATATTAAACCCTGGCTTATGCTTTGCAGGTCCAAGCTAAGCTAGAACTGCATTTTCTCCACCTTCCTCATTCTCCACATTAATGTTCAACATACTCCTTATTGCCTAAGGACTGGACATATACACACACATAGAGGAACAAACCCCTTCCTCAATGAAACATCTCACCTGGAAGATGCACTCCAATAGCTCCCCACCTACTGTGTATTCCATGAGTATAGCTAGATGGGTGGGAGTCAACAATACCTCCTTGAAGGGAGCAATGTTGGGATGCCACAGAGATCTATGATTAATAATCTCTAGCCTCATATTTTCATCAATCTTCCTCCGCTGCTACGCATCATCCTTTCCCCACCTGGCACCAACCCCCTTCTAATGCGATTGGGTAGTAAATTCACCCAACCAGTAGAAAAGAGGCCACTTCCCTACACTCTATTGGGATGAGTGGCCGCCGTTATGGTGATATAACTTATTGAAAATCACACAATACAATGCTAAGTAGATCCACCGAAAATCTAGCCTCACCAAGGAGATCTAGATCAATGCTACCATCCTAGAAACAATGCCAAGTTGTAAAACAATGCCAATTATCACAGAAGGATCTAATATATAACCCTTAGGGTTTACCAACAAAGCACCCTAAACCCTAAATTTACCACCTCTACATTTCAATATTTTTTTTCCCTTCGTGATCGATTAAATTCCAATCCACACATTTATACCATGGCCGCAAAACCTTCTCAATAAGAACAAAATATTCAATGAGAAAATAAGAGTACAAGAAGAACTAAAAAATGAAGCAAGAAAATTGATTTGCTAGAAATAAAAAACAAAGAGTGAAAAATACTGTGGAATCTCAACAATTTAAATCTAGATCCAGGCAAGCATGAGAAGATGACTTGTAGAATTATGTAAATTAGAGACACTTATTGATCTAACATGCATGTGTTGCAATAAAGCCAATCTGAAGTCTTTGCTAGTTTCATATGATCCCCTGTTCATTTCTTTCCATAATCGAAATGCCAATTTTTACATGTACCATCGAACTTGTTATAAAAATTTAGTGAAATATTTATTTATACTCCTTTGACTTGCAAATGAATTTTATCTGAGCCGATTTGGCCACACGAGCCTAAATAGTTTATAATAGGCTAGTGGATTATAATAATTTATTTTCATATCATTTCATGCACTAAATTTTATTTGCTTACACTTTTCGCATTAAATTTTACTTTATCATTAAATTTTATTTTACCAAGTTTCCTAAAATTGTATATTAAAATTGATTTTCAAATAAAATAAAATGGCTATATTTTTTAATATTAAAAGTTGGTTTTAATTTTCTCCATCGTGTGGATTACTTGATGATGGAATCGGTTGTTAAGGCATTTTTATAATGTTATTGGTTTAAACATAGACTAGCTTAGCCTACCATGTGTGAGGTAATGTGGGTATACCTGGAGGTGATTGTGTTAAAATTGATCTTCAAATAAAATAAAACGACTATCTTTTTTAATATTAAAAGTTCGTTTTAATTTACTCCATGGTGTGGATTAGTTGATGATGAAATGGGTTGTTAAGGAATGTTTTATAATGTTATTGGTTTCAAATTAGATTAGCTTAGTGTACCACATGTGAGGTAATGTGGGTATACTTGGAGGTGATTGTGGTAGTGGATAGAATCGATCACTGTCACGTAAGTACAAGCTCATTATAATTTTCTATTTTTCCATATTCAAAAAATAACAATAACAATAATAATCTTATTTTTATAATTTTATTGAATTAATTATTTATCAAAATTTGATGCTCTTAAAATCTCATGATTTTATTGGAGGTAGTTTAGGTGATGAAAATAAGGTAAACTAATTGTGTTGTAAGAATTTTCTAAATTGTGTCGTCACTCGAACACTCTCATAGGAAAAAAAAGTCTTAACCCCACCTAGAATGCCTAAAACACAACTCTCAAGCAAGCCACCCAATGTCACATTGGTGGCTTTCTCTCACTTTTTACACTATACTGAAGGATATCCCTGTCTAAGGGGGGAATCCATAAAGATCAAGCTAAGCTAGGTCATTGAGTAATGAAGGAAATTTCCTTAACAAATGCTAGTGATTTGACACTACTCACTCTCAAAGTAAAAGGTTAGGGATACATGTGCGAATAGTCAAACAAACCATGAATTATGAACAAATTTTGAATGATTTTAATCAGAAAACTATAATTGTTCATGAAATGAAATTATACATGAAAAATGATAAATAAAAATTTGCCAATTAACCATACAACATGAGATGCTAGTGAAGCATATATACAATGGCATAATAAAAATAGAAAATGAATCATAAATTGTGTCTATACAAGTAAGGCATCAGATCATTCATTCATCATATTCATTAGCATTGGAGATTGAGAGTTTGTGATCATCATCAAGAGATCATTCCGTAATTAAGAGATCATACACCAATAGTATTAACTATGTTTGATACGTCAAACAATTATGTGTTTGCAATGATAAATAAAGGAAATATTCAAACTTTTCATTGTTACTATGGACAATGAAGACAACAAAGTTGGATGTGGACCATTTACACATTTGTAACATTCAAATGTAATTTATTTACCATCAATTTATCATGATTTATAGTTGGGTAGTTTGTAAATGTAGAATTATGACGCAAATGATGTATTTGTAACATTCCAAAGTATGTAAATACAGCTAATGAACCATGAGAAATACCATTAGAATGTGAACACATTAACCACTATGTATTTAGAATAAATTGACATTAAGGTTAGAGATCAATGTAAGTTTTGAAACACCCTTGAACAATAATAAATTCCATATCATGTCAATATCAAATATTTAAGAATTGTGTGTTTTATCTAAATTGTGTGTAGAGTGCACCAATAGTGGCACTATTGGGCTTCGATCACTATCTTGTTAATGTGTGTTAAGATGTGACATTTCAAATTAGAAACTGATCATACATCTATAAAAATGCAAGCAAGTAAACCATGAAGGGAATCTTAAAAATAGTGAATTGTTAGCCTTATGAACCCAGTCGTTTCATGTTCCCATGCATTGATTTGTGTAAGGGTGTGGTTAAAAAGTCAAATGTGTTAAAAACGTGTATGAAATAATGTATCAAGAACAAAGTTTGACCATGATGAAAATTTGTAAACCCTTTTCACAATTATTAAAGAGCTTAAATATCAAGGTGTTTCATGCATTCATGTACTCATGTCAAACATAAGAGTGTTTACTATGTCATAGATATTTTAACTAGGTATGTCAAATCCAAAATGAACAAGTATAAATATGATAATGTGTCCTTACAAGTAAACCATTAATCATTTTTAATTTATGCTAATCATTTTTAATTCTGTCACTTATTTTCTAGTCATATATTTTAGTCCTAGACAAAATTAGTCATTTTAAGTTAGTCGGTTTTAGTTGAATCACTTAATTCTAGTTATTTATTTTATAAATTAGTCATTTAAGTTAGTCACTTTTAGTTTGGTCACTCAAAATTGCTCAAATATAGTAGTAATTCACTTGAAATAATTGTGGTGACTAACTTTTTTAGTCACGTAGTCACTAATATCTCATTTTGTACTAGTGATTGTTCCAACACACCTTAACTGGAAATGATGCTAGATGGTATACAGAGCTTAATAGGGGTACGTTTGCTTCATTTGGTGAATTGGCTACTATGTTTTTGAACCTCTTTTAGTTGGCCATTCGATATGATGTTGGAACTGAGCTATTGGCTAGTTTCCAACAGGATAAGGAAACTCATATTTCTGACCATATTCAAGAATGGCAAAGAAGGAAGAGGCTCATCAAAGCCTATATTATTAATTAATTCGTTCTCGAATGGTTTTTAAAATATTTATAGCCAAAAATTTCTAAGGATGTATCACTCTCTGAGGTATTCACCGAAGAACATGCTATCTTTAGAGCTCGACAATTAGAACTTATATATTCTCAGTCTGAGATTCTTGAAAATATCTTTCCTAATGCTCCTCAATCTAAGATCGATTTAGCCAAACTGAATCTAGGTCTCCATGCCGATGGAATAGTTAGATCGATCAATAATAGCATGGCTAACCTGCTAAGTCAATTACAGCAATTGTATTTACAAACTGCTTCTCCAATTCAGACATCACCATCAGTGCCTATTCCTTCTCAACCTTCAGCTATTATCATTGTCTAATATTCTAACCCCAAAGGAAATCAAAAATCTGATGGGAAGAGAAAGGGATGAGGTAAGAATAAAGTTAAGTTTCCTTGCAAATTATGTAATTTTTACCATTTAACTCATATTTGCCCTAATACTTGGGATGCTCAATTTTTTTTAGTGCAACAAGGTTCTTCTAGCTCTCGGACAATCCTAACTAACCCTTTTCCCCAAGGGCAAGAAATATTTGTTGACATGAATGCTAATACCCCATAGTGTGTAACCAAGAAGGGGGAAACCATCAAATGTATACATGATGAGGTCTCATGTGGATGTGGCTACAAGATCACATGATTATGGTGAACCGGAATCCTCTAAGGCTAAGGCCACTCCAAATGTTCTAGAGCTGCCCCATATTGAAAGGTTTTGCAAAACATTCAATTATTAACCCTAATGTTGGGGCTACTCAGAACTACTCTATTATTGAATATGTGGCTCGAAGTACTTGTGTGATGTCTGCATTAGAGGTACTCTAGTCATGTCCATCATAAAGGAGTGCGCTAGTCACTCCAATCATGATGATAGATTTGAAAAAGTCTCTTATTGTTACATTTGACATGTCAAATATTAAGAATAGACTACATCATCACATGGATTTTGAGATTAAACCTACATATCGATAGATCAATATCTTCTGAATTGTAGTTGATGAGGGAGATTCCACGTGTGTCATGTATATTGCATGTTGAAAAGCAATCAGATCTCCTCAAGTTGTTCCTTCGCCTACTCCCTTGATTGCATTTGATGGTCATTCTCATAGGCTACATGGAATTATTCCATCCTTTTCTGTCTATGTTACGGGTAAGGTGGTCAATATCAAGGTGGAAATAGTTGAGGAAAATTTGGATTATAACCTTCTATTGGGACGAAATTGGATTTATGAAATGGATCCCATTGTATCATCATTATTTTTCAAGCTATGCTTTTCCCATGAAGGGAGAATTGTTACTTTTGATCATATGGAGTATTCTCTGAACGAATCCAATGCATCCTATGATTCTTCCGTTCCCTTGGTGAATAATCCCAAGTAGCCTTCTGAGAATTTAGGACTTAGAATGTATTCCTTGTTGATGGTTACTTTTGATCTTCCCTCTCCTATTGCTCGAATAAATTGAATTTCATCATCCAAGGCTCTTTATGTAAGAGAGTTCTTTAGAACTCATTATTTTTCAGATCCATCACACTTACTATCTTATACCACCATATTAGAAGAAGGGTAAGTGGGTGGAATGGCATATCCCATGTCTACAGCTACAACTGCTTATCAGTTTATAGTTATGCTACATATTTCAATCCTACTCTTTCACCTGAGAATTTGGATGGAGATGTGGTTCTAGCTTGGACTCTTCATTCTACTTATTCTATGGATTGCCTTGATACTGTTCTACCATCTAAGGATGTAATGCTAGATGAAATGATAGGTATCGAAAGATCGTTGGATGATTTGCATCATCTATCATACTTTCTCCTGGACTTGCATAAAGTAGAATCGAGTTTGTCTAGCCCTTCATCAACTAGTGTTGTTCAAACAATTTTAAACCCTTTGGATCTATAATAGATTTTTGCTGAAGGTAACATGTTTATCATTTTGGAAACTATTTGGTGAACATCTCTCGGAACCCCAATATAATTGAGAATGTTCTCATCAGAGCCTAATGCTCGCTTCAAGAGATTGAAATCTATATAGATCTTTTTAAAGAATTTCGTGATGTGCTCTCTTGGTCTTATGAGGAAATGCCTGGAATTGATCCACCAATAGTGTAGAATGAGATCAAGAATTACACAAATGTGAAGCCTATACAGAAAAATCTTCAACCGATAAACCCTAGGAAACAAATATTAATGCCGAGGTTGAGAACTTGCTTAAGGAAGGTTTCATATACCCCACTCCATTGACTTAGTGGATCGTGAATCTAGCCCCGGTTGATAAAAAACAAGGAACAATTCGCATATGCATAGACTTTAGGGCTTCAAATAAGGCTTTTCCAAAAGATAATTTCCCCCAACTTTTATTCATCATATTATCAATGAATGCACGGGAAATGAGATTTTCTCCTCCATGGATGGTTTCTCGGGTTATAATTAAATTACTATCTATCCTGAAGATCAACATAACACAACTTTTATCTACCCCTGGGGTACATTTTCTTACAAAAAGAGACCTTTTGGCCTTAAAAATGTTGGAGTGATTTTTCAATGGGACATGTCCTGCACTTTCCATGATATCGAACATATCATCCAAGATTATTTGGATGACCTAGTTGCTCCTTATCGAAATACATTTGATCATCCTCATAATCTTCTACCAATTTTTTATTAACTCTGTTTTTATAAAATTTCGTTGAATTCGAATAAGTGCATTTTCGTTGTCACGTCCAATAGGTTATTGCGATTCATAGTATCTACTAAAGGGATTCATGTAGATCCTTTCAAGGTTGAGGGAATAATATAGTTTCCTCCCCCATCTACCATCAATCAACTTCAAAGTCTCAAAGGAAAAGCCAATTTCTTGAAGATATTTATAGTCAATTACGCTGAGATTACAAAGGGATTTATGAGATTGCTGAAGAAAGGAGTTCCATTTTTATTAGATGATTTCGCTCAGCACTCATTCGATGCTATGAAAAAATATTTGACCTCTACTCCTTTAGTGAGTCCACCTGATTATAGCATGAAATTCCTCGTATATCTCAATGCAGTAGAAGCAACCAATGGTATGGTTTTGGTTCAGGAAGATGATGCTCTTTATGAGCACATGATTTTTTATCTGAGCCGAAGATTTGTAGGTCCTAAATTACGATATCCTCTTGTACAGAAATTAGCTTTGGCAACTTTTCATGTTGTCTAATGACTTTGACACTATATTGTGCTTAGAAAAGGTTTTTTCTTAGTAGTTTTCAACCTATTTCAGTTTGTTATCGATAGGCGACTGATTGGGGGGGATATAATAGATGGATTGTTATTTTAGAAGAATTTTAGTTCTTGTTGGCCAAATTTAATAAATTGTCAGTATTTTCAGAATTAATCCCAAAGTTGCCTTGTGAAGAAGAAATATTTTATGAGGAATCATTCCCTAATTAACATCTTTTCCTTATTTCTTTATAAGATCCTTGGTACGGAGATATTATAATATATCTTCTGACTTCGAAGTTTTCCCTCACTTTTTCAAAGGATAAGTGAAGAAAATTGTGTTACTTAGTGCAAAGTTATGTTATTATCGGTGACACATTATATTGTCTTGGGGTTGATTCAATCCTTATACGTTGCTTAACCTTAGAAGAAGTTGAGTCAGTGTTGAATGATTGCCACAGTGGAGCTTGTGGTGGTTGTTTGTCCATGCTTGCTACAACCCAAAAAAACTAGCATGGAGGGTATTTTTGGCCTTCGATTTTCAAATATTATGTTGAAATGGTGAACAAATTCCATCCTTTTTAGGTTTGTACTCAGAGAATGTACACTCATCCATCTCTTCTCTTTATTGTTATTACCATCGGTCTGTTCACAAATTGGGGCATCAATTTTATAGCTTATAACTAGCCTTCGACAAAGGGTCATAATTATATTATTGTAGCAGTGGACTACTTTACTAAGTGGGCTGAAGCTATGCCCACTTTTTTAAATGATGGTGAAACAACAACCATGTTTCTATTAAACCAAGTCATTTCTCATTTCAGTATTCCTAAGGAGATTCTCACTCACCATGGTAGTAATTTCTAGAACAAAATGATGGTTGAATTGGCTCTCAAGTTGGGTTTCTAGTAGGAGCATTTGTATCCTTACTATCCTCAGGCCATTGGTCAGGTGGAAGTCGTGAATAAATCCCTGAAGGTTATCCTACAAAGGAAAATTAACAAAGCTCAATTTAATTGGCATATCATGTTATATCATGCGCTTTGGACATACCAGATGTCGATTAATACCATTACGGGTTTCACTCCTTTTCGACTAGTTTATGGTTTGGGATTGTTATTTCATATGGAATGTGAAATTCCTTCTCTTAAAGTAGTTGTAGAACTTCTTCCAGATAATTCCAGGCTCGAAGAACACCTCATTTATTTGGAATGTCTTGGAAAGCAACGTCAAGATGGTGCAACAATTAAAGGAGCTCATAAAAAGAGAGTGAAGATCCAATATGACAAGGTTGTATGTCATAGGTTTTCCTCTAAAGGTGACCTTGTGCTGTTCTATGACCAAGAAAAATATGCCTTGGGAGCAAGAAGGTTCAAACCGATCTTGTATGGTGATTTTATTATTACAAATGTCTCAAAAAAGGGACCTTATGAATTGGTTTATTTTCATGGAAAATAGCTGTCGGAGCCCAGAAATGGGCTCTATCTTAAGAAGTATTATGGCTAGGCTTCTTCCTACAATTTGCTTCGTTGTAGATATTGTATATATTTGTGCATAACCATCTATAGGTTTCATAATGATATTTATATTTTTGATCTTCTTTGGTAGGTATCGATGGATGATCTAGTATATCTAGGGTTTCATTGAATCTTAGAGTACCCACAGTGATAATCATGCTTGCCAATGTTTCAAATCCCAAAAGGGATCCATCATCAAGAAAATTACTAAATGATGATAGAAGAAGAGATAAGTGCGAGTATAAATAGTATTAAGATATTTTTAAAATAACTTTGATTTGAAGGTGATGAGGTCGACTTGAAATTTTTATTTTTATTTTTATTTTTTATTTATATTATTTTATTATTTAAAATAATTATTAACCATGTTTAAAGTTTTATTGCCCATGGTACCTTGGATTGATGATGAATGGGTGCATTGTTAAGGCACTTTGTGTGATAAGTCACCGGTTCAAATCCCCCATGGGTCTTACCTGCCAAAATAAAATAAAAAAAGTTTTATTATAATTTTGTAATAAGTTGTATTTTATTATTTTCATTTTTATTATTAAAGATATTCTAATAAATAGTTTTTAATTATTATTAGTAGATTATGTATAATGTTATGTTATTATAATGTGACAATTTTGTAATGTTTTATTAGATTAATTAGTTAGATAGATTTTTTTTCAATTTTTAATTATTATTATATTTTTAATTCTAATAAATTAATTAATTGATTCATAATTATTATAATAATTACTTTTTGTTATAAATATTTAATCATACTAATACTAATTATTATAAATGAAATATTCCTATTATTATTATTAAATAATAATTATTATAGTTATAACTAATCATCAATGGTTATCATTATAGATAATTAATAATAATAATTAATTATTATTAAGAATCACAATAATAAATATTTTTCATTTTTAATTTTATCTTTCCTTCCATGTAATAGTCATCCTGCAATTCAAGCATTTTTATGCATTAGAATTTATGATATAAAAATTTTCACTATGCACCCGCGGGTTCATTTCGTACATAGTCATGTATAGGGCTTACCAATACACGACTTTGATATTGCCAACACATTGACGTGCATAGTAAAACTCTAAAAAAAAAAACACTCATGGTGAAATTATCAAAAAAATACTTGAAATGTACAAAAAATCATTTAAAGATTGAATTAGGAGATTACCTGGAAGTTTCATTGTTGTTCTGCTTGAGAATTTGGTAGACTGTGGTTTCCAGTTTTTGGTCCAGAGCTCTTTCACTCAATTGCTCAAAACACAAGTGAGGCTTCGTGAGTCAAATTATATTTTTATAAGTTGTGATTTCAAAAAAATTTGAAAACCCACTTTTACAAAGCTTATGTTTTGTATTTTAATTTTATAAACTTTATGACCTTTTAGCTTTCAGTGCTGGGATAGGTTGCTTATTAGGTTAACTTTTATATTTTGAGACATTTCCTACCACTTTGATTCCATGACCACTGACCCATCTTGGTAGAAACCACCAGTTGTTAAAGTGAATTTCCTTTTTTTTTTTAATTATTTTGTTGGCTTCTGCATTTTCCATATTTGTTATTTCCTGCAATTTCTAGATTTCATTTAATTAACTGCTATAGATTAGCATTTGAATTATGTTGGGTGCAATAGGCTAGATTTCCTATTCAACAATGGGTGGTTTAATTTAGTATTGATTCAAACAATGTGATTAGCATAATTCCATTCTTCTCATTTACTTTTTTCTTTTTAAATTAGTATCATTATTAAAGCCTTATATTTTATTTCTTGTGAATGAGCTTGGTAGTGTAGAATGAAATCATGTAGAACTAGTGTTAGTTGTCGGTACTTACTTGCATATATTTTTTTGATTGCCTTGAAATAAACAGACTCTCCTTGGGTTGATAATTAATGTTTAGGTTATTAGTTATATTTTATTAAGAAATTAATTTACTCAACATTTTGGTGTCATTGTCAGGGAGGCACTCAAATAGCACTACCACATTAATATCTGGTTATATATGCATTCCTGACTCCATGAAGTTTCGATATTAAATATGGAAGGTAAGAACCTACGAACACATCCTAACTAACTTGTGGTGAGGTGTGCCCTCTTTAGGAAATTTCAGGTCATATATCATGCATTAATAGAAGTAGGAAATTTTGGAGGTAGCAGTTTAAAAAAGGAAAAAGAAATTTTATTATTTCACTCAATTGGTGCTGTAAGCACCACCCATTTCACTAACCAATTGGTAGGAAAATTCAAAGGAGGAGCTTAAAGAAGCACATGAAGAACACCTTTTACTTTAGAAATAAATGGCACACATTTTTACTTTTGAATTCCTTATCATAGATCTAGTAGGAGTGACACAAATGCACATAATTCCCCGATCTATTCTACCAAGTTTTCATGGGTTGGAAAATGAATACCCAGATACATTCTTATTTGAGTTGGAAGTACTTCGTAGAGGATATGATTATTGTACTAATTCTCAATGGTAGAAGGTTTTTCCTCTTCCTCTAAAAGAAGTAGCCCTCTGATGGTTTGTGAGCCTTGGTGGGAACTACATTCAAGCATGGGAGAACATGAAAAACATATTCTTGAAGAAGTACCAAAACTAGTGCAAAGCCAAGAAAGATATTTTCAGACTGACACAAGGGGAAGATGAAAACTTGGAGGACTATGTGGAATGATTTCAATACAATCTTCAAAAATCAAAGAATAATAATCTGGCAAAAGAGATCCTGAAAACACTCCTACTCAAAGGAATCAAAGACGAAATTTTAAAACTCTTAAATATGATAGGAAAAGGTGATTTTTTTAGCTATCATATGATGATGTTTGTGATTTACGCATAAGGTATTCAAGAGGAATCTCTAAGGCTCGTAAGAATTATATATAACTTCCTTCTTTATTTTCCAAATATCTTACAATACTAAGAGATATAGGAGCTAAAATCAATAATTTATTTGAAAAATTGAAAATTCATTTTATTAGGTCTCTAGATTCACAATTAAATGTTTTGTAGGTTAATAAAAATCAGGAAAAAATTGAAGAAGTGTTTTACCCTCATTGCCGAAAGGAGCATCCCATGGATAACTCATCTTTCTTACATGGGATGAAAAGAATGTATCAAAGAAATCAAGAAGTTGTAACAAGCTCGCAACCATGGAAATTGTGGCCTACATGTATGGTTCCAAACAATTCCTCTCCATTTTCTTACTTGTGTAATCCATTATGGAATAATCCTATGTTAGGGTAGCCATGCCAGTCTCAATATAAGCCCCACCAATCCTGTCAACAAGCTTGGAATGACTCATCTTATGATTACATGACTACTCTCCCTCATCTTGTAGGAGAAACACATCATCCATATTCTTCACCATCTAAACAACATATTACTTTTCCATCAAAACCATCCACACAATCTAATCAACTACATCATCAAAAAGTTCCATGCCCTATACAATTTCCCGCTCAATCCATTCCACACCCTCATAGTAATAAACTAGTACAATATGCTTACAGTGTTGAACTGCAAAATTTACCAACGCTTCTGATGAGCCCCAAAAATGGGTAACTTTATGGGCTCATTTTGCCTATTATTCTTAATTAATCCACCATTCTTCGTAGTTTTATGCATGCTTTTGAATATATTTATGTTAATTGAATGAATGAGAATAGTCACTTGACCACAAAGTCTAATACGTGCTTGTTGCAGATTTTTGGACATCGTTTGGACCAAGATCAGGCATTTATGAGCAAGTGGACAACCAAATACGAAGGAAAGAAGCTAAGGATTTGTAGGAGGGGTGTCTCCTACACTAAATTACCCCTTCTTCGAGTTCTCCACCATCAGATTGGAGTTCAACAGGCCACCAAAGATGATTTCAAGCGGCAGCCGAGAAGGTCTTGTGAAGTGGTTGATTAAATGTAGTTTTGAATAGCCAAGTGATGAGCCCCAATTTTTGGTACAATTTGGGCTCATTTGGCCTACTTGATCTGCTCAAACCATTCATTTTTTATTGCTTATGCATGCATTTCTTGGTTTATTCGTGTTGTTTGTAGGAAGAAGGGTAGACATTTTATCTACGTGACTAATGCATGATGCTTTCAGGTTTTTGGCATTAAAAGGGAGAAAAAGACAACGAAAAAGGAGACAAGGAGAAAATGAGGTGGCACTGCTGGTTTTTAGGAGAGGATGTCCACGGTCTTGGGGACCTTCCTCGTGATTCCCACCAAGAACTCTGAGCTCCAATCCATCTCCCCAACGAGCTTAGAAGAAGCCAACTATTCTAGAGGAACAGCAGTTATAACTGTTCTACAGGAACAATAGTTATGACTGTCCTACAGGATCAGCAGTTAAACTCTAGTTGGACAGCCGAGCTCCTAAAATCAAGGACACCTGTTGGATGATCGTTTTTGCATAAATACTGAGGCCATAGCCTTGGATAGAAGCTTTTTGAACCTTGGCATTACTCTTGTAATTTGGAAGTACGAGCTAGAGCTCGTTTTTTGTTCCTTTTTGTAAGCCAATTTGGCATGACATCAGATTATGAATAAAGAAGGCAGACGTTGATCTAGTTCTGAGTTTTCTCAAGGAGCTATAGCTCTCAGGTTAGGGCCCAACCTGAGAGCAATAGATCTCCTCAGTGTTGTAATGTGTTTTCATTTCGTTCCAGCACTTTGAGTTTGTTTACTTTCACATGCAATTCTAATTTACAGTTTGTGAATTTAGTCGTTTTCATGAGCATAGATAGGACTAGTTTATGGTGATTTGCTTTCAGTTGCTTAAGTTTGATAGGAGGATAGGTATAATCTCTTGGAGCTCCAGCAAAAAGGTTGTAAAGGCTCACTGCCATCTCTCTGTTAGGGATTGGGGTGCAGTCCATGACCAACCACCAAAAAGAAAAGCAGTTCTTCTCATTTCCATGCAAGCTGCAACATAAACGTTTTCATTGAAGATCCATCCATGCATTTTTGACATCGAACCATACTTTCACATTTCACTTCCACGCATAGGTTTCATTTCTTGTTTTCCATTTTTGTTCATAGGTTTCATGGCACAGTTATCATAGGTTAATAAATTTCTCGTCTTGATGCATAAGTCATTTGTTTCATTTACGTTGCTCCTTCTCAATCCACTTCCTTCTTCTTCTTCTTGATCTATCCTCAAGTCCTATTTAACCTCTGTCTTACTCATTTACCCTCCAACTCTCTCATTTTCCACATAGCTCCATCTCCTTCAACTTTCATAGTTCCCATCCTTCCAATCATCAAACCACTGCATACACTCTTCCTCCATTTGATTCCTCTGCTCCTGAGCCATTACCAGCTCCAGCTCCATCTCACCTATCCTTCCACACCACTCCAACCCTTCACCATCTTCCAAAACTTCCACGGCCAATCATCATGTAGAATTGCACAACCTTCCTGTAGAAACCCCTGAGTTTCCTGTAGGATCCCCTGCAGACTTCCTGTAGAAGTCTGCAAACTCGGTTGCTGAGCATCCGAACGTGGTAGAATTCTGGGGATTGATGCTGGAGACCCTCTGGGACCTCCCATAGCCATTCTAACCTTGCCCATGCTTTCCTTCCATTCCAACCGCCCCTGCACAACCAAACCCTAATTAAAAGCATCATCACAATAAGTCCAACCACTTAATGAAAAAGTACAAAAACATGACTTTTCAGATGCAAGTAGCTTAGATGCATGTATTTCAGTTCACTGCAAGTAATGGCATTATTGGTAGTTGTTTCATTCACAGTTTTGCATAGTTAGGGTCTAGCTAGTCAAATTAGGGTTTCCTAGGGTTTCCATGCTTTATTGGTTTTCAGTTTCCTTCTGCAATTAGACTAGTCTCCTTTGAGTTAGCTTTCATCCATCATTGATAAAGCTTCTTCTGTGAGCCTATAGAAGTTGGCTTGAGCCCTAGCGGACTTGTGCCAGCTGACCAAGTGACAGCTGCGACAAGAGCTAGTACTTGTGCATACAGCACCGTCGCTTCCAAGTTTGTACGAACTACCGGGTTGATAAAATTAAGAGACAGGAAGCTCCAGGAGTTGTAGCATTATTGCTACAATACTGGAGCCCACCATCTTTTTGGCGCCGTTGCCGGGGAAGCGTCAGAGTATTAGCAATTGTTGCTTTTCTTCTACTTTCTTACTCTTACCTTCTGCTAAGTAGTTTACTTCATTTCCATTCTGCAAAAGTAGCATAGACTTTTCCTGCTTTCATAGATTAGCATTTCCTGCTTTCATAGATTAGCATTTCTTGCTTTCATAGATTAGCGTTTCTGCTTTCATAGATTAGCATTTTTTGCTTTCTACAATTTCATTTGAGCAAACTAGATTAGTCCTTTCCTGCTTTCAGTTAATTTTGCATCTTTCATAGATAGTTGCAGATCAATCTGTCTCAGTTTTGCAGGTACCAAAAGAAAAGCAAAGCAAAAGCAATCAAAGAGAAAAAGAAAGTCTTTTCCATTTCATGCCTCGTACGAACCGAGATAGATCATGCAAATTCCTACCAAACACCCCCACCACATCACTGAGTCACCCTTCTCTCTTCTTTGGTGACAGTGACCCAGAAGAACCTATAGGTGAACATCCTGAGATATCCAAAGATCCTATAGTAGAAGAAGAGTTAGAGACTACTCCATTTGAAGCTATGGCTGATAATAGAAGAGAAGATGAGAGAATAGAAGGTGCCTTCCCCATCCGAGAGACCAATGGAGAGATGAAAATGAAAAACATTAGCCCCTCCGCCCTACCTCACTTCCATGGGCTGACCACTGAAGATCCAGATACCTTCCTGTTTGAGTTTGTTGTCCTTTGCAGAACCTATGACTATACTGAAGATGAGCAAAAGTTGAAACTTTTCCCTTCCACTCTCAAGGATGCAGCATTACGCTGGTTCATGGGTTTACCTGGGAATAGTATCACTACTTGGGCTCAGATGCAGCAAGCTTTCAACACCAAGTACTGGGATTACTATAGGTCCAAGGAAACAAAGGGGGAAATCTTTCGGATGACCATGGGAAATGATGAGTCCTTAGAGGATTATGAGGAGAGGTTCCAACTAAGCTATAAGCGGGCCAGGTGCACACTTGACCCTGAATCCCTCAAGTTGGTCCTACTCCAAGGAGTCCCTGAAGACCTCTTAGATACCCTTCACATGTTAGCTGGGGGGGACATTTACCAACTGCCTTATGAGGACATCAAGACCGTGTTTAGAAACCACTCCAGGGCAGCTCGGAAACGAGGTAGAGGAAACCACCTCTCAATTAGTGTCCCTTTCTCCAAAAATGAGCTTGCAAACCAATTAGAAGACCTTAAGAGTGAGGTGAGACAAACCATTGCCATGCAGCTTGACACATTCAGGATTCAGCAAAAGAAAGAAGAGGCTGAGAGAGCCTTGGCTGTCTTTTGTCCTAGGTGCACAAGGAGGCACCCTAAGAACGAATGTCCATTGCATTCGGTTGAAGTGTGTTTCATTTGTGAGGAGGACCATCCCACAAATCAGTGTCCAACCTTACCTGGGTTTAAAGCCATGTACTAAGGGACCGAAGCTCCCACAGAGCCTCTCTATTACCTCAACCAAAGGAGGCCACAGGGATCTAGACCTGATCAGCAGGGGATGCAAGGGGCATCTAAAGCTTATTACAGCCCCAACCAATCAACTCCTATGCCTTCCTGGGGTCCCCCTGCTCATCCTTCATGGTCCATGCCTCCTCCATGGTCTTATCCACCTCAGTACCCCACTCAACCTACTTCTCATCCATATCACTCACATACCCAGCCACAGCCTCAATGGAATGCACCTCAGTCGGGGTGGAGGCCCCAATACAACACTCCTCCTGCCATTTTGCCTCCACCACCAGTTCAACCTCAACCATTACCTCGTGCTCCTCCAAGGCAGCCTCAAATTCCTGCTCAACCGAACCCGAATCCCAACAATAGACAGGCCCAGTAGGTATACACTGGGGAAACCTCATGCCCTACCTATGCTGTGGAGATCTAGGAGATCAACCTTCGATCTGGAAAGACTCTACCAGATCGCCAACCTCCTCCCCCAGAGGATGAGGAAGACAAATAGGAAAGTGAACCAAAGGCTATTCAACCCTTTCCTGAGAGACTAACAGCCACCACACAACCTAACCCAGAGGAAGATGAGCTTTTGGGTGAGCTCAAGCAGTTGTGTGTAAAAATCCCACTTCTCCAAGCCATCAAGGATGTGCCAATATATAACAAGCCGGTTAAGGAGAAGTGTTTCAAACACCCAGGCAGACGAAAGAAAGATGCCTCAACTATCAATGTCATAGGACAACTGTCTGACCTTATGCTAGGACAAGTCATCTGCCCAAAGTACCTAGATCCTGGAAGTCCTGTAGTAGATGTTCACATCAATGGCACTATTATACCTCACACCTTGATTGATCTGGGGGCCGCCATCAATGTGATGACCAGGGATACCATGCTTAAACTCAATCTTCAGGGTTCCTTGAGGAAGACCTCGACAGTACTGCAATTAGCAGATCGCTCCACCGTGACTCCCGAAGGGATTGTGGAGGATGTCATGGTCTCCATTGATTCCTGGGAATACCCTGCAGACTTCCTGGTTCTGCAACCAAAGGCCAAGCTTACTGGATATCCTCTCATTTTGGGAAGGCCTTGGTTAGCTACTGCAGATGCTTACATAAGTTGTCGGGCAGGAAACATGACCATCAAAAATGGTCCCATGTCCAAGCAGCTAGTCCTATACCCTCCTGCCCAACCCTCCTTGGAGCATGACTTACCACTCTGGTTGGAAGAAGGAGAGGAAGATGAGGTGTACTCAGCACCTCTGTGCACCTTAGATACCACTAGAAAAGTCCCCCCAACCGAGGATGACTTGATCGAGACCTTGATCCAGAATCCACCTTCCAATGCACTACCCTTAGAGGAATTGGTGGAGGATGCCCAAGCTAGCACCTTAGTGGATCTTTGTACAACCAACCCTGTTACTCCCAGAGTCAAGAATGTGGAGTTCGGCCCTGAGAAAGCATTGAAGATCAGCTCCTCCCTATCTCCTTCCGAGGAAAAGGAGCTGTGTAGTTTGTTGGCCAACCACCTAGATGCTTTTGCTTGGAGCTATAAGGAAATGAAAGGAGTCCATCCTTCGGTCTGTACCCACCATATATACATCAAAGAGGATTGTAAACCGGTTAGGCAACCTCAGAGGAGAATGAATCCAGCCCTTAAGGACATTGTTAAGGAAGAGTTGCAGAAATTGTTGGATGTCGGATTCATCTACCCCATCTCAGATAGTGAATGGGTCTCCCCTCTAGTGTTGGTTCCCAAGAAAAATGGGAAATGGAGAATCTATGTGGACTACCAAGAACTGAACAAAGCTACCAAGAAGGACCATTTCCCTCTACCTTTCATAGATCAAGTGTTGGATGGACTGGCAGGAAAGAAGTTCTTCTCTTTCCTGGATGGGTTTAGCGGGTACAATCAAATCCAAATCAGCCCGGAAGACCAAGATAAGACCACCTTCACTTGTCCTTGGGGTACCTTTGCCTATCGAGTCCTTCCCTTTGGGCTATGCAATGCTCCTTCTACCTTTCAGAGAGCTGTCTTGAGCATCTTCTCGGAGCTGGTCCATGATGCAATAGAAATATACATGGATGAATTTACTCCTTATGGGGCCAACTTCCAGGAAGCGTTGTCCAACCTGGGGAAAGTCCTAACCAAATGTACCGAGATGAACTTGTCCCTTAGTCCTGAAAAATGTGAATTCCTAATGACTGAAGGGACCGTGCTTGGCCATACCATTTCTTGCCAAGGATTGCAGGTGGATCCTAACAAAATTTCTCTCATCAAGAGGGTTCCACCTCCTCAAAAGGTCAGGGATGTCTGAAGTTTCTTGGGATTAGCAGGATACTACCGGAGATTCATTAAAGATTTCAGCAAGCTAGCCTCGCCATTGTTTGGCCTGTTGGCAAAAGATGTGGAGTTTAAATGGACTGACGATTGTCAAAGGGCTTTAAATGAATTGAAGGACAAGTTGGTGTCAGCCCCAATCCTGAGAGGTCCAAACTGGGCCCTACCTTTCCACATCCACACCGATGCCTCGAACAAAGCCATAGGTGCAGCTTTAGGACAAGTTGAGCAAAAACTTCCATATGCCATTTACTTTGTTAGCAAAAACTTGTCCAAAGCTGAGCTGAACTACACTGTAACCCAGAAAGAATTCTTGGCTGTGGTCCATGCACTGAACAAGTTCCGACATTATATTACTGGTTACCAGACCTTTGTACATACTGACCATGCTGCTATTAGATATTTAATGAATAAACCAGATGTGAATGCTCGTATTATTAGATGGTTACTTTTATTGCAGCAGTTTGATCTAACCATTGTTGATAAACCAGGTAGAGAAAATGTTGTTGCTGACTTTTTATCTAGATTGGATTTGTCTGCAGATGAGGATGGGACAGTGGACGATCAGATGCCTGATGAACATCTGTTTGCTATTTCAGTACTCTCTCCATGGTTTGCTGATATAGCAAACTATCTTGTTTCAGCACAGTTCCCTCCACACCTATCTTCCAGAGAGAAGAGCAGAATCATCAGAAAAAGTGCCTCATTCACTTGGATCGGGGGCAATTTGTTCAAGCTTGGCCCCGATCAAATCTTAAGGTGTTGTGTAAGGGAGGAGGAAGTCTTTGATATCCTCCTCACTTGTCATGATGGGCCTTGTGGAGGGCATTTTGTAGCAAAGAGAACTGCCTTCAAGATCCTGCAGGCGGGCTACTATTGGCCCACACTTCATCAAGATGTCAGAAGATATGTCAGTCAGTGTGACCAATGCCAAAGAATGGGGAAACCGACCCAAAGGGATGAGATGCCTCTCCAACCTCAAGTGACTCTTGAGCCATTTGAGAAGTGGGGCATGGACTTTGTGGGCCCAATCAACCCCTCTTCGAGGCAAAGGACTTACATCATTGTGTGTACTAACTATTTGACAAAGTGGGCAGAGACCAAAGCAATCAAAGCAGCAACAAAAGAAAAGGTGGCCGAGTTCCTAAGAGAGAACATCTTCTATAAGTTTGGCTGTCCAAGAGAGCTGGTCACCGATCAAGGGAGCCAGTTCACCTCCAACCTGGTTGAAGATCTCCTAGCTCATCACAAGATCAAGCACAGGACTTCCACCCCTTATCACCCTCAAGAAAATGGGCAGGTGGAAGTCACCAATAGAGCATTAGAAGGGATCTTGACTAAAGTGGTGAGCAGCAGCAGAAAGGACTGGGCAGATCGCCTGGTTGAAGCCAAATGGGCCTACAACACCACTTGGAAGACCACCACCGGTTTCACACCATATGAGCTGGTCTATGGGAAGAAAGCTTTGCTGTCCATTGAGTTTGAATACAACACCTTGAGGATGGCAGCTCAGCTGGACCTAGATCTCAGCCATGCACAACAAGAAAGGCTACTACAGTTGAATGGCCTGGATGAGCACCGAATGCAGGCCCTCCTTCACTCAGAAGTGGTTCAACTTCAGAGAAAGGTGTGGCATGACCAACATCTCCATGACAAGCAATTTCAGCCGGGAGATTGGGCTTTGTTGTATGATTCCAGATACAAAGATTTCAAGGGGAAGCTGAGAACCAGATGGCTAGGACCATATACAGTGGAGAAATGCCATGACAATGGATCTGTCCTCATTCGAACCATTGATGAGGAAGCCATTCCCATGCTTGTCAATGGGCATCGATTGAAGATCTACAGGAGACCTCTCTCAAGACAAGAGTTTATCAAAACTATGGAGAAATCTGTATTGGTCATAGAGAAGGGTTCTGCCTCTGCCTCTGGCACACCCTGAAAAAATATCTGAAAAAAAAAAAAAAAAAAAAAAAAAAAAAAAGAAAAAAAAGAAGAAAAATAAATAAAGATCCTTGGGTGAAAACCTCTCTGAGGCGCCCAAGGCAGGTAGTAGGGGTGAAAACCTCATTGAGGCGCCCCTATTGCTTTTCAAAAAAAAAGAGAAAAGGTTGAAAAAGATCCTTGAGTGAAAACCTCTCTGAGGCGCTCAGGGCAGATGGCACGGGTGAAAACCTCCTTGAGGCGCCCCTGTTATCTTTCAAAAAAAGAAGAAAACACAATAAGAAAAATATGGTAAAAATTGCAGGTTGCAGATGCTCTATGGAGAAGAGGAAGCCCTTCAACTCACAGCCAAGGGTCCTTATCATGCTATCAAGGAACCTCATCAGTACCTCCTCCAAGAGCACCCATGTTTTTTCAAGGTATGTGCAATTTTATCGTGGTTTGAATCTTCTACAGGAAGGCGCAGTCTTTCTACAGGAAAGTGCAGACTTTCTACAGGAAGGCCGAACTTTCTACAGGAAGCTCTGTGTTCTACAGGAAACTTCCTGTAGGAGTTTTGGATGGCCAGAATTCATCTTAAAAGGAGATTTCGCGACCTTGGATTGGTTTGGATGCATGCAAGCCTCTGTTGGCATCCTTGCACGTTGCTGTCACCATGATCCACCACCCATGTCGACATGCGGCCAAGTCCCTGCACAAACAAAGAAAATCGATGAGTTCTCGTGGGAAAGCCATTTCCAAAGTTAAACAAATGATGGGATCTCATACCACTTGCATCAAGAGCTCCGGGATCGTGATCGAGAAGCCAGAACCGCCATCGTGCAGCATGCACCCAAGGAGAAAGGACTGTTACGAGACCCCTCGCGGGGATCCTGTAACAGTTCAACCTGCTCGAGTGGAGACCATTCACAGCACCGCCATCTGAAATGAAACGCAGGCGCATGCAAGCAAAACATCCACTCCAGCGTTGGCAGCCTGTAACCACGAGCTTCCGGGTCTGTGTAAGTCGCACGCAGCAGGTAGATCCGCTCACCATCGTCCGAGAACTGGAAAAATCGTGTGCAGCCGCGCAGGTAAGTGTCTCAACCCTTCCTTCCATCAAATCGCATGAATCTAACTTTGAAATTGTTTGCAAAGCATAAAATTGAATGGTTGAGCGGCCGTATGGCCAGTCGACTGGCCACGTCGGCTAGTTAAAGTGTATTTGGATGTTTGGGTGGCGGCCACGACAAAGAGAATGAACGGCATGCACGTGAGAACACTCTCGTCAGAAGCATGAGTTTAACAGGAAAGGCGGTGGCAAATCTGTGGGAATGAATGCGGCAGCAAGTGAATACGCAGGCGGAGGATGGATGACATCGCCCAACGGTCCGGTGGGGACAGCTCATGCCCCGCGCCACGGATTGCGCCGATTCGAAATCCAATCGGCTAAATCATGCGCATGCATTTATCATCCAACACTTCAACTCGGATAGCTATTCTGATCTCCTCTACACTTTGATACGCCGAGTTGTTGGCTACCAGAATGCTGGTCAAGCACACCGTGAGCGCGGGCCAACTACAGTCCTCCCCGAGAATTGCGCACTGCTTCTACAGGAACGCAGTCCTACAGGAGCGCAGTTCTACAGGAACGCAGTCTATAGGAACGTAGTCTACAGGAACACAGTCATCTACAGGAAAGCGGGTGCCTCACGGAAAAGGTGGCCAATTAAAGAGGTAACCCTGAACTCTTAATGTAACTGGTTATTAGAAGTGGCAAGACCATCGTCCACAGTCGGGTTATAAAGATATTGGTGGAATTGTTGTTCGCTGTGCCTTTGCTACCGTTCTACAGGATGTTGGTATAAGTAGTCTGTGTTGAAATTTTGTATGTGCATGCTCTGTCTTCATAGACCAAATCTCTTTTGCATCTGCCACCTTCAATTAAAACGACCGTGTTCATCATGCCGGGTGGTTTTATAAGACGAGAACCCACTGAGTCCACTAAATTAAGGGAAAACCCGGCAGTGGTAGAGCTCTTCACCAGAGCACAATGGATGCCTTTTTGTGATAAGCTGCAGGGCTACGATGATGAAGTAGCCGAGGAATTCTTGCAGGCTTTGAAGCCTAAATCCCAGACACTGGCCACAGTGAACTTCAGAGGTCTGAGCCTCAAGCTCACCCCAGAACATATCAGTCGGATCACAGAACTCCCTATGGGTCTGCCGTGGGATAAAGAGGAGAGAAAGCTGAGCCAGCAAGCAAAGAAGGAATTCTTCCCACCTGAGGAAGAATTCTCGGAGGACAAAAACGGGGTGCGAAGAACGAGCCTGTCACCACCTTGGAATGAAGTCAGTTTGCAAATCATGAAATATATTACTTGTGAAGGCCGGTTCAGCATCGTGTATGCATATCACTTTCGGCTACTCACTGAGTTGAGGCACCGAATTGACCTTCCTGTAGAGCAAAAACTGAGCATCCCTTATTACCTCCTGCAGTCCCTAATGGAGTGTGCTACAAAGCTAAGAGAGGGCATACCTGATCAGATAGCCCACCATGGGTTAATAAAGCTTCTTGTGGAGGATGCATTGCACTCATATAAGGTCCCCCTCTCATGGGAATCCTTCCGGAATTTAACAAAAGATGGGGATATTAAAATGTTGATCGAAGAAACGGGTTCCTCCAGCAGTGAGGAACACGAATCTGTGGCCGAGGAACAGAGAGAAGAAGGCCAAGAAACCCCAGCAACCGTACAGAAGGAAGAACAGAGGAAGAAGCATGAGGGAAAGGAGGACAAAGAAAAGGGTGGCACACCTCTCCTGTCAGCAAGGGAAAAGAGGATGAAGAGCAGAATGGACAAAGCAGAGGTGGTCCACGTCAGCCCAAGTACCTCAACAGCACCTGCACCCAAAGCAAAAAGAAAAACTCAAGCAGGCAAGAAAGCGGAAGTGGAGACACCTGTGTCTACAGGAAAGCAAAAACAGGCTCCTACAGGAAGCCCGAAAACACAAACTCATGCTTCTACAGGAAGCCCAAAAATCATTGAAAATCTGGCTTCTACAGGAAGCCCGAAGAGCAGTGAGGAGCAGGCTTCTACAGGAAGCCCAAAAGCAAAGACCAAGGCTTCTACAGGAAGCCCACAAATCATTAAGACACAGGCTTCTACAGGAAGCCCAAACTTGCAGAAACAGGCTTCTACAGGAAGCCCCAAAAAGGTAAAACCCAAAGAGAAGAAGGTGGATATTCTAGCACGGGAAGCAGCAGTGGTATTAGCTGGCCTCAGCACGCCACCTAAGCAAAAAGACAAGAGGAAGAGGGAGACCCCTCTGTACTTTAAAGCTCGGAGAAGCATTAGGATAAAGACGGGCAAGCCACCATCTCAATCCAGCAGCCTGATTGTCATCGAAGATACACCTGCTTCTCCCAAGGAAAAATCACCCTCCAGGATCACAGTTACCTACGAGAAGGGGAGTCCAAAGAAAAATACATGGCAAGAGAAGTTAGAACAAACTCAGCTACAGGAAGCTGAAAATGTTCTACAGGATACTCTGGCCCGGCTACAGGAAACAGAAAAGAGGGAAGGAGAAGGGCCCTCATCACCAAGGGAGGATGAGGTAGAGCCACCTGAAGGGATAGAAAGAGAACACATACCAGAACCTAGCCCTTCACCTAATCTGAATTCATACTACACATTTTTAGAGGCAGGCAAAATCATACCGCAGAAATTTACTGTACCTCTATTTTTTGAACTAGAGAAAGAAAGAGTCCATTCCCACACATGGATGCAAATCGCCAAATCAAAGGGGGTGGCAAACATAGGCCCTCTACAGGATCAACTCAGGGAGGTCAGGAGTGAGTTCACCATGGCTAAACATGTGGCTAGTTGCCAGCAGGCGCTTCTACAGGAAGAAAATCAGAAGTTACGGTTGCAGCTACAAGAACTAAGGGAGGGAGCAGGAACATCCTCCAAGGACATCACAAAAGAACAACCAACCAAAAAGGAGCTGACCACCAGTCTTGAAGAGCCAATGACACTTCTACAGGAAGCAGAAAAACAGACAAGAATTGAAGTGCAAGCCTTAAAGGAACAGCTGCAACAAAAGGAAGCACAATTGGCCTGCATGGCCAGTTGGGCCATGGAAGCAATTCAGTGCAGACCGCCCGCAAAATCCTATGGATTGTTTTTAAAGGATCAATGGCTTCAGTACCAAATAAGCACCTTGGCCCAAAGAGGTATTGCACACATCCAAAACCCACAACAATTTTCTGAATTATGCATTACTAGTTCGGCAGAAGACAAAGCCAAATTGGCAGAGTTTTACCTCCACAACTTGGCTTTGCCTAATGAAGTCTCATGGGATCCCAACATTGCCTTGGGTGATATGCAATTGATGGCCCTCGCCTCATGGTTAAACCATGAAGATCAAAGAGTAGCTGAAGCAAAATCGGTCATGAACCGAGAAGTGAGCGAACCACTGTTCATTAGGCCGGAACTAGAGGACTCGGTGGCACTCATCTCAACCCACCAACAGTTGGCTACAGATCCCACAGCTTCCTTGAGGTTTATGGACCAACAAGCCCAGGCCATAGCTCACTTTGAAGACATGGAAAGGTTGTTGGGAGAAAGTGCTGCCCAGGCTTGTGCACGCAGATGGAATACCTTGGCCCACATCTTGAAAATCCGAGAGTACCATACCCCCATCCAGATGAGAGAAGCTTTGGCAAGGGTTGACCTTTACAAAAAGTCCATGCAAAGCCTCCAGGCCATCTGGATTGGCCTTAAACTCAGCCCACCACTATTGCTAGGATTGACTGAAGGAAATACAAAGGAAGATGACAGTCAACAATGGGAAGAGGTAAACAGAAAAGCAGGGTTTCACATCTACAGAGAGGACACTACCACAAAGCCTTGGGATGCAAGATAAGCAGTGAAAGCAATGAAAGATGAGGACTTGGACTAAGTTGCTCAAGGATGAGCAAATAGTTTAGCTGGGGGGTGATGATGAGCCCCAATTTTTGGTACAATTTGGGCTCATTTGGCCTACTTGCTCTGCTCAAACCATTCATTTTTTATTGCTTATGCATGCATTTCTTGGTTTATTCGTGTTGTTTGTAGGAAGAATGGTAGACATTTTATCTACGTGACTAATGCATGATGCTTTCAGGTTTTTGGCATTAAAAGGGAGAAAAAGACAACGAAAAAGGAGACAAGGAGACAATGAGGTGGCACTGCTGGTTTTTAGGAGAGGATGTCCACGGTCTTGGGGACCTTCCTCGTGATTCCCACGAAGAACTCCGAGCTCCAATCCATCTCCCCACCGAGCTTAGAAGCAGCCAGCTGTTCTACAGGAACAGCAGTTATAACTGTTCTACAGGAACAGTAGTTATGACTGTCCTACAGGATCAGCAGTTAAACTCTAGTTGGACAACCGATCTCCTAAAATCAAGGACACCTGTTGGATGATCGTTTTTACATAAATACTGAGGCCATAGCCTTGGATAGAAGCTTTTTGAACCTTGGCATTACTCTTGTAATTTGGAAGTACGAGCTAGAGCTCGTTTTTTGTTCCTTTTTGTAAGCCAATTTGGCATGACATCAGATTATGAATAAAGAAGGCAGACGTTGATCTAGTTCTGAGTTTTCTCAAGGAGCTATAGCTCTCAGGTTAGGGCCCAACCTGAGAGCAATAGATCTCCTCAGTGTTGTAATTTGTTTGCATTTCGTTCCAGCACTTTGAGTTTGTTTACTTTCACATGCAATTCGAATTTACAGTTTGTGAATTTAGTCGTTTTCATGAGCATAGATAGGACTAGTTTATGGTGATTTGCTTTCAGTTGCTTAATTTTGATAGGAGGATAGGTATAATCTCTTGGAGCTCCAGCAAAAAGGTTGTAAAGGCTCACTGCCATCTCTCTGTTAGGGATTGGGGTGCAGTCCATGACCAACCACCAAAAAGAAAAGCAGCTCTTCTCATTTCCATGCAAGCTGCAACATAAACGTTTTCATTGAAGATCCATCCATGCATTTTTGACATCGAACCATACTTTCACATTTCACTTCCATGCATAGGTTTCATTTCTTGTTTTCCATTTTTGTTCATAGGTTTCATGGCACAGTTATCATAGGTTAATAAATTTCTCGTCTTGATGCATAAGTCATTTGTTTCATTTACATTGCTCCTTCTCAATCCACTTCCTTCTTCTTCTTCTTGATCTATCCTCAAGTCCTATTTAACCTCTGTCTTACTCATTTAGCCTCCAACTCTCTCATTTTCCACATAGCTCCATCTCCTTCAACTTTCATAGTTCCCATCCTTCCAATCATCAAACCACTGCATACACTCTTCCTCCATCTGATTCCTCTGCTCCTGAGCCATTACCAGCTCCATCTCCATCTCACCTATCCTTCCACACCACTCCAACCCTTCACCATCTTCCAAAACTTCCATGGCCAATCATCCTATAGAATTGCACAGGCTTCCTGTAGAAACCCCTGAGTTTCCTGTAGGATCCCCTGCAGACTTCCTGTAGAAGTCTGCAAACTCGGTTGCTGAGCATCCGAACGTGGTAGACTTCTGGGGATTGATGCTGGAGACTCTCTGGGACCTCCCATAGCCATTCTGACCTTGCCCATGCTTTCCTTCCATTCCAACCGCCCCTGCACAACCAAACCCTAATTAAAAGCATCATCACAATAAGTCCAACCACTTAATGAAAAAGTACAAAAACATGACTTTTCAGATGCAAGTAGCTTAGATGCATGTATTTCAGTTCACTGCAAGTAATGGAATTATTGGTATTTGTTTCATTCACAGTTTTGCATAGTTAGGGTCTAGCTAGTCAAATTAGGGTTTCCTAGGGTTTCCATGCTTTATTGGTTTTCAGTTTCCTTCTGCAATTAGACTAGTCTCCTTT
Source organism: Pinus tabuliformis (assembly GCA_031772625.1). Taxonomy (NCBI): domain Eukaryota; kingdom Viridiplantae; phylum Streptophyta; class Pinopsida; order Pinales; family Pinaceae; genus Pinus; species Pinus tabuliformis. Next base: position 1,666,188,436 of record CM062819.1, on the reverse strand, counting down.
GAGTTAGCTTTCGTCCATCATTGATAAAGCTTCTTCTGTGAGCCTATAGAAGTTGTCTTGAGCCCTAGCAGACTTGTGCTAGCTGACCAAGTGACAGCTGCGACAAGAGCTAGTACTTGTGCATACAGCACCGTCGCTTCCAAGTTTGTACGAACTACCGGGTTGATAAAATTAAGAGACAGGAAGCTCCAGGAGTTGTAGCATTATTGCTACAATACTGGAGCCCACCACTAAGCTCCTAAAGTTAAGGAGGATTGTTGAGAGTCCTCATGTTGCATAAGTAGGAAGGCTTCAAGCCTTGGTATTTTATCTATTGAACAATTTTTTTTGGCACTTCAGTGCAGCTCTACATTTCAGCTCATTTTCGACCTCTTGCTGTAAACAGTTTTGTGAGATGACTATTATTTTTTGAGTAATGGAGATGAATTTCACTTTGCACCAGATCTAAGCTTTCTTAGGAGTTTGTAGCTCTTGGGGTTGGGCCCAACCTAATTGCCAATACCTCCTATGTTTACTTTTATGTGTTTTCCTTGCATTCATAGAATAATTTCTGTTATTTAGGTTAAGATATTGTTTTGTTACTTAAGTTGCTTTTGATGATTAAAATAGATTTTCATGCTTCAGGTTGATTTGACAGTTTGGTAACAGAAAAAATCTGTAAAAAGGCCATCAAGCAATCCTTGATCTCATCCCTCCCTCCTTGGGACCATCAGCTGAGACCAAGGCATACTTGCTACCACAAAAACATTGTTTTTGCCTTTCAATGCAATTGCTAGTGTTAGATTTTGAGTTGGAAAAAATGATACCAGTTATACTTGCATGTTTAGATCTATTCTTTCTCAGTTTCCATAGGTATATTGCATGATTTTTTGTCTATAAACTTATGTTCATCATGTTTCTGGTTTTTAGGTCAGACTAGGTCAAAATAGATAGATCTCTGGTTTTTCTACTCTTTCTTCGATTAGTTTTTGAAAATAGTGTGCAGAGTACCTGTAATACATTCCTACCTACCCTTCCTCCATCATCCAACCTGTAACAGCCCCTAATCCAAGATTCCTTCCATTCATTCGCCACACTTTCCCAATTTTCCCTAATTTCTATATTTTTGTGCAACATTGCTTTCTCTGTCCTTGAACAAATCCAACCATATTCATCACTCCTGAGCTTCATTTACCAAGTCCCACACCTTTTAAAAACCTTATCTATCTTTCATTTCCACTTCCCCACCATTTTCTCTCCATAAATCCTTTAAAATCCTCTTTCGGTCGTTCCTGTAGAACCCCAAGAAACTTCCTATAGAAGTTCACGTGAGAAGTTTTTCGAGATCTGATTGCTATGAAACTCTCTAGAAGGGTGCTAAGGACTCCATAGGCACTCTTCTCACCTTCCCAACCTCCTGCAAATGCCCACTCCATTTCCTTTCGCCAATCAACCTCTGCATAGTAAAAAACAATTAAAGCACATGCATTATAATTTTGCAAGATTACTCAAAAATACAAAAAGATGTTTTTTCTAGATTTTACTTCAGAAGTATCTTAGTCACATGCATTTTAACATTCTTGGATTCAATGGAATCCATTTCCATAGCTTTCATCTCTTTTCTTGCACTAGTAGGATTAGTCAGTAAAACTAGGGTTTGTTAGGGTTTGCATTTCCTTTCAACTTTCATCTTCATTCTGCAAGTAGACTAGTCTCTTTTGAGTTAGATTTCATCCATCACAGTTAAAAGCTTCTTCTAAGAGCTCATAGAAGTTGGCTTAAGCTCCTAGACAACTTGTGCCAGCTGATCAAGAGACAGCCTACGGCAAGAGCTAGTACTAGTTCATATAGCACCGTCGCTTCCAAGTTTGTTACAAACAACCAGGTTGATAAAAATAAAGAAGGGAGTCCCAGGAGTTGCAGCATCATTGCTGCAATACTGGCAGCCACCATATTTTTAGCACCATTGTCGAGGAAGTGTCTGAGTATTTGTGATTGCTGCTTTTCTTCTATTTTCTACTACAATCTTCTGCTAAGTAGTTTATTTCAACAAGGGTAGAGTAGTTGTTTTATTTCCATTTCTGCAATTTCATTTCAGCAAGCATAGATTAGACATTTCCTACATTCATAGATTAGCATTTCAATTCTGCAAGCATAGATTAGCATTTCATTTCTCCAATTTCAATTTCGCAAACATAGCCTAGCATTTCAATTTTGCAATTTCATTTCAGCAGCATAGATTAGTTATTTCGTGCTTTCTTTTCAATTCTTCAATTTTCATTCCAGCAAGGTTTATTTTAGTTAGTTGCAATTTGTTGTTCAATAAATTTCAGTTTTGCAGGTACAAGCAAAAAAAAAAAAAAAAAGAAACCAAAAAGATTTCCTTTCATGCCTCGTAGGAACAAAGACAATTCAAGAAAATTCTTACCCAACAGCCCCACCAGATCACTAAGTCACCCTTCTCTCTTCTTCAGTGGCAGTGATCCAAAAGATCTTATAGGAGAACCCCTAGAGATATACGAAGATCATATAACATAAGAAGAGCAAGAAAACGTTCCTCCTGAGACCATGGCTAAAAACAGAAACGGTAGAGGAAATGGGGAGAGAATAGAAGGAACCTTTCCCATCTGATAGACCAATGGGGACACAAAAATGAAAAACGAAGTCCCTCAGCCTTACCTCACTTCCATGGAGTGGCCACTAAAGACCCTGATACCTTCTTGTTTGAGTTTGTTGTCCTTTGTCAAACTTATGACTATGCAGAAGATGAGCAAAAGTTGAAACTCTTTCCCTCTACCCTCAAGGATGTAGCACTATGCTAGCTCATGGGATTACCTAGAAACAACATCACAACTTGGGCTCAGATGCAACAATCCTTTAACAAAAAATACCGGGATTACTGTAGGCTAAAGGAAACAAAGGGAAAAATCTTTTGGATGACCATGGCAAGTGATGAATATTTAGAAGATTATGAAGAAAGGTTCCAACTCAGTTATAAAAGGGCCAGGTGCACACTTGACCCTGAATCTCTGAAGCTGGTTCTGCTCTGAGGAGTCCCAGAAGACCTTCTAGATACCCTCCATTTGCTGGCTGGGGGAGACATCTACTAGCTACCTTATGATGACATAAAGACTATGTTTAGAAACCATTCTAGGGCAGCTCGAAAAAAATGTAGGGGGAATCAACTTTCAGCCAGTACCACCTTATCCAAAAATGAGTTTGCAAATCAGATGGAAGACCTCAAAAGTGAGGTGAGATAAACCATTTCCATGCAAATGGATACCTTCCAAATCCAACAGAAGCAAGAGGAAGATGAGAGGGCTCTGGCCATTTTTTGTCCCAGATGTACAAGGAAGCACCCCAGGAATGAGTGCCCATTGCACTCCATAGAGGTATGTTTCATTTGTAAGCTAGACCGCCCTACAAACCAGTGCCCAACCTTACCCAGAATTAAAGCTATGTACCAAGGGGCTGAGGGAGCCACTCAACCACTCTACTTCTTGAACCAAAGGAGGCCACATGGAACTAGAACTTACCAGCAGGGGATGCAAGGGACATCCCAGTCTTATTACAACTCCAACCAATCCACTCACATACCTTCTTGGGGTCCCTCTGTTCATCCTTCCTAGTCCGCACCCCCTCCTTGGTCATATCCATCTCAATACCATACTCAACCTATTGCTCATTCATTTCATTCTCATGTTCAGCCAAAACCTCAGTGGAATGCACCTCAACAGGTGTGGAGGCCCCAGTACAACTCTCCTCCTGCTCTTTTTCCTCCACCACCTGCTCAACCATAACCATTACCTCCTACTCCTCCATGACAACCCCAGATGCCTGCTCAACCGAACTCGAACCCCAACAAAAGATAGGCCCAACAGGTATATACTAAAGAGACAACATGCCCTAACTATGCTGTGGAGATTCAGGAGATCAACCTATGATCTGGGAAGGTCCTCCTAGATAGCCAACCTCCTCCTAAGGAGGATGAGGAAGAAACACATGAAAGTGAACCCAAAGCCATTCCCCCGTTTCCTGAGAGACTAATTGAAACCACGCAACCAAACCCAGAAGAGACTGGACTTCTGGGAGAACTTAAACAGTTATGTGTAAAAATACCACTTCTCCAAGCCATAAAAGATGTACCAATCTAGAACAAATTGATCAAAGAGAAGTGTTTCAGGCACCCAAGTAGGCACAAGAGGGATGCCTCAACTATCAATGTCAAAGGACAACTATCCGACCTGATGCTGGGACAAGTAATCTATCCAAAATATCTGAACCCTGGGAGTCCTATAGACAATGTCCACATCAATGGCACCATAATCTCCCACACCCTGATTGATCTAGGGGCTACCATTAATGTGATGACCAAGGACACTATGCTTAGACTCAACCTTCAGAGTTCCCTAAGAAAGACCTCAACAATATTGCAGTTAGCAGATCGCTCCACCATGACCCGTGAGGGGATTATGGAAGATGTCATGGTCTCCGTCTCTTCATGGGAGTACCCTTCAGAATTCTTGATCCTTTAGCCAAAGGAAAAACTCACTGGATACCCCCTCATTTTGGGAAGGCCTTGTTTAGCTACTGCAGATGCTTACATCAGTTGTCGAGCTGGGAGCATGACCATTAATAATGGGCCTATGTCCAAATAGCTAGTCCTATATCCTCCTACTCAACCTCTGCTAGAACATGACTTACCTCTCTGGTTGGAGCAGGAGGATGAGGATGAAGTCTACTCTGCATCACTGTGCACAGTGGAAGCCACCAGGGGAGGTCCTCAAACTGAGGATGACCTTATTGAAAATTTGATTCAAAATCCACCTCCTAGTGTGCTGCCATTAGAAGAGTTGGTAGAAGACACCCAAGCCATTGCTTTAGTGGATCTCTGTGTGACTTCTCTGACCTCTCCCCAAGTTAAGAATGTGGAATTTGGCCTTGAAAGAACCTTGAAGATCAACTCATCCCTATCCCCCTCTCAGGGGAAAGAGTCGTGTAGCTTATTGAACAACCATTTGGATGCTTTTGCTTGGAGCTATAGGGAGATGAAAGGAGTCCATTCTTGAGTTTGTATCCATTACATTTACATTAAAGAGGATTGTAAACCAGTCAGGTAGCCTCAAAGGAGGATGAATCTAGCCCTGAAGGACATTGTTAAAGAGGAACTGCAAAAGTTACTGGATGCAGGATTCATCTACCCCATCTCTGATAGTCACTGGGTTTCTCCTTTAGTGCTTGTGCCCAAGAAGAATGAGAAGTGGAGAAGCTGTGTAGATTATTGAGAACTTAACAAAGCGATCAAGAAGGACCATTTCCCTTTGCCTTTCATAGATCAAGTGTTAGATGGCCTGGCAGGGAGGAAGTTCTTTTCCTTCCTAGATGGGTTTAGCAGGTATAATTAGATCCAAATTAGCCCAGAAGTCCAACATAAGACCACTTTCACTTGACCATGGGGTACCTTTGCCTACCAAGTCATTCCCTCTGGGTTATGCAATGCTCCTGCCACTTTCTAGAGAGCAGTGCTAAGCATATTTGTTGAGCTGGTTCATGATTCAGTGGAAATCTATATGGATTAATTTACTCCTTATGGGTCCAACTTCCAAGAAGCTTTGACTAACCTGGGAAATGTTTTAACCAAATGTATTGAAATGAACCTGTCCCTCAGTCCTGAAAGATGTGAATTCTTGATGACTAAAGGGACCGTGCTAGGTCATACAATTTCTGAACAAGGATTACAGGTGGATCCCAACAAGATTGCTATCATCCAAAGGGTCCCACCTCCTCAAAAGGTAAGAGATGTTCAGAGTTTTCTAGGCTTAGCAGGATATTATAGAAGATTCATTAAAGATTTCAATAAGCTAGCCTCTACATTGTTTGGTCTCTTGGTGATAGATGTTGAGTTTATATGGACTGACTACTGTCAAGAGGCTCTGGATGCATTGAAAGGTAAGCTAGTAACTGCCCCAATCTTGAGAGGTCCAAACTGGGCCCTACCTTTCCACATTCATACAGATGCCTCAAACAAATCCATAGGAGAAACCTTAGGACAAGTTGAAGAGAAGCTACCGTATGCCATACATTTTTTCGGTAAGAACTTGTCCAAGGCAGAGTTAAATTATACTGTAACCGAGAAAGAGCTCCTAGTTTCAGTCCATTCCCTAAACAAGTTCAGACACTACATCATTGGTTATCAAACATTTTTACACACTGATCATGCTACAATTAGGTATCTGATGAATAAACCTGATGTAAATGCTAGTATCATTAGATGGTTACCTTTATTATAGCAATTTGATTTGACCATTGTTGATAAGCCAGGTAAGGAAAATGTTGTTGCTAATTTTCTGTCTAGACTAGATTTCCCTGCAGGTGAAGAAGGGATGGTAGATGATCAAATGCCAGATGAACACTTGTTTGCTATTTTAGTACTCTCTCCATGGTTTGTTGATATAGCAAATTACTTGGTTTTAGCATAGTTCCTGCCACACTTATCCTCAAAAGGGAAGAGAAAGATCGTAAGGAAAAGCACCCCATTCACTTGGATTGGGGGCAACCTATTTAAACTTGGCCCAGATCAGATTTTAAGGCATTGTGTCAGGAAGGAGGAAGTCTTTGACATCCTCCTAACCTGTCATGATGGGCCCTGTGGAGGCCACTTTTCGTAAAAAGGACCACCTTCAAAATTCTACAGGCAAGCTAATTTTGGCCCACTCCTCATCAAGATGCTAGGAGATAAATCAACCAATATGACCGATGTGAAAGGATGGGGAAACCAACTCCAAGGGATGAGATGCTCCTCCAACATCAACTAACTTTTGAGCCATTTGAGAAGTGGGGCATAGACTTTGTGGGTCCTATCAACCCTCCTTTGAAACAAAAGTCTTACATCATTGTGTGCACTGACTACCTGACAAAGTGAGAAGAAACAAAGGCAATCAAGGCAGTGATAGAAGAAAAGGTAGCTGAGGTTTTAAGGGAAAATATCTTCTACAAGTTTGGCTACCCAAGAGAATTAGTCACAGATCAAGGAAGTCAGTTTACTTCTAACTTGATTGAAGACCTGCTCACTCATCACAAGATTAAGCACAGAACTTCCACCCCTTATCATTGACAAGAAAATGGATAGGTGGAAGTCACTAATAGAGATTTAGAAGAGATTTTGACTAAAGTGTTGAGCAGCAGCATAAAAGAATGGGCAGATCGCTTGGTTGAGGCCACCTGGGCCTATAACACTACTTGGAAAACTACAACATGTTTCACACCCTACGAGCCGGTCTACGGGATGAAGGCTTTTTTGTCCATAGAATTTGAATATAACACATTGAGGTTGGCAGCTCAGCTGGACCTAGATCTTAGCCATGCGCAACAGGAAATATTACTGCAGCTGAATGGACTAGATGAAACGAGAATGCAGGTCCTTCTCCACTAAAAGGTGGTCCATCTTCAAAGAAAGATATGGCATGACCGACACCTTAAAGAAAACTAATTTTAGCCAGGAGATTCAACGCTGTGATATGATTCAAGGTATAAGGATTTCAAAGGAAAGACGAGGACAAGATGGCTGGGACCATATACGGTGGAGAAATGCAATGACAATGCTTCAGTCCTTATCAGGACCATTGATGAAGAAGCCATCCCCATGCTCGTCAATGGGCATCGATTAAAAATCTACAGGAAGCCTCTTTCTAAGCAGGAGTTCATTGAAACTATGGGTAAATTAGTGTTGGTAGTGGAGCAGGCCCCTGTCTCCACCCCAGCCACACCTTGAACCCAAAAAAAAAAAAAACAGAAACAGAAAAAAAATGAATAAAAGATCCTTGGGTGAAAACCTCTTGGAGGCATCTAGGGCAGACAGTGAGGGTGAAAGCCTCCTAGAGGCGCCCCAACTGTCTCAGAAAAAGAAAAGAAGGAGAAGAAGAAAAGAAAAGAAAAATAATAATAATAATAATAATAATAAATAAATAAATAAAATAAATAAATAAATAAACTTAATTTATGTTGGATAAATTGCAGGTTGCAGGAAGGTCATTAAAGGTTTTAGGAGGATCACACAAGACAAAGATAAAGGTTAGCACCAGGCTACAAGCATCCCTCACAATCCATTCCTCCATGACCACTACCCTTTCCTAAGATTTGGTCTCATTCTGGCTAATATTTCACCTTCTACAGGAAGATCCTAGAGAACCTACAAACAAGGCAAAATCGAACTCAGAAGGGGACTCGAAGGTTGGGAATCTGTCCATGAGGACTGTAAACCTCCCTACTTCCATCCATCGCCGTATGTCACCTTTTTCCATCTCTGTACACCTTCATTGCACTCATTTCTTTTTCCCTGCACAGTCACACACAGAAATCCTGTTTTCGTCATACTACCAGCAAAAACTTTTTAATGACAAATCAAACAACAGTTTTTCACTCACCATAACTTAACCCTCCATCTAGACTCCTCATCAGCCGAGACACTCATCAACAGTATAGCTTTGCTCATTCTAGCTTGCATTCCAGGAGGAGAAGAAGCTACAAGACATCCTACAGGAATCCTGTAGTAGCTGATCCCTCTGAAAGACATACTCCAGAGATAGGGACAACAAAGTATGGAAACAGGAACATCCATGGAGCTCTACTTGAACATATGAACATCAACAAGAGCTGAGGCCAAGCATGTAGTGTGCATGTAGCAAAATCAAATGAAGGAATTGGTTCCAAAACCTGAAATCTACATAACACGGCCACGACCACGACCACGTAGGTAAGTGCCTAAACTCATTCTTCAATTGCATAAATTATATTTGAAAGCAGCATGACTATGGGAATGATTCGAACTGAGTGGAATCAGTGCCCAGTCCACTGGCCACCCTCGGCCAGTTACTGTTAATTTATGGTATGTTCTATGCTTATAACAATTTACTTCTTTTTCTTATTATATTCCACCGATTAGCAATCACATGTACATAAAGTAAAGTGCAGATAGAACATTAATCGATCGACATAGACAAGCCAAGACAAAACACACAAGATGTGGCGGCTAGCCAGGGACAAACCCCACAATGTGTGGGGAAACCCTTTGATCAAATCTTCTTTTATCTTCAATAATTCAGCAGAGAGAAATAGTACAATAAATCTGATTCATATCAGCAGTAGCAAACCCTAGATCAATAGCATCAACATTAGCGGCTTCATTATCAAACTAGGGAAGATGATATCTTGCAAACCATTCGTCGGATTGAATTCATTCCACCACCAAAAGTTGCAGCTTTCAGAGGAGGTTCAGATGAAACTACAGTGCAGTTCCAAATAGGAGATCTTCTAGGCCACGCAAGTCAATCTTTACTTCTGCAGTTGCAGCTTCAGTTTCAGCAGTTTCTGGCTTCAAACTAGGGCAGTCGATATCTTGCAAACCGTTCATCGGATTGACTTCATTCCACCACCAAAAGTTGCGGCCTTTAGAGGAGGTTCAGATGAACCTATAGCACAGTTCCAAAGAGGAGATCTTCTAGGCCGCACAAGTCAACCTTTACTTCTGCAGTTGTAGTTCAAATTCAACAGCTTTCGGCTTCACATGTTTGAGAGAGAGACCCATTTCAGTGCTGTAGAGAAGAGACTCATTTCTGCATAGTAGAGAGAGAGAGAGATGTGATGAGATGATTGAGTCTAGATGAGGAAAAGTCCTCTTATATTTATACACAACGTTGGTGGGTGAATAGATGCGACTGTTGGTCTTCTGAGCCTACATGAGTTGTAGGTCGGCTTGATAATAATTCCATAATCAATATAAATTCATATCTCCATGAATACTTATCGGAATCAGATGATATTTATATCAATCCTACACCTCTCGATGAGAGGAATCTAATAAAAATATTATCAGCCATGAATAAGATGACCCACATGAAGTTTTTCCCTGGTTGCCAATTTTAACAGTTACACATCCTTGTGGAATCCCAACGAGCTCCGTCAAATTCAAAACTGCCGATTACATGTGCAGCTAGCATGTGTGGTGTGTCCACTTAGGAAGAAATCGTCAGGACTGGTAGTGGTGGTGGCGATTAACGAGAGAAGGGAGGTGACGGCCATTAGATGGCATGTAGAAACATTATGGCTATGACGTTGGATCAATAGTCCAGTCTGGCCACCTCATCCCCTCACCACGAATCATGCCACAGTTGAAGAACGGCTCAGTTGAAACTTCACCACCCTTTGTTCATTCTGCACTCATGACGTTCTCGACTAGAGTATGCATCCACCGCTTCTAGAATAGTTAACCAGTAATTCTCCACCATTTTTTTTGCTTATTTTCGAAAATCTCCTGCCTATCGGGCTCTGTCGAAAGCACAATTTCATTCTACAGGAATCGGGACACTTCTACAGGAAGGGTTCTACAGGAAACGCAGAGAACAGCTCTACAGAGAGGAAATTTGGGATTTTCGTCAGAATTCAAGCCCAAAATGAGGTAGGATCAAGAAAACTCCCCTTTTCATGACTTGTTTGAGTAAGGTGGTAAATTGAACACGGTAATAGATTGAAGAAAGAAAGTGAAAGTCTGCCTGTGCATTGAAAAAGTGAAAGTCTGCTTGAATATTTCACTGAGTCTACACAGTTTCTTTTTCTCTCTGCATTTGAAATCTCCCCATCCTTTTCCAAAATTATCCTGTAAGAAAGATACATGCAGCAATAAGGGCCAGCCTCTATGACTGTGTGAAAAAACGACTGCGCCTATCTATCTATGTGCTGAGAAAAGAACCTGTTCCGTTATACTCTGTTCTGTAAAAAAATTTCTTTTCATAAATAGACAATCATATTCTAGGTGACAACAGTCTCAAAAAAGGAGAATTATTGCTACTTGATATTGTAAGGAACACATAAGAAATTCCTTCTTTGGTTCAAAAGGAACTGGATTCAGCTATCCTCTGTTGCAGTGATTGACTGTTTGTTTTCCTAAGCATTTTCCTTTCTGGTTAAAACATAAAAAGAGCAGTCAACACCATGCTAGGAGGATTGATAAGGAAAGAACCATCAGACTATAGCAAGTTGCATGAGCACCCTGAAGTGGTGGACCTTTTCACTCGGGCAAATTGGATATCGTTCTTTGAAAAAATTCATGGTTATGACGAGGAAATAACTGAAGAGTTTTTAATATCCCTGAGACCACATTCAGAGACACATGCCACTGTTAGTTTTAGGGATTTGACCCTAAAACTTTCCCCTAAGCTCATCAGTAGAATTACTGGTCTACCATTGGGGCTCCCTTGGAGCAAAGAAGAGAGATCACTGGGCCAATTTGCTAAAAAAACATTTTTTTTGCCTAAGGTGCATCCTGTAGAAGACAAAAATGGAGTTAGAAGGACAAGCTTACCTCCCCTCTGGAGTGAAGTTAGTTATAAAATTATGAAGTATATCACATGTGAAGGGAGGTTTAACATCATCTATGGATATTATTCCAGGTTGTTACATGAATTAAAGCATGGGATGGACTCGCCTCCAGCCAAGAAACTGAGCATCCCATATTTCCTTCTTCAGTCCTTAATCGAATGTGGTACAAAGCTAAATGAAGGGATCCCAAATCATTTGGTCCACCATGGGCTCATCAAACTATTGGTGGAAGATACTTTGCACACCTATACTATTCCCATATCTTAAGAAACCTTCAGAAATATGTCAAGGGATGATAACATTACAACTTTGGCTGAGAACATCACCCCATACAACAGTGAGGCAGGGGATCAAACTGAAGAAATTCAAAAGAACAATGATGAGGGAGCATGGGACATTTAAGAAGAGGGAAAAATAGAGGAAGAACAGAAAGAAAAAGAAGAATTTGGTAAGACTACTAAACCTAAGATAGCAAAGGAGAAAACAACAAAAATAGAGAAAGGGAGAAAGGAAAAGGTTGGAAAGAAAAATGCCAAGAGAGCCCAAAAGAAGACTGTCATAGCCACGGCAAGGACCCAACAAGAAAAATCAAAGACACACCCTGAGATATCAGTGACACAAATAGAAACAATGGGCATAGAGATTTCTACAGGAAGTGAAGAAAAAGAACCAGAGGAAGAGAAATCCCTTGAAATGTTGGCAAGAGAGGCAGCAGTTGTGCTTGCTGCATTAAGCACACCTAAAAAACAAAGAGGAAAAAGAAAAAGGACCTCCATGTACTTCAAATCCAGAAAAATCACAAGGATCAAAGTAGGAAAACCTCAGCTACCATCCAAGGAACCGATTGTCATTGAGGACTCACCCACTAAACAGAAGGAAGAGTCTCCTTCCAAGATATCTATCACCTATGAAAGAGGAAGCCCAAAAACATCCACATGGAAAGAGAGAATTAGGATGATGGACTCAAAGGAAACTCTAGAGGAAGCTGCAACATCTCTATAGGAAACTCTAGCCAAGTTAAAAGAGACTGGGAAATTGGAGGAGAAGGTGGCTAAACAATCACAAGGGGAGAGAAAAATTGAAGAAATACCTGAACCTACCACTCAACCTAATTTGGGATCATATTAAAATCTATTAGAGGGTGGGAAAATCATCCCACAGAAAATTACTGTACCATTATTTTTTGAATTAGAGAAAGAGAGGATCAAAACACACACATGGATAAAAATCGCCCAATCTAAGGGAGTTGAGGACATAGGCAACATGGAGGAGAAGTTAAAAGAATTAAGGGGAGAATTGGCCATGGTAAGGCATGTAGAAATCGACAAAAGAGCCCAGCTGCAGGAGGAAAATGAGCTACTGAAAAAATAGTTGCAGCTACACGAAGTCCCCAAGGAAGATAGGCTATTCATTTTGGGAAGGCAACAGCAGCAAGGAGGACCCCCATTAGATGAGGAAACAACTAAGAAAAAATAGAAAGAGGAAGAGCTACAAGCTAATCTGGAAATGCTAACTAAACTACTGCAAGAACAGGAATCTCAGGCAACAAAAGAAATACAGGTTTTGAAACAACAGTTGCAAGAGGAAGAGGTCCAATTGGCCTACATGACCAGTTGGGTAATAGAAGCCTTAAAATGTAGGAAACCTATTAAATCTTATGCATTATACCTTAAATACCATTGGTTGCAATTTTGAATTAACACATTGGCCCAAATGGGCACCATTCCATTCCAGAATTACAATCACTTTATGCATTTGTGTGACAATAGCTCAGCTGAAGATAAGGCCAAGTTAGCATAATTCTATTTACAGAACCTAGCACTTCCAAACATGAATCTATGGGACCCCAATGCTGCATTGGGAGATGTGCAACTCATGGCCATGGCTTCTTGGTTAAGCGATGAGGAAAAGAGGGCAGCAGAAATTCAGAAAGTTATGGATAGGGAGCTAAGTGAGCCACTCATGATTAGGGCAGAACCAGAAGATCCCCCATCTTTAGTATATGCCCATTAGCACCTTGCCAACAACCCTCAAGTTCTCCCAGACTACGTTGAAAGGCAAGCTTAGGCCATTGCTCACTTTGAGGACATGTAAAGACTCTTTGGTGATAATTGCATTCATGCATGCATAAGGAGATGGAACACATTGCCTCATAGTATGAAAATAGGAGAGTACCACTCTCCAACTAGAATGAGGGAGGCATTGGTAAGAGTGCCACTTTATAAATAGTCAATGCAAAATCTAAAAGCCAACTGGATTGGCCTAAAGTTCAGTCCTCCATTACTTTTAGGACTGCTGGAAGGGTTCAAAGAAGAAGAAGAACATAGGAAATGGTAGGAAGTAGAGAGAAAGGTAGGGTTTCATGACCAAGAAGGGGACATAACCTCGGAAGCCTGGGATGTCAGAGAGGAAGTCAAAGCAATCAAAGATGATGAGCTGGACTAGTTGCTCAGAGGATGAGCAACACATTCAGTGGGGGGGTGATGATGAGCCCCAACAATGGGTAACTTTATGAGCTCATTTTTCCTATTATTCTCGATTAATCCACCATTATCCATAGCTTAATGCATGATTTTGAATTTATTTATGTTAATTGAATGAATGAGAATAGTCACTTGACCACAAAGTCTAATACGTGCTTGTTGCAGATTTTTGGACATCTTTTGGACCAAGATCAGGCATTTATGAGCAAGTTGACAGCCAAATACGAAGGAACAAGGCTGAGGATTTGTAGAACGGGTGTCTCATACACTAAATTACCCCTTCCTCGAGCTCTCCACCATCAGATTGGAGTTCAACAACCCACCAAAGATGATTTTAAGGGACAGCCGAGCAGGTTTTGTGAAGTGGCTGATTAATTGCAGCTTTGAATAGCCAAGCTCCTAAATTTAAGGAGGACTATTGGGAGTCCTCAGGTTGCATAAGTAGGAAGGCTTCAAGCCTTGGTAGTTTAGCTATTGAATATTCTTTTTTCTCACTTGAGTGTAGCTCTGCATTTCAGCTCATTTTCGAGCTCTTGCTGTAAACAGTTTTGTGACATGACTATTATTTTTTGAGTAATGGAGATGAATTTCACTTTGCACAAGCTCTGAGCTTTCTTAGGAGGTTGTAGCTCTTGGGTTTGGGCCCAACCCAAGTGCCAATACCTCCTATGTGTACTTTTATGTGTTTTCCTTGCATTCATAGAATAATTTCTTTTATTTAGGTTAAGATCTTCCTTTGTTACTTAGGTTGATTTTGATGAATAAAATAGCTTTTCATGCTTCAGGTTGATTTGACAATTTGGTAACAGAAAAGATCTGCAAAAATACCATCAAGCAATCCTTGATCTCATCCCTTCCTCCTTGGGACCATGAGCTGAGACCAAGGCATACTTGTTGCCACAAAAACACTGTTTTTTCCTTTCAATGCAATTGCTAGTGTTAGATTTTGAGTTGGAAAAATTGATACCAGTTGTACTTGCATGATTAGATCTATTCTTGCTTAGTTTCCATAGCTATCTTGCATGGTTTCCTATCTATAAACCTCTGTTGATCATGTTTCTTGTTTCTAGGTCAGATTAGGTCAAAATAGATAGATCTCTGGTTTTTCTATACTTTTTAGATCAGTTTTGCAAAATAGTGTGCAAAGTACCCGTAATACATTCCTACCTACCCTTAATCCATCATCCAACCTGTTCCAGCCCCTAATCCAAGATTCCTTCCCTTCATTCGCCACACTTTCCCAATTTGCCCTAATTTCTATATTTTTGTGCAACATTTCTTTCTTTGTCCTTGAACAAATCCAACCATCTTCATCACTCCTGAGCTTCATTTACCAAGTCCCACACCTCTTAGAAACCTTATCCATCCTTCATTTCCACTTCCCCACCATTCTTTCTCCATCAATCCTCTAAAAGCCTCTTTTGGTCGTTCCTGTAGAACTTCCTGTAGAACATCTTGTAGAACCCCTGCATACTTCCTGTAGAAGTTCACGTGAGCAATTTTTTGAGATTTGATCACTTTGAAACTCTCTGGAAGGGTGCTAGGGAACCCTTAGGCCTTATTCTCACCTTCCCAACCTCCTGCAAACACCCACTCAATTTTCGTTCGCCAATCAACCTCTGCACAGTAAAAAACAATTAAAGCACATGCATAATAATTTTGCAAGATTATTCAAAAATACAAAAAGATGTTTTTTCCAAATTTTACTTCAGAGGTAGCTTAGTCACATGGATTTTGCCTTTCCAAGAGTCAATGGCATCCATTTCCACAGTTTTCATCTCTTTTCTTGCACCAATAGGATTAGTCGGTAAAACTAGGGTTTGCTAGGTTTTGCATTTCCTTTTAGCTTTCATCTTCTTTCTACAAAAAGACTAGCCTCTTTTGAGTTAGCTTTCATCCATCACAGTTAAAAGCTTCTTATAAGAGCTCATAGAAGTTGGCTTAAGCTCCTAGTGAACTTGTGCCAGCTGATCAAGTGACAGCCTCCGGCAAGAGCTAGTACTTGTGCATATATCACTGTCGCTTCCAAGTTTGTTACAAACGACCGGGTTGATAAAAGTAAAAAAGGGAGTCCCAAGAGTTGCAGCATCATTGCTGCAATAATGGAGCCCACCAACTTCCCAGCCACTCCATCTTACATGCACCATTACAAAAAACGTATATTAAGACTAGGAAGGTTTCAAATCCAAAAATTTCAAAAGTTGTAGAAGAAAATGAGGTTTCCTCCAGTCTACATCAACATGTTGTCAAGATCAATAAGGCATTAAGAACTGAAGCATTACATGATATCAAAACTATGGGAAATCAAAAAAGAAATGTCTATATTGAATCTTCGTTTCATTCTATCATTTGTTTGCAACATCACTCCATACTTCAACAATTTTTGGCACCATCTTTTCAAGGGAACTTGGTCTCTCCTACCCTCGTATTTTTAACATATATTTTTCTAATTTGGGTATGTACATACTTGAGACCTTGTTTCAAAAATGGCTCTAGTGGAGGTACTCTTATATGTAGATATATTTCATATTATTTGAAATAGAGTAGGTTAGTGTAGCAAATAAAATAAATAAGGAAATAAATAAATAAATTTCTTTATATGTAAAAAAAGTTGTTTTTCGCGCAACACGCTGTGAAAATTAATATCAGTTATAAAATTTTGAATTTATTTGTATATGTAGAAATTATAAATATAAAAAAATATCTCTATAAATTCTCACATCCATTTTTATTACCAATTTGGAAAAAATATTTGTTTATCATATTTTATGGCTTGCGGGCTTGAGAAAATTAATAAAAACAAAGTTGGGATAGTTGTGTCTTTAGGGACCAACTAGGAATATTTTCAAAACCTATTTCTATAATAGGTAGTCATTTATTTATATTTTCTAACTGAATTTGAATCACTTGATTTGGATTTGAAAAGAAAAAAGGTACGTCCAAAACATTAACAGTGTGTCTAGTAGGAAGCTGAGGGACATAGTTCAAAAAGTCAGTGTTTGGAGGCCTAAATGACTAGATTTTGGAAACATGTTTCTATGATATATTCCCCTATGAATATAGTTTACAGGTCAATTTGAATCACTTTATTTTGATATCGCATGAAAAATCTATGACCAAAATAATGATTTCCTATCGTAAATCAACATTCTTAAAACTCCATTTTTTCGGCTAATCACTAGCGTATTTGGCCCATCAATTATTCTTTCCTTAAATACATGTTTTGGTTGCAGATATAAATATTAAAATAATTTAATCTCAAATTTTAATTAGTTCCATCCATCATCAAACAAAAACGTTAGGCTTAAAATATAAATTATTGGTCTAAGTTGGGAAATCGAAAATGATTATGTTATGCAGGTTGTTCTGAGTAAATTTGACACATCATATCATGTGATTTTTAGAACTTGTTTCTATTGGAAATATCCCTCTGAATTAAATTTCATTTGGCTTTGGAAGCGTTCAAATGAAAAACAAATAAGTTATGATTAAACACTATTTCTTAGTATGCCTGGCCACCCCTCCCCCATAGGTAATAAGTTAAGTTTATTTTGTTATTCTTTTCGTGTATTTGTTTTATGGAGTAACTCCTTGTCATTTTTTTTTTCATACTTATTATATTAAGAGAGCCCATAAACCTCTCTTCTTCCATCATTTCATGTTTTATTGTAGGTAGATGCTCATTTTTGCAGGTCCTTGGAGAATAAAGGATGTCCATTTATGAAAAAGTGATTTTTGAAGATAATACTAATGAAATATGGCCATTTCATTCCAAAAATATATTAAGAAATTTAATGTCATATGATGTTGATATTTTTTATTTGTTATGATCTAAAATATATATATATTTTCCCATGGAAAAAAGTCGTAATTTCTATTGATATAAAGAGATTACATTTTGTAGATGCCAAGTGCATATTCATATGGAGGCAAAGAAGCCTGACGAGTTCACCATCTATAGATCGTAAGGAATGTCTGTAATATCTCCATGCAGGGAGTCTACTAAGGCTGTACTAGTTGTAAGTGAAATAAGTAGATCAAAAATTAAGTCCTGCTCTACGCAGAGAGCAACAAAAAAACTGTACGTTATCAAAGAAAGAGTTGTAACTCATGACCAAGTAGTGGATATATATACATGATAATACAAAAGTTGTTCTATTTATATGAGGGCCTGATAGCCCACTTTCTATAGGATCATCAAAAGGTCTATGATAATGTTGGTAGAAAGTTCTGTCTATCTCCTTCTGTATCAACTAGTCATTTCCTTGCCTATGTGCTACCTCTTTGGAGAGTTGATTTGCTTCTGTCTTTTGTTCCCTGTAAATGTGTCGATAGACAAGGAGTCGAAAGATGTAATCAATATTTTAGCTTCATCTAATATACGCCTCGATGAAAATACATAGCAATTTGATGCATCATTCACGTAGTTGCAAACGATTTTAGAATCTCCATAAAGTTGCAGGTGTGTGCACTGCTCTTGCAATGCAAAGTGTATAATATGTTTTGTTGTGCACAGTTCAGAAAAATTATTGGTGCCCTTGCCTAAGTTAATTTGGATCTTAAAGCAATGTGTTTCATTGAGGTAAAGGATGGCTCCAGCCCCACAGCCTGCCTCCTGAGCAGAGCAATCAAAATATGCCCAGGGCTTAGCTTTGTCAATGATTTCAGGTCTGATGGTGCGGGGAGGGACACTGGTTTCCACATCAGGTAGCATGTCAAAATAGGCGATCGTATGGTGCAATATGACAGGCCAATGGGGGGACTTGAAGTTGAAGATGGCCTGGTTACGTGCTATCCATAATGCCCAACATACTAGCAGTGGCATATTAACGTATTTTCCTGAGTGATTTTGACACCATATATTCCATGCATCCATGAGATTGTGCCCCTGCAATTTTTTTAAGGTAGGATAGTGAGTGATGATGGATTGCCAAAATTCCATAGCTGTAGTGCATTTTAGAAAAAGATGCTTTGTACTTTCTTCCTCCTTGCGACACAAGTGGCACCATAAGGGGCCATAAAATGATCTCTTCATTAGGTTGGTGCCGGTAGGGATCTTGTCGAAGAGTATCTTCCACATTAATAAACGTGTGTGAGGGGCTGCCTTGAGCTTCTAGAGTGTTTTCCAGGTTGGAAGGATGTCATGTGGCTTGTAAGATTCCATAAGCCTTATATAACCTTGCCTCAGGTGTTTACTCCATGTTTTGCAAAGGCCTAGATTATCTCATCCGGTCCATCAGTGAGTCTGATATGTGCCTGGGTGAGGGCATCTGTGTAATCCTGCCATTAATGCTGCTACTAGACCGGTATCTCCAAATCTCGTGCTGATACCCATGCCTGCTGAAGAAAGGAAGAATTGTCGATGTCACTGATGTGCTTGATGTGTGTGACTCCTCTGCTGTGTAGGTATCTTAATAGGCCTGCAGATAGTCTATGGGCGTTGCCACAGCCTACCCATGGGTCCAAACCAATTCGAACAGCATTGCCTTCCTTGATACGCCATGTAATTCCTTCACACAGAAGTGGAAGTGAGCCAATAACCGCTTTCCAGATATTAGATATGTTATGTCTTGATTCATGCTGCTGACGGAACCAGTCCATTAGATTCATTGGCCTGATGTATTTCACTTGTGCAACTCGGAACCAGAGACTGTTAGTGGTGAGGAGTTGCCAACTGAGCATAATGTATCTAAAATATATTATAAGAGCTTGCTACAAATTTCCCATTAATACCTACCAACAAGAAAGAAAAACAATGTGAAGACTTTTTCGTTGCTAGAAAAATTCATAACACAAGAAATGAAGAATTGATTTCCATTTGAAGACCCATTTCATTGCCACAAAAAACATTTTTCCAAAATATCTTTTGTTTCCATTCATTCACCATTGACAGTTTGTTGTTCCCAGAAAGAGGTTGATGTTCCCTTAGGAAACAACATTGTTGCACCTGAAATTATAACTATTGTAACTTAAGTTATTTATTTATTTATTGTTTTCCAATAAAGTGTTTTTTATTCTCCAATTTCTTGTATGTTTCAAGTGTTGTTTACTTCAAAGTCACAAATTTTGTTCTTTCACCAAAAATAAAAGAACAAAGTTATGAAGTTTTATGCTTTTGCTCCACATCTATTCATTTTTTCCCCAAGTGTTATCAAGTATATGGTTGCCTCATATATAATATTAAACATTTTTATGGTAAGACTTGCCAGGAATTATTTACTCTTAATTCCTCATTATTTTGTAAAGTGACTATGACTGTTGGATGACTAATCCTTTTCCATGTCACCTTTCTAGGATCTCCAATTGTGATAGTTTTTGGGAGGGATTTCCATAGTCATGATTGATATTTCATGTCCACAAACTAAAAATGGTATGGGTAATTTCAAGGTTGTAACATTCAACAATGGTACTTTTGGATAAATAATTTTTGAATCATAGTTGTTGCTACCTTAGACATAACTGTTGTTTCCTTGGTCATAGTTATTGTTCCCTTATCACAACTGTTGTTCCCGTTGTCGTGATTTTTGTTCCCTTAGTCACAATTGTTGTTCCCTTTGGTCATGGTTTTTGTTCCCTTAGTCACACTTGTTCCCTTTGTTGCGGTTGTTGTTCCCTTAGTCACCACTATTGTTCCCTTGGTCATGCTTGTTGTTCCCTTAGTCACAACTGCTATTTCCTATGTCACAACTATTGTTCCCTATATTATAGTTGTTGTTACCTAAGACATGGTGGGCCATTTTCACGTGCTCGATTCAACACTTGGTGAATGGGAAATAATTTTAATGTTCTAGGTCCTCTTTGACATAAGGATTGGGTAGTCAATTTATCTTTGTTTATCTATAAACATAATTTTATTTTTAAGGTATAATTATGCAAATATGATTTCACCATGTGAATTTTCAACTTTCTTAATTTGTCAAGTCCTTGATCTTGTAAATTTATGATGATTAACACAAAATTGTACTTAAATATTTCCATCACTATCTAACAAATTGTTCCTCAACCCTAATCTTAACAAAGAAAAATATATTTATCGGTAGTCATTTGAAGGTTGTTAGTTTTTGAGAATCAAGACTATCCAAGTTGAAAATAGCTACTATGAAATTTTTTACGCAATCCCTAGCTCTTAAGGAGCTGACATGCCACCCCATCTATTAAGTTACCTTTTGTTGATTAAAAATAATAATAATTGAATTTTAAACAAAAATAGTCAGCTGAATGATAGGAGGTGTCATCACAAGTTGACCTACCATGATCATAGGTCCTAATAAAATGGCATTACCATTACTGGTCACCAAGCAGGAGTGATGGCCTTCAATTGTAAAACTGAAGGACAGGAGGTCTCATCATGAGCGGTTTGTTCACTTTCGTTAGCTCTCATGAATGGCATTGTTATTAACTACTTACCAAGACAAGACAATGATATTTAGTAGACATCTAAGTAAATTGAAATTCTCTTGTAACTATATATTTATTTCTAATAGATGAGACACTAACATCTCAATGGGTTAAAAAGGCATCCTTGTCGAGGGTATGGACATCTGCTAGGAGCAATGACTATGACTATGGTATAGAAGTTAATTAAATATTATGATATACTTGGTTACATTTTTTTCTCAAAGCTAATTATTGATAAAGCCTATTGTTACATATATAAGGTTTGTTATAACTCATGTTCATGCAGTAATATCTAACCAGTTCCTAGATGATGATGGTTATGGTTTATATCTATTAATGATTTCTAAATATTCACTTTACATGTCAGCGATGAAACTTTTAGGATATTAGAAATTAGAAATTTTATATCATCTAATCTATCTTCTTTTACTCTACACATTTCATATCTTTAACTAAAGATAATTGTTTTTCCTAATCAGTTGTCATGTATTCCTAGCTTGACAACACTACTCTTATTTTGGGATAGAATAAATATGCCTAATTCTAGTTGTGAAAGCCAGGTAATTGGTCAGATCTTGAGAGGCAAAAACCGAGATAACTAATTCTCACCCTTTTTGTGCCCATAGAAACCAAAGTTGATGGGTATAGGGAAGGCATCTTTTTCTCATCATTTTTACCTTCTTTTATATTCCCTTTTTATCCAGTATTATCGCTTGGCATTCATGACATGACTATGCCACTTTTATATATAATGTTGTAATTGTGGTGATGAACTATTGATTGAGGCTACTCATGAGATGCATTATAGAAACCTTGATGACATTTCAACTAATTAGTTCGGGGGAAGGAAACAATGCTACACTTTATGATTACTTTCTTTCATCTTGCATGGTCTCCACCTTCGGTATCACTTTCAATTTCAACATAGCCTACATCAAACTCAACAAATATCCGTCCATCCATGTAATTCCACGCTTTTATGGAGGCAAAACTTGAGGTAAAATAGCATAAATTTTTAATTTCTTAAATGTTTAGGAGAATGTCATGAAAATCCACCACACATTATTTACTCATAGTTTCAAATCATTAGTTCCACTTCTTCACCACTTCCCATTTTTTTTTAAAAATACACGAAATATTTCAGTTTGGGGGAGTGTATTTCTCATGACTCTATCATAAACACTCTTTATCATCCGTCGATATCCTTAGTCATCCTCAAAACCTCCCTTATTCGATGTTGTTATACACCAAGAATATATTTCAATAACAATTCTAGCAACAATCTCACATTATTTTCTAGTATAGCATGAGGGCATGCTAATTCTCCTATTTGGGGGAGAAGGAATTGCTATGCATGATTACTGTTTTCTCTTTTCTTCCACATTTATGGCATACAATTACATTTTTATAAAATTTCCAAAATTGATTCACGTATATCTTAAAACTATAAATTAGATTATTGTGATTTTTGGATGGCAAAGAGGTATCATTAAAATACATAAACCCATACAATTTCAAGATAAACCAGTTCGGAAAATTCCAGAAATCATGCACTATTACCTGCAACAATTTTGCTGATATCTTGAAATCCATGCATCAGATAACTTTGATTTTTGGGTTGAAGAAACATTAATATAGTGGAAATCTGATTGAAAAATTTCAGCAAGACCTAGTATGTAGTTTTTGAGAAAATGGTTAGTGAAGTTCCTTCTTACTTGTATCGTATTTTACTACAACTTCATATATATATATATATATCTATATATATAGATATACACATTTTTGAAAGTTAATGTGAAAATTGTCACAACTCCGCCAACAATGCTAGAATTGAAAAATTATTGTTTTAAACAAACCTTTGGGGAAGAAGCATTTTGTTTCATCAACATCCCGAGTTGGGTTGAGTTTCTTGGTTATTGTATTATAAATTGTCTAATAGAGAGACATTGGGTTGCATGTGGACATACGATATGTTTAGTTGAGGGAGATGTTGGGCCACTATATTGTCATCATTATTACCATTTCTTAACATATATTTCATCCATTCCTACCATTTTTTTATCACATTATTTAAGATAGTTTATAATATAATTCCATTTTATAATTATTTTCCAATGATGATTAATTAATGAATTTGTTATAACAACAGTCATGATTTTAGCCTCCAAGATCTCTTCCAGATTGCGATTTTGATATTCAGCTCATAGTCAAATGTTCCAACTGATAAATTAGATGGGATAAAATGTGACAACTTTTCATTGGAAATTTCTGGAAAATGAAGAATAATATTGAAATTTTGGGACATGGGTTTTGTGAAGAACAAAAGGAGTTAGTTTTCAAACAAGAAGTTTTCGAAGGTTTGGTTTGGATTGAGAGAAATCCAAGGTTCTTATAAGGTGACTTTTTCGGATTTGTTGTTGTTGTCATTTTCTAAACTCTCCCAATTACAATACTAGATTCCACTTGTTCAAGTTGAATCATGATGGAGAGATATTTCAAATCTGATCTTGTTGATCAAATTTTTTTGGACAATCCAAAATAGTAATGGAAATCATATTGTAATCAATTTAGTTCTAATTTCTCTTTGCTCTCTATGTATTGTAATGAAAACATAGATCAAAGAGAGGGGGAGGGACAATTATTGAGTTAGAGGTAGAGATGAAAGTTGTATTGTATCTAGTTCTAATTTTTAATGAAAGGTGTTATGAGTGGAATTTCATAATTCTACTTGTAATCTAATTTGAATTATTTTTCAAGGCATAACTAATTATTTGATAGTTAGGCTGTCTACCTTGGATGAGGTGCTGCTGGAACATCTAGAGTATTTTAGTTGTGTTTTTGTTTCTTTGAATTTCAATTGTTGTTCCTTAAAGTAAATTTCCTTCTTTTTTTTTAAAGTAATTTGTTGGGTGCTATATTTTCCAGATTTGTTGTTTCTTGCAATTTATAGATTTCATTTAATTAATTGTTCTAGATTAACATTTAAATTATGTTGGGTGCAATAGGTTAAATTTTCAATTCAACAATGTGTGGTTTAATTTAGTATTGATTCAAACAATGTGATTAGTATAATTCTTTTCCTGTCATTTACTTTCTTCTTTTTAAGTTAGTATTGTTATTCAAGTCTTACATTTTGTATCTTATTGAAGGAGCTTGGTACTGTAGAACACAATCATGTAGAACCAGTGTTAGCTGTTGGTAGTTGCTTGCATATATTTTTCCAATTGCCTTGAAATAAAAAGACACTCCTTGGGTTGATAATTAATGTTCAGGTTTTTGGTTATTTTATCTTAAGAAATTAATTTACTCAACACATACACATAGACTTATACACTCAGTACAATTAATTATTCTAACTAGCATAAGGGTCTACAAGTTAAAACCCTTTTACAGTTAACAGATGTACAACCAATGTATAGATTGAAATTGGAAGGTTTATTTGGGCCTGCAGCAACCATTGCATCAATGTTATAATTTATTCTTATTCCTTATCAGTTGTAAACATGGGAGTCCCACAACATGAATCCAAAAAGAGGTTGTGCCCATATTAAAACTAGGTGATTAACAATTTTAGTGGAAATTAAAGAACACTCTAAATATCCATATGGTTGTATAAAATATTTTCACACCAAAAACGAATTAAAATTCACATAGGTTACATATTACAACTCATGAAAACATATGAATTTATTTGTAAGCTTTGAGAACCTCTCTATTACAAATGTGTATGAAGGTTGTTATTATGCAATACACCCTCTATGTATTTAACGTATTCATCAAAATATGACTTAAAACATCAATAGTTATTGGGTAGTGAGTCATCTCCATAATTTACACATCCAGTCCTTCAAGGGATGGTGTTACAAAATGAGTAACCCAAGTGTCAAAGAAAACCAACTCGAATTAGAACTATGCCATTACCATGTTATAGCCTCAGAAATGTTGAACATAGATCAATAATAATAACAACAACAATAATAATAACAATAGTAAAAATAATCTAGTGGGGCATGTTATAGTTACAGTAAAAGATGTTAAAAAATTATTTATGTTGTTATCTTGTGATATCTCTTTGATGGAGCTATGATAGTGTACTCTACAATTATGATATACCCTATCATATGTGGCATGTTGTAATATTTAGAATGTTGACCTCTTTAATTTAGGGATTTCATTTTTTGGGACCTGCATTTCCATGGAAGTATCTTATTAAATATCCTACAACATCTCTAGGTTCAGACTATTGTATAGTGTAAGCTAGTTGAGATTGATGGTAACATGAATTAGTTACCAATTTATTGTAGAAGTTGAGGTCAATTGTTTTCCTTTCAAATTACGAAAGAGATTATTGTTTTCATATTGATTCTTAACTGAATAATGATAACCTAAAGCATGGTGATGAATTCTTGCAATGAATCCATTGTGAAGAATGTTCACAATTTGTGATTAAGAAAATTATGCACTTCTGAATTACAATTGTAATTTGAACTAAGGCTTCTAGTAACATTTAATTTACAAATGGTGCATGTACATGATAAGATATTTTCACAATAGAATATGAAGAACAATTGAGTACCTACTTCATATGCATTAATATTGCTTCTACTACTTAATGTGAATTAAAAGCATAATCTTAGTTGGATCTCCAATATATATTAAACAAATTTTTCATTTTATTTCATGGTATTATTATATGTTATTGTATCCTACCTCATTTTATAGTTACCATTGTAACCAAAATATGCATTGTGCTATGGAATTAATACTAACATGTAATATTGATTTTTTTTCAAGAATGTTATAGGTAATGACCCAGGAGATGACCAGGGAAAATTTTAAGGATGGTACTTCATTTTAAACTTTAGAAACCTTAGTGAAACTTACTAGTCCCTAATATGAAAATTGTAAACATTTTTACCATATTTTTGTAAAAATATTTAGGTTTCTAAGTAGTTTATATTATTCTATATAACATTTTCGTGATTTTTAACACTAAATTATTTTATATTATAAAATTTAGGCAAATTAATTCTTAAAAATATGGAAACTGACGAATATATTTTTGGAAAAAGGCATGCAAAATTAACCCGCTAACAAATATTAGCCCCTAAAATTTTCCGTGGAGATGATGATCCAGACTATGTTGAACATATATTAGATATAGGAGACGACGATGATGAGGATGGTGATAGCATTGGTGATGATGATGATGATGGTGATAACAATGGTGATGTTGATGTTTATGAAACTAATTAGGATGTTCAAGATGATGATCATGTTAATGATCATGAGGATGACCTTGAATATGATCTTGGTGGTGCTACCTAGTGATATATTGATGATCTTATAAATTCCCATTTTTAGAGAAATGTTGTGAATTTACCTTATAATAGTGGTATCTACGAAACATTTTGATTTGGTTATCATAGATTTAATTTTATTTTATTTGATTAAAGATGATGATGAAATTATCATTATTATCTTGTTAGTTTCTGTACATATTAAAAATTGTCAACATTAATTTCGAGAATTATTATGTATGATGATATAACCATATTTGGATGGATGTTGTCATTTACCTTGGAATAATGATATTCATGAAAGATTTTAATCTGGTAATCACACATTTGAATTTTATCATATTTTCTTGAAGATGATGATGATATTATTAGTACTATCTTGTTATTTTATATATCTATTGAAAATTGTCAATTATTTTTTATGGAGAATAATTATGCACAATGATATTACTAGTTTTAGATGAATGTTGTGAATTTACATTGGAATAATGATATTTGCGATAGTTATTGATTTGGCAGTGATATATGTATATTGCAAATTTTTAATGATTTTTTGATGGAGAATTATAATAAATGATGATATTGCTATTTTTTGGATGGATGTTGTGAGTTTCCCTTATCTTTCTCTACAAACATTATGTTATCAATTTGAATTGTCATATTTTCTTTAATGATATTTAGAAAATGTAATATATTTCACTATGTAATTTATATTAGTAAAATGAACCCATTAGGGGGGTCCAAGATGGAAAGAAAATTAAACTCTAAACAAGAAGCCAAATCTGCATGTAAATGTGGCGTAACCATGGATGTAAAATTGGTAGTAGAATTGGATGTTAAACTAGGCGTCAAAACATGATGCAAAAAATGTCACAAAAAGTGTTTTAAACTAGAAGTAAAAAATGTGTAACAATTGGCACAAAGAAGGGAACCAAAAATGGCATACCAAAGGATACCAAACT
Organism: Pinus tabuliformis; assembly: GCA_031772625.1. Taxonomy (NCBI): domain Eukaryota; kingdom Viridiplantae; phylum Streptophyta; class Pinopsida; order Pinales; family Pinaceae; genus Pinus; species Pinus tabuliformis. The sequence continues at coordinate 1,666,160,941 of CM062819.1, read as the reverse complement.
GGCCACAAATAAGGATGCCAAAATGGACACCATGCTTGATACAAAAATGAAAAAAAACTAGATGTCAAATTGGATACAAAAGAGGATGCCATGTTGGGTGCTAAAAATGAGAGAAAAAGGATGCACATTTATATGACAAATGAGGATTCAAAAAATGGTGTAAAATTTGGCATATAAAAGGATGTAAGAGAAAACACAAAAAGATGCAAAATAGGGATAAGAAAGGGTGAAACCAATGATGACATATTGGTTGCTAAAAATAATGCATGACTAGATGAAATTATAGACTCAAACCTAGGCGTAAAATGAGATGCTAATGTGGACACAAATGAGGCAGGAAAAATGATGCAAATTTGGATTCTAAAAAGGATGTAAAATTAGACAAGAAAAAAGATACAAAAATGCAGGTAAAAAATTGTGCAAAATTGGAAACATAAGTAGACACAAAATATGGTGCAAAAATGGGCATGCAAATGGCTCAAAATTGGGTGAAAATGGAGATGCAATTATGGATGCAAAATCAGGTGCAAAAACAAATGCAAAAGTAGACATAGAAAATGACTCAAAATTGAACGTAACATTATAAAAAAAATGGGGTGTAAAGGTAGATGCAACACATGGATCAACATAGGAAGAAAATATAGATGAAAATTTGGATGCTCAAAAGGATGCAAAATTAGATGTAACAAATGATGCAGAATATGGTGCAAAAAATGGAGGCAAATGAAATGTAGAAGTGTATGTAAAAAGTGGTGTGAAAAAAGATTCATAAATGTCCATAAAAATGGATGAAAATTTTGGTGGTAAATCATATTCAAAATAGGGTACAAAATTCAATGGAAGAAATGGTGCAAAAATAGATACACAATTAGAAGAAATAATTGGTTTGAGACTAGATGAAAAAACTGGCACAAACTGCATGAAAAAAATGGTGCTATATCCAATGGAAAATATGGTATAAGACATAATGCAAATGATGTTGCAAAACTAGAATCAAATAATACCAAAAAACTAGAAGAAGAGAATGACACAAAAACCCATGCAAAAATTGGTGCATTAACTAGAAGCAAAACCTGCTATAAAACTAGATATAAATTGTGGTACAAAATTGGAAGAAAAAGTTGCCGTAAAACAAGGTTCAAAACTAGACGTAGAAAGGGGTGCAAAATTAGATGCAGAACATGATCAAAAACTAGATGAAAAATTTGATGCAAAAAAAGGGCAAAAAATTTCATGTAAAAGAGGATGCAAACTATGGCACCAAAAAGACACTTTAGAAATTGTACAATAGAATCAAATTTGGTGCCAGGATGATCATACCAATTAGAAAAAAAATGCACTAAAATATAGTTCTAAATCTCGTGCAAATTTCTTTTTTTGTTGTAGCGACTATGTGTGTTTGGTGACTATAGAGTAACAAAGGGAATGTGAAATATCCTTTTCCTGGTGGATAACTTGATTCACTAATTGGCCAGCTATCTTATTTGCAATTGTTCTTACATAAATGATGTCCCACACTTCAAAAAAATCCTTTTTCTGAATCAAGCAATATACTTTGTTTTCCATGTGCGAGGATTAGAAAGATATGTTTTTTCCAACAATGTTTCGAACAAGTTTGGAATCCTCTTCAAAATTCATATTTTTGGTACTTTTATCAAGAGCTTATGTTATTTCCATCCTCAGGGCATCACCTTCAGCTTGGTTATTAGTGTTGGTGTTTAGGAATTTCATGAGGATCCCTAGGTTGTGCTTTCAGTCATTTTTAAAACCCCTTCCAGCTCGAACTAGGCCTGGATTACCTTTCGAGGTTCTGTCAAAGTTGTATTTGATCGAGTCCTAGGCATTGGGTGCCAAGTATAAGTGAATGAAAACTTTATGAACCCCCTTTATCTTGAAGAGGAATTAAATGGGGAACCCATTTAAAGGATGGAAAACTTTTTTGAATGACGTATAACTGAAACTTTTTTGTTTACAACTAGATTTATCCATCTCCAAGTTGGCTTATTCACATATTTCACCAAATATTCTCTACAGTGTCATGGTTTTTGTCAAACTCTTGTTATTCCTTTCCATAAGAACTAGAAGGAATCTGGTTAGATATATCATATCTTCTTTAATGTTTCAACTCTCCAAAGTGGCTTATTATATTTTCTAAAAACTTCTACAGAACCAAGGTGAAAGTATGGCTATTCATTGCTTTCTATAGAAACAGAAAGACAAAACCTGGTGACTCGGTGGGACAAATAGAATACTTGCTTTAATATTTCATCTTTCCAAAGTGAGTTAGTATATACCATATCTAAAAGCATGGTTGTCCACAATTTTTTCTCAACCAGTCCAAGCTTCCTTTGCCATATAATAACTATAGAAGGACGGGATCTCATATCATTTTCTTCAATATTTCAACCACTACATTTGGAGGGACAAATTACTCACTTTCCAAGTGCTAAATCAGCATTCTCAAAGAAAATTAAATTAAGGGCCATATTTCATTAATTTTATGGATTTCATATCCTTTGTTGTCGGTGTATGGGAGAATCAGACAATGATCTATTGCCATTTTTCATTGGTTCGTAAGACAAAATTCCACCATCCAACTTCTAAATATCACCTGTGCATCCTTTACATTCTGGCATTTTGTAATTTCATATGCATAAGTTCATATTTATATGAGATATATCCATCACTTGAGTGTGTAACCATGGTAAGCACTGGTACATAGACAATCAATTCTTGATATGGTATCTGTAGCATTGGGAAGTTGGAATTTAATTGATGGTTCAATTTTAGTAATGCATATGGATTATAACATAAAAAAATATGCATATATCTATTGTCTATCATTTCATAGGCCAAGTGGTACATCCATATTTAATATAGATTCTTTTTACACTGATTTGAACTAGCTGTATCACATCCTATCCTTAATGCCGATCTGGAGTTCCTTAGAGACTGATTTCTAAAGGTCACTCTGATGGTATGTTTCCTTAAAGTATTTGTGTATAACACTTGCATAGTATCGTGGCATTCAATTGAATCTTATATTAGGGTGAAAATTTCCTTAGTTTCCATAAGTGCTAGCATGTGGAGCTAGAGAATATGGAAAGTACCTCTAATTATTTCTTAAATATGAAAAAAAAACCATCTTTTCATTGCGAGTACCGTTATCGATTTCCATATATTTATGTATGTTAAGAGAATTTATTCATGATCATACCTTATTAGTAACATGCTCAATATCATATATTGTGCATTTGGAAGTCTTTTATATTAGACATAAATCACTAGTAGAAAATGAGAAATTAGTGACTAGGTGACTAAAAAAGTTAGTCACCACAACTTTTCCAAGTGAAATACTACCAAAAACGAGAATCTTAAATGACTGAACTAAAATTGACTAATATAAATCTCTAATTTAGTCATGGGTTAAAATATGTGACTAGCTAATAAGTAATACAACTAAAAATGACTAACATGAATGAATAATTTAGTCTAAGAACAAAACTATAACTACCTAGCAAGTACTACAATAATATGAATAAGTTTTTATGTTAGTCGTCTTAATTGTGTCAAGCAACCTAAACTTACAAGTGATAGGGGATTTAAAGGTTGTTAAATATTGGTTGAAAGGTTATCCTTAAACACTTATTCATCCTCACATGGTATGTAGGTGAGCCAAATTTGCATTATTTATCTCTAATAATTCGTAATTTTAAAAATATAATTTTTAATAAAAAATTTATGTATTTTTTAAAAATATATTCAATGAATCTAATTGGAACTGTTTCCAATTTGAAGAGAAATTTTAATTTTTAAGACAATAATATCAAATAAAAACTACTTTAATTTCATAATAACTAACCTAGATCCATCTTAACGTCGGATCTATCAAGCACTGAGAGGGATCCAATTTCTTGATGTGTAAACTTTTTTTTCTAGTGCAAAACTTGAGGAAATTCAGGCACCTGGAGAGATTGGATCCTTCTAGGCACTTGATAGTTATAGGGTTAATATGGATCTAGGTTGGTTATATAATACTATATATATTCAGGAGAGGTATACATGCATTAGTTAAGGAGAGTGTAACATATGCATTAAAGAGAGCATAGAAGGAATATTTTATGACATATTTTTAATGAGTGAAAAGGAATATGCCATTCTTTGATGAGTGCATAAAATAGAGTATAATGAATTATTTAAAAGAGAGAGAGAGAGAGAGCCATGAGAGTCATGAAGGAGATGTGTGAATTGATTGAGGAGATAAAATTGACTAGTAATTCCTTTTTAATAATAATATCATAGTCTTGTAAAAGAAAATAATAATAATAATAATTCAGGATTCAATCAAGGTTGAACTATTACGATTGATTAATGATAAGATAATTCATTTTTCTTCAAATCTTCTTGATTACCAATTTACATAAAGTGAATTACTCTTTTTGGAAAGTTGTGCTTGAGATGCTTGACATGACTTACTATTTTTAGAAATTCATTCCAGAATTGTGAGAATGAAATTTGATTTAGGGAAATTCATCCATGAGTGGTATTTTTATTCTGGAGAATAGGGATACCGCACCGCTATTTCATGCAACTTTGTGCCTTACTAGATTGAGGACTCTATGCCCTCATTTACTCCAAAGATCCAAGCTTCCACAACTTGATCTTTTTAAATATTCAGGACGCTGAAGCCTAAATATACAAGACTCCACGTCTTTATCTTTCTTGGGTTTAAGACTTCACACCCTAATTTCCATGCCCTCTCATCTACTCTGCTTTGAAACTTTTCGTTTCTCCTCATGGTACTAATTGTGAGCTTTTACCCATCTGATGGTTCACTGGTAAGGCCTTGTTCAAAGACCTGCACAAATTACAATCTCATATATGAAAGGAATAAAATGAGTTTCATAATGAAATTATCTTAATCACATTTTACCCAGAATGGTTCATGGTTTCCACAGTCATTTTGGTTTTGAAGAAATGACTTCCACAGTCATTCATAATTTAACATCCTTGTTGGAAAATGACCAGGTACCCTATCACATCCTTCTTAGTACAATATTAGATATATAGAATCACAGAAATCATGTATCATCCATAAATCATAATTAACCATCTATTTTGCATAACCATGTGAATCCATGGGTATATGTGTCTCAATATTGGATCACCATCCATGTCATACACCTGCTTCATAAATCAGATACTAATAGAAAAACATATGCATAACATTTTTCTTAGCCAACACCATCTAATACAGATAATCAATGATGCCACATATAAAAGGAAATATAACTATATAAAACATTGTTCCCCAATCCAGTGATCAATCTGTCATACATAAACATAAAAGAAAATATAACTATGTATGTAAAACATTATTCCTCAGTCAAGTGATCAACCTATCATATATATATATGACCCCCGATAGGACTGTCAAAACTATACTAGAAAAATAGGACACTACATACTCCCCCTCTTGGGGTAAACTTGGCCCGAAGTTTGTCTAAACAAAATGGAAACTCAAGACGCATAGAAGATGCATCTTCCCAAGTGGCAGAACTAGGACTGTACGGGTCCCATTGGAACTTTACTTGGCCCACCATGCGATGTCTGAGTCATCAACTGTGGTGGTCCAAAACGGAAATTGGCTCTACCTTAAGAGTTCCTTCATCCACTACCTGTAATTGATTCCAATCTAAAATGTGAGAAGGATCATGAACATACTTACGTAGTATCAAATTATGAAATACATCACGCATATGATGAAAGACTAGTGGTAAAGAAAGACATTATTCCACAGGTCCAACCCTTTCAATGATCTCAAAAGGCCCAACAAATCAAGGAGAGAGCTTAGATCCTTTCCCAAACCTAATAGATAGTTTTTGAGGTTTTACTTGAACAAAAACAAATTCCCCTTGTTTAAAACTACGATCCACTCTATTCATATCATCATAGCTCTTATGTCTATCTTGTGCCTTATACGACACACTTGTTCTTCCATTTCTTGAATAATTTCAGGACCTACTTAGATTATGTTCTCTAATCTATCCCAACTTAAAGGTCTTCTACATGGTCTTCCATACAATAACTCATAAGGTGCCATACCAAGGGAGAGGTGATAACTGTTATTGTAAGAAAACTCCACTAGCGGAAGATAATCTTCCCACTTAGATTGTTGATCCATTACATACATTCTAAGTATGTCCTCTAACACTTGATTTACTCTTTCAATTTCACCATCAATCTCCCTGGAAACTAGTCCAAAATCTTTGTGTAAATATAGATGCCCTATCTTATATGATTGTCTTAGGAAAACCATGAATTCTAACCACATCCTTAATAAATACTTGTTCCATTTCAGATTCTTTGTAAGTATCTCTAACGGGTATAAGATGGGAACTCTTAGTAAGTTTATCTACCACAACCAAAATAGAGTTATGCCTTTTGGTTGTTTCAAGTAATTCAACAATAAAGTCCATAGATATTTCTTCCCATTTGGACTCAGGAATGTTATGCAAGTGCAAAAATCCTCTTAGATGACCATGTTCTGGTTTAACTAGATGACATTCCAAACATTTTGCCACAAAATTTTCTACATCCTTCTTCATGCCTACCCAAAAGAATTTTTTCTTTAAATCAGCATACATATTCTGGACTCCTCAGTGAGCCATATATGTTGCATGGTGAACTTCTTTTAGAATGAACTCATGAAGCCCATCTTGATCTGGAACTACAATCTTCTGCATGAATCTCACCATACTGTCATCATCACAAGAATACCCTTCTACCTTGTTTTTCTTAGCCCGCTCCACAGAAGGAGAAACTTCAACTTCCTTGCACCATTCATCTACACATTTTGCCCTCATGATGCGCTCCCATAAATAAATCTTCAATGGAATTACTGAAAATATTCGTGGTCTTAGACTGAGTGCATCGGCTACTTTTTTCAATCTACCCTTGATGTAAGTTATGCCAAAATTATATTCACTTAGGAGTTCTGATCACAATATTTACCTAGCATTTAGATCACTTTGAGTAAACATATGTTCCAAACCTCTGTGATCTATTTTGAATTCAAATTTCCTTCCCACGAGATAATGTCACCAAAGTCATAAGGCATGAATTATAGCTTCTATTTCTAGATCATGGGTTGCATTGTTTTCCTCATGCGTCCTACTTCCTAGAGGCATATGCAATCACCCTACCGTCTTGTGATAATAGCGCACTCAATCCATACTATGAATGGTCTATCCATATCTGTAACCTTAAGTATTGGAATTGTAGTCAAACATTGTTTGCGCTTGGAAAATGTTTGCTCATACTCATTTTTCCAATTAAATCGTACTCCCTTCCTAAGCAATGAAGTGATAAGACTGGCTATCTTTGAAAACCCCTCCACAAATCTCTGATAGTGTCCTACCATACCCATGAAGCTACGCACTTCATGCACATTAGAGGGTGTTGGCCATTCTGAAATTGCATCAATCTTTGCTGAGTCAATAGAAATTCCCTCACTGGAGATAATATGTCCAAGATAAGGACTTTTGATTGGACACAAAAACATTTGGAAATTTTTGCATAAAGTTTATTTTCTCTTAAGCATTGTAACACCAATCTCAAGTGTTTCTCATGCTCTTCTGGGGACTTTGAATAGATTAGGATGTCATCGAGGAACACTTGTACAAATTTTTCAAAGTAACTCCTAAATACACCATTCATCAGACTCATAAACACTCCTGGGGCATTCAATAACCCAAAAGTAATAGCCACGAACTTTTAATAACCAAAATGGGTTCAAAATGTAGTTTTCGAAATATACTCTTATTTAACTCTGAGCTGATGATATCCAGATTAGAGATTGATCTTGGAGAATATGGTGGCTCCCTTCATCTGATCAGGTAGATCATTAATGCGAGGCAAAGGATATTGATTTCGAATAGTTACACAAATCAATTGTATGTACTCAACACAGAGCGGAAGGGATCCATCCTTCTTCTTTACAAATATCACTAGACCTCCCCAAGGTGAAACACTAGGTCTAATCATACCCATGTCCAATAACTCTTGAAGTTGCACTTGCAACTCACGATGTTCAACAATAAACATTCTATAGGGAGCTTTGGATATAGGTTCAGTACAAGGATTTAGCTAGATGGAGAAGTCAAACTCCCGCTTTGGAGGTAAACCAAGAAACTCCTCTAGAAAGACATCGAAGAATTCTGAAAGGAAAGGATATTTTTCAAAGGATGAAAGTTTTCCCTTATTTAAAGTCATAACATCATGCATTTGAAATATTTTCCTAAGACTTCTCTTCATTTGCAAGAATGAGATAAGTCTTAAAGAAACAGGTCTCCTTTCCCCATGGATAACCATAAATTGGCCCTCATCATTCAAAAAATGAAGGGTTTTGCTTCGACAACTAAGCACAGCCCAGTGGGATTCAAGCCAATCCATCCCAATTATCACACCATAGTGACCAAGTGGCATCACATAAAGATTTACATTTGTGACACACACTCCCAAGTCTAAAGGGAACTCTTGTACTAAGCATTCAACCTTTTGAGATCACCCTGAGGCCATCTAAACCTCATCAAAATCATTTTTCTCTATCACCACAAATTTACATTTCAATAAAGCATTAGGAGAAATAAAACTTTCAATTGTTCCAAGATCAATTAAAATAGTAACAACCATACCATTTAGCTTACCTGATGCTTCAAGCAATATAGGCTAATGCTCAACCTGGCAGTTTTGCACAATTGCATGAATCCTATGGGCTTTGCCCATATCTCTAACAGTTGTTTCTTCCTACTCTGATTGTTCTTCAGTCTTCTTTTTAGGGAAATCTCACTCCTAGTGAGGTCCTTCGCAAGTCCAACATCCATTAGCGGGAGGTGTTTTCATAAATTTGACCCTTTTATTAAGTGATTCTTGAGTGTGAGCATTTCTTTGTTGAAGATTTTGCCTTGGGTTATTTCTTTGGTTCTTAAAAGTATGATTCTTTTGAAATCCCTAATGATGTGAACCACCTGAATTATGTCTTACATACTGGCCTCCCCTTCTAGGAGATTTCCCATGGAATGATAGATTTGGGGTATTATCCCCCTCCCTTTGTTCCCCAATAATTCTTCCTCGGCTATAATTGCTTGTTGCACTACCTCATGCAACGTAGTAACCCTCTAAATGCATACCTTTTCCTTTATAATAGGATTCAATCCATACAAAAACTTTTCTACCTTGAGGGCTTCAGTATTTAGATGGGTAGCATATCTAAGCAACTCCATGAATCGTGCTTCATATTCACAGATTGTCTTAGCTACTTGCTTAAGATCATGGAACTCATTCAATTTCCTCTCCAACTATTTAGCAGAAAGGTACTTTGCTTGAAATGCCTCTTCAAATGGTTCCCATGTCAAGGTAGACATTGAGTATCCAAATTGGGATTCTAAGTTCCTCCACCATAATAGTGCACTCTCCTTAAGTTGGTATATAGCCAAATTTACCTTTTTGTTGCTAGAATAATTCCGCAACTCAAAACGTAGGCGAATATTTTCCAACTAAGCTTCTGCTACCTCCCCTTTTGTGGTACCCTTAAATATAGGAAGCTTAATTTTTTCCAATTCTCTATGTGCATCTCCATCAAATGGTATTTCTTGCCTCTCTAATTGAGATGAAGAACCAGACACTGAAGGATTATCCCCAACCCTACTAATCAAGACTTCAGTCATATTTTGGGAGGATAACATCATATCCCTTACTTCCCTTATGGATATTTGCTCATATTCTTTACCTTGGGGAGGTGGAGATGAGACTTCCCTCCTCCTCCTTGATGTTCTCTCCATGATTACTTATCGTGACCAAGGAAGGATTTAGGTAAGTAAATAAATATTAGCAGGCACGGCCTAGGTCGTAGAGTTTTAACCTACTCTGATACCATATGTAAGGTCCCACCTCTACCATATGTAAGGTCCCACCTTACCAACCATCAATATTATACTAAGGCTGACTCAAAATGTGATTTAAGTTTAATTTTTTAAGACATAAAAGTTATTGCAAGGTTACATATCTATATTTTTATTTTTATTTTTATTGGTATTCTTTACACTACATACTAATTTCTACTAACTAACTAACCCATGGTAATATTAAACTTCTCATTAAGGCTACAGGGTCATGGTTCTTCAAAATCCAAAACTTACGATGATAAGTCTTAAAATCACATTTAAATGATAGAGTCTTTAGTGGGATAAATAATATCAATATTTACAAACCACAATTTCTAATAAGCTAATTGTTCATTCTATTGCAATTAAGAGTGGCTAATTGATTTTGTTCTACATAATATGCCTATGAATTATTTGGTAAAACAAAAGGGAAGAAAAACAAGAGAATTCAACTTCTAAAGGAGTGGTTTCCAATTATTATTAATTCATATGTGAGCTAACAATTACAACATTTCACCTAACCAATTTGCCTTCCATGGATTTTTACTTCAATGGAATAATCATGCTTATTCTTTGAGATATTTCTAAAAATAACTTGGTTGAAAATCCTAAATTTACTTAGTCATTTTTATAGACAATTCATAGATGTAATTAGCTACAACCATTGAAGCATTATGTCAAATAGTTTGCAAGCATGAAATGTACAGCCATTGAGGCATTTTTTCAAACACTTACAACCATAACCCTTATGACGATTTCACCAAAATTAACCAACATGAATCTGAGAATACATAATTTCTTTTTCTTTGCTAGTAATGCCGAGAAGTGAACCTAATACATAAGTAGAACTGTCATCCATCTTGATTGTTGCATATACAAAAATTTAGGGACATAATGACTATAAATATTTAAGAATTTTTAGAATAGCTCATAGCAATGTAGCTACAGCCATTGGGAATTTTTAACAACGATTAGCAGTCACAAAACAAGCTACTAACTATTAAACTATCAAACAAGAGATCACAAGTTTATTAAACTATCAATGTATTAACCCTTGATACTTTAAAATAATAATTCCAAGTTTATATAACTGATTGACTTCATAAAAATATATTACCATGTAAATCACAACTACAAAAAAAAAGCAACAAGACAAACCACCTGGAAGGAGTAGTAAATCTGTAAAATATAGAGTATTACAAAACCGGATACTGAGACTCAGTTTTTGGAAATCAAATATGGTGTGACATGGCTTAATGGTACATATACCCCTGAAGTTCAAATAAATCGAAACAGAAATCCCCCAAAATGTGATTATTTAAAACCACAACCAAAAACAAATTCATACTATCTCATTTATCCCTTTTGTCAAACATATACTCTGAAAACTTATCTACATCTGTATAAAGAGAAGGAAAAATCAAATTTATGCTATTAACATGTTTTTATAAAACTCATGGCAACCTAAAATGCTTCAGCCATTAAGGCATGATGTAAATCAACCTGCAATGAAACTGTAAAAAAAAAACTTACATAAAATAAACTACAGTTATTGCAAAATTCCTTCAACAGTGCAACATTTGATATACATCTAATTGTTAGGCAACAACCAAATAAGAAAAACCATGTAATGAACTACAAAAATAAACACAATATAATGTTGTCAACATACCTGGCAGTGAATTTATACAACTCAAAGAACGAGAGTATGCTCCAGCTCCATTATCCTTACCAACTCATTGTGAACCACCAGGTTTTCCTCCCAACCATATCCATGAAGAAATTCTTCCCCTAGAACCCCTGAGCTACAAAAGCTCACAAGTAGTACAAAAAGACAACAGTAGAGAGATTTACAAGGAAAAATGAGGAAACAAATTTTGACTTCCTCTCAATACCACTCATGGCCAACCTCAATAGCTAGAGATCTTAGGATTTTAACAATCATTTCAGATTTATTATGGAAGCAATTGGCTATTCTCCATATCTCTTCCTCTCACTATTTTCCTCAAGTCTCTTCCACTCTTGGCCTCCTCATCCCCAAGTGAGAATACATGAGACTCATATATAGGAGGAGAAACCAATTCTTGTCATAAAGGAGGAGTAATGTGCATGCATTGGGTTACATTTAGAGGAGTGTAACTTATGCCATTAAGGAGAGGCATGCATGCCTTAGTTAAGGAGACTGTAACAAATGAATTAAAGAGAGTGTAAGAGGAATATTTTATGACATATTTTTAATGAGTGAAAAGGGATATGCCATTCTATGATGAGTGCATAAAATAGAGTATAATGAATTATTTAAGAGAGAGAGAGAGAGAGAGAGAGAGAGAGAGAGAGAGAGAGAGAGAGAGCCATGAGAGTCATGAAGGAGATGTCTGAATTGATTGAGGAGATAAATTGACTTGTAATTCATTTTTAATAATAATATCATAGTCTCGTAAAATATAATAATAATATTAATAATATTTAGAATTCAATCAAGGTTGAAATATTAGGATTGATTAATGATAAGTTAATTCATTTTTCTTCAACTCCGCTTGGTTACCAATTTATGTAAAGTGAATTATTATTTTTTGAAAGTCATGCTTGAGATGCTCGACATGACTTTCTATTTTTAGAAAGTCATTCCAAAATTGTGAGAATGAAATTTTATTTAAGGACATTCATCGATGAGTGGTATTTTTATTTTGGAGAATAGGGTTTCCGCACCCCTATTTCATTCATCTCATTTCCTTAGTAGATTGAGGACTCCGCACCCTAATATAATCCAAAGATCCAAGCTTCCACAACTTGATTTTTTTAAATATTTAGGACTCCACGCCCTAGATATACAAGACTCCATGTCTTTATCTTTCTTGGATTTAGAACTCCACGCGCTAATTTCCATGCCCTCTCATCTACTCTGCTTTGAAACTTTGTGTTTCTCCTTATGGTACTAATTGTGAGCTTTTACCGATCTGATGGTTCGCTGGTAAGGCCTTGTTCAAAGACTTGCACACATTACAATCTCATAGATCAAAGGAATCAAATTAATTTTATAATGAAATTAACTTAATCACATTTTACCCATAATTGTGCATGGCTTCCACAGTCATTTTGGTTTTGAAAAAATGACATCCACAGTCATTCATAATTGAACGTCCTTGTTGGAGGATGACCAGGTACCCTACCACATCCTGCTTAGTACAATATTAGATATATATAATCACACAAATCATGTGTCATCCATAAATCATAATTAACCATCTATTAGGCATAACCATGAGAAACGATGGGTATATGTGTCTCAATATTGGGTCACCATCCATGTCATGCAACTGCTTCATAAATCAGATACAAATAGAAAAACATATGTATAACATTTTACTTAACCAAAACCATCTAATACAGGTAATCAATGATGCCACATACATGAGGAAATCTAACTATGTATGTAAAACATTATTCTCAATCAAGTGATCAACCTATCATATATATATATATATATATATATATATATATATATATATATATATATATATATATATATATATATATATATATATATATATACATATATAGATATATATAACCCTTGATCGGAGTGACAAAACTATAATAGAAAAACATGACACCATAGTTAGTCCATGGATGAGCTAATTGTACACACTTCATGAATTTTAATGTGCGAAGAGTTGGTCGATGAGGGTTTTATAGAGAAGACATTGAGCATTGTAAATTTCATTAGACAATTTAGTGAATGATGAAGGTTGAAGTGTACTTGTTCAAGGAGTCACACGTCATTATTTTATGGTGATGTTTATCTCCTTATTTTGTTTCATTATCTCATGTTATTTCCATGCTTAAGTCTCATGTCTTAAATTTATAGTTAAGAATAGTTTAGTTCAGAATTCACTTTTAAGTGCTCTTTTATGGCTAACTGATCAATTTAGTGTTTTTGTTCCATTGTAATATCTAAAATTCATCCTCATCTAGATGCTTTAGATGATATCAATTCCACTATTCCTCTGCTCACATATCTACAACTAAATTTGAAAAATACACCATAAGGATTGCCTACCTTGCCCCTGTCTAAGGATTTCTCATTTTCCCATCATATCATTGGAAATAATTAGATAAATAGGAATCCATGCCCAATGGATTTTCCCTCTTACCTGTCGTCAAACTGTTAAGACTTATTCCTCTTTGATCTTAATACTTAGCCTGAAACGTAAGACAACCAATCATCTAAGTGACTATAGAGTCATATAGAGAGAGCCCTCTATGAAGTTGGAAGGGTGAGATTTCAGTTTTAAGGTGGTTTGTGATTATCTTTAGGTTCCTCTCCTTGTCCTGGAGGAATTACGAAGTGCTCATAGATGGAAAAGAAGAAGCAAAATAGCAGCAAGGCAAACAGCAATGAAAGAGGAGATGGAAATAGAGAGGTAATGCAAAAAAGCAAAAAAAAAGAGGTGATGATAAAGGAGCACCAACAAGGTAAAGAAAATGAAAATAGTTGCAAAATATGAGATAGAAATGAAGGAGCAAGGAAAATAAGCAAGATAAGAAGAGGTGATGATAAAGGAGGAGCAACAAGGTAAAGAACCAACAAAAAAGTAGAAAAATATGAGATGACAATGGAGTAGTAAGGAAAAGAAGCAAGATAAGAAGAGGTGATAAAAATGAGCACTAACAAGGAAACGAAGTAGCAGAATAATAATAAAATATGGTATGGAATTGGAGTAGCAAGGTAAATAAACAAGAGAATAACACAAAAATATGAGATGGCATTGGAGTAGCAAGGCAAAGAAGCAGAAAAATGCATTTGTTGTTCTAGTTGAAAATTAGCAAGTTATGCTTGGTATGCTTGATGATATTGGAACAAAGGAGCAACAAATACCTCGATGGCTTGGAAGATCATTGATACTTCCATGCTTTTTTCATAAGTCTGAATCGAAGATTGGTTTCTTGGAGAAAATTTTTGTGATTCAAGGAAAGAATCCATGACAACAAAGGCAAGGCAAGACTCCTTGATAGCAAAGAAAAGGTTGTTAAGACAATGACATGAAGATGTGATGCAAGTTGAAGGCAAAGGAAAAGATGTTGGAGATATTATTGTGATGCATTAATGACAAATGGTTTTATTGATCACTAGGAATGAATGCTCGATAATATAGTCATATGTTTTTCCTATTATGTTACATGATGTTGGCATTATGTTGATGAATTTAATCATTACATGTGGATGAAAATAATATTGTTAAGAATTTTTTTTGTTTTTTTATTTTAGTATTCAAAATATGAAGAGTTTGGAAAAAGATGAGTGGAGCGAAAATAGTCAATCATGTTGACTTCATATTCTTATGTGGGATAAAAACAACAACAAACTATCTCTATAAAAGATGTGATTTTGGAAGGCAATATGAGGTTAGAGATTTGGAGAATGTGTGAAAGTTGATTGAGCGGTTATGCATTAGTTACTGCCAACATATGAAGATTATGTGAAGAATATTTGAAGTGAAGAAGAGGCAGAGATGAAGATGGAGATATGGATAATTGATGACCAGGTAAACCAACACATTTTTGTTTTTTTTTTCTAATCATGGGATTATAGTATCCTTTCAAGTAGTGGCTTGATAAATATGAGGTTGGAGCCTCTTGAGGTAGGAGCCTCCTGTGTGTTGTAGCCTACATAAAGCATATGGATTTGGAGCTTCCTTGCATGTTGTAGCTTGAAAAAAATTGAGGTAGCAACCTCCTTTGGTTGGAGCCTACAAAAAATTATATGTAATAAGGGAGTAGGAGCTTTCCTTAGCATCATAACAATAAAAAAGTTGTGGTTTTCTCCCTTTATGGGTTTCCACTTATGTATGGTATCAATATGTGCTTTTATTATGTTTTGATGTGATGTTTTGGTTTTCTTAATAGTTGTTGTTCACATATTCAATTTGTTGATCATTATTTGCTAAGATTCTCATTTAATGTTTCAATTAATGAGTTTAAAGAAATGAATTTTAATGTCCATGAATAGACTAAGACGATTCACCCCCCCCCCCTCTCAGTTTAGTTAAGTTTTCAACAAAGAGTAGGTTGCAAAGTTTCAATGGAAGTTTATTCCATTAGGTGTATCCTTTTCCATCAATGTCAAAGTGGGAAAAGAAGTATTTGAATGGAATAACTATTAATTCTAAGGGGAGTGTAGGGGTGAAGAAAAAAATGTTTCGTTTCAGGCAGAGCTTGGTATATTTCCTTCAATGCTAAAGGGGGGTATTTTTTAGCATAGTATTGGAGTTGATTTCGAATAAGAATGGAAGAAAAATTCATGGTGTGTAAAGTTCAGAGGGTTTCTAATGGTTGTTGCACTCCTTTGTAGAAAATTATCATAGTAGCATGATGAGGTAATAAGCTAAAATAGTATACATATGATGGTTGGTAAGTCTCAGAATTCGATGTAATTTATAACTTATGAGATCAAATCAAAGGATTCTACAAGTAGTATAGTTGCATAGTTTTCAGAAAGATTTTTCGAATGGTATATTAACGTCCGCAAATGGGCTCCTCAATCAGGAGTTATTGTGAGTCAAAGTCAGGTGCCCTAAAAGTCAAAGTTACAAAAGCTACATATGGAGTAGGGTCAAAGTGGAAACCAAGTTTGATATATTTAACAAACAAAAAGAGTTTTATTGGCCATCAACAGACCCACGATGCATGGCTCATCTTGATGGTAGTGACCTGGATGGTTCAAATAATGTGCCAAAGTTAAAGCTATGGAATGGTAAACATTCTATCTAACATGAAATATTGTTGCAATGTTGAAGAATTTGATATGACCCTTAAAAATTTAATAAAGGAATTAGATGCAAAACCACAACTCGAAACCCTTTTTCTGTCTCCTCATGGAAGACATTTAATATTGTTTTATTGGCTTATGATGATAGAAGCCATGGATGACACAGAATTATTGATGACACATGGTAAGAAGATTCAACATTTCCTGGTACCTAAGTGGAACAAAAATATGTGAACACGAACGAATCCTGAGGCACCACATGGAAACAATGATGTAACCATGACATCACCCTTGAGGCCTTATCTTGGATGAAACAAAATGGTGGTGGGGAGAAAGTTGTGGGCTAAATGAGCAGTGAGACATGAAGGCATTGTGGTGGTTGTGATAAGTCATCTTAGTGAGACCTTGAGTGGTTGATGCATGTAGGGGGAAAACCCAATGAATAGGTAATCCTCGAAGGGTTTGCATGAAGGAAACAAAAGATGTGATGGATGAAGATACAACTTGAATTGGCACTAATACATCGAGGTTATGTAGTGGTGGTAATAACAGATCATAGGGCCAATGAGAATGGTGTTAATCAGACCAAGCTTGACACATACGCCTGAAAGGCTTACGCTAGAAGAATCAAGGGTGCATTCGGAAATAACATTGAGGTAACAAATCCAAGAGATAGTTTTTTACCAATAGTTTATGGTTGCATCAAAGGATGGAAGGTGTGGCCATACCACAGTTCTGGGAATTTTCAGAATATATTTCCACTATTGGCCTTCAGGCTCAATGTAAAGAAAAAGGCACCACGACGAGAAGGCTAGAGCCTAAGGCTAAACAAAGACTTGGTTCTATGGGCACCATCTGACCATTAGAACAAAGGGTAAATGAGTGGTGTTTAATCCCTCAGTGATATAACTCAAAGGGTCCTAATAGTTATCTAGCAGTGGTTTCACATGGTTCGATGACCAAGGTACTTCAGGTTAAATACATAGAAAAGTGTTGTGGGTGAATGTTTAAAGGGGATTCACACTATATGCAAATCACCATGAGCATATGGTTCAAATATTGAATGTGACTAGCTTAAGGAACTATTGGCATAGCTTTGATGCCATGGAACTGGTCGAAAACTTTGGATATGAGTCCATCCATATTTGGAAGTTATAGCAAATTTGTTATTTTTCGTAGTTGGGTCAGACAAGAATTTGAAGGACTAATGGTTCAACACTTATTGTGTGTGAATGGTTCAAGTACAAAATCTCAACTAGTGGAGTCAATGGCAACTTTCAACAAGCTCCTTTCATATCCCTAGTTACTTACTTAAGAAGTCCTTAACATCTTGTCTAGATAGGATAAGAGGCTATGGATCAAGAAAAGAAGGCTAGTTGTATGTGGACGTGGTTTTTTTAATAGTAAATTTCATGTTTCATCCCTAACTCTTGGAGTAATAAAGAAAGAAATGTACTTGGCTAGTTTTTCAAGAAAATTTTAAATGAGCAATTCTAATGCAATGTAATTTCATATTTCTGGAATAAATTATTCCTAATCCATATATATTTTTTTTTGCAGAAAGTTAAATGATTGGAAGAGTAAATCAACAAGAGAATAATATAGTGCATATTTTGACACCTCCCCATCAACATCGCCAAAAAGAAATGGCCCTTAGTATTGCAACAAGGATATTTCAACTCGTAAGGGTCTCAACTTTAATTGTCAAGATGGGATTTTCACAAATGTAAGAGGGGTTAGAATTATGTGTGGAAAATGTAGTCACCTTTTTCCTTTCTGAAAACATTGAGATGATAACTAGTTACTTATAGACTATAAGACCACTCCTATGCTACAAGCAACCTTTTGTGTTGTAGGAAATGAAAAGTAATAAGAAAATAGGTGTTATATGAATGAAAAGGAAACAAACCATCTTAAATATGATGAAATAAAATAATATTTATTAAAATATATTGAGAAAGTAAATTCAAAATTGAAACAAAGCATGTAAACATCAAATTGTAATTTTGTAGGAGAAAGGACTATTTCTACAAAAATTAGGTCAAAGGATATGCTTGGTCTCTTAGATTTTAAATTTAATCCATATGGTTCTACAGTTGTTTTAGCACATTAAATAAGATTAACCATGAGTTGGATACAGGTTTATATGAGTTCTAGATGAAAAATGAAAATTTATACATGACTTTCCCTATTTTTCTATAGGAGAAGGTCTAATGAGAAAGAAAACATGCTAAGGATGCATTTTGAAGGAAAAATATCAAATTGGAGGCTAAGAAGCGATCAATCCTGCATTTCCATGTACTCATTTCATTGTATGAAGGATTTATATAATAAATTAGTAACAATAGAGTCTCTTGTAGTTCTTCAAATTAGGTTCTATACAATTACAACACACAAAAATGTAAACAACAATTAAATGTGAGCAACAAAAGTGAAATTAATGCATGAAGAGAGATTCTAAATATTAATATAACTACTACTAAAACTTGCATCTGCTACTCAAAATACTATCTAAGAAAAGACTATAAACAAGCTAACTAGTTAACCCTACATAAAACAATACTTAGGAAATAAAATTGCGTAAATAAAGAAGTGCATTAATGGTAATAATATAGAATGGGTCTTCAACACCCGAGGTTGGCTATAAGGAAAGGAAGATAAATTCCCATAGGGAAAACTAATCTAATAACCAAATGTTCCTTTCATTAATAAAAAAATTTTCTTGTACATGAAAAATTGCTTGTTCCTCTACCTCAACTACTGCTACCTTGTTCTTACTCCTAATGGGATATTTTATCCATCTATTTATACAACATGAGTGATGAGAAATATCCTTGAAAGAAATATTTATTTCCCTCCAAAATTCATAAATATCATGATCATGCTCACTTAGGGATCTCACAACAACAGAGAGGAGTAATTTGTGCTTCTATCTAGTCAAGTTTGATATTCCTGCATGAGGCGACAATTCCCATAAATTTATATGGCTAGATACCATTGTCATCTCTACCAAATCTAGTCAATATCTTGCATCATAAGCACATTAAGAACGTGAAGAATGATAAATCTTTCTAACCTTCCTAAGGATTTACTTTAAGCCAAGAAAATAGTATTAAGTGCAAAAGGAAAGGTTTAATACAACCTTTGTGTGCCTAGGGAAGGTTAGATGGGCCTTATGTTTTACCTAATTGGGAGGCCCAATAATAATCAATAGCCTACATGGATCATATTGGGAGGATATCATTGTAAAATTAGTCTAAAATTTGTCCACATGGATCTTCTACTTGCTTTATCTTGTTGGTTATTAGTTCCTCAAGGAATATATTCTTTAGGTTTTTCCTCTCTACTTATTCTTAACCTTCGTTACATCAAAGTGCAACCTAAAGAACATTCAAAATATTTAGTGAACCTTTCTTCATGGAAGAGAACTAAGAAAAATGAAGTGGGTTATTGTGGCTTGGGATAAGCTTTGTGTTCACAATATTGTGTGTGGTCTGGGACTAAGATATATAGAAACTCTTAATGCAAAACTAGAAAGAAATACCTGGTGTTGGCTTCATAATGTAAAAGAGTTAAGTGGAAAAATATGGTGTTGAGAATATGGCATGAAAACCAATGACAAAGCTGATTACATGTTATGAAACAAGCTCACAAAAAGATAGAAAAGAGAGATCCACGCCTTAGAATTCAGCCTCTTCGAGGGGGCAACCTCCTTTACATTACATAAATGAACAATTCTTGGATGATCAAAATGACAAAACCTCCTTTCTATATATAGGAGTCTAAGGAGTCACAATATAATCCAGCCGACCTAACAATATTAATATAAAGCCACAAAAATAACAATAGAGGGATTCTATGGGGCACAGAAATAACAATATGGGGGTAATAGGGGCACAACAATATAAATAAGGGGTATAACTACAATAGTAATGGGGTAATCACTAGTATTATAGGGACCCAACATGCCCCTCTCCTTCAAAAAAGTGTTGTCCTCAATGCTTGAGTAGTTCTGGATACTTCTGCATAAAATTCTCATCCTCCCATGTGGAATCTTCAGCGGATAAGTTCTTCCACTTGATAAGATACTCTGAAATTGATCGATTTCGTAGCTGTCGAGTTCTTGTTTCTGTGACTGCTTCCGGTTCCAATATAATTTTTCCTTCCTCGTCAAGTTCTGGCAATATTGTTTGAATTGGGAGCTTGTCACCTATAACCTTCTTTAAACATGAAACATGGAAAACTGGGTGCAATCGAGAAGCTGCAGGAAGCTCCAATTTGTATGCCATAGTACCAATCTTTTGCAACACCTTGTACGGACCATAATACTTTGGTGATAATTTATTATCCTTCTTAGCTTGCTTTAGGGACATTTGCTTATATGGTTGTAGCCGTAGGAATACCCAATCACCTACATCAAAACTTCTTTCACTGCGATGTTGATCTGCCTGTTGTTTCATTCTATTTTGTGCCAACACGAGGTTATCCTTTAAGAGTTGGAGGACTTGTTGTTGATGTTCGATGTGATGTTCCACTGCCTGAACCTTAGAATTTTCTCTTAAATATGATGTGATGGATGGTGGTTGATACCCATAAAGTGCCATAAATGGGGTCATTTTTGTTGCTGTATGGAAGGAAGTGTTATACCACCATTCAGCCAGAGGCAACCATTTGACCCATTGTGTCTGTTTATCAGATACAAAGCAACGAAGATATCCTTCCAAACATTTGTTTACTATCTCAGTTTGCCCATCAGATTGAGGATGATAAGATGAGCTATGAGCTAACTGAGTACCAAGACAAGAAAATAATTCTGTCCAAAAATTTCCAGTGAAAATGGGATCTCTGTCACTTACAATAATCTTTGGGTTTCCATGTAGCTTTTGAACTGTTTCCATAAATGCAGTAGAAACTGTACTGGCTTTAAATGGATGTGATAATGCACAAAAGTGTGCATACTTGGTAAGTCTGTCAACTACCACCATGATGACACTCTTTCCCTCAGACTTGGGTAAACCTGTGATAAAATCCATTGAAACCTCCTCCCAACGTTGGCTTGGAATGGATAAAGGTTGTAATAGACCCGGTGTCTTAATTGTTTCAACTTTATTTTGCTGGCAAACCAAACATTCCGCCACAAACTTTTGAATATCTGATTTAAGGCCATCCCAAAAAAATTCCTTCTTAACCCTGTGGTAAGTTTTTAAAAATCCTGAGTGCCCTCCTAAGGGAGAAGTGTGCAATTCCATAAGAATCTTTTGTTTTAGCTGGGAATTCTTACAGAGGTATAAGCGATCTTTGTACCATAACGAATCATTTTGCCAGCTAAATGTATCAGAAGTACTGGAATCTTGTTGTAGCTTTCGAATAAGTGCCCACACTTCTTCGTCATTCTTCCATTCCTCCCTTGCTTCGTTTATCCAATCTGGTTGGATAATAGAAATGGCACACAACAATGCTTCCACATCCTCATCCTTTCTTGAGAGTGCATCTGCCACCACATTTTGCTTCCCTTTTTTGTAGATGATTTCAAAGTCATAACCCAACATCTTTGTGACCCACTTTTGTTGCTCTTCAGAGGATAATCTTTGTTCTAAAAAGTATTTAAGGCTATCATGATCCGTTTTTACCTTGAAGTGTCTTCCCATTAGGTAGGGTCGCCATTTCTTAAGTGCATGGAGTATTGCCAACATTTCCTTCTCATAAATAGCTTTGCTTAAAAACTTTCCCTTGATTGGACGACTTTCAAAAGCAATGGGTCTTTCATCTTGCATTAGAACAGCACCAATTCCATTTCCTGAAGCATCACATTCCACAATAAAGGTTTTTGTGAAGTCCGGTGTAGCTAAGACCGGTGCTTGGCACATTGCCTCTTTAAGATGTTCAAAGGCCTTTGTTGCTTCCGGAGTCCATGAAAATGAATCTTTCTTCAATAATGTTGTTAGAGGTGCTGCTATTCTCCCATAATTCTTAACAAACTTGCGATAATACCCTGTCAACCCAAGAAATCCTCGCAGATGCTTTATGGATGTGGGGATTTTCCATTCCTTAATGGCTTTAATTTTGCTAGGGTCTACCTTAACTCCTTCATGAGATACAATATGACCCAAATATTCCACCTCCTGGACTCCAAAGAAACATTTGGATCTTTTTGCATATAATTGTTTCTCCTCCAATAGTTGTAGCACCCTGTCAACATGTTCAACATGATCCTTCCAAGACTTGCTGTAGATTAGTATATCATCAAAAAATACTAACACAAATTTTCTAAGGAATGGTTTGAAAATTGAATTCATCAAACCTTGAAATGTTGAAGGTGCATTGGTAAGGCCAAAAGGCATGACCAAAAATTCATAATGACCCTCATGAGTTCTAAATGCCGTTTTCGGAATGTCTTCAATCTTCATTCTGATTTGATGATATCCCGAACGAAGATCCAACTTGGTGAAGTAAATTGATCCATGCAATTCATCCAGTAATTCATCAATAACAGGAATGGGGAACTTATCTTTAATAGTGAGCTTGTTGAGCTCCCTATAATCTGGACACATGCGCCATGATCCATCCTTCTTGTGCACCAATACTACTGGAGCTGAGAAAGAACTTTGACTCGGTTGAATTATACCAGCCTCTAGCATTTCTGCAACCATACGTTCAATTTCACTTTTTTGGACATAGGGATATCTGTACGGCCTGATGTTTGGAGGAACACTTCCTGGAATCAGATGAATAGCATGATCATGATCACGCATAGGTGGGAGACCTTTGGGAGTCTCAAATACCTTGGAATGATTGTCCAGGACTTTTTGGAGATCTGGAGAAATAGATGATTCCAATGTGGAAACATCTAGCGAACATAATTGTGCAATTACACCTCTTTGCTCCTTTTTTAGAAGCTTTGTCATGCCATTAGAGCTGATTATCTTTCCTGGTTTCCCTGCAATACCCCTTAATTCAACTTCCTTTCCTTCCGTAGAAAATTTGATGAAAAGTTCTTGAAAATTAAAAGCTATTGTACCCAAGGATTGTAGCCATTGGACTCCTAGTACAACATCAGCACCTCCCATTGGAATGGAAAGCATTGGGCTAGTCAATACATATTCTCCCATGGATAGCTTGATATTATGGCACTTTCCAGAGCAATTTATTGTTCCTCCATTTGCAATCATCACTTGACACTCTGGTGCTGGATATAGGAAGCAATTCAATTCTTTTGCTACCCTACAATGAATAAAATTGTGGGTGCTTCCTGAATCAATCAACACTATTACCTTTTTCTTCTTGATTTGTCCTTCTATCTTGATGGTTTGAGGAGTGGTAATTCCCGCCAATGCATTACAAGATATGGTCGGATTTATTTGTTCTTCATCTAGGCTTTGTTCCTGGAGTATATCTTCTTCTTTTGACCTTTCTTGCTCCTTTTCTTCTTCCTCTTCACAATCTATGTAGAATAATTTCTTCTCAGCACACTTATGACCTTTAGTGTATTTGCTATCACAACTGTAACAAAGCCCTTTTGCTCTTTTTTCTTCCAATTGTTGTGGTGTCAACCTTATAGGTTGTGGAAGACTAGGGGCAACAACACTTCCGTCTTTATAGTTGTGAGTGGTATGCTTCCTGGTTGCCATAATTTTGCTTTCCATTTTTCTTGCTAACCTGAATGCCTTCTCTAATGAATCAGGTTCCCAAAGGCGAACATCATGTTGGATATTATCCTTTAAAGACCCTATGAACACATCAATCCTATGCTCCTCTGGAATATCTTTTACCCTTATGTTCAATTTTTGGAACTCCTCAATGTGCTCCATTATTGAACCCTTTTGTTTGAGACTTATCAATTGGCTAAAAAAAGTGTTGCTTTTTGTATCTTCATAATGTGCTATCAATTCTTCCGTAAAAATTGCCCAAGTGATAAATTGTTTACGAGAGCAAAGCCATTGATACCATACAAACTGATTTGGTTCCAAATATACAGTTGCCATACGTACCTTTTGTGTGTTTTGCACATTATTGAGATCGAAGAATTGCTCCATCTGTAATATCCATGTGGCGGGATCCTTGCCATCAAACTTCCTCATATCGATTTTTGGAATATGGTGATTCTTCGATCCAACATTAGCGTCTATGGAATCATGATTAACATTTCTTTTGTTCTCATCATGAGTTTCCTTTACTACCTTTTCACCATTAGTGACCCTTTCTTGTAGCAACTTCTTCAATTCTTCCATGTCTGTCTTCAAATCTATCTTCAAACCTGCCATCAAATCCTCCATCTTAGCTTCCATGCCCTTTATCTTAGATTCCACGCCATTTATCTTAGATTCCACGCCACTTATCTTAGCTTCTGTTAGCTTTTGTGAGCGTGACATTTGTTGCACTTGTTCTTGTAATTTTGATATATCATGTAGCATTTCTTCCTCTTCTTCATGAGTCATGCTAGAGCTTTCAGGTTCCTTACTAGGTGTTTGCATTTTCTTTCCTCGGGGCATCAGTTACCGATAATAATGCTTTACTATGCCCTTTGAATTCCGTTAAACCAAGCTTACACAAAAATTTAAAAAAAAACTACACACCTTTTTTCACTTTATAGAAGCCTGATATTGAATCTGATGTATCTCTGTAATTTCTGATCATCTAGTTCTGAAATTCTACCTGTAGTAGCCTTCTGCGTCCTCTTTCCAATGCCACAAGTCTGAGCCAAATTGGATTCTCCAAGGAAGAGTTATGTGAAATCTCCCACAGTGACTTGCTTTTAGACTGGTTCAGTAGAGCGAAATTGTACGACGTGCCACGAGTCACTGTTTCAACCTTTGAATCTGAAACACACATAAAAGAAACTAAAGTCTGTCCTCTTTCTGTACCTTCTTACGAAATTTCAATCCGATCCCCAGAGAGAAAGTTATGACGATTTTCCCCAGGTCACCTGTTTTGAATGTAATTCAGGAGTCTGCAAAAAGACCAACTTCCTCAGATCATATCTCCGCAAATATCTCGCGAAAAGCTCTGAAATTTGGACCCAAGGTTCAGCGCGATTTCTTCTCAAATGGGTTTTTTTTGCAACTTCTGAAACGTCACAGAAAAAAAGTTATAGCGAAAATGCCACGATGACCTGTTTGGAGCAGCGAAACCCTAGAATCCAAAGCTCTGATACCAAATGTTATGAAACCAGCTCACAAAAAGATAGAAAAGAGAGATCCACGCCTTAGAATTCAGCCTCTTCGAGGGGGAAACCTCCTTTACATTACATAAATGAACAATTCTTGGATGATACAAATGACAAAACCTCCTTTCTATATATAGGAGTCTAAGGAGTCACAATATAATCCAGCCGACCTAACAATAATAATATAAAGCCACAAAAATAACAATAGAGGGATTCTATGGGGCACAGAAATAACAATATGGGGGTAATAGGGGCACAACAATATAAATAAGGGGTATAACTACAATAGTAATGGGGTAATCACTAGTATTATAGGGACCCAACATTACACTAGAGGGAAAAGTTACATGATCCTTAATATGGAATGGGATATGAAAAATAGACACCTCATTCAACAAAGTAGTTTACAAGAAATCTAAAATGCGAAAACAACATTATTCTAAGAATATTCTACGTAGTCGATTTCTAGCTAGAAGATCAATCCAAGAAATCATACAGATGAATAAACCATTGGAAGTCACCATAAAACTAAAGTTTCTAACTTTTTGGCTCCCTAACATATAGAACACCTCTACTGTACATGGATTTTATGTGAATATTTTCCTCCTATGATAAAATATTTTGTTTGGGACAATTTTTGGAGAGTCATGTCTGAGAATAATATAACATTTAATGAATAAAATGATAAACTTAGATTTCGGTACCTTCTAGGGAAGATTGTAATCTCTAGGAATCTTACAAATTAGCATTCATTTATAGGAATCTCAACCATAATGAAATTTCGGATAAATTTTGGATGAATGATAAGTATTGGTTTTTCTATACATCTAGCTTGAAGTAAATCCATCACTTGGGATAAATAATTC